>OW386286.2:116152901-117437901 GCA_936432065.2 Rutpela maculata
CCGGCGCCAATATTCTTGGCTAAAGATGTCGGTCTCGGATGTCTGGGGCCGGGCAGGACTATTGCCCTTTACCCCAGTACATCGCTGTAGACCGGGGACCAGCCTCGTGCAGGGCGGGCGAACTTACTTTACGTAGGCCCCACTCACAATTGTGAGCGGTGCAGACGATTTCGGTCCACCTCCCTGGGTCCTGACTCGTTGGACCTTGCTGGCTAAGGCCTCTTCTGGCGTTCTTCTTTCTTCGTCTTCTGTTCTTCGCCAGCTTGTTTGCCCCCCGGGGGGTAGTCATCGGTCTGTTGGGTGTTTTGGGTTTGTGGCGGGAGTGACTGCCGGTACACAAGATGCCAAGAGGCATCCTGTCATCCGGATCATCGGTAGGGTAAGGATGAGCTGTGTAGCTCGAGGAAGGGCAGACCTAACTGCTTTGGTAGTATTTTTGGTCTGCCCGGAGCTAGGGGGACTACAGGTACTGGACGGTTGTTTGTCCGGTACCCGCAGGGTCTTGGGTGGGTGGTTGGGTATCGTCATGTCTCTTCCGTGGGGGTGGATCGTCGGTTGGTGGTATGCTTCTCATACTCACCCGTTATCCAGGAGCTGCACCTTCGGCCGCTTGTGCCTCGGAGCATCTGCTGGGTCATAGTCAGTTGCCTCCCTGACTAGTGGGTTCCCATGCTCCTCGGCAAGGGCGTACATCTTTCTGGCTCTCTGCTTGATGATCTCAGTGACCGGGGTGTATTCCAGGTCCCTGTAGATGTCCTCGTTGCGGATGAACCAGGGTGCGTCGACGGCTGATCTGAGGGCGACGTTCTCCACTCTCTGGATCTGATGGAGGTAGCTCTTTGCTTGGTAGCCCCAAGCTACCGAAGCGTACGTCAGCTGAGGCCGGATGAGGGACCTGATAAGCATGAGCTTGTTCCTCAGGTTGAGTCTGCTCTGTCTACCCGTCATCGGGTAGATTAGGGCTCTCGTCCTCCTGGCCTTCTTGACGATGGCCTCCGTGTTCAGTCTCCATGTTAGGCCTTTGTCCATGACCACGCCAAGGTAGTTGGCGGAGTCGTGCCATTGGATGTCCTCACCAAACATGGAAACGTGACCTGTGGGGTTTTGTTTTCTTACCTTCTTGAAGAGTACCGCCTTGCTCTTCTCGGCGTTGACGGCTACCTTCCATCTGTTGCACCAGTCCTCTAGGAGGGTGGCCGCCTCCTGGAGGTTTCTGGTGGCTAGCCTGGCACTCCAGGATCTGGCAGTCAGGGCTGTGTCATCGGCGTAGAGGGCCATGGAGGTCCTCTCCGTCCGGGGTAGATCGGATGTGAAGATGGAGAACAAGTGAGGGGACAGCACTGAGCCTTGGGGGACTCCTGCCTCCATTGTTCTGTACGTGGACACCTTGTCCACGATCTTCACCCTCATCTGTCTCCTGTGGAGGTACGATCTCACTAGCTTGACGAGTGCAATGGGGTAACCCATACTCATCATTTTGGCTAGGAGACCGTCGTGCCAGACCCTGTCGAAGGCTTTGGCAACATCCAGGAACAGCGCTGCCGTGACCTGTCGTTGGTTGAACCCCTTCGTGACCTCCTCGGTGAGGCGGAGCACTTGGAGTTCGGTGGAGTGCCCTGTCCTGAAGGCGAACTGCTCGTCTGGGAGGACTTCCAGCTCTTCTGTCTTCTCGGCTATCCTCTTGAGTATGACTCGTTCGGCTACCTTACTCATCGCTGGGAGTAGACTGATTGGCCTGTAAGAGGAAGGAAACATTAGGTTCTTACCTGGCTTTGGGATGACTATGACGTCGGCCTTTTTCCACCTGGAAGGGAAGTGTCTCAACCTCAACATTGCGTTGATGATGTTGACCATCGCCGCTACTCCTTTCCGGGGCAGCTTCTTGAGGGCGATGTTCCCAATGCCATCACATCCTGGAGCTTTCCTGGGTTTTAGGCTCCTTAGGATCTCCTTGACCTCCTCGGGGGTGGTCGGGGGGATGTGGTCTTCATCTGGCAGGCGGTTCATCCTACGTACCCTGCGCCTCACGTCGTCCTCCCAGTCCTCGTCCTCATCATCGAGTTGGTTTTCCCTACACTGCAGTTCCAAGCTGTCGGCAAAAGCCTCGGCTTTTTCCTGGCGAGTGTAGACAACACCATTCTCTCCGTGGATCGGGGGCATGGGAGTCCGCCGGTTTCGCAGGGCCCGTTGGGTGGTCCAGATGCTCCTGTCCTGTGTGTCCAGGGATTCCAGGTGGCGTTGCCACCCTTCTTGTCTGTGTTCCTGAAGGGCGGCCTTGACTCTCCGGCTCAGGGTGTTGTAGTGTCTCCTGTCCTCCGGGAGTCGGGTTCTCTGGGCCCGTCTCTTGGCACTTCGTCTGTCCCGTATCAGCTGCCTGGTTTCCTCTGGGAGGTTTGCCAGGGGAGCTGGTGCTCGCCTTGTTTCCGTCTCGGTGGTACTTACCCTTAGTGCCGCCTGGATCTGGTCCTCCAGGGAGGTGATGGCCCTCTCCACGTCTGCCTCGGTTTCGAGTCTGGGAATGTGTGCGATGTTCCTCTGCAGTTCTGCACGGAACACTTCCCAGTCCGTCCTCCTTTTGATGAATGTTGTCGTGTTCTCACCGTCCTTTTCTTCTAGTTCTAGGAGAATGGGGCTGTGATCGGTGGAACCATCCATCATGGCGGTGATTTCGGCTTCGAGGGGGATCTCCTTCAGCATCGCAATGTCCAGGACGTCCGGCCTCCCAACACCATTGTCATGGGTCGGTCCCTCCGGGCCAAGGACCAGCAGGTTGCCATCGTGTCGTCCCAGGAATCGCAGTAGCTCTCGTCCTCGAGTGTTTGTAATCCTACTGTGCCATTCCGGGGACTTGGCGTTGAAGTCGTCGATGGCAACCGTCTGGGTCCCTGGGGGAAGAACCAAGTCCAGGTCTGCGTCTAGCAGCATGTTGTTGGGTGGCTGGTAGCAGGAGACCACTCTGATGTCGCCATTTCGTGCCGTGGACACTACTATGGCTGTGGCCTGCAGGTTCTCCGTCTCTGGGAGTAGGATCGGGTGGTGTGCGATGCTCGTCTTCACTAGCAGGGCTACTCCTCTCATTACTCGTCTGTATGGCCCGGTCCAGTCCTTCCTGTATACGTGGTAGCCTGGGAAGTTGATAGCCTGGTCTGGTCGCAGCTTCGTTTCCTGCAGTGCCATGATGTCTATGTCACCCCTGGCGAGGAGTTCCTCTACCTCGAGTTTTCTCTCTCGCAGTCCGTTGACATTCCACGATGCGACCTGCAGGAACCCTGGTTTGACCTGAAACAACATTATACATTAGTAAATGCTGGCATTTGTGCAAAAAATGCGCTCATTGCTGAGCACATTTGTTGCATCTGTGCAAGCACCGCGGTGAGGTTTTGGGCCTCAGCGGGTGCCTGCTGCCTGGGGGCTGGGCCTGGGTTCTGTCCCTTCCCTGCCTTGCCCTGGGCTACCCTGGCGTAGCTCAGGCCTCCAGTTGTGGGTGTTGCCTTTTTTGGGGCCGCACCGGTCTGGGTTGGCTTGGCTGCGGGGGCTGGTTTCGCCGCCGCCGTCTTCTTGGGGTACTTGGGGCACCCTCTGTAACTGGCTGGGTGTGCCCCCTGGCAGTTGGCACACTTCGCCGGTACATTTCGGGGCTTCTCGCAGTCCCCGGAGTGGTGTGGCTCTGCGCACTTCACGCACTTGGCCTGTGCGGTGCAGTGTCCTTGGGCATGGCCGAACCTTTGGCAGCGGTGACACTGCGCAATTGCCAGGGCGGCTTTCTGCCTCTCGGTCCTAACTACCAGTGAACAGCAGCGGTTCACCGTTAGTATTTTCTCCTCGTTGAGGGGGACCTGGACGAGCATCAGGGGGATTTCTTTTTTGGTCCTCCTTGACGTCATCCTGTGGACTGCCACGGGGTTGAAGAATTGGGACTGGAGGTCCTCTTTGACTTCGTCTGCGGTCACTCCACTGGGGATTCCTCTGATTACCACCCTGAGTAATCTGTCCTCAGGCAGGGCGTGGGTGTGATATTCGCGTTTTTCCCCCACTCGCAATTGTGAGCGGTGCAGACGATTTCGGTCCACCTCCCTGGGTCCTGGCTCGTTGGACCTTGCTGGCTAAGGCCTCTTCTGGCGTTCTTCTTTCTTCGTCTTCTGCTCTTCGCCAGCTTGTTTGCCCCCCGGGGGGTAGTCATCGGTCTGTTGGGTGTTTTGGGTTTGTGGCGGGAGTGACTGCCGGTACACAAGATGCCAAGAGGCATCCTGTCATCCGGATCATCGGTAGGGTAAGGATGAGCTGTGTAGCTCGAGGAAGGGCAGACCTAACTGCTTTGGTAGCATTTTTGGTCTGCCCGGAGCTAGGGGGACTACGGGTACTGGGCGGTTGTTTGTCCGGTACCCGCAGGGTCTTGGGTGGGTGGTTGGGTTGGGTCCTGTAAGAGGAAGGAAACGTTAGGTTCTTACCTGGCTTTGGGATGACTATGACGTCGGCCTTTTTCCACCTGGATGGGAAGTGTCTCAACCTCAACATTGCGTTGATGATGTTGACCATCGCCGCTACTCCTTTCCGGGGCAGCTTCTTGAGGGCGATGTTCCCAATGCCATCACATCCTGGAGCTTTCCTGGGTTTTAGACTCCTTAGGATCTCCTTGACCTCCTCGGGGGTGGTCGGGGGGATGTGGTCTTCATCTGGCAGACGGTTCATCCTACGTACCCTGCGTCTCACGTCGTCCTCCCAGTCCTCGTCCTCATCATCGAGTTGGTTTTCCCTACACTGCAGTTCCAAGCTGTCAGCAAATGCCTCGGCTTTTTCCTGGCGAGTGTAGACAACACCATTCTCTCCGTGGATCGGGGGCATGGGAGTCCGACGGTTCCGCAGGGCCCGTTGGGTGGTCCAGATGCTCCTGTCCTGTGTGTCCAGGGATTCCAGGTGGCGTTGCCACCCTTCTTGTCGGTGTTCCTGAAGGGCGGCCTTGACTCTCCGGCTCAGGGTGTTGTAATGTCTCCTGTCCTCCGGGAGTCGGGTTCTCTGGGCCCGTCTCTTGGCACTTCGTCTGTCCCTTATCAGCTGCCTGGTTTCCTCTGGGAGGTTTGCCAGGGGAGCTGGTGCTCGCCTCGTTTCCGTCTCGGTGGTACTTACCCTTAGTGCCGCCTGGATCTGGTCCTCCAGGGAGGCGATGGCCCTCTCCACGTCTGCCTCGGTCTCGAGTCTGGGAATGTGTGCGATGTTCCTCTGCAGTTCTGCACGGAACACTTCCCAGTCCGTCCTCCTTTTGACGAAAGTTGTCGTGTTCTCACCGTCCTTTTCTCCTAGTTCTAGGAGAATGGGGTTGTGCTCGGTGGAACCTTCCATCATGGCGGTGATTTCGGCTTCGAGGGTCATCTCCTTCAGCATCGCAATGTCCAGCACATCCGGCCTGGTTACACCATTGTCATGGGTCGGCGCCTCCGGCCCAAGGACCAGCAGGTTGCCATCCTGTCGTCCCAGAAATCGCAGTAGCTCTCGTCCTCGAGTGTTTGTGATCCTACTGTGCCATTCCGGGGACTTGGCGTTGAAGTCGCCGATAGCAACCGTCTGGGTCCCTGGGGGGAGGACCGAGTCCAGGTCTGCGTCTCGCAGCATGTTGTGGGGTGGCTGGTAGCAGGAGACCACTCTGATGTCGCCATTTCGTGCCGTGGGCACTACTACGGCTGTGGCCTCCAGGTTCTCCATCTCCGGGAGCAGGATCGGATGGTGTGCGATGCTCGTCTTAACTAGCAGGGCTACTCCTCTCATTACCCTTCTGTGGGGCCTCGTCCAGTCCTTCCTGTATACGTGGTAGCCTGGGAAGTTGACAGCCTGGTCTGGTCGCAGCTTCGTTTCCTGCAGTGCCATGATGTCTATGTCGCCCCTGGCTAGGAGCTCCTCCACCTCGAGCTTGCGTCCTAGCAGTCCATTGACATTCCATGAGGCGATCTGCAGGAAGCCTGGTTTCACCTGAAACATCATTAAACGTTAGCGAAGGCTGGCATTTGTGCAAAAAATGTGCTCATTGCTGAGCACATTTGTTGCATCTGTGCGAGCACCGCTGCGAAGTTCTGGACTTCGGCGGGTGCCCGCTGCCTGTGGGCTGGGCTGGTGGGCTGCCCTGCCTTTCCCTGAGCTCCCTGAGCTACCCTGGCGTAGCTTAGTCCACTAGTGGTCTTCTTGGCTGCAGCACCGGCTGGTTGCTGGGATGTCTTGGGTGTTTGCTTCTGGGGGGTCGTGGCTGTCTTCTTTGGGAACTTTGGACATCCCCTGTAGTTGGCTGGGTGCGCCCCCTGGCAGTTTGCGCACTTCGCCGATGTGTCTCTTGTCTTCTTGCAGTCGCCCGAATGGTGTGGGTCTCCGCACTTCACACACTTTGCCTGTGCAGTGCACCGTCCTTGTGCATGGCCAAAGCGCTGGCAGCGGTGACACTGGGCTATGGCCAGGGCGGCTTTCTGTCTCTCTGTTCTTACGACCAGGGAGCAGCAGCGGTTTACTTCCAGTATCCTTTCCTCGCTGAGGGGGACCTGGATCAGCATTAGAGGGATTTCCTTTTTCGTGCGTCTTGACGTCATGCGTTGGACGGCTACGGGTGCAAAGCCCTGTCCTTGGAGGTCCTCTTTTACCTCCTCGCTCGTCACACCAGTGGGGATCCCTCTTATTACTACTCTTAGTAGTCGCTCCTCAGGTAAGGCGTAGGTATGATATTCGCGCTTTTCCTGCGCGAACATCCTTGTCATCTTTCTGTAGTCCTCTGCGGTTGCGGGTTCGATGGCAATACCTTCTCCTATTACCTTGGCCTTGGTAAATCGGATGTGGCTCTCATCTAGTCGCTGTTTGACAGCTGTCCACGTTTCTGCTTTCCGGAGGATCACAGGGGGGATCTTTAGGGGCTTTTCCTTGGGGGGTCCCTGTCTGGGGGCCTCCTGGTCGGCCTGGCTGGACGTAGGTGCGTCCTTGCTGGTGCTGGGTTGCACCACCTGGTTGTCCTGCTGGGCCGTCTTTTTCGCCCTTGTCTTGGTGACAAGGGTGAATTCGCCTTCACTATCTGTGTCGGCGTCGGCTTTCCTCTTTGGCGCCTCTTTTTGTGCTGGTTGCACTACTGGGGCCATCTGGGGGAGGGCCTTAGGTTGGGCCGGGGTTTGGGCCTGGGTCTGGGCCAGGACTGGGGCCTGGGCCGGTGGTTGTTCTTGGGGGGCCCTTTCAGCTCTCATGGCTGCCAGTACTGCCAATAGCTCCTCGTGCTGTATTCTTTGTGCCTCGCATTGGTTGCGCTGCACTTCCAGCTGTTTCGCCATGTCGGCGCGTAGTTGGGCCATCCTCTGGCTCATATCAGCTAACTGAGCCCTCAGCTCGTTGTTCTCTGCCATGAGGTTGCTGATCATCATGTCTCGCTCGTCCATGTCTTCCATGGGTCTGGGGCTTTCGTTGCCGGCCATTTTGTCCTGGGTTGTCCTGTTCTTTGCGTCGTCTCTCCTGAAAGAAATATTTGTATTAAAAATGTCTGGAAAAGAAATGGTTATTTTGGGTTTAGGAATGGTGAAAGGAAGAAAAATGTGTCCCCAGGCGGGGGACTTTATTTATCTTTTATATATTAGCGTCTTAAAAAAGACGTCTAATATTTCTCCTCTTCTACTGTAGCGCTCGGTGAACGCTACACTTCTCGCTCGCTGTGGGGCTGCCACTTCACTGTTCACTCACTACTGTCACTACTGCACAACACTAGGTGGTCTGCTCGCTTCGACGTCTGGGTGAACTGTGTGCCCCCCCGAGTCCGGCGTCTTGCATGTCATATTTATGTAAAACCGCGCAGTCCGGTTAGGCTCCGCCCACTTCGACATGCAAGTTCCTGGCTCGGTCATTGGAGCGACGTTAAAGGATAAAGATAACCGTTTTGAGCTGAAGCAGGCAGTTTACCACCGCCCGATGTTCCACCCCCACGGAAGAGGCATGACGATCACCCAACCACCCACCCAAGACCCTGCGGGTACCGGACAAACAACCGTCCAGTACCTGTAGTCCCCCTAGCTCCGGGCAGACCAAAAATGCTACCAAAGCAGTTAGGTCTGCCCTTCCTCGAGCTACACAGCTCATCCTTACCCTACCGATGATCCGGATGACAGGATGCCTCTTGGCATCTTGTGTACCGGCAGTCACTCCCGCCACAAACCCAAAAACATCTAACAGACCGATGACTACCCCCCGGGGGGCAAACAAGCTGGCGAAGAAAAGAAGACGAAGACAGAAGAACGCCAGAAGAGGCCTTAGCCAGCAAGGTCCAACGAGCCAGGACCCAGGGAGGTGGGCCGAAATCGTCTGCACCGCTCACATTTGTGAGTGGGGCCGGCGTAAAGTAAGCTCGCCCGCCCTGCACGAGGCTGGTCCCCGGTCTACAGCGATGTATTGGGGTAAAGGGCAATAGTCCTGCCCGGCCCCAGTCATCCGAGACCGACATCTTTAGCCAAGAATATTGGCGTGAAGCAGGCAGTCTAGTTCGAACAGCGACAGAGTCTACTTCGCGTCTTGTTTTACTTAAAACTTTAATTTGCATAATTAATGTTCATTTTCGCTGTTCGTTTTCATTTGATTAAAATTAAAAGTCATTAGTAAATTGTTAGGGAAGTTGTAGGGCAGTAATAAATTCATCTCGAGATTTTGGTGTGTACAACATTACACACCAAAATATTTTAAAGAGGAATCGCAGTGCTAAGCACACCGGCTATAGTCTTTACCAAGACTGGCCCAACTATAGCCAACAAGTAATCCAGTAAACAACGTGGACGACAACAAGTAATCCTGTGAACAACGTGGATGACAACAATTTGAGGTGGGCCAATTCTGTGAGGTACGTCCAGCAGCATCGTGGGAAATTACTTGTAATCCGTCTATTTCTAGACGTTGGTAACAACCTTTTATAGAGGAATCGTAATCATTCAGTACGACACCCAAGCCCAGTACCTCACTTCCAAGTTCCAAACCTCTGCCTACGAATTCCAACTCCAAGTTCCAGCCTACTAAAAGATCCTGCAACCTCTCCGCTTCCACCTGCGAGCCAGGTCCTCTCCTAGCCTGACCCTCTTATAGGGGTCTACATACAAAGGTGATTTCCTTAGGGTTCACCGACAACGACGCTCTCGTTGTCAGTACCCGACGGAAAGCGTGCCTCGTCGGAAACTAAATACGGTGAGTTAAGGCGAAATACCTCTGGGCGACACCCCGGTGTTGAGATCTAAGAGGTACTCTCCTGAGCTCACTTAGAACGGAAACGACAGACGAGCAGTAGAGTCAGACCGGCTTCACCACAATAGTAGTTAGGGACAGACAGACAGACGGAGCCATTGTATTCGGTGACCCTCAGTCACCAGGCCCCCGTCTGTTACGGACTGAGCAGTTAGGAGCGGCATTGCACTTCAGATAGGGGAAAGAAAGAATGTCGGTATCAGGGAACGTCTTGGATCCGACGATGACCGCGCTGGCCACGCATCCGTGGGAGAAAGCTCTCGGAGGCGCATTGCAGGCCTCCGGGGACGTCCCCCTACTGCAGCCCGAGGTGCTTCACACCTCCGCTGCCGAACACCAAGTTCCTAGCAACGTATCCAATCCATTCGAAATTCACAGCAGGGCTGAATATTTGGCGCCCAACGGAAACAGCCGTTTTGCTAAATATTTGGCGCCCAACGGAAACAACCGTTTTGCTGAATATCTGGCGCCCAACGGAAACAGCAGCAGGGCTGAATATCTGGCGCCCACCAGAGGCAGTCGCTGGACTGAATACTTGGCGCCCAGACAAATTATGCAGGGGGAGACTCACCACCTGTCGGCACCGGAGCTGGCGCGTCACGCCAGCCCGGAGCCAGTGCAATTCTCAGCACAAACTATGCAAGCAGACGCGCCCCAAGGCCACCACGTTCCCAGAGCTCCGACGCCGCCTCACGACGTCGCCGACGCCGGGAACGTTTTGGGCTTTGATGGGCCCGTCCCTTGTAGACATGGCGCCCAAGCTGTGGGGCCTTTGGACCTAAGAAGGGTCCACGAATCTACGCAAACCCGGCCGGCAACTGGATTTGCACAAAACGTGCAAAACGTGGGTAATACACCCTGGCGCCCGACTTATAATAATAATACGCAAGCCCATCAGGCCGAAATACGATATGAAACATACCCAGCCTACGCAAGGGAAGACGACGAGTGCAGTGAGATTTGTTTAGGAGACTACTGCGAGGAGTTTGGCCATCTGGCAGAGGCAAAACCTCGACAGATGCGCCAAGCCCAGTATGACTCTCACAGAGAGACAAGACAGTGGCCCCACGTAGCATTACCCGCTGAGCTCAAACCAGAGGCAGCGAATGCACCTCCGCTAACTACGGAGCTCGTGAGGGCCATGACAGAACTCATATCCAGAATCGAAACCACTAACAAACCCAAGGAACCGCTTCCGACGTTTGAAGGTTTCGACTGGGAAGACCCACGGGAATTCTTGAGAGAAGTACAGAGATACTTCTCTCGAAAACGAATCCCGATGGAGGACCAAGGGTATGTAGCGGCCTCATTCCTAAAAGGAAAGGCCAAGGAGTGGCACAACTTGTACAGGTACGAGAGGCCGGACTTCATGGCTTTCTATGAAAGGGTACTAGCTAGATACAATGACCCAGCGTACGTGGGGGCACTCACCAGTAGCCTTTACGGCAAAAAGCAAGGGCCAACTGAAAACGTGGCCACTTTTATAATGGAAAAGTGACAGCTGGCGAAGAGGCTGGGCACGCTGCCGGAGCCACAAGCCCTCATGAGGCACATTGTGGGGCTCTTAGTGCCTGAAATCCGGGCCTTCCTTCGCCATGCGCACTTTACAGGCATCAATGACTTAGTACAGCAAGCCGAGGAGCTCGAAACTGACCTCAGGCAAGCAAAGAAAGTGCAAACCAGGGCACCTCCACCATCAGTGGAGAGGCCAAGCACAAATACTCAGCGGGAACGGCCCGCACCTACAGTAAGGACCAACCTCGAGAGGGGCGAAGGTCCGGCGACACCATGCCGCCACTGTGGAGGGTGGCACTATCACCGGGACTGTCCCAGACAGCCTGGTGCCGATAGACCACGTCCTCCCCAGCGAGACCCTGCAACTCGAAATCAACTTAACACAGTCTCGGTCGGACAGGGCCGTGACGAAGAACCAATGCGGCCGCCTCCACGAACCGAGGCAGAACAGCGCGCGCGAGCAATCCGAGAGACTGCGGGAAACTAGGAGAGGGGCGAGACACCCCACTCCTCGCCCCGCACGTTTTCCCAGCGGTGCATCAACGCACCCGCGATGCAGGTAAGCAGCCTGCAACACGCATCTGCTACAAATACCAAGCCACCCAGACTAAGTGTGGTCCTCCAGGCGTCTAACCGACGAGTCCTCGCTCTCCTGGACAGTGGGGCGAGCCACTCGTTCATTCGCCAGGACCTGGTGCCAGCGGCACAAGCACAACAGTCGAGGCTCACGGTTCAGCTGGCAGATGCAAGCAGCGCCCTCGAGACATCCGGGAAAATCACTACAAACCTGCTGGTAGGGGAGGCCACCTCGAAGGTGACGCTACACCTCCTGAAGGAGATGAGCGACGAAATCATCTTGGGCCGCGATTGGATGGCACACGAAGGTGCTGTCCTCGATTTCCCGAATCGCTGCACCTACTTTGGCTCGGTGTCCAGATATAGCACATACTGGCACGACCAAAGTGCGTCCTCCGAGAGGGAGCTGGTGCCAGTGGTTCTGGAAGAAGGGCAGGCGCCCCAAGATGAAATAGAGCGCTACCAGCGGGCAGTAAACCGGTTCTCAGATGTGTTCTCCAAGGAGCTTAGACAGCCGACCACTCGGATATGCACGCACAAGATTAAGTTGAAGACAGATCGGCCCTTCAAGATAAGAAGGACACAATTCTCACAGACAAAAAGACAAGTGATCCAAGAAGAAGTAACGAAGATGTTAGCTTCTGGAGTCATTAGGCGCTCACACAGCCAGTACAGCTCGCCGGTGGTAATCGTCCAGAAGAAGAACGGGAAACCGCGCTTCTGTGTCGTGGCCCAACTTCCTCCGGTGAGGGAGACTATCAAGGAGCTAGGCGAGGCGCAGGTCTTTTCGAGCCTAGATCTCCGCAGCGGCTACTGGCAAATTCCAATGGCCGCTGAAAGCATTCCCCTCACAGCCTTCAGCACACCGGAAGGGGCCACCTACGAATTCACGGTCATGCCTTTTGGGTTACAGGGAGCCCCGGGCACCTTCACGAAGATGATGGTCGAAGTATTGTCGGGGATGATTGACGGCTTCGTGAAGGTGTACCTAGATGATATCATCATCTACTCTGATAACCACGACGAGCATCTCGTTCACCTACAGCGGGTGCTTGAACGCCTGCGCGTCCACGGGCTTCGTTGTGCGCTGGATAAATGTGTTTTCGGTGCCGAGGCCTTGGACTACCTCGGCCACCGAATCACAGCCAGGCACAACGAGCCCACGGAGCACCACGTGCTGCAGACACGAGACTACCCTCTACCACGAACCATGAAGGAACTAAGGGGTTTTCTGGGGACCGCAGGTTGGCTACGTGAATACGTAAAGGACTTTGCCATCCTAGCGGCCCCACTGACCGATCTGACAGGAAAGAAGCGCTTCCAGTGGACGGAAGCCGCTGAAGCCGCTTTCCACAAACTTAAAGAGGCCTTAAGCCAACCACTAAAACTACACAGGCCCATCCCAGCTGAGCCGTTCTTCTTACAGGCTGCACCAGGGGGGCCTGGGGCTGAGGTTTTGCCTGGGGCACAGTCTGGGGTTGGGGGGGCTTCTCAGCTCGTATGGCTGCCAGTAATTCAGCGTGCTGAATTTGTTGCGCCTCGTGCTGGATTCGCTGCGCTTCGAGCTGTTTGGCCACATCCGCACGGAGTTGGGCCATCCTTTGGTTCATGTCACACAGCTGGAATCTCAGAGACTCATTCTCCTGTGTGAGCCTTGCTATCATCGCCTTTAGCGCCTCCCTGCTCTCGTCCATGACTTCCATGGGCTGCGGGCTGCCTCCAGGAGGGGCTCCGTCCTGTCCGGCCATACTGTCCTCCACAGTATATGGTTCCTGTATTTTTTGTCCTGTCTTACCTAAAAGAAATACCTGAAAAGAAATAATTAGCGGGATAGGAGGGAAAGGAAAAATAAACTTTGTCCCCAGGCGGGGGACTTTATTTATCTTTTACACTAGTGCCTTGAAAAAGACAACTAGTGTTTCTCCTCTTCTCACTACACGCCTGTTGTAACGCTTGCACGCTACGCTTCGCACTGTGGGGCTGCCACTTCACTGTTCACTGCACTGACTGAAACTCACTACTCACTAGGTGGTCTGCTCGCTTCGGTGTCCGGGTGAACTGTGATGCCGAGTCCGGCGCCAATATTCTTGGCTAAAGATGTCGGTCTCGGATGACTGGGGTCGGGCAGGACTATTGCCCTTTACCCCAATACATCGCTGTAGACCGGGGACCAGCCTCGTGCAGGGCGGGCGAGCTTACTTTACGTCGCCCCACTCACAAATGTGAGCGGTGCAGACGATTTCGGCCCACCTCCCTGGGTCCTGGCTCGTTGGACCTTGCTGGCTAAGGCCTCTTCTGGCGTTCTTCTGTCTTCGTCTTCTTTTCTTCGCCAGCTTGTTTGCCCTCCGGGGGGTAGTCATCGGTCTGTTGGGTGTTTTTGGGTTTGTGGCGGGAGTGACTGCCGGTACACAAGATGCCAAGAGGCATCCTGTCATCCGGATCGTCGGTAGGGTAAGGATGAGCTGTGTAGCTCGAGGAAGGGCAGACCTAACTGCTTTGGTAGCATTTTTGGTCTGCCCGGAGCTAGGGAGACTACAGGTACTGGACGGTTGTTTGTCCGGTACCCGCAGGGTCTTGGGTGGGTGGTTGGGTGATCGTCATGTCTCTTCCGTGGGGGTGGATCGTCGGTTGGTGGTACTTCTCATACTCACCCGTTATCCAGGAGCTGCACCTTCGGCCGCTTGTGCCTCGGAGCATCTGCTGGGTCATAGTCAGTTGCCTCCCTGACTAGTGGGTTCCCATGCTCCTCGGCAAGGGCGTACATCTTTCTGGCTCTCTGCTTGATGATCTCAGTGACCGGGGTGTATTCCAGGTCCCTGTAGATGTCCTCGTTGCGGATGAACCAGGGTGCGTCGACGGTCGATCTGAGGGCGACATTCTCCACTCTCTGGATCTGATGGAGGTAGCTCTTTGCTTGGTAGCCCCAAGCTACCGAAGCGTACGTCAGCTGTGGCCGGATGAGGGACCTGATAAGCGTGAGCTTGTTCCTCAGGTTGAGTCTGCTCTGTCTACCCGTCATCGGGTAGATTAGGGCTCTCGTCCTCCTGGCCTTCTTGACGATGGCCTCCGTGTTCAGTCTCCATGTTAGGCCTTTGTCCATGACCACACCAAGGTAGTTGGCGGAGTCGTGCCATTGGATGTCCTCTCCAAACATGTAAACGTGACCTGTGGGGTTTTGTTTTCTTACCTTCTTGAAGAGTACCGCCTTGCTCTTCTCGGCGTTGACGGCTACCTTCCATCTGTTGCACCAGTCCTCCAGGAGGGTGGCCGCCTCCTGGAGGTTTCTGGTGGCTAGCCTGGCACTCCAGGATCTGGCAGTCAGGGCTGTGTCGTCGGCGTAGAGGGCCATGGAGGTCCTCTCCGTCCGGGGTAGATCGGATGTGAAGATGGAGAACAAGTGGGGGGACAGCACTGAGCCTTGGGGGACTCCTGCCTCCATTGTTCTGTACGTGGACACCTTGTCCACGATCTTCACCCTCATCTGTCTCCTGTGGAGGTACGATCTCACTAGCTTGACGAGTGCAATGGGGTAACCCATACTCATCATTTTGGCTAGGAGACCGTCGTGCCAGACCCTGTCGAAGGCTTTGGCAACGTCCAGGAACAGCGCTGCCGTGACCTGTCGTTGGTTGAACCCCTTCGTGACCTCCTCGGTGAGGCGGAGCACTTGGAGTTCGGTGGAGTGCCCTGTTCTGAAGGCGAACTGCTCGTCTGGGAGGACTTCCAGCTCTTCTGTCTTCTCGGCTATCCTCTTGAGTATGACTCGTTCTACCTTACTCATCGCTGGGAGTAGACTGATGGGCCTGTAAGAGGAAGGAAACGTTAGGTTCTTACCTGGCTTTGGGATGACTATGACGTCGGCCTTTTTCCACCTGGATGGGAAGTGTCTCAACCTCAACATTGCGTTGATGATGTTGACCATCGCCGCTACTCCTTTCCGGGGCAGCTTCTTGAGGGCGATGTTCCCAATGCCATCACATCCTGGAGCTTTCCTGGGTTTTAGACTCCTTAGGATCTCCTTGACCTCCTCTGGGGTGGTCGGGGGGATGTGGTCTTCATCTGGCAGACGGTTCATCCTACGTACCCTGCGTCTCACGTCGTCCTCCCAGTCCTCGTCCTCATCATCGAGTTGGTTTTCCCTACACTGCAGTTCCAAGCTGTCAGCAAATGCCTCGGCTTTTTCCTGGCGAGTGTAGACAACACCATTCTCTCCGTGGATCGGGGGCATGGGAGTCCGACGGTTCCGCAGGGCCCGTTGGGTGGTCCAGATGCTCCTGTCCTGTGTGTCCAGGGATTCCAGGTGGCGTTGCCACCCTTCTTGTCGGTGTTCTTGAAGGGCGGCCTTGACTCTCCGGCTCAGGGTGTTGTAGTGTCTCCTGTCCTCCGGGAGTCGGGTTCTCTGGGCCCGTCTCTTGGCACTTCGTCTGTCCCTTATCAGCTGCCTGGTTTCCTCTGGGAGGTTTGCCAGGGGAGCTGGTGCACGCCTCGTTTCCGTCTCGGTGGTACTTACCCTTAGTGCCGCCTGGATCTGGTCCTCCAGGGAGGCGATGGCCCTCTCCACGTCTGCCTCGGTCTCGAGTCTGGGAATGTGTGCGATGTTCCTCTGCAGTTCTGCACGGAACACTTCCCAGTCCGTCCTCCTTTTGACGAAAGTTGTCGTGTTCTCACCGTCCTTTTCTCCTAGTTCTAGGAGAATAGGGTTGTGCTCGGTGGAACCTTCCATCATGGCGGTGATTTCGGCTTCGAGGGTCATCTCCTTCAGCATCGCAATGTCCAGCACATCCGGCCTGGTTACACCATTGTCATGGGTCGGTGCCTCCGGCCCAAGGACCAGCAGGTTGCCATCCTGTCGTCCCAGAAATCGCAGTAGCTCTCGTCCTCGAGTGTTTGTGATCCTACTGTGCCATTCCGGGGACTTGGCGTTGAAGTCGCCGATAGCAACCGTCTGGGTCCCTGGGGGGAGGACCGAGTCCAGGTCTGCGTCTCGCAGCATGTTGTGGGGTGGCTGGTAGCAGGAGACCACTCTGATGTCGCCATTTCGTGCCGTGGGCACTACTACGGCTGTGGCCTCCAGGTTCTCCATCTCCGGGAGCAGGATCGGATGGTGTGCGATGCTCGTCTTAACTAGCAGGGCTACTCCTCTCATTACCCTTCTGTGGGGCCTCGACCAGTCCTTCCTGTATACGTGGTAGCCTGGGAAGTTGACAGCCTGGTCTGGTCGCAGCTTCGTTTCCTGCAGTGCCATGATGTCTATGTCGCCCCTGGCTAGGAGCTCCTCCACCTCGAGCTTGCGTCCTAGCAGTCCATTGACATTCCATGAGGCGATCTGCAGGAAGCCTGGTTTCACCTGAAACATCATTAAACGTTAGCGAAGGCTGGCATTTGTGCAAAAAATGTGCTCATTGCTGAGCACATTTGTTGCATCTGTGCGAGCACCGCTGCGAAGTTCTGGACTTCGGTGGGTGCCCGCTGTTTCTTGACGGGGGTGGTGGTCTGCCCCGTCGTGCCCTGTGCAATCCTTGCGTAGCTGACGCCACTGGTGGTTGGCGTCTTGGCTACTGGCCTCTGTGGTGCCCTAGGTGTCTGCTTCTGGGAGGGTCCAGCTGTCTTCTTGGGGTACTTTGGGCACTCCCTGTAACTCGCTGGATGTGCCCCCTGGCAGTTGGCGCACTTGGCTGGGACGTCTCGGGGCTTTTTACACTCTCCCGAGTGGTGTGGGTCGCCGCATTTCACACACTTGGCCTGGGCTGTGCACCTGCCTTGTGCGTGACCAAACCTCTGGCAGCGGTGACACTGCGTGATTGCTAGGGCTGCTTTCTGTCTCTCCGTTCGGACAACCAGGGAACAGCACCTGTTCACGCTGAGGATCTTCTCCTCGTTGAGGGGAACCTGGACCAGGACCAGGGGGATCTCCTTTTTTGTCCTCCGGGATGTCATCCGTTGGACAGAGGTGGGGGAGTAACCTTGTTCCTGGAGGTCCTCCTTCACGTCCTCACAGCTTACGCCGCTGGGGATGCCTCTGATGACCACTCTCAGAAGCCTCTCTTCCGGCAGCGCGTAGGTGTGATATTCGCGCTTTTCTAGCGCGAACATCCTGGTCATTTGGCGGTAGTCGTCCGCCGTCTGGGGGGTGATGGCGATCCCTTCGCCGACCACCTTGGCCTTGGTATACTGGATCCTGGCCTCTTTGAGCCTGCGGCTCACCTCGGACCAGGAATCTTGTTTCCTCAGTATTACCGGGGGGATTTTGGGAGGCTTCTCTGCGGCCTCGGCTTCCTTCTCTGTATTGGCATGGCTGGTAGACGGGGGCGCCTGGTCGCTGGGCCCTTTGGAGGCCTGGGTCGGGGGGGTCTGGGACGTCTTTTTCGCCCTAGTTTTGGTTACTAGGGTGAAATCTCCGTCCTCGATGTCCGTCTCGGCCTTCCTTTTTGGGGCCTCTTTCTGTGTGGGTTGCACTGAGGCTTGGGCCTGGGGCTGGGCCTGGTTTTGGGCCGGGGGCTGCACCAGAAGGGCCTAGGTGGTTTGGAGGGCCTGCAGGGCTTTCATCAGCTACATGTGTTGGGCTTGGCTCTGTTCCCCCACTAAGACCAGCTCAGCTTTTACTTCTAAAAGCTCCCGTCTTAGCCTGGAATTTTCTTCCATTAGGAACCGCTCTTTCTTGGTGGGTGCCCTCTCAGGGGAGGCCTCTCTGGACGACGCCTCTGCGGATGAGGCGGACGAGTTTTCGTCCATGTCCATTTTGTCCATACTGCCCTCCACAGTATGCGTCTGGCTATCTGAAAAAGAAAGTGAATTAATAACTGGCACTAGGTTAATATTAGTCCTGAAAGAAAAATTTTTATTAGTAGAAATGGTTGGGATGGGGAAAAAGGTAAAAACAAAGTGTCCCCAGGCGGGGGACTTTATTTATCTTTTTACACTAGTGTCTTGAGAAAGACAACTAGTGTTTCTCCTCTTATCACTCCTCTCCTATTGTAACGCTTGCACACGTTACAATACGCACTCACTGTGGGGCTGCCACTTCGTTGTTCACTGACTGCACTGGGAAACTGCACTACTCACTAGGTGGTCTGCTCGCTTCGGTGTCCGGGTGAACTATGTGCCGAGTCCGACGCCAATATTCTTGGCTAAAGATGTCGGTCTCGGATGACTGGGGCCGGGCAGGACTATTGCCCTTTACCCCAATACATCGCTGTAGACCGGGGACCAGCCTCGTGCAGGGCGGGCGAACTTACTTTACGTCGGCCCCACTCACAAATGTGAGCGGTGCAGACGATTTCGGCCCACCTCCCTGGGTCCTGGCTCGTTGGACCTTGCTGGCTAAGGCCTCTTCTGGCGTTCTTCTGTCTTCGTCTTCTTTTCTTCGCCAGCTTGTTTGCCCCCCGGGGGGTAGTCATCGGTCTGTTAGGTGTTTTTGGGTTTGTGGCGGGAGTGACTGCCGGTACACAAGATGCCAAGAGGCATCCTGTCATCCGGATCATCGGTAGGGTAAGGATGAGCTGTGTAGCTCGAGGAAGGGCAGACCTAACTGCTTTGGTAGCTAGGGGGACTACAGGTACTGGACGGTTGTTTGTCCGGTACCCGCAGGGTCTTGGGTGGGTGGTTGGGTGATCGTCATGTCTCTTCCGTGGGGGTGGATCGTCGGTTGGTGGTATGCTTCTCATACTCACCCGTTATCCAGGAGCTGCACCTTCGGCCGCTTGTGCCTCGGAGCGTCTGCTGGGTCATAGTCAGTTGTCTCCCTGACTAGTGGGTTCCCATGCTCCTCGGCAAGGGCGTACATCTTTCTGGCTCTCTGCTTGATGATCTCAGTGACCGGGGTGTATTCCAGGTCCCTGTAGATGTCCTCGTTGCGGATGAACCAGGGTGCGTCGACGGCTGATCTGAGGGCGACGTTCTCCACTCTCTGGATCTGATGGAGGTAGCTCTTTGCTTGGTAGCCCCAAGCTACCGAAGCGTACGTCAGCTGAGGCCGGATGAGGGACCTGATAAGCGTGAGCTTGTTCCTCAGGTTGAGTCTGCTCTGTCTACCCGTCATCGGGTAGATTAGGGCTCTCGTCCTCCTGGCCTTCTTGACGATGGCCTCCGTGTTCAGTCTCCATGTTAGGCCTTTGTCCATGACCACGCCAAGGTAGTTGGCGGAGTCGTGCCATTGGATGTCCTCACCAAACATGGAAACGTGACCTGTGGGGTTTTGTTTTCTTACCTTCTTGAAGAGTACCGCCTTGCTCTTCTCGGCGTTGACGGCTACCTTCCATCTGTTGCACCAGTCCTCTAGGAGGGTGGCCGCCTCCTGGAGGTTTCTGGTGGCTAGCCTGGCACTCCAGGATCTGGCAGTCGGGACTGTGTCGTCGGCGTAGAGGGCCATGGAGGTCCTCTCCGTCCGGGGTAGATCGGATGTGAAGATGGAGAACAAGTGGGGGGACAGCACTGAGCCTTGGGGGACTCCTGCCTCCATTGTTCTGTACGTGGACACCTTGTCCACGATCTTCACCCTCATCTGTCTCCTGTGGAGGTACGATCTCACTAGCTTGACGAGTGCAATGGGGTAACCCATACTCATCATTTTGGCTAGGAGACCGTCGTGCCAGACCCTGTCGAAGGCTTTGGCAACGTCCAGGAACAGCGCTGCCGTGACCTGTCTTTGGTTGAACCCCTTCGTGACCTCCTCGGTGAGGCGGAGCACTTGGAGTTCTGTGGAGTGCCCTGTCCTGAAGGCGAACTGCTCGTCTGGGAGGACTTCCAGCTCTTCTGTCTTCTCGGCTATCCTCTTGAGTATGACTCGTTCGGCTACCTTACTCATCGCTGGGAGTAGACTGATGGGCCTGTAAGAGGAAGGAAACGTTAGGTTCTTACCTGGCTTTGGGATGACTATGACGTCGGCCTTTTTCCACCTGGATGGGAAGTGTCTCAACCTCAACATTGCGTTGATGATGTTGACCATCGCCGCTACTCCTTTCCGGGGCAGCTTCTTGAGGGCGATGTTCCCAATGCCATCACATCCTGGAGCTTTCCTGGGTTTTAGACTCCTTAGGATCTCCTTGACCTCCTCTGGGGTGGTCGGGGGAATGTGGTCTTCATCTGGCAGGCGGTTCATCCTACGTACCCTGCGTCTCACGTCGTCCTCCCAGTCCTCGTCCTCATCATCGAGTTGGTTTTCCCTACACTGCACTTCCAAGCTGTCAGCAAATGCTTCGGCTTTTTCCTGGCGAGTGTAGACAACACCATTCTCTCCGTGGATCGGGGGCATGGGAGTCCGACGGTTCCGCAGGACCCGTTGGGTGGTCCAGATGCTCCTGTCCTGTGTGTCCAGGGATTCCAGGTGGCGTTGCCACCCTTCTTGTCGGTGTTCCTGAAGGGCGGCCTTGACTCTCCGGCTCAGGGTGTTGTAATGTCACCTGTCCTCCGGGAGTCGGGTTCTCTGGGCCCGTCTCTTGGCACTTCGTCTGTCCCGTATCAGCTGCCTGGTTTCCTCTGGGAGGTTGGCCAGGGGAGCTGGTGCTCGCCTCGTTTCCGTCTCGGTGGTACTTACCCTTAGTGCCGCCTGGATCTGATCCTCCAGGGAGGTGATGGCCCTCTCCACGTCTGCCTCGGTTTCGAGTCTGGGAATGTGTGCGATGTTCCTCTGCAGTTCTGCACGGAACACTTCCCAGTCCGTCCTCCTTTTGACGAAAGTTGTCGTGTTCTCACCGTCCTTTTCTCCTAGTTCTAGGAGAATAGGGTTGTGCTCGGTGGAACCTTCCATCATGGCGGTGATTTCGGCTTCGAGGGTCATCTCCTTCAGCATCGCAATGTCCAGCACATCCGGCCTGGTTACACCATTGTCATGGGTCGGCGCCTCCGGGCCAAGGACCAGCAGGCGATCTGCAGGAAGCCTGGTTTCACCTGTAAAGACATTATACGTTAGTGAATTTTGGCATTTGTGCAAAAAATGCGCTCATTGCTGAGCACATTTGTTGCATTTGCGCAAGCACCGCGGTGAGGTTTTGGGCCTCAACGGGTGCCTGCTGCCTGTGGGTCGAGCCGGTTGGTTGCCCTGGTTTGCCCTGGACCACTCTGGCGTAGCTCAGGCCTCCACTGGTGGTGGATTTCTTTGCCGTGCTGGTGGGTTGTTGGGGGGACCTCGCCGTTGGTTGTTGTGGCCTCTGTGCGGGGGCAGCTGGCTTCTTGTGGAATTTGGGACATCCCCGGTAGCTAGCTGGGTGGGCCCCCAGACAGTTCGCACACTTGGCTGGCACGTCCTTAGACTTTTTGCAGTCTCCGGAGTGGTGGGGCTCGCTGCACTTGACACACTTCGGTTGTGCTGTGCATCTACCCTGGGCGTGTCCGAAGCGCTGGCATCGGTGGCATTGCGACACGGCCGGGGCGGCTCTCTGTCTCTCTGTCCTGACGACGAGGGAGCAGCACCTTGTCACCTCTAGTATTCTCTCCTCTGCTAGGGGGACCTGGACTAGCATGAGCGGGATTTCTTTCCTGGTGCGTCTCGACGTCATTCTCTGGACTGATGCCGGCGAGAATCCTTTGTTTGTTAGGTCTTCCTTGACCTCTTCGCAGGTTACACCACTCGGGATGCCTCGGATTACCACTCTTAGCAATCTGTCTTCGGGCAGGGCGTATGTGTGGTACTCCCTACCTTCGTTTGCCAGCATCCTAGTGAGTCTGCGGTAGTCTTCAGGGGTGGAGGCCTCGATTGCGATGCCGTCGGCTACAACTCGGGCCTTTTCGAAACCAATTTTGGTCTCATCCATCCTCTGTTTGACTGCGGACCAGCTCTCTTGTTTTCTCAAGATCACGGGTGGGATCTTGAGTTTCTTGGGCTGTTTGTCGGCAGCCTCCGCCTCTTTGTTCTGGGCCCCCTGGTTTGTGGACGGGGGGACAGTCTGGGTGGTTGACGGGGCCTCCTTGCTGGTGCTGGCTAGCACCTGGGAAGCCTGGGCCGTCTTTTTCGCCCTAGTCCTGGTGACCAGGGAGAATTCGCCTTCACTGTCGTCCTCTGTCTCCGCCTTCCTTTTGGCGGCTTCTTTTTGCGCTGTTTGCGCCTGGGAGGCCATGGGCTGGTCCTGGGGCTGCTCGTGGGCCGGGTCGAGGGCCTGGTCTTGGGGCTGCTTGGGGGGCTGGGGCTGCTTTTTGGGGCCCCGGAGGGTCCTTATGGCTTCTAGCAGCTCCGTGAGTTGGATTCGCTGCTCAGCGAGTTGGACGCGCTGTTCTCTGTTCTGAGCACACTGTTCCTCGTACTGGGTACGTTGGAAGTCCAGCTGCTTTGCCATCTCACTGCGGAGTTGAGCCATTCTCTGGCCCATATCGGCTATCTGGGCTTTGAGTGCCGTGTTCTCGTTGACGAGCGACTGCATGAACAGGTCCCTGTCATCCATGTGGTCCATGGGCTTGGGACTCTCTCTCTGAGTTGCTCCGTCCTCGCCTTGTTTGTCCATACTGTCCTCCACAGTATTCTTGTCCTCTAGCCTGAAATAAAAATCTGTGTTAGTAATGTTTAAAGGAAAGGAATGTTGGGTGGGAAAGGTGAAAAAACAAAGTGTCCCCAGGCGGGGGACTTTATTTATCTTTTTACACTAGTGTCTTGAGAAAGACAACTAGTGCTTCTCCTCTTCTGTCTGCTAGCCTTGTAACGTTCGGGAACGCTACGCTCAGCTTGCACTGTGGGACTGCCACTTCGCTGTTCACTTGCACTGGAAACTGCACTACTACACAAGGTGGTCTGCTTGTCTCGGAGTCTCGGTGAACTGCCGACTGCCGAGTCCGCGCCGCCAATATTCTTGGCTAAAGATGTCGGTCTCGGATGACTGGGGCCGGGCAGGACTATTGCCCTTTACCCCAATACATCGCTGTAGACCGGGGACCAGCCTCGTGCAGGGCGGGCGAGCTTACTTTACGTCGGCCCCACTCACAAATGTGAGCGGTGCAGACGATTTCGGCCCACCTCCCTGGGTCCTGGCTCGTTGGACCTTGCTGGCTAAGGCCTCTTCTGGCGTTCTTCTGTCTTCGTCTTCTTTTCTTCGCCAGCTTGTTTGCCCCCCGGGGGGTAGTCATCGGTCTGTTGGGTGTTTTTGGGTTTGTGGCGGGAGTGACTGCCGGTACACAAGATGCCAAGAGGCATCCTGTCGTCCGGATCATCGGTAGGGTAAGGATGAGCTGTGTAGCTCGAGGAAGGGCAGACCTAACTGCTTTGGTAGCATTTTTGGTCTGCCCGGAGCTAGGGGGACTACAGGTACTGGACGGTTGTTTGTCCGGTACCCGCAGGGTCTTGGGTGGGTGGTTGGGTGATCGTCATGTCTCTTCCGTGGGGGTGGATCGTCGGACGGTGGTATGCTTCTCATACTCACCCGTTATCCAGGAGCTGCACCTTCGGCCGCTTGTGCCTCGGAGCATCAGCTGGGTCATAGTCAGTTGCCTCCCTGACTAGTGGGTTCCCATGCTCCTCGGCAAGGGCGTACATCTTTCTGGCTCTCTGCTTGATGATCTCAGTGACCGGGGTGTATTCCAGGTCCCTGTAGATGTCCTCGTTGCGGATGAACCAGGGTGCATCGACTGCCGTTCTGAGGGCGACGTTCTCCACTCTCTGGATCTGATGGAGGTAGCTCTTTGCTTGGTAGCCCCAAGCTACCGAAGCATACGTCAGCTGAGGCCGGATGAGGGACCTGATAAGCGTGAGCTTGTTCCTCAGGTTGAGTCTGCTCTGTCTACCCGTCATCGGGTAGATTAGGGCTCTCGTCCTCCTGGCCTTCTTGACGATGGCCTCCGTGTTCAGTCTCCATGTTAGGCCTTTGTCCATGACCACGCCAAGGTAGTTGGCGGAGTCGTGCCATTGGATGTCCTCACCAAACATGGAAACGTGACCTGTGGGGTTTTGTTTTCTTACCTTCTTGAAGAGTACCGCCTTGCTCTTCTCGGCGTTGACGGCTACCTTCCATCTGTTGCACCAGTCCTCTAGGAGGGTGGCCGCCTCCTGGAGGTTTCTGGTGGCTAGCCTGGCACTCCAGGATCTGGCAGTCAGGGCTGTGTCATCGGCGTAGAGGGCCATGGAGGTCCTCTCCGTCCGGGGTAGATCGGATGTGAAGATGGAGAACAAGTGGGGGGACAGCACTGAGCCTTGGGGGGCTCCTGCCTCCATTGTTCTGTACGTGGACACCTTGTCCACGATCTTCACCCTCATCTGTCTTCTGTGGAGGTACGATCTCATTAGCTTGACGAGTGCAATGGGGTAACCCATACTCATCATTTTGGCTAGGAGACCGTCGTGCCAGACCCTGTCGAAGGCTTTGGCAACGTCCAGGAACAGCGCTGCCGTGACCTGTCTTTGGTTGAACCCCTTCGTGACCTCCTCGGTGAGGCGGAGCACTTGGAGTTCGGTGGAGTGCCCTGTCCTGAAGGCGAACTGCTCGTCTGGGAGGACTTCCAGCTCTTCTGTCTTCTCGGCTATCCTCTTGAGTATAACTCGTTCGGCTACCTTACTCATCGCTGGGAGTAGACTGATGGGCCTGTAAGAGGAAGGAAACGTTAGGTTCTTACCTGGCTTTGGGATGACTATGACGTCGGCCTTTTTCCACCTGGATGGGAAGTGTCTCAACCTCAACATTGCGTTGATGATGTTGACCATCGCCGCTACTCCTTTCCGGGGCAGCTTCTTGAGGGCGATGTTCCCAATGCCATCACATCCTGGAGCTTTCCTGGGTTTTAGACTCCTTAGGATCTCCTTGACCTCCTCTGGGGTGGTCGGGGGGATGTGGTATTCATCTGGCAGACGGTTCATCCTGCGTACCCTGCGTCTCACGTCGTCCTCCCAGTCCTCGTCCTCATCATCGAGTTGGTTTTCCCTACACTGCAGTTCCAAGCTGTCGGCAAAAGCCTCGGCTTTTTCCTGGCGAGTGTAGACAACACCATTCTCTCCGTGGATCGGAGGCATGGGAGTCCGCCGGTTTCGCAGGGCCCGTTGGGTGGTCCAGATGCTCCTGTCCTGTGTGTCCAGGGATTCCAGGTGGCGTTGCCACCCTTCTTGTCTGTGTTCCTGAAGGGCGGCCTTGACTCTCCGGCTCAGGGTGTTGTAGTGTCTCCTGTCCTCCGGGAGTCGGGTTCTCTGGGCACGTCTCTTGGCACTTCGCCTGTCCCTTATCAGCTGCCTGGTTTCCTCTGGGAGGTTAGCCAGGGGAGCTGGTGCTCGCCTTGTTTCCGTCTCGGTGGTACTTACCCTTAGTGCCGCCTGGATCTGGTCCTCCAGGGAGGTGATGGCCCTCTCCACGTCTGCCTCGGTTTCGAGTCTGGGAATGTGTGCGATGTTCCTCTGCAGCTCTGCACGGAACACTTCCCAGTCCGTCCTCCTTTTGATGAAAGTTGTCGTGTTCTCACCGTCCTTTTCTCCTAGTTCTAGGAGAATGGGGCTGTGATCGGTGGAACCATCCATCATGGCGGTGATTTCGGCTTCGAGGGGCATCTCCTTCAGCATCGCAATGTCCAGGACATCCGGCCTACTAACACCATTGTCATGGGTCGGTCCCTCCGGGCCAAGGACCAGCAGGTTGCCATCGTGTCGTCCCAGGAATCGCAGTAGCTCTCGTCCTCGAGTGTTTGTGATCCTACTGTGCCATTCCGGGGACTTGGCGTTGAAGTCGCCGATGGCAACCGTCTGGGTCCCTGGGGGAAGAACCGAGTCCAGGTCTGCGTCTAGCAGCATGTTGTTGGGTGGCTGGTAGCAGGAGACCACTCTGATGTCGCCATTTCGTGCCGTGGACACTACTATGGCTGTGGCCTGCAGGTTCTCCGTCTCTGGGAGTAGGATCGGGTGGTGTGCGATGCTCGTCTTCACTAGCAGGGCTACTCCTCTCATCACTCGTCTGTATGGCCCGGTCCAGTCCTTCCTGTATACGTGGTAGCCTGGGAAGTTGATAGCCTGGTCTGGTCGCAGCTTCGTTTCCTGCAGTGCCATGATGTCTGTGTCACCCCTGGCGAGGAGTTCCTCTACCTCGAGTTTTCTCTCTCGCAGTCCGTTAACATTCCATGAGGCGATCTGCAGGAAGCCTGGTTTGACCTGTAAAAACATTATATGTTAGTGAATTTTGGCATTTGTGCAAAAAATGCGCTCATTGCTGAGCACATTTGTTGCATTTGTGCCAGCACCGCGGTGAGGTTTTGGGCCTCAGCGGGTGCCTGCTGTTTTTGTGTTGGTCCTGTTTTGCCCTGGGCTACTTTTGCGTAGCTCAGTCCCCCAGTCGTGGTTGGCTTCCGGGTGGTCGGCTGGGTAGGCCTGGTGGGTGCTGGTTTCGTCGTTGCTGTTTTCTTTGGGAATTTCGGGCATCCCCTGTAACTGGCTGGGTGTGCCCCCTGGCAGTTGGCACACTTGGCAGGTACATCTCGGGGCTTGCGGCATTCCCCAGAGTGGTGTGGCTCACCGCACTTCACGCACTTGGCCTGTGCGTTGCACCGACCTTGTGCATGGCCGAAGCGTTGGTATCGGTGGCACTGTGCGACGGCTGAGGCAGCTCGCTGTCTTTCCGTCCTCACCACTAGGGAACAGCAACGGTTTACATCTAGGATCCTCTCCTCGCTGAGGGGGACCTGGACCAGCATGAGAGGAATCTCCTGTTTGGTCCGTCTAGATGTCATGCGATGTACGGAGGCTGGTGAAAAACCTTTTCCCATCAGGTCCTCCTTGACTTCGTCGCAGGTTACACCACTTGGGATGCCCCGTATGACTACTCTTAGCAGTCTTTCCTCTGGCAGGGCGTATGTGTGGTACTCCCTGCTTTCATTGGCCAGCATCCTGGTGAGCTTGCGGTAGTCATCGGGGGTGCTGGTCTCGATGGCGATGCCGTCGGCGACTACTCGGGCCTTCTCGAATTTGATTCGAGTTTCGTCCATCCTCTGTTTTACCGCTGACCAGGTTTCTTTGTTCCTCAAGATCACGGGTGGGATCTTGGGGGCCTTTTCCCTGGGGGGTTGTTGATCGGAGGCCTCTCGGACAGCTTGGCGGGAAGTTGGTACATCCGTGCTGGTGCTGGGTTGCACCTGGTTTTCAGGCTGGGCCGTCTTTTTCGCCCTTGTCCTGGTGACAAGGGTGAATTCGCCATCACTGTCCTCAGTGTCGGCTTTCCTCTTTGGGGCCTCCTTTGGTGCGGGTTGCACCACGGGGGCCAAGAGCTGGACCTGGGGTTGGGCCTGGGCCTGGGGTTGGGCCTGGGCTTGGGCCTGAGCTTGGGGCTGGGGGGTCCTCTCGGCTCTTATGGCTGCCAGGAGCTCTGCATGCTGGGTCCTTTGGGCCTCCAGCTGCTTGGCCACATCTGCTCTGAGTTGAGCCATCCTCTGGTTCATCTCTGCGAGCTGCGCTTTTAGCGCATTATTCTCGGCGGAGAGCGTTCGGATTAGCTCGTCCCTGTGGTCCTCCTGCTCCATGGGCCTGATAGTAGGGGTCCCTCTTTGAGAGGTACCGTCGTCTCCTCGGTCGGGCATACTGTCCTCCACAGTATTGTCCTGGCTATCTGAAAAGAAATTTATATTAGTGATGGTTTGGGGTAGGGAATCGGGAAAGGTAAAAATAAATTGTGTCTCCAGTGAGGAAGACTTTATTTATCTTTTGATATTAGCGTCTTAATAAAGACGTCTAATATTTCTCCTCTTCAACTTCAGTGTGGGGCTGCCACTTCGTAGTTCTCGCCTCGCTACGTTGCTTGCACTTCACTTCACTACACTACTGCTGCTAGGTGACCTGCTCGCTTCGACTGCTGCTTGAACTGTGTGCCGAGTCCGGCGCCAATATTCTTGGCTAAAGATGTCGGTCTCGGATGTCTGGGGCCGGGCAGGACTATTGCCCTTTACCCCAGTACATCGCTGTAGACCGGGGACCAGCCTCGTGCAGGGCGGGCGAACTTACTTTACGTCGGCCCCACTCACAAATGTGAGCGGTGCAGACGATTTCGGCCCACCTCCCTGGGTCCTGGCTCGTTGGACCTTGCTGGCTAAGGCCTCTTCTGGCGTTCTTCTGTCTTCGTCTTCTTTTCTTCGCCAGCTTGTTTGCCCCCCGGGGGGTAGTCATCGGTCTGTTGGGTGTTTTTGGGTTTGTGGCGGGAGTGACTGCCGGTACACAAGATGCCAAGAGGCATCCTGTCATCCGGATCGTCGGTAGTGTAAGGATGAGCTGTGTAGCTCGAGGAAGGGCAGACCTAACTGCTTTGGTAGCATTTTTGGTCTGCCCGGAGCTAGGGGGACTACAGGTACTGGACGGTTGTTTGTCCGGTACCCGCAGGGTCTTGGGTGGGTGGTTGGGTAATCGTCATGTCTCTTCCGTGGGGGTGGATCGTCGGTTGGTGGTACTTCTCATACTCACCCGTTATCCAGGAGCTGCACCTTCGGCCGCTTGTGCCTCGGAGCATCTGCTGGGTCATAGTCAGTTGCCTCCCTGACTAGTGGGTTCCCATGCTCCTCGGCAAGGGCGTACATCTTTCTGGCTCTCTGCTTGATGATCTCAGTGACCGGGGTGTAGTCCAGGTCCCTGTAGATGTCCTCGTTGCGGATGAACCAGGGTGCGTCGACGGCCGATCTGAGGGCGACGTTCTCCACTCTCTGGATCTGATGGAGGTAGCTCTTTGCTTGGTAGCCCCAAGCTACCGAAGCGTACGTCAGCTGAGGCCGGATGAGGGACCTGATAAGCGTGAGCTTATTCCTCAGGTTGAGTCTGCTCTGTCTACCCGTCATCGGGTAGATTAGGGCTCTCGTCCTCCTGGCCTTCTTGACGATGGCCTCCGTGTTCAGTCTCCATGTTAGGCCTTTGTCCATGACCACGCCAAGGTAGTTGGCGGAGTCGTGCCATTGGATGTCCTCTCCAAACATGGAAACGTGACCTGTGGGGTTTTGTTTTCTTACCTTCTTGAAGAGTACCGCCTTGCTCTTCTCGGCGTTGACGGCTACCTTCCATCTGTTGCACCAGTCCTCTAGGAGGGTGGCCGCCTCTTGGAGGTTTCTGGTGGCTAGTCTGGCACTCCAGGATCTGGCAGTCAGGGCTGTGTCATCGGCGTAGAGGGCCATGGAGGTCCTCTCCGTCCGGGGTAGATCGGATGTGAAGATGGAGAACAAGTGGGGGGACAGCACTGAGCCTTGGGGGACTCCTGCCTCCATTGTTCTGTACGTGGACACCTTGTCCACGATCTTCACCCTCATCTGTCTCCTGTGGAGGTATGATCTCACTAGCTTGACGAGTGCAATGGGGTAACCCATACTCATCATTTTGGCTAGGAGACCATCGTGCCAGACCCTGTCGAAGGCTTTGGCAACGTTACTCATCGCTGGGAGTAGACTTATGGGCCTGTAAGAGGAAGGAAACGTTAGGTTCTTACCTGGCTTTGGGATGACTATGACGTCGGCCTTTTTCCACCTGGATGGGAAGTGTCTCAACCTCAACATTGCGTTGATGATGTTGACCATCGCCGCTACTCCTTTCCGGGGCAGCTTCTTGAGGGCGATGTTCCCAATGCCATCACATCCTGGAGCTTTCCTGGGTTTTAGACTCCTTAGGATCTCTTTGACCTCCTCTGGGGTGGTCGGGGGGATGTGGTCTTCATCTGGCAGACGGTTCATCCTACGTACCCTGCGTCTCACGTCGTCCTCCCAGTCCTCGTCCTCATCATCGAGTTGGTTTTCCCTACACTGCAGTTCCAAGCTGTCGGCAAATGCCTCGGCTTTTTCCTGGCGAGTGTAGACAACACCATTCTCTCCGTGGATCGGGGGCATGGGAGTCCGACGGTTCCGCAGGGCCCGTTGGGTGGTCCAGATGCTCCTGTCCTGTGTGTCCAGGGATTCCAGGTGGCGTTGCCACCCTTCTTGTCGGTGTTCCTGAAGGGCGGCCTTGACTCTCCGGCTCAGGGTGTTGTAATGTCTCCTGTCCTCCGGGAGTCGGGTTCTCTGGGCTCGTCTCTTGGCACTTCGTCTATCCCTTATCAGCTGCCTGGTTTCCTCTGGGAGGTTTGCCAGGGGAGCTGGTGCTCGCCTCGTTTCCGTCTCGGTGGTACTGTTGTAGAACTCTCCAAAATCGTCCTAAGTTGAAGACATAATCAAAATTCGACTTAGGCAAAAATTTCATTTAAAGACATTTTCGGGAGTCTGCAGAGGCGCAGATCAGTCCACAAGGACCGTTTTGGGTTCTATAAGGCGTTGGAAATGACCAGGCGAAAATTCGAAGAAACACCGAATTTTCACTTAGGAAAAATGTTTTTGGTTCAGAATATCAGAGTAGAAGTATATAATGACAAAGATTTATGAATAGTATACTTTTTGAAAGGTACCATAAATTGGACTTTGAAAAATAATATTTTTGGAAGGGCGTCAAAATTTGGCCCAGGAATCGATTTATCGAAAGTACGCCAAAGTTTCACTTGCAGACTAATTTTTCAAAACTGCGTTGAAATTTGGCTTGAAGATCGATTTTTCAAAAGTACGCCAAAATTTCACCCGCAGATTAACTTTTCAAAAGTACCTTGAAATTTGGCTTGAAAATCGATTTTTCAAAAGTACGCCAAAATTTCACCCGCAGATTAGTTTTTCAAAAGTACCTTGAAATTTGGCTCGAAAATCGATTTTTTAAAAGTACGCTAAAATTGGTCTTAAACTGGATTTTTCAAAAGTACCACGAAGTCAGTTTAAAAAGTACCACGAAAATATACTTTAAATTATTTTTTATTTTTTATTCCTCAACCAAAGACATTGACCTTTGAGGTACGATCATTGAAAACACAATTCTAAAGTATGAGCATAAAATTTTAACGATGCACTGCATCCAAAAGGCAAAGTAGAAGATTTTGTCAAAGCCGGCGTAGTGCCGATAAGCAAAAATTGATAAAAATCAATGCACATGTACAAGGCCGGTTTCTCGCATGGAAAGAGTTTGGATTGACCCAGCGGCTCATAATTTGGTCGAGCGCGTTGAGTAGTCCAGACAAAGCGATGGTAGAAAAGCCAATAACGGGGCTTTTCAAATGACAAAGTTATAGAGGAAAACGCCTTGTGCATAAAAATCAAAAAATTCAATTTTGCCTAATAGTCGCTCGAAGGTGAGACGCTGCCAAATCGATATTATTAATCGACTGTGATAAGGGTTAGTAAGTCGTGGACTGATCGAACGCCACTCAACTTATGCAGTAATAAGTCCTCTGAATGTGTTTGAGTACGTGAATTTCCACGATACAAGAACTTTAAAGCTAGGTAGTCTCTAGCGAAACTAAATTCATTTAGTAAAACTTTTTTAAGTTAATTTCAGTCAGCCTTAATTATTCATTTACCCAGAGTCTGAAATGATTCTAAAAGCTCACATTTTGATTCTGAGAAGGTACGTATGAATCTTTTCTACCTAATCGATCGTTAGCGTGAGCGCTCTCGCTTGTATGGTCTGAAAGTCATTACCTTGATTGGGGAAGGCACGATTCTTTCTTGAGAATTTTGTATAACCAATTCTGTTAAATAAACGGATTCTTTGAACTAATATTTCTTAATTGATCTTGAGGCCTGTTGACGGTCTATAATCCCTGGAACTTTCGTAGAGAAAGCCGGATGTGTCGAGTTAATTCGCATTAACGTTCGACCTTCTGGTTGCTTTACGAAGGTTTGATAGGGATTTTTTTATGCGTTTTTTGAGAAATATATTCCGTTATTAATGGACCAAAACGTGATTTTCGCGTACCAAAACTAATCCCTCCGCAGAGAAATTCTTCGGTTGGGATTTTTTTATGCAAAAATTCAGGAAATTAAGAGGTGCTTAAACCCCTAACGAGGGAATTCGGGTCCAGAGAGAGCGTAGTTTCCGATCTGTGGTAGTGCCGCCTTGGTCCCATTACTCGGCTACCGAAGTGCATCTTATCTCGAACCCGCCTGGGAGGTAGAAGAACGGGGTAATACGCGACTGGCGCCCCCTGAGAAATAAATTGGTGTCGCGTCATTTTGACGCCCGGTAGTGCGTTCTTCTACATGGCGCCCAACGTGGGGCGTTGTTAGTCAGCAGGGCTTTCTGGAAAGGATATGGATGAATCAACGCCTTTCCAGTTTTACGACGAGCCGACATCTGTGATGGACAACGTCTCTAGAGGGTTAGAGAGGCCGTGCGCGGAGGATGTACTGGGTAGTTCGGGGGTAGGCCCGAGTACCACTGAAGGAGTCATACAGCCCTCCTCAGAACAAGTGTTCGCCCAAATGGCAGCAGGTCTTGCCAAAGCTCTAAGCGAAGCCACACACGAGCATAAATATCGGTCGAAGCATCCAAATGCGGAATTTCATGGCTTCGAACACGAAGACCCTGAAACCTTCATTCATCATATGGAGGAATTTTTTGTCCGAGTACGAATTACGCAGGATAACGACCGTCTGTATAAAATATCAGAACAGCTCAAAGACGATGCTAGGAAATGGTTCGAACAATACCGAACCCTAATTACCACGTATCCTCTATTCCTCGAGCGGTTCAGAAGCCGTTACGATTCAGGTGAAGTACTCACCGAAGCAGTAGCTAATTTATATGGCAAGAAACAAGATGCCGAGGAAAATACGTCAGTATTTATTTCCAGGAAGGTATGCCTCTTCAAGAGGATCGATCCGTTTAAGCCGGAGGCGATGAAGGCGGCTACCATCTTCAATCAGTTGAGACCTGATATGAAAATGCTCCTAAAGAGTGCCGTCATACTAGATACAAATACACTAGTGACGATGACCTAACAAATGGCCAAAATCATGGATGAGAATAAAGAATTCGAGATTCTGCAAAATGCAAAAAAAAGCAAAGACCGAGAAGCGTCCACCTCTACCGCTTCAGCTCAAGGGAATCAGCAATCGAGCAGTAACTGGAGAACGGAACCCTCCGCATTAGCGAAGCCGTCCTCCAGTTCCTTTGGTGCATCTAGGACACCATTCAATGGATCTCAAAGAAGAGATAATCCGCCAGCACCAAGGGTGCATTTTGCAAATAATATTTCCTCGCTGCCTAGAGGGGATATACCGAGAAGGGGTACTGGAGACGTAAGGAACTCCCGAGTCCCGTATCGCCCTTGCAGATATTGCCCAACGGAGCAGTGGCATTTTCATGCGGAATGCCCAAACAATCCCTATCGTAATATGAATACGGGAAACCAAGCGGGGGTCAGAGGCGATGGCCCAGGCCGAACTGTACCAGCCCCGCCTACCAGGCCCCAGCAGGCTCGAAGCGACCCTCGGGGAAGCTCCGAAGCAAGAAGTTTAAATTAAAAAACTTCGATGACCTTCCTGACCTTAATTACCTGTTTAAGGATCAAGAAGTCAACCTATCTCCCCACCGATTCACTCCATTAGAATCTATCAATCAAACCAACGACGCTTTCCCTCTGCCTCGCATTAAGATTATAATTAATAATCGAGCGGTTAACGCTTTATTGGATACAGGTTCGACAAGGAATATTATCCAACCGAAATTTTTGAACGACATTGATCAACTTACAGCTCCCCAAACTTTTGTTATGGCTTGTGGCGATGGTTTAGTAGAATCCCTTGGGACTACGACCATAAACGTTAATGTACTAGATGTACCCTTTCAGACCACGTTTCAGGTCATTCAAAATTTAAACGAAGAGCTCATTCTGGGAGCCCCCTTTTTATATGCTCACAATGTCGTATTCGATTATCAACGTAAATGTGTCTACGTCGGCACTGAAGAGCGAATAACCGTCTTCTGGAATCAAGCGGCACATCAAGCAAGGAAGCAATGCCGGCTTCCCGAAGAACTGATCATCGGAAACGACAATTTAAAACCTCTATTCGAAGAATTCGCTGAATTGTTCACCGCGGTGCCTACCCAAGCTACCACGGTGACAACGAAACATAAAATAAAAGTTAAAGACGACCGCCCGTTCAATATCAAACCCTACCCTATGTCTCCTACTAAGAAAAAAGTTATGTACGATCAAATTGAAGAGATGCTGAAAGCCGGGGTCATAGAACCGAGTACCGCTCAGTACAGTTCGCCTCCCATTATAATTGAAAGGCCCGGCAAGAAGCCTCGCTTCTGCATTGATTATCGTCACTTAAATGAAGTAACGGAAGACGAAGCATCCGTCTTACCAAAGATATACGAGAGTATAAAGGATCTAGGAAACGCCAACATATTTACGGTGTTGGACCTCAAGAGCGGATATTGGCAAATCCCTCTTGAGGAGTCGTCAAAAAATTATTCTACGTTTACAACATTAGATGGAGCATCTTACCGATTTAACGTGATGCCTTTCGGATTGAAGACCGCTCCATGTACATTCCAAAAATTTATGGCAAGAGACGTATTGACCGGCTACTTGCATCATTTCTGCAAAGTATATCTCGATGATATTATCATCTACAGTGAAAATATAGATCAGCATGTAAACCATCTGAGAGCCGTCTTTGAACGCCTACGTTTACATAATTTAAAAGTGTCACCAGAAAAATGTGTGGTAGCCACATCTAGTATAACCTATCTCGGGCATAAGATAAATGCCAATACTACTCAACCTTTAGAAAAACATATTCTGCAGATACAGAGCTATCCTGTGCCTACGACAAGGCGTCAGCTTCAGAGTTTCCTTGGCCTATGTAATTGGGTACGTGAATATATCCCTAATGTTGCAATAATTACTAAGCCCTTGACCCGACTACTCTCGAAGGACTGGCGCTATAAGTGGAATACAGAAGCCCAAGAATCCTTTATCCTACTGAAAGAGGTATTAAATAAACCTCTAGGACTGCACCGGCCAGATTTCAATAAAATGTTCATACTGCAGACGGACGCATCCTTAATAGGATTATCTGCAGTATTATATCAATTGGGGGATAATGACCAGAAGCACATCGTCTCTTATGCTAGTAATACGTTATCTCCGACGGAGAGAAAATACCATATCAATGAATTGGAATGTTTGAGCGTCGTTAATTATATAAGGAAATACAAAATATATTTGGCAGACCGTCCATTTATAGTCAAAACCGACAATCGAGCTTTACTATGGTTAAATAAGCATAAGGACGAGAAAACGAAATTTACACGTTGGTCATTATTACTTCAGGAATACAGCTTCACAATAGAACATTGTCCCGGCAAGGAAAATATATTGGCAGACTATTTGAGCAGGAATCCTCAAGGCCCAAACGTCGAAGCAAACGACGAAGAGGAAAGGATGTATCCACCAAAATTCTCGTACAAGGAACGAATATCAGTGATTACCACATTGGAATTAAACGATCAGGTCAGAGAAGCGCAAACGCACTCCAGAGATATCCAAGACCAAATCGAACGATGGAATACTCTAGTGCGACAAGCAGATAAAACCGAGGCAGAGGTGAAATTCGTCAATACAAGACAAGTGATAGGCAGCACACTTTGGACAAGAGGCGAAAATGTTATAGAAAAATTATACGTACCAAAACGTATGGTCATGAGAGTAATATCTCATTTTCACGACCGACCGGAAGTAGGTCACCCCGGCCGCGATGAAACTGTTAGAATCATCTCGGGCCGCTATTATTTTAATAATTTGTCGAGACTAGTTAACAAATATTTAAATGAGTGCATTATTTGTAATTCCGTAAAAAGCAGACAGTCACAACCGAAGGCTCCTCTCAGAAGCCATGCTCCATCGCATCCGTTCGAAGTTCTAAGCGTCGATGTAATCGGACCGCTTCAGCGAACCAAAGATGCAGATAACCGATATATATTAATGGTAGAGGATGTATTTAGTAAGTGGGTCGAAGCCAAGGCGTTCACCCAAGTCAGTGGAAAAACAATAGCACAATTTATCGAAGAGGAACTAGTGGCGAGATATGGCGTTCCGAGGGTCATCATTTCCGACCAGGGAGGCCACTTCAATTCCGGCTTTTACGATACGTTCTGTACACGTAACAATATTGAAAGATTCTTCACAGCAGCTTACCACCAACAGGCCAATCCAATAGAAAGGAGGGTGCAAGAAGCTAAGAAGATCTTAAAAACCTTATTATATGGTTCACCCAACGACGAGTGGGATCGACATGTTAGTCAGATGGCATATATCTTGAGAACAAGAAAAAACGCCGCTACGGGGCATACGCCCAGTTTCGTAGTACTCGGCTATGAATTACCGCAGATTGGTGATTGGAATATGTTCGCTTATAGACAAGAGCGTCGTAATCAAGCGGACGTTCCCCGCCTTGAAAGAGTCAAGGAGATTCGTAAAAATCAAACAAATTACTAATGGCGTTACGCGCCCAAAGTGGCGGTAACGCCGGTCGTATATAAAGTGGGAGATATGGTAATGACTAAAAGGATCAGGAAGGATCATACCTTCACACCGTCGTGGAGTGGGCCACACAAGGTTTTAAAGAGATTGTCCAATGAAGTTTACCTCATTCACAAGGGGGTAACTTCGACGAGATTACATGTCGATGCCATCAGGCCGGCACCTAAGGGAGACCCCGATGTTGAATTGGAATTGTCTGAAGAATCAGAAGATAGTCCGGATGAAACTCATCTTAGTGACGACGCTTCCTCATCAGACAATGAGATCGCGCCCAGGTCAGAGCGACGTAGCGATACCACACTAGTTCAAATCAATGTTCCCGCAAGTGCTCAAGATGAGCAGGATGTAATAAGTCGAGATCCCGATGATGCTCGAGATGAGCCAGACATAGAAGAGTCACCTCTAGATATTTCTGAGGTCGACCACGGCTAATAGCCGTTTTCTCTTTTTTTTATATTTTTTCTCAAAATTCTAAGTGGCGATTTTGACCTGTATGCGGTCGAATCGAAAATTTAAAGTCTACTCCATGAGCAGACATGGAAAGACGGCGAACCCGACGCAAGAGCGCGATCCGGTAAGCCTAGCTTCTCAAGAGCGAGAGCCGCCAAGTTCGAGTAATGGACGTAGGCATAAGTACGAATCAGTACGAGTTTCGGAAGCTGTTTTTCTTATGCAAGAAGACAACTTCTATTTTAATCATTTTAAGTCAACAAAATTAACGTATACCCCAAATGGAAACTACGAGTTTCAGAAGCCGTTCTTCGCTCAAGAAGACGCTTCGATTTTTTTTTTATAATTTTTTCACAAGTCGTGATGACCGCACGAGTATCGTAAGCCGATTTAATCTACCTTACGAAGTAGAAACTACGAGTTTCAGAAGCCGTTCTTCGCTCAAGAAGACGCTTCGATTTTTTTTTTTTTTATACTTTTTTCACAAGTCGTGATGACCGCACGAGTATCGTAAGCCGATTTAATCTACCTTACGAAGTAGAAACTACGAGTTTCAGAAGCCGTTCTTCGCTCAAGAAGACGCTTCGATTTTTTTTTTTTTATACTTTTTTCACAAGTCGTGATGACCGCACGAGTATCGTAAGCCGATTTAATCTACCTTACGAAGTAGAAACTACGAGACGAGTTTCAGAAGCCGTTCTTCGCTCAAGAAGACGCTTCAATTTTTTTTTTATACTTTTTTTCACAAAGTAGTGATGACCGCACGAGTATCGTAAGCCGATTCAATCTACCTTACGAAGAACCAATTTCTAACCATTATAAGTTAATAAAATTCATGTTAGAAAAATATTTCATTAAAAACAACACATTGTGTTTGTTAGTCGACGCGTTCCAGTCGACGACTTGCTAAAAAGTCAATCTAGTTGCAGAACTGCATTTTCCATGTGCAAAAATGGAAAGATGACCCAGCCTGTCGCAAGGGCGCGGCATGGTGAAGTCTGGAACTCAAAGGCGAGGACCGTCCAAGCTGCGGCATGGAGATATAGACAGCCTCTTCTAGAAAGGACCGAAGTTAAGCAAGAGCGAGACCAAGGCAAAAAAGCGAGTGCAACGAATTAGTGAGAGTGGACGCTAATCAAAATTGTGCTACGCTTCGCTTCGCTTCGCACCTCGACGCGGGTGTAATTAAGTTGATAAAAATGTTGTATCAACTTGTCGTATTGTTTAAAAAATGTATTTATTTTTAAGTTAGATAGGCGAATCAGCCGTCTGCCCCAATTAAGGCCGTTATTTTTAAAACATCTGTACCATAGGTCAGACCGTCAAATGAAGGCATACAGACATACAAGTGAATATGGAAATTAAAGGCAATCGATGAGTAGAAAAGATTCAACCAAAGGAGGGGAGTGTTGTAGAACTCTCCAAAATCGTCCTAAGTTGAAGACATAATCAAAATTCGACTTAGGCAAAAATTTCATTTAAAGACATTTTCGGGAGTCTGCAGAGGCGCAGATCAGTCCACAAGGACCGTTTTGGGTTCTATAAGGCGTTGGAAATGACCAGGCGAAAATTCGAAGAAACACCGAATTTTCACTTAGGAAAAATGTTTTTGGTTCAGAATATCAGAGTAGAAGTATATAATGACAAAGATTTATGAATAGTATACTTTTTGAAAGGTACCATAAATTGAACTTTGAAAAATAATATTTTTGGAAGGGCGCAAAATTTGGCCCAGGAATCGATTTATCGAAAGTACGCCAAAGTTTCACTTGCAGACTAATTTTTCAAAACTGCGTTGAAATTTGGCTTGAAGATCGATTTTTCAAAAGTACGCCAAAATTTCACCCGCAGATTAACTTTTCAAAAGTACCTTGAAATTTGGCTTGAAAATAGATTTTTCAAAAGTACGCCAAAATTTCACCCGCAGATTAGTTTTTCAAAAGTACCTTGAAATTTGGCTCGAAAATCGATTTTTCAAAAGTACGCTAAAATTGGTCTTAAACTGGATTTTTCAAAAGTACCACGAAGTCAGTTTAAAAAGTACCACGAAAATATACTTTAAATTATTTTTTATTTTTTATTCCTCAACCAAAGACATTGACCTTTGAGGTACGATCATTGAAAACACAATTCTAAAGTATGAGCATAAAATTTTAACGATGCACTGCATCCAAAAGGCAAAGTAGAAGATTTTGTCAAAGCCGGCGTAGTGCCGATAAGCAAAAATTGATAAAAATCAATGCACATGTACAAGGCCGGTTTCTCGCATGGAAAGAGTTTGGATTGACCCAGCGGCTCATAATTTGGTCGAGCGCGTTGAGTAGTCCAGACAAAGCGATGGTAGAAAAGCCAATAACGGGGCTTTTCAAATGACAAAGTTATAGAGGAAAACGCCTTGTGCATAAAAATCAAAAAATTCAATTTTGCCTAATAGTCGCTCGAAGGTGAGACGCTGCCAAATCGATATTATTAATCGACTGTGATAAGGCTTAGTAAGTCGTGGACTGATCGAACGCCACTCAACTTATGCAGTAATAAGTCCTCTGAATGTGTTTGAGTACGTGAATTTCCACGATACAAGAACTTTAAAGCTAGGTAGTCTCTAGCGAAACTAAATTCATTTAGTAAAACTTTTTTAAGTTAATTTCAGTCAGCCTTAATTATTCATTTACCCAGAGTCTGAAATGATTCTAAAAGCTCACATTTTGATTCTGAGAAGGTACGTATGAATCTTTTCTACCTAATCGATCGTTAGCGTGAGCGCTCTCGCTTGTATGGTCTGAAAGTCATTACCTTGATTGGGGAAGGCACGATTCTTTCTTGAGAATTTTGTATAACCAATTCTGTTAAATAAACGGATTCTTTGAACTAATATTTCTTAATTGATCTTGAGGCCTGTTGACGGTCTATAATCCCTGGAACTTTCGTAGAGAAAGCCGGATGTGTCGAGTTAATTCGCATTAACGTTCGACCTTCTGGTTGCTTTACGAAGGTTTGATAGGGATTTTTTTATGCGTTTTTTGAGAAATATATTCCGTTATTAATGGACCAAAACGTGATTTTCGCGTACCAAAACTAATCCCTCCGCAGAGAAATTCTTCGGTTGGGATTTTTTTATGCAAAAATTCAGGAAATTAAGAGGTGCCTAAACCCCTAACGAGGGAATTCGGGTCCAGAGAGAGCGTAGTTTCCGATCTGTGGTAGTACCGCCTTGGTCCCATTACTCGGCTACCGAAGTGCATCTTATCTCGAACCCGCCTGGGAGGTAGAAGAACGGGGTAATACGCGACTGGCGCCCCCTGAGAAATAAATTGGTGTCGCGTCATTTTGACGCCCGGTAGTGCGTTCTTCTACAGTACTTACCCTTAGTGCCGCCTGGATCTGGTCCTCCAGGGAGGCGATGGCCCTCTCCACGTCTGCCTCGGTCTCGAGTCTGGGAATGTGTGCGATGTTCCTCTGCAGTTCTGCACGGAACACTTCCCAGTCCGTCCTCCTTTTGACGAAAGTTGTCGTGTTCTCACCGTCCTTTTCTCCTAGTTCTAGGAGAATAGGGTTGTGCTCGGTGGAACCTTCCATCATGGCGGTGATTTCGGCTTCGAGGGTCATCTCCTTCAGCATCGCAATGTCCAGCACATCCGGCCTGGTTACACCATTGTCATGGGTCGGTGCCTCCGGCCCAAGGACCAGCAGGTTGCCATCCTGTCGTCCCAGAAATCGCAGTAGCTCTCGTCCTCGAGTGTTTGTGATCCTACTGTGCCATTCCGGGGACTTGGCGTTGAAGTCGCCGATAGCAACCGTCTGGGTCCCTGGGGGGAGGACCGAGTCCAGGTCTGCATCTCGCAGCATGTTGTGGGGTGGCTGGTAGCAGGAGACCACTCTGATGTTGCCATTTCGTGCCGTGGACACTACTACGGCTGTGGCCTCCAGGTTCTCCATCTCCGGGAGCAGGATCGGATGGTGTGCGATGCTCGTCTTGACTAGCAGGGCTACTCCTCTCATCACTCTTCTGTGGGGCCTCAGCCAGTCCTTCCTGTATACGTGGTAGCCTGGGAAGTTGACAGCCTGGTCTGGTCGCAGCTTCGTTTCCTGCAGTGCCATGATGTCTATGTCGCCCCTGGCTAGGAGCTCCTCTACCTCGAGTTTGCGTCCTAGCAGTCCATTGACATTCCATGAGGCGATCTGCAAGAAGCCGGGTTTGACCTGAAAAGACATAGATTAGTTAAGACTGGCATGTTTGCAAAAAATGCGCTCATCGCTGAGCACATTTGTTGCATCTGAGCTAGGACTGCCGTGAGGTTTTTAGCCTCTACGGGTGCCTGTTGTTGTCTGGCGGGGGTGCTGGTCTGCCCTGCCGTGCCTTGCGCTACTCTGGCGTAGCTCATCCCGCTGGTGGTTTGTCTCCTTGCTGGTTGCTGCTGTGCTTTTGGTGGCGCCTGTCTCTGGGGGGTCTGGGCCGTCTTTTTAGGGAATTTTGGGCATCCCCTGTAGCTAGCCGGGTGGGCCCCCTGGCAGTTGGCACATCTTGCTGGAGTTTCCTTCGGTTTCCTACAGTCACCCGAATGATGTGGCTCTGCACACTTGACACATTTCGCTTGCGCCGTGCAGCGTCCCTGGGCGTGTCCGAATCTTTGGCATCGGTGGCACTGTGCTATGGCCAGGGCTGCCTTTTGACGTTCTGTCCTCACTACTAGCGAACAGCATCTGTTTACATCCAGGATCCTTTCCTCGGCGAGGGGGACCTGGACCAGTATTAGGGGTATTTCTTGCTTGGTTCGTCTGGACGTCATTCTCTGTACGGATGCTGGCGAGAAACCTTTTTCTACGAGATCTTCCTTGACTTCGTCGGGTGTGACACCGCTTGGGATGCCCCTGATTACTACTCTGAGTAGTCGTTCTTCCGGCAGGGCGTAGGTATGGTATTCCCTGCTCTCGTTTGCTAGCATTCTTGTCAGCTTGCGGAAGTCGTCCGGGGTGCTTGTTTCTATAGCGATGCCCTCGGCTACTACTCTGGCTTTTTCGAATTTTATCCTGTTTTCGTCCATTCTCTGCTTGACTGCGGACCAGGTCTCTTTTTTCCTCAGGATTACTGGGGGGATTTTTGTCTGTTTGGGTGGCTGCTCTTCAGCCCCAGGTTTGTTTTGGGCGGGTGTTTGGCTGGTGGATGGTTTCGCCTCTGCTGCCTGGGTGGTCTTTTTTGCCACGGAGGTGGAGTCCTCGTCCATTGTGGCTCTCCGTTTTACCGGTTCCTTTGGCTGGGTTTGGGCCTGGGGCTGGGCCTGGTTTTGGGCTTGGGCCTGGGTATGGGCCTGGGGCTGCCCCGGGGGTTGGGCGTGGAGGGCTTTCATGGTAGTCATCATTTCGGCATGTTGGGCACGGCTAAGTTCTTGCTGCTGGCTTAGTTGTTTGTTTAGGTCCTGTAATTGGGCCTCCAGTCTTTGTATTTGGGCCCTTAGTTTATTATTTTCCTCCATGAGTCGTATCTCGTTCTCTGTGTATAGAGTGGGGGAGGCCTCTCTGGACGATTCGCCGTCCATTTCCACGTCACTTGCCATCTCGTCGCTTTTCCTGTAATAAAAATCTGTGTTATTAATTGTGAAATTTGGGAATATTGGGAGAGGATAAGAAAGGAAAAACAAAGTGTCCCCAGGCGGGGGACTTTATTTATCTTTTGTACACTAGTGTCTTGAAAAAGACAACTAGTGCTTCTCCTCTTCAATCTGCTAGCCTATGTAACGTTCGGGAACGCTACGCTCAGCTTGCACTGTGGGACTGCCACTTCGCTGTTCACTTGCACTGGAAACTGCACTACTACACAAGGTGGTCTGCTTGTCTCGGAGTCTCGGTGAACTGTCCCGAGTCCGGCGCCAATATTCTTGGCTAAAGATGTCGGTCTCGGATGACTGGGGCCGGGCAGGACTATTGCCCTTTACCCCAATACATCGCTGTAGACCGGGGACCAGCCTCGTGCAGGGCGGGCGAGCTTACTTTACGTCGGCCCCACTCACAAATGTGAGCGGTGCAGACGATTTCGGCCCACCTCCCTGGGTCCTGGCTCGTTGGACCTTGCTGGCTAAGGCCTCTTCTGGCGTTCTTCTGTCTTCGTCTTCTTTTCTTCGCCAGCTTGTTTGCCCCCCGGGGGGTAGTCATCGGTCTGTTAGGTGTTTTTGGGTTTATGGCGGGAGTGACTGCCGGTACACAAGATGCCAAGAGGCATCCTGTCATCCGGATCGTCGGTAGGGTAAGGATGAGCTGTGTAGCTCGAGGAAGGGCAGACCTAACTGCTTTGGTAGCATTTTTGGTCTGCCCGGAGCTAGGGGGACTACAGGTACTGGACGGTTGTTTGTCCGGTACCCGCAGGGTCTTAGGTGGGTGGTTGGGTGAGCGTCATGTCTCTTCCGTGGGGGTGGATCGTCGGTTGGTGGTTGCTTCTCAACTCACCCGTTATCCAGGAGCTGCACCTTCGGCCGCTTGTGCCTCGGAGCATCTGCTGGGTCATAGTCAGTTGCCTCCCTGACTAGTGGGTTCCCATGCTCCTCGGCAAGGGCGTACATCTTTCTGGCTCTCTGCTTGATGATCTCAGTGACCGGGGTGTATTCCAGGTCTCTGTAGATGTCCTCGTTGCGGATGAACCAGGGTGCGTCGACGGCCGATCTGAGGGCGACGTTCTCCACTCTCTGGATCTGATGGAGGTAGCTCTTTGCTTGGTAGCCCCAAGCTACCGAAGCGTACGTCAGCTGAGGCCGGATGAGGGACCTGATAAGCGTGAGCTTATTCCTCAGGTTGAGTCTGCTCTGTCTACCCGTCATCGGGTAGATTAGGGCTCTCGTCCTCCTGGCCTTCTTGACGATGGCCTCCGTGTTCAGTCTCCATGTTAGGCCTTTGTCCATGACCACGCCAAGGTAGTTGGCGGAGTCGTGCCATTGGATGTCCTCTCCAAACATGGAAACGTGACCTGTGGGGTTTTGTTTTCTTACCTTCTTGAAGAGTACCGCCTTGCTCTTCTCGGCGTTGACGGCTACCTTCCATCTGTTGCACCAGTCCTCTAGGAGGGTGGCCGCCTCCTGAAGGTTTCTGGTGGCTAGTCTGGCACTCCAGGATCTGGCAGTCAGGGCTGTGTCATCGGCGTAGAGGGCCATGGAGGTCCTCTCCGTCCGGGGTAGATCGGATGTGAAGATGGAGAACAAGTGGGGGGACAGCACTGAGCCTTGGGGGACTCCTGCCTCCATTGTTCTGTACGTGGACACCTTGTCCACGATCTTCACCCTCATCTGTCTCCTGTGGAGGTACGATCTCACTAGTTTGACGAGTGCAATGGGGTAACCCATACTCATCATTTTGGCTAGGAGACCATCGTGCCAGACCCTGTCGAAGGCTTTGGCAACGTCCAGGAACAGCGCTGCCGTGACCTGTCTTTGGTTGAACCCCTTCGTGACCTCCTCGGTGAGGCGGAGCACTTGGAGTTCTGTGGAGTGCCCTGTCCTGAAGGCGAACTGCTCGTCTGGGAGGACTTCCAGCTCTTCTGTCTTCTCGGCTATCCTCTTGAGTATGACTCGTTCGGCTACCTTACTCATCGCTGGGAGTAGACTGATGGGCCTGTAAGAGGAAGGAAACGTTAGGTTCTTACCTGGCTTTGGGATGACTATGACGTCGGCCTTTTTCCACCTGGATGGGAAGTGTCTCAACCTCAACATTGCATTGATGATGTTGACCATCGCCGCTACTCCTTTCCGGGGCAGCTTCTTGAGGGCGATGTTCCCAATGCCATCACATCCTGGAGCTTTCCTGGGTTTTAGACTCCTTAGGATCTCCTTGACCTCCTCGGGGGTGGTCGGGGGGATGTTGTCCTCATCTGGCAGACGGTTCATCCTACGTACCCTGCGTCTCACATCGTCCTCCCAGTCCTCGTCCTCATCATCGAGTTGGTTTTCCCTACACTGCAGTTCCAAGCTGTCGGCAAATGCCTCGGCTTTTTCCTGGCGAGTGTAGACAACACCATTCTCTCCGTGGATCGGGGGCATGGGAGTCCGGCGGTTCCGCAGGGCCCGTTGGGTGGTCCAGATGCTCCTGTCCTGTGTGTCCAGGGATTCCAGGTGGCGTTGCCACCCTTCTTGTCGGTGTTCCTGAAGGGCGGCCTTGACTCTCCGGCTCAGGGTGTTGTAATGTCTCCTGTCCTCCGGGAGTCGGGTTCTCTGGGCTCGTCTCTTGGCACTGCGTCTATCCCTTATCAGCTGCCTGGTTTCCTCTGGGAGGTTTGCCAGGGGAGCTGGTGCTCGCCTCGTTTCCGTCTCGGTGGTACTTACCCTTAGTGCCGCCTGGATCTGGTCCTCCAGGGAGGCGATGGCCCTCTCTACGTCTGCCTCGGTCTCGAGTCTGGGAATGTGTGCGATGTTCCTCTGCAGTTCTGCACGGAACACTTCCCAGTCCGTCCTCCTTTTGACGAAAGTTGTCGTGTTCTTGTAGAAGAACGCACTACCGGGCGTCAAAATGACGCGACACCAATTTATTTCTCAGGGGGCGCCAGTCGCGTATTACCCCGTTCTTCTACCTCCCAGGCGGGTTCGAGATAAGATGACTTCGGTAGCCGAAAAGCGGGACCAAGGCTGCACTACCACAGATCGGAAACTACGCTCTCTCTGGACCCGAATTCCCTCGTTAGGGGTTTAGGCACCTCTTAATTTCCTGAATTTTTGCATAAAAAAATCCCAACCGAAGAATTTCTCTGCGGAGGGATTAGTTTTGGTACGCGAAAATCGCGTTTTGGTCCATTAATAACGGAATATATTTCTCAAAAAACGCATAAAAAAATCCCTATCGAACCTCCGTAAAACAACCAGAAGGTCGAACGTTAATGCGAATTAACTCGACACATCCGGTTTTCTATACGAAAGTTCCAGGGATTATAGACCGTCAACAGGCCTCAAGATCAATTAAGAAACATTAGTTCAAAGAATCCGTTTATTTAACAGAATTGGTTATACAAAATTCTCAAGAAAGAATCGTGCCTTCCCCAATCAAGGTAGTGACTTTCAGACCATACAAGCGAGAGCGCTCGCGCTAACGATCGATTAGGTAGAAAAGATTCATACGTACCTTCTCAGAATCAAAATGCGAGCTTTTAGAATCATTTCAGACTCTGGGTAAATGAATAATTAAGGCTGACTGAAATTAACTTAAAAAAGTTTTACTAAATGAATTTAGTTTCGCTAGAGACTACCTAGCTTTAAAGTTCTTGTATCGTGGAAATTCACGTACTCAAACACATTCAGAGGACTTATTACTGCATAAGTTGAGTGGCGTTCGATCAGTCCACGACTTACTAACCCTTATCACAGTCGATTAATAATATCGATTTGGCAGCGTCTCACCTTCGAGCGACTATTAGGCAAAATTGAATTTTTGGATTTTTATGCACAAGGCGTTTTCCTCTATAACTTTGTCATTTGAAAAGCCCCGTTATTGGCTTTTCTACCATCACTTTGTCTGGACCACTCAACGCGCTCGACCAAATTGCGAGCCGCTGGGTCAATCCAAACTCTTTCTATGCGAGAAACCGGCCTTGTACATGTGCATTGATTTTTATCAATTTTTTGCTTATCGGCACTACGCCGGCTTTGACAAAATCTTCTTTTTTGCCTTTCGGATGCAGTGCATCGTTAAAATTTTATGCTCATATTTTAGAATTGGGCTTTCAATGACCGTACCTCCAAGGTCAATGTCTTTGGTTGAGGAATAAAAAATAAAAAATAATTTAAAGTATATTTTCGTGGTACTTTCTAAACTGACTTTGTGGTACTTTTGAAAAATCCATTTAAAGACCAATTTTAGCGTACTTTTGGAAAATCGATTTTCGAGCCAAATTTCAAGGTACTTTTGAAAAACTAATCTGCGGGTGAAATTTTGGCGTACTTTTGAAAAATCGATTTTCAAGCCAAATTTCAAGGTACTTTTGAAAAGTTAATCCGCGGGTGAAATTTTGGCGTACTTTTGAAAAATTGATTTTCAAGCCAAATTTCAAGGTACTTTTGAAAAGTTAATCTGCGGGTGAAATTTTGGCGTACTTTTGAAAAATTGATTTTCAAGCCAAATTTCAACGCAGTTTTGAAAAATTAGTCTGCAAGTGAAACTTTGGCGTACTTTCGATAAATCGATTCCTGGGCCAAATTTTGACGCCCTTCCAAAAATATTATTTTTCAAAGTCCAATTTATGATACCTTTGAAAAAGTATACTATTCATAAATCTTTGTCATTATATACTTCTACTCTGATATTCTGAACCAAAAACATTTTTCCTAAGTGAAAATTCGGTGTTTCTTCGAATTTTCGCCTGGTCATTTCCAACGCCTTATAGAACCCAAAACGGTCCTTGTGGACTGATCTGCGCCTCTGCAGACTCCCAAAAATGTCTTTAAATGAAATTTTTGCCTAAGTCGAATTTTGATTATGTCTTCAACTTAGGACGATTTTGGAGAGTTCTACAACACTCCCCTCCTTTGGTTGAATCTTTTCTACTCATCGATCGCCTTTAATTTCCATATTCACTTGTATGTCTGTATGCCTTCATTTGACGGTCTGACCTATGGTACAGATGTTTTAAAAATAACGGCCTTAATTGGGGCAGACGGCTGATTCGCCTATCTAACTTAAAAATAATTACATTTTTTAAACAATACGACAAGTTGATACAACATTTTTATCAACTTAATTACACCCGCGTCGAGGTGCGAAGCGTAGCACAATTTTGATTAGCGTCCACTCTCACTAATTCGTTGCACTCGCTTTTTCGCCCTGGTCTCGCTCTTGCTTAACTTCGGCCCTTTCTAGAAGAGTCTGTCTATATCTCCATGCCGCAGCTTGGACGGTCCTCGCCTTTGAGTTCCAGACTTCACCATGCCGCGCCCTTGCGACAGGCTGGGTCATCTTTCCATTTCTGCACATGGAAAATGCAGTTCTGCAACTAGATTGACTTTTTAGCAAGTCGTCGACTGGGACGCGTCGACTAACAAACACAATGTGTTGTTTTTAATGAAATATTTTTCTAACATGAATTTTGTTAACTTATAATGGTTAGAAATTGGTTCTTCGTAAGGTAGATTGAATCGGCTTACGATACTCGTGCGGTCATCACTACTTGTGAAAAAAGTATAAAAAAAAAATCGAAGCGTCTTCTTGAGCGAAGAACGGCTTCTGAAACTCGTCTCGTAGTTTCTACTTCGTAAGGTAGATTAAATCGGCTTACGATACTCGTGCGGTCATCACGACTTGTGAAAAAAGTATAAAAAAAAATCGAAGCGTCTTCTTGAGCGAAGAACGGCTTCTGAAACTCGTAGTTTCCATTTGGGGTATACGTTAATTTTGTTGACTTAAAATGATTAAAATAGAAGTTGTCTTCTTGCATAAGAAAAACAGCTTCCGAAACTCGTACTGATTCGTACTTATGCCTACGTCCATTACTCGAACTTGGCGGCTCTCGCTCTTGAGAAGCTAGGCTTACCGGATCGCGCTCTTGCGTCGGGTTCGCCGTCTTTCCATGTCTGCTCATGGAGTAGACTTTAAATTTTCGATTCGACCGCATATAGGTCAAAATCGCTACTTAGAATTTTGAGAAAAAATATAAAAAAAAAGCGAAAACGGCTATTAGCCGTGGTCGACCTCAGAAATATCTAGAGGTGACTCTTCTATATCTGGCTCATCTCGAGCATCTTCGGGATCTCGACTTATTACATCCGGCTCATCTTGAGCACTTGCGGGAACATTGATTTGAACTAGTGTGGTATCGCTACGTCGCTCTGACCTGGGCGCGATCTCATTGTCTGATGAGGAAGCGTCGTCACTAAGATGAATTTCATCCGGACTATCTTCTGATTCTTCAGACAATTCCAATTCAACATCGGGGTCTCCCTTAGGTGCCGGCCTGATGGCATCGACATGTAATCTCGTCGAAGTTACCCCCTTGTGAATGAGGTAAACTTCATTAGACAATCTCTTTAAAACCTTGTGTGGCCCACTCCACGACGGTGTGAAGGTATGATCCTTCCTGATCCTTTTAGTCATTACCATATCTCCCACTTTATATACGACCGGCGTTACCGCCACTTTGGGCGCGTAACGCCATTGGTAATTTGTTTGATTTTTACGAATTTCCTTGACTCTTTCAAGGCGGGGAACGTCCGCTTGATTACGACGTTCTTGTCTATAAGCGAACATATTCCAATCACCAATCTGCGGTAATTCATAGCCGAGCACTACGAAACTGGGCGTATGCCCCGTAGCGGCGTTTTTTCTTGTTCTCAAGATATATGCCATCTGACTAACATGTCGATCCCACTCGTCGTTGGGTGAACCATATAATAAGGTTTTTAAGATCTTCTTAGCTTCTTGCACCCTCCTTTCTATTGGATTAGCCTGTTGGTGGTAAGCTGCTGTGAAGAATCTTTCAATATTGTTACGTGTACAGAACGTATCGTAAAAGCCGGAATTGAAGTGGCCTCCCTGGTCGGAAATGATGACCCTCGGAACGCCATATCTCGCCACTAGTTCCTCTTCGATAAATTGTGCTATTGTTTTTCCACTGACTTGGGTGAACGCCTTGGCTTCGACCCACTTACTAAATACATCCTCTACCATTAATATATATCGGTTATCTGCATCTTTGGTTCGCTGAAGCGGTCCGATTACATCGACGCTTAGAACTTCGAACGGATGCGATGGAGCATGGCTTCTGAGAGGAGCCTTCGGTTGTGACTGTCTGCTTTTTACGGAATTACAAATAATGCACTCATTTAAATATTTGTTAACTAGTCTCGACAAATTATTAAAATAATAGCGGCCCGAGATGATTCTAACAGTTTCATCGCGGCCGGGGTGACCTACTTCCGGTCGGTCGTGAAAATGAGATATTACTCTCATGACCATACGTTTTGGTACGTATAATTTTTCTATAACATTTTCGCCTCTCGTCCAAAGTGTGCCGCCTATCACTTGTCTTGTATTGACGAATTTCACCTCTGCCTCGGTTTTATCTGCTTGTCGCACTAGAGTATTCCATCGTTCAATTTGGTCTTGGATATCTCTGGAGTGCGTTTGCGCTTCTCTGACCTGATCGTTTAATTCCAATGTGGTAATCACTGATATTCGTTCCTTGTACGAGAATTTTGGTGGGTACATTCTCTCCTCTTCGTCGTCTGCTTCGACGTTTGGGCCTTGAGGATTCCTGCTAAGATAGTCAGCCAATATATTTTCCTTGCCGGGACAATGCTCTATGGTGAAGCTGTATTCCTGAAGTAATAATGACCAACGTGTAAATTTCGTTTTCTCGTCCTTATGCTTATTTAACCATAGTAAAGCTCGATTGTCGGTTTTGACTATAAATGGACGGTCTGCCAAATATATTTTGTATTTCCTTATATAATTAACGACGCTCAAACATTCCAATTCATTAATATGGTATTTTCTCTCCGTCGGAGATAACGTATTACTAGCATAAGAGACGATGTGCTTCTGGTCATTATCCCCCAATTGATATAATACTGCAGATAATCCTATTAAGGATGCGTCCGTCTGCAGTATGAACATTTTATTGAAATCTGGCCGGTGCAGTCCTAGAGGTTTATTCAATACTTCTTTTAGTAAAATAAAAGCTTCTTGGGCTTCCGGATTCCACTTGAAGCGCCAGTCTTTCGAGAGTAGTCGGGTCAAGGGCTTTGTAATTATTGCAACATTAGGGATATATTCACGTACCCAATTACATAGACCAAGGAAACTCTGAAGCTGGCGCCTCGTCGTAGGGGCCGGATAATTTTGTATCTGTAATATGTGTTTTTCTAATGGTTGAGTGGTGTTGGCATTTATTTGATGCCCGAGATAGGTTATGCTTGACGTGGCTACCACACATTTTTCCGGTGACACCTTTAAATTATGCAAACGCAGGCGTTCAAAGACGGCTCTCAGATGGTTTACATGCTGTTCTATATTTTCACTGTAGATGATAATATCATCGAGATATACTTTGCAGAAATGATGCAAGTAGCCGGTCAATACGTCTCTTGCCATAAATTTTTGGAATGTACATGGAGCGGTCTTCAATCCGAAAGGCATCACGTTAAATCGGTAAGATGCTCCATCTAATGTTGTAAACGTAGAATAGTTTTTTGACGACTCCTCAAGAGGGATTTGCCAATATCCGCTCTTGAGGTCCAACACCGTAAATATGTTGGCGTTTCCTAGATCCTTTATACTCTCGTATATCTTTGGTAAGACGGATGCTTCGTCTTCCGTTACTTCATTTAAGTGACGATAATCAATGCAGAAGCGAGGCTTCTTGCCGGGCCTTTCAATTATAATGGGAGGCGAACTGTACTGAGCGGTACTCGGTTCTATGACCCCGGCTTTCAGCATCTCTTCAATTTGATCGTACATAACTTTTTTCTTAGTAGGAGACATAGGGTAGGGTTTGATATTGAACGGGCGGTCGTCTTTAACTTTTATTTTATGTTTCGTTGTCACCGTGGTAGCTTGGGTAGGCACCGCGGTGAACAATTCAGCGAATTCCTCGAATAGAGGTTTTAAATTATCGTTTCCGATGATCAGTTCTTCGGGAAGCCGGCATTGCTTCCTTGCTTGATGTGCCGCTTGATTCCAGAAGACGGTTATTCGCTCTTCAGTGCCGACGTAGACACATTTACGTTGATAATCGAATACGACATTGTGAGCATATAAAAACGGTTCTCCCAGAATGAGCTCTTCATTTAAATTTTGAATGACCTGAAACGTGGTCTGAAAGGGTACATCTAGTACATTAACGTTTATGGTCGTAGTCCCAAGGGATTCTACTAAACCATCGCCACAAGCCATAACAAAAGTTTGGGGAGCTGTAAGTTGATCAATGTCGTTCAAAAATTTCGGTTGGATAATATTCCTTGTCGAACCTGTATCCAATAAAGCGTTAACCGCTCGATTATTAATTATAATCTTAATGCGAGGCAGAGGGAAAGCGTCGTTGGTTTGATTGATAGATTCTAATGGAGTGAATCGGTGGGGAGATAGGTTGACTTCTTGATCCTTAAACAGGTAATTAAGGTCAGGAAGGTCATCGAAGTTTTTTAATTTAAACTTCTTGCTTCGGAGCTTCCCCGAGGGTCGCTTCGAGCCTGCTGGGGCCTGGTAGGCGGGGCTGGTACAGTTCGGCCTGGGCCATCGCCTCTGACCCCCGCTTGGTTTCCCGTATTCATATTACGATAGGGATTGTTTGGGCATTCCGCATGAAAATGCCACTGCTCCGTTGGGCAATATCTGCAAGGGCGATACGGGACTCGGGAGTTCCTTACGTCTCCAGTACCCCTTCTCGGTATATCCCCTCTAGGCAGCGAGGAAATATTATTTGCAAAATGCACCCTTGGTGCTGGCGGATTATCTCTTCTTTGAGATCCATTGAATGGTGTCCTAGATGCACCAAAGGAACTGGAGGACGGCTTCGCTAATGCGGAGGGTTCCGTTCTCCAGTTACTGCTCGATTGCTGATTCCCTTGAGCTGAAGCGGTAGAGGTGGACGCTTCTCGGTCTTTGCTTTTTTTTGCATTTTGCAGAATCTCGAATTCTTTATTCTCATCCATGATTTTGGCCATTTGTTAGGTCATCGTCACTAGTGTATTTGTATCTAGTATGACGGCACTCTTTAGGAGCATTTTCATATCAGGTCTCAACTGATTGAAGATGGTAGCCGCCTTCATCGCCTCCGGCTTAAACGGATCGATCCTGTTGAAGAGGCATACCTTCCTGGAAATAAATACTGACGTATTTTCCTCGGCATCTTGTTTCTTGCCATATAAATTAGCTACTGCTTCGGTGAGTACTTCACCTGAATCGTAACGGCTTCTGAACCGCTCGAGGAATAGAGGATACGTGGTAATTAGGGTTCGGTATTGTTCGAACCATTTCCTAGCATCGTCTTTGAGCTGTTCTGATATTTTATACAGACGGTCGTTATCCTACGTAATTCGTACTCGGACGAAAAATTCCTCCATATGATGAATGAAGGTTTCAGGGTCTTCGTGTTCGAAGCCATGAAATTCCGCATTTGGATGCTTCGACCGATACTTATGCTCGTGTGTGGCTTCGCTTAGAGCTTTGGCAAGACCTGCTGCCATTTGGGCGAACACTTGTTCTGAGGAGGGCTGTATGACTCCTTCAGTGGTACTCGGGCCAACCCCCGAACTACCCAGTACATCCTCCGCGCACGGCCTCTCTAACCCTCTAGAGACGTTGTCCATCACAGATGTCGGCTCGTCGTAAAACTGGAAAGGCGTTGATTCATCCATATCCTTTCCAGAAAGCCCTGCTGACTAACAACGCCCCACGTTGGGCGCCATGTAGAAGAACGCACTACCGGGCGTCAAAATGACGCGACACCAATTTATTTCTCAGGGGGCGCCAGTCGCGTATTACCCCGTTCTTCTACCTCCCAGGCGGGTTCGAGATAAGATGACTTCGGTAGCCGAAAAGCGGGACCAAGGCTGCACTACCACAGATCGGAAACTACGCTCTCTCTGGACCCGAATTCCCTCGTTAGGGGTTTAGGCACCTCTTAATTTCCTGAATTTTTGCATAAAAAAATCCCAACCGAAGAATTTCTCTGCGGAGGGATTAGTTTTGGTACGCGAAAATCGCGTTTTGGTCCATTAATAACGGAATATATTTCTCAAAAAACGCATAAAAAAATCCCTATCGAACCTCCGTAAAACAACCAGAAGGTCGAACGTTAATGCGAATTAACTCGACACATCCGGTTTTCTATACGAAAGTTCCAGGGATTATAGACCGTCAACAGGCCTCAAGATCAATTAAGAAACATTAGTTCAAAGAATCCGTTTATTTAACAGAATTGGTTATACAAAATTCTCAAGAAAGAATCGTGCCTTCCCCAATCAAGGTAGTGACTTTCAGACCATACAAGCGAGAGCGCTCGCGCTAACGATCGATTAGGTAGAAAAGATTCATACGTACCTTCTCAGAATCAAAATGCGAGCTTTTAGAATCATTTCAGACTCTGGGTAAATGAATAATTAAGGCTGACTGAAATTAACTTAAAAAAGTTTTACTAAATGAATTTAGTTTCGCTAGAGACTACCTAGCTTTAAAGTTCTTGTATCGTGGAAATTCACGTACTCAAACACATTCAGAGGACTTATTACTGCATAAGTTGAGTGGCGTTCGATCAGTCCACGACTTACTAACCCTTATCACAGTCGATTAATAATATCGATTTGGCAGCGTCTCACCTTCGAGCGACTATTAGGCAAAATTGAATTTTTGGATTTTTATGCACAAGGCGTTTTCCTCTATAACTTTGTCATTTGAAAAGCCCCGTTATTGGCTTTTCTACCATCACTTTGTCTGGACCACTCAACGCGCTCGACCAAATTGCGAGCCGCTGGGTCAATCCAAACTCTTTCTATGCGAGAAACCGGCCTTGTACATGTGCATTGATTTTTATCAATTTTTTGCTTATCGGCACTACGCCGGCTTTGACAAAATCTTCTTTTTTGCCTTTCGGATGCAGTGCATCGTTAAAATTTTATGCTCATATTTTAGAATTGGGCTTTCAATGACCGTACCTCCAAGGTCAATGTCTTTGGTTGAGGAATAAAAAATAAAAAATAATTTAAAGTATATTTTCGTGGTACTTTCTAAACTGACTTTGTGGTACTTTTGAAAAATCCATTTAAAGACCAATTTTAGCGTACTTTTGGAAAATCGATTTTCGAGCCAAATTTCAAGGTACTTTTGAAAAACTAATCTGCGGGTGAAATTTTGGCGTACTTTTGAAAAATCGATTTTCAAGCCAAATTTCAAGGTACTTTTGAAAAGTTAATCCGCGGGTGAAATTTTGGCGTACTTTTGAAAAATTGATTTTCAAGCCAAATTTCAAGGTACTTTTGAAAAGTTAATCTGCGGGTGAAATTTTGGCGTACTTTTGAAAAATTGATTTTCAAGCCAAATTTCAACGCAGTTTTGAAAAATTAGTCTGCAAGTGAAACTTTGGCGTACTTTCGATAAATCGATTCCTGGGCCAAATTTTGACGCCCTTCCAAAAATATTATTTTTCAAAGTCCAATTTATGATACCTTTGAAAAAGTATACTATTCATAAATCTTTGTCATTATATACTTCTACTCTGATATTCTGAACCAAAAACATTTTTCCTAAGTGAAAATTCGGTGTTTCTTCGAATTTTCGCCTGGTCATTTCCAACGCCTTATAGAACCCAAAACGGTCCTTGTGGACTGATCTGCGCCTCTGCAGACTCCCAAAAATGTCTTTAAATGAAATTTTTGCCTAAGTCGAATTTTGATTATGTCTTCAACTTAGGACGATTTTGGAGAGTTCTACAACATTCTCACCGTCCTTTTCTCCTAGTTCTAGGAGAATAGGGTTGTGCTCGGTGGAACCTTCCATCATGGCGGTGATTTCGGCTTCGAGGGTCATCTCCTTCAGCATCGCAATGTCCAGCACATCCGGCCTGGTTACACCATTGTCATGGGTCGGTGCCTCCGGCCCAAGGACCAGCAGGTTGCCATCCTGTCGTCCCAGAAATCGCAGTAGCTCTCGTCCTCGAGTGTTTGTGATCCTACTGTGCCATTCCGGGGACTTGGCGTTGAAGTCGCCGATAGCAACCGTCTGGGTCCCTGGGGGGAGGACCGAGTCCAGGTCTGCGTCTCGCAGCATGTTGTGGGGTGGCTGGTAGCAGGAGACCACTCTGATGTCGCCATTTCGTGCCGTGGGCACTACTATGGCTGTGGCCTCCAGGTTCTCCATCTCCGGGAGCAGGATCGGATGGTGTGCGATGCTCGTCTTAACTAGCAGGGCTACTCCTCTCATTACCCTTCTGTGGGGCCTCGTCCAGTCCTTCCTGTATACGTGGTAGCCTGGGAAGTTGACAGCCTGGTCTGGTCGCAGCTTCGTTTCCTGCAGTGCCATGATGTCTATGTCGCCCCTGGCTAGGAGCTCCTCCACCTCGAGTTTGCGTCCTAGCAGTCCATTGACATTCCATGAGGCGATCTGCAGGAAGCCTGGTTTCACCTGAAACATCATTAAACGTTAGCGAAGGCTGGCATTTGTGCAAAAAATGTGCTCATTGCTGAGCACATTTGTTGCATCTGTGCGAGCACCGCTGCGAAGTTCTGGACTTCGGCGGGTGCCCGCTGTTTCTTGACGGGGGTGGTGGTCTGCCCCGTCGTGCCCTGTGTAATCCTAGCGTAGCTGACGCCGCTGGTGGTTGGCGTCTTGGCTACTGGCCTCTGTGGTGCCCTGGGTGTCTGCTTCTGGGAGGGTCCAGCTGTCTTCTTGGGGAACAGCACCTGTTCACGTTGAGGATCTTCTCCTCGTTGAGGGGAACCTGGACCAGGACCAGGGGGATCTCCTTTTTCGTCCTCCGGGATGTCATCCGGTGGACAGAGGTGGGGGAGTAGCCTTGTTCCTGGAGGTCCTCCTTTACGTCCTCACAGCTTACGCCGCTGGGGATGCCTCTGATGACCACACTCAGAAGCCTCTCTTCCGGCAGCGCGTAGGTGTGATATTCGCGCTTTTCCTGCGCGAACATCCTGGTCATTTGGCGGTAGTCGTCCGCCGTCTGGGGGGTGATGGCGATCCCTTCGCCTACCACCTTGGCCTTGGTATATTGGATCCTGGCGTCCTTGAGCCTGCGGCTCACCTCTGTCCAGGAATCCTGTTTCCTCAGTATCACCGGGGGGATTTTGGGGGGCTTCTCTGAGGCCTCGGCTTCCTTTTCGGGGTTGGCATGGCTGGTGGACGGGGCCGCCTGGTTGCTGGGCCCTTCGGAGGCCTGGGTCGGGGGGGTCTGGGACGTCTTTTTTGCCCTAGTTTTTGCTACTAGGGTGAAGTCTCCGTCCTCTATGTCCGTTTCGGCCTTCCTTTTTGGGGCCTCTTTCTGCGTGGGTTGCACTCTCTGGATCTGATGGAGGTAGCTCTTTGCTTGGTAGCCCCAAGCTACCGAAGCGTACGTCAGCTGAGGCCGGATGAGGGACCTGATAAGCGTGAGCTTATTCCTCAGGTTGAGTCTGCTCTGTCTACCCGTCATCGGGTAGATTAGGGCTCTCGTCCTCCTGGCCTTCTTGACGATGGCCTCCGTGTTCAGTCTCCATGTTAGGCCTTTGTCCATGACCACGCCAAGGTAGTTGGCGGAGTCGTGCCATTGGATGTCCTCTCCAAACATGGAAACGTGACCTGTGGGGTTTTGTTTTCTTACCTTCTTGAAGAGTACCGCCTTGCTCTTCTCGGCGTTGACGGCTACCTTCCATCTGTTGCACCAGTCCTCTAGGAGGGTGGCCGCCTCCTGAAGGTTTCTGGTGGCTAGTCTGGCACTCCAGGATCTGGCAGTCAGGGCTGTGTCATCGGCGTAGAGGGCCATGGAGGTCCTCTCCGTCCGGGGTAGATCGGATGTGAAGATGGAGAACAAGTGGGGGGACAGCACTGAGCCTTGGGGGCTCCTGCCTCCATTGTTCTGTACGTGGACACCTTGTCCACGATCTTCACCCTCATCTGTCTCCTGTGGAGGTACGATCTCACTAGTTTGACGAGTGCAATGGGGTAACCCATACTCATCATTTTGGCTAGGAGACCATCGTGCCAGACCCTGTCGAAGGCTTTGGCAACGTCCAGGAACAGCGCTGCCGTGACCTGTCTTTGGTTGAACCCCTTCGTGACCTCCTCGGTGAGGCGGAGCACTTGGAGTTCTGTGGAGTGCCCTGTCCTGAAGGCGAACTGCTCGTCTGGGAGGACTTCCAGCTCTTCTGTCTTCTCGGCTATCCTCTTGAGTATGACTCGTTCGGCTACCTTACTCATCGCTGGGAGTAGACTGATGGGCCTGTAAGAGGAAGGAAACGTTAGGTTCTTACCTGGCTTTGGGATGACTATGACGTCGGCCTTTTTCCACCTGGATGGGAAGTGTCTCAACCTCAACATTGCATTGATGATGTTGACCATCGCCGCTACTCCTTTCCGGGGCAGCTTCTTGAGGGCGATGTTCCCAATGCCATCACATCCTGGAGCTTTCCTGGGTTTTAGACTCCTTAGGATCTCCTTGACCTCCTCGGGGGTGGTCGGGGGGATGTGGTCCTCATCTGGCAGACGGTTCATCCTACGTACCCTGCGTCTCACATCGTCCTCCCAGTCCTCGTCCTCATCATCGAGTTGGTTTTCCCTACACTGCAGTTCCAAGCTGTCGGCAAATGCCTCGGCTTTTTCCTGGCGAGTGTAGACAACACCATTCTCTCCGTGGATCGGGGGCATGGGAGTCCGGCGGTTCCGCAGGGCCCGTTGGGTGGTCCAGATGCTCCTGTCCTGTGTGTCCAGGGATTCCAGGTGGCGTTGCCACCCTTCTTGTCGGTGTTCCTGAAGGGCGGCCTTGACTCTCCGGCTCAGGATGTTGTAATGTCTCCTGTCCTCCGGGAGTCGGGTTCTCTGGGCTCGTCTCTTGGCACTGCGTCTATCCCTTATCAGCTGCCTGGTTTCCTCTGGGAGGTTTGCCAGGGGAGCTGGTGCTCGCCTCGTTTCCGTCTCGGTGGTACTTACCCTTAGTGCCGCCTGGATCTGGTCCTCCAGGGAGGCGATGGCCCTCTCTACGTCTGCCTCGGTCTCGAGTCTGGGAATGTGTGCGATGTTCCTCTGCAGTTCTGCACGGAACACTTCCCAGTCCGTCCTCCTTTTGACGAAAGTTGTCGTGTTCTCACCGTCCTTTTCTCCTAGTTCTAGGAGAATAGGGTTGTGCTCGGTGGAACCTTCCATCATGGCGGTGATTTCGGCTTCGAGGGTCATCTCCTTCAGCATCGCAATGTCCAGCACATCCGGCCTGGTTACACCATTGTCATGGGTCGGTGCCTCCGGCCCAAGGACCAGCAGGTTGCCATCCTGTCGTCCCAGAAATCGCAGTAGCTCTCGTCCTCGAGTGTTTGTGATCCTACTGTGCCATTCCGGGGACTTGGCGTTGAAGTCGCCGATAGCAACCGTCTGGGTCCCTGGGGGGAGGACCGAGTCCAGGTCTGCGTCTCGCAGCATGTTGTGGGGTGGCTGGTAGCAGGAGACCACTCTGATGTCGCCATTTCGTGCCGTGGGCACTACTACGGCTGTGGCCTCCAGGTTCTCCATCTCCGGGAGCAGGATCGGATGGTGTGCGATGCTCGTCTTAAATAGCAGGGCTACTCCTCTCATTACCCTTCTGTGGGGCCTCGTCCAGTCCTTCCTGTATACGTGGTAGCCTGGGAAGTTGACAGCCTGGTCTGGTCGCAGCTTCGTTTCCTGCAGTGCCATGATGTCTATGTCGCCCCTGGCTAGGAGCTCCTCCACCTCGAGTTTGCGTCCTAGCAGTCCATTGACATTCCATGAGGCGATCTGCAGGAAGCCTGGTTTCACCTGAAACATCATTAAACGTTAGCGAAGGCTGGCATTTGTGCAAAAAATGTGCTCATTGCTGAGCACATTTGTTGCATCTGTGCGAGCACCGCTGCGAAGTTCTGGACTTCGGCGGGTGCCCGCTGTTTCTTGACGGGGGTGGTGGTCTGCCCCGTCGTGCCCTGTGTAATCCTAGCGTAGCTGACGCCGCTGGTGGTTGGCGTCTTGGCTACTGGCCTCTGTGGTGCCCTGGGTGTCTGCTTCTGGGAGGGTCCAGCTGTCTTCTTGGGGTACTTTGGGCACCCCCTGTAACTCGCTGGATGTGCCCCCTGGCAGTTGGCACACTTGGCTGGGACGTCTCTAGATTTTTTGCACTCTCCCGAGTGGTGTGGGTCGCCGCATTTCACACACTTGGCCTGGGCTGTGCACCTGCCTTGTGCGTGACCAAACCTCTGGCAGCGGTGACACTGCGTGATTGCTAGGGCTGCTCTCTGTCTCTCCGTTCGGACAACCAGGGAACAGCACCTGTTCACGTTGAGGATCTTCTCCTCGTTGAGGGGAACCTGGACCAGGACCAGGGGGATCTCCTTTTTCGTCCTCCGGGATGTCATCCGGTGGACAGAGGTGGGGGAGTAGCCCTGTTCTTGGAGGTCCTCCTTTACGTCCTCACAGCTTACGCCGCTGGGGATGCCTCTGATGACCACTCTCAGAAGCCTCTCTTCCGGCAGCGCGTAGGTGTGATATTCGCGCTTTTCCTGCGCGAACATCCTGGTCATTTGGCGGTAGTCGTCCGCCGTCTGGGGGGTGATGGCGATCCCTTCGCCTACCACCTTGGCCTTGGTATATTGGATCCTGGCGTCCTTGAGCCTGCGGCTCACCTCTGTCCAGGAATCCTGTTTCCTCAGTATCACCGGGGGGATTTTGGGGGGTTTCTCTGAGGCCTCGGCTTCCTTTTCGGGGTTGGCATGGCTGGTGGACGGGGCCGCCTGGTTGCTGGGCCCTTCGGAGGCCTGGGTCGGGGGGGTCTGGGACGTCTTTTTCGCCCTAGTTTTTGCTACTAGGGTGAAGTCTCCGTCCTCTATGTCCGTTTCGGCCTTCCTTTTTGGGGCCTCTTTCTGCGTGGGTTGCACTGAGGCTTGGGCCTGGGGCTGGGCCTGGTTTTGGGCCAGGGGCTGCACCTGGGGGACCTGGGCGGTTTGGAGGGCCTGTAGGGCTTTCATCAGTTCCAAGTGTTGGGCTTGGCTCTGTTCCCTTACTAGGACCAGCTCAGCTTTTACCTCTAAAAGCTCCCGTCTTAGCCTGTTGTTTTCGTCCATTAGGAACCGCTCCTTCCTAGTGGGTGCCCTCTCAGGGGAGGCCTCTCTGGACGATGCCTCTGCGGATGAGGCGGACGAGTTTTCGTCCATGTCCATTTGGTCCATACTGCCCTCCACAGTATGCGTCTGGCTAAAAGAAAGTGTATTAATTCCTGAAAATAAATTATTATTAGTCCTGAAAGAAAAAGTTTTGTTAGTTGAAATGGTTGGGAAGGGGAAAAAAGGTAAAACAAAGTGTCCCCAGGCGGGGGACTTTATTTATCTTTTCTCTATTAGCGTCCTAAAAAGGACATCTAATAGTTCTCCTCTTCTCAAACTTCTTGTCTCCTCTCTCTACTCTCACTGTGGGGCTGCCACTTCACTGTTCGCCTGGCTCCGAAGCGTCGACACAACACTACACTACTGCACTACTGTACTGCACTGCACTATTGATGTTCTCTCTTCGGCTGCTGGTTGAACTGTGCCGAGTCCGGCGCCAATATTCTTGGCTATAGATGTCGGTCTCGGATGTCTGGGGCCGGGCAGGACTATTGCCCTTTACCCCAGTACATCGCTGTAGACCGGGAACCAGCCTCGTGCAGGGCGGGCGAACTTACTTTACGTCGGCCCCACTCACAATTGTGAGCGGTGCAGACGATTTCGGTCCACCTCCCTGGGTCCTGGCTCGTTGGACCTTGCTGGCTAAGGCCTCTTCTGGCGTTCTTCTTTCTTCGTCTTCTGCTCTTCGCCGGCCTGTTTGCCCCCCGGGGGGTAGTCATCGGTCTGTTGGGTGTTTTGGGTTTGTGGCGGGAGTGACTGCCGGTACACAAGATGCCAAGAGGCATCCTGTCATCCGGATCATCGGTAGGGTAAGGATGAGCTGTGTAGCTCGAGGAAGGGCAGACCTAACTGCTTTGGTAGCATTTTTGGTCTGCCCGGAGCTAGGGGGACTACAGGTACTGGACGGTTGTTTGTCCGGTACCCGCAGGGTCCTGGGTGGGTGGTTGGGTGTCGTCATGTCTCTTCCGTGGGGGTGGATCGTCGGTTGGTGGTATGCTTCTCATACTCACCCGTTATCCAGGAGCTGCACCTTCGGCCGCTTGTGCCTCGGAGCGTCTGCTGGGTCATAGTCAGTTGCCTCCCTGACTAGTGGGTTCCCATGCTCCTCGGCAAGGGCGTACATCTTTCTGGCTCTCTGCTTGATGATCTCAGTGACCGGGGTGTATTCCAGGTCCCTGTAGATGTCCTCGTTGCGGATGAACCAGGGTGCATCGACTGCCGTTCTGAGGGCGACGTTCTCCACTCTCTGGATCTGATGGAGGTAGCTCTTTGCTTGGTAGCCCCAAGCTACCGAAGCATACGTCAGCTGAGGCCGGATGAGGGACCTGATAAGCGTGAGCTTGTTCCTCAGGTTGAGTCTGCTCTGTCTACCCGTCATCGGGTAGATTAGGGCTCTCGTCCTCCTGGCCTTCTTGACGATGGCCTCCGTGTTCAGTCTCCATGTTAGGCCTTTGTCCATGACCACGCCAAGGTAGTTGGCGGAGTCGTGCCATTGGATGTCCTCACCAAACATGGAAACGTGACCTGTGGGGTTTTGTTTTCTTACCTTCTTGAAGAGTACCGCCTTGCTCTTCTCGGCGTTGACGGCTACCTTCCATCTGTTGCACCAGTCCTCTAGGAGGGTGGCCGCCTCCTGGAGGTTTCTGGTGGCTAGCCTGGCACTCCAGGATCTGGCAGTCAGGGCTGTGTCATCGGCGTAGAGGGCCATGGAGGTCCTCTCCGTCCGGGGTAGATCGGATGTGAAGATGGAGAACAAGTGGGGGGACAGCACTGAGCCTTGGGGGACTCCTGCCTCCATTGTTCTGTACGTGGACACCCTGTCCACGATCTTCACCCTCATCTGTCTCCTGTGGAGGTACGATCTCACTAGCTTGATGAGTGCAATGGGGTAACCCATACTCATCATTTTGGCTAGGAGACCGTCGTGCCAGACCCTGTCGAAGGCTTTGGCAACGTCCAGGAACAGCGCTGCCGTGACCTGTCGTTGGTTGAACCCCTTCGTGACCTCCTCGGTGAGGCGGAGCACTTGGAGTTCGGTGGAGTGCCCTGTCCTGAAGGCGAACTGCTCGTCTGGGAGGACTTCCAGCTCTTCTGTCTTCTCGGCTATCCTCTTGAGTATGACTCGTTCGGCTACCTTACTCATCGCTGGGAGTAGACTGATTGGCCTGTAAGAGGAAGGAAACATTAGGTTCTTACCTGGCTTTGGGATGACTATGACGTCGGCCTTTTTCCACCTGGATGGGAAGTGTCTCAACCTCAACATTGCGTTGATGATGTTGACCATCGCCGCTACTCCTTTCCGGGGCAGCTTCTTGAGGGCGATGTTCCCAATGCCATCACATCCTGGAGCTTTCCTGGGTTTTAGGCTCCTTAGGATCTCCTTGACCTCCTCGGGGGTGGTCGGGGGGATGTGGTCATCATCTGGCAGACGGTTCATCCTACGTACCCTGCGCCTCACGTCGTCCTCCCAGTCCTCGTCCTCATCATCGAGTTGGTTTTCCCTACACTGCAGTTCCAAGCTGTCGGCAAAAGCCTCGGCTTTTTCCTGGCGAGTGTAGACAACACCATTCTCTCCGTGGATCGGGGGCATGGGAGTCCGCCGGTTTCGCAGGGCCCGTTGGGTGGTCCAGATGCTCCTGTCCTGTGTGTCCAGGGATTCCAGGTGGCGTTGCCACCCTTCTTGTCTGTGTTCCTGAAGGGCGGCCTTGACTCTCCGGCTCAGGGTGTTGTAGTGTCTCCTGTCCTCCGGGAGTCGGGTTCTCTGGGCCCGTCTCTTTGCACTGCGTCTGTCCCGTATCAGCTGCCTGGTTTCCTCTGGGAGGTTTGCCAGGGGAGCTGGTGCTCGCCTTGCTTCCGTCTCGGTGGTACTTACCCTTAGTGCCGCCTGGATCTGGTCCTCCAGGGAGGTGATGGCCCTCTCCACGTCTGCCTCAGTTTCGAGTCTGGGAATGTGTGCGATGTTCCTCTGCAGTTCTGCACGGAACACTTCCCAGTCCGTCCTCCTTTTGATGAATGTTGTCGTGTTCTCACCGTCCTTTTCTCCTAGTTCTAGGAGAATGGGGCTGTGATCGGTGGAACCATCCATCATGGCGGTGATTTCGGCTTCGAGGGGGATCTCCTTCAGCATCGCAATGTCCAGGACGTCCGGCCTCCCAACACCATTGTCATGGGTCGGTCCCTCCGGGCCAAGGACCAGCAGGTTGCCATCGTGTCGTCCCAGGAATCGCAGTAGCTCTCGTCCTCGAGTGTTTGTGATCCTACTGTGCCATTCCGGGGACTTAGCGTTGAAGTCGCCGATGGCAACCGTCTGGGTCCCTGGGGGAAGAACCAAGTCCAGGTCTGCGTCTAGCAGCATGTTGTTGGGTGGCTGGTAGCAGGAGACCACTCTGATGTCGCCATTTCGTGCCGTGGACACTACTATGGCTGTGGCCTGCAGGTTCTCCGTCTCTGGGAGTAGGATCGGGTGGTGTGCGATGCTCGTCTTCACTAGCAGGGCTACTCCTCTCATTACTCGTCTGTATGGCCCCGTCCAGTCCTTCCTGTATACGTGGTAGCCTGGGAAGTTGATAGCCTGGTCTGGTCGCAGCTTCGTTTCCTGCAGTGCCATTATGTCTGTCACCCCTGGCGAGGAGTTCCTCTACCTCGAGTTTTCTCTCTCGCAGTCCGTTGACATTCCACGATGCGACCTGCAGGAACCCTGGTTTGACCTGAAACAACATTATACATTAGTAAATGCTGGCATTTGTGCAAAAAATGCGCTCATTGCTGAGCACATTTGTTGCATCTGTGCAAGCACCGCGGTGAGGTTTTGGGCCTCAGCGGGTGCCTGCTGCCTGGGGGCTGGGCCTGGGTTCTGTCCCTTCCCTGCCTTGCCCTGAGCTACGCTGGCGTAGCTCAGGCCTCCAGTTGTGGGTGTTGCCTTTTTAGGGGCAGCACCGGTCTGGGTTGGCTTGGCTGCGGGGGCTGGTTTCGCCGCCGCCGTCTTCTTGGGGTACTTGGGGCACCCTCTGTAACTGGCTGGGTGTGCCCCCTGGCAGTTGGCACACTTCGCCGGTACATTTCGGGGCTTCTCGCAGTCCCCGGAGTGGTGTGGCTCTGCGCACTTCACGCACTTGGCCTGTGCGGTGCAGTGTCCTTGGGCATGGCCGAACCTTTGGCAGCGGTGACACTGCGCAATTGCCAGGGCGGCTTTCTGCCTCTCGGTCCTAACTACCAGTGAGCAGCAGCGGCTCACCGATAGTATCCTCTCCTCGTTGAGGGGGACCTGGACGAGCATCAGGGGGATCTCTTTCTTGGTCCTCCTTGAAGTCATCCTATGGACGGCCACTGGGTTGAAGCCCTGGGTCTGGAGGTCCTCCTTGACCTCCTCCCCGGTGACTCCGCTGGGGATCCCTCGGATTACTACTCTCAGTAATCGGTCCTCGGGTAGGGCGTATGTGTGATATTCGCGCTTTTCCTGCGCGAACATCCTTGTCATACGCCTGTAGTCTTCGGGCGTTTGGGGCTCGATGGCGATCCCCTCTCGCACGGTCCTGGCCTTGGTGAACTTAATCCCTGACTCGTCCAGCCTCTGCCGGACAGCCGACCAGGTCTCCGCCTTTCGGAGGATCACTGGTGGGATTTTGAGGTCCTTTTCTTTGGGGGTTGGTTGGCTGGGGGCCCTCTGCTCGGCCCGGCTGGTGGTTGGGGCCTCCTGGGTGTTGTTCTGCACCTGGGACTCCTGGTTGGCCTGCTTTTTCGCCCTTGTCCTGGTGACAAGGGTGAAGTCACTGTCGCTGTCCGTGTCAGCGTCAGCTTTTCGCTTGGGGGCCTCTTTTTGTGCGGGTTGCACCACCGGGGTCGGGGGTTGGTCCTGGACCATGGGCTGGGCCTGGGGCTGGATCTGGGCCTGGGACGGGACCTGGGGCTGCGAGGCCTGGAGGGCTCGCATGGCTGTTACCAGTTCTGTTAACTGGGCACCTTGGACCTCGTTTTTAGCTTTCTGCTCCTCGTACTGGGTACGTTGAGCTTCCAGCTGTTTGGCCATTTCTGCTCTAAGCTGGGCCATCCTCTGCGTGACGTCTGTCAGCTGAGCTCGCAGGGCTGCGTTTTCGGCCCTGAGGCTGGCGATCAGGCCCTCTTGGGTCTCGTACTCCATGTTTGTTGGAGTTGGCCCTCTGGGGTCCATACCGTCCTCCACGGTATGTTCCTGGCTATCTGAAATAAAGTTTATATTAATATCTGGCACAAAGTTATTATTAGTCCTGAAAGAAAAATTTTTATTAGTAGAAATGGTTGGAATGGGGAAAAAGGTAAAAACAAAGTGTCCCCAGGCGGGGGACTTTATATATCTTTTTACACTAGTGTCTTGAGAAAGACAACTAGTGTTTCTCCTCTTCTCACTCCTCTCCTATTGTAACGCTTGCACACGCTACAATACGCACTCACTGTGGGGCTGCCACTTCGTTGTTCACTGACTGCACTGGGAAACTGCACTACTCACTAGGTGGTCTGCTCGCTTCGGAGTCTCGGTGAACTGTGTGCCGAGTCCGGCGCCAATATTCTTGGCTATAGATGTCGGTCTCGGATGTCTGGGGCCGGGCAGGACTATTGCCCTTTACCCCAGTACATCGCTGTAGACCGGGGACCAGCCTCGTGCAGGGCGGGCGAACTTACTTTACGTCGGCCCCACTCACAATTGTGAGCGGTGCAGACGATTTCGGTCCACCTCCCTGGGTCCTGGCTCGTTGGACCTTGCTGGCTAAGGCCTCTTCTGGCGTTCTTCTTTCTTCGTCTTCTGCTCTTCGCCAGCTTGTTTGCCCCCCGGGGGGTAGTCATCGGTCTGTTGGGTGTTTTGGGTTTGTGGCGGGAGTGACTGCCGGTACACAAGATGCCAAGAGGCATCCTGTCATCCGGATCATCGGTAGGGTAAGGATGAGCTGTGTAGCTCGAGGAAGGGCAGACCTAACTGCTTTGGTAGCATTTTTGGTCTGCCCGGAGCTAGGGGGACTACAGGTACTGGACGGTTGTTTGTCCGGTACCCGCAGGGTCTTGGGTGGGTGGTTGGGTGTCGTCATGTCTCTTCCGTGGGGGTGGATCGTCGGTTGGTGGTATGCTTCTCATACTCACCCGTTATCCAGGAGCTGCACCTTCGGCCGCTTGTGCCTCGGAGCGTCTGCTGGGTCATAGTCAGTTGCCTCCCTGACCAGTGGGTTCCCATGCTCCTCGGCAAGGGCGTACATCTTTCTGGCTCTCTGCTTGATGATCTCAGTGACCGGGGTGTATTCCAGGTCCCTGTAGATGTCCTCGTTGCGGATGAACCAGGGTGCATCGACTGCCGTTCTGAGGGCGACGTTCTCCACTCTCTGGATCTGATGGAGGTAGCTCTTTGCTTGGTAGCCCCAAGCTACCGAAGCATACGTCAGCTGAGGCCGGATGAGGGACCTGATAAGCGTGAGCTTGTTCCTCAGGTTGAGTCTGCTCTGTCTACCCGTCATCGGGTAGATTAGGGCTCTCGTCCTCCTGGCCTTCTTGACGATGGCCTCCGTGTTCAGTCTCCATGTTAGGCCTTTGTCCATGACCACGCCAAGGTAGTTGGCGGAGTCGTGCCATTGGATGTCCTCACCAAACATGGAAACGTGACCTGTGGGGTTTTGTTTTCTTACCTTCTTGAAGAGTACCGCCTTGCTCTTCTCGGCGTTGACGGCTACCTTCCATCTGTTGCACCAGTCCTCTAGGAGGGTGGCCGCCTCCTGGAGGTTTCTGGTGGCTAGCCTGGCACTCCAGGATCTGGCAGTCAGGGCTGTGTCATCGGCGTAGAGGGCCATGGAGGTCCTCTCCGTCCGGGGTAGATCGGATGTGAAGATGGAGAACAAGTGGGGGGACAGCACTGAGCCTTGGGGGACTCCTGCCTCCATTGTTCTGTACGTGGACACCCTGTCCACGATCTTCACCCTCATCTGTCTCCTGTGGAGGTACGATCTCACTAGCTTGATGAGTGCAATGGGGTAACCCATACTCATCATTTTGGCTAGGAGACCGTCGTGCCAGACCCTGTCGAAGGCTTTGGCAACGTCCAGGAACAGCGCTGCCGTGACCTGTCGTTGGTTGAACCCCTTCGTGACCTCCTCGGTGAGGCGGAGCACTTGGAGTTCGGTGGAGTGCCCTGTCCTGAAGGCGAACTGCTCATCTGGGAGGACTTCCAGCTCTTCTGTCTTCTCGGCTATCCTCTTGAGTATGACTCGTTCGGCTACCTTACTCATCGCTGGGAGTAGACTGATTGGCCTGTAAGAGGAAGGAAACATTAGGTTCTTACCTGGCTTTGGGATGACTATGACGTCGGCCTTTTTCCACCTGGAAGGGAAGTGTCTCAACCTCAACATTGCGTTGATGATGTTGACCATCGCCGCTACTCCTTTCCGGGGCAGCTTCTTGAGGGCGATGTTCCCAATGCCATCACATCCTGGAGCTTTCCTGGGTTTTAGGCTCCTTAGGATCTCCTTGACCTCCTCGGGGGTGGTCGGGGGGATGTGGTCATCATCTGGCAGACGGTTCATCCTACGTACCCTGCGCCTCACGTCGTCCTCCCAGTCCTCGTCCTCATCATCGAGTTGGTTTTCCCTACACTGCAGTTCCAAGCTGTCGGCAAAAGCCTCGGCTTTTTCCTGGCGAGTGTAGACAACACCATTCTCTCCGTGGATCGGGGGCATGGGAGTCCGCCGGTTTCGCAGGGCCCGTTGGGTGGTCCAGATGCTCCTGTCCTGTGTGTCCAGGGATTCCAGGTGGCGTTGCCACCCTTCTTGTCTGTGTTCCTGAAGGGCGGCCTTGACTCTCCGGCTCAGGGTGTTGTAGTGTCTCCTGTCCTCCGGGAGTCGGGTTCTCTGGGCCCGTCTCTTTGCACTGCGTCTGTCCCGTATCAGCTGCCTGGTTTCCTCTGGGAGGTTTGCCAGGGGAGCTGGTGCTCGCCTTGCTTCCGTCTCGGTGGTACTTACCCTTAGTGCCGCCTGGATCTGGTCCTCCAGGGAGGTGATGGCCCTCTCCACGTCTGCCTCGGTTCCGGGGACTTAGCGTTGAAGTCGCCGATGGCAACCGTCTGGGTCCCTGGGGGAAGAACCAAGTCCAGGTCTGCGTCTAGCAGCATGTTGTTGGGTGGCTGGTAGCAGGAGACCACTCTGATGTCGCCATTTCGTGCCGTGGACACTACTATGGCTGTGGCCTGCAGGTTCTCCGTCTCTGGGAGTAGGATCGGGTGGTGTGCGATGCTCGTCTTCACTAGCAGGGCTACTCCTCTCATTACTCGTCTGTATGGCCCCGTCCAGTCCTTCCTGTATACGTGGTAGCCTGGGAAGTTGATAGCCTGGTCTGGTCGCAGCTTCGTTTCCTGCAGTGCCATTATGTCTATGTCACCCCTGGCGAGGAGTTCCTCTACCTCGAGTTTTCTCTCTCGCAGTCCGTTGACATTCCACGATGCGACCTGCAGGAACCCTGGTTTGACCTGAAACAACATTATACATTAGTAAATGCTGGCATTTGTGCAAAAAATGCGCTCATTGCTGAGCACATTTGTTGCATCTGTGCAAGCACCGCGGTGAGGTTTTGGGCCTCAGCGGGTGCCTGCTGCCTGGGGGCTGGGCCTGGGTTCTGTCCCTTCCCTGCCTTGCCCTGAGCTACCCTGGCGTAGCTCAGGCCTCCAGTTGTGGGTGTTGCCTTTTTAAGGGCAGCACCGGTCTGGGTTGGCTTGGCTGCGGGGGCTGGTTTCGCCGCCGCCGTCTTCTTTGGGTACTTGGGGCACCCTCTGTAACTGGCTGGGTGTGCCCCCTGGCAGTTGGCACACTTCGCCGGTACGTTTCGGGGCTTCTCGCAGTCCCCGGAGTGGTGTGGCTCTGCGTACTTCACGCACTTGGCCTGTGCGGTGCAGTGTCCTTGGGCATGGCCGAACCTTTGGCAGCGGTGACACTGCGCAATTGCCAGGGCGGCTTTCTGCCTCTCGGTCCTAACTACCAGTGAGCAGCAACGGCTCACCGATAGTATCCTCTCCTCGTTGAGGGGGACCTGGACGAGCATCAGGGGATCTCTTTCTTGGTCCTCCTTGAAGTCATCCTATGGACGGCCACTGGGTTGAAGCCCTGGGTCTGGAGGTCCTCCTTGACCTCCTCCCCGGTGACTCCGCTGGGGATCCCTCGGATTACTACTCTCAGTAATCTGTCCTCGGGTAGGGCGTATGTGTGGTATTCGCGCTTTTCCTGCGCGAACATCCTTGTCATACGCCTGTAGTCTTCGGGCGTTTGGGGCTCGATGGCGATCCCCTCTCGCACGGTCCTGGCCTTGGTGAACTTAATCCCTGACTCGTCCAGCCTCTGCCGGACAGCTGACCAGGTCTCCGCCTTTCGGAGGATCACTGGTGGGATTTTGAGGTCCTTTTCTTTGGGGGTTGGTTGGCTGGGGGCCCTCTGCTCGGCCCGGCTGGTGGTTGGGGCCTCCTGGGTGCTGTTCTGCACCTGGGGCTCCTGGTTGGCCTGGTTGGCCTGCTTTTTCGCCCTTGCCCTGGTGACAAGGGTGAATTCGCCGTCACTCTCCGTGTCGGCGTCGGCCTTCCTTTTGGGGGTCTCCTTCACGGGACCCTGTGGGCGGGCCTGTGTTTGGGCCTGGGTCTGGGCCTGGGTCTGGGCCTGGACCAGGGGCTGCGTCGGGGGGGCCTGGTGCTGCACCTGGGGGGCCTGGAGTGTTTGGTTGGCCTGGATAGTGGCTATTGCGGCCATCAGGTTGGTGTAGTGGCCCTGGCTTTGCTCCCGGCTCTGCGCAAGCTCGGTTTTTACGGCACGTCCATGTCCATGTTATCCATACTGCCCTCCACAGTATGCGTCTGGCTATCTGAAAGGAAAAGTGTATTAATAACTGGCACTAGGTTATTATTAGTCCTGAAAGAAAAGTTATGATTAGTAGCAATGTTTGGGAAGGGGGTAAAGGTAAAAAACAAAGTGTCCCCAGGCGGGGGACTTTATTTATCTTTTGCTATTAGTGTCCTAAAAAGGACATCTAATAGTTCTCCTCTTCTTATACTTGCTTGTCGCCTCTCTCTACTCTCACTGTGGGGCTGCCACTTCACTGTTCGCCTGGCTCCGAAGCGTCGACACAACACTACACTACTGCACCACTGTACTGCACTGCACTATTGATGTTCTCTCTTCGGCTGCTGGTTGAACTGTGACGCCGAGTCCGCCGCCAATATTCTTGGCTAGAGATGTCGGTCTCGGATGTCTGGGGCCGGGCAGGACTATTGCCCTTTACCCCAGTACATCGCTGTAGACCGGGGACCGGCCTCGTGCAGGGCGGGCGAACTTACTTTACGTCGGCCCCACTCACAAATGTGAGCGGTGCAGACGATTTCGGTCCACCTCCCTGGGTCCTGGCTCGTTGGACCTTGCTGGCTAAGGCCTCTTCTGGCGTTCTTCTTTCTTCGTCTTCTGTTCTTCGCCAGCTTGTTTGCCCCCCGGGGGGTAGTCATCGGTCTGTTGGGTGTTTTGGGTTTGTGGCTGGAGTGACTGCCGGTACACAAGATGCCAAGAGGCATCCTGTCATCCGGATCATCGGTAGGGTAAGGATGAGCTGTGTAGCTCGAGGAAGAGCAGACCTAACTGCTTTGGTAGCATTTTTGGTCTGCCCAGAGCTAGGGGGACTACAGGTACTGGACGATTGTTTGTCCGGTACCCGCAGAGTCTTGGGTGGGTGGTTGGGTATCGTCATGTCTCTTCCGTGGGGGTGGATCGTCGGTTGGTGGTATGCTTCTCATACTCACCCGTTATCCAGGAGCTGCACCTTCGGCCGCTTGTGCCTCGGAGCATCTGCTGGGTCATAGTCAGTGGCCTCCCTGACTAGTGGGTTCCCATGCTCCTCGGCAAGGGCGTACATCTTTCTGGCTCTCTGCTTGATGATCTCAGTGACCGGGGTGTATTCCAGGTCCCTGTAGATGTCCTCGTTGCGGATGAACCAGGGTGCGTCGACTGCCGTTCTGAGGGCAACGTTCTCCACTCTCTGGATCTGCTGGAGGTAGCTCTTTGCTTGGTAGCCCCAAGCTACCGAAGCATACGTCAGCTGAGGCCGGATGAGGGACCTGATGAGCGTGAGCTTGTTCCTCAGGTTGAGTCTGCTCTGTCTACCCGTCATCGGGTAGATTAGGGCTCTCGTCCTCCTGGCCTTCTTGACGATGGCCTCCGTGTTCAGTCTCCATGTTAGGCCTTTGTCCATGACCACGCCAAGGTAGTTGGCGGAGTCTTGCCATTGGATGTCCTCCCCAAACATGGAAACGTGACCTGTGGGGTTTTGTTTTCTTACCTTCTTGAAGAGTACCGCCTTGCTCTTCTCGGCGTTGACGGCTACCTTCCATCTGTTGCACCAGTCCTCTAGGAGGGTGGCCGCCTCCTGGAGGTTTCTGGTGGCTAGCCTGGCACTCCAGGATCTGGCAGTCAGGGCTGTGTCATCGGCGTAGAGGGCCATGGAGGTCCTCTCCGTCCGGGGTAGATCGGATGTGAAGATGGAGAACAAGTGGGGGGACAGCACTGAGCCTTGGGGGACTCCTGCCTCCATTGTTCTGTACGTGGACACCTTGTCCACGATCTTCACCCTCATCTGTCTCCTGTGGAGGTATGATCTCACTAGCTTGATGAGTGCAGTGGGGTAACCCATACTCATCATTTTGGCTAGGAGACCGTCGTGCCAGACCCTGTCGAAGGCTTTGGCAACGTCCAGGAACAGCGCTGCCGTGACCTGTCGTTGGTTGAACCCCTTCGTGACCTCCTCGGTGAGGCGAAGCACTTGGAGTTCGGTGGAGTGCCCTGTCCTGAAGGCGAACTGCTCGTCTGGGAGGACTTCCAGCTCTTCTGTCTTCTCGGCTATCCTCTTGAGTATGACTCGTTCGGCTACCTTACTCATCGCTGGGAGTAGACTGATTGGCCTGTAAGAGGAAGGAAACATTAGGTTCTTACCTGGCTTTGGGATGACTATGACGTCGGCCTTTTTCCACCTGGAAGGGAAGTGTCTCAACCTCAACATTGCGTTGATGATGTTGACCATCGCCGCTACTCCTTTCCGGGGCAGCTTCTTGAGGGCGATGTTCCCAATGCCATCACATCCTGGAGCTTTCCTGGGTTTTAGGCTCCTTAGGATCTCCTTGACCTCCTCGGGGGTGGTCGGGGGGATGTGGTCTTCATCTGGCAGACGGTTCATCCTACGTACCCTGCGCCTCACGTCGTCCTCCCAGTCCTCGTCCTCATCATCGAGTTGGTTTTCCCTACACTGCAGTTCCAAGCTGTCGGCAAAAGCCTCAGCTTTTTCCTGGCGAGTGTAGACAACACCATTCTCTCCGTGGATCGGGGGCATGGGAGTCCGCCGGTTTCGCAGGGCCCGTTGGGTGGTCCAGATGCTCCTGTCCTGTGTGTCCAGGGATTCCAGGTGGCGTTGCCACCCTTCTTGTCTGTGTTCCTGAAGGGCGGCCTTGACTCTCCGGCTCAGGGTGTTGTAGTGTCTCCTGTCCTCCGGGAGTCGGGTTCTCTGGGCCCGTCTCTTGGCACTTCGTCTGTCCCGTATCAGCTGCCTGGTTTCCTCTGGGAGGTTGGCCAGGGGAGCTGGTGCTCGCCTTGTTTCCGTCTCGGTGGTACTTACCCTTAGTGCCGCCTGGATCTGGTTCTCCAGGGAGGTGATGGCCCTCTCCACGTCTGCCTCGGTTTCGAGTCTGGGAATGTGTGCGATGTTGATCTGCAGTTCTGCACGGAACACTTCCCAGTCCGTCCTCCTTTTGATGAATGTTGTCGTGTTCTCACCGTCCTTTTCTCCTAGTTCTAGGAGAATGGGGCTGTGATCGGTGGAACCATCCATCATGACAGTGATTTCGGCTTCGAGGGGCATCTCCTTCAGCATCGCAATGTCCAGGACATCCGGCCTACCAACACCATTGTCATGGGTCGGTCCCTCCGGGCCAAGGACCAGCAGGTTGCCATCGTGTCGTCCCAAGAATCGCAGTAGCTCTCGTCCTCGAGTGTTTGTAATCCTACTGTGCCATTCCGGGGACTTGGCGTTGAAGTCGCCGATGGCAACCGTCTGGGTCCCTGGGGGAAGAACCGAGTCCAGGTCTGCGTCTAGCAGCATGTTGTTGGGCGGCTGGTAGCAGGAGACCACTCTGATGTCGCCATTTCGTGCCGTGGACACTACTATGGCTGTGGCCTGCAGGTTCTCCATCTCTGGGAGTAGGATCGGGTGGTGTGCGATGCTCGTCTTCACTAGCAGGGCTACTCCTCTCATCACTCGTCTATATGGCCCGGTCCAGTCCTTCCTGTATACGTGGTAGCCTGGGAAGTTGATAGCCTGGTCTGGTCGCAGCTTCGTTTCCTGCAGTGCCATGATGTCTATGTCACCCCTGGCGAGGAGTTCCTCTACCTCGAGTTTTCTCTCTCGCAGTCCGTTGACATTCCACGATGCGACCTGCAGGAACCCTGGTTTGACCTGAAACAACATTATACATTAGTAAATGCTGGCATTTGTGCAAAAAATGCGCTCATTGCTGAGCACATTTGTTGCATCTGTGCAAGCACCGCGGTGAGGTTTTGGGCCTCAGCGGGTGCCTGCTGCCTGGGGGCTGGGCCTGGGTTCTGTCCCTTCCCTGCCTTGGCCTGAGCTACCCTGGCGTAGCTCAGGCCTCCAGTTGTGGGTGTTGCCTTTTTAGGGGCAGCACCGGTCTGGGTTGGCTTGGCTGCGGGGGCTGGTTTCGTCGCCGCCGTCTTCTTGGGGTACTTGGGGCACCCTCTGTAACTGGCTGGGTGTGCCCCCTGGCAGTTGGCACACTTCGCCGGTACATTTCGGGGCTTCTCGCAGTCCCCGGAGTGGTGTGGCTCTGCGCACTTCACGCACTTGGCCTGTGCGGTGCAGTGTCCTTGGGCATGGCCGAACCTTTGGCAGCGGTGACACTGCGCAATTGCCAGGGCGGCTTTCTGCCTCTCGGTCCTAACTACCAGTGAACAGCAGCGGTTCACCGATAGTATGCTCTCCTCGTTGAGGGGGACCTGGACGAGCATCAGGGGGATCTCTTTCTTGGTCCTCCTTGACGTCATCCTATGGACGGCCACGGGGTTGAAGCCCTGGGTCTGGTGGTCCTCCTTGACCTCCTCCCCGGTGACTCCAGTTGGGACTCCTCGGATCACTACTCGGAGTAGTCTGTCCTCGGGCAGGGCGTAGGTATGATATTCGCGCTTTTCCTGCGCGAACATCCTAGTCATCCTCCTGTAGTCCTCGGGCGTTTGGGGCTCGATGGCGATCCCCTCTCGCACGGTCCTAGCCTTGGAGAATTTGATTCCTGTCTCATCCAGCCTCTGCCGGACAGCCGACCATGTCTCCGCCTTGCGGAGGATCACCGGTGGGATCTTTGGCGTCTTGTTTTCCAGGGTAGTTTCTGGCCTGGGGACCCTTTGGTTGGCCTGGCTGGTGCTTGGGGCCTCCTGGGTGCTGGTTTGCACCTGGGACTCCTGGTTGGCCTGCTTTTTCGCCCTTGTCCTGGTGACAAGGGTGAAGTCACTGTCGCTGTCCGTGTCAGCGTCAGCTTTTCGCTTGGGGGCCTCTTTTTGTGCGGGTTGCACCACCGGGGTCGGGGGCTGGTCCTGGACCATGGGCTGGGCCTGGGGCTGGACCTGGGCCTGGGACGGGACCTGGGCCTGGGGCTGCGAGGCCTGGAGGGCTCGCATGGCTATTACCAGTTCCGTTAACTGGGCACCTTGGACCTCGTTTTTAGCTTTCTGCTCCTCGTACTGGGTACGTTGAGCTTCCAGCTACTTGGCCATTTCTGCTCTAAGCTGGGCCATCCTCTGCGTGACATCTGTCAGCTGAGCTCGCAGGGCTGCGTTTTCGGCCCTGAGGCTGGCGATCAGGCCCTCTTGGGTCTCGTACTCCATGTTTGTTGGAGTTGGCCCTCTGGGGTCCATACCGTCCTCCACGGTATGTTCCTGGCTATCTGAAAGAAAGTTTATATTAATATCTGGCACTAAGTTATTATTAGTCCTGAAAGAAAAATTGTTATTAGTTAAAATGGTTGGGAAGGGGAAAAAGGTAAAAACAAAGTGTCCCCAGGCGGGGGACTTTATTTATCTTTTTCTATTAGTGTCCTAAAAAGGACATCTAATAGTTCTCCTCTTCTTATACTTCCTTGTCTCCTCTCTCTACTCTCACTGTGGGGCTGCCACTTCACTGTTCGCCTGGCTCCGAAGCTTCGACACAACACTACACCACTGCACTACTGTACTGCACTGCACTATTGATGTTCTCTCTTCGGCTGCTGGTTGAACTGTGATGCCGAGTCCGGCGTCTTGCATGTCATATTTATGTAAAACCGCGCAGCCCGGTTAGGCTCCGCCCACTTCGACATGCAAGTTCCTGGCTCGGTCATTGGAGCGACGTTAAAGGATAAAGATAACCGTTTTGAGCTGAAGCAGGCAGTTTACCACCGCCCGATGTTCCACCCCCACGGAAGAGACATGACGATCACCCAACCACCCACCCAAGACCCTGCGGGTACCGGACAAACAACCGTCCAGTACCTGTAGTCCCCCTAGCTCCGGGCAGACCAAAAATGCTACCAAAGCAGTTAGGTCTGCCCTTCCTCGAGCTACACAGCTCATCCTTACCCTACCGATGATCCGGATGACAGGATGCCTCTTGGCATCTTGTGTACCGGCAGTCACTCCCGCCACAAACCCAAAAACACCTAACAGACCGATGACTACCCCCCGGGGGGCAAACAAGCTGGCGAAGAAAAGAAGACGAAGACAGAAGAACGCCAGAAGAGGCCTTAGCCAGCAAGGTCCAACGAGTCAGGACCCAGGGAGGTGGGCCGAAATCGTCTGCACCGCTCACATTTGTGAGTGGGGCCGGCGTAAAGTAAGCTCGCCCGCCCTGCACGAGGCTGGTCCCCGGTCTACAGCGATGTATTGGGGTAAAGGGCAATAGTCCTGCCCGGCCCCAGTCATCCGAGACCGACATCTTTAGCCAAGAATATTGGCGTGAAGCAGGCAGTCTAGTTCGAACAGCGACAGAGTCTACTTCGCGTCTTGTTTTACTTAAAACTTTAATTTGCATAATTAATGTTCATTTTCGCTGTTCGTTTTCATTTGATTAAAATTAAAAGTCATTAGTAAATTGTTAGGGAAGTTGTAGGGCAGTAATAAATTCATCTCGAGATTTTGGTGTGTACAACATTACACACCAAAATATTTTAAAGAGGAATCGCAGTGCTAAGCACACCGGCTATAGTCTTTACCAAGACTGGCCCAACTATAGCCAACAAGTAATCCAGTAAACAACGTGGACGACAACAAGTAATCCTGTGAACAACGTGGATGACAACAATTTGAGGTGGGCCAATTCTGTGAGGTACGTCCAGCAGCATCGTGGGAAATTACTTGTAATCCGTCTATTTCTAGACGTTGGTAACAACCTTTTATAGAGGAATCGTAATCATTCAGTACGACACCCAAGCCCAGTACCTCACTTCCAAGTTCCAAACCTCTGCCTACGAATTCCAACTCCAAGTTCCAGCCTACTAAAAGATCCTGCAACCTCTCCGCTTCCACCTGCGAGCCAGGTCCTCTCCTAGCCTGACCCTCTTATAGGGGTCTACATACAAAGGTGATTTCCTTAGGGTTCACCGACAACGACGCTCTCGTTGTCAGTACCCGACGGAAAGCGTGCCTCGTCGGAAACTAAATACGGTGAGTTAAGGCGAAATACCTCTGGGCGACACCCCGGTGTTGAGATCTAAGAGGTACTCTCCTGAGCTCACTTAGAACGGAAACGACAAACGAGCAGTAGAGTCAGACCGGCTTCACCACAATAGTAGTTAGGGACAGACAGACAGACGGAGCCATTGTACTCGGTGACCCTCAGTCACCAGGCCCCCGTCTGTTACGGACTGAGCAGTTAGGAGCGGCATTGCACTTCAGATAGGGGAAAGAAAGAATGTCGGAATCAGGGAACGTCTTGGATCCGACGATGACCGCGCTGGCCACGCATCCGTGGGAGGAAGCTCTCGGAGGCGCATTGCAGGCCTCCGGGGATGTCCCCCTACTGCAGCCCGAGGTGCTTCACACCTCCGCTGCCGAACACCAAGTTCCTAGCAACGTATCCAATCCATTTGAAATTCACAGCAGGGCTGAATATTTGGCGCCCAACGGAAACAGCCGTTTTGCTGAATATTTGGCGCCCAACGGAAACAACCGTTTTGCTGAATATCTGGCGCCCAACGGAAACAGCAGCAGGGCTGAATATCTGGCGCCCACCAGAGGCAGTCGCTGGACTGAATACTTGGCGCCCAGACAAATTATGCAGGGGGAGACTCACCACCTGTCGGCACCGGAGCTGGCGCGTCACGCCAGCCCGGAGCCAGTGCAATTCTCAGCACAAACTATGCAAGCAGACGCGCCCCAAGGCCACCACGTTCCCAGAGCTCCGACGCCGCCTCACGACGTCGTCGACGCCGGGAACGTTTTGGACTTTGATGGGCCCGTCCCTTGTAGACAATATACTCCAGCGCGTCAATTTTGATTGGTTCCTCTTAAGAAGTAGGCTCCTCCCTTAGTATAAATATAAAACTTACTGCATCTCGAACATTCCAGAAATATTTGACATTCCGGAGCATCTAGAGATTTCGATTTTCGAAAAATTCGGGAACTTTAGATTTTTATTATTTAAACAGACACTCGGCACTGCAGAGTCAGTCGATTTCCAGCCTTTACAAATTCAACAACTCACACCGCGAAACTTAACAGGCAAATTTTTACTACAGTGTTTAACTTATCGTCATTATTAATCGTGCTAATTAAGAATCGTGCTAATTAGTTTTCTACTCATCGAAAAATTAAGTATTGTGAGAACGTGAACTGTAAATAAAGACTTGATTGTTACCTTCTAGTGAAAAGTGACTTTTCCTTAAAAAATAGACTTTACCAAATCGTATACAGGGTGTTCCAAAACTTTGACACATAAACTTGGGTGACAGTGCAGTGTTGTTTCTGTGCACGAATTTAATAAATCCCCGATTATTGGTTCGTGTTCAATAGCACACACTCTGAGGTATATTCAGTTAAATTTTCAAGTAAAAACATTTTCAAATTTCGCCGTAATCGCAAATATCGTGAATTCTTCATATCTCGGCTCCAAAACATCGCAGCAATTTTTTTTTTAATTGGTGTTTTTTTATGACAATTAAAATGCCGTTAGTTGCAATAAATTTTATGCAAAATCCACTGAGATATTTACATTTGTTTAAGTTGCAAAATTGATTTTTTGCGTAAAAAAGTCGCAAATTAAAATTTTTTGTAATATTCTTTTTAATTATGTAAATGTACGTCAAATACAATGTTTTTACCGAACAGAACTGTAAAATATTAATATGATCTAGTATAACAGTTTGAATTTTTTTTTTTATAAATTAATTGCAAAAAAAATTATTATTTTGCAACGGGACAAAGTGCATTTCATTAAGGGTAAAAATATGTACTATTTCTCATAATATCGTTAACATGCAGATTTTATATTTGTTTCTACAGTACTTCAAAGTTCGACGATCGAGAAATTCAATTTTTTCAGTTTCTTGTCATAAAATGTTATTAACAATCAAAAATTCGTTCTTTGCATATACCTACCTTATAGGGGAACCCGTGATGGGTCGAACGTTTTTCTACGACCTTTAGAAGCGAAGATATAAGCAAACAAGTAAGTTGCAAAATTCATTTTGTTTACAAAATGTTAAATAACCATTAAAGCCGCCATTTTGAGTGACACTATTTTTTTCGGATTCCTGAGGAAATTCTGTAGGGGGTGGACTAATTTTTGGCTTGTGCCCAAACTTTCCGAGAAATCGTTATTTTTGAATCTAAAATCACCGGACTAGTATGTATGTATTTCTTGTAAAAATACAGTTATATTGTTAATATTATACTGTTAATGAAAATTAAGAGAAATGTTGATAGTCACCCCCATTATGAGTATTGGCAATGATTTTATTCATTTTCTTGTTTGCATTTGGTTTATCAGAAAAATTAAATGTCTATCAGAAAAATCATCATTTTCTTTTTCATTTTTGTGATAAGCCCGGCATGTCCTTTTCAAAATCTAGGTGCACTCCACTTTATAGAAAGTTTTCATTTGCCTTATAGGTCGGTGAAATTAGATAAATTTATTCTAGAAAAAAAAAGGGTTTTACAAATATCTTGAAAAATATGAATTTTATCACAGTGTTAAAACATGCGACTTGAGGATTATGAAATTACCTTGAATTTCAGACAAGTTCCGTCCAATTTGGTCAAAATTCTATCGAGACTCCTCTCCAAAAGTCAAATTTCAATGCTCGTTTTTGGTGCTTAACTCAAAAACTAAAGCTTTACAAGAAAATTGTTGATCACAATGTTGAAAGATAATTTAATTCTAATTCTCTAGGTATAATTTGGTTTTTAGTATAACACTGCTGCAAATATTGGATAAGTTATGCTTTTTGTTGTTACAAAAATGCGTTTCAATGAAAATCTAAATTGCGGTCATATTCCTTTAATTTGCGTTCTAACAAAAAAAAAGTTCATTAAAATTTTTTTGTAGCTTTCTAATAAATTATTAATCAAATGTAGTCAACATATTACTTCTCATAAAACAAATTTATAACCTAAAAAAATTCATTATTTTTTTGTAAAGAAGCGTGTTTTTATCCAAATTTGATATAAACAATGATCTTCAAATAAACAAAATTACAAATCTCTGTTGCAAAATAAAACTTATTCAATTATCTGTCAAATGGTATCAATTGCGTTCATTTAAGCTAATTACAGCATCTTCTCTAGTCACTTGAATCTGATAAAAATTGTGGAAAAGAAACATTTTACAGTTATTTAAAAAGAAAATTTTTAAAGCGTACAAAAAAAGTTAACGTACGTTCTTGAAATATACTGCTATAGCTAATCGATCGCGGAGGAAATTTATTTTACATACATATTTGGAAATCACTTTTTTTTAATTTGGGTAATTTTGCATAATTCTAAATTTTTCGCAAATATCTTGAAAAATACATAATTTACAAAAAATATAGAATCTTTAACTATAACTAGCTGATATAATTATCTTGAATTTGCTTCTTGGTACGTATCGGTCGGTTGCTGTTTAAAATTGGACAAAAAAACGACATCCCCCTCCCAAAAAAAATAGTGCATTTTAACTATAGCGTATATACTTTTCAGTCTAGATATCGAGGAATAATTTGTGGAGGTGTTAAGTACAACAATTACTTTAAAGATTACACAATACACAGCCCCACAAAAAAAGAAAAGTATGTTATACCAGAAAAGAGACCATCATTTTGGCACGCTGAATCCGATTCTGAGGTCCAAATTAACTTCTACCTTGTAATTTTTTTGTAAATCGCGTTTTTTTTTCGCATTTCTCTGTGGGAGTACCGAAAAATGGGTCAAAGTGACAAGATATCCAAAATGTTTATCAAAATCTGCGCAATAGCAGGCAACTTCCCACCCAATATTTTGAAAGAGCATTAAATTGTTTACAGCAAATCTGGCGAATTCCGGAATTCTTCCGGAAAAAATAATAAGTATGACAATTACGCCAATCAAGTCAAAGGTTTTCGATATAATTAGGCAAAATCCCTGCCTATCCAATAAAAATGGTAAAATTATGCCAATGCTTGGAACATTAAATTTCTTTTCTGTTTCAAAGTACAGGCCCTTGTAAATCGTTGTTTTTAGACAAAATGCCAATAATGTTAATGGCAATTTTTATTTGTCCAAAAATTCACCACTTACAATAAGAGATTTATAATTCTACTTACTTTGAGAGATACCGTGTGTGTAGTCGCGGGCTAGGCATGGGGAGAAGAATTACAACATCGCGCGTGCCAGCTGGCTGCAATGAAATAACAGAGCTGGAATGATCCACCAACCTACGAATTTACGGCTGCCGGTGTTGTCAAATCTCTCGCGCTACGTAAATGTACATGCCTAGTGGGAAATTGCACGCCCAGTAGGATCTATTTCGCGCCAGACTTTGTTTTCCATTCCGTTTATTATACCAGCAATAGCATCTTCAGTAAATATAGGAAGTTGACTTGAGTTTAAGGAACTGACCGACAAAGTATATGGGATAAAAAGATTTTGACTAAAATGTTCAATAATTTTTTTACTACATGTATGAGAAAAATAATTTGCAAACACCTCAGACATGTTTATTATCAATGACAATATAATTATTTATTATTCATCATCGAGATGTTAGAATGACTTTTTGTTTACCTAAGTTCTCATTTAGAATTTTCCATTATTTTTTCATTTTATTGGAGGCCGAATTAATTACTTCCACATCCAGTGGAACTATAGTAACGACAGAAAGAATTTTGAAAATTTTGATTATTCAAATAGGCTTAGAATAATTAGAGAATATTATTTAGGTATTATGCAAATCACAACTTACACACTTTTTTATTTATTATGAAAATACCTACTTTCTGTATATTGTTGCCTTAATCTGGGCACGCTAATATACTAGTTAGGTAAATACTTTAAAACACTTATTATTGGAGAACCAATCAAAACAACTACTCTCCTAGCCAATACTGACGAAGTATTGAATTACATGATAGGATTCTTAGCCTTTTAAAGAAAAAAATATTGAAAATACTTAAATCATTTATTTACATTTAGTCATTCACACTTTTTTTTAAATTTTTTATTTAATATGAAATTATCTACTCTCTGTATATTGGTACCTTAACCGGGTCACGCTAATGTACTACTTAGGAAAACACTTTACAACACTCATTATTGGAAAACCAATCAAAACAACTACTCTTCTAGCTAATACTGACGAAGTATTGAATTACATGATAGGATGCCTGGCATTTTAAGGCAAAAAAATATATCCTATCATGTAATTCAATACTTCGTCAGTATTAGCTAGATGAGTAGTTGTTTTGATTGGTTTTCCAATAATGAGTGTTTTAAAGTGTTTTCCTAAGTAGTATATTAGCGTGACCCGGTTAAGGTACCAATCTACAGAAAGTAGATAATTTCATATTAAATTAAAAGAAAAAAAAAGTGTGAATGACTAAATGTAAATAAATGATTTAAATATTTTCAATATTTTTTTCTTTAAAATGCTAAGAGTCCTATCATGTAATTCAATACTTCGTCAGTATTAGCTAAGAGAGTAGTTGTTTTGATTGGTTCTCCAATAATAAGTGTTTTAAAGTATTTACCTAACTAGTATATTAGCTTGCCCAGATTAGGGCAACAATATACAGAAAGTAGGTATTTTCATAATAAATAAAAAAGTGTGTAAGTTGTGATTTGCATAATACCTAAATAATATTCTCTAATCATGATAAAAGCAAATAAACAAAAAATAATTAATTGTAAAAAAGGCTTAGAATGTCATGAAACGTCGAGATTTTAAATTTGAGCGAAAAAAAATTCTGTCTGTCGGGTTGTCTTTTTTGTGCGCACGATTACTCTGAAACTGATTAAGATATTGACTTGAAATTTGGTACACGTATGTATTTTAACGTGACCTGAAACTAGATTATATTTTCATCATATTCCGTTGAATGGTTGGATGGTAAATTGGAGTACATGGGGATAAATCAAGCAGGTAAGAGTCCAAAAAATTGGTATTTAGTATATAGAAGAGAAGCTATAAAGTCTTAAAAACAATTTTGGCATTAGCCCATTACCACCCACACCCCACTATTAAAGGGGGTGAAAAAAATGTGATTTAGTGCGTATACAAGAACCAAAAACCTCAAAATATTTTTACTTCATCCATCCCCACTACCACCCTACTACCCATGTGGAATATGGTTTCATGGGTTTTTGGGTAGACGATTTCGAATATTATATTATCAAAGTTCCATAAACAATTATTTCCACATACAAAATTTTTTCGTTGTGAGAGACTTGGATGGAAAATCTGTATGTGGAAGTAGTGAGTGAGTGAGTGAGTAGTGAGTTCTTGGGCAGCGGTTTTTTATAATCATGGTATTTTAGTTTAGCTTCTTTTTTTAACCGTTTTCCAGTAATTGTAATTTTCTTAATAATAAAGATATACTTTCACATTTATTAATATTAATATTATAATATGAGGATTATATTATAGTATTTTAACTTTATTAACTGAATATTTATAATTACTTACTTTCTGCACCATTCTTTTCTTAATTTAACGAATATTCCATAATTTTAGTCTTAAGTCTGACATATTTTATCATCAATCTTATATTTTTTATTTAACGCCACTTTAGTTATTAAAAGTAATAAAAACACTATACAATAATATTTAAACTTAGATATAAAATATTTGTCAATACTTTTAGTTAAATCAAGTTATCAGAAAAGCGAAATTTTAGAAGCATTTCATATTACTTTTTGGCAAATAGTCTTTTTCCCCCATTTCGACCCCGCTGAATCAGAATCTGCCGGTTGCCAAACCTAAATCCCGACCGGAAGTGAGATATTCAAGATGGCTGCCAATATGGTGGCGAAACCGGAAACCGGAGCTGTAAATCCCCCCTTTGACACAGGAATGCGTACAAAACATGTAATTATATGTTTTTGGGTACAGGAAATTCAAAAATACACTTCAAAAAAACATTGGTTGGGTAAATTCAAGGGCGGCCAAGATGGCGGCTATTACGGCACCAGCACCATCATCCCCATTTTTGACGTAAAAACGAGTGTGACGCGTCTATCAGTGGCGGCTGGTGAAATTTCAATATTTTTTTTCTCGTCTGTGGCGCATGGGACCCATACGAAACTTGGGAAATATCATCTAGAGAAGCACTTCTCTAATGACCCCTAAAAAATTTTGAAAAAGCAGTTTGCGAAAAATTTTTGAAAATTCGCTAGCCTCCCCTGGGTCTAGGGACCCCTGTTTACTTTTATTTTTTTTTGTCATATGCATTTGACTTTTCATAAAAATGCATCGACAGATTTTGGAGTTTGTGAAAATATTTTCATTACTAACTGAGATACAACGAATTGAAATATTGTAATTTGTTAAATTGTAAATTACAAAATTTCTGTTCATTGTATTTCAGTTAGTAATGAAAATATTTTCACAAACTCTAAAATCTGTCGATGCATTTTTATGAAAAGTCAAATGCATATGACAAAAAAAAATAAAAGTAAACAGGGGTCCCTAGACCCAGGGGAGGCTAGCAAATTTTCAAAAATTTTTTCGCAAACTGCTTTTTCAAAATTTTTTAGGGGTCATTAGAGAAGTGCTTCTCTAGATGTTATTTCCCAAATTTCGTATGGGTCCCATGCGCCACAGACGAGAAAAAAAATATTGAAATTTCACCAGCCGCCGCTGGCGTCTATATACATGTTTTTGAGCATGAAGATTTCAAAAACTACCTCTAAAACAATGTTTGAACTATACTTTTAATTCAATTAGGAAAAAAAGCCACATTTTTAGAATACCAAGAATTTTGCATGATTTTGGTCTTAAAATCAGCCATTTTGGAATTTTAACATTTTCAGCATAATTTTTTATAAAAAATCGATTTCTTGGGTTTGGATTTCTTGGAAAAGAGAAAATTATTAGCGCGGAAGGCAATGTGGTAGAAAACAATATTAATTATTATTGAAAAACATAAGAAAAAAATCGGCAGCTACTGGAAGCGGCTGGAACCTCCCCTCCCGGTGAATCTTTGAAGCCGAAAAGAGCACTAAACAATATGAACGATCTCATTTAATTATATTTATTAAGTTGAAATATTTTTTTCGTATTAAATCAGAAAAAAGGTCTTGCGTTCGGTGGGATTTGGACCTAATAACTTGAGTGTTAAATTTATAGTCTGCACAACATTAATATTTTATTCAATGTTTTTAATACAAATATATGCTTCATCGGATCGTAGCCCCGGGCCAGCCAGACAACCACGGTGAACACCGCCGTGGCGAGTGTGAGGCTGGACGGGGTAGGTCCGGTTTGGCTTGGAGAAAAATAGAAAAGTAGCTCCTGTCTTCTGTAGGCAGGCTTAAAGACTAGGTTAAAATTATAATGTGTCCACTCCACATGGACCTAAAATTAATACAAAAATAAACACAATTCTATAAAAACGTTCGTAGGCAAGAGCACATACGGGAAACAACTAAACGAAAAAACCTGTTCGTTGGTAATGGGGTGGATGGCAGGGATGGCCATCTTTGGAAAAAACCATATAACTCTTGGTGGACAGCTTTCCTGCCAGATGTAGCCAGGGTAGTGTTCATGGTGGATCGTTTAAGTTTGAGTTGGTATATTTTGTTTTATCTTTTGGCCTCGACCAATTTTTCACTAAATCGGTCGGGGAAGTGATAGCTGTCAAATTTTTGGTTCCAATGTTTCTCTGGGGAATTTGGTTTTTGAAAAATGTTTAGGTTGGTACCAATGTCTTAAATTGTTTTTAGGTTATGTAGTACTATTTTTAGGTTATGTTGCCGGAAGAATTTCCGGCGGGATGCCGGAAGTAGCGGAAATAGTTTTTAAAATATAATGTCACTGTCACTTTTAAAGTTTTATTGGAAAAAACTCACCGAAAGCGTTCCGGTGAGGTTGCTTACACTTGTAGGGCTTGTAAGCGGTTCAGGATGACCTCTCACACCATCCGTGGGCTTTATAAACGTCGAAAAAACTTGTAATCTCTCGATGCACCTGACACGTCAAAAATACTCAGCATACAGTCTGCACGCTTTAACACACTAGCAGAGAACTTATACCACAAATGGACCCGTAGTATTTTTTGGGAATTTTCCTTTGAGTCCATTTAATAAAATTTGACATATTTCTGAAAATTTGACATTTTTCTGAAAAGTGATATTTTTCCGAAAATTTTACATTTTTTGAAGTGACATTTCTCCGAAACTTTGACATTTTTTTGAAGTGACTACTCCGAAAATTTGACAATTTTTAAACATTTGACATTTTTCTGAAAGGTGACATTTCTTCGAAAATTTGACGTTTTTTTCGAAAATTTGACATTTTCCTGAATTTTTGCCATTTTTCTGAAAAGTGACATTTCTCTGAAAATTTGACATTTTTTCGAAAATTCGACATTTTTCTGAAGCGACTACTCCGAAAATTTGACAATTTTCAAACATTTGTCATTTTTCTGAAAAGTGACATTTCTTCGAAAATTTGACGTTTTTTCGAAAATTTGACATTTTTCTGAAAATTTGACAAATTTCCGAAAAGTGACATTTCCCTGAAAATTTAACATTTTTTCGAAAATTTGACATTTTTCTGAAAAGTGACATTTCTCCGAAAATTTGACGTTTTCCTGAAATTTACTTACAGCCTGACAATTTTCAAACATTTGACATTTTTCTGAAAGGTGACATTTTTCTGAAAGGTGACATTTCTTCGAAAATTTGACGTTTTTTCGAAAATTTGACATTTTCCTGAATTTTTGACATTTTTCAGAAAAGTGACATTTCTCTGAAAATTTGACATTTTTCGAAAATTTGACATTTTTCTGTAGTGACATTACTCCGAAAATTTGACAATTTTCAAACATTTGGCATTTTTCTGAAAGGTGACATTTCTTCGAAAATTTGATGTTTTTTCTGAAAATTTGACATATTTCTGAAAAGTGACATTTCCCTGAAAATTTAACATTTTTTCGAAAATTTGACATTTTTCTGAAAAGTGACATTTTTCCGAAAATTTGACGTTTTCCTGAAAATTTGACGTTTTCCTGAAAATTCGACATTTTTTAAAAATCTGACATTTTTCTGAAAAGTGACATTTCTCCGAAAATTTGATATTTCTTGGAAATTAAAAAAAAAAAATTCGTGACTCGTCTTGTAGAAATATTTTTTTGATATCATCATCAGTTCGCCTGTTATAAGAATTTTATGCTTTTACGACGTCATCAGAACGTAGGTGTATTTTTAATTCACTCGTATTCCATCCATCTACAATATTTCCATCTACGTTTCAAACTTTAATTGGATGTTTCCAATAGTTAAGTCGATATCTGCACCAGTTTCTAAGAATTTTTCTTATTTGTGACGTCATGTGACGTAGGTGTATTATTAATTCACTCGTAATCCGTCCATCTACAATATTTATACCTACGTTTCAAATTTCAGTTCGATATCTTCCCGAGTTATCAGCCGAAATCACTGAACACCTCTGTCATTATTAGAATATCACCCTGTACATTGCACTGCTTTGAGGACAAAACAAGTGAAATTTTTGTTTTTTAATTTATTTCACGGAAACCAAATCGAAAAAGTGCAAGTGTGATATATCGTTGAAATCGGAATTTTTACTGCTTTTCAATGGTTCAATTACAAATTGTAAGTAATCATAAAATAAACAACTTGTTGTGCCAAAACGGCACTAAACGTAATTCGATCTCAACCAAAACCTTTTCAGATCTTCTGGAGCACTAAAGAAACCCTCATGCAAAGTTTCATCCAAATCCATTTAGTAGCTTCGCCGGTATCGTGCTAACATACATACACACACACACACACACACACACACACACACACACACACATACACACACACAGACATTTTTTAAAAACAACTTTTTTGGGTTCCTGGGACCTCAAAACGTAAAGATTTGATGTTATCTCAATTTTCGATTTTGGACTAATTGTAGTAACCTCCCACAATTTTATTGTGGGGAGGTTAAAATCAATCAAGAAAAATTTGTTAAACTAAACTACTTGACATGAATTTTCAGCAAGCAAAGGTCGAATCTTTCCACTACATCAAAAAAATATTTGGGCAAATCCATTCAGTTGCAATATATTTCCTAATAACTTACTTTTTCGTCTAAGTGCACTTCATATATAGAAAATATTAAACTGTTGCTTAATTAAACATAAACACTCCACATGTAGCAGACAATCCCCAAATACAAAGCCAAGGTTGTCCAGAAGGGAGTTATATATTTGGAAAACGCAGATAACATCCATTACCCTTCTTCTTCTATTAGCGAGGCGATGAAGGGTCGTCGCACTCAGGCCTTGTGGTCCATTGTGCTACCACTAAGAATTTAGGGAATTCCCCAACGAAGACTGATTCTAGCTAAAAGGCCAAAATCCTTCCTATGGGGGCATTACTTATGTCCTCCAGCACCGGAAAACCAGTGCCGAAGTGTTTGTGCGTCAAGTTCATAAGACTAGGGCAGGAAGCTAGGACATGGATAGAAGTTTCTACCTCGTCCACGCAGAACCTGCAGTCGGGTTTGTCAACCACCCCTTATAGTGTGAAGATGTTTCCTGAAATAGCCGTATCCAGTCAGAAGACCTACCATAATGCTTCTTGCTTAGTCGCAGGATCCGTTCTGCTCGCTTCGGCAAGGGCCCTGAGATAAGAAGCCTCGCTTGCCGTAGTTTCTAGGTAAGAGGCCCAGACGTAAAAAAATTGGGAGCAAGTCCAGTTTTCTATTTACTTCGTGTTATTTGATCTAGGGTAGCAGAGAGCTGGCTTCGGACTTAGTAGGAGCCGCTGAGAGCCCCTTTGGTCAGAGCGTCTGCCCGCTTGTTACCTTCAACGTTACTGTGTCCACGCACCCAGAGAAGTTTGACCCAGCTGGATGAGCCAAGATCACAGAGAGACTGTTTCCAGTTTTGAACCAGTATTAACTTGATCCTGATTGATGTAAGGGCCTTGAAGGCCTAGTCCTGCTCGAGCCACGGTTGTCTAAATGACGTTTCGGCAGAATTCCATCTACCATCTTCAGGTTCTCGTTGAAAGCTGTCTGCTGCTGCTCCTCATTGCTCGAACTGAACTGAACTAAACTATATACAGTAGGGTGGGCTGAAAAACACGAAAATTTGAATTTGCAGATGGCCTAGTTTCTAATTTATTACTATGTATCTAAAACTAATTCGGGTAGATTTTTAGCCAAATCGGTGAATATCTAGCTGGCCCCCCAGGGCCTTGAAAATGAAAGAAAGGGCCAATTTTTCGATTTTTAACATTTTTTAAATTGACATTTGAAATTTTTTTTGACTCTTTATTAATGCCTAAATGCGTGTAGCAAAAGTTTTTCGAATAAAATATTTTTCAGTTCCAGGGAAATTAGAAATTTTATACAGAAAACCTTATTTTCGTCGAATTCTACGTTTTAGTGACAAATTTCTAATTTCCCTGGAACTGAAAAATATTTTATTCGAAAAACTTTTGCTACACGCATTTAGGCATTAACAAAGAGTCACAAAAAAAATTCAAATGTCAATTTAAAAAATGTTAAAAATCGAAAAAATGGCCCTTTCTTTCATTTTCAAGGCCCTGGGGGGTCAGCTAGATATTCACCGATTTGGCTAAAAATCTACCCAAATTAGTTTTAGATACATAGTAATAAATTAGCAACTAGGCCATCTGCAAATTCAAATTTTCGTGTTTTTCAGCCCACCCTAATATACAGGGTGGGGCAATAGTGCGTCGGACTTCGATATCTCGAGTTCTACGATAGCTAGAAATTAAAAAAAAATACAGGTAAACTAGATAAAAAAAGTCTATAACCGGAAATTATCTTCTAGTATACAGGGAGAGCCAAGACGAAATTACAGGATCGAGTACCTTTTCCTTAAATGGAATGCTATGCATATTAGTACATTTTTTGAAGCCTCTTTCTAGACTCTATTCATTCCTATATTATTGTTGACTATCTCGCAACCACTTGGATGTAATGAATTTTTTTGTTGAAATAGCATAATGAAAAGATCACCAAAGTCATAATTATGGGTTTAAAAAAAACTTATGTGTGAATACTATTTACAAGACATCTAATTAATGTTCTTGAAACATTTTTACTTCCTAAAAACGTACAGGGTAGCAAAAAATTATTTTTAAATTAAGAAATTTTTAAATTGAATTAACTCATTTTTCTCAAATGACGATGCGATGTAGAAATGAAAAACGAAAATTTTTTGTACGTACTTCCCTATGGCTAATTGTAACCATTTTCGTTTTATTGAGCAATAAGTACAAAATTCAAGAATAGAGGTTTCTTCAAATAGTTCATTAGAAAAAAATTATAATAATTGCTCCACATGTTGCCCATTTTGATTGACAGACGTCTTTACGCAATTTTAAAATGAGGCCATTTAGTGGGACCACTTCTTCCAATCCATCGAAGTGGGTAAGTGGTATTTCACTGGTCCCTTACTGTAATAGTTTTTTTTTGTAAATTTTTTTCCTGTTTTCGTTATTTGACAAACAATAAAACCTCAGTTTGGTATAAGTTGTCTTGTACAAATGAATATTTATCGCACTTATCGATCATCAGTTATCATTTATATTAAATTTAAAATAGTTTTACAAAATGAATTTTAATAAAGCGGAACTTGTAGCCGCCCTTTGCTTTGGGCGAGTTGAATAGAAATTGTTTGCTTGCCACTAGAATTTATAAGCAAAGGCATCCTGAAAGAAGGATTCCTGATTTTAGCAACTTCCAAAACCTTCTCGATATATTTGTGGAAACTGGAAATGTCGAATATAAAAAAAGTGAAATAATAAAACGTGTTGCGAATGAAGAAAGTGAGTTTTCTGTGGTGCTGGCAACGGTTGAAAATCTCCATATTAGTCAGAGAGGTGATCCCATACAGCACACCAAATAACGATTACGATGTGTTCGCATTGTGACGATGTATCTAGATGCAAACACAAGGTTACATAATTCTACGATGTAAATGTGCTACGTTTACACATTGTAGGCACACACGTATTCACAAAGGTTAAACGTCCGCCTCACAATGTAGCCACAGTATACCATTTACATATACACAAATAATTTGATCCACAGTGTTATCGGATGCAGTGATTGACTTCCTAATGTCTCAGACGAATGACGTCTTATGCTAGACGTTAATTTGACGTCTTTTTCAGGTTATATTTGGTAATCCCCCCACAGGTTTTTAGTAATAGGAACATATAAAACTACATACTAGTTAGTAAGTCTACATGATAAAAATAAAGTAAATAATGCATAAATACGTTTTGTCCTACGAGTTTGTTTATTAGCCATCCGTATATTTTATTTACATTAACATATCTAATATTGGTTACCATCACTCCAATTTTTTCTCACAAGGCCTGCAAATTATAATGTTTATTAAGTTATTAAATTCATTTTTACTTACATTTTGCCAATTGCGGTGGATAGGGGTCGAACCTACATGTCTCTGTTGTCTGTATTACAGTACTGACGCTTCTACCAACTGAGCTAACTTAGTGACCGTTATTTGGAATGCTAAAAACAGTATTTATGATGTGTATGAAGCCTTTATTATGTGAAATTGAATTTCTAGCCTTATTTAAAATATATGAAAATCTTTCAGGTTCTCTTTTTTTTCTATTTTTTTATGTGTTACCAAACTTGAATTTTTCGAGTTACTAGTATTTTTATTTATTTATAATTATTAAGAAGAACTTATTTAATTTAATTAAACTGTCACCAGTGTCACCTGAGGAGTACGAGTAGTTGTTGAACAACGTAATTATTACATTAATTCAGTTACGATTCGTTAAAAAAAATGTTTTGCCCAGATCTCGAAATTGAAAAGCAGAGAGGGAGAAATCCGAAAAAAAATTTTCCTCATCTCAAATTTGATGAGCGGTGGGGGAGAAGTCAGGAGTTAACTATTTTAAGAATTTTAGTTTTAAGTTGAAGTACTTATACAAACCTGGGAAACGTGTTGGAGAAAAAACGGTCAGGTATAATATATCATCTACAACATAAATAGAATATTTAATGGTATAAAACACACCTAAAATTGAAAAGAAGTATATTCGTACATCGGTTTTATAAGCAATTATTACCTTGAAAAAAACAACTGAAAGTTTTTTTGCAATTATTTTAACAAAAAAAAAAAAGACAGAGTGAGCACGGATCGAACCGCGTACCTCTTGACTCGCCGCTTAATTCAATTCAATTTCAATTCAAAACAAATTTATTATAAGTTTTAGTTTACAATAATGCGCCTCAGTCGAGGCCCAATTTAGAGCCGACCACACCACCACGGCGCGCAACGTCGTAGTAGATGAGTGGTCGGGTGAAGAGGGCTCGGCTTTGGCTATAACAATAATTCACGAGGGTTGGTTAGGCCTCCTGTCTTGCATGAGAAAACTTACGCCTAACAATTTGAGTGATATAACTAAGAATAGTTTAAAAACACTTACAGCTACTTAAAACTAGATTTAAAAACTTGTGTTAAGGGCGCGCGCACAACACACGCGCACTTGTTTTTATGCAGTTTTGGTTGGTGACACAGGGAAAAACTCAATGAAAAAACCCGTTCGAACAAGTCACAGTCTTCATCCGGTGGTCTGCCCGCCTCCGGAAAGGTAGGGTGAAGGGGAGAGTGTGATTTTAAAAGTTGGGATTTGCTGGAGGTTATTGGTCTAAAGGGGATTTGGAAAGACAAAAAGGGACAAAAAGAACAAAAATGTAACAAAACAACAAAAAATGAATAAAGGGAATAGAGAGGGGTTTAAGGTAAAAGGTGGTGAAATTAGAGTAAAGGGTGGTGAAAGGGAAATTGTGGTATAGGATAGGTTTGGCTAGGGAAGTTGCCGAAAGATAGGCAACGCCTGGTATGGTAATGTGTGTTTTAGATCGAAAAGTATGGCATTATGCTGTCTGATTCGTGTGATGTCTCGGGTTAGCGGACTGTCGCCCAATTTGAATTGATAGAATTTTTGGGAGGATTCCCGGACGAAGTCCGCTAGTGGGGTTATGTCGTGGCAACGTGCATAGAGGTCTCTGAGGGAGGTGTACCTGTCTGAGTCTGAAATGAGGCGCATAAATTTGTGTTCCAAGACTTTGAATTTGTTCATTGTCGTGGCCGGGATGCTGCACCACACCGGCGCCGCGTATGTGATGGCCGGCCTGATCACCATCGTGTACAACAGCTTTTTGTTCGTCCTGTTTAGTCCGCTACCCCGCGCCAGGAGCGGGTACAGACTCCTGGACATGGAGTAGACCTTACGTACCGTCTCGTTAATGTGTGTATTGAAAGTCAGCCGTCTGTCTAAGTTGACCCCCAAATATTTCACGCACCGCTTAATTGGAATTTGGCGGCCCCCTATCGAAAGTGGTGTGAGAATTCTGTTCTCGGTCAAGCGGCGCGTGAAAAGAATCGACTCCGATTTCTCGGCGTTGATCCGAATCTTCCACTTGTCGTAATACGCCGTGGCGCGAGCCATGTGCGCCTTCAGCAGCATGTTCGCTGCTTGTGCGTTGTGTGAATGCGCGTACATGGCCGTGTCGTCGGCGTACTTGGCAAGGTTCGTATTCGGGAACTCCGGGAAGTCGGAGATGTACAGGTTGTACAGTTTTGGCGACAGGCACGACCCCTGGGGGACGCCCGCGCGGATGTCCCGCCGAGTTGAGAGTTTTTTATTCACCCTGACCCGCAGCGATCTGCCTGTCAGGAAAGAGTGAATAAGTTTGATGATGTGCGTCGGAAAGTTGAGCGTGTTCAGTTTGTAGAGTAAGCCCGGGATCCATACGGTATCGAAGGCTTTCTCAATATCGAGGAGCACCATCACGGTGCTCTTTCCGCGGTTGCACTGCACTTTGACGTCACTCACGATCCTGACGACCTGGTGTACAGTGCCCCTGCCTTTCTTGAAACCGAACTGACATTCGTCGTCGATGTGGAGTTCATCCTGGGCAGAGTCTAGTCTGACCAGGATGACCTTCTCCACCAACTTAGAAATCGCCGACAGCAGCGAGATCGGTCGATAACTGCCGGCGAGTTTGGACCTCGCCGCTTAATGCTTAACTTACTCAACCACTAACTTCTGTTTGAATACTTGCTTAAAGACTTTATAGTAAAACACGCAACGGCTAGATTTTGCTTTTTAATGGATTTTAATCTAATTTTATTATTAAAAAAACTCGATATCTTTAAAACTTAAAAAACAAAAATGCCTGCTATATGTGTGGCTATGACCACTCTTATAGAGGAAAGAGGACACATGAGATACACATGGTCGGTATGCTCACGTTGACGCTTTGCGCGCACACACTGTTCCATGCTCGAATAGTCGAATGTAGACACGACAAGACACAACTAAAAAGTGTATATAGTTATTTGTATCATGTGTATATATCGCACTTTTATGTGGTGTATGCAGTAGGCACAAGTATTACATAAAGCATCACACATACATATGACTTCCCTGTCAAAAAATCCTATTTCAAACTTATAGAAACCATTTCAAACTTTTTCAAACATAGATAATTATACATTTTTTATGGGTAATCAATGATTATCTATAAGTTTGAAATAGGATTTTTTGACAGGGTTAAACCTTGTAGGCATCTTCCACGGACGTCAAATTTCAACATTCTAAAGATCCTTCTTTACGTTATATAAAAATGTTTAGAATCTTGAGTGCATACGGTATACAATTATTAAACATTGTATCACATAATTCTGTCAATATAAACATAAGTGTATCTCATATGTGTACGTCAGTACTAGTTTAACAATTAGATCCACCTTAACATATTTTGTTTCACATGTGTATATCTTGTAGAGACGTAATTACAATTGGACGTGCTGTTTGGGGAGCTCGTTAGTAGGAATAGGTAGACGGTCTGGTCTGTTGGTCGAATCTTAAAAACAAATAAGTTTCATGCATATCATATTCAAATGCACCAGGAATTATCTGATGACGATTTTCAAAGGCGTCTACAGTTTTGTAATTGGGCCAGAGATGAAATGCAAGATGTCACCTTCTTTCATAATGTTTTATTCACTGTTGAGGCAACTTTTCATAGAAATGTATTTGTTAATAGAAACAATTTCTATTATTATGCTTCGAAAAATCGCCACTTTTTTAGGCAAGTTGATAACCAGCGCAGATTGTCTATAAACGTTTGAGGAGGAATTATTGGAGAAATGTAATAGGGCCACATTTTTTGACGGTACATTGACTGGAGCTATTTATCTTCATTTTCTGAAAAACTATCTGCCACAATTATTGGTGAATTTTCATGAAAGGATTCGAAATAGGATGTGGTTTCAGCAAGATGGTGCTCCACCACATCATTTAAATGCAGTTAGAGATCACTTAAATAATATCTACCCGCTTCAATGGATTGGAAGAAATGGGCCCACTAAATGGCCTGCTAGATCCCCAGATCTTACAAAAATGAATTTCTTTTTTATATGGTGATACGTGAAGGAAATTGTTTATAAAGACCAGGGACCGTAACCGAACCGAAACCGTAACCGAAAACCGCACCGTAATTACGATTTTTTTCTAACCGTAACCGAAACCGAAAACCGAAATGAGAGATTCGGGAAAACCGAAACCGTAACCGAAAACTGGATTTGCGCTGCTTTGAAAACCGAAACCGAAAACCAAATTAACGCTGCTCTAAAAACCGAAACCGTAACCGAAAACCGAAGAGGGTGTACGTTAGGTAACCATAACCGAAACCGAGCCGAAATAAATTTCGTTTTCGGTACCTGCAAACATAAATTTAATTTTAACCGAAACTTTAAACTAAAACCGCACCATAATTATGAATTTTTCCTAACCGTAACCGAAACCGAAAACCGAAATGAGAGATTCTGGAAAACCGAAACCGTAACATAAAACCGAATTGAAGCTGCTTTGAGAATCGAAACCGAAAACCAAATTAACGCTGCTCTGAAAACCAAAACCGTAACTGAAACCGTAACCGAAAACCGAAAATGGTGTACGTCAGTTAACCGTAACCGAAACCGAACCGAAATAAATTTCGGTTTCAGTTCCTGATAAAGACACGCCAATACACAACAAAGGATAATAACTGCTTTTAGATCTATCACACCGGCAATTTTAGGACCTCATTTCAAGAGCGCATAGAGATGTATGTCAATCAAAATGGGCAACATGTGGATCACTTATAGACTGGCGGTACGTGACCAGTCAGGTGCAACGTTTTTAAAATGCATGCCAAGCATATATTAGTGCAGGCAAATCCAGTTTTGAGTATCTGGGGACAGCTATTTCTTTATCGAAATGCATAGCTTTATTCATGTAGAATGAGGATATAAAAGTCCCGAAAAATCCCAATGTGAGCTAAAGCCATTTAGAAAAAATGGCCGCCAGAACCGTTTCTTTTAGAAGGACATATCTCAGTAACCATTGCTCCGATTTTAGATTTCTTTTTTTGTTCTCTTCCCCTTTTTATGTACAATCGAAAGTGTTATTACATCTTTGTTCATAAAATAGAAGATAACTGAAGAAAATAAGACTTGAGTTCTTGGAAATATATAAGGTGTCCAGTTAGTGCTTCCTCGGAAGATTGTGCAAAAACGGGTAACTTTATAAAAAAACTTTTTTAACAAAACTTTCAATGTTTGATCTCTGCTACAACGTGAAATTATTTTCAATTATACAAGATGTCACAAAAAGGAGTTACACATGAATGTATAATTTTTTTAATGGAATACCCTCTAATTTTTTGGCGCCAGTTAAACCTCTAAGGGTCTTGAATTACACCCTAAAATTTGTTGCCAATCGGATGCAGCGTTGCCAAGTTATAATTTGTTTCCTGTTTTTTATGGCAAACTACAAACATTTTTTGACTACCATATCTCCGCGATTTATTAATTGTTTTTTCTAAAAATGTAGGGTGTTATTCGATGATGATACATTTACTGAAAAACATTTTTGAAATAAATTATTATTATACCTTGTGTCCAAAATATTTGTTTACATTTCTTGTTATTTAATTATTATTTTTCTCAAATTTTTTAAATGGAATGCCTATATTTTTTTACATGGATGAATAAAGCATAAAATTCCCCATATTCTAATCTTATACACTTAATTTTTATTTCAAACCGTTTTTGAGATATGATTATTTCAAATAAGTTTTGCGTAAATTGAGGTGCTTTTTATTTTAGCATTAAAATCTAGTATGGCTTTGGTCTTTTGTTTTCCGTTTGTTTTTCACTCTATGACATTTCCCTATTGTGTTTAAGATTATCGTGATTAAGTTGGATTAATATTGTTAATATTTAAAAATACGAATTATAATTATTATCAATAAGATTTAATATATATGGTAAATGTTATGTTATTGGTGAATGTGATGGAAATTGTTTATTGGCATCAAAAGTGTAAATATCCCTATAGAAGATGTCCTGATGTGAGGTCTCTAGAAAATTTGAAAGAACGTTTTGAACTTACTGGAAATTTTGCATATGAAAAGAAGGCGAGACGACGAAATGTATTGTAATGAAGAAAATGAGCTGGCTATAACTTTAGAGGTAATTGAAAATCCTACGGCAAGTGTTCGGGAGTTAAGTTAGGGATTTAGTGAATCTAGTGTTTCCCTATGTCTTCGTAAAAATAAGTTCCACCCCTATCGAGCTCAGCTACATCAAGAGCTTTGGGATGTGGATTTAAATCGTAGATTAAATTTTTGCCAGTGAGCTCAAAGCCAAATTGGAGAAAATGAAGAATTTTTCAAATTTGCGTTGTTCACGGATGAATCAACGTTTCATCGCAACAGATTTGTGAATAGGCACAATTTCCAGAGAAAACCCTCATGTTGCACAGAATCAGAACCAGAGTTTAAATGTAAGGCGAGGAATTGTACATGATTATGTTATTCATCCTCGCTTTTTTGAAGGAAATGTGAATGGAGCAGTCTTCTTAGATTTTACGAAAAATACGTTTCCACTAATAATTGAGCATATTCCTGATTACATTACAAATAATATGTGGTTACAACTTGAGGGTGCACCACCACATTTTAGTAAAAATGTTCGTCAGGCCATTAGTAATCAGTTTCCTGAAAGGTGGATAGGAAGAGGAGGGCCAATATTTTAATAAACTGTTAAATAATATCTAATGTATTATTTTATTAAATTATGTTAGGTCTCATTACATGGCCGCCTAAATCACCCGACCTGACTTCAGTGGCTTTTTTCTTTGGGGATTTGTGAAGTCAGACGTTTATAAAGTAGAACCAACGACTCGAGAAGATATAAGTAAGTAAGTAAGTTAAGTAAGTAAGTTTATTTATTCAGATAATTTATTAATAATACACACATTAAGTAACTGCTGAGTTTTACAAATATAAAGTTTAATCTGGATGAGCCACCTAAGCAAGGCTTGTGTCGTAAGACTCATCCATATATTTCATTGTTGTGCCAAATATTTAAAGTAAAACTATAATACTGAGTTAGTAAATTAGTATAAATATATAATATTTACCTACAAAAAAATCATTAAATACTATTAGAGGAATATGAGCATATAAATAAGGAGGAAGAGAAAACCATGTGCAAAAATTAAAACTACATTGAAACAAAAAAAAAATAATAATAATAAAAAAAAAATAAATAAATAAAAAATTTAAAAAATGTGATGATATAAAAAGTGGATATGCTTAATGTTTACATAGATTTAATATAGATGTTATTAATTTATTATCTATCAAAAATAAATTTTATATTATTGAAATGTTCGTTAACATATTTTTTTAATTCCTTTTTTAATGTCTGTGTGTTTGTCAAGTTTTTAATTCGTATGGGTAATAAATTAAAAAGTTTAGGACCAAAAAAGAATATAAATCTTTGAATATGACTCTTTCTACATAATGGAACATCTGTTATTTGATTGACTGTCGCTCGAGTGTTATACAAATGAGTTACGCACCGTACAGGTTTCTTCAACATCCATAGCAAACACTGGTAAGTATAGAGTTCCCTTATATTAAATATTTTAGTTTCATTATACAACAATTCCGTAGAGTATAGCTTATCTTTTTTTAGAATAATTTTTAATAGCGTGTTTTGAATGACTTCTAAGTTATGGAGTAAAGTTTTATAGACTCCTCCCCAAACAATTATACAATACCTTAAAATAGATTCTGCCAAAGCGTCGTAGACAATGAGAATAAGTTTATTGCTTAAAATATTTCTTAATTGGTAAAATTTAAAAATTAATTTTTTTAGCCTTTTTATGGTGTATTGAACGTGTTCTGTCCAGCGTAGAAATTGATCGATCATTATGCCTAAATGTTTTATTGAGGTTACTTTGTGGACAATAGAGCAAGTACAGTTTGTAGTATTGTCACATGACCTACTGTGTATGGTTAACGTTTTTTTATGTGGTTGATCCTTTGCTGTAGAATGTAATGAACTTTGTCTTATCTATGTTAAGGCTTAAGAGGCTTTCATTTAACCAACTAAAATACATTTTTAACTCTTTCTCTGCATTACAGTAGACCTCCTCCCATGTCTCTCCAAAAAAAGTTATTGCTGTATCATCCGCAAATGATATTATACAACTGTTTGTGTTTTTTAATCTAGACATATTATTTATATAAATTAAAAATAATATAGGACCTATTACCGTCCCTTGCGGCACGCCCATGGTGACAGGTAACGGGTCGCTGTGTGTCACGTTAACTTTCACTGTTTGTTGCCTGCCAGATAAATAATCTTTAAATATATCTAGAGCAACCCCTCTAACACCAATAACTTCAAGTCTTTCAAGTAGGATTTTATGATTGACAGTGTCGAACGCTTTGGCCAGGTCTAAGAAAACAGTTAAACGTTTTTTTGGTTGATTTAGGTTATCTACAATTTTATATACAAGTTGGTGTACTGCGTGTTCCGTGGACATATTTTCTCTAAAGCCGAATTGATTGTTAGATAAAATGTGATGTTTTTCTAAAAAAAGTTGTAATCTGTTTTTCAATGCTTTCTCGAAAACTTTAGCAAAATTGCTAATAATACTTATCGGTCTGTAATTAGTGGTAAGTTTCTTGTCCCCAGACTTATATATAGGAATTGTTATAGACTGTTTAAAAGCTTTAGGAATACACCCTTTTAAAAAAATCAGATTTATAATGTGACATAATGGATCTATTAGATAGGTGTGGAATTTTTTTAAAATAATAGCTGATACTCCATCCGGACCTGGAGATGTGTTGTTTTTTAAGGTGGAAATTATTGAAACAATTTCCCTGCTTGTTACAGGGCGAAGATAAAGAGAATCGTTAATATTTAAATCATTTAATAATAGGTCCGAAGTTGTTTTATCTATTTTACTCGCCATCTTCGCACCTATATTAACAAAGTAGTTGTTAAAATAATTTGCTCTTTCTGTATCAGAAGAAATATGTTGGCCATCATCATTTACAATATTCAATTCGTGCATATTTTCAGATTTAGTTCCCGTACTATTGGTTATACCGTTGACTTCCTGCCAAATTTTTTTGTAATTATTTTTTGCTTGGTTAATTTGATATTTATAATATTCATTTTTGGTTTGTTTAATTAGGTTATTCAAAAAGTTTCTATAGTTTTTATACTCGTTTATGGATTGGTCGGTATGAAACTGATTAACTTTTCTTTTTAGATAGTCTCTGTGTCTAATTGAATTTAAGAGGCCTTGTGTCATCCAAGGCTTCAGTTTAGCTTGTCTTTTTGTCATCTTTCTTTTTTGAGTACTGAACTTTATGTTATTTAATACTTTTTGGATAAATATATTATAAGCAATATTAGGATCGTTTTGCTGATAAATTTCCTGCCAACTTTCATTTGAGAAATAATTATTAAGTTTTTCATAATGGATGTGAAATGAATCCTTTTGAAATTTTATTATTTTTTCTTTTTCTAAATCTACATGCATATTTATTGATAGTAGAAGAATATAATGATCAGTTAAGTTACTTTTAAATAAATAAGATTTAAAATTTAGTTTTGAGTAAAGAGATTTTTTGTTCACTCCTATAAATATATGATCTATCAAGGTAGACGTAATGTTCGTTTCTCTAGTAGGTTTATTTATGTAGGAGAATAGTCCTTGTTCAGCCATTAAACAAATATATTTCGTTACAAGTACATCATCAACATTTAAAATGTTTATATTTACATCGCCTATAAAAATTTTTACATCAGATTCTTTTTGAGTAGAAAAATAATTTTGTAGTTCTGTGATGTAGTTATCTAAATTTGTTGATGGAGGTCTATAAGAAGCTGTCAAAATGAATGAAATATTATTTAATGAGTAAGAGAACTCTATCAACTTAGTTTCCGAACATTGTTTGATACTAAAGGCGCATTCAATATACTTTTTAACATAAACAACTACCCCGTCATTTTGATTATGAATAGATTCGTTATAAAATATTTCAAAACCAGGTATTATATAATTTTTTACGTCATCTACTTGCCATGATTCAGATAGAACAATAATATCTAAATTCTTTATATTAAAGGATTCAATGTATAATAGAAATTCGTCATAGTTTTTATTTAAGCTCCTGATGTTAAAGTGACAAATATTAAAAAATTGCTTACCCTCAAAATATTTCACGGAGTCAGTTATATTTTCGCACACAGTTGTCTCTCCCTGCTCATAATTCTCTATTTCCTCTAAAAACTCTATCATTAAACTAGTTACTACAATAGCTGTCTTACGAAAATTTATTAGAATTCCTATAACTAATAATATAACAAAAATTATAAAATCATAGAAGTATTGCCCCTAACCATCACATTTTAACTATTCATTATTACAGTTACTTTTTATATTGCAGAACGTCATTTACATTACGTATCTTGACCATGTGACCATCCAATTTGGCATAGATTTGCCCATTAAATGACCAAGTGTTTTTATCTCCAAACGTAGATTTTGCAGTATTTAATAGTTCTCTTCTGGTTTTAGTCAGGTCTTCTGCAATAAATACCTTTTTTCCTTTGAATTTTTTCGCATTTTTGAGAAGTTGTATTTTGTAGTCATGATTTCTTAGTTTTACAATAGTAGGTCTAAATTTGTTTTCTGAACTAGACTGATTTCCTATTCTGTACGACGTGATTATATGCTCCATTTTAAAGTCTAACCCTGTATGTTTGTTTATCAGTTGAAGAGCTTCCATACCTACGTTTTCATTATTTGCTTCTGGTAATCCATAAATACAAATGTTATTATTTTTTTCTTTCTGTTTTATTCCATCCATTTTTTGTTCCAATGTGTTTATTATAGCATTTTGCTCGAGTACTTGTATTTGAAGGTTCTGTAGTTTTTTTTTCGACGTTATCACTAATTGTTTTTATGATTTGATTCAAAAATTCGTCGTTTAGAAATAATTCGTTCAGTGTTTCCTTAATTACATTTTGTAAATCCAATTTACCTCTTGTTGCCATTATAATTCGTGACACTACGTTAGGTAATACACTAAACAAGAACTTGGGTAACACATTAGACGACTTTTTCGCAATTTTTATAACTTTCGTTGAGATATATTTTTATTTTATGGTAGAGCAACTAACTAAGCGGCTATCTACTAAACGCCATATCTGACAACTATATGATGGAAAGGATTCGTCGGTGTTTCAATCGTATAAATATTGATAGGTTACACTGTGTAAGGCGCTCATTTATCAAGAGACCTCACTGTTACCGGAATCAAAATGGTGGACATTTTGAGCAGTTGTTAGGTTAGTTTCAATATCGTGAAAAAAAAATCATTGCTCAAGAACCGTTCATAAAAGAATGTGTACGATATCAAAATGTGAGAAATTGTAAGCGTTCTCATTCATTTAAAAAAATTATAGGCATTCCATTTAAAAAAGTTGAAAAAAAAAAGTAAAACAAAATATAGATTTTAATGCTAAATAAAAAGCACCTTAATTTACGCAAAAATTATTTGATATAATCATATCTCAAAAAACGTTTGAAATAGAAATAAAGAGATATTAAAATGTGAGGAATTGTATGTTTTATTCATTCATGTAAAAAAAGTATACCTAGGCATTCCATTCAAAAAAAATTAGAAAAATAATAATTAAATATCAAGAAATGTACGCAAATATTTTGGACACACGATATACTAAAGATTTATTTCAAAAATGTTTTTCAGTAAATACATCATCAAACAACATCCCACATTTTTAGAAATAACGATTAATAAATCGCGGAGATATGCCAGTCAAAAATGTTTGTAAACTGCCCAAAGAAAACAGAAAAACATAATTTGGCAAAATATTTTAGGGTGTAATACAGGGAGGGCTCTTGGAGGCTTAACTGGCGTTAAGGAAATACAGGCTGTTCCATTTAAAAAAATTATACTTTCTTGTGTGACTCGTTTTTGTGACACCTTGTATAATTGAAAATAATTTTAAGTTGTAGTAGGGACGAAACATTGAAAGTTAAGAAAGTTTTTTTCTAAAGTTAGCCGTTTTGCACAATCTTCCGAGAGAATGTAGAAGAACGCACTACCGGGCGTCAAAATGACGCGACACCAATTTATTTCTCAGGGGGCGCCAGTCGCGTATTACCCCGTTCTTTCACCTCCCAGGCGGGTTCGAGATAAGATGCACTTCGGTAGCCGAGTAATGGACCAAGGCTGCACTACCACAGATCGGAAACTACGCTCTCTCTGGACCTGAATTCCCTCGTTAGGGGTTTAGGCACCTCTTAATTTCCTGAATTTTTGCATAAAAAAAAATCCCAACCGAAGAATTTCTCTGCGGAGGGATTAATTTTAGTACGCGGAAATCACGTTTTGGTCCATTAATAACGGAATATATTTCTCAAAAAAACGCATAAAAAAATCCCTATCAAACCTCCGTAAAGCAACCAGAAGGTCGAACGTTAATGCGAATTAACTCGACACATCCGGTTTTCTATACGAAAGTTCCAGGGATTATAGACCGTCAACAGGCCTCAAGATCAATTAAGAAACAATAGTTCAAAGAATCCGTTTATTTAACAGAATTGGTTATACAAAATTCTCAAGATAAGAATCGTGCCTTCCCCAATCAAGGTAGTGACTTTCAGACCATACAAGCGAGAGCGCTCACGCTAACGATCGATTAGGTAGAAAAGATTCATACATACCTTCTCAGAATCAAAATGCGAGCTTTTAGAATCATTTCAGACTCTGGGTAAATGAATAATTAAGGCTGACTGAAATTAACTTAAAAATGTTTTACTAAATGAATTTAGTTTCGCTAGAGACTACTTAGCTTTAAAGTTCTTGTACCGTGGAGATTCACGTACTTAAACACATTCAGAGGACTTATTACTGCATAAGTTGAGTGGCGTTCGATCAGTCCACGACTTACTAACCCTTATCACAGTCGTTCGATATTATCGATTTGGCAGCGTCTCACCTTCGAGCGACTTTTAGGCAAAATTGAATTTTTGGATTTTTATGCACAAGGCGTTTTCCTCTATAACTTTGTCATTTGAAATGCCCTGTTATTGGCTTTTCTACCATCGCTTTGTCTGGACCACTCAACGCGCTCGACCAAATTGCGAGCCGGGTCAATCCAAACTCTTTCTATGCGAGAAACCGGCCTTGCACATGTGCATTGATTTTTATCAATTTTTGCTTATCGGCACTACGCCGGCTTTGACAAAATCTTCTATTTTGCCTTTTGGATGCAGTGCATCGTTAAAATTTTATGCTCATACTTTAGAATTGGGCTTTCAATGACCGTACCTCAAAGGTCAATGTCTTTGGTTGAGGAATAAAAATAAAAAAATAATTTAAATTATATTTTCGTGGTACTTTTTAAACTGACTTTGTGGTACTTTTGAAAAATCCATTTTAAGACCAATTTTAGCGTACTTTTGAAAAATCGATTTTCAAGCCAAATTTCAAGGTACTTTTGAAAAGTTAATCTGCGGGTGAAATTTTGGCGTACTTTTGAAAAATCGATTTTCAAGCCAAATTTCAACGCCCTTCCAAAAATATTATTTTTCAAAGTCCAATTTATGGTACCTTTGAAAAAAGTATATTATTCATAAATCTTTGTAATTATATACTTCTACTCTCATATTCTGAACCAAAAACATTTTTCCTAAGTGAAAATTCGGTGTTTCTTCGAATTTTCACCTGGTCATTTCCAACTCCTTATAGAACCCAAAACGGCCCTTGTGGACTGATCTGCGCCTCTGCAGACTCCCAAAAATGTCTTCAAATGAAATTTTTGCCTAAGTCGAATTTTGATTATGTCTTCAACTTAGGACGATTTTGGAGAGTTCTACAACACTCCCCTCCTTTGGTTGAATCTTTTCTACTCATCGATTGCCTTTAATTCCATATTCACTTGTATGCCCGTATGCCTTCATTTGACGGTCTGACCTATGGTACAGATGTTTAAAAATGACGGCCTTAATTGGGGCAGACGGCTGATTCGCCTATCTAACTTAAAAATAAATACATTTTTTAAACAATACGCCAAGTTGATACAACATTTTTATCAACTTAATTACACCCGCGTCGAGGTGCGAAGCGTAGCACAATTTTGATTAGCGTCCACTCTCACTAATTCGTTGCACTCGCTTTTTCGCCCTGGTCTCGCTCTTGCTTAACTTCGGCCCTTTCTAGAAGAGGCTGTCTATATCTCCATGCCGCAGCTTGGACGGTCCTCGCCTTTGAGTTCCAGACTTCACCATGCCGCGCCCTTGCGACAGGCTGGGTCATCTTTCTATTTCTGCACATGGAAAATGCAGTTCTGCAACTAGATTGACTTTTTAGCAAGTCGTCGACTGGAACGCGTCGACTAACAAACACAAAGTGCTGTTTTACAATGAAATATTTTTCTAACATGAATTTTGTTAACTTATAATGGTTAGAAATTGGTTCTTCGTAAGGTAGATTAAATCGGCTTATGATACTCGTGCGGTCATCACTACTTTGTGAAAAAAGTATAAAAAAAAGATTGAAGCGTCTTCTTGAGCGAAGAACAGCTTCTGAAACTCGTCTCGTAGTTTCTACTTCGTAAGGTAGATTAAATCGGCTTACGATACTCGTGCAGTCATCACGACTTGTGAAAAAAGTATAAAAAAAAAATTGAAGCGTCTCCTTGAACGAAGAACGGCTTCTGAAACTCATCTCGTAGTTTCCATTTGGGTATACGTTAATTTTGTTGACTTAAAATTATTAAAATAGAAGTTGTCTTCTTGCATAAGAAAAACAGCTTCCGAAACTCGTACTGATTCGTACTTATGCCTACGTCCATTACTCGAACTTGGCGGCTCTCGATCTTGAGAAGCTAGGCTTACCGGATCGCGCTCTTGCGTCGGGTTCGCCGTCTTTCCATGTCTGCTCATGGAGTAGACTTTAAATTTTCGATTCGGTCAAAATCGCCACTTAGAATTTTGAGAAAAAATATAAAAAAAAGCGAAAACGGCTATTAGCCGTGGTCGACCTCGGAAATATCTAGAGGCGACTCTTCTATGTCTGGCTCATCTCGAGCATCATCGGGATCTCGACTTATTACATCCTGCTCATCTTGAGCACTTGCGGGAACATTGATTTGAACTAGTGTGGTATCGCTACGTCGCTCTGATCTGGGCGCGATCTCATTGTCTGATGAGGAAGCGTCGTCACTAAGATGAGTTTCATCCGGACTATCTTCTGATTCTTCAGACAATTCCAATTCAACATCGGGATCTCCCTTAGGCGCCGGCCTGATGGCATCGACATGTAATCTCGTCGAAGTTACCCCCTTGTGAATGAGGTGAACTTCATCGGACAATCTCTTTAAAACCTTGTGTGGCCCACTCCACGACGGTGCGAAGGTATGATCCTTCCTGATCCTTTTAGTCATTACCATATCTCCCACTTTATATACGACCGGCGTTACCGCCACTTTGGGCGCGTAACGCCATTGGTAATTTGTTTGATTTCTACGAATCTCCTTGACTCTTTCAAGGCGGGGTCGTCCGCTTGATTACGACGCTCTTGTCTATAAGCGAACATATTCCAATCACCTATCTGCGGTAATTCATAGCCGAGTACTACGAAACTGGGCGTATGCCCCGTAGCGGCGTTTTTTCTTGTTCTCAAGATATATGCCATCTGACTAACATGTCGATCCCACTCGTCGCTGGGTGAACCATATAATCAGGTTTTTAAGATCTTCTTAGCTTCTTGCACCCTCCTTTCTATTGGATTGGCCTGTTGGTGGTAAGCTGCTGTGAAGAATCTTTCAATATTGTTACGTGTACAGAACGTATCGTAAAAGCCGGAATTGAAGTGGCCTCCCTGGTCGGAAATGATGACCCTCGGAACGCCATATCTCGCCACTAGTTCCTCTTCGATAAATTGCGCTATTGTTTTTCCACTGACTTGGGTGAACGCCTTGGCTTCGACCCACTTACTAAATACATCCTCTACCATTAATATATATCGGTTATCTGCATCTTTGGTTCGCTGAAGCGGTCCTATTACATCGACGCTTAGAACTTCGAACGGATGCGATGGAGCATGGCTTCTGAGAGGAGCCTTCGGTTGTGACTGTCTGCTTTTTACGGAATTACAAATAATGCACTCATTTAAATATTTGTTAACTAGTCTCGACAAATTATTAAAATAATAGCGGCCCGAGATGATTCTAACAGTTTCATCGCGGCCGGGGTGACCTACTTCTGGTCGGTCGTGAAAATGAGATATTGATCTCATGACCATACGTTTTGGTACGTATAATTTTTCTTTGACATTTTCGCCTCTCGTCCAAAGTGTGCCGCCTATCACTTGTCGTGTATTGACGAATTTCACCTCTGCCTCGGTTTTATCTGCTTGTCGCACTAGAGTATTCCATCGTTCAATTTGGTCTTGGATATCTCTGGAGTGCGTTTGCGCTTCTCTGACCTGATCGTTTAATTCCAATGTGGTAATCACTGATATTCGTTCCTTGTACGAGAATTTTGGTGGATACATTCTCTCCTCTTCGTCGTCTGCTTCGACGTTCGGGCCTTGGGGATTTCTGCTCAAATAGTCCTCCAGTATGTTTTCTTTACCAGGACAATGCTCTATCGAGAAGCTATATTCTTGAAGTAATAACGACCATCGTGTAAATTTGGTCTTTTCATCTTTATGCTTATTCAGCCATAGTAATGCTCTGTTGTCAGTTCTAACTATGAAAGGATGGTCTGCCAAATAAATTTTATATTTCTTTATATAGTTAACGACGCTCAGGCATTCTAACTCGTTTATGTGATAGTTTCTCTCTGTTGGAGATAGCGTATTGCTTGTATAAGAGATGATGTGCTTCTGGTCGTTATCCCCCAGCTGATAAAGGACGGCCGATAATCCTATCAGGGATGCATCGGTTTGTAAAATGAACGTTTTGTTAAAATCGGGCCGGTGTAGTCCTAGAGGTTGATTCAATACTTCTTTTAGTAAAATAAAAGCTTCTTGGGCTTCCGGATTCCACTTGAAGCGCCAGTCTTTCGAGAGTAGTCGGGTCAAGGGCTTAGTAATTATTGCTACATTGGGGATATATTCACGTACCCAATTACATAGGCCAAGGAAACTCTGAAGCTGGCGCCTCGTCGTAGGGGCCGGATAATTTTGTATCTGTAATATGTGTTTTTCTAACGGCTGAGTGGTGTTGGCATTTATTTGATGCCCGAGATAGGTTATACTAGACGTGGCTACCACACATTTTTCCGGTGACACCTTTAAATTATGTAAACGCAGGCGTTCAAAGACGGCTCTCAGATGATTTACATGCTGATTTATGTTTTCACTATAGATGATAATATCATCGAGATATACTTTGCAGAAATGATGCAAGTAGCCGGTCAATACGTCTCTTGCCATAAATTTTTGGAACGTACATGGAGCGGTCTTCAATCCGAAAGGCATCACGTTGAATCGGTAAGATGCTCCATCCAATGTTGTAAACGTAGAATAATTTTTTGACGACTCCTCAAGAGGGATTTGCCAGTATCCGCTCTTGAGGTCCAACACCGTAAATATGTTGGCGTTTCCTAGATCCTTTATACTCTCGTATATCTTAGGTAAGACGGATGCTTCGTCTTCCGTTACTTCATTTAAGTGACGATAATCAATGCAGAAGCGAGGCTTCTTGCCGGGCCTTTCTATTATAATGGGAGGCGAACTGTACTGAGCGGTACTCGGTTCTATAACTCCGGCTTTCAGCATCTCTTCAATTTGATCGTACATAACTTTCTTCTTAGTAGGAGACATAGGATAAGGTTTGATATTAAACGGGCGGTCGTCTTTAACTTTTATTTTATGTTTCGTTGCCACAGTGGTAGCTTGGGTAGGCACCACGGTGAACAATTCAGCGAATTCCTCGAATAGAGGTTTTAAATTATCGTTTCCGATGATCAGTTCTTCGGGAAGCCGGCATTGCTTCCTTGCTTGATGTGCCGCTTGATTCCAGAAGACGGTTATTCGCTCTTCAGTGCCGACGTAGACACATTTACGTTGATAATCGAATACGACATTGTTGGCATATAAAAACGGGGCTCCCAGAATGAGCTCTTGGTTTAAATTTTGAATGACCTGAAACGTGGTCTGAAAGGGTACATCTAGTACATTAACATTTATGGTCGTAGTCCCGAGGGATTCTACTAAACCATCGCCACAAGCCATAACAAACGTTTGGGGAGCTGTAAGTTGATCAATGTCGTTCAAAAATTTCGGTTGGATAATATTCCTTGTCGAACCTGTATCCAATAAAGCGTTAACCGCTCGATTATTAATTATAATCTTAATGCGAGGCAGAGGGAAAGCGTCGTTAGTTTGATTGATAGATTCTAATGGAGTGAATCGGTGGGGAGATAGGTTGACTTCTTGATCCTTAAACAGGTAATTAAGGTCAGGAAGGTCATCGAAGTTATTTAATTCAAACTTCTTGCTTCGGAGCTTCCCCGAGGGTCGCTTCGAGCCTGGTGGGGCCTGATAGGCGGGGCTGGTACAGTTCGGCCTGGGCCATCGCCTCTGACCCCCGCTTGGTTTCCCGTATTCATATTACGATAGGGATTGTTTGGGCATTCCGCATGAAAATGCCACTGCTCCGTTGGGCAATATCTGCAAGGGCGATACGGGACTCGGGAGTTCCTTACGTCTCCGGTACCCCTTCTCGGTATATCCCCTCTGGGCAGCGAGGAAATATTATTTGCAAAATGCACCCTTGGTGCTGGCGGATTATCTATTCGTTGAGATCCATTGAATGGTGTCCTAGATGCACCAAAGGAACTGGAGGACGGCTTCGCTAATGCGGAGGGTTCCGTTCTCCAGTTACTGCTCGATTGCTGATTCCCTTGAGCTGAAGCAGTAGAGGTGGACGCTTCTTGGTCCTTGCTTTTTCTGACATTATGCAGAGTCTCGAATTCTTTATTCTCATCCATGATTTTGGCCATTTGTTCGGTCATCGTCACTAGTGTATTTGTATCTAGTATGACGGCACTCTTTAGGAGCATTTTCATATCAGGTCTCAACTAACTGAAGATGATAGCCGCCTTCATTGCCTCCGGCTTAAACGGATCGATTCTCTTGCATACCTTCCTGGAAATAAATACTGACGTATTTTCCTCGGCATCTTGTTTCTTGCCATATAAATTAGCTACTGCTTCGGTGAGTACTTCACCCGAATCGTAACGGCTTCTGAACCGCTCGAGGAATAGAGGATACGTGGTAATTAGGGTTCGGTATTGTTCGAACCATTTCCTGGCATCGTCTTTGAGCTGTTCTGATATTTTATATAGACGGTCGTTATCCTGCGTAATTCGTACTCGGACGAAAAATTCCTCCATATGATTAATGAAGGTTTCAGGGTCTTCGTGTTCGAAGCCATGAAATTCCGCATTTGGATGCTTCGACCGATACTTATGCTCGTGCGTGGCTTCGCTTAGAGCTTTGGCAAGACCTGCTGCCATTTGGGCGAACACTTGTTCTGAGGAGGGCTGTATGACTCCTTCAGTGGTACTCGGGCCTACCCCCGAACTACCCAGTACATCCTCCGCGCATGGCCTCTCTAACCCTCTAGAGACGTTGTTCATCACAAATGTCGGCTCGTCGTAAAACTGGAAAGGCGTTGATTCATCCATATCCTTTCCAGAAAGCCCTGCTGACTAACAACGCCCCACGTTGGGCGCCATGTAGAAGAACGCACTACCGGGCGTCAAAATGACGCGACACCAATTTATTTCTCAAGGGGCGCCAGTCGCGTATTACCCCGTTCTTCCACCTCCCAGGCGGGTTCGAGATAAGATGCACTTCGGTAGCCGAGTAATGGACCAAGGCTGCACTACCACAGATCGGAAACTACGCTCTCTCTGGACCTGAATTCCCTCGTTAGGGGTTTAGGCACCTCTTAATTTCCTGAATTTTTGCATAAAAAAAAATCCCAACCGAAGAATTTCTCTGCGGAGGGATTAATTTTAGTACGCGGAAATCACGTTTTGGTCCATTAATAACGGAATATATTTCTCAAAAAACGCATAAAAAAATCCCTATCAAACCTCCGTAAAGCAACCAGAAGGTCGAACGTTAATGCGAATTAACTCGATACATCCGGTTTTCTATACGAAAGTTCCAGGGATTATAGACCGTCAACAGGCCTCAAGATCAATTTTTTTTTAATTTTTTTATTTATTTATTTATTACTGCAACAAAATTAATAAAACAAAGTGTTTTAATCTAGTTTAGAATGAAAAAAAAATGACACCTGAGGAGACCTCGTATTGTGTCGAGCAGTATATACATTATCTTAATTCTATATCTATGTTGCATCATTAATATAACAATACTAACAAAAAGAATGGCTGTAGTAAGTTTGTCATGATTATCTCATTTGTAATATACTAAGAAACTATACCTAATACCTATGTAATTTCTGATATAATAAATCTATGGATATAAAAATGCGAGTGAACATATTGAGAAAAACAATTTGATTTATATATCGAGGTGAAAATCATGAAGATACCATATTTAAGAAAAAAAAAGAAATGTGTCGGAGGGCGGTAAAATAATATGATACATTATTAATACGGTATATTGTTACCTGTACAAATATGAATTTCTAAACTATAGTAAGAGAATGATATGTGGTGCTTTTGTGTCGTCACGCTAAAATGGGTAGAAGTGTAGTGTAGTTGTCGATCAGATATTTTTTTGTTTCTAGTCTGAATCGCATTTTCCTCATTGTTTTTATGTGTGGGGGAAGTTCATTAAATAACTTGATTCCGTTGTATTTAATGCATTTTTGAGACACATTTTTGCTATAAAATGGTACCTTATACGCGTTGGTTGTCCTAGCCCTCGTTTCATATTTATGTTCAACGATGGAACCAATGGTATCTTTTTTGCTGTATGCATAGGCTACAGCCGCATGCATGTATAAACCCATCACATCGAGTAACTGGTTGTCAGTAAAAATGTTTCTGCAGCTTTCTCTGCTTTTTTTGTTAAAAATTATTCTCAAGATATAGTTCTGTGTTATCTGTAGCGGTCGTAAAATTACTTTATAAGCGGAACCCCATACTGTGATACCATATCTAATAATAGATTCAACTAAGCTATTGTACGTAATTAGGAGAATTTTATTGTTCAGTATACCTTTTAGTCTATAAAATTTATAGATCAGTTTTCGTATTCTTCCATTTAAGTATTCGATATGATTTCCCCATTTCAAGTGCGGGTCTAGTACCAGTCCTAAATATTTTATGGTGGCGGCATTATGTACACAACTGTTAACCGATTCGTTTATGAGTATAGGCTCTAGCCCATTGGGCATTCCAAATTTTGTTGGGGAAAAGGCCATAAACTTAGTTTTTGTAATATTTAGTTTTAGGAGATTGTTATCTAGCCAAGTTTTTACTTATCTAATTGCAGCGGTAGCTTTTTGCTTTGTGGATTCCCAGGTCTCCTCCGCACAAATTAGTACCGTATCATCTGCATATGAAATAATATTGCATCCGTAGTTTTTCTGTAAGAGTTCATTTATGTATATAAGGAATAAGCTGGGACCTAAGATAGTTCCTTGAGGAACCCCAGTTTTTATAATTTTTGTTGCACTATAAGCGTTAGCTATTTTAACTTGCTGTGGTCTATTAGATAGATATTCTTTGAATAAGTCATGTACTTTTCCTCTGATGCCTATTTTGTACAATTTGTTAAGTAGATGAGTATGGGATACTGAATCGAAAGCCTTTTGTAAATCTAAAAATATGGCTAAAACTTTTTTGTTCGATTCGAAATTAGTTAGAATAGTATCTGTTAACAATTGAAGAGGTTCCTCAGTACCAATATGCTTTTGAAAACCATATTGATTTTTTGATATTATCTTATTTTTGTCTAGGAATGACCGAAGTCGATTATTTAGACACTTTTCAAAAATTTTTGCAATATTATTTATTAGCGATATTGGACGATAGTTTGTCATATCATTTTTATTGCCATTTTTATATATTGGTGCAACGAAGCTTTCTTTAAAACTTTTAGGAACGATAGAGTCTTTAAATATAAGATTAATGACGTAAGCAATGGGCTTACTAATGTGTTTAGATATAAGTTTTAAGATCTTTGTTGTTATACCATCTTTACCTGGTGAGGCGTTGTTTTTCAAGTTGTATATTATTTCCTCTACTTCATGCTCTTGTACGTCCTCTAAAAACATTGAATTAAGGTTTTCGTTTACGGTTTCGTTGTTTGTCAGATTTTGTATTTGGCCGGGGATTTCTTTTCCAATTTTTTCACCAATTTCAATGAAAAAATTGTTAAAAGTGTTAGCTATCTCTTTTTTATCGGTAATTTCCTTATCGTTATCAATGATCTTGTCAATACTATCAGTGCATTTCATCTTATGATTTGAAACTTCGTTGATGCAGTCCCAAATTTTTTTGTAATTATTCCCAGAGGATTGTATTTTTTCTTTGTAGTAATCATTTTTCGTTGCTCTAATTAGCGTTGTTACAGTATTTCTATAATTACTATAGTATTCTTTTAGTTGTCTATTAATTAAGAAACAATAGTTCAAAGAATCCGTTTATTTAACAGAATTGGTTATACAAAATTCTCAAGATAAGAATCGTGCCTTCCCCAATCAAGGTAGTGACTTTCAGACCATACAAGCGAGAGCGCTCACGCTAACGATCGATTAGGTAGAAAAGATTCATACATACCTTCTCAGAATCAAAATGCGAGCTTTTAGAATCATTTCAGACTCTGGGTAAATGAATAATTAAGGCTGACTGAAATTAACTTAAAAATGTTTTACTAAATGAATTTAGTTTCGCTAGAGACTACTTAGCTTTAAAGTTCTTGTACCGTGGAGATTCACGTACTTAAACACATTCAGAGGACTTATTACTGCATAAGTTGAGTGGCGTTCGATCAGTCCACGACTTACTAACCCTTATCACAGTCGTTCGATATTATCGATTTGGCAGCGTCTCACCTTCGAGCGACTTTTAGGCAAAATTGAATTTTTGGATTTTTATGCACAAGGCGTTTTCCTCTATAACTTTGTCATTTGAAATGCCCTGTTATTGGCTTTTCTACCATCGCTTTGTCTGGACCACTCAACGCGCTCGACCAAATTGCGAGCCGGGTCAATCCAAACTCTTTCTATGCGAGAAACCGGCCTTGCACATGTGCATTGATTTTTATCAATTTTTGCTTATCGGCACTACGCCGGCTTTGACAAAATCTTCTATTTTGCCTTTTGGATGCAGTGCATCGTTAAAATTTTATGCTCATACTTTAGAATTGGGCTTTCAATGACCGTACCTCAAAGGTCAATGTCTTTGGTTGAGGAATAAAAATAAAAAAATAATTTAAATTATATTTTCGTGGTACTTTTTAAACTGACTTTGTGGTACTTTTGAAAAATCCATTTTAAGACCAATTTTAGCGTACTTTTGAAAAATCGATTTTCAAGCCAAATTTCAAGGTACTTTTGAAAAGTTAATCTGCGGGTGAAATTTTGGCGTACTTTTGAAAAATCGATTTTCAAGCCAAATTTCAAGGTACTTTTGAAAAGTTAATCTGCGAGTGAAATTTTGGCGTACTTTTGAAAAATCGATTTTCAAGCTAAATTTCAACGCCCTTCCAAAAATATTATTTTTCAAAGTCCAATTTGAAAAAAGTATATTATTCATAAATCTTTGTAATTATATACTTCTACTCTCATATTCTGAACCAAAAACATTTTTCCTAAGTGAAAATTCGGTGTTTCTTCGAATTTTCACCTGGTCATTTCCAACGCCTTATAGAACTCAAAACGGCCCTTGTGGACTGATCTGCGCCTCTGCAGACTCCCAAAAATGTCTTCAAATGAAATTTTTGCCTAAGTCGAATTTTGATTATGTCTTCAACTTAGGACGATTTTGGAGAGTTCTACAACAAGAACACTGACTGGACTTTATACCTTAATGTACATTATTAAAAATGATTACAATTTTATATATAAATAACTATTACTCCGTTAATATTTGAGTTAGTAACATCGGTCAAAAAACAAATGAAAGCTAATTGTGTGCTCTAGAACTTTTATTAAAATTATTTTTTCAAAAATTGACTAGAAATTTCAGTACAAACTTCTCGAGTTAATAAAAGTTTAAATTTCCGTAATATTTAAATTATTTTTTTATTTCCTAAGTTTATCGTTTAATTTATCGTAAAATATGTAATCATACTTTCTGTAAAATGTGAAGTGAGGAATGGAACAAAAAAAAGAAATCTAAAATCGGAGCAACGGTTACTAAGATATATGATTTTAAAGAAAATATCTCTGGAGGTCATTTTTTCTAAATGGCGGATTTTTTGCGACTTTATGTACTTATCCTACATTAATAGAGCTATCCATTGCGATAAACAAATAACTGTCCCCAAATAGTTCACGCCAAACACATTTTACACTGAGATTTGCCTGGTCTAATATATGAATGTAATTACCATGAATATGCCAGAAACGCACATTTTAGGCAGTCGTCGCGTGCAGAAGGGTGTGCAAATCGATTTTTTTTGTTTTTTTTGCGTTTTTTTTTTATTTTAAAATGGATGCCAATAGTGCCAAACGAAAAGCCGTTCAAAAAAGTCCAGCGGAAATTCATTGGCATGCAGTTTCCGCGCGCAAAACAAATTTTGGTGCGCACATTAAATCGTAACATTTTTTGATATTTTTGATTCTGGATTTTTTTGATTTTGGATTTTTTTTCACGGCTTTTCGTTTGGCACTATTGGCATCCATTTTAAAATAAAAAAAAACAAAAAAAATCGATTTGCACACCCTTCTGCACGCGACGACTGCCTAAAATTTGCGTTTCTGGCATATTCATGGTCATTACATTCATATATATGATTGGCATGCATTTTAAAAACATTGCACCTGACTGGTCATGTACCGCCGGTCTATTATTATAATATTTTCTAATGAATTATTTGAAGAAATATCTATTTTTTAAGTTTATTCTAGAATTCTGTACTTATTGTTCAATAAAACGAAAATGGTTGCAATTAGCCATAGAGAAGTATTTATAAAACATGTTCGTTTTTCATATCATCACATCGTCGAAAAATATATAGGATGTTCCATTTGAAAAAATTGAGAAAATTTAATTTATAAAATTCTTAATTGAAAAATAATTTTTGACCACCCTGTACATTTTTAGGAAGAAAAAAATGATTCAAAAACATTAATTATATGTCTCGTAACTAGCAATCACATAAGTTTTGTTAAAACCCGTAATTGTGACTTTGGTGAATTTTTCAATATGCAGCTGCAGATGGCATTATTTCAACAAAAAATTCATTACATCCAAGTGGTTGGGAGATAGTCAATAATAATACAGGAGTGAATGGAGTCTAGAAAGAGGCTTAAAAAATATACTGTTATACATAGCATTCCATTAAAAAAAAGGCACTTGATCCTGTAATTTCTTCTTGGCTCACCCTGTATATTCGCAAATTATTTCGGGTTATATACTTGTTCACCTAGTTTGTTTGTATTTTTTTTCTAATTTCTAGCTGTCTTAGAACTCGAGATATCGAAGTCCGACACACTATTGCCCCACCCTGTATATAGATATATATTTCCTACGCATATTCTCTTGTACTAAAACCTATGTAACAAATATCTCAGTCTGGAATGCTGTAGCGAATTTACCCAGGGCATAAGAAAGTTCCGGCTCTTTCACCGTATATCCCCGCTCCAGCACTTTCCTCATACCTTCCGTTACCCACCGACATTGCCAGAGCTAGGGATCGAACTCAGTATACGATAGACAGCGTCACCAAGCGGGCTCGTGACCAGTCGTGACCAAGCGGGCTCGCGACCAACACGCTTTGGCCCGCTACTCTACGGTGCCGGTAAATTAATGCCGAAAATAATGTATTTAATGGGAAGGAGGATATATCAAATTACCAATAAACTTAAGAAATGCATACCATTTATTTTTACTATTTACACATAAGTTAATTGGATTCTATTACATTAATAATGGGCTCCGTGATGTTTTTTTCCTTCTGGTTGGTTATCGTGGCTGTGGATATGACCTAAAAATTGAAAATCAAAATTATAACCTCATATATTTTAGATATACTTATAAGTAAACATATATGCACCCTGTGTATCCTGTATCATTTTAAAAGCAGTTTGCAAATTTTTGAAATATCCTTTTTTGAACCAATTCAAAATTATAGACTGGCGGTACATAACCAGTCAGGTGCAAGGTTTTTAAAATACATGCCAATCATATATATGAATGAAATTATCATGAATATGCCAGAAACGCAAATTTTAGGCAGTCGTCGCGTGCAGAAGGGTGTGCAAATCGTTTTTTTTTGTGTGTTTTTTTTTTTATTTTAAAATGGATGCCAATAGTGCCAAATGAAAAGTCGTGAAAACAAATCCAAAATCAAGAATACCAAAAAATTTGACGATTTAATGAGCGCATCAAAATTTGTTTTGCGCGCGGAAACTGCATGCCAATGAATTTCCGCTGGATTCTTTTTCACGGCTTTTCGTTTGGCACTATTGGCACCCATTTTAAAATTTAAAAAAAAATCGATTTGCACACCCTTCTGCACGCGACTACTGCCTAAAATTTGCGTTTCTGGCATATTCATGGTAACTTCATTCATATAGGTATATGATTGGCATGCATTTTAAAAACTGACTGGTCACGTACCGCCAGTCTATTAAAACAGTTGTTTCTAGAAAGTGGTAAGACGTGGCAATGTAGAATTCTTTTTAAGAGGGAACCCACGGCTCACTTACCTAGATTATTGTGATTGTTACTAATTCAAGATCGAAAGTCGAATGATCAAGCAGTTCTTTTTTTTAACGCATTTTTAGTACAGTCAAGGAATTATTTGTATAATATGGAGGGGATTGCCACAGTCATTAATAAATGTTTTCCACAGAAACGTCGTTGCTGCTACTACTGCCATTTTGAAAAAATGACTGTCAAAATTGGTTTTTCTCCATTATCCCCTTTCCTGTTAGTGCTGTCCTAAAATTAGATTTTACCGATATTGCAGAAAATGACAAAAGCTACAACTTTTTGTTTTAACTATTTTTCTCTATTGTTAATATTTTTAACAATTTACAGCCGTCAAAATGGTGAAAGTTTGTGCTTAGAGTCGAGTAAACTTTAACTTGACGTGTGTATGAGTTGGTAACACAACGTACGATTTGGTATGCGATGAGCACAGAGCCATTGCAATGACGCAGAGAAATTATCGCGTATATCTGATCTTAGTTTATATGATGAAGCGACCTTTGGCCAAGTTAAAGTTTACTCGACTATAGCTACAGATTTTTGCAATCATCTTGCCCACGTTGCTCCTACGTAGAAATTAATTATTAGCAATATTGTGCATCGTAAAATTTCCCAAAACTTTCATTTAAACAATCTGCTTCCACGGTCTATTGTTTAAAAATTACAGCAGCTCGAAATTTGTTTTTATTAATTTTGCATAATCAAGAAAATTGACTTAGAGTTTTGTTATCTCTTTAAAATAATTAATTTCTACTGAATTCTTCGAGTTTTCGCTGATCTGTCAACAAAACAATTTTTCTTATTGCCTAATTCTGTACAGTATTGGCAAAAGGCATTTTCACATTTTTGGGCAAGTTTAAATCGTAAAATTTACCCTCGCCCAAAAATATGCAAATTTATACATTACTGCAGATTTTTGCAATGGTGGTCTGTCTTCATTGATCCTACGTAGTAATTAGCTATTAACAATATTGCAGATTATAAAATTTCCCAAGTTTTGTAAGAAAAATACGAAAAATTTTACAGGAGCTCGAAAATTTCATTATTTTTTAAACTTCGAGCTTCTGTAATTTTAAAACAGTTCACCGTGAAAGAAAATTTTTTGAATAAAAGATTTGAGAAATTTTATAGTGTACAATATTGCAGCGAAGCACAAATTTTCATAATTCCAACAATAAAGCAATCTAAGTAAGAGTTGTAGCTTTTTTATTTTCTGCAATGTTAATACCTAATTTTTGGATAGAACTAATAAAAAAGGAAATAGTTTAGAAAAACTTATTTTGTCCGTTATTTTCTTAACATGGCGGCCGTAGCGGCAACGATATTTTTGTGAAGAACATTAATTAATGTGGTTAATTTTGCGCACATTAACATTACGTTAATATAAATAAGGCAATTAAAAAAGACTCCGAACTTTATCAACATTCCTACCATTTTTGTGCTATCTTAGTCGCTTAATTTTGCACAATTTTACTCAATTCTGCATCATAATCACTCTATTTTGCACACCATATTTCAAATTTAGCGCACATCCACCTTGGTGCCCATGGCATCCTGTTCCAATTTCTCCAACTCTGTGCACCATTTCTCAAAGGTAACTTGAACATAACCTACTAATTAACGTCGAACGTCGAAACCTTCTCAGATATTATGAACCGGAAAATTGAAAGAAAGATATTTCTGGAACCACTCTATTAAAACTAAGCTTCAAATAAGTTCTTTAATTTAGCAAGACAATGAAATGAAACCTTAAATTCCAAAGGAGGATAGAACAGTAAAATGAATTTGATAGGACTCTACTATACTAAGTCGAATTAGACAAATCAGCTACCTACTAAGAAATGACGCACAAAATTGGAGAAATTCTGAAGTAATCGGAACAGAAAGAATACTAACCTGGGTGTGCACAAAATTTGAAATAGGTTGTGTAAAATGGAGCGATTAAAAATGTAGAAAAATAATAAGAATTTTGGCAGTGAGGAGAGGTTGGAGGAAATTTTCGAAATGATCTGATGGGCACTAATGTGAGTGTGCGTAAAATTGCAAATATAGTGTGCAAAATTGAGCGAAAATGACAAGAAAAGAATTTTTGTAGTGAAGAATGAGGACCGGAGGCAATTTTTCGAAACATCGTGGGCGATGATGTGAGTACGTGCAAAATTTAAAATAAGGTGTGCAAAATTGTGCAAAATTAAATTTATTTTCTCATCATCATATACAGGGTGTGCCACGTGAAACTCCCCAAACTTGTAAGTTTTTTATTTTTGAAGCGATGACCATGTTGGGCACATCAAATAATAGACATTTTTAAAGCCTTTAAACATACATACAGAGTAATTTAAAAAAAAAATTTGAAAAAATTGTTAAGAAAGGAAACTTAATTTCTTTGAATATTTTTTTACCCACCCTGTATATGAACTGTGTTAATGTTTTCTTATAAAGGTTTTAATTAGCTTTAATTTATGTTATTAAAATTTAAAAAAATTAAAAACAAAAATTTTGCATTTTCCTATTTATAGACCCTTCTAATTAAGAAAAATTAAAGAAAATTTTCCCACAGTTATGAGACCTGTAAAAAGTGAAGTATTTGGGTTGTCTAAACATGATTTACCCCCGCAGTTCTAAAAAATTATTCAAGGAAATTAAGTTTTCTTTCTTAACAATTTTTTCGAAAAATATTTTTTAAATCACTCTGTACACATGTTTAAATGCCTTAAAAATATCTACAATTTGATGTGTCCAACATGGTCGTCGCTTAAGAAAATAAGAAAGTTAGAAGCCTGGGGAGTTTTAAGTGGCGCACCCTGTATATCTAATTTCACAATTTTGCACACCTTATTTCAAGTTTTGCACACATATTAGCGTTCACGGCATCCTAAAAAATTTCCTCTAGCCTGTACCAAAGACCCTCTTCCATTATTTGTGCTATATAGCGTATTTATCTGTCTGTAAAGAATTAAACACATTTTATAAGTTTAAAAATCTTTAAAAAATATGTACATAAAACTTCCCTCTCTATTTGTCATCATTCATTATATTTTCTGTTAGATGACTACCCTGTATATTGCTCAATAAGTAGCATATCAGGTTTTCTTAATTAGTTATTTTTTAGGGTGATAATCCTGTATATTTTTCATTAAAAGTATGGCAAGTTTCTCCTTTGACAGTTGATTATATACATGCAAAATATTATTATCCTCATCATATTTTTTTCGTCAATTATTTCTTTAAAGTTGTCCACGTTGTACATTTGTCACTAAAAGTATAGCAGGTTTTTTCTTAGACATTTATGTTAACTATATATCAAATATTGTACTTAGTCATAGTTTTTTATTAATTATTTTTTAAGGGTGCATATTTTTCACTAAGTTCCTTCTTTAAAAAATATGATAACTACATGCCAAATATCACTGTCCTATTTGTTAGGAAGTACATTCCATTTCTTCGTAGCCTCAATTACTTACCCAATATTATTTTCTCCTTCAAGTGGTTTTTTAGAGGTAGTGTCGACAAGAGAAATTGAAAGACCTAATTTTCATAATCTATATAGTCTGTGACACGAAAATCGGAAGAAATTGAAATGATTTTATGTTGATTATACTACTTCCCTTCGGTAAGCAAAGGAAGTAATAATTTATTTTTCAGAATATTCCAGGTGCCGTTAAATGTTTTTAAATCTGATTGCATAGTTATCGGGATACAATAAAATGTGGGATATCCTTCATGTAAGAAAATTATTATAAATCAGATTTTTATCTACCTGATTTCTCGTGTCCACTTCCATGGCCCCAACCTATACTCCAGTGTCCCGATGATCCAACTGATCCACTCGATTCACTTGATCCACTTGTTGCACTGGATCCACTTGATCCACCATGAATGTTACCGATACCTAAGGTTGGTCCGCTTGATCCGTTTGATCCACTTGATCCGTTTGATCCACTTGATCCGATTGATCCACTTGATCCATTTGATCCACTTGATCCACTTGTTGCACTGGATCCACTTGATCCACCAAGAATGTTACCGATACCTAAGGTTAGTCCGCTTGATCCGTTTGATCCGCTTGATCCGTTTGATCCACTTGATCCACTTGATCCACTTGATCCACTTAATCCGCTTGATCCACCAATACCGATACTTGGCAAGGTTGGTAATTTAAGAGCGCCTTTTATCAAAACTGTAATTTTAACCACTATTGACTTCGCACCGACAGAGCTAAGCAAACCTGATAATTTAAGAGAACCGTTGCTGGAATTAGTTACGGCACTAGATAATGCATCTACAATTGGACCCACTACTGGAAGAGCCTTCAATAATTTCTCGATAGAGCCTGATGTTAATAATGATATTATAGTTTTAATATTTACTTTACTCAATATTTCCTGAAGAATATTACCACTAATGGAAACATTTACATCAATGACTAAATCAGGAATAACCTCTTTAAGCAAGTGTATTCCTACAGTAGAATTAAGAAGTTGTAATAAATCAAGCAGCAAAGTAGGGATTGATACTTCAGTGTTTACCACAGATGATAATTTCAATAAAACATTTACAACTAATTGAAGTACCCCACCAACCACATCTTTAACTAAAATCTCGATTATTTCGGATATATTAATTCCACCGATAACCAATTTCCCGTTTAGTAAGTCATTGACTAATGTTATAAATACTGATAAATGTTCAGAAGAATGAACTGATACTTGTATTTCAATAACCTTGCGTAAACCTTCTAGAGAAATGGATATATCAATACCGTCACTTTTTGACGTGGCAAATTTAAGTAATGTCTCTATCAGAACATCAATTTCCAAGTGACCTCCAATTAAAGCAACAATTTGAGCAACAACCTTCAATAATCCAGTTACTCCCCCAGAAACATTACCTCCCAATTTTACAATTATGTCCAAGAGCTTGTCTACGGAATTTAACAGATTTCCAACAATAGATAAATCAACACGAGTTACAATGGCTAACAGGAGATTCACTAATAACTGAACACCGTCAGCGGCTCCAAGAAGCAATGCTAAGTCCAACTCAACTTTTGCTTTAAGCAAAGCAGATAATCCGCCAGTTACTTCCGCAAAGAATGCTCCTAAACCTTCGAGAACACCAATTAACCAGATAATATCTCCATGAAGGTTGATTAACCCATCACCAAGTAGTATAAGAATTCCGTCGAGAGGGCCTTTTAAAACAGTCGTAAGTGAGGAGGCAATTTTCAAGAGAATGGTTAGAGCACCTTTGATATTTCCTTGAAGTTCTAATTTAAGCTGAGATGACAGGTGAATCAGCAGATTTCCCAGTACTTCCAAAATATCAGAAGAAATTGAGGATAAGTTAAACGATTTACCTTCTTTTGAATTAAGAATTACTGTTAGTGACGTTAATTTCTTGAAATAAATTTCAAAGCTTTCCTTGCTGCTTAACCAAACCGACGCTTTAATATAAATGCCGGAACCGGTCTGAATATTTACTACTATTGCTGCACCAGAAGATCCATCTAAAAGCGCAACCAAATTGGCATTTAGATCTATCACGAGAGCTACATTTGCAGTTAGGTTAACAATTGCTACCTTGCCTTCGTTATAAGTTATTTGTAGTCCACTGGTGCTGCTGTTACTACAAATCCACGAGCATTGTTGTGAAGTTGATGCTTCTCTTGCTTGAAAAGGAGACAAATATTTCGATGACTTAGCTTTGTGTGCGAAATGTCTTGCTGAGAGATATTCTGAAATAAAATAAAGGACTACATGAAACAAGAATTAAATCGAAATGTTTGGAAGCTTTATTAGCAATGTCTCAAAAGTAGCAAGATCGTTCCCAGTTTCGCTACGAAAAGTAGTGATTTTTTAAATTATTTTATGAATAAAACTGTATATGAAATTTTGCCTGTAAATGGCTTAGTAAGCCAATCAATGCGTGCTTTAGCTGTTCAACTATTTACAAAATGTTAATGGTGTGCATTTCTTATCTTATCGCGACATTTTCTCCCAACTTTTTATCTTTGGTCTAAAGAAACTGCTATTTTTTTTTAATTATCATGGCTTTAGGAATTGCTCCATACATACAGCCAGTCACAATTTGAAAATAAGAGCACATATACTTACACCTAAACTAACAAAACAGAAGAGAACGAATGAACGTGGATAGGAAAAAATCAAAGTGTAATAGAGGGACACAATTTCTCTCATTTTCAAATTTTATGCACAATACTGGACCACGAAATGAAAATTGAAAAATTACACACGGTTAGATGCATAGATTTTATAGTTAGCTAATTGGAACAATATAATGTAATAACGGTGAAATATGTAACAAGATTGCACCTGTTATTGTTTTTCTCACAATTTAAGATAGTATGTTCCAGATATCCCTCAATATTACAGTGTTCACAAAGATTCGATTGTACATTCGACTAACAAGGAAGGATGGATAACAAGCTTGTCCAAATTAATTTTATTCTGCTTATGATGGTTACGTACTTTCTTGGAATATGTTAATTTTCATGCCATGGTTTTGATGGAATGGTCAGTTGAATAAGTGTATTTCGGATGAGTATCACAGTAGAATTGTCACAGTCTTGACCACTGGGTATTTGTTAATTTTCATGTATTATTTGGAAATTTACAAGCTCTGTAAAATTAGTTAAACGAATGGGTTATTTAACAGACGACCTTCTTATCGAAATTCTAATGATGATTGGAGTATGGTGAAGAGTGCCGAGGTTGCTCACTTATTTAGACAAAAGTATAAAGATTTACCAAGTATTAGCCAAGGTACAGTTAATTAAATTGTGGCAGGATAATGGAAATTTGGGTCATGTCAGGAATGTGCTTAGACAACAACAACCCATTATCGGAGACGTGTTGTTAACTATTCAAGAAAATCCAGTGATTTCAGCACGGCAACTGACCCGTGACAACATCAGTCATACTACTGTCTTAAATATACTTAAAAATGGAAAAATGCGTCCTTATAAGATGTAGATGCATCAAGAATTAATTGAGGATGACTCGCATAACAGAATTGAAGTTTGGGCATAACCAAATATCTTTGAAATGAATAACTTTCTCTGACGAAAGCATGTTCACTTTACATGGTTAGTTAACCGGCAGAACTGTAGTTGTTGGGGTGACGGTAACCCTCATTGGATGCGGAAAATCCATACTCAGCATCCACGAAAATGAAATGTGTGGGATGTGAGATAATTGGTGAACGAGAAATAGGACTAATATTGTTCAACAATAATCTTAATGGACCAACATGACTCATATTTCTTCAAGAAGATCTCGTTCTACGTCTACCGGATTTATTTTCAAATCAATTAAATCCAAAATTTACCCGACGAAGGGCTCTGGTATCAACAAGACCGCACCGCACTATGCTGTGACCGTTCGACAGTATTTAGACGAAATTTTTTTACACAGGTGTATTAGAAGAAGTTTAATTGAGTAGTCGATTTCTTTTTATGGGAATATCATAAGGAAAAGAAAGTTAGATGTGTTTGCACTCCACCGAGTGAAGATAAAGTAAGAGCACTACCGTGGAAATTTAGCCCGAAGTAAAATTTACATGTTTTAGGAACCATTGCATATTCAAATTACAGAATTTATTTCATTTAAACTTTACTCACACTATATACAAGCTAATGCAGAAATAATATAAATATTTTTGGGAAAAGAAATTTGCGACTAGGCCCTTTTTTCAATCTTGTTTACAAAGAACACATGATAAATGTATTTTCAATAATTTTATTGAAACTTTTTGTATTATTTTAAAATTTTAACCTTAAATATTGTTCATGTAATAACCCACATAGAGCCACACGTTTGCGTAGAAATAGTACCTACAGCTATCATTATTTATCAATATTTTATATTGCACTATAAATATATTACCATTAGTAGATTTAACTTCAATTTCATTAATCACCTACAACCTACACTAATTTTAATTCTAACAGAAAAACCTCTTGACATCTTTCAATAATTCGCTTTGTTTTTTAATTGCTCATGAAGTTCAAGTTCTTTCGTACAATTGCTGGATTTATGAAAATTGCAGATGCTATTTGTTATTGATTTTTCGACTATAATACAAAATGTACATCAGGGTAATAGAAAATTCATAAAGTTATTGTGTATTATTGTTTACGGCGAATAATTCCAATAACATTGTCTGGAAGGACACAAGAAACCAGTACGGATTATCGAATAATGTCAATACATCTTTTTGATAGCAAATTTTCCGCCTTTTAAAATGAGTCTAGACAGATTAATATCAGGTAATGAGTTATTGTAAATATAATTTCAAAACGGCCTTTTCTCATTTTTCTCATCTCTCAAGTGAGAAAAAATTTTTGAATACCCATTATCTTTTGTTTAAAGCATTAAATACAACACATAAATTGTTCCCAGGGGCGCAGCGGAGGGGGGCAAAAGTTGAGCAAAATTTGCAAATTTGAGTTGGCAATTTTTATTCCGGTGGGAATTTTTTTTTTTTTTTTGATTTTCTACCCATTTATTTACTTACAGAGTTGGTTTCTTAAGTTTATGAAGATGGCAAATTTGAAAAATAACCCCTCCAATAAAGTTGGCTCGCTACGCCTCTGATTGTCCCCACTCGATATATCTACAAGAACATGTGGAATTTACAGTTAGCAGTAATAATCCTATCAAAAGATCAAATACAGTAGGTTCGTTTAGAAATCCTTATACTGTGTGTCTCATTTCAAAGTGATAAGCCCTCATATCTGTTAATATTTGAAGCATCAATTTCAAATGTAGACTGATAATAAATGCACTTTAGCCGACTATATGGATACTGTAAAATTTGAAATGCAGACATGGATTTTCCGTGGAGTCATATTAGCTATTTTTTGAACAGAAATCTAAACCTAATCTTAAAAAGCGTCCTTTAATACTTACTTGAACCAAATTTCATTAAAATACGTGCAGTGTTTTTAGTTACAAGCACGTGAATACGGAGAACACGAAAAACATTCATTGACATTAATGGCGGAACGTCAAACTAAGACGATAATAATCGAACTTAACCGTTCGTGTAAGAAACAGCCGCGAGTAGGCCGATGGGCCAATCAGCAACTTATGGGAAGAAGTGCCTTAGACTGAAAGTCTTTCAGCAACACACAAACTAATGCCATTATGTATCTAGATATAAGTTCTTTAATCGGAGGTTTTTATTATATAATTATGAAAATGGCTGGTGTGCAATTAACTATTGTTGAAGAAAGTTGATATAGTTAAACTTACTGGAAATAATGAATGTTCAACACAAATAGTAGCTCGATAATTCAATCATGGACAAATCAACTAAGAAAGCATATTAAAAATTAAGAAACTATCTGAAGAAACAGGATCCGTTTTAAGATGAAGAATGGAAGCTAATGGCAACGTAGTAAGACATAATGACAACATAATTTTTGAATATTTTAACGAAGATTCTTATTCAAGTATTCGAAACGCAAATCTAAAATGTATTTATAAATCTTGTATTTGGAGAGGTCTGACGAGATATAATATCAAATCATTTAACCCAAAAATTTTCCATGCTCTAGAAGAAATGGATTATATAAAACGATTAAAGTTCTGTTTATGGTTTCAAAGAAATTTTCTTAGCAACTGTAAATTTAAAACAAAAACTCTACACATACATGGCCACTTTTACGACAAATGCACAGTTTCTTCATAAAATAGTAGATTTAGGTCAGTAGGACACACTAATTTCATGAGAAATTGTAGAAGGGAGTACTCATACAAGGTAAAGGGGATCCTAAAGGAAACGATAATTGGACAAAATTTAACAGGTTTTCACGGTCATCGAAAATGAATTCTGGGAAGCATTATACGATTTACCATTACAGGGTAGATTCAGTTAGCTGTATCTTCAGGTTAAAACGCAGTAGATGAAAGAAATAAGCTGAATCGACAGTTTCAAATCTAAGGGAGAGCGTAGAGGCGTCTTGACTTTGCATGTACTTCGATGCATGCAGTTAAGCAACGTTCATGATGGTTAGTACTTAGATGACGAAACAGTGATCTCGTCCCACCTTCTAGCTCCTTGTACATTGGCGTATATGTAGTAGATATACAGTTTAAGGTGAGGGTTGTAAAAGGAATATGCCATGCTTCGGTGAGGATGTAAAACAGTGGGTCCCTTATCTATTAGATGTTAGGCAAGTAAAAAATTCTTACTCTTCTTATGAGAGGTTGGGGTAGCTCGCCTCATGGCGTTCGTGATTGACCTTAATAGCGGAAATGGCCTATGTTAAATAAATGTATAGGTACCGAAAACATTTGAAAGTAAATGGATTAATGGATTATTATTATTGTGGGATACCTTAAAATATTAGATTTGCAAACACCTGCCGACAACAATATTGCGAAAGAATTAGAGGTGCCTTCGCCTGTTAAAATATTACTTCGGAACAGCTAAATGGAACTCTGACAGAAGTAACTAAAATGTGGCGAAACAGACTTTGTTTTTATTAAAAATATTATCAAACTAATTATGTTTCATTGATCCATCAATAATTAACACAGATTGAAATGAGACACAAACTGTGTATAACGGTTGAAAGTTCCAACTATATATTACGAGATTTTCTGGATTAACTTTATTAGAGAAAGACCTAAATACGGATAAAACAAATATTTTCTTAATGATATATCCTTGTTTTTCGCAAAAAAATTAGAGATAACTGAAAAGAAGATAAGTAGCGATTTTATATCCTACTTCAGGACCTGATGTCTTCGGTCCATCTGACCTTATAGATTCTATGGGGGCTAATTTTTTTCCTAGTACGATGTATTTTTCCGGAAAATTACATCATACAGGTAGGGTTTCTTTGTCATTTTTGGGCTTTTCACTTTTTTGTCTTAATGGTAAAAGTTCACCGGGTGATCATGTTTTCAAAGTATTTTGTACTTTTTACAAAACACTACATTATTTTCGAATTATAACACAAAAAGCGAAGGCAAAGATTTTCCACTTTTAACTGCTGTCCACATCGAATTGGTTTGTGCAAGTCTAAGTACACTTTGTTTGCGTCAAGATCCACCTGAAAACGCAGAAAAACCAAACCGGTCCTATTTAATTCGATTTGGAGCCTCCTAGTACTGATCCAACATGGCGACTTGAGAAGATTAACTTCAGAGCTCTTTTCGTTTGGCTTTTAAATGACATTATCTTACATTTTCATAAAATTATACATGTATGAAACTTCTTCGATATTATTTCACCCCAAAAAATTCATTAAACTACTCCGCATTGTTTAGCATCCAAGAGTTCTACAATAGTTTCAACAGTAATCCCAAGTAGGGTTAAAAATTTTATGGAAACAAATCGAGAATCAATAATAATCTCCTTATAATATATATCCTTGTATCTTCTGTAGAGGCACCCACAAGAATGAACTCATGCATTTTTCTTGTATGTAACGCTCCTAAAAACCGAGCTCGTTACCGCTGAGTTATGCGATGGAAGCCTTCGTTCCGCGAGTACTAAAAACTAAAAAAATGAACAGAAGAGAGTGGTCTGATATACCGTTGAAATCAGAATAATATCCACTTTCGAATGGTACAATAAAATGACGCTGAAAATCAGAAAGTCCGTCTGTCAAAAGGTTACTAAACATCATCCGATATGCATCTTTTCAGTTCTTATCAGCACCAAATTTTATGAAAATGTATTCTCTAGTTTTGGCGCTATCGTGTCCACATACATACATACACACAGGCATTTTTTAAAAAACACATTTTCGTGTTCCTGGGGTCTCAAAACGTAAAGTTCTGGCCAATTTTCAATTTTGGATCAGTTGCAGTAACTTCCCCACTTTTATGGGTTGGGAACTTAAAATATGTATAATTTAGATAGTTTATTGATTAATTTAACATTTTGTTGATTTTAAAAACAAATATGTAGCATGTGCAAAAACTTCACAAGCGAAATATGATATTTAATTTGCAACATGAAATAATTAGTAAATTTAGGAGTGGATTTAACGGTGGTGGATTTATTATAAATAAAATTAAGATTTTCACAATTACACTTACCATGACCCAATGTGCTACTCAGCAGTGCACATAGCAAAATCGAAGTTATTTGAGTCTTCATTTTCGATTTTGAACTGCCAGGGTTAGCTGTTTCAATGCTTATATAGTGGAAATTGTGAAAATTTGCAGAATTCATGTTATGTTGATTATACAAAAAACTTAATATTCATTCAAATATTCCTAATACTTATTTTATCAGCATTGTATAAAATGTGCATTGTCGTAAATCTTATCTACTTCAGTATTTTTTTAAAAAGTATTTCATTTTTCACTGGATATGGTAATTTCTACATTCTTCAAGTATTTATAGAAATAGGTACAATGTCATGTTATGCTGAACTAAAATGTATGAGACAATAACTACTTTAAGTTGAAATTTGAAGAGCTTCCTAGAATAAAATCATCCGCTTTCTAAACAGGTTGTGTGAAAGAAACCACACAGACTCTATTTAAATTACCAATAAATAGTCAGGAATTTAGTTTCTCGAAAGACGCTCCTAATGCACTCGAAGATATAGTTTAAAAAAAATACGTACATTATCTGGAATGACCTTGCGGATCTCAATGTGGAGGGCGCCATTCTGGCCGCGATTGCAAAAAGGCGTTTCAAACTTATAGAAAGCTTATTCTTTTTAGATTCAGGTGCTGCCCAATCTCAAAATTGTTTAAACCAGGTGTACCCGAAAAGTGTACTATAAAGGAGGATATTAAAAAGTGGCTAATTTTGGCCTAAGCTAAACAACGGAAAATGAACACAGTTTTTGATAGCATTTTTCTCGTAGAATGCGATGACCTATTCAGTTCTGCGAAAATATGGCGGTAAAAAGTGAAAAAGTTAAGAAAATGCTTGAGAATTTACAAAGTCCTGTCTGAGATATCCACAAGTTAAACTTTTAAGATCCATTATATTTTACTTTAGATTATGTTGGTTTATTTTAGTATTTTTCGCGTAGAATATGATTCTCTACTTCACCTTGCCGAAAAATGTCAGGAAAATGCGGAAAATTTAGAGAATGCCCAAATATTTATAAATTCGAGCCTATGATATTCAAAATTTAAACTTTTTAAGATCCATAGCTTATTATGAGAGATTCAGGTCGTTTCTTGTAGTATTTTTTCCGTAGGATACGAGGGTCAACTCTTTTTTGCGGGAAAATGGGAAAATGTTGGGAAAAGCGTACAAATTAAAAAGATGCTTGAAAACTCACAAAATCTAGCTTAAGATAGTCATAATTTTAACCTTTTTAGATGCAGCATATTAACTAAGAATTGAGGTGGTTTTGCTAGTATTTATCCTTTGGAATACGATGGTCTACTCTGTTTTGCGTTAGAAAATCAAGAAAATGTCGGATGACTCAATATATCTAGTCTGCGTCATTCCTAAATGAAATATATTAGGAATCAGCGTTAAAATTCGGAAAAAATTTAAAAAGTGCATAATAACTTACAATATTTAGCCTGTAACAACCATAAGTTAAACCCATTAAGATCCAGAGTATCTAACTTAATTTCAAGTTAGATAAAACCACTATAATCTCAAGCTAATAATGTTGGTTCTTAACATATTTCACTTGGGGATGACGCAGACTAGATTTTGAAAGTTTTCAAACATTTTCCTGCAAAAGTGAGTAGACCCTCGTATCCCACGGGAAAGATACTAGAAGAAATCACATGAATTTCGCATAATAATCTCTGAATCTTAAAAAGTTTACATTTTGAATATTACAGGCTCGAATTTGTGAATTTTTAAGCGTCATTCTTAAGCGTCATATTTTTAACATTTCAGCATTGTCTCGACATTTTTGGGCAAAGCGAAGTAGAGCATCATATTCTATGAGAAAAATACTAAAAGAAAACACCATAGTCTAGAATAAAATATTATAGATCTTAAAAGTTTAACTTGCGAATATCTCAGACAGGACTTTGCAAATTCTCAAGTATTTTTTCCACATTTTCCCACCGTTTTTCCGTAAAACCGAATACACCACCCCATTTACCGTTGTTTAGCTTAGGCCAAAATTAGCGACTTTTTAACATCTTCCTTTCAGTAACGAATCTCTTTTAAAACTTTTGCGGATATATACAACTTCTGTGATATGAAATCTGCAGAAAAAAATGGAGCAATTTTTAGTGAATGAATTATCTGTATAGCCTAATGGTTGTAAAAGATATGATTATTTTTGTATAGCGCCTTGTTGTTTCGGATATCGTTTTGAGTTCATAAGTGCTCGTCCCGCGCGCTTTGGCCGAGTAGCGACTAGTATCACAATATACATTACAACATTTACAAAACGTTCTTATGATGCTTATTACTTGTACGTAAATATTGTCATTTTTAAGTTGAAAGAAGAACAGAAAAATTTGAACAGAAATTTACTTCCGGACAAAAATTATTACATTATAAATTTTTACTTAAAATATTCATGAGATGCAGAAAACAACATGCAACAAAATAGACTTAAAGGACGAGGGCCTATAAGGCCGGTTTTCGGCCCTTTTTATTTTTAGTCAAAAAAATTTCGGAAAATTTTTTTTATCATATGTATTCAGTATCTAATCTATTCCACCCCAAACCGAACTTCCCCCAACCCCTCCCCTTTCCATGTATCCTCCTTAAATTATTAAGGAATCAGTTTACATTAGTACACGTGCTTAGATGTTTTTGGACTTCATATTTACTTTGAACAAACTGCACCTTAAACTTCCTCTACTACTATACAACACCTCAACACCCCCAACCCCCAACGACAAGCACCTTCTCCCCCACTAACATAAACCTTTATGCTCCTACCAGGTATAATATAGTTTTAAAAGATTTTTTTATTTACTTTACACAGACACACAAAAAAAAATGTCGAGTGCCAGAAGGCAGACCTATATATTCCCATGCTGAACACGAATCCGATGTCCGTTTTGCCGAATTGGCTCTTGCATTTTTCTTAACCCCAAAAAACACCCTGAGACGGCCCGAAAAATCTCAAACAAGTAAATAAAAAGCTTATATATGAGCTGACCACCAATTCCATACGTATTTTGGGGAGCTGAGAGCGAATCTGAGGTCAGAATTGGCCGATCAGTCAGGAATGTTGACATAACCTCAAAAAACACCTAAAAATGCCAGAAAAATCTCAAACAAGTAAATAAAAAGCTTACATGAACTGATCACTATATCTATACGTAATCTGGAGCACTGAAACCGAATCCAAGGTTAGAATTTATGCGCGACGATCGAATATCTTGTAAAATACATATTTAGGATGAAAACGTACCCAAAAATGACTTGCCCGAAATTGACTTTGCTCTACACAATATCTGAACATATAATTTCCGACGTATTTTCACGAACTGAACACAATACCGTAGTCAGAACTAAAGCGCAATCTGCAAACTTTATAGATAAATATCATTTCAACATATTCTCATCAACCCTAGTAAGAGTAGTAAGCGTAGATGGGTAACTTTTAAATTTTCAAGTATCTAAAGAAAATATTATTGAACGGTGACATTATTAGGAACAAATTTTCGGACAGTTTGCTCTGTTGAGAGAGGGATATCGTTTGGACTTAACATTTACCTCCCTTGATGATTTTTTACTTTTTTTTCTTAGAGCTGTTTAGAATTGCATAGTTTTACTTCCACATCCAGCGGAAGTATAGTAACGACAATAGCATATTGTGTATTTAGGTGTGAAAGCAATACATTCCCGGACGACGATGCAAATTGTTGGCCGCAACAAGCATCGAAGTCCGGGAATATGCTTTCACACCGAAGTACACATACTATTTTTTCTGAAATCACAATCAATATTATTATAAAAACCGCTGCCCAAGGAATCACTACTTCCACATCCGGATTTTCTATCCAAGTCACACAACGAAAAAATTTTATATCTAGAAATAATTGTTTATGGAACTTTAATAATATAATATTTGAAATCCCCTACCCCAAAAACCCATAAAACGATACCACACATCGGTAGTTGGGTGGGGGTGGTGATGTTGTAGAACTCTCCAAAATCGTCCTAAGTTGAAGACATAATCAAAATTCGACTTAGGCAAAAATTTCATTTAAAGACATTTTTGGGAATCTGCAGAGGCGCAGATCAGTCCACAAGGACCGTTTTGGGTTCTATAAGGCGTTGGAAATGACCAGGCGAAAATTCGAAGAAACACCGAATTTTCACTTAGGAAAAATGTTTTTGGTTCAGAATATCAGAGTAGAAGTATATAATGACAAAGATTTATGAATAGTATACTTTTTCAAAGGTATCATAAATTGGACTTTGAAAAATAATAATATTTTTGGAAGGGCGTCAAAATTTGGCCCAGGAATCGATTTATCGAAAGTACGCCAAAGTTTCACTTGCAGACTAATTTTTCAAAACTGCGTTGAAATTTGGCTTGAAGATCGATTTTTCAAAAGTACGCCAAAATTTCACCCGCAGATTAACTTTTCAAAAGTACCTTGAAATTTGGCTTGAAAATCAATTTTTCAAAAGTACGCCAAAATTTCACCCGCAGATTAGTTTTTCAAAAGTACCTTGAAATTTGGCTCGAAAATCGATTTTTCAAAAGTACGCTAAAATTGGTCTTAAACTGGATTTTTCAAAAGTACCACGAAGTCAGTTTAAAAAGTACCACGAAAATATACTTTAAATTATTTTTTTATTTTTTATTCCTCAACCAAAGACATTGACCTTTGAGGTACGATCATTGAAAGCACAATTCTAAAGTATGAGCATAAAATTTTAACGATGCACTGCATCCAAAAGGCAAAATAGAAGATTTTGTCAAAGCCGGCGTAGTGCCGATAAGCAAAAATTGATAAAAATCAATGCACATGTACAAGGCCGGTTTCTCGCATGGAAAGAGTTTGGATTGACCCAGCGGCTCGCAATTTGGTCGAGCGCGTTGAGTAGTCCAGACAAAGCGATGGTAGAAAAGCCACTAACGGGGCTTTTCAAATGACAAAGTTATAGAGGAAAACGCCTTGTGCATAAAAATCCAAAAATTCAATTTTGCCTAATAGTCGCTCGAAGGTGAGACGCTGCCAAATCGATATTATTAATCGACTGTGATAAGGGTTAGTAAGTCGTGGACTGATCGAACGCCACTCAACTTATGCAGTAATAAGTCCTCTGAATGTGTTTGAGTACGTGAATCTCCACGATACAAGAACTTTAAAGCTAGGTAGTCTCTAGCGAAACTAAATTCATTTAGTAAAACTTTTTTAAGTTAATTTCAGTCAGCCTTAATTATTCATTTACCCAGAGTCTGAAATGATTCTAAAAGCTCGCATTTTGATTCTGAGAAGGTACGTATGAATCTTTTCTACCTAATCGATCGTTAGCGCGAGCGCTCTCGCTTGTATGGTCTGAAAGTCACTACCTTGATTGGGGAAGGCACGATTCTTTCTTGAGAATTTTGTATAACCAATTCTGTTAAATAAACGGATTCTTTGAACTAATGTTTCTTAATTGATCTTGAGGCCTGTTGACGGTCTATAATCCCTGGAACTTTCGTATAGAAAACCGGATGTGTCGAGTTAATTCGCATTAACGTTCGACCTTCTGGTTGTTGTACGGAGGTTCGATAGGGATTTTTTTATGCGTTTTTTGAGAAATATATTCCGTTATTAATGGACCAAAACGCGATTTTCGCGTACCAAAACTAATCCCTCCGCAGAGAAATTCTTCGGTTGGGATTTTTTTTATGCAAAAATTCAGGAAATTAAGAGGTGCCTAAACCCCTAACGAGGGAATTCGGGTCCAGAGAGAGCGTAGTTTCCGATCTGTGGTAGTGCAGCCTTGGTCCCGCTTTTCGGCTACCGAAGTCATCTTATCTCGAACCCGCCTGGGAGGTAGAAGAACGGGGTAATACGCGACTGGCGCCCCCTGAGAAATAAATTGGTGTCGCGTCATTTTGACGCCCGGTAGTGCGTTCTTCTACATGGCGCCCAACGTGGGGCGTTGTTAGTCAGCAGGGCTTTCTGGAAAGGATATGGATGAATCAACGCCTTTCCAGTTTTACGACGAGCCGACATCTGTGATGGACAACGTCTCTAGAGGGTTAGAGAGGCCGTGCGCGGAGGATGTACTGGGTAGTTCGGGGGTTGGCCCGAGTACCACTGAAGGAGTCATACAGCCCTCCTCAGAACAAGTGTTCGCCCAAATGGCAGCAGGTCTTGCCAAAGCTCTAAGCGAAGCCACGCACGAGCATAAGTATCGGTCGAAGCATCCAAATGCGGAATTTCATGGCTTCGAACACGAAGACCCTGAAACCTTCATTTATCAAATGGAGGAATTTTTCGTCCGAGTACGAATTACGCAGGATAACGACCGACTATATAAAATATCAGAACAGCTCAAAGATGATGCTAAGAAATGGTTCGAACAATATCGAACCCTAATTACCACGTATCCTCTATTCCTCGAGCGATTCAGAAGCCGTTATGATTCAGGTGAAGTACTCACCGAAGCAGTAGCTAATTTATATGGCAAGAAACAAGATGCCGAGGAAAATACGTCAGTATTTATTTCAAGGAAGGTATGCCTCTTCAAGAGGATCGATCCGTTTAAGCCGGAGGCGATGAAGGCGGCTACCATCTTCAATCAGTTGAGACCTGATATGAAAATGCTCCTAAAGAGTGCCGTCATACTAGATACAAATACACTAGTGACGATGACCGAACAAATGGCCAAAATCATGGATGAGAATAAAGAATTCGAGATTCTGCAAAATGCAAAGAAAAGCAAAGACCGAGAAGCGTCCACCTCTACCGCTTCAGCTCAAGGGAATCAGCAATCGAGCAGTAACTGGAGAACGGAACCCTCCGCATTAGCGAAGCCGTCCTCCAGTTCCTTTGGTGCATCTAGGACACCATTCAATGGATCTCAAAGAAGAGATAATCCGTCAGCACCAAGGGTGCATTTTGCAAATAATATTTCCTCGCTGCCTAGAGGGGATATACCGAGAAGGGGTACTGGAGACGTAAGGAACTCCCGAGTCCCGTATCGCCCTTGCAGATATTGCCCAACGGAGCAGTGGCATTTTCATGCGGAATGCCCAAACAATCCCTATCGTAATATGAATACGGGAAACCAAGCGGGGGTCAGAGGCGATGGCCCAGGCCGAACTGTACCAGCCCCGCCTACCAGGCCCCAGCAGGCTCGAAGCGACCCTCGAGGAAGCTCCGAAGCAAGAAGTTTAAATTAAAAAACTTCGATGACCTTCCTGACCTTAATTACCTGTTTAAGGATCAAGAAGTCAACCTATCTCCCCACCGATTCACTACATTAGAATCTATCAATCAAACCAACGACGCTTTCCCTCTGCCTCGCATTAAGATTATAATTAATAATCGAGCGGTTAACGCTTTATTGGATACAGGTTCGACAAGGAATATTATCCAACCGAAATTTTTGAACGACATTGATCAACTTACAGCTCCCCAAACGTTTGTTATGGCTTGTGGCGATGGTTTAGTAGAATCCCTCGGGACTACGACCATGAACGTTAATGTACTAGATGTACCCTTTCAGACCACGTTTCAGGTCATTCAAAATTTAAATGAAGAGCTCATTCTGGGAGCCCCGTTTTTATATGCTCACAATGTCGTATTCGATTATCAACGTAAATGTGTCTACGTCGGCACCGAAGAGCGAATAACCGTCTTCTGGAATCAAGCGGCACATCAAGCAAGGAAGCAATGCCGACTTCCCGAAGAACTGATCATCGGAAACGATAATTTAAAACCTCTATTCGAGGAATTCGCTGAATTGTTCACCGCGGTGCCTACCCAAGCTACCACGGTGACAACGAAACATAAAATAAAAGTTAAAGACGACCGCCCGTTCAATATCAAACCCTACCCCATGTCTCCTTCTAAGAAAAAAGTTATGTACGATCAAATTGAAGAGATGCTGAAAGCCGGGGTCATAGAACCGAGTACCGCTCAGTACAGTTCGCCTCCCATTATAATTGAAAGGCCCGGCAAGAAGCCTCGCTTCTGCATTGATTATCGTCACTTAAATGAAGTAACGGAAGACGAAGCATCCGTCTTACCAAAGATATACGAGAGTATAAAGGATCTAGGAAACGCCAACATATTTACGGTGTTGGACCTCAAGAGCGGATATTGGCAAATCCCTCTTGAGGAGTCGTCAAAAAACTATTCTACGTTTACAACATTAGATGGAGCATCTTACCGATTTAACGTGATGCCTTTCGGATTGAAGACCGCTCCATGTACATTCCAAAAATTTATGGCAAGAGACGTATTGACCGGCTACTTGCATCATTTCTGCAAAGTATATCTCGATGATATTATCATCTACAGCGAAAATATAGAACAGCATGTAAACCATCTGAGAGCCGTCTTTGAACGCCTGCGTTTGCATAATTTAAAGGTGTCACCGGAAAAATGTGTGGTAGCCACGTCAAGCATAACCTATCTCGGGCATCAAATAAATGCCAACACCACTCAACCATTAGAAAAACACATATTACAGATACAAAATTATCCGGCCCCTACGACAAGGCGCCAGCTTCAGAGTTTCCTTGGTCTATGTAATTGGGTACGTGAATATATCCCTAATGTTGCAATAATTACAAAGCCCTTGACCCGACTACTCTCGAAAGACTGGCGCTTCAAGTGGAATCCGGAAGCCCAAGAAGCTTTTATTTTACTAAAAGAAGTATTGAATAAACCTCTAGGACTGCACCGGCCAGATTTCAATAAAATGTTCATACTGCAGACGGACGCATCCTTAATAGGATTATCTGCAGTATTATATCAATTGGGGGATAATGACCAGAAGCACATCGTCTCTTATGCTAGTAATACGTTATCTCCGACGGAGAGAAAATACCATATTAATGAATTGGAATGTTTGAGCGTCGTTAATTATATAAGGAAATACAAAATATATTTGGCAGATCGTCCATTTATAGTCAAAACCGACAATCGAGCTTTACTATGGTTAAATAAGCATAAGGACGAGAAAACGAAATTTACTCGTTGGTCATTATTACTTCAGGAATACAGCTTCACCATAGAACATTGTCCCGGCAAGGAAAATATATTGGCTGACTATCTTAGCAGGAATCCTCAAGGCCCAAACGTCGAAGCAGACGACGAAGAGGAGAGAATGTACCCACCAAAATTCTCGCACAAGGAACGAATATCAGTGATTACCACATTGGAATTAAACGATCAGGTCAGAGAAGCGCAAACGCACTCCAGAGATATCCAAGACCAAATTGAACGATGGAATACTCTAGTGCGACAAGCAGATAAAACCGAGGCAGAGGTGAAATTCGTCAATACAAGACAAGTGATAGGCGGCACACTTTGGACAAGAGGCGAAAATGTTAAAGAAAAATTATACGTACCAAAACGTATGGTCATGAGAGTAATATCTCATTTTCACGACCGACCGGAAGTAGGTCACCCCGGCCGCGATGAAACTGTTAGAATCATCTCGGGCCGCTATTATTTTAATAATTTGTCGAGACTAGTTAACAAATATTTAAATGAGTGCATTATTTGTAATTCCGTAAAAAGCAGACAGTCACAACCGAAGGCTCCTCTCAGAAGCCATGCTCCATCGCATCCGTTCGAAGTTTTAAGCGTCGATGTAATCGGACCGCTTCAGCGAACCAAAGATGCAGATAACCGATATATATTAATGGTAGAGGATGTATTTAGTAAGTGGGTCGAAGCCAAGGCGTTCACCCAAGTCAGTGGAAAAACAATAGCACAATTTATCGAAGAGGAACTAGTGGCGAGATATGGCGTTCCGAGGGTCATCATTTCCGACCAGGGAGGCCACTTCAATTCCGGCTTTTACGATACGTTCTGTACACGTAACAATATTGAAAGATTCTTCACAGCAGCTTACCACCAACAGGCCAATCCAATAGAAAGGAGGGTGCAAGAAGCTAAGAAGATCTTAAAAACCTTATTATATGGTTCACCCAACGACGAGTGGGATCGACATGTTAGTCAGATGGCATATATCTTGAGAACAAGAAAAAACGCCGCTACTGGGCATACGCCCAGTTTCGTAGTACTCGGCTATGAATTACCGCAGATTGGTGATTGGAATATGTTCGCTTATAGACAAGAGCGTCGTAATCAAGCGGACGTTCCCCGCCTTGAAAGAGTCAAGGAAATTCGTAAAAATCAAACAAATTACCAATGGCGTTACGCGCCCAAAGTGGCGGTAACGCCGGTCGTATATAAAGTGGGAGATATGGTAATGACTAAAAGGATCAGGAAGGATCATACCTTCACACCGTCGTGGAGTGGGCCACACAAGGTTTTAAAGAGATTGTCTAATGAAGTTTACCTCATTCACAAGGGGGTAACTTCGACGAGATTACATGTCGATGCCATCAGGCCGGCACCTAAGGGAGACCCCGATGTTGAATTGGAATTGTCTGAAGAATCAGAAGATAGTCCGGATGAAATTCATCTTAGTGACGACGCTTCCTCATCAGACAATGAGATCGCGCCCAGGTCAGAGCGACGTAGCGATACCACACTAGTTCAAATCAATGTTCCCGCAAGTGCTCAAGATGAGCCGGATGTAATAAGTCGAGATCCCGAAGATGCTCGAGATGAGCCAGATATAGAAGAGTCACCTCTAGATATTTCTGAGGTCGACCACGGCTAATAGCCGTTTTCGCTTTTTTTTTTATATTTTTTCTCAAAATTCTAAGTAGCGATTTTGACCTATATGCGGTCGAATCGAAAATTTAAAGTCTACTCCATGAGCAGACATAGAAAGACAGCGAACCCGACGCAAGAGCGCGATCCGGTAAGCCTAGCTTCTCAAGAGCGAGAGCCGCCAAGTTCGAGTAATGGACGTAGGCATAAGTACGAATCAGTACGAGTTTCGGAAGCTGTTTTTCTTATGCAAGAAGACAACTTCTATTTTAATCATTTTAAGTCAACAAAATTAACGTATACCCCAAATGGAAACTACGAGTTTCAGAAGCCGTTCTTCGCTCAAGAAGACGCTTCGATTTTTTTTTTTTTTTATTATACTTTTTTTTCACAAGTCGTGATGACCGCACGAGTATCGTAAGCCGATTTAATCTACCTTACGAAGTAGAAACTACGAGACGAGTTTCAGAAGCCGTTCTTCGCTCAAGAAGACGCTTCAATTTTTTTTTATACTTTTTTCACAAGTCGTGATGACCGCACGAGTATCGTAAGCCGATTTAATCTACCTTACGAAGTAGAAACTACGAGACGAGTTTCAGAAGCCGTTCTTCGCTCAAGAAGACGCTTCAATTTTTTTTTTTTTATATTTTTTTTACAAAGTAGTGATGACCGCACGAGTATCGTAAGCCGATTCAATCTACCTTACGAAGAACCAATTTCTAACCATTATAAGTTAACAAAATTCATGTTAGAAAAATATTTCATTAAAAACAACACATTGTGTTTGTTAGTCGACGCGTCCCAGTCGACGACTTGCTAAAAAGTCAATCTAGTTGCAGAACTGCATTTTCCATGTGCAGAAATGGAAAGATGACCCAGCCTGTCGCAAGGGCGCGGCATGGTGAAGTCTGGAACTCAAAGGCGAGGACCGTCCAAGCTGCGGCATGGAGATATAGACAGCCTCTTCTAGAAAGGACCGAAGTCAAGCAAGAGCGAGACCAGGGCAAAAAAGCGAGTGCAACGAATTAGTGAGAGTGGACGCTAATCAAAATTGTGCTACGCTTCGCACCTCGACGCGGGTGTAATTAAGTTGATAAAAATGTTGTATCAACTTGGCGTATTGTTTAAAAAATGTATTTATTTTTAAGTTAGATAGGCGAATCAGTCGTCTGCCCCAATTAAGGCCGTTATTTTTAAACATCTGTACCATAGGTCAGACCGTCAAATGAAGGCATACAGACATACAAGTGAATATGGAAATTAAAGGCAATCGATGAGTAGAAAAGATTCAACCAAAGGAGGGGAGTGTTGTAGAACTCTCCAAAATCGTCCTAAGTTGAAGACATAATCAAAATTCGACTTAGGCAAAAATTTCATTTAAAGACATTTTTGGGAATCTGCAGAGGCGCAGATCAGTCCACAAGGACCGTTTTGGGTTCTATAAGGCGTTGGAAATGACCAGGCGAAAATTCGAAGAAACACCGAATTTTCACTTAGGAAAAATGTTTTTGGTTCAGAATATCAGAGTAGAAGTATATAATGACAAAGATTTATGAATAGTATACTTTTTCAAAGGTATCATAAATTGGACTTTGAAAAATAATAATATTTTTGGAAGGGCGTCAAAATTTGGCCCAGGAATCGATTTATCGAAAGTACGCCAAAGTTTCACTTGCAGACTAATTTTTCAAAACTGCGTTGAAATTTGGCTTGAAGATCGATTTTTCAAAAGTACGCCAAAATTTCACCCGCAGATTAACTTTTCAAAAGTACCTTGAAATTTGGCTTGAAAATCAATTTTTCAAAAGTACGCCAAAATTTCACCCGCAGATTAGTTTTTCAAAAGTACCTTGAAATTTGGCTCGAAAATCGATTTTTCAAAAGTACGCTAAAATTGGTCTTAAACTGGATTTTTCAAAAGTACCACGAAGTCAGTTTAAAAAGTACCACGAAAATATACTTTAAATTATTTTTTTATTTTTTATTCCTCAACCAAAGACATTGACCTTTGAGGTACGATCATTGAAAGCACAATTCTAAAGTATGAGCATAAAATTTTAACGATGCACTGCATCCAAAAGGCAAAATAGAAGATTTTGTCAAAGCCGGCGTAGTGCCGATAAGCAAAAATTGATAAAAATCAATGCACATGTACAAGGCCGGTTTCTCGCATGGAAAGAGTTTGGATTGACCCAGCGGCTCGCAATTTGGTCGAGCGCGTTGAGTAGTCCAGACAAAGCGATGGTAGAAAAGCCACTAACGGGGCTTTTCAAATGACAAAGTTATAGAGGAAAACGCCTTGTGCATAAAAATCCAAAAATTCAATTTTGCCTAATAGTCGCTCGAAGGTGAGACGCTGCCAAATCGATATTATTAATCGACTGTGATAAGGGTTAGTAAGTCGTGGACTGATCGAACGCCACTCAACTTATGCAGTAATAAGTCCTCTGAATGTGTTTGAGTACGTGAATCTCCACGATACAAGAACTTTAAAGCTAGGTAGTCTCTAGCGAAACTAAATTCATTTAGTAAAACTTTTTTAAGTTAATTTCAGTCAGCCTTAATTATTCATTTACCCAGAGTCTGAAATGATTCTAAAAGCTCGCATTTTGATTCTGAGAAGGTACGTATGAATCTTTTCTACCTAATCGATCGTTAGCGCGAGCGCTCTCGCTTGTATGGTCTGAAAGTCACTACCTTGATTGGGGAAGGCACGATTCTTTCTTGAGAATTTTGTATAACCAATTCTGTTAAATAAACGGATTCTTTGAACTAATGTTTCTTAATTGATCTTGAGGCCTGTTGACGGTCTATAATCCCTGGAACTTTCGTATAGAAAACCGGATGTGTCGAGTTAATTCGCATTAACGTTCGACCTTCTGGTTGTTGTACGGAGGTTCGATAGGGATTTTTTTATGCGTTTTTTGAGAAATATATTCCGTTATTAATGGACCAAAACGCGATTTTCGCGTACCAAAACTAATCCCTCCGCAGAGAAATTCTTCGGTTGGGATTTTTTTTATGCAAAAATTCAGGAAATTAAGAGGTGCCTAAACCCCTAACGAGGGAATTCGGGTCCAGAGAGAGCGTAGTTTCCGATCTGTGGTAGTGCAGCCTTGGTCCCGCTTTTCGGCTACCGAAGTCATCTTATCTCGAACCCGCCTGGGAGGTAGAAGAACGGGGTAATACGCGACTGGCGCCCCCTGAGAAATAAATTGGTGTCGCGTCATTTTGACGCCCGGTAGTGCGTTCTTCTACAGTGACAGGGGGTGGGAGTGGGGGCTGGATAAAGTAAAAAAATATTTTGAGGTTTCTGGTTCTTGTACACACACTAAATCACATTTTTTTTTCATCCCCTTTAATAATGGGGTGGGGGTGGTAATGGGGGTGGCTAATGCCAAAATTTTTTTTGAGACATTAGCTTCTCTTGTCTATACTAAATATCAATTTTATGAACTCTTACCTGCTTGATTTACCTGTTTACTCCAAATTTACCCCAATTTACCCCCCAACCCTTCGACGGAACAAGATGAAAATATAATCTAAAGTACATATGTGTACCAAATTTAAAGTGAATATCTCAAACGGTTCCAGAGTAAACGTGCGCACAAAAAAAGTTACAGACCGACAGACAGACCGACAGACCGACAGACCGACAGACCGACAGACAGACCGACAGACAGAAAAATTTTTTTCGCTCAAACTTGAAATCTTGACGTTTCATGACATTCTAAGCCTATTTGAACAATAAAAATTTTTAAAAATTTTTTTGTCGTTACTATACTTCCACATCCAGTGGATTAAGGAATTTGTATTGATGCATAACATTTCTTCATTACAATCTAACTGCTTACTAATAAATGCAATTTTAATATGAGTTGGTTTGTCTGCGTGTATTTATTTGCTGTCTAAAATATACATAAAAAACCGTACAGGAATGTTACTTTCCCGGCCTAGGCCGGGAAAGTAACATTCCCGTACGGTTTTGTTGATCGTTGCTTGGCAACGGATCTTTTCCGGTTCGTTTTGTGATAGTTTCTTAGCAACGGACTAAAATACTGGAATTGTGCATTTTTCGATCTGAAATCGCGCCGAAAATGTGGATCGATTTCAGAAAAAAAAATTTTTTTTAATTTTTATTGTTCAAGTAAGCTTAGAATGTCATGAAACGTCGAGATTTCCAGTTTGAGCGAAAAAAAAATTTCTGTCTGTCTGTCGGTCTGTAACTTTTTTGTGCGCACGTTTACTCTGGAACCGTTTGAGATATTGACTTAAAATTTGGTACACATATGTACTTTAACGAGATCTAGAACTAGATTATATTTTCATCTTGTTCCGTCGAAGGGTTGGGGGTAAATTGGGGTAAATTTGGAGTAAATAGGTAAATAGGGCAGGTAAGACTTCATAAAATTGATATTTAGTATAGACAAGAGAAGCTAAGGTCTCAAAAAAAATTTTGGCATTAGCCACCCCCATTTCCATCCCCACCCCATTATTAAAGGGGATGAAAAAAATGTGATTTAGTGTGTGTACAAGAACCAGAAACCTCAAAATATGTTTTTACTTTATCCACCCCCCACTCCCACCCCCTATCACCACCCCCACCCCACTACCGATGTGGGGTATCGTTTTATGGGTTTTTGGGGTAGAGGATTTCAAATATTATATACATTAAAGTTCCATAAAAAATTATTTCCACATACAAAATTTTTTCGTTGTGTGACTTTGGATAGAAAATCCGGATGTGGAAGTAGTGATTCCTTGGGCAGCGATTTTTGCGACTAGGACACCTTCACGTGGTGGATTTATTTCGACTAAGATCCTAGGTAAGAAAAATCCCGTCATGACAAAAGTAGAGAAAGAGTTTACGATCCAGGGGAGGGAAACTTCAGTATCGACGGCCGGTCAGGCTGGGAAAGCGGGACCGCGGGCGTCGTTACCATGCAACCGCAGCTCAAGTGAAATGGGAAACTTTGCTTCCTATGAGTACAAGAAATTTGCACAACTGTGTAAATAATGCGAATTCCTCCTGTTTTGTTTGTAGTAAATTGGAGGTTCCGAAAATCGAAAAAAAATCAGCGGTAAGATAAAAAATATTTATCTAAAATCTATATGTGATATGTTTAAGTATATTCATCAACCCTTCTTCATTATGATAATATAAGAGCAAGTGTTCTTTTCCTTGTGTAAAATATTTTCCAAAGTCTTTTTCTCTCTAGAATGAACATCACTTGATACTAAATTGTCTTTTTCCATAATCGCCGCTAAATATTCTTCCCTACCATTAAATTGACCAAGATTTCTAATAACATTATTAACTTTATCATTTCACCAAATATTGGGAGTTTTAGTTTTTATCGAACACTCACATTCACTATCTTCATATTCACTGTCATCTTCTTGACTTTCGGAACAATCAGTTTCCATTAATTTTAGCATTAATTCCGGAAACATTTGTTATTGCTAAAAAATAACACTCTTTACGGATTCCAGGCTCCTTCTATATTGTTGGATTTTTATATTTTACTTTTTAACTTTCTTTCCATTTGTCCAACATCTTATGACATATGATGCAAGGTACCATGGAAAACTTTTATCCACTAATTCCATACTATAACTTTTTAGATAAATATTGTTTATTTTATCATTGATTTTTTTCGATATTTCGGAACATCGAATTTACTAAAAACAAGGCAAGAATTTTACACAAAGCACTTTAAACCAAGAACTCTAAATCTAACAAAACTTAAGGCAAGAACTTTGCACGAAGAACTTTAGATGCAACATATTCTAAGATAGGAACTTTACACAAAGAACTCTAAACTAAGAACTACTAATAGTTCTTGCCTTAGAAACTTAACAATCTTGTCTTAATTTGTAATAGGTTTAAATTTTTGGTTTAAAATTCTTGTCTCAGGTTATGTTGGGTTAAGAATTCTTAGTTTAAAGTTCTTGGTTTAAAGCTCTTGCCTTAAGTTATGTTAGGTTTCGAGTTCTTGGTTCAAAGTTCTTGGCGTAATGCTCTTGCCTTAGGTTACTTTAGTTTGAAAGTTCTTGGTTTAAGCTTTTAATTTATTTGTTTTGGATTTTGGGGCATTTTTAGGTGTTTTTTGAGGTTCTGTCAAAATTCCTAACTGATCGGCTATTCTGACCTCATATTCAGTTTCATCGCCCCAAATTAGAACTCTAAATCTAACAAAACTTAAGGCAAGAACTTTGCACCAAGAACTTTAGATGCAACATATTCTTAGACAGGAACCTTATACAAAGAACTCTAAACCAAGAACTCCTAATAGTTTTTGCCTTAGGAACTTAACAGTCTTGTCTTAATTTATAATAGGTTTAAGTTTTCGGTTTAAAATTCTTGTCTCAGGTTATGTTGGGTTAAGAATTCTTAGTTTAATGTTCTTGGTTTAAAGCTCTTGCCTTAGGTTATGTTAGGTTTAGAGTTCTTGGTTCAAAGTTCTTGGTGTAATGCTCTTGCCTTAGGTTTTGTTTTGGATTTTGGGGCATTTCTTAGGTGTTTTTTGAGGTTATGTCAAAATTTCTAACTGATCGGCTAATTCTGACCTTATATTCAGTTTCAGCGCCCCAAATTACGTATAGATATAGTGATCACCTCATTTAAACTTTTTATTTACTTGTTTGGGATTTTTCGGGCATTTTTAAGGTGTTTTTTGAGGTTAGCAAAAATGCAAGAGCCAATCCGGCAAAACAAACATCGGATTCGTGTTCAGCGGGTCGAAATGCATGGGAATACATAGGTCTGCCTTCCAGCACTCGACATTTTTTTTTGTGTGCCTGTGTTATTAATAAAATGTCAATTTCTCTTTAAAAACGTCTAACCATGTGTGCTAATGTAGACTGGTTCTATAATAACACAGCCCCACAAAATAAAAAAAAAAGTTCTGTACCAGAGACGTGAATACATAGATTTTGTGTATTTTTTTATGCTGAATCCGAATCCGCAGCCAAAAATATGGGTTACCCAGGTAGTTTTTTAGTAAAACGCAAAAACATCCCCTAAAATAGAGTGATACGGTAAAGCTTTATAATGAAATGCAACAATTTGTAAATACTTTGAGAAAACATTTCAAAATAAGATTTTGACCATTAGAAAGAAATATATGCACATTAAATCCATACCCACCCCTACGAGGGCGTAATTCCACCCCCGAGATCAAATAACGAATGTTATATTGCAAAACAATGTGAAGAGCCATAGTCTCGTAGTTTGTAATTCCAAATATACAAATGTAGGTTGACAGACAATATACCTAAAAAATATAATATAATCTAATTTTTAAGGGGCTTGAAACCGCCTCTGCAGACCTAGGTATTTCTCACCCCTTTGAGTCACATATTCTTCTATTCAATGGTTTGGTCTAAATTTTGTTACCGTGAGTTTTTGGAGTCGCTGATTACGAATCTGAAGTCCGAATCCGAAAATTCCTGAATAAAAGATGGCGGATTCAATATGGCGGATGTAAAAATCGGAAAAGCATTCAAAATTTGAAGATTATGGTTAAAACTTGTTACTCGGGGGTTTTTGGAGTCGTTGATCACGATTCGCAAATTCTTAAATCCAAAATGGCAGGCCCATTGTGGGGGATTAAAAAGTACCACAGAAATTGGTATTTACCACCCAAAGAAATACGTTATGAATGTTTAAAAAAATTGAGGCATTTGAGTAAAAATAGGCAAATGTCTAAAAATGAGAAACAAGGAATATAAATTCGATTTGCAGTGTACAGTCTCGCTTAAATGTGAAAGTGAGGACGAATGAAATATGGACTATTTGCAGCCAAATATATAAAACTGATCATTGTGGCAATATCGTGGGAAATTTTAATTTAGAACTTGAAAGTATCCCTTTCCTAACGAGTTACATGAGCTGGGTGGAAAATTTGAATGGCGAATGGTACATTATCATTATTAATCTTGTGACCACGTCTATCCAGGCAGAGGGAGGGTAGCTGTTAGTTTGACATCTGTCAAAGTGACGTTTATCCCGTTTGACATCTGTCAAAATGACGTTTACTTCCTTTGACATCTATCAAAATGACGTTTATCCCGTTTGACATCTGCCAAAATGACGTTTATCCCGTTTGACATCTGTCAGTTTGACATCTGTCAAAGTGCCATTTATCCCGTTTGAGATCTGTCAGTTTGACATCTATCAAAATGACGTTTATCCCGTTTGACATCTGTCAAAGTGCAGTTTATCCCGTTTGACATCTGTCAGTTTGACATATGTCAAAGTGCCGTGTGACATCTGACGTTTATCCCGTTTGATATCTGTCAGTTTGACATCCGTCAGTTTGACATCTATCAGTTTGACATGTCAGTTTGATATTTTACCGTTTGTTAAAAGTATTTTAGATAATAAAGATAGATTTACGTTGGTAGCTCTTGCGGAAATTGATTTATAAGTAATTATTTTGATTAGAGCATATGGAAATAGATGCCTAAAATGTCGACTAGATATAATATGTTTCCGCAGGATATTTCAAATGTGGCGCGAAAAAAATTTTTTTTATATAATTTTTACCAAATAGGCGTCTACGGAGAATCGTGATCAGCGACTCCAAAAACCTCCGAGTAACAAGTTTCAGCCATAATCTTCAAATTTTGAATGCTTTTCCGATTTTTACATCCGCCATATTGGATCCGTCATCTTTTATTCAGGAATTTCCGAATTCGGACTTCCAATTCGTAATCAGCGACCCCAAGAACCCGCGGTAACCAAATTTAGACCAAACCATTGAATAGAAAAATATGTGACTCAAAGGGGTAAGAAATACCTAGTCTGCAGAGGTGGTTTCAAGCCCTTTAAAGCTTGAAACCACCATAAGATTGTGTTATATTGTTTAGGTATATTGTCTGTGAACCTACATTTGTATATTTGGAATTACAAAGTACGAGGCTATGGCTTTACATATTGTTTTGCACTATAACATTCGCTATTTGATCTCAGAGGTGGAATTACGCCCTCGTAGGGGTGGGTATGAATTTAATTTGCATGTATTTCTTTCTAATGATCAAAATCTCATTTTAAAATGTTTTCTCAAAGTATTTACAAATTGTTGCATTTCATTATAAAGCTTTACCGTATCACTCTATTTTAGGGAATGTTTTTGCGTTTTACTAAAAAACTACCTGGGTAACCCATATTTTTGGCTGCGAATTCGGATTCAGCATAAAAAAATACACAAAATCTATGTATTCACGTCTCTGGTACAGAATTTATTTTTTCTTTTGTGCGGCTGTGTAATTAAATGGAGTTACATGGAGTTCTGTTTGGGGTGGAATAGATTACATATTGAATAATATATATGATGAAAATATTTTTTCGAAATTTTTTGACCAAAAATAAAAAGGGGCGAAAACCGGCTTTATAGGCCCTCCTCCTTTACTTAGTGCTTGTAAAATCGAAGTTATAATTTACTCTCACAATATCAAGGTATATACATGCAAGCAAAGTATGAACCAATCCAAGAGAGAAATAATTTGCAAATCAAAAATAATTGTTTATAAAATATATTTTTTACAGAAAAACTGAAATGGACTTCCATGTTAAAGCCTTAATAAACAATACAAGTGTCACAAATATCAGTTACAAATTAGGTGCAAGACAAAATAATGTACCAGCCCAGTGCATTTAGCTGAAAAAGGTGCGTTATTAAGGAAATATTTTGAACTTCAGGCATGAATGAAACCTTTTTCAACGTACTGTAAAAAAGACCTATTTAAAAGTTTAACTAACAAAATATAGTGCGCAAATAGTTTTTTTTTTTAAATAATTCAAAAAAATCAATACCTACTTATCAAAAAATATTTTGAAACTGTGATAACTGAGAACTCAAACAATTTAAATGATAAAATTACGAAAAAAATTATATAGGGGTTTTCGAGGCCACGATTTTAATATAATTTAAAATGACTTGAAAATCATGCAAACAATAATAGTAATAATAATAATATTTATTTATGTATCAAAATATTTATATATGCAATACATAGTTTGCATTAACATTAAACACTATAAATAAATATTAGCCTTCCATAAGGAAAGAACGTAACACAAATAAGAATAAAACATTTATGAATCAAAGAAAATATTCAAGAATTACTAAGTTAAAACTTGTCAGCCATTCTTGAATATCGTCGAATCCACTCAGTGAATCTTGTATCGTAAAAACTGAAAAAGATTATCTCTATTTACTTATATTCCCAAGAGATAATAGCAGAATTTATTTTTTATATTTATTGTTGAAAAGGGAAAAAATGGAAAAAAGGGAGAAGAGAAAAAAAAAACAAAGAAACAATAATACTTCATATTCAACAAATATTATTATCAAATATCTTATAAAAAAACCGCTGCCCAAGGAATCACTACTTCCACATCCAGATTTTCTATCAGTCACTCACAACGAAAAAATTTTGTATGTGGAAATAATTGTTTATGGAACTTTAATAACATAATATTTGAAATCCTCTACCCCAAAAACCCATAAAACGATACCCCACATCGGTAATGGGGCGGGGGTGGCGATAGGGGGTGGTAGTGGGGGGTGGATGAAGTAAAAAAATATTTTGAGGTTTCTGGTTCTTGTACACATACTAAATCACAAATTTTTTTCATCCCCTTTAATAATGGGGGTGGTAATGGAGGTGGCTAATGCCAAAATTTTTTTTGAGACCTTAACTTCTCTTATATGTACTAAATACCAATTTTATGGACTCTTACCTGCTTGATTTACCTATTTACCCCAAATTTACCCCAATTTACCCCCCAACCCTTCGACGGAACAAGATGAAAATATAATCTAGTTCTAGATCTCATTAAAGTACATATGTGTACCAAATTTCAAGTCAATATCTCAAACGGTTCCTGAGTAAACGTGCGCACAAAAAAAAGTTACAGACAGACAGACAGACCGGCAGACCGACAGATAGACAGACAGAATTTTTTTTCCGCTCAAACTTAAAATCTCGACGTTTCATGACATTCTAAGCCTATTTGAACAATAAAAATTTTTTAAAATTTTTTTGTCGTTAATACCACTGGATGTGGAAGTAATACATAAATAAAAGAAAATTGAAAAGCAAAGTTGTAGAGAATTAAATTATCTACAATAAAGTCAGTGAGAGTCTATAATTTATGTGCAAGGGGAAACAAGCAAAGTGTGTACAGATTCATCAAATTTAAACACATATACTGCTACAACAACAAAATATAGATATCTGCCGTCACTCACTTTTTAATGTGAAATTTAATTATCTACAATTTTGTCCCTGTAGTTTTTTCACAGCTCCATACCATTTTGGCAGGGCCTTCGTTTTAATGTGGGTATGGTTTTCTACGTATATTATACAACGTGATCTACCAAGAAATGCGGAAAATAAAATGGTGTGCTAGTCTTCAATGTGGGAAAGCCCCTGCAAAATTTTAGAGGATTCTGAGGTAATTTAGTATATTAAATTATTAGTCAATTTGCGAAGATACACTACTGATGTTGTATAAGTCCTGACCTAATTCTGAAGAGGTCGACGAACTTACTGGTGAAAGAACGTATTCGAGTTGTTTACATTTCCTTAATTGGCACAAAAAGTGAAGCCGGCCGGCGAGATCAAAAAAAGAGGTCTACACACGATCCAGCGGCAGGTAGTCAACATTGTTGGTACGCTTTGAAGATAATTGGAATTCCAGCGGACCAATTCACTTTTACGAATGAGTTCAAAGCATGCCGACAAGGCTGGCTCCATGCCACTGGATCGTGACCCCTAGAGAGCCGCGTTTTTTGCTTCCGGTCGAACAATAGTTACACGGCCGTGTCATTCACCGGTTTAACTAAATATCTCGTATATCTGCTTGTCATTTCAGCATGTCTTCGATTTATCGATTTATTTCGGTATTTTTGTAGTGTGATTTGATTAAAACCAAAAAGTCACTTCTATCTTATTATCCAGTTTTGCTGTCAGTAGTGTCAATCCTAGGGTAACCATACGTCCGGAATTTCGCTGGAAAGTCCAGCATTTTGGAGTACTGTCCAGCATTTACAAGTGTCCAGCGAAAGTCCAGCATTCTGACCATATGTCCGGAATTTCGCTGGAAAGTATTACAAGTGTCCAGCATAAGTTCAGCATTCAGGTTATAGTGAAGTTATAGTATTACATTTTTTTTTCGGATACTTGCTTTCCGCTCATCAAAAATTTTGTGATCAAAAAAATTTTTTTTCGGATTTCTCCACGCTTATCAAAAAAATATTTCTCCCCCCCGCTCATCAATTTCAATTTTCGAGGAAAAATATTTTTGTTATTTTCAGCCCAAGCTCAAGGCCCAGATCCGCCCTTGGCAGAAGTGTCCAGCATTCACTTAACAAAAATCTGGTCACCCTAGTCAATCCCAAGTCTGATAAAGTGATATGGTTGTACCGCGTTACGTTAGATTAGTTGAAGTCATTGGCGGCGCATTCCTACAAAAAAATAAGGTAATTTTTTTGGTCATTTTTTTAAAATTTTTCATTTTTTTTACTCCTTTCGGTGGGGACAACCTACTGTTAAATTTTCCGCATGTCCTGGTAGATCACGTTGTATATCTGTAAATAATGGAACTGCCATTTCGAATTTTGCAAATTATTTTTATTCGGGAGGTCGGAAAAGTATGCCCTACCTTCATTCAAAGTTCAAGTTCCTAGCTCATCTCGAAGTACTCAAACAATTCACTGGATAAATAAATATAGGTAAAAACTTCGTTACACTCTGTTTCATGGAAAAGTATAAAGTGTAGCTATGTATATACGAATTGTTAGGGTACTTCACGACGAGCCAGGAACTTGAAATTTGGCATGAATGCCAAAAAACTTGAAAAATTCATAATAGCGTCTCCAATATGGCTTCCAAAATTTGAGTCAACTGATGATTTTTAATGATCCCCGTATCAGAGCACGGCTATCTTGCTTTTCTAAATGTTACAGCTGCTGAAAAATTGATACAATGTGCACATGAGATTTTCTATTCCGACCAGGGCCGCCAACAGGGGGAGGCAGGGGGGACAAATCCTCGGGGCTGCGGCTATATTACGTCATATAGCCTAGGCATTGCTTTTTAATAAATTTAAAACTTAATGCGAAAAATAAAATAACAAAACCTTCAAAGAGGGAAGAGGCCCTTAATAATAAGCATCCCCGGGGCCCGGTAAAGCTGTCGGCGGCCCCGATTCCGACTATTGCAAATTGTTATTATTATAAAAAATCAGACAGGACATCTGAGAATACATCATTCAAGCTGTAATGTCCGCCCTACAAAATGTTGATATCTTATTTATTAACTAAGTTAACACCATTTGTAGTTTAGTTTATGAGAGACAGAAATGTTTTTTTAAATTTGTCTTTCAAAGGGCTGTAATTTACAAAATAAATTTTTGTAATTTTTTTTACTTCATATATATTGTAATTTGGAGTTCTGAGCTTATAATATAAACTCGCTTAATAAAAATTTATACGAATAATTTAAGAAGCTTTTTGGAAAACAAATATATACATATGTGGTAATATCTACTTTTTTTTCATTTGCATAATGAGTCGTACTTTTTGCTGGAGTTTAAATTTATGTCATTGGCAGTGACCATGTTGTAGAACATCCCAGAATCGAAACAAAAATAAAAATTTCGACTTAAGAAAAAATTCATTGAAAGACATTTTAGAGTACAACATACTAGATTTAAAGGCATCAGCCCCGAAAACTGGCATAAAAGGACTTATATACGTTCATTAAGACGTAAGGCGCAACCAGGTAAAAATTCGAAGAAACGCCGAATTTTCACTTAGGAAAATATGTTTATATCCAGGCCGTAAGAGTAAAAGTATATTATGGTCGTGGGAAAGTATACTGAAAATAAAAGTATAATTTTGGTCAAGTACAAAAATACCTTATACTTTTTCAAAAGTGCGCCAAAGTTGAAAATATTTCTATGGACAAGGAAGAGCAGATAATATACTTTTTAAGAAGTAGGCTAAAAGTGTACTTTGAAGATATTTTTGAATATTTTTAACTTTTTTATTGCTTCATGAAACATGACGAAAATGAAGACACAGTGATTATGGATATCATTCAAAAGAATAAGTATGAAATTTTAACGATGCGACATATTGAAAGAGCCAGACCGAAAAATGTGGTAAAAGCGCGTAACGTCAATAGGCAATTATTGGGCAAAAATTAGTAAAAATGGACAAGGTCAGTTTCTCGAATAAAAGAAATTTGGATTCATCCAGCGGCTAGTCAGTTGGACGAGTGCGTTGGAGAATCGGTAGGAAGTGATAGTAGGAAAACCAAATGCAGGTCTTTCCAAATGGCAAAGCTATAGAGAAAATCGCCTTGTGCATAAATAAGACAAAAAGGCCATTTACCAAAAAAGTCGCTCGAAGGCGAACTCGTGTCACCTTCCTCATATTAAACCTATATGAGGGCCAGTACGTCACGAGGCGGAAAGTTGTAATAACTCATATATAGTTGAACTCAAATCGAACTGCGTTTTTGTCAATGATATAGTCACTTCAGGAACCTAACCACTAGTGTCCCAAAATTTTGAAAAAGTAAAATATTTTTATATTAGTTTCAGTCAATCCTAAAACCAAAGTGCATGCGTAAACTTCTCAGGAAGTTTGAATCTTTCACCTAATCGATTGCTAGTATACGGTCTCAATTAAATGGTAGTTGCGAAACCAAAGTTCTCACTCGGCCTTGCCCTACTTGGAAAGGCGTTTCATTGAAATATATAGATTCACCTATATAGGATATTGCATATTATCTGTACTTATTTTAAATCTAAACAATAAATGGTATTTACCCCTCTGGGTTCGGGGGTAGAATAGGCCCAGGGAATCCCCTGCCTGTCGTAAAAGGTGACTAACTGGGGCACCTGTTCCACTACCTACTTCCATCACTACCTCTCCAAACCCTTCCCTACCTCTCCTTCTGATCCTTTCCTTTTTCTTACCCCCTGCAGTGTTTGGATCAAGAATTAACCTGTCGTGTCCTCCTGCTTGTCGTAAGAAGCGATTAAAAGGAGGCCACGTGTTTGCCGTGCGTGGCGACCCTTGTCGTCGGAGAAAGGGAACCTGGGTACTGAGGGTCGGTTTAGCCACCCAACACTTACCTTCGGCCCTGGATTCGGCTAGAAGGGCGGTGGTCGAGAAAAGAGCCCTTTGACCTACCAATCGGCTTGGAATGACCATAGTCTCTGGGTTTGAGGGTTCAAGGAGACTGGGACAGTTAAGCGGCGAATAAATTATATCTTTATGGCGCATGATATAACCTCGTTGGCCAGTCGAGAAAAAACAGGCCCCAAAACTGATTGTGGTACATCTAAAACTACCACAATCCCTCTCAGCCAGGAAAAGTCAGACATTGTTCCTCGGTTCCTGGTAATAAAGAGGATTGGCGAGGGTAACTTTGATAAAGGGAACCCATTCGTCATTTCAAGAAGCCTTTTCGGCCAAGGGCCCCAGCCGGCGCTTGGTCTTTTTCGGAATTCTTCCCCCCGTTTATCAAAAATTTTTTTTTCGGATTTTTTCGAAATGAATTACAGGCATGGTAAGATACTGACGATATATGGTCAATTCGAGTGAGGCATCCTTGTAGCATTATACTCAAGAGTAGCCAAGTTACCCACTACTGAAAAGCTGCGGTCGCTGGATGACGACGCCTGCGGGCCCGCTTTCTCACCCTCACCAGCCGCCGATACTGGGCTTCCGTTACCCTGCATCGTAAATGCCTTACCTATTTTTACCATGGCAGCATATTTTATTAACCCAGGAGCTTTGTCAGAAGAATCTGTTGCCTACCGTCACCACGTGGAGGTGTCCTGGTTGCAAAAATATGGAAGGGAAAACTGAAAAAACAAAACTTATAGCTCTTCCATCAAGTTTTAAAATTGTGAACTTAATGCTCGATCTAAGTTACAGTCTATATGTATTTAAACTGTATTTAAGATGGAATCACTTGCATGATCAGATTTATATTCCTCGTTTCTCATTTTTAGACATTTGCCTATTTTTACTCAAATGCCTCAATTTTTTTAAACATTCATAACGTATTTCTTTTCCGATTTTTACATCCGCCATATTGGATCCGCCATATTTTATTCAGGAATTTTCGGATTCGGACTTCAGATTCGTAATCAGCGACCCCAAAAACCCGCGGTAACAAAATTTAGACCAAACCATTGAATAGAGAAATATGTGACTCATAGGTCAAGAGGTGGTTTCAAGCCCCTTAAAAATAAGATTATATTATATTTTTTAGGTCTATTGTCTGTCAACCTACATTTGTATATTTGGAATTACAAACTACGAGGCTATGGCTTTTCACATTGTTTTGCACTATAACATTCATTATTTGATCTTAAAGGTGGAATTAACCCCCTCGTAGGGGTGGGTATGGATTTAATTTGCATATATTTCTTTTTAATGCTTAAAATCTTATTTTAAAATGTTTTCTCAAAGTATTTACAAATTGTTACATTTCATTATAAAGCTTTACTGTATCACTCTATTTTAGGGGATGTTTTTGCGTTTTACTAAAAAACTACCTGGGTAACCCATATTTTTGGCTACGGTTTCGGATTCAGCATGAAAAAATACACAAAATCTATGTATTCACGTCTCTGGTACAGAATTTTTATTTTTTTTTTCTGGGGCGGTGTAATCCAACTTGCGGATCTAGATGAAACTAACCACATATCACATGTTACTAAAACGACATTTTTTATCCATTTGTGTTTCTGCGACTTCCGGTTTGACCGGAAGTGACCTCTACTTTTGATTTCTAAATGGGACACCTTGTATATTTTCGCATTTCTGGAAATAACTATTCAGCGGGAATGATATTTGGTTACTAATCACGATTTGAAGGTGTAATCCAATGCAGGTCGTGGTATTTGCTCGCTGAGTAGTTGTTTCCTTCAAATCCTATTTCATAAACAGTGAGTATAGGCCACTAGGGCTAGAGGTCGCCGCTCTTGATACTTGCTCTGCAAGTCTCTATAGGCGTCTGAAAATAAGGAGTACGCCACCTGGTGGTCTATAGTCAAACTAATTATGGGCTTTTCTGTCATTGTCTCTTTAGTGTACGATGATATCAACAATAAGTAAATGATAAAATGAGATGCTAAGTTATTAAAAATATGATAGCGTTTAAAGGGGCTACAATTTGCTGGAGCCAACCTAGTCGGTATCATTTGTAGAATGCAGGGACAACTCGTGAAAGTTGAGTTGGCACGACAATGTTCAAAGCATACCCTCTTTGATGTAGACACCTTTAACCAGGCATTGAGAGGTAAAAAGCTGGTGCCAATAACCGTGGCCCGGGTAGTAATAATAATATCCTAGACAATCACACATTGTAAGTGAAATTTTTGAAATAAGTAAGTATATGTAATTCCAATATATTTAAACTATTGCACCATGCACTATTATGTTTTAACCCCTGAATGTTTCTATTTCATATTTTACAAAATACTGTTTCATTTATTTTACTCAAAGAATTAATAAATGTCTTTTCAGTTATATTCAATGTACCACTAATTTCATGGGTATTTGAATCTGAGACACTTGTTTGTAAACATAGAGCATACACATTGATTTATTAAGTTTTGTGTTGAATATGGGTTGTACCACACAAAATAATATGTCCTGCATTTAAATCATATTCCCCTTCATACACACACTTAGAATTTTTACATTTTTAGTGCTTTACAAATGTTCCATACATTGCAATATGCTTAACCTAAATGTCACTCATGTTTCCTGAAAAAAAAGTGATTTAAACTACAACTGTACATAAATTTAAAGAAATATTTAAGTTTATTAATATTTAACTTGCCAGACACCGTTTATGTCGACGAAACTGTACTTTTCAAGGGGAAAACTAGATAACCTAAAAAAATATGAATTTTGCTGAATAATGCCATTAACGTCTTGCAAATCACTTACAACAAAATATTGCAAACCTTTAGATCATATATTATTAATGTTATTATTTTTAACGTCAAAAATAACAATAAACAGAACAAAATCAATATAAGTATTCTCCATATAAACAAACAAAAAGCCTATAATTAGTTCACGAGTTCTCCACTTTGGCGCTGGCATCTTAAATTCAGACGCCTATACGCCACAGAGACATAAGTGATAATGTCCGACGTATAGTAGCATCTGACCATAGAGAGTTTACCTCTTACCTCACTTCATTTGCGTAAGTTTGTATAAGACTAGCAGGTTGACCAATATCATTTGTCTGTTCCATGACCTATGGCATACTGAAACATCTTAATTAGCTCTTAAGTCTATCTATGGCAGACAGGTGTTGCTATAATCTTACAATTATTCTTAAGCCAAATCAATCTGCTTCTGGCGATGTTCGCCGTGGTTGTCTGGCTGACTCCGAGGCTAGGAGCTGATGCGACATGTAATACTGAAAAAAACTCTGAATAAAATCTTGTTGAGCTTGAGCTTGAGGAGAACAATGTTCGAAACCGGTCTATGTCTGGTTAGGAACTGACAAATGATATTTGGTTACTGATCACGATTTGAAGGTGTTATCCAATGCAGGTCGGGATATTTGCCCGCTATATATTAACAAAAAACAGCAATTTTGAACAAAAATTTAATTTCTACAATTAATTATTATTTTTTATTTATTTGCTTTTATCATGATTAGAGAATATTATTTAGGTATTATGCAAATCACAACTTACACACTTTATTTATTATGAAAATACCTACTTTCTGTATATTGTTGCTCTAATCTGGGCACGCTAATATACTAGTAAGGTAAATACTTTAAAACACTCATTGTTGGAGAACCAATCAAAACAACTACTCTTCTAGGTAATACTGACGAAGTATTGAATTACATGATAGGATTCTTAGCATTTTAAAGCAAAAAATATATTGAAAATATTTAAATCTTTTATTCAAATTTAGTCATCCACACTTTTTTCATTTAATATGAAATTATTTCGCAGCTGTGAAAGAAATGTGATTTTCTTATCGATTTCATTGTGAGAAGTTTCACATCATTCATAGTTTTGCTTTTTTTAATGTCGTCAATACTGACATGGAAACAAGAGCGGATTTACGGGGAGGAAATGTGGGTAATCCCCCCCCCCCATGAATTACAAAGATATAAAAAAATTATTGGCGAAATAAATAATTTGAAACGAAAATTAATAAATCTTATCTTTATCTAATAACATTTATATAACAATAAAGGCGGTGAGTTGGTTGTTTTGCTAATAATAAAAGACGAATAACTTATTTTGTTATTTAATTAATATATTTTACTAAGTATAAATTAAAATTTTTACTGTTTCTAATTAGTTGTTTTCCAAATATGATTTTATTTTTATATTTTATGTATGTTTCATTTAATAAACTATATTTACTTGTCATAATAAATTTGTAGTTTCTTTCATTTTAAATAAGGTATTGAAAACTATTTTCCCAAAATCCCGCAACTTAGAACTACTACTCCTACTACTTTAAAAAATAATAAAAAACCGCTGCCCAAGGAATCACTACTTCCACATCCAGATTCTCTATCCAAGTCACTCACAACGAAAAAACTTTGTGTGTAAAAATAATTGTTTATGGAACTTTAATAAGATAATATTTGAAATCCTCTACCCCAAAAACCCATAAAACGATACCCCACATCGGTAGTGGGGTGGGGGTGGTGATTGGGGGGTGGTAGTGGGGGGTGGATAAAGTAAAAAAAATATTTTGAGATTTCTGGTTCCTGTACATACACTAAATCACATTTTTTTTTCATCCCCTTTAATAAGGAGGTGGGGGGGGGGGGTGGTAATAAAGGTGGCTAATGCCAAAAATTTTTTTGAGACCTTAGCTTCTCTTGTATATACTAAATACCAATTTCATGGACTCTTACCTGCTTGATTTACCCATTTACCCCAAATTTACCCCAATTTACCCCCCAATCCTTCGACGGAACAAGATGAAAATATAATCTAATTCTAGATCTCGTTAAAGTATATATGTGTACCAAATTTCAAGTCAATATCTTAAACGGTTCCAGAGTAAACGTGCGCACAAAAAAAAGTTACAGACAGACCGACAGACAGACCGACAGACAGACAGACAGAAATTTTTTTTCGCTCAAACTTAAAATCTCAACGTTTCATGACATTTTAAGCCTATTTGGACAATAAAAATTTTAAAAAATTTTGTTGTCGTTACTATACTTCCACTGGACGTGGAAGTAATAAACGCTTGATAAAAAGAAAATGTTTTAAATTTTATTTATTACTTAATTACTTCTACGTCCAGTGGAAGTATAGTAACGACAAAAAAATTTTAAAAAATTTTTATTGTCCAAATAGGTTTAAAATGCCATGAAACGTCGAGATTTCAAGTTTGAGCGAAAAAAAATTTTCTGTCTGTCTGTCGGTCTGTCTGTAACTTTTTTTTGTGCGCACGTTTACTCTGGAACCGTTTAAGATATTGACATGAAATTTGGTACACATATGTACTTAAACGAGATCTAGAACTAGATTATATTTTCATCTTGTTCCGTCGAAGGGTTGGGGGGTAAATTGGGGTAAATTTGGGGTAAATAGGTCAATCAAGCAGATAAGAGTCCATAAAATTGGTATTTAGTATATACAAGAGAAGCTAAGGTCTCAAAAAAATTTTTGGCATTAGCCACCCCCATTACCACCCCCACCCCCTTATTAAAGGGGGTGAAAAAAAATTGTGATTTAGTGTATGTACAGGAACCAGAAACCTCAAAATATATTTTTACTTCATCCACCCCCCACTATCACCCCCCTATCACCACCCCCCACCCCACTACCGATGTGGGGTATCTTTTTATGGGTTTTTGGGGTAGAGGATTTCAAATATTATATTATTAAAGTTCTATAAACAATTATTTTCACATACAAAGTTTTTTCGTTGTGAGTGACTTGGATAGAGAATCTGGATGTGGAAGTAGTGATTCCTTGGGCAGCGGTTTTTTAATGCTGCATTTATTCAAAAATCGTACTCATCCGGGAGTTTACCCCCCCCCAAATTGAGAGAAAGTTAAATCCGCCCTTGCATGGAAAAAAACGAAACTATAAAGAAGCGCGACATTTCACACTGAAATTAACAATAAATTCTACTTTTATTAACAGTCGTAGAAAAAATAGTGTATGCAACTCGTGTTAGAAGTGTTAATTAGTTCTTTGTAATAACTAGATATTGAGTACGTCAATGTCATCTGGAATTTATTGCTTTTTTATCGTTTGTCCTTAAAACAAGATATACGGCTTATAGTCCAGTGTTTGACGGTTTTTCGCTCGGAATTCTTTCGGATAAAACCGATTGATGTGAAATTTGAACAGTAATTAGTGAATGGCTCAAGAAAAAATGTTATGTAGTGCTGATGTGTGCTTTTACTCTGAGGGTGGGTGCTACCCCTTCTCGGGGGTGGAAATTATTACATTCAAAATAGCAGCAGAAATCGATATGGGAATAGATTCTAAGCAAAAAATGTTATATGAAGTTTTTTCGATAAGTCAATACTTTTTGAGTTATTCGTGATTGAAAATGTTGATTTTTCATCTAAAAAAAGGCATGTTTTAGAACGATTTTTCACTAATAACTCCAAAGCCTTACGTTTTATCAAAAAAAATTATTATAAGGAAAAATGAAGCCTATAAAGTAACAAATCGACCGGTTTTTTTTATTTCTGTAGATGCAATACGAACCGAGTTATGGCTCGTTGAAGGTGACTTTTTGTTCGCCGAAAGCTGAATTAGAACCTTTAAACGTTAAATAACGAAAAAACGGAACATTTTTGGAGGAAAACATATTAGAACATTTTTAAAAGTACTTGAAAAGACCTCTAAAATGAGCTTTAGTAAAAGTTGTTAGCATAAAAACTAACGGAGTTATGATGAAAATAATGTCTTGTTTTTTCGGAGAAAATATCAGCAATGAAACCAATGGCTTCACCACAAGAATTGAAATTGAACGTATCCATTTACAATTTACTTTATTTAAGTACTAACAATATGTTCTAGAAGTTTGACCGGTTTGGGATGCCTATATTTGAAAACAAGTTTGATTCAAATTTGAAATGATTTTTGAAATTTTTTTAAAAATTTTTATTCTTTCATAATAACTCTAAAACTGAAGAAAATTCGTAAGAAATGCTAGAGTAGAAAAATTAAGTTTTTTTTTACTAAAAATTTTGGTTTGTTTTTTTATTTCTCTAGGATAAAAACTAATTGAGGTATCACCGTTATAAGTTTGCATTTGAGTGCAAGGACGACCTTCCCCGAGCCCTTTAAACTCAAAAGTCTCAAAAAGGAAGGATTCAACTTTACATGCCTTGTAGCCCTTAAAATTCCCAACAAAATGATTTTTAGATCGATTGGATAGCTTAAAAATTAAGGAAGTTATCGCATTTTTTCGGTGAAATTTTCGGAGCATGTAAATTGTTTTATTCTCGACAATTTTGGAACATTTATAAATATATATAAACACATATGCCTGTATCTATATATGTTATATAAAATTATACGCTTATTACCAAGACTTAGCTATAACAAACCTTCACAGGTATATCATATTACTTGATAACGACTTCTCTTATTAATCGCTTATCTTAGAAATATTATGTTTCACCTTTGTTTCTCACATTTTATGCTGACTGTCGAATTGCATTTCCTTTGTTCTATATTTTGCTTACTCAGGTTCTGTATGTTATAAATACGACTAGACATGCTTTGTAAAGTCAGTTATTAAACTCACTTAGAATGAAACACTTCTAATTATTATATTCCTTCTCCAAGAGCCAACGTTGGCTCCATTTAAGTAAATATAAGTTTTTAAAAAGTCATTCATGTGAACCGTGATCTAACATTGGCGCAGTCGGTAGGATCAGTAAACATCATCAGAACAAGCAGCCTAACTGGTAGTGAAGCGTAAGAGACCAAGGAGAACATCTGCAGAAGGTGCCTAACTAGTGCGTGTACATCTACGAGAACAAGAAGACCTTCATCACTGGTGGTGGCGGATCCCTTGACGGACGAAGAACCTACTCATGGAGATGAAATTAATGTAAGTCATTTTAAGAATCATCTCGTTATTTTATTTCATTTTTTTTACAATTATTATTTATCACAATTATTTACGTGTATTATACCGCTAATACACTCGGCAAACAAGCCAGTTCTATTATCAAAGAAATCCTGTACAAGCTACAACGCGACAATTTTTTATTAATCTTAAGTTTATTTATTTTCGTATTATACTGCTAATACGGTACAATTGTGTATTATACAGTTAATGCACAATTTCTCTACGCACGCAACGTAACAATCCAATTCAATTTAATTTTCGTATCATACTGCTGATACGCAATCAATTTCCTTGCAATTCAAACAATTTCTAAATACACAAAAGCAAAATGCCAGATAGAGCTCAACCAGAGACAGCTCAACCAACAGTACCGGCATCAGCCGAACAACAACAACAACAACTACAACAACAACAACAACAACAACAACCACAACCAGAGCAAATTGAGCCTTACAAGCTCTCTGAGATATTTTCGTTGATACCCGAATTCGATGGCAATGCCATTAATTTACAAACATTTTTAAATTCATGCCATTGTGCACAAAGTATGGCCATTAACGACCAGAAAATTTTATTAACAGTCCACATCTAAAATAAATTAAAAGGCAAAGCTGCCGAATTAATTAACTCACGTAATCCCGGCACATGGCCAGAAATAGAAGCACTACTGGAAACCCACTTTGGAGACTCCAGAGATTTAACGGCCCTAATTCAGGACCTGCAGCGCATTCACCAATTGCCAGGTGAATCCGCCCTAACATTTGTTTCGCGTTTACAAACTCACAATGCGAAAATGCACGCTGCAGTGCAAAAGCAAACTCTCACGACAAGGCAAAGAGCTGCACAATCAGATCTCATCGAAACGATGACACTTAATAATTTACTAACGGGCTTAGAACCAAACTTAGGCCGCATCATTCGTGCTAGCAATCCTCCTAGTATACTAAAAGCCGTTAGCAGAATCCGTAGAGAGCTACAACTTTCCTACCTCGAATCACAGAAATTTCAAAAAAATAATCAAGTAAAAAATACAATGCCTCCTCAACAAAAACGACCACAAGGTCCCAATTTCCAACAAAAATTTTGTTCATTTTGTAAAAGAAATGGACATGTAATAAGTGAATGCCGCACGAGGCAACAATCGCAAGCTACGCCAACAACGTCACAAAATTTTCAAAGAACGAATTAAAAAGGAAATCCGAATTTCCAAAATTTCTCTCAAAATAATCAGTTTGGCCAGAGGACATTCCCTCAAAACAATCAGCCAAATCAATCACAGCAAAACAGGCCCTCAGCCATAAGGCCGAACCCGAATTTCAATCAACAAAGACCCTCTGCTATTCAACCAAACCCAAATTTCAACCGTTTTAATCAACAGAAAACGCATCATTTAAATTACGAACCTTATGAAGATCAATGTGATTATAATAATCAATACAATGACTATTCACCCGATTATCAAAATGCAAGTGACAGTTATGAAAATTACAATTTCGAAACGAACCAAAATTTCCAAGAGAATTATACAGCTAATTCTCAATATGAACAATACGAGGATTATACTGCTAATCCTCAGGATTTTCGCTTAGATCCGGAGTACCCCACGGATACTCCAATACCACAAACAGACCAATTAGAACCAATTACGGAACTAGAAACTCAAATACAAACTATGAACCTGAACGACAGTTTCGACTCAATGCTGAATTTCCCAGAACAGACGTTCATGTAAATACGCTCTCACACCTTATTAACCGTAAATTCAAAAAATCTTTACTACATCAAAGACGCAACCGGCAAATTTAAAATTTTGATTGACACAGGTGCAGGAATTTCAATTTTTAAACCTAAAACAGCTGAAAATTATAGACGTAGATCTCCTGAAAATGTAATCATACAGGGCATTACTGATCAAAAAATTTATATCAACGAATCTGTTCTCATCCCCTTTTCAGATGAGTCACACAAAGTTTATATCTATAATCTAGATATAGATTTTGATGGACTACTAGGCGCAGATTTTCTAGAACATTACGAATGCCAAGTAGACTTTAAAAACAAACAATTAGTCACGAATTTTAAAAACGTACCATTATTAAAGTTACGGAAGAAGCTGCAATAAATTTACCTTTACAACGACTATTAATTCTGATACAAAAAATTCAAATTTAAGCAACATCAAAAATTTAATTTCTATTGAACCTCGCATGGAAAAAATTTGTAAACTAAAATGTAACCTGCGAAATACCGAGGCTATACTGTTAGCCCAGGAAAACGAGAAAGCACGCTTACCAAATGCAATTGTCAAAATCGATCACAATGGAGAATTTTTAACTTCAATAATAAATGCAAACGCGATCCCAAAAACCATAAACTTTTCAAACCTTAACCTAGAACCAGTACAAAAATTCAAATCAATTTTTAATTTAAATACTCAAAATTCCGACAAACATCCACAGACAGACAGATCCTTCGAAATTAGGAACGAATTGCGCTTGGATCATCTAAACGAAGAAGAGGCCGAAATAGTAACGCAGCTTTGTTTAGACTTTCAAGATATATTCTATTTGGAAGGAGACAATTTAACTTTTACTAACGAAATTAAGCATTCCATTGACACGAACGATTCAAAACCGGTTTTCACAAAGTCATATCGCTACCCTCATATCCATAAAGAGGAAGTCAAAACACAAGTCTCTAATATGCTTGATCAAGGCATCATTAGACCTTCGATTTCTCCCTGGTCCTCTCCAGTTTGGGTTGTACCTAAAAAACTCGACGCCTCCGGTAAACAAAAATGGCGAGTTGTAGTGGACTACAGAAAACTCAACGAACTGACTATTGACGATAAATACCCGCTACCCAATATTTCCGACCTCCTCGATCAATTAGGCAAATGTCAATATTTTACAACTTTGGACTTAGCCTCCGGATTGGAAAGATATTCAAAAAACTGCTTTCACAGTTGAAAATGGTCATTTTGAATTCGTAAGAATGCCCTTTGGACTTAAGAATGCTCCATCAACGTTTCAAAGAGTGATGGATAACATTTTGTTAGGTATTCAAAATGAACGATGTCTCGTTTATATGGACGATATTATTTTCTACTCCCCTACTATCCACGAACACATTTCCCGTCTAACTGAAGTCTTTAAACGTCTTCAAAAAGCCAACCTCAAAATTCAACCAGACAAATGCGACGAAGAGTCAGACGACGACGAAAACCCAGATAACAACGAAATCACTAACGAACAAATTTCCCAAGAATTTGAAACTTTCACTAACTTATATAAAACGACATCCTTGATAGATTATTCAAAAATTAAAGCTTCAAACAAACAACTCTTATATCGAGAACATAAAGATATTATAACCTGCTTCCAACAAAATAACTTACAAGACCTACATCACAAAATTTTCGAGGACATATTCGAAGAAAACCCCGAATTTCATAACGATAAAATCAATATTGTATCGAGCAAAACAGTCAGACATAGGAGATATTTTATCATCCCTCTACCTTTTGATATCGAATCTGTAATTCAATATCTATTTTTGGTATTATTTAAAAATCAAGATGTCCTAGATCTCTCTAAGACATACTTTGTCGAAAATAATTTAGATCTCCCCATACTTGAAATCCTATCATTCATTTTTGCGGAAAAAGAGTTAAAAGTAGTAATTTGTCAAGATATCGTCAGAACTGCCGACGAAGACAAAATTCCAATTATATTGGAGCAAAATCATTTTGGTAAAAATAATCTACACCGCGGAATAAATGAAACGATTCGAAGAATTAGAGAAAAATACACTTGGCAACTAAAGACGTTGAAAATTTTATAAAAAATTGCGAAACTTGCCAAAAGATTAAAGTATGCCGAAAAAACCTTAATAACCCTCTAGTAGTCACAGAAACCCCAAGAACGCCATTCAAAAGAATTAATATCGATTTGTTTGAATTCCCAACTCGAAATTACGCGTTAACCATCCGCGACGAATTAACTAAATTCACGCAAGCCTATGCAGTCGCATACAAATCCGCAAAATCTGTCGTAAATACTTTGTTGTTATATTTTCAACATTATGGTACCCCATTGAGAATCCATTGCGATTACGGTGGCGAATTTGACAACCGTTTGCTCAAAGATCTCTGTACCCTCTACGACATAAAATTAACATATTCAAGCGTAGGACATCCCCAATCGAACGGATCCATAGAAAGATTTCACGCTACTTTAGCTGAAATGATAAGAATCCATAAAACTGAAAACCCGAACGAACATCCGTTCACTATTTTACCATATGCAGTAATATGCTATAACAATTCAGTAAATAAAACACACGGTTTCACCCCATACGAACTTGTATTTGGGCATACGTCTAACAGACCACCTGAAACTTTATATAACCAAAAAGAGTTAATAACCAAATACGTTAGAGATTTAAACAACAGAATATCCCACTACTATAAAATAGCCCGTAGTCGAACGCAAGCTCAAAAGGAGAAAGCGAAAGTTCGTTTTGATAGAAATGTTCCCCAAAAACGACCTGAATATAAAACAGGTGACTTAGTTTACGTAAAAGAATCGCAAATCAAAAACAAATTGCAAAACAAATTTAACGGACCTTTTAAAATAAAAGAAATTTTCCAAAATTCTGCTACCCTATTAAATCGCGAAACAAAACAAGAAACTAAAGTAAATTTTGATAGAATTAAACCATATACTGAAAATTAAATTTATTTTCAGGTTTCTCCTGCTGTTCGGATCAGCACTCTGTCAATACAAAATTACCCCGATCAATAATACTGTTGGTGTATACTACCACCAAGACACGGACATCGTGGTGACAAATGACAAATGGACTCTGCTAGTGCATAAAAATATTTCATCCCTTAAACTAGCTTTTGACAAAAATCAAAATATCTTAGACAAAATCTTGTACACTCTCAATAATGGTGATGGTAATGACTTTAACCTTTGACGCAAATATCCAACTCTATAAAAACGAAATTTGACAAAATCTTTTCAGACACCACAAAAAGATATAAACGAGGAATACTTAACGGTATCGGTACAATATTCAAATCCATAACTGGAAACTTACATGCTGAAGATGGCCAGTACTATACTAATTGTATAAATAAACTAAATAACGACGAACATCAATTGGAAAACTTAATCAAAAATCAAATTTCAGTTACAACTTCTGTTATTAAAAACTTCAACTTGACTATACAAAAATTACAAATTGACGAGGAAACGTTTAACAAAGATCTCGAACAAATCGAACGCACAATTCAAACCATGACTCAAGCTATTGAAGCTGCTCATATAAAACTAAAATTCTTATACATTTCCGAACAACTAATGGCTAGCTATTTGTATATCGAAGATAATTTGAACGACATTTTGAATTCAATAACATTTACCAGATTAGGAATCATCCACACTTCAATCATAACCTCTAACAATTTGATAACAGCATTACAAGAAATTTCACAGAGCTTACGAAGGAACAATTTGCCTCTCCCCATTAAATTATAGGCAGTTGCTAAGTATTTGGATATTATTGAATTACAAGCGTTTCAAATGGATTCTAACTTAGTATTTGTTTTAACGATACCACTTGTTGAACCTCAAAATTATAACACCTATCGCCTATATCCTATCCCGATACTTGATAACAGAACTGGTATACACCACATTTTATCTATTTCACAAAAGTATATCGCGAGAGACGATGATTCTTTAATGTACATACCTATACAAAATTTGAAAGAATGCAAACCTCTTTATTTTGGAACCAAACTATATTCGAACCTGTTTGCATATCCTATCGACCAAAATGCCATAATTCCGAACCACTTCACATTACCATCAACTGTCCAAAGAGAGAATCCACGACAGAGTTAATCAACAAAAATTCCATCATCAAACTACAACCAGGATGTTACGCCTATGCACGCATTACTAAAATACAAGCCAGTGCCAAAGACTTTTCCGAAATTAAGGACAATTCACATCCTATCCAAATTCCTTTTGAATGCTGTCCGACAAAATCGAAATTCCAAAATTAAAACCTCTCAAATTAAACAACCTCGACGTAGAAGACCTAGATATTGCCAAAAACAAATTGGACCAATATTCCAAAGACCTGGATGACCTCATAAACGAACCTTTTGTGACCAAACACATATCTTGGTTCACATATTTCATAATCACTTTCATCATTCTATTAGTTCTACTTTACATAACCTGTAAATGCAGAAGAAGAAGATGTGGAGCATTGCGAATCCAACCCTCAATGGACAACCCTCCTTCACCTCCTTCAGAGCGAAGCAGAGTTTTTACCAAATTTCCTAGACTGATCCCTCCAAGAAAGCGACCCGGTATTAAACCTCAAGAGGAAGAGGACATCAAGTTAACATAGACTTTCAGTTTCATAGAGTTTTACCCTTGTCTATTAATTTAGACCATTGTATTTTATTCATATCACATTTATGTAATGTACTACTCGCTTATTATTATTATCATTTACCAATTTTAACTTTTATGTATTTTATTATTTTTGCTTTGTATTCATTCAACATTATTTCAATTTATTTTGCATTATATTCATTTAACGTTTTTAACAATTTTCAAAAGTTGCTGCATAACATCAACTTTTTTATTAAGGGGGAAGTTGTTATATAAAATTATACGCTTATTACCAAGACTTAGCCATAACAAACCTTCACAGGTATATCATATTACATGATAACGACTTTTCTTATTAATCGCTTATCTTAGAGATATTATGTTTCACCTTTGTTTCTCACATTTTATGCTGACTGTCGAATTGCATTTCCTTTGTTCTATATTTTGCTTACTCAGGTTCTGTATGTTATAAATACGACTAGACATGCTTTGTAAAGTCAGTTATTAAACTCACTTAGAATGAAACACTTCTAATTATTATATTCCTTCTCCAAGAGCCAACGTTGGCTCCATTTAAGTAAATAAAAGTTTTTAAAAAGTCATTCATGTGAACCGTGATCTAACATATATGTATGTATAAGTATAACCTCATACTGCGCTATGAGTCCTTTATTAAGGCTACCACTAAAAAAAGTGCTGTGAAATTATCATCCCTTGTTCCGACAGTTGATGCTCAGAATGAGCACATTAACAGGGTTTATTTACAAACCCAGATGTGGCTTGTGAACAAAAATATTCGTCCAACTGATTGAGGATGGATTAATAATGAAGGATCTTTACTACCAATCAAAATGCTGAATATGCCTGCACCGGGAGAACTCCTCAAAAGGATATTTTGTAATTGCAGAAAAGGATGCGGCGCAGCTTGTAGCTGCCGAAAAGTTAGACTTTTTTGTAACGCAACATGCCGAACATGCTCCGGTGACAACTGTCAAAATTGTCCTCCAATTACAGACCAAGAGGTGGAAGTCGATAGTTCTTCTCATGATCCATATATTTTCAATAATAAAACATGCTATTATAATGTACATAAATTTTTTATTTTTCTCAAAATCATTTAATAATTTCAGTTTTTAATTTTAAGTAAACATGGTAGTTAATTTTATCACGAGGGCGGTTTGTAATGGATGAAACGTTGCAATAAATTTTAAATTATATTATAAACAGCGACGGGATTTTAATGCATTGTAAAGGCACCATTAAAACAGTTCAAGCCGATGGAAACTAATTTTTCTTTAAATTTCGTCATGAGGGGTGGGTTTAAAGGGTTAAAACGTTGTAACACACCATAAATTATATGTCAGAACATGAAATAATATTTATTTATCATATTTAAATACGATTTCAATATTTGTAAGACTTAAATCTATGGTTTTTAAATTTCTTGTCAAGAAAAACAAAAAGCACACATCAGGAACATATAACTTTCAAAGAGGATGGTAAGATAAGCTTAATTACAAATTCTCATCAAAATCGATGTTATCCAAAAAAAATCTGAAGTAATACCCTATTACTTCCACATCCAGTGGAAGTATAGTAACGACAAATGTTCAAATAGGCTTAGAATGTCATGAAACGTCGAGATTTTAAGTTTGAGCGAAAAAAAATTTTCTGTCTGTAACTTTTTTTGTGCGCACGTTTACTCTGGAACCGTTTAAAATATTGACTTGAAATTTGGTACACATATGTACTTTTACGAAATCTGGAACTGGATTATATTTTCATCTTGTTCCGTCGAAGGGTTGGGGGGTAAATTGGGGTAAATTTGGAGTAAATAGGTAAATCAAGCAGGTAAGAGTCCAAAAATTGGTATCTAGTATATACAAGAGAAGCTAAGGTCTGAAAAACATTTTTGGAATTAGTCACCCCCATTACCAACCCCACCATTATTAAAGGGGATGAAAAAAAATTGTGATTTAGTGTGTGTACAAGAACCAAAAACCTCAAAATATTTTTTACTTCATCCACCCCACTACCACCCCCTAACACCACCCCCACCCCACTACCGATGTGGGGTATCGTTTTATGGTAGAGGATTTCAAATATTATATCATTAAAGTTCCATAAACAATTATTTCCACATACAAAATTTTTTCGTTATCAGTGACTTGGATAGAAAATCTAGATGTGGAAGTAGTGATTCCTTGGGCAGCGGTTTTTTTATGTTTCGTGGGAGAAAACTCAAGTTATATTTTAAAAAATCAATTATTCACAATTTCCGAAATAAAGGTAAATTCGCGGATTAAGGGTTGAAGGCAATCCCCGATTTTTATGCGTCTTCCGGATTCGGATTGAGCAGACAATTTTGTATCGAATACGACACTTTTCAGCTGTATGTCTGACAGGTACTTAGGACTGAAAGATAAACGTCTTCAGAATCTGGACTAACTGGACTATTAAACAAATAACTGATTCAGTAATTTGTGTTCACCGTGAAATGACACGTTATATAAATAAATATTCAACGGCTAATGATAGCATTGGCATACGTATAGATAGTAGAAACTAATTTATATTCATTAATTCGTATGCAAATTTGAAACCGCTAAAACTCTACATGGAAAATATTTAACAGCCGCTGAAATACATGTGGGAAAAACGTTTGATTTCTACATAGTTGTTATCAAAAATGGAAGCAATCCCGTGACTTATTTTTTGAATTTGACTACAATGTTTTCAATTGTTAATTGAGATTTATTGGCAATACGTATATACTTTAACTCAATACACCACCTGCTCCAGGAAACATACCTGAATAAATTTTTTAGGATAATGCCGCCAATTTATATGTATAAATTATGCAGAGTGGATGGTTTCATCATATTCCTCTTGATTTCATAATATTATTATTAGGATGTGCGTTCTGAATGATATTATTATCATTACTAGAAACGCAGTGCTTGTAACGAATGCCTGTGTATGTAAATTATATGTAAATTATAGGTACGTATGTAAATTATAGGTACCCTGTCGCTTCGGCCGGTGTCCAGAATCCAAGGCTGTAGTCCACCGGATGCGGTGGTGTGCTGTGCCGTGCCAAGCGGTATGAACGGAGTCAGCTTGTAATCGAATTACACGCATTTCAGTGGCGGACAGTTCACTCCTGCTGGCCTGTGTGTTTTCGACAAGCTGTAGTTTGCTGATCCAGTTTTATTTCGCTTCGTGGCCGATTGGAGCTGTGCTGAACGGTGTTTATATGCTGTGCAGAATTGACAAATGGAAGAATTCATCGATGTAGTGCGTAGTTATTCTTGTCTGTGAAAAATTGACAACAAAGATTACAAAAATCACGACATCCGGAAAGGCATTTGGGACAAAGTAGCAAAACAGTGCAATTTAAAATTTGTTCTTGCTCCCATAAGCGATACATTGGTTAGAATATTGGCCACAAATTCATTAACAGAGTCATCTTCGTTTGAACTCAGATCTAAAAGATGCTTCTCAATTTCGATATTTGAAGTCCGGGTTGAAATAATTTTATAGTATTGTTAAACAGTCTAGTAAGCACTGGGAAAGAATACTATCACACAGCACCAGTGGACGGTCAAGCCGCCGCTTCTGTCAGCTTAGCACAGCGCCGCACAGCACAGCTCAGCACAACACCGCATCCGGTGAACTACAGTCTTCATTTGCGGACCGGTTTTGAGCTTTTGGGCTCTCGTCAGTGACTTGCAAATAGTGTGACTAGGTCCCTCTAACGCCATCTGCTGCAAACACTTTATATAGGAGTCTCGACTAGGCAAATATTACTAATAAAATCCAAATAGAGAAATGGTAGATGAATTATGGGCAATGCAGGGTTTTGTCGTAATCCTCTTGGTGCCTTAATATTATTATTAAGTTGTGCGTTGTGAATGATATTGTTATCGTTACTAGAAACGCAGTGCTTCTAACAAATGCTGGTGATGGGAACTAGTGTTTAAATTATAGGTATCCCGCCGCTTCGACAGATGTTCAGAGCCATTCGCGCACCGGTTTCGAGCTTTTGGGCTCTCGTCAGCGCAAAGCAGACTGGGACACCTTTGACGCTGCAAGCTCCTTGCTCTTGATAAATTCCAGCAATACAAAGTCAGTGACTTGTAAATATTGTGAGGAGGTCCCTCCTATGGCGTCTGCTGCAAACATTTTATATGATCCTCGTCTAGGCAAATAGCTAGTAAAGTCCAAATGGAGGAAGGGTTTTGTTGTATTCCTTTTAATCTCCTAATATGATTATTAGGATATGCGTTCTGAATGATATTATCATTACTAGAAACGCAATGCTTGTAAGAAGTGGTGGTGTGCTTTGTCAAGAGCAAGGAGTCCGCAGCGTCAAAGGTGTCTGAGAACCAAGAAGCTTGAAACCGGTCCGCGAATAACTCTGGACACCTTCCGAAGCGGCGGAGCTTCTTTAATTTAAATATAGTTCCCTTCACCAGCAATTGTTGCAAGCTCTGCGTTTCCAGTAATGATAACAATGTCATTCAGAACGCACATCCTAATAATACTAGGAAATCAAGAAGAATACGACGAAACCCTGCACTGAGCATAACTCATTCCTCAATTTGGACTTTACTAGTAATTTATATGTATCATTTTAAATCTAATTAAATTGAAATAAATTGACATTAAACTACACGTTAGTCATTTCGTTGTTTTCAATTTGATAAAATTTAACTTCATATTCACAAAATGTATATTTAAAACGGATACCTGATTCGTAGTCAGCATATCGAAATACATAGGAGTTACCCAATGAAGTCCCAGAAATAGATCATTTTTCACTTTTTATTTATGTCTGTGTAATACCGTGCGTGTAGCCGCGCGCTAGGCATAGGGAGTAAGAATTACAACATCGCGTGTGCCAGCTGGCTGAAATGAGCTCCGCCCGGCGGACGAATTTACGGCTATGTTGTCAAATCTCTCGCGCTACGTGAATGTACATGCCTAATGGGCAATTACACGCACGGTATATTTGCATATGCGATTTTCTAGAAAATGGCGGAGGATCCAGTGATATTCATATATTACACAGACATACACACACACACACAAAAAGGTCTGTTTCTGGGATTCTATTGGGCAACCCCAATGTATTTCGAAATGCTTAATACGAATCAGGTATCCGTTTAGCTCCATCACCCACCAATTTTTAGTAAATCGCGAAAATAACTTAAATTATGAGTTTTTTTTAGATTATTTTCACAATTTACAAAAAAGTGGTGGCTAATGGAGCTAAACGGATACCTGATTCATGTTCAGCACGTCGAAATACATATGAGTTACCCAGTGGAGTACCAGAAAAAGACCGCTTTTTTTATTTTGTGTGCCTGTGTAATCTTCAATTTAGTTTCTCAAAATTTTTGGCACATTTGCCATAGTTTCTGAGATATTTAAAAAGGTATTTTAACTTAAAAACGTTTGACGCTATTTTTAAATATTCATATCTCCGAAAAAACAAAAAGTTACGGAGATTTTAAAAACAGCAAATAATTTCTTGGTTTATGATCTGTACCTTGGAGATCTTTATTTTTTGCTAGGAGTGATACTTTTCGATTTATTCGACAAAAACCGTGTTGGAGCGCCCGTTTTTGCAATTTTTAAAAGTCAGATCTTTTTTAATATGAGTTGAAGGGCTGCACTATCTCATTATGGAAAGAGGAAGAATTCCATGTTATGCACATCGGGAATCGCACCGGCGAAATCGATAATTAGAGCATACAGGAGCGAACTAAAAGTGACATTTTTTGATTTTCCGCGAAATCGATGACCTACGTATTATAACAAATTGAATTGAGTTAGTGCATATGCTATATTTTTGAACTTTAACTCATCTCTTGTGATTGCTCCACAAAAACCATTGAATAATGAATATGAACTCTTGTGATTGGGCCTTAATGAATCGTTACCCACGGCTGTGAGTATTGAACTCTATTACATGTTCAAAAACGTTTATCTAATAAATGAATTATTCAAGAGTCGTAGAAAAAGTATATCGTACAATAGTAATTTATGCTTTAGTACATAAATTGGCACTTTTTTCACGAATAGGAAGTTTCACGCTCTAGCCGTAGGTGAGTACGGTAATTCCATGAGTGAAAAAAGGCACTTTATGCTTGTGTTTCTTACTAGTAGTTTGTGCAACAAGAGTGAACAAGATTTGAAGCCTACGGCGCCGGGGTCGTGCTCAAACTTCTTTATCGTGCGATAAGGATAATCCACTCGAGTTGTACAGTATACTTTTTCTACGACCAGCTTAAAAAACCTACAAAATTTATTAAACATTAATATATTACACAAATACGCACTGACCGTACACACTGACAGTTACTTTGACAGCTTACGCACTAATTTGATTTTAAAACGAATAGTTGTCTATGTACTTAATAAACGAACTGTGATTGGTCGATTTCATTTCATATCCATCCTAGAACTGATATGAAATATATCCGTTCAGTTAACTGGAATTGCCTACTTATCCATTCTACAGACTGTACAGAAAACAGCAAATTTCGCTGCTTCTTTATCGTGCGATATGGATATCAAATCAACTCTTGTTGCACAAACTACTATTTTCTACTTCTGTCCTTAATTTCCATATTTAGATAAATGATCTTCAAAATTAATTTAAACGTCAAAACACAAATCCATAATTTGGCGTTTCTAAAGCGAAGATTATGAAACAACTTCAATTGCTTTCAATGCACTCTTAGATACGGCACACACATGTGAGAAATAATGCTTTTTTTCCAAGCGTTTTAATTTCTTCACTGATACTATAAACATATATTTTACGCACACAAAATAATGAAATAGTAACTTAACAGTCATAGAAAAGCTTTTATTCAATTGAACTGTCAATATTGTTATGTTATAGACAATCGTGGTAACTTAAAAATTGACCAAGTTGTAAAAGAAAAGGAAATCAAAATAATATGTTCTACTTAAATTTGTCTGCATAACTATTTTTCAATAAATGGCGAATGCGCCGCCGATGTCAAAACTAAAACCAGAAAGTAATACAACTTTAAGCGGTAAAAATGAAAAACAGAGCATTAACTTCTATGACAACCACACGTATATCATTATTAATACATGTCGCTCATTTATTCATGTTCCTCGAAGGAATGGTAAAGGCGCGTGTCAACAGTGTGAAAGCGAACTTCGCAGTATTACAGCTTCAATAAATTAATCACTTGATCAGGTTCTACAGTAAGAGGCCTAAAATTTAATCATTGACATAAATAAATAAACAAGTTAAAAAAGTAGATTTACAAACGTACTCTTCGCCTGTTCACTGAACTTTTTATATAATTGTTACACATTCTATAGGATACTCTTCGCAGTTGTTTGTAAATAATGTTAGTTTTAGACATTTTTAATTTTATAGTACGAACTTAGTTGGTAAAAGACTCAGTGTAAAATAAAGTAAAAATAAAAAAACTGTACCATACCCCATTCGGGGTTTCGAACCCGGGACCCTTGGATTTCGAGTCAAAAGCGTAAGAACTACTCCACCACTTAAACATGTAAAAACAAACGTAAATGTTTACATTATAAGAGACGAGCTAAAATTATATTTCCACGGTTGTATATTACATTATAAAATGTATATTTGTAAAATATAAAAATATTTAAATATTGAAATGAAATATTATTTCACCAGATTTCTATTCAATTACAAAAACATAAAAAATAAAAAAAAAATTTGAAATTTAAATCATTAATAACATTTTTATTTACTGATCGATTTTGTTCAAAAACAATAGGGTTCTTCCTCTAGCCAACACTAACTTACGGTCCAAATTTCAGTACAATCGAATTTTTCTTTCTTGAGTTATCGTGCTTACAAGAAACGTGACGGACGGACAGACAGGCGGACAGACGAACAGACGGACAGACGGACATTTTGAAAGTTGTTCAGAATTCGTTCACTAACACAATGATATGAAAATTTTTTCTCTACGAGCGATATTTACGATTTTAGAAATGTGCCGATCAAATACAATATACTCTTCGTTTTTGCGAAGAGTATAATAACCTATACCGGGTGCAACAGGACCATGGTGCACTCTCTTTTCTCCTTTAGTTTTGAAGATAATTAATTAAAATTTGGAACCTACATACATAATAAGCGGCACTTTTTGACATACAAGTGATTTTTTTTCTCACTTCCGGTTTTGACGGAAGTGACACTAACTTTCGATTTTTAAATGGAATACCCTGTATATTATTGCATTTTTGAATGCTGCATAATTTTCTAAATCCATCTATACTAACTAAGTGACATTTCAAACGTCAATATTGTTTATAGAAAAATTTTTAGTTTTCCATTTAAGTGTGCCATGGCGGTTCCGATTTATTCTAAATGACCCGTGTAATGCTAGAAAAATCGAAATCCCGTCAAAAATACTAAATTACCTGATTAATAAGCAAATAAACTTCATCAAAATGGTTTTTGGGGCAAAACTCATTTTATTTTCAAATGGAACCATATTGGTACCGTGGTACTATTTATTAGTACTGTTAGTAAGATATTTATTAATATATCGTATTAAAATGTGCTATAAATACGAACAAAATTACAGCTAAAAGAAAATAAGAAAATACAATTACTTCCACGTCCAGTGGAAGTATAGTAACGACAAAAATTTTTTTTTAAATTTCTGTTGTTCAAATAGGCTTAAAATGTCATGAAACCTCGAGATTTTAAGTTTGAGCGAAAAAAAAATTTTTGTCTGTTGGTCTGTCTAACTTTTTTATGCGCACGTTTACTCTGGAACCATTTAAGATATTGACTTGAAAGTTGGTACACGTATGTACTTTAATGAGATCTGGAACTAGATTATATTTTCATCTTGTTCCGTCAAAGGGTTGGGGGTAAATTGGGGTAAATGGGCAAATCAAGCAGGTAAGAGTTTATAAAATTGGTATTTAGTATACAGGGTGTCCTACTTAAAACTCCCGGCGTCATTTTCTCGATAACCAAAAGCGATATTTGAATTCTGTAAAAGGTATCTACTAGAATATATAAATGACTTCAGTTTTGAGTAAAAATCGTTATTTTACACATTGAGGTATAGATGGCGCTGCCATGCAAAGAAATTTTTCGATGGCAGGAACGATGAAATGAGTTGCATGAGATGGAGAATTAATTCTAAGCAACTTTTTTAATCTGAACAATTTGCGAAAAATTACTGGTTTTTCGAGATATTTGAACTTTTTTCAAGTAACAAAAATTCCATTTTTTTTTATATGTCTACAATTTATAGTGTAAAATTTACTAAAACACACAACATAAACATGACACAAAAATTAGACAATACACAATAAACAAAAATGTCAAAATCTTTAATTTCCAAATAGCCCCAATGTTTTACTTGAAAAAAAAAATTATTTTGCGTTTTGAAATAAATGTTTCATTACCATCTAAATGAGCCTGATTCACTATGAAAAATGTCCCAAAGGACTTATTGTCTAAAATGTAAAACGTGTAAACTGAAGTCATTTATATATTCTAGTAGATACCTTTTACAGAATTCAAATATCGCTTTTGGTTCACACACCTACAAATTTTAACTTTTATTTTGTATCGTTAACCAAAACCACTTATTTGCATTATTTTGGTCCCAGCTACGTCTAACATAGTCATAAAAAAAATTTGTTGGCTCTAAACATTGTAATAACTGACCTAACTCACATATTATGGTATAATTTTAATAAAAAAAGCAATTAATTACATCATGCGAAAAAATATTTGCCATTTTGATACATATTTCAAGTACATGTTATACTATATATTTAATTAGAATTTAATCAGAAAATTAATTATTCTTCTTGCGCTTTTTAGCCCGTCTCTTATAAGTTACTTCTGGAGCATCTCTTACACATGTCCAGCAGTAGTCTTCCAACATCGCCGAAGTCCATTTGCCCTGATATCTTTTTTCCATATTTTGAATATCCTGGTGGAATCTCTCTCCATGGTCATCACTTACTGCACCACAGTTTTCTGGGAAGTAATCTAGGTGTGAATGTAGAAAGTGGACTTTTAATGACATATTGCATCCTAATTTCTGGTAGCAAGAAAGAAGATTCTCAACAAGGTCTCTATAGTTTTCTGATCTTTTGTTACCGAAAAAGTGTGTTGCTACCATTTTAAAGGAATTACAAGCAGCTTTTTCATTACCTTCTAGAATGTTGTCAAATTCAGCATCTTTGAAAAGGTTCTTGATTTGAGGACCCACAAAAATTCCCTCTTTAATTTTCGCATTACTAAGTCTGGGAAATTTTTGTTTTAAATAACTGAAAGCACGTCCTTCTTTGTCCATAGCTTTTACCAAGTTTTTCATAAGCCCCAGTTTTATGTGGAGTGGTGGCAGTATTACCTTTTGTGAATCAACTAATGGATTGTTAGCAACATTTTTTCTCCTGGTTCAAAACCCAGTCTTGGTGGCCAAATTTTTCTTTTGTAATGTTCTAGTCGCGCTCGACTATCCCACTCACAAAGAAAACAGCAATATTTTATATACCCTTGCTGCATACCAAGTAAGATAGCTATCACTTTTAAGTCTGCACAAATCTGCCACTTATACTTGTTATATTCTATAGTTTGTAGCAATACATTCATGTTACTGTAATTTTCCTTCATGTCGACAGAATGGGAGATTGGAATTGATGGCAATTTATTTCCATTGTGGAGTAACACAGCTTTGAGACTAAGTTTAGAGGCGTCAATAAAAAGTCTCCAGTCACTAGGATCATGGGGAATGTGTAAAGCACTCATTAAGCCGCCAATGTCCTTGCAGGAAACCAACTCATTTTACATTTTGAAAAAAAGGTATAAGATCTTTTTGACGGCTTCGATACATGGAAACTTTAACATTTTCTTGTAGTAAATTCCATTGTTGTAATCGAGATGCCAAAAGCTCCGCTTTTGCCTTGGGCAGATCAAGGTCTCTTATAAGATCACTTAATTCGCGTTGATTAATTTTGTGTGGTTCACCACCGGACACTTCGGCAGAGAAATCGGGATCTTGTGATGTTGATGGTTGGACTAAGTCGTCATTTGCATTATCATCCGATTCTTCGTCAGAATCAAGGCTGTATTCTTGAGGTGGATTAGGAATAGGTAGTTCATCACTATGGAGAACCGGGCGAATGGCAGATGGTAAATTGGGGTTCTTCACGCAAAAATAACAATTTTTAACATGATCTGTAGGTTCTCGCCAGATCATGGGCACAGCAAAAGCCACTGAACGTCCTCTTCCACTTAGCCAACTGCAAAGATTTTTCGCACAATTGCTGCAACATATATGAGGTGCCCATTTTTTTGTCTTCATCTCCAATTGTACAACCAAAATACAACTGGTACGCCTTCTTAATTTTGGGAGTAAAATTACGTTTTTGATGCGCAAAAGTCACTTCACCACAAATATAACAAAAGTTGTTAGGTGTATTTACACAATCTCGTGGCTTATTTTCAAAATAGCACTATTTACTTTCGAAAATGAACGCTTATTATGCACAAGGGTAGGTAGTATATCTATCAATATTTTTCGTAGAATTCTAATTCTACCTGTTATTTGTGATAGAACCACCCATAAACTAGGATTTATAAGGGGTCTACACACGATCCAGCAGCAGGGAGCCAGCCTTGTCGGCATGCTTTGAACTCATTCGTAAAAGTGAACTGGTCCGCTGGAATTCCAATTATCTTCAAAGCGTACCGACAATGTCGGGTCCCAGCAGCTAGATCGTCTGTAGACCCTTATACCTGCGTTACACTTTATTACCTGTATTGGGAAAACCAGAGCCAACTTGAACTTTTGCTTTTTATATTGTTAGCATGACGAAATTACTAAGAATTTGCTATTTTTACTTCCAATACATGTAGGCTGTAGAATAGTGATTATTGAGAAAATGGCGTCGGGAGTTTTAAGTGGGACACCCTGTATACAAGAGAAGTTAAGGTCTCAAAAAAAATTTTGGCATTAGCCACCCCCATTACCACCACCACCTCATTATTAAAGGGGATGAAAAAAAAATGTGATTTAGTGTGTGTACAAGAACCAAAAACCTCAAAATACTTTTTACTTCATCCACCCCCACTACCTCCCCCCTATCACCACCCCCCACCCCACTACCGAAGTGGGGTATCGTATTATGGGTTTTTGGGGTAGAGGATTTCAAATATTACAAAATTTTTTCGTTGTGAGAGACCTGGATAGGAAATCTGGATGTGGAAGTAGTGATTCCTTGGGCAGCGGTTTTTTGTTCTGATTATCTTGTTATACATAAGGTGGGTTTGGAATATAAAAAATGAACACAAAATATTGCAATTGTTCAAAATGCTGTCCATTAATGGCAATGCACTTCTCAACTCGCATAGCTATTTCTCGAAGAACTTTCGCCAATTACTGGGCCGTTATGCTATTAATTGCGCGTCTTACTCGTAGCTCCAGGTCTTCACGGATTGTAACGGCGGTTGCGTCGACAATATTTTTGAATGACCCCAAACAAAGAAATCAAGGGATGTTAAATCAGGTGACCTTGGACGCCAACTCACAGGACCATTCGTCGAAATTACGTTTTCTCCGAATCTCCGTTGAAGGTAATCAGTTACTATCCTTGAATTATGGGGAGGAGCGACACCTTGTTGGAAATACATTGTCTGTCCTAAATCCAAAGGTAAGGTATCCTCAATCTCATTTTGCAGGAATCTCAAGTATCTGGCACCAGTTAGGGGTCCTTCAAATATTATTGGACCGATTATTCTAACCGAAATAAATGTTGATTTTCTTGTGACTAATATTTTGTATTTTGTCGGTTAAATAGTCCCAAATTTGTAAACCTAGACTCGTCCGAAAATAAAATCATTCCCAAAAAATCATTGTTTGGCTGCACGTTATTCTGCAAAATTCAATTGTAATATTCCATCCTACGTTCGTAATCATTTTCGTGCAAGTGCTGGTGCAATTGGTATTCAAAAGATTTATAGTAGTGGTATTTGTGCCAAATTCGGTTTACTGTTTGGTGACTGATTTCCAATTCAAACCCAATTTGACTTAAAGAAACAGTCTTATCAACTTTTATTCGAGCCAAAACATTAATTTCTGTTCCTTCGTCAAGAATGAATCTTTCTTCGGGATCATTGTTGGGCCACAGAAGACCTATACCAGAAACGACTATCTGGCCTACCCGCCAATATTGAATTTTTATGCGCATATGTCATACTTCGGTGGTATTATTGTCAACCTATAATTTCGCAGATTTCTAAATTCACCAGTGGAGCGCACCGGTAAGCAATAACATTATATGATTGGCTATTTTGAAAAACAAAGCTAATCAGCTTCGAATTTTATCTACCAATGCGTCCAACGGTGAATATAGAAAAGTGCGGATTTATAGGTTGACAATAATACCACCGACAAGATGGCTGAAGGTCACCCCAATTTACCAATAAAACATCAAAGGTTCCGCCGCCAGTGACGCTTCTGGTATAGGTCTTCTGTGGTTGGGCTCTCTTCGGAATTGATTATCAAGAGGTTTAAAATAATTTCTCACTGGACATTGTCTATCAGGATATCGTTCGGCATAAAAGTGTCTAGCCGCTCCGTCATTTTTTCTACATTCCCCATAAATACTTAACATGTCCACTTTTTCATCTCTTGTATACATTCGCGGCATTTTGAACACAATTAACAAGAATTTTAAACAATTTTTAAGGACATAATAAAAACACCGGTAAACCAACAAATGTTTGACAAGCTAAATATTTCATTGTTTTCAAAGCCACCTTAGTTTCTTCTTAACATTTAATTAGAACAAAATTGTATTTTCTTTTAGCTGTAATTTTGTTTGCATTTATCGCACATTTTAATACGACATATGACTAAATTCCTTATTAATGGTACTAATAAATAGTACCACGGTACCAATATGGTTCCATTTGAAAAAATTGAGTTTTGCCCCAAAAACCATTTTGATGAACTTTATATGCTCATAAATCACGTAATTTAGAATTTTTGACGGGATTTAGAATAAATTGGAGCCGTCATAGCACACTTAAATGGAAAACTAAAAATTATGTTATAAAAAATATTGATTTTTGAAATGTCACTTATTTGATATCGTTGGATTCAGAAAATTATGCAGAATTCAAAAATGAAATAATATACAGGGTATTCCATTTAAAAATCAAAAGTTAGTGTCGCTTCCGGCGAAACCGGAAGTGAAAAAAAAATCACTTGTATGTCAAAAAGTGTCGCTTATTATGTTTATAAGATATCCCAAATTTCAATCAATTATCTTCAAAACTAAAGGAAAAAAGGTGGGTGAACCATGAACCTGTTACACTCGTTATTTATGTCAATGGCTAAATTTTAGGCCTCTTGCTGTAAAACCTGATCAAGTGATGAATTTATTGAAGCTGTAATACTGCGTAGTTCGCTTTCACCCTGTTGACTCGCGCCTTTACCATTCCTTCAAGGAACATGAATAAATGAACGGCATGTATTAATAATGACATACGTGTGGTTGTCATAGAAGTTAATGCTCTGTTTTTCAATTTTACCGCTTAAGTTTTATTACTTTCTGGTTTTAGTTTTGGCATCGGCGCATTCGCCATTTATTGAAATATAGTTATGCAAACAAATTCTAAGTAGAACATATTTTGATTTCCTTTTCTTTCACAATTTGGTTCATTTTTAAGTTACGACGTGAAGAGGTTTATATCTAGGCCTTGTATATTTTTCCCCTTTTCGATAAAAAGAAAAATATAACAATTCTAGCTTTTACGTGATCGTCTAGTTTTGTTTAGTTAGGACCCAAATTTACGTTGTGATAGTAATTTTATTGAACAGATTCTTTTTTAAAGTTTGATATTACTTATTTCTATTTATTGATTTAATTTATTTATATTAGTTTTAACAACACTCATTTATTAGTCGATTTTATTTTGGTACCTTTTATTTGATTGTACTTTAGTTAATACTGATTTCACTGTAATTACAAATTGCATTTATAATTGATTTATTTGTCTAAAGAATTATAATTTTATTTAATTGGTTATTCCTGAAAAACTATAATATTGAAAGAAAATACCGAAAGTGTTTTAATACATTTATTTAAAGACAATCGCCATTTTTATTAGTATAGATTACACATTTATTGGGCAACTGCCACATTTTACATGAAAATAATACAAAAATAAGTTGGGACAATAGTCACAATAATTTACTATAAGTTTAAATTAAGTATTCGTTGGGGCAACAGCCACATAGAAAAATAATGGAAAGTATTCTTTGTGAAGAATCATCACTATTACTTCCATATAATAGTCAGGTCAGCTATGCAAACAATAAAATAAATTGTTTACAATGACAATAGTCATTACTCGTGAAATATTTATAATTATGGAGTCGGACATACGTAAAATCTGACACAAAACTCGGGAAATCTCCCAGTAGTGATATTATGATAAAAAGACAATCAACAAAATCCTGTTTAACTGTCACGTCAACTGACGTAGGTTTGTTTCGGTGTTTCGAAGATTAGTAGTATGGCTAGTTACAATTGTACTTGGCCGAGATCACTGGATCTCAAATTTAACACCTAATGTATTTCTAGATGAGGTAAAACCAACAAAATCTTGTGATTGTCTTTCGAAAATATTCGAAAATATAATTGATAACAAAGAGCTGTGTTCAGATCTTATCATATGTAAATAACAGATATGTTCCAGTTATAACCACAGAGATGACAATTAAGAACTCTGTAAAGCAGAATCCTGCAAAAGTAAATAATTGCCAATTCTAAAACTACAACATCGCGGATGGGTAAATAGTGTTTGTATAGTTAAGCTGAATATTGCCCGGACTATAACAACAATCGTTGTGATCAGATTTTAAAAACCAAAGAAAACTTCCCATTTATTAATCAAATAAAATAGTAAGTTAATTCTGAAATAAATCAATAGAGAATAATTCCAAATAAATTAGCTAATCAAAAGCATTGTCGCAATCGCGAAGCCGAAGATATAAAGTCGTTTACTTTACTGATATTTAAATAAATATTATTTGATACATTGTTCTACTACCAGTATTTCTTCTCCACCAGTATCCAGACTAAGTCCTGGTGTATTCGAGAAAAATAGGTCTATGAAGACGCCGAAGCGTGCTCCTAGACTAAGTTTCTATTTTCTAGCGCTCAACAGAAAAATAGATCTATAAAGACTAAATTTCTTGTTGGGTGCAAAATGTTTGACAGTTAGGACCAGGTTAAGCATAAGTAGATGATTCTAGCATAGTTGCTTGGTTTGATCTAACTGACCAAGATTCTAGTTTGTGGTGGCCTTTTTATACAAAATTTCCTACGCGTTGTCTAAGAGAACATATCTATTTGATATGAACGAGTAAGTGAGTTAGGTAATATCGCCGCGGATGCTGATACGGCCCGTTCTTTGTTCTCGTTACCCTGATGCAAACGTGGTTAGTCCATTACTTTAATGTGTTTATTTTAACACCATAAAATCTGTGAGTTTCGAAGCATGAAACTGCGTTTAAAAGAAATATTCGAAACGATTTCTATACAGGAATAAAATTATTTTAAATATTATGGAACAGTAATTAGTATATTTAATAGAACTGAAGTTTTATAGCGAAAATTGATAAAGCGAAATGGTTTCTAATTATTAGGTGGCAATTTAGTTTTATTTAATATCCAAAAATAAGTAAAATTTGATTAATAACTTAGGGAATTCTTTCACAAATAGACGACCTAGATTGTCTATAACAAATAAATGACAAGTGGCCCAATATGTATATGTATGTTAAAAATATTACATTCGATTTTAAATTTCCGCTAACATGTACTTATGAAACAAATACACTCACAGGGTGTTTCAAAGATATTTTCCAATATATTTACTTCCAATGCAATGAAAATTAGTGAAAATGAAGAAATCACTTTCCGAAATTTCTTGGGATTTTCACCATTCAGACTATATAAGTTACGAAAATTAGGATCATTCAACCTTATATATCTGTCTGTGTCTATCTCTTGGCGCTATATCCACCAAGCAATTTGACGAAGGAAAATAATATTTGATAGGTAGTTGACACTGTTGTCAACGAAGAAATAGGATATAGGCCGGTCAGTTTCATTTATAGTTTCTCTCATTTCTCTCTTTAGATAATAACGCTCTTCTTAACCTGCCAAAAGTATCATTCGCTCCCAGTGGAGAGAGTTCGTAAGAAACGACGGCCATCTTGGTTTTTGTGTTTTTTTTTTAGTATTTTAGTAATTAGAAACAAGATTATGGAGAATTGAAGAGCAAATGTTTTTTTTTACTAGAATATCGTTCTCCTAAAATGAAAAATAAAAAAATATGGTAAGAGAACTATGCATCTTGAATTTGTTGGTTTTTGGTTTTTGTTGTTGGTTTTTCTCAAATATTTCATTAAATACTATTTTTACAAAAAAATTGAATATTCCTTTGTTATTCGGACTAAAAAATTCTACGTTTTGGTGCAAGAGTCATATTCATATAAATGTAGTTTTAAAACTAAAGGAGATATAAATGTTTATATATTTCTATCAATAAAGGCAGTATTTAATGTTTTAACCTCCCCACAATAAAATTGTAACGGCACATCCCACCGGTCAAGAACAAGGCTGGAGCACCACTTACATCAAAGCAAGAACAGCTAAGTCGTTGGTATGAGCACTTCAAAGAACTGAATGAAGACGAAGAAGCAGATTAAGACCAAGATTAAATCGCCGAAATTGTTCCCGAAATCAACGTGAGAAATGATATAACACCAATACCCCAAGCAAAGCAGAAATTAGACAAGCGATAAAGGTGCTGAAAAACAATGAATCTCCAGGACCAGATGACATCCCTGTCAAAAAAATCTCATCAATCCATATTGAAAATTATGAAAAATTAATAAGTATCTATGAGAACCTATATGGTCAATAAGTTTCTATAAGAGTTAGGTAAAGTTGCTGTTGAAATTGTTATCAGTTTATATCCGCATTGACCAGCAAAATGAGTCAAGCCATATCTATTTGTTAATCCAAACATTTACTTATACCATATCAATGAGAATTTATGAGCACAGTATCTAATGTAATTCGTGCGGCTTTCCGTGATTAAAAGACAAGTGTTTCTTTAAGAAACGAGCTGCATTAGGTTAGAACAGTTTGGATTTGCAATTGAAGATTACAAATTATAATGTTTGAATAGGGATTTATGAGATCAGTTTCTATGAGTATTAATGTTTTTTTTCAGTAATATATTAAATGTGTTTTCATTTGTTTGAATGGGTAAAAAGAAAGGTCAGTTTTCAACTGCAATTACAAATACAAGTTTAATCGCTTCGAATGGGATTATATGCGATCAATTTCTAAAAGTATTTATGCTGTTTTCCGAATATAGTTATGATGAGGTTTAATCAGTAACAAATTGTTAACTACTTGTTATGATATGGTCGGAAATTCCAAGTACACATTTAGTATTCCTTCAAGAGGATTGATGTGAGCAGTTTCTACGAGTATCTATTTGTTGTTCCTATAGTAAATTATATAAGTCTTTATCAGTACAGATTCGGATCTAATTTAAATATGAAAATTATATCAGAATAAAGCAACCAAATATTTTAAACAGTATCTATTTGTAAATCCAAACATTTACTTATACTATCTCAATGAGAGTTTATGAGAACAGTATCTAATGTAAAACGTGCGGCTTTCCGTGGTTAAATGGCAAGAGTTTCTATAAGAAACGAGCTGCATTAGGTTAGAACAGTTTTGATTTGCAATTGAAGATTCAAAATTATAATGTTTGAATAGGGATTTATGAGATCAGTTTCTATGAGTATTAATGTTTTTTTTCAGTAATATATTAAATGTGTTTTCATTTGTTTGAATGGGTAAAAAGAAAGGTCAGTTTTCAACTGCAATTACAAATACAAGTTTAATCACTTCGAATGGGGTTATATGCGATCAATTTCTAAAAGTATTTATGCTGTTTTCCGGATATAATTGTGAAGAGGTTTAATCAGTAACAAATTTTTCACTACATGTTATGATATGGTCGGAAATTCCAAGTACACATTTGGTATTCCTTCAAGAGGATTGATGAGAGCAGTTTCTACGAGTATCTATTTGTTGTTCCTCTAGTAAATTATATAAGTCTTTATCAGTAAAGATACGGATCTAATTTAAATATGAAAATTTATATCAGAATAAAGCAACCAAATATTTTAAACAGTATCTATTTGTAAATCCAGACATTTACTTATACTATCTCAATGAGAATTTATGAGAACAGTATCTAATGTAAAACGTGCGGCTTTTCGTGGTTAAATGGCAAGTGTTTCTATAAGAAACGAGCTGCATTAGGTTAGAACAGTTTTGATTTGCAATTGAAAATTACAAATTATAATGTTTAAATAGGGATTTATGAGATCAGTTTCTATGAGTATTAATGTTTTTTTTTTCAGTAATATATTAAATGTGTTTTCATTTGTTTGAATGGGTAAAAAGGAAGGTCAGTTTTGAACTGCAATTACAAATATAAGTTTAATCACTTCGAATGGGGTTATTTGCGATCAATTTCTAACAGTATTTATGCTGTTTTCCGAATATAATTGTGATGAGGTTTGATCCGTAACAAATTGTTCACTACATGTTACGATATGGTCGGAAATTCCAGGTACATATTTAGTATTCCTTCAAGAGGATTAATGAGAGCAGTTTCTACGAGTATTTATTTGTTGTTCCTACAGTAAATTATATAAGTGTTTATCAGTATGCATTCGGATCTAATTTAAATACAAAAATCATATCAGAATGAAACCCCAAATATTTTAAACAGTGTCCACCTGTAAATCCAAGATAATATTATAATGAGAATCCATCACAACAGTATCTAATGTAACGTGTGCGGTTTTCTGTGGCTAAATTTAAAAATTATTTGCAATAAATAAGCTTTAACGGATTCGAACAGTTTTGCATTTCCAGATGAATAGTTTTAATTGTTAGGGATCTATGAGGTCAGTGTAATGTTTTTTTTTTTTTTCAATAAAATGTGTTTTTATTGGAACAAACATTACACAAAGTCACTGATCTCATAGATCCCTATTTAACAATTAAAACTATTCATCTGGAATTGCAAATTAAAACTGTTCAAATCCGTTAAAGCTATTTATTAAAAATACTTTTAAAATTTAGCCACGGAAAGCCGCACGCGTTACATTAGATACTGTTCTGATTGGTTCTCATTAAAATATATCTTTAAATGTTTGGATTTACAAGTGGATACTGTTTAAAATATTTGGTTGTGTCATTCTGATATAATTTTTGTATTTAAAGTAGATCCGAATGCATACTGATAAAGACAAATTTTCTATTGGAACAACAAATACATACTCATAGAAACTGCTATCATCAATCCTTTCGAAGGAATACTAAATATGTACCTGGAATTTCCGACCATATCGTAACATGTGGTGAACAATTTGTTACTGATCAAACCTCATCACAATTATATTCGGAAAACAGCATAAATACTGTTAGAAACTGATCACATATAACCCCATTCGAAGTGATTAAACTTGTATTTGTAATTGCAGTTGAAAACTGACCTTTCTTTTTACCCATTCAAACAAATGAAAACACATTTAATATATTTATTGCTGAAAAAAAAAACATTAATATTCATAGAAAATGATCTCATAAATCCCTATTCAAACATTATAATTTGTAATCTTCAATTGCAAATCAAAACTGTTCTAACCTAATGCAGCTCGTTTCTTATAGAAACTCTTGCCATTTAACCACGGAAAGCCGCACGTTTTACATTAGATACTGTTCTCATAAATTCTCATTGAGATAGTATAAGTGAATGGCTGCATTTACATATAGATACTATTTAAAATATTTAGTTGCTTTATTCTGATATAATTTTCATATTTAAATTAGATCCGAATGCATACTGATTAAGACTTATATAATTTACTATTGGCACAACAAATACATACTCGTAGAAATTGCTATCATCAATCCTTTCGAAGTAATACTAAATATGTACCTGGAATTTCCACACGTAACATGTAGTAAACAATTTGTTACTGATCAAACCTCATCACAATTATATTCGGAAAACAGCATAAATACTGTTAGAAATTGATCGCATATAATCCCATTCGAAGTGGTTAAACTTGTATTTGTAATTGCAGTTGAAAACTGACCTTTCTTTTTACCCATTCAAACAAATGAAAACCCATTTAATATATTACTGAAAAAAAAACATTAATACTCATAGAAACTGATCTCATAAATCCCTATTCAAACATTATAATTTGTAATCTTCAATTGCAAATCAAAACTGTTCTAACCAAATGCAGCTCGTTTCATATAGGAACTCTTGCCATTTAACCACAGAAAGCCGCACGTTTTACATTAGATACTGTCCTCATAAATTCTCATTGAGATAGTATAAGTAAATGTCTGGATTTACAAATAGATTCTGTTTAAAATATTTGGTTGCTTTATTCTGATATAATTTTCATATTTAAATTAGATCCGAATGCATACTGATAAAGACTTCTATAATTTACTATTGGTACAACAAATACATACTCGTAGAAGCTGCTATCATCAATCCTTTCGAAGTAATACTAAATATGTACCTGGAATTTCCGACCATATCGTAACATGTAGTGAACAATTTGTTACTGATCAAACCTCATCACAATTATATACGGAAAACAGTATAAATACTGTTAGAAATTGATCGCATATAACCCCATTCGAAGTGATTAAATTTGTATTTGTAATTTCAGTTGAAAACTGACCTTTCTTTTTACCGATTCAAACATATGAAAACACATTTAATATATTACTGAAAAAAAAACATTAATACTCATAGAAACTGATCTCATAAATCCCTATTCAAACATTATAATTTGTAATCTTCAATTGCAAATCAAAACTGTTCTAACCTATTGCAGCTCGTTTCTTATAGAAACACTTGCCATTTAACCACGGAAAGGCGTACGTTTTACATTAGATACTGTTCTCATAAATTCTCATTGAGATAGTATAAGTAAATGTAAAGACTTATATAATTTACAAGAGGAACAACAAATAGATACTCGTAGAAACTGCTCTCATCAATCCTTTTGAAGGAATACTAAATGTGTACTTGGAATTTCCGACCATATCATAACAAGTAGTGAACAATTTGTTACTGATTAAACCTCATCACAATTATATTCGGAAAACAGCATAAATACTTTTAGAAATTAATCGCATATAACCCCATTCAAAGTGATTAAACTTGTATTTGTAATTGCAGTTGAAAACTGACCTTTCTTTTTACCCATTCAAACAAATGAAAACACATTTAATATATTACTGAAAAAAAACATTAATACTCATAGAAACTGATTTCATAAATCCCTATTCAAACATTATAATTAGTAATCTTCAATTGCAAGTCAACCTAATGCAGCTCGTTTCTTATAGAAACACTTGCCATTTAACCACGGAAAGCCGCACGTTTTACCTTAGATACTGTTCTCATAAATTCTCATTGATGTGGTATAAGTAAATGTTTGCTGCTCCATTCTGGTAGAAACTGATAGAAATTTCAGCAGCAACTTTACTCCAGGCTCCAGTAGAGGGAGCTGTATACGTGTAGCTAGTTCATATCTAATCTAATGTGACCTAAGGAACTGAAGTGTGTTTGTTAAATTAAAAACAAAGCAGTCTCTTTCACTGCTAACTCATTCATTGCTTCTAGGCTAGAACAAGAACACCCGAGGAAATAAGGACTTTGCAGAATTTTGTGTTTACCACAATATTAGTATTTCTATTTGAAATATGCAATTTAAACTGTACATTTGTCGGCATGCATATCCAAATTAATACTAATAAAAAAGCAAAATGGAAGTTTACAATAAAAATACATCTGTAAAATATACAATTGAAACTGTATATTTGTTGACATGTATATCCACATCAATACTAATAAAAAACAATGTTGAAATTTACAATAAAAACATGTTGATAAATGGTGTGTTACATACGATAGATACTGGAGAAAGGACGGACTGGAACTCTTATGATATTACTTATAGAAAAGTTTAGAATCTCTTTAAAGTTGTATCTGTAATTCCATATGTTTACAGATATAAGGGCAAGGGTGCATTTGCAGACACTAAACTGTAGATTTGTTGATGTATATTTCATATAAGTACTCATGAAAGGGCAACATGATAATTCCAAATAGCTCATTCGGAATTACTGTTTCATAACCGATTTAAAACTTAATAAAACAGATAAAATCCGGTCTGTATAATACTAATATAACTTATAGGAACGATAAAACCGCATCACTTTTTTTTTATAAGTTTCTATGTGGAATTTTTGGCAGGGATACCTGCAGAAGTCATAAAATTAGATACGACCTTTTTAACTGACTTGCTATATCCAATATTAGCAAATGTTTGGAACACAGAACAACTCATAAATGGATGGAGTGATGGGATGGTAGTAAAGGTACCAAAGAAAGGAGACTTAAATTAGTGTCAAAACTGAAGAGAACACTGCTAAATACTATCCACAAAATCCTGGATCGTATAATACATGAGACTGACTTACATATTAGAACCTCCCGAGCAAGCGGGTTTTCGGCCCCACAGATCATGTATTGATCAAATAAACACAGTCCGTATAATTATAGAACAGTCAGTTGAGTGGCGATACCCATTATACCTAGTGTTCATAGACTCCGAACGTGCTTTTGATAGCATACAACACAAAGAACTCTGGAACGCATTCCCAGTCAACCTAATTATAGTAGTTACATAACTAGATGAGACGTAAGAAAGAACTGTGTTTTATTACAAAACATTGTCCTAGTTTCGTATTTGTGCCCGCTATTCTTAACATAGTCATTATATGGTAATATTTTTTCTTTGTTACAGTGCTATAAGTAAAATAGTATTGACGCAATATTTATAAAATAATGTTTTATAAATCATACAAAACAGAAATTCATAAAATCGATGAACATTTCTGACATCAGCGCCAAATCACCATTTCCATATTCACCTCATACCAAAGTTCTGGTAGTGCTCTCTAAAATGTGGTAAATTTGCATTTGTTACAAAAAAATGTGATGCCCTGCAAATATTGCTGTTTCATCACATCTTCATAAGTTAAACATACCTTTTGTATAAAATTTATATTTTATAAAATACTACACATATGATAAATTTATATATGAATTCATAATAATCAATACATTCGTGTAGATGGCGCATCTAGAATTACTAATCGTAACGATCGTTTATCTGTTGATGTTTACCTAACCTAAAATAATATTTGTGTTCTGTGATTTTCCTCATGAGATTTTTTCAAAATGCCTAAAAACAAATATTTAGATTTGTCTTATAGACAAAGACGGAGGCGAACGACCGATGGTGTTAATCAAGTTGAAGCTGTCAACAATGAAGGAATACGTTCTGCAAGTTGTGGAATATATCACGTGAGCTGTAGTAATAGTAATGAAACCAAGTAAAACAGATACTGTCGTCATAAATCATAAGGTATGTAGCACTCGTTAAGTTTTAAAACTACCTTTACACGTCATTTGATTCTATATTGCAATATTCGGTTATTTAGTTTTTCAATTGTGGTTTTGTTACCAAGTTGATGTTTTAAAACATTTATCGCCTAGACGTGAAACTTAGGACATTTTTGGATATTCAGTAATTATCACTACTCTATAGCCGCTTCTATTTTACGCGAAATTCTGTTTATTTTCATATTTTATATCATTACTCAGTTGTTGGTATGTTTCTTTAATTTTCTGCAAGTGAGTCTAAAGTTTTTTTCCCTCACTTCTAATCAACTACACTAGCTTGGGAGTAAGATCACTTTGTACTCAGTTACAAATTGAGGTTAATGTTTAATTGTTTATTTGCCAGATTGGAAAAATAATAATAAATTTACAGCAACTTCAGTGTAACAGAAAGAAAAACCGCTGCCCAAGGAATCACTACTTCCACATCCAGATTCTCTATCCATGTCACTCACAACGAAAAAACTTTGTATGTGAAAATAATTGTTTATGGAACTTTAATAATATAATATTTGAAATCTTCTACCCCAAAAACCCATAAAACGATGCCCCACATCGGTGATGGGGTGGGGGTGGTGATAGGGGGGTGGTAGTGGGGAGGTGGATGGAGTAAAAAATATTTTGAGGTTTCTGGTTCCTGTACATACACTAAATCACAATTTTTTTTCATCCCCTTTAATAAGGGGATGGGGGTGGCTAATGCCAAAATTTTTTTTTGAGACCTTAGCTTCTCTTGTATATACTAAATACCAATTTCGTGGACTCTTACCTGCTTGATTTACCCATTTACCCCAAATTTACCCCAATTTACACCCCAACCCTTCGACGGAACAAAATGAAAATATAATCTAGTTCTAGATCTCGTTAAAGTACATATGTGTACCAAATTTCAAGTCAATATCTCAAACGGTTCCAGAGTAAACGTGCGCACAAAAAAGTTACAGACAGACAGACAGACAGACCGACAGACCGATAGACAGACAGACCGACAGACCGATAGACAGACAGACCGACAGACAGACAGAAAATTTATTTTCGCTCAAACTTAAAATCTCGACGTTTCATGACATTTTAAGCCTATTTGGACAATAAAAATTTTTAAAAATTTTTTTGTCATTACTATACTTCCACTGGACGTGGAAGTAAAATAACAATGAGCTCATTTAATGAATTTCATTTAGTAGTTGTTACTTCTTGTGGATAAAGTATTACTTAAAATTAGACGATATTGAAAATATTAGATGAATCCGATATGTGGTTATCGAAATATACGACTTTTAAAGTGCACAGTGCGACCAACATCGTGACGTCAGAGGATAGTAATATAAATCGGTGAAAATAGTTGATAAACTGAAATTCTTCACAAACACGCATAAGTTTCAAAACACACTGCTTAAGTTAACGATTTGTAAAATTGTGAAACTATAATAACGCGCTGCAGCTAGCCGCTCCGGCTAGCGGGTTCCTATCAAGTGACGTCACGGTCGATGCTCGACCGCGGGTGCGGTCCATTTTTATGTATTTTTTTAGACGATTTATAGGTCTCACAAAATTCTAGTTTTTTTGCACAGGGTCTTAAAATGATAAGATCTTTCAGATAATCAAATAAAAAAAAAGTGCTAAATGAGCCCATTAAGGTCACAAAATATATGTTAAGATACTGTGAGTACAGTACACAGTAATAAGATTAATAGGTTAGGTTTTTGTGCAGAGACGTTTTACTCACTGAGATGTTTTATTTTTCTGGTGCACTTTAGGTATCTCCGATTTTTCAAATTTTCTAACAAGTAATGAATAGAATGTAGTAAATAGGGCACATTTAAGCAAAAAAAATTATGGATGAACCATGAATTGATGAGAAAAAAATGTGAAAGTTACGGGACAGGGGAGCGAAAAGGGGTACTGGGTGGAGTAACAGTGGATTGTAAATCATGCAAATAAAAGTAAGTACTATCACTTGGGGGAGAGCGTAGAGGCGACTTCAATGTGAATATCAGTCGATATTCCGTTGAAGCAACGTTGAGCGCGGTTAGTATTTGGATGGGGTCCCATCTTTTGAAATACAGCGTTCTTGTCCCACCTTCTGGCGGCTTGTATATAAGTGAATACGCGGAAGTTGCGTAATTTCAGACGAGGATTACGTAGTGGATATACCATCCTTCGGAGGGGATGTAAAGCAGGCGGTCCCTTGACTATTAAATGTTAGGCAAGTAAAAGATCCCTACTCTTCTTAAGGGAAGAGGTTCGGCAAAATTTCCAGGTTGGGGGTAGCTCGCCTCCTGGCGTCGGTGATAGGCCCTGGTAGCGAAAATAGGCCGACGTTAAATAGTTAAGAAAAAAAAAGTACTATCACAATAAGTATTGCAATTGCCTCGTAACCTATGTTGCTTTTCAGTATTAAAAAAAAGGAACATAACACAACCTTAACCTAACCTAACTTTACAGAGCTCACACATAAATCATAAATTTTAGGGAGCCGAAACGTATTGGTGCATATATTTAAGTAGTATATTGTCCTTGCCATATATAATTTTCATAATGGCAATACATTTACTTACCTCTGCTCAAGCCGAGCTAAGTAAATGTATTGCCATTATGAAAATTATATACGGCAAGGACAATATACTACTTAAATATATGCACCAATACGTTTCGGCTCCCTTTACGATCCACTGTTACTCCACCCAGCACCCCTTGTCGGTAACTGGTCCCATAACTTTCACATTTTTTTTCTCATCAATTTATGGTTCGTCCATAAATTTTTTTGCTTAAATGTGCTCTATTTGCTATATTCTATGCATTTCTTGTTAGGAAATCTGAAAAATCGGAGATACCTAAAGTGCACCAGACCCCAACTGAGTAGTGATGTATTCAACTGAGATTAGTATACTTACTGCAAATTTGACTCACACTCAGTTGTGTGCCAAAGGGAAGCGACATATTAACCGTGTTCACCTATGGTATTGATAAAGAAGCTACAGAGTACAGTACACCCAAAGTAGCTGGCTGGCTATTGGATGCACAGTAGCAACTATTGGTCAATAATATTTTAATTTTTTCATGAACAGCCCTATCTGCCACTTTTACAACAGATTGTACACGAGATAATAACGGTTTGGTCATCTATAGGTTCTGTATATGGTTGAATTCCTTAAAGCAATGGGAAGTATCGGAAACTATTTTAAAGATTATACCATTTGGTCCCTTACCGAGGTGATCAACGGGCGATCTGGGGCAATCCGAGGTAATATATCTGAGACGATCCGAGGGGCGATATTTCGTACCGCAGTTTTCACGGTAAGTAGTAAGTAGAGTGAGTAAGTTACTTGATTTGTCTTTTCTAATAGTGCTGTTCCAATATGGGCAAATATACAATAGATATGGTCAGCTGACCACGTTAGACGGTGCTTATTGACTCTGACTAGTTTGTGATTTCTTGCTGACCGCAATACTACTTTTGGTGTATTGTGGTGATTAGCTGGGAAGTATTTAAGTCTACAAAATAATGTTACTGTGCACTCAGTAATTATAATAGTAATATTAATTAATACAATGTGTCCCCGGATGGAGTTGACAAGAGGAAAAACATCTCTATTATTGATTTTACGACGAAAAGTCATTCTTTATAAAAAATTCAGCTTGTCGGAGAAATGAATCTTAGATCAGATGTACAGGTGTTAATAAATTAAGAAAACATCAAAATGCCTCAAGAGAGAAGTACCTTCATTTATTATTTTGGACAAAATGTTTATAAAACAAAGTTGTTTATAATCCAAAATAAAACCTAAAAACCTAAATACAAATTATGCATATATATACAAATATATATATATATATATATATATATATATATATACAAAGTCTGTATTTCTACTTTTATGTTTTTATTGTGTTTATCTTTTTACGTTGAATTTATTAATATGAATAAGAATTTAAATTAAGAAACAGAGTGTGCTGTCGATAATATTGAACTGACAAACGTCATTTTGTAGAATATTACTATCTTACATCTGCATTTATTAGTGTTCTGTTGATTATTTAAAAAATGTTTACCAAACAAGAAAGAATTTATTTGATCAAATGTTATGGGATTGGAGACGTCTCTTATCGATATGCAATTAACCTTTTCCACCAAAAGTTCCCTAACACAGCGGTATTGCCCCAATTATTGCGCAACTTGTAAAAAAATTTAATGAAACTTGATCTGTATTGGATGTCAAAAAACCCAAGAAAAAGTACAATTAAGACGATGCGGCAATACTTTTGGCAATAAATTCAGTAATAGAAAACCCGAAATTATCTTTACGGAAACTCTCACAAAGACTAGAAGTAAGTAAAAGTCATTTACAGAGAATTTATATGGAAAACAAAGTGCGACATACACTTAAAAATGGAGATGAAGAGAAGCGATTGGATTTTTGTTTATAGGTCGGTGAGAATTACCTCGTAGATAGAAGTTTTCGCAGAATGTTTTTTTTTTTTTACTGACGAAGCAACATTATGTACCAATGGCCACGTTTCATTACAAAACAGTCGTTATTGGGCTTTTGAAAATCCAAACAATGTTATTCATAAACGAAGTCAACGTTATAAAAAAGTGAATGTATGGTGTGGGATTTTTTTATGATCGAATCGTTGGTCCATATTTCTTAGAAGAAAATTATATCAGCATGTTTATTTGGACCTTTTGGAAAACTTTGTATTGCCATACATAAACACTCTGCAACCGGAAGTAAGGCGTAACATTTTTTGGCAGCAAGATGGTTGCCCAGCTCATTCCTCAGTTTTGGTACGGCAGTGGTTGACAGATCATTTCGGAGCCAGATGGATGGGAAGATATGTTCCAATTAATTTTTCTGCAAGCACCAGACCTTACACCGATGGATTTTTTTTCTGTGGATGTTTTAAAACTGAAAATTTATGCAGATGACCTGCCGCATTATCGAGAAACACTAAAAGCACGAATACAAGACGCGGTGAATGAAGTGAATGTACCCTCAACCATTCGTAAGGTCTATGGTGAATTTATTAAAAGGATGGGAAATGTGTTGAGGTTGGAGGAGGCTAGGTAGAATAAATTGTTTTTCCACAATCGTTGAAGTTAATGTTATTATGTTATGTTAATGTTTGAAAAAAAATGTAAGTTGACATAAATGTAAAAGTCAAAATTTAGACTTCATAATTTGTATTTGGGCTTTATTTTGGATTATAAACAATTTTGTTTTATAAACATTTTGTCTAAAATAATAAATAAAGGTACTTCTCTCTTGAGGCATTTTTATGTTTTTTTAATTAATTACCACCCGGTACATCTGATCTAAGATTTTTATATGGTAAATTCATTTTTTCGACAAGCAGAATTTTTTATAAAGAATAACTTTTTGTCGTAAAATCAATAATAGAGATGTTTTTCCTCGTCAACTCCATCCGGGGACACACTGTATATACAATCATAATATTGAAGGCTCAATATGTATACTAGATATGTATTTAGGTGTGGTTGCCTGCATATTTGACAAAAACTTTGAAGAAATCTGTGCTGAATGGTTCATGCAAGGAAAACAACGATACGCAAGACAGGGACCCAGACGGTTACCATCGGAGACTTCAACGCCAAATCCCCGGAATGGCACAGTAGGATAACAAACACTTGAGGATGAGAGCTACTGCGATTCCTGGGACTGCTGGTCCTTGGGCCGGAGGGACCGACCCATGACAATGGTGTAACCAGGCCGGACGTCCTGGACATTGCGATGCTAAAGGAGATGACCCTCGAAGCAGAAATCACCGCCATGATGGAAGGTTCCACCGAACACAACCCCATTCTCCTAGAACTAGGAGAAAAGGACGGCGAGAACACTTTCATCAAAAGGAGGACGGACTGGGAAGTGTTCCGTGCAGCACTGCAAAGGGACATTGCACAAATTCCCAGACTAGAAACCGAGGCGGACGTAGAGAGGGCCATCACCTCCCTGGAAAACCAGATCCAGGCGGCACTGAGGGAAAGTACCACCCAGACGGAAACGAGACGCGCACCAGCGCCGATGGCAAACCTTCCAGAGGATACCAGGCAGCTGATACGGGATAGACGCAGTGCGAAGAGACGGGCCCAGAGGACCAGGCTCCCGGAAGACAGGAGACACTACAACACCCTGAGCCGGAGAGTCAAGGCTGCCCTTCAGGAACACAGACAAGAAGGGTGGCAACGCCACCTGGAGTCCCTGGACACACAGGACAGGAGCATCTGGACCACCCAACGGGCCCTGCGAAACCGACGGACTCCCATGCCCCCGATCCGCGGAGAGAATGGTGTTGTCTACACTCGCCAGGAAAAAGCCGAGGCTTTTGCTGACAGCTTGGAACTACAGTGTAGGGAAAACCAACTCAATGATGAGGACGAGGACTGGGAGGACGACGTGAGTCGCAGGGTACGCAGGATGAACCGTCTGCCAGATGAAGACCACATCCCTTCGACCACCCCCGAGGAGGTCAAGGAGATCCTAAGGAGCCTAAAACCCAGGAAAGCTCCAGGATGTGATGGCATTGGGAACATCGCCCTCAAGAAGCTGCACAGGAAAGGAGTAGCGGCGATGGTCAACATCATCAACGCAATGTTGAGATTGAGACACTACCCCTCCAGGTGGAAAAAGGCCGACGTCATAGTCATCCCGAAGCCAGGTAAGAACCTAATGTTTCCCTCCTCTTACAGGCCAATCAGTCTACTCCCAGCGATGAGTGAGGTAGCCGAACGAGTCATACTCAAGAGGATAGCCGAGAAGACAGAAGAACTGGACGTCCTCCCAGACGAGCAGTTCGCCTTCAGGACAGTGCACTCCACCGAACTCCAAGTGCTCCGCCTCACCGAGGAGGTCACGAAGGGGTTCAACCAACGACAGGTCACGGCAGCGCTGTTCCTGGATGTTGCCAAAGCCTTCGACAGGGTCTGGCACGATGGTCTCCTAGCCAAAATGATGAGTATGGGTTACCCCATTGCACTCGTCAAGCTAGTGAGATCATACCTCCACAGGAGACAGATGAGGGTGAAGATCATGGACAAGGTGTCCACGTACAGAACAATGGAGGCAGGAGTCCCCCAAGGCTCAGTGCTCTCCCCGCACTTGTTTTCCATCTTCACATCCGATCTACCTCGGACGGAGAGGACCTCCATGGCCCTCTACGCCGATGACACAGCCTTGACAGCCAGATCCTGGAACGCCAGACTAGCCACCAGAAACTTCCAGGAGGCGGCCACCCTCCAAGAGGACTGGTGCAACAGATGGAAGGTAGCCGTCAACGCCGAGAAGAGCAAGGCGGTCCTCTTCAAGAAGGTAAGAAAACAAAACACCACAGGTCACGTTTCCATGTTTGGTGAGGACATCCAATGGCACGACACCGCCAACTACCTTGGCGTGGTCATGGACAAAGGCCTAACATGGAGACTGAACACGGAGGCCATCGTCAAGAAGGCCAGGAGGACGAGAGCCCTAATCTACCCGATGACGGGTAGACAGAGCAGACTCAACCTGAGAAACAAGCTCACGCTTATCAGGTCCTTCATCCGGCCCCAACTGACGTATGCTTCGGTAGCTTGGGGCTACCAAGCAAAGAGCTACCTCCAACAGATCCAGAGAGTGGAGAACGTCGCCCTCCGAACAGCAGTCGACACACCCTGGTTCGTACGCAACGAGGACATCTTCAGGGACCTGGACTACACCCCAGTCACTGAAATCATCAAGCAGAGAGCCAGAAAGATGTACGCTCTTGCCGAGGAGCATGGGAACCCACTAGTCAGGGAGGCTACTGACTATGACCCAGCAGATGCTCCGAGGCACAAGCGGCCGAAGGTGCAGCTCCTGGATAACGGGTGAGTATGAGAGACATACCACCACCCGATGTTCCACCCCCACGGAAGAGACATGACGATCACCCAACCACCCACCCAAGACCCTGCGGGTACCGGACAAAAGACCGTCCAGTACTCGTAGTCACCCTGGCTCCGGGCAGACCAAAAATGCTACCAAAGCAGTTAGGTCTGCCCTTCCTCGAGCTACACAGCTCATCCTTACCCTACCGATGATCCGGATGACAGGATGCCTCTTGGCATCTTGTGTACCAGCAGTCACTCCCGCCACAAAACCCAACACACCTAACAGACCGATGACTACCCCCCGGGGGGCAAACAAGCTGGCGAAGAGCAGAAGACGAAGACAGAAGAACGTCAGAAGAGGCCTTAGCCAGCAAGGTCCAACGAGCCAGGACCCAGGGAGGTGGACCGAAATCGTCTGCACCGCTCACATTTGTGAGTGGGGCCGACGTAAAGTAAGTTCGCCCGCCCTGCACGAGGCTGGTCCCCGGTTTACAGCGATGCATTGGGGTAAAGGGCAATAGTCCTGCCCGGCCCCAGTCATCCGAGACCGACATCTTTAGCCAAGAATATTGGCGATACGCAAGAGATGTCAAGAAGCTGGCTAAATAAATAGATAGATACTATATTTATATAGTTACATTTTATGTTTGAATACATTTTATTTATGTTCTAATACCTGCAGATGAATTTTAGTTTAACATTTTAAATAAAGAATATATGATCACAAGGTTATTTTGTTTATTTTTAAATCTGATGGGGATAGAGATAAAGTTCGAAAAACGATATGTTATGTTAAGGGATTTTTATCTTGTGTGTTTGCATTTATATAAAATAATTTGTGAAATCTACAGATTATTTCTCAAATTAAAATATATAAGAAATGTTCTTGTAAAGGACCCCGGAACAAAATCCATGAAAATGTTGATTCGGTGGAATCGGCTGAAATTTTGGTATTTTGTAGTTCAAGTCATACTGATTAAAAGTTCTTATCACATCGAGCCAATCCTATGGACAGTTTTTGAGATAGAGCTTGTCAAAGTTAGGTAATTTGCGTCATTTTAGACACTCAAGAACTTTTTACTCCTAGACTATTATCTTTAGCAAAAAATTGCTAGGGTCAAAATATTTTTGTTCTAGTCCAATAAAGCTCAAGAATTTTTTTCAGAATTTTTTTATCAATTTTTAGGGTAGGTAAAATATATATATGTCACATTTCGGCATGCTTCGGTGGGATTGGCTGAAACTTTGCTATTTTGTAGTTAAAGTCATGCTGGTCAAAAATTCCTATTGCACTGAATCTATCCTATGAGTGGTTTTCGCTCCAGGAGTGCCTGAAGGTCTTAACAACGAGGTAATGCACGCACGTGCATAGACACGCTAGAAGCCATTCATAAACACGTACATATAGATTACCCGTTACCTCGTTATTAAGACCTTCAGGCATTCCTGGAGCGAAAACCACTCATAAGATAAACTCAGATCAATGGGAATTTTTGATCAGCATGACTTTAACTACAAAATAGCAAAGTTTCAGCCAATCCCACCGAAGCATGCCGGAATATGACGTATATATATATTTTACCTAACCTAAAAATTGATGAAAAAATTCTGAAAAAAATTCTTGAGCTAGAACTATTGGACTAGAACAAAAATATTTTGACCCTTGCAATTTTTTGCCAAAGTTAATACTTAAGGAGTAAAAAGTTCTTGAATGTCTAAAATGACGCAAATTACCTAACTTTGACAAGCTGTATCTCAAAAATTGTCCATAGAATTGGTTTGATATGATAAGAACTTTTGATCAGCATGACTTAAACTACAAAATACCAAAATTTCAGCCGATTCCATCAAATCAACATTTTCATGGGTTTTGTTCCGAGGTCCATTAAGACGAAATTTCAATAAGTGCTAATAACATACAATATACACTTTTTCCATCATGGTAATTATTGCTTTCTTTTAAGATGTAAAAAAATGAACCTCAAGTATACTCCGAGAAAATAAAAATTTCTCATTTTATTGTTCTACCATTACCATATTTAAAAAGCTACAAAAACTGGCAAAAATATTATTTTTTGGACTGACAAATTATTGTAAATTGGGGAAAATGTATTATGAACGTATAATATTAAGTATATGTATGGGTAGTAGTTCTAGAAAAATGTTTGTACCAACTTCCATAATGTCTATTTCTGATTTGTACAAAGATATACTTAATTTGAATAATCTGTGCATTAGGCTTCTGAAATTTAGGTTAACCCATTTATCTTTATATTTAATGCACCAAGTTGCACTTTTAGGCATGATTGATGACTGCTAAAAGACTAATTGAAGAAGTTTTTGTATGTAAAGAAAATTGCAATAGAAATTCGTGAAAAATGTTTTTCCTTGACCTGCTAATATTTTTGAAAAAAGTATATTTTCAAATTATTTTCCTCAGTAATGAAGATAATTGGTCAACCTAGATATCAAATTTCATTAAGAAAATTTCGATTTTTTACAAAACGTCACCTTTTGATGGCTTTTAATTCTATAGTTTAAAATGTAAATGAAAAATCGAAAGTTTTTGATGAGTGTCAAATATTTTCATAAAATAACTATATATAGGTACAGTCGAGGTGAGGAAATTTTGTTTCGTGAATGTCAATTGAATTTTTTTTTTTTTTTTCATAAGACGTCTTCAGTTAGTCTTGGTAGTCATGCCCTTAAAGTATGACTTGTGCCCCATGTTTCAATACAGAGATATGGGATAACCTAAATTTCATTAGCCACCGATGCAGTACAGTAAGTAAATTGCTTCCCATACATTATGTAAACGGGCGATAACAATTCTGAAGCATACAGGTCGTTGGTATCTCTATTTATCATAAATAATGAGTCACTGGAATGAGGGAGTTCCATAAATAAATGAGTACTGGTATCTTATAATTACCATACCTGAGACATAACTGTTACTTATTAAAGAACCCAAACTTACTCGGTATTTACATATACGTTATTAAACTAATTTATAAAAGATATATAATATAATAAATTTAACAGTTATGCACTTGTTTTATAAATATTTAGTAATAGTAATGTAACAAATTTACAAAAATATTATATAACACTAATAGTTTTTAGTGCTGACATTGGTCAGAGCTGGTACTCTACGAGGACTCTACTTTGGACATAACTGTTACTTACTGAGGAACGTATGTTATCTAATGATTATATAATAGCTACTAGATTTGGTTGACTGGTTACAGAATAAACTAATTCCAGCAAAGATAATAAACCTCATAAAAGAACTATACAATAATGTGCAAAGTGGAGGATCTCACCGAGGACTACAAAGCCAACCCATAACAGTTAAAAAGGAAGTACGGCAAGGGTATATATTATCCCCCTCCTATTCAACATAATGCTGGACGAGGTCATGAGAAGAGCCACCGCAGGACAACATGGCATATGGTGGAAGCCATTCACAAGGCTGGAGGACCTTGATTATGCGGATGACATTTGCCTGCTCGCACATAACGATGCCGATATGACAGTTAAACTAAGCAACCTCGTAAGAGAAGCTGAAGTTGTAGGTCTTAATATTAACATTAAAAACACCAAATCAATGAGAATGGGTACAGAAAACCGAACACCTCTTACGATAAATAATCAGCCAATTGATGAGGTCAGTGAATTCACATACCTAGGTAGCATAGTTACAAAAATAGACGGTACTGAAATGATGTAAACAACCGCATCAAAAAGCCAGTCAAGCATTTGGAATGCTACACAGTGTGGAAATCCAGAGAATATTCTAATTCAACAAAAATAAAAATTTTCAACAGCGTCAAAGTCGTACTACTATACGATGCAGAAATATGGAAGATTAGTCGACAAACTATATCCAAATTACAAGTCTTCATAAATCGAAGTTTACGCAGAATTATGAGTATTTTTTGACCGGTCCAAATGCGTAATGAAGACCTATGGAATGCAACAAATCAACAACGAATTGAAATTCAAAGTCAAAGTAAAAAAGTGGAAATGGATAGGACACATACTGCGTAGAGGAAACCACAGCATTAACAAGACATTCCTGGAATGGAATCCACAGAGTAGCAGAAGGACGGGTAAGCCAAAGACGACATGGCAGAGAACTGTCAGGGGAGAACTAGAGCAAATCGGAAAAACATGGCAACGGACAAAACTGATAGCCCAGAACAGAACGAGATGGAAGGCATTTGTTGAGACTCTATGCTCCTGAGAGGAGTCAAGGACATATATACAATAAAATTGTGGGAGGTTACTAAAATTGGTCCAAAATCGAAAATTGAGATAACATCAAATCTTTACGTTTTGAGGTCTCAGGAACCCAAAAAAGTGGTTTTTGAAAAATGGCTGTGTGTGTGTTCTTGTGTATGTGTGTATGTATGTTATCACGATAGCAGCGAAACTTCTGAATGGATTAGGATGAAACTTTGCATGAGGATTTCTTTAGTGCTCCAGAAGATCTCAAAAGGTTTTGGTTGATATCGGATTACGTTTAGTGCCGTCTTGGCACAACAAGTTGTTTATTTTATGCTAACTTAAAATTTGTAATCGAACCATTGAAAAGTAGATAAAATTATGATTTCAACGATATATCACACAAGCATTTTTAATTTTATTTCCGTGAAAAAAAACAACAATCTATAGAGTCACGCTTTTTGTATATCATATATTTCACAAACTAAAGTAACTCCCTGAATGGGGTACGAGGACTTGACTGGGGTGACGGACCATCAAGGAATTCCGCATAGCGAGGCCGTTGCTGACAGGGAGCATAGCCTGGAGGAGCACCTTCAAAAAGTTGAAGGAATGGGAAAATAGGTCCATTCCAGATAAAACTGCATCACAATGAGGAGGCTACAGCGGTTCTCACTAAAGTGATGCAGGGGTGCGAAGTGAAGCAACGTCGCTAGCGGTGTGGACTTGACGGGGTTATGGGCCATCAAGGGACACCGCGTGGAGAGGCTGTCGCCGAACAGAGCATCAAGGTAGAGATACGTCGCGCGGGACGAGGGCTTGACTGGGGTGGTGTCCAGCGAGGAACGCCGCGTAGCGAAGCCGTTGCTGACAAAGCATATTATACAACTGCAGAGTCTGGACTGAAGGATATAATATCAACGGGGAAAGATAATGGACCTGGCAACTACCACCTTGCCAATTTTCTCAGACCTGCTGCCGCGTCGTCGTTTTCTGACTGGCTTTGGGGCAGGTTCCGGGGAGGCGCATGCTTGTACATGCTTAATTTAAAAATATATCTGTTTTACTTTTGCTTGCGAGACTATAAATTTGAAACTTTAGGTTCGCAGGTTCAAATCCTATCGATCGCAAGATTTTTTTTTTTTAATATGAAAAAAATATTTCAACTTAATAAATATAATTAAATGAGATCGTTAATATTTTGTGCTCTTTTCGGCTTCAAAGATCCACCGGGTGGGGTTCCAACCGCTTATATCCGTCATACAGGGCGATGGTCAGAGTTATATTATAGTTTTAAAGGAAACACACAAAAATACGAAGATGTACAAGATATCGAAACTGCATAATATACAGTGTGTCTCTGAGGTTCGAAAGAACTTCACGTAGAATAAAAAATATATTAATTTTACTTTGAAATATTATTGAGGTGTTTTTAATAAAATTATTACGAAACGAATGAAAGTTACAGTCAGGCACTACCGAATGCGAATACCTATTGAACACGATAACTTCTGTTACACTTAAAAATTTTATTTCGAATTTGGAACATTTGTAAAATAGCATACTACTTATTGAGATTGGGTTAAATCGTCATACAGAGCTATCACCAAAAACGTAATAACTGTCTATATATGAAATATGTTTGATTATAATTTTAGAGCAAACTGTTACTAAGGTTTTTGATTAAGCACACAAAAATGTGAAGTTGCATAAAGAGTAGCGGCGTTAGGGTAGGGCGCCAGACATGAAGGGGCGCCTTCGCCGCTAATTCAGTTACATATTGTGACTTGTTGCATTCTCGGCAGCAGCCAGCTCACCTTTAAGAGTCTTGAATTCCCTATAGTCCACTCAAATGGTGCTGAACAAGACATAAAACTTAAAATTAAACGTATCTTAGTGGATCAGGGCTCATTTTGTGACCATTTTCGCGAAGAATAAGACTATTTAAGGTAAAATTAGTTACCACCCACAGGGGGACGGGAAAAAATAAAAACCACCCCGTGCATGAGTTTTCTTAAAAACTATAACAGATACGGAAAAAATGTTCAAACAAAAGTTGTTTATAATAAAATTTTATGAAAAGAAGTATTGATTTTTTCATATCTCTTATAGGTAACTAGTTATGTGCGCTTAAAGTTTCTGGTCGTCGCGAAGAGTGTTAAAATTGTGCTAAACTTTAAAAATCGAAAAAAAAATTGGAAAATAATTGTTTCTACAATTTTTTTTCTTTTAATCATATGTACATAAATGAAACCACATTTTCTAAGAAATTTTTTTTTTATTTATTTCTTCATTGCTTTTTTAAGCAATTAAATTTTTACTAAAATTTTTTCACATGGGTTTGGATAGCAGATAGGGGCGCCGTAGAAATCTCTCCCAGGGCGCTGGTAGTGCTAAAACCTGCACTATGCATAAGGTATCGAAACTGCAATATACCGTGCGGTTCGAACTAATTTTACGTAGATTAAGAAATATATCAACTTAGCTTTAGAACGTTATTGAGATATGTTTAAGAAAACTGTTACAAAACTAATTAGGTTGCAGTTGGTTGTTGCCAAATGAAATTATTTACACCACGTAAGAGTTAAGCCGTATTCGAGCAAATGTTAATCAAACAGGTATTCGCAGTCAGTCACGTTTATTTGCACTTCTACAGTTCATCTCGAAGTTATAGCAACCTAAGTCGTAAAACAGAGAAGCGCTCGATCTGATAAAGACATGACTTTCGTTTGTTCGACGAGAACCTGAAATATTACAATTTTGCTTTTACACCAAAGCTACAGATAACAATTTGGGATACATAAGTAAATTCTCTCGCTGATTAAATTGGATTGGCTGAAGTCTTATTGAATGCTTCTTGTTAGTTAAATCTTATTGGAAAACAGGCATGTAGAGTGAAATTACTTAGAAAAGATAACATCGTCATGGAATGCGCAGAGGCCGATATGGTTACCGCGTGCTCGTTACCTAGGTAACGATCTTATTTTTACAGTTGCATGGGCATCGCACTGCCTATTACCATTAATATTTAAATAAAAAATGGATGGCACGGCACTGATATTATGCCAACTCTTATACGCGATGCGCGACGTATGTTATCTTTTCTAAGTAATTTTACTCTACACTTGCCAACAAAATAGTACACTTTTGAAGTGAATAAAATTATTAAAAAATTATGATAAATTTCCGGCTACTGTGCCAAAAAAAAACCATGAGTATATTTGGACGCCGGAACTTTTGACTCGAAACGCTGCCAATACCGTTAGAGTTATGAAAAAAATGGACATAAACAATATTATAGAGAATTAAATTTTCTATAAAAATCGGCAGTTACTGCAATCGGTTGAAACCTCCCCACACGGTGGATCTTTATAAGCTATGTTTGGATATTACATCGGAAATCAGAGCACTGAGCAAACAGATAAATTACACGTGACTTTGGAGCCATTTATTTCATGAACAAATATCGAATGAACTGAAGTGGACTACAAGCAATCTGTTAACACATAACCTCTCATGTTTGTTTATGTTGCATATTAATCAATTACCGGATATTATAAGGGTATTAATAGATAACGTTTCGAAGATTTTGTAGAACATTGGATAGCGAAAAAAAAATAATAATACAGAATTTAGTCCAAAGGACACTCGAACCTCAAGTCAATAACATTATGGACAATTCAAGCAGACTACGCATGCGTCAAATTAAAATCTTCCTGCTCGATCAAAAAGGTCCGAGCAAGTCGAGCTTCGTCCGAGGCCTTTATTTTGTAATATTCGAACGTTTCAGATTTAGCTCGGTTAGCTCGATTTGCATTAAACGAACGATTGTGACGCGTTCCATCAATCAGACGTAATATCCGAACACGGCTATAAGCAATTATTACCTTTAAAAAACCAAAATAAGTTTTGACATTGTCAAAAATATTTGGGTTGGTAACCTTTACGAAAGTTAATTTTTAGGTTATGAAATATATTTAGGGACATACCATCTGCATCATGTTTAAGTTTTTCAAGTTTATTCTCATTTTTAATGTTTGTGTACGTATTTTTAGCTTGGAGCCACAGTGGCTTCAAGCAAATATTTAAAAATTCACGCAAATAATAATTTTTCTATATTAGGGCATCTGCATCATATTTAAGTTTTTCAAGTTTATTTCCATTTTTAATGTTTATATACGCATTTTTAGCTTGGAACTCCAAGCAAATATTTAAAAATTCACGCAAATATTGTTGATTAATAAAAATAGACTGCTAGTTACAGGTTAGATTTCCAATCTACAAAAAGAGTCCTGTTTTATTAAGACAAAGTATTTAGAACTTCATAAACATTACACTGTACTAGATTTTAGTTGAAAGTACAGGAACCAAACAGAAATTGTAATAATAGCTAGGTACGTAATATTCTTAAATCTTAAGAAATATATATTTTTGAGGTTAGCTGTGATGTCACGTGGATAAATGTACCATAACCTACAAATCAACATTCACAAAGGTTACCAACCCAAATGTTTCTGACAGATGGCAAAATACATTTTCCCTTAACAATAATATCAATAATATTTTTTGGATGCTGTCAAGTGTGCACATATAACGAATTTTTCTTAATTTTTTTCACGGAAACCAAATCGAATGAGTGCAAGTGTAATATATCGTTGAAATTGGAATTTTTACTGCGTTTCAATGGTTCGATTACAAATTGTAAGTAATCATAAAATAAGCAACTTGTTGTGCCAAAACGGCACTAAACGTAATCCGATCTCAAACAAAACCTTTTCAGATCTTCTGGAGTACTAAATAAACCCTCATGCAAAGTTTCATCCAAATCCGTTTAGTAGTTTCACCGCTATCATGCTAACACACACACACACACACACACGCACACGCACACGCACACGCACACACACGCGCACGCGCACACGCACACGCACACGCACACGCACACGCACACGCACACGCACACGCACACGCACACGCACACGCACACGCACACGCACACGCACACGCACACGCACACGCACACGCACACGCACACGCACACGCACACGCACACGCACACGCACACGCACACGCACACGCACACGCACACGCACACGCACACGCACACGCACACGCACACGCACACGCACACGCACACGCACACGCACACGCACACGCACACGCACACGCACACGCACACGCACACGCACACGCACACGCACACGCACACGCACACGCACACGCACACGCACACACACACACACACACACACACACACACACACACACACACACACACACACACACACACACACACACACACACACACGTCGCGTGCGCCGACGTCACAGATTTTGAGACCTTAGGAAAAACAAACAGCTGTCATTAAGAAATCCGCCGATTAAACGTGTTTCTTTAAAGTGAATTTTGCAGTGTTTGTGCCATTTAAGAACTTGTTGTTGGATTATTTAACATCTACAACTATTCTTAATACTGTTATATAAACAATTTTGTTCGTCAGGATGACGGTTAGTTCGTATTTTGCAGAATTGTCTCCTGATGTAGAGGTTAAGTATACGGCTGCCATCGAATTAAATCCTTATATTTTGAGAAAAAAATACTTTAGTACAAATATTGATGTATTTCCAAATGTTACACATGGGGATGTTGCAAATTACTTGATTTTTGAAAGAATTACGTAGACAGAAGGACGAATTCAAGGCATTGAGAAGTCTTGAAGCTGTTGTGGTTAGGTGAAAGAAGTACTCTGCAAGAAATTTGCAGGATAAAAGCTTGTTACAACGGTAAGAATTAGTTATCAACCATTTTTTTCATATATGCTTGCCTAATTAAATGTTTTATAAATAATTACTAATGCAGAAATTAATTTTTCAGGATATGAATTCTTAGGCATCATGAATAGAAGCCATTGACTCCTTGGACTATTGCAGATTCAGATGGTTCCTTAATGCTCACTGGGATTGTGTTACCAGTCTAGACAAAACATGTTCACCACTTAACAGGAAATATTTCCTTTTAGTTTTTTAGCAATGAACATGGCTATGGTTGGAGATTAACCGCTGTAAATTTTGTGAAAAAGACACTTTATAAATAAATAATGAAAGACTGACGTACCTACTGTAAACTGTTTGAAGTATGTAATAAGATGTACACAATTTCTTCCAGCGGTTAACCCCTCGTCTATACCTTATACCTATAGATTGGACTACGCAAACCGTTGTAATTTTTGTAAATTTTTTATTATAATATATTATATAAAATGTTTAACATGTATTTTACTATTTTATGTAGGTCAATTGTTAATTATGACTTGTATTCTCTTAAATATACTCTCCCTCCGTGCAGTTCATGCTTCGCTCAACTAAAATTTAAATAAGAAATAGTTATTAAAAATAGAGACAAACCAACATAAAATGTTAATTTTCTTTAGCATGGATTGTTTATTGCTTGTTTGAGCAGCAGTTATTACTATCACAATCATTCTTATGCATTAACTTAAAGCATTTCTTTTAAATGCCTGGAATTGTTTAACCTAACCTCTTCTGGCTGTAAATCGACGTTATTTTACAAAAACTGATGTTGTCTCGGATTGCCACACTTCCACAATTAATAATACAATAAAAACTAGCCATTTTGTATGATATAATATCGATAAAAACTCTAGGATTACGAAAAATTTAATTCTGAGGTTCAGTCAGTCGCCATTTGACAGCTAATGACAGCGGTTTGTTTTTCCTAAGGTCTGGGACCTGTGACGTCACGCGCACGCGACCCATACTTTAGGCGTGAGAGTGATTGAAAGTTGAATACAATCTTACAGTTGTCCAGTGCGCGACTTTCAACCATCTTCTCGTCAAAAGTATTTAAGATATATGCCACCACTGACTTTTTTTATAGAAAATCTAATTATTTATCAAATTGTTTACGTCCATTTTTTTCGTAACTCTAACGGTTTTGCAGCGTTTCGAGTCAAACGTGCAGGTGTCCAATTTTTCGGAGAGGCTCACTCAATAATGTAATGTCAAGGCCGTTTTCTTTTCTAAGCAATTATACGCAACACACGTGACAGGAATGGTCTGATTATTTTGTAAAATAATTACAATGTAGTGGTTATCTTTTTACCAATACTGAAAATTATTCTGATAAGCTTATAATAAGTGGAAAAATTATATATTTTCTACTTTTTACCGCATTTTGGTTTTAAAAGAACACCATTGTTTTAAAAAGTTTTTAAATTTTTTTTATTTTTTACCTTTTATTTAATTATTTTAAGGCTAAAAAGTATTGATTAATTATTTTAATTACATACAATTGCAAAAATACATTATATACCTATTTTCAATTTACAAATAACGACTAAACTATAAAACATAGATATATGCTGTCCATGACTTTCTTTTAGAGAATTTCATCCTTCACAATTTTGATTCTATAACATTTTAAGGTATCTCCAACGGTTCTCCCAGCGTATGCAGTGAAAGGCCGCCGCGTACCCATTTTTTTAACGTTTTTATTTTTCATATTGTATTGTCATCAGAACCAAAACTGTGTACAAAGTTTCAGCCCAATTGGATAACGAGAAGTGGTCAAATTTCAATTAGGTACTTTTGATCCATACAGATGAACGACAACCGACGTGATGTCGAACTTAAGAAAACCATTAAAAAACAGTCACTGAAGAAACCGTGCTGGAAAGACAATTCCTCCAAAAGTGCAAGCCAAACATTCGACAATGTTGTACTTCTCTATCTTCGTCGTACAGCTGCATTTAAATGAAACGGAAGGAGGTACAAAGTTTAATAACAGCCGATAGTGTAAAAGGAAGGGATTCACCTGTTGACGGCATTTCGTAGCTCGACCGGACACTTCTACGACTTATGTTGCTACAACTTTGAGACGAACTGTATTCGTTTCCACTATTCCTGATTTAACAGATGATTTACAACTTTTTATAATATTTACTCTTCAAAATGAACCAAGAAGAACCAAGTTAATAAAAATCGAAAATCGATATAAAAATATTGAAAGAAAATCAATGTTTCAAAATCGGCAGTTACTGCAATCGGTTGAAACCTCCCCACACGGTGGATCTTTATAAGCTATGTTTGGATATTACATCGGAAATCAGAGCACTGAGCAAACAGATAAATTACACGTGACTTTGGAGCCATTTATTTCATGAACAAATATCGAATGAACTGAAGTGGACTACAAGCAATCTGTTAACACATAACCTCTCATGTTTGTTTATGTTGCATATTAATCAATTACCGGATATTATAAGGGTATTAATAGATAACGTTTCGAAGATTTTGTAGAACATTGGATAGCGAAAAAAAAATAATAATACAGAATTTAGTCCAAAGGACACTCGAACCTCAAGTCAATAACATTATGGACAATTCAAGCAGACTACGCATGCGTCAAATTAAAATCTTCCTGCTCGATCAAAAAGGTCCGAGCAAGTCGAGCTTCGTCCGAGGCCTTTATTTTGTAATATTCGAACGTTTCAGATTTAGCTCGGTTAGCTCGATTTGCATTAAACGAACGATTGTGACGCGTTCCATCAATCAGACGTAATATCCGAACACGGCTATAAGCAATTATTACCTTTAAAAAACCAAAATAAGTTTTGACATTGTCAAAAATATTTGGGTTGGTAACCTTTACGAAAGTTAATTTTTAGGTTATGAAATATATTTAGGGACATACCATCTGCATCATGTTTAAGTTTTTCAAGTTTATTCTCATTTTTAATGTTTGTGTACGTATTTTTAGCTTGGAGCCACAGTGGCTTCAAGCAAATATTTAAAAATTCACGCAAATAATAATTTTTCTATATTAGGGCATCTGCATCATATTTAAGTTTTTCAAGTTTATTTCCATTTTTAATGTTTATATACGCATTTTTAGCTTGGAACTCCAAGCAAATATTTAAAAATTCACGCAAATATTGTTGATTAATAAAAATAGACTGCTAGTTACAGGTTAGATTTCCAATCTACAAAAAGAGTCCTGTTTTATTAAGACAAAGTATTTAGAACTTCATAAACATTACACTGTACTAGATTTTAGTTGAAAGTACAGGAACCAAACAGAAATTGTAATAATAGCTAGGTACGTAATATTCTTAAATCTTAAGAAATATATATTTTTGAGGTTAGCTGTGATGTCACGTGGATAAATGTACCATAACCTACAAATCAACATTCACAAAGGTTACCAACCCAAATGTTTCTGACAGATGGCAAAATACATTTTCCCTTAACAATAATATCAATAATATTTTTTGGATGCTGTCAAGTGTGCACATATAACGAATTTTTCTTAATTTTTTTCACGGAAACCAAATCGAATGAGTGCAAGTGTAATATATCGTTGAAATTGGAATTTTTACTGCGTTTCAATGGTTCGATTACAAATTGTAAGTAATCATAAAATAAGCAACTTGTTGTGCCAAAACGGCACTAAACGTAATCCGATCTCAAACAAAACCTTTTCAGATCTTCTGGAGTACTAAATAAACCCTCATGCAAAGTTTCATCCAAATCCGTTTAGTAGTTTCACCGCTATCATGCTAACACACACACACACACACACACGCACACGCACACGCACACGCACACACACGCGCACGCGCACGCGCACACGCACACGCACACGCACACGCACACGCACACGCACACGCACACGCACACGCACACGCACACGCACACGCACACGCACACGCACACGCACACGCACACGCACACGCACACGCACACGCACACGCACACGCACACGCACACGCACACGCACACGCACACGCACACGCACACGCACACGCACACGCACACGCACACGCACACGCACACGCACACGCACACGCACACGCACACGCACACGCACACGCACACGCACACGCACACGCACACGCACACGCACACGCACACGCACACACACACACACACACACACACACACACACACACACACACACACACACACACACACACACACACACACACACACACACACACACACACACACACACGTCGCGTGCGCCGACGTCACAGATTTTGAGACCTTAGGAAAAACAAACAGCTGTCATTAAGAAATCCGCCGATTAAACGTGTTTCTTTAAAGTGAATTTTGCAGTGTTTGTGCCATTTAAGAACTTGTTGTTGGATTATTTAACATCTACAACTATTCTTAATACTGTTATATAAACAATTTTGTTCGTCAGGATGACGGTTAGTTCGTATTTTGCAGAATTGTCTCCTGATGTAGAGGTTAAGTATACGGCTGCCATCGAATTAAATCCTTATATTTTGAGAAAAAAATACTTTAGTACAAATATTGATGTATTTCCAAATGTTACACATGGGGATGTTGCAAATTACTTGATTTTTGAAAGAATTACGTAGACAGAAGGACGAATTCAAGGCATTGAGAAGTCTTGAAGCTGTTGTGGTTAGGTGAAAGAAGTACTCTGCAAGAAATTTGCAGGATAAAAGCTTGTTACAACGGTAAGAATTAGTTATCAACCATTTTTTTCATATATGCTTGCCTAATTAAATGTTTTATAAATAATTACTAATGCAGAAATTAATTTTTCAGGATATGAATTCTTAGGCATCATGAATAGAAGCCATTGACTCCTTGGACTATTGCAGATTCAGATGGTTCCTTAATGCTCACTGGGATTGTGTTACCAGTCTAGACAAAACATGTTCACCACTTAACAGGAAATATTTCCTTTTAGTTTTTTAGCAATGAACATGGCTATGGTTGGAGATTAACCGCTGTAAATTTTGTGAAAAAGACACTTTATAAATAAATAATGAAAGACTGACGTACCTACTGTAAACTGTTTGAAGTATGTAATAAGATGTACACAATTTCTTCCAGCGGTTAACCCCTCGTCTATACCTTATACCTATAGATTGGACTACGCAAACCGTTGTAATTTTTGTAAATTTTTTATTATAATATATTATATAAAATGTTTAACATGTATTTTACTATTTTATGTAGGTCAATTGTTAATTATGACTTGTATTCTCTTAAATATACTCTCCCTCCGTGCAGTTCATGCTTCGCTCAACTAAAATTTAAATAAGAAATAGTTATTAAAAATAGAGACAAACCAACATAAAATGTTAATTTTCTTTAGCATGGATTGTTTATTGCTTGTTTGAGCAGCAGTTATTACTATCACAATCATTCTTATGCATTAACTTAAAGCATTTCTTTTAAATGCCTGGAATTGTTTAACCTAACCTCTTCTGGCTGTAAATCGACGTTATTTTACAAAAACTGATGTTGTCTCGGATTGCCACACTTCCACAATTAATAATACAATAAAAACTAGCCATTTTGTATGATATAATATCGATAAAAACTCTAGGATTACGAAAAATTTAATTCTGAGGTTCAGTCAGTCGCCATTTGACAGCTAATGACAGCGGTTTGTTTTTCCTAAGGTCTGGGACCTGTGACGTCACGCGCACGCGACCCATACTTTAGGCGTGAGAGTGATTGAAAGTTGAATACAATCTTACAGTTGTCCAGTGCGCGACTTTCAACCATCTTCTCGTCAAAAGTATTTAAGATATATGCCACCACTGACTTTTTTTATAGAAAATCTAATTATTTATCAAATTGTTTACGTCCATTTTTTTCGTAACTCTAACGGTTTTGCAGCGTTTCGAGTCAAACGTGCAGGTGTCCAATTTTTCGGAGAGGCTCACTCAATAATGTAATGTCAAGGCCGTTTTCTTTTCTAAGCAATTATACGCAACACACGTGACAGGAATGGTCTGATTATTTTGTAAAATAATTACAATGTAGTGGTTATCTTTTTACCAATACTGAAAATTATTCTGATAAGCTTATAATAAGTGGAAAAATTATATATTTTCTACTTTTTACCGCATTTTGGTTTTAAAAGAACACCATTGTTTTAAAAAGTTTTTAAATTTTTTTTATTTTTTACCTTTTATTTAATTATTTTAAGGCTAAAAAGTATTGATTAATTATTTTAATTACATACAATTGCAAAAATACATTATATACCTATTTTCAATTTACAAATAACGACTAAACTATAAAACATAGATATATGCTGTCCATGACTTTCTTTTAGAGAATTTCATCCTTCACAATTTTGATTCTATAACATTTTAAGGTATCTCCAACGGTTCTCCCAGCGTATGCAGTGAAAGGCCGCCGCGTACCCATTTTTTTAACGTTTTTATTTTTCATATTGTATTGTCATCAGAACCAAAACTGTGTACAAAGTTTCAGCCCAATTGGATAACGAGAAGTGGTCAAATTTCAATTAGGTACTTTTGATCCATACAGATGAACGACAACCGACGTGATGTCGAACTTAAGAAAACCATTAAAAAACAGTCACTGAAGAAACCGTGCTGGAAAGACAATTCCTCCAAAAGTGCAAGCCAAACATTCGACAATGTTGTACTTCTCTATCTTCGTCGTACAGCTGCATTTAAATGAAACGGAAGGAGGTACAAAGTTTAATAACAGCCGATAGTGTAAAAGGAAGGGATTCACCTGTTGACGGCATTTCGTAGCTCGACCGGACACTTCTACGACTTATGTTGCTACAACTTTGAGACGAACTGTATTCGTTTCCACTATTCCTGATTTAACAGATGATTTACAACTTTTTATAATATTTACTCTTCAAAATGAACCAAGAAGAACCAAGTTAATAAAAATCGAAAATCGATATAAAAATATTGAAAGAAAATCAATGTTTTTATTGGTTCTGAGAAGGGAATTTTCTATTCTTCAAAGTGAAGAAAATCGCGAATTTGTAAGCAGATAACTCGAAAATTATAGAAGTTATATATACCATTATGTTTGTCGCTCCGAAAATAAAAATCTTTTGATCATCGCATTTTCAAGATCTTTCTCTCGTTCCTACTGAAAAAAACACTCCTAGTTCTTTGGTGGCAACCATTCATATATATTGCATTTGCTAGGACATTCCCAAATTAAAAAATTATAACGCATCAGTTTTAATTTGCTTAAGTCATGTAAATTAGGTGATGATAAAATTATTTACTTTTAAAATAAAAAACAAAAAAACTTACAATTCTACTGATTAACTGTAAAAGACTGTATGCTACCTTCCTTTATGTATAATTGTAACGGTCATTTTTATTCATAGGCATAAAAGCCCTTAAATTACATTATTTCGTATTTTCCGTACATAAATTACCTATTTTGTTACCTCTTAAAAAATAAATTATCGCCGCTACTGTAAGGTTCTAGAAGGTAACGTAACCGTCGCCTAGTTCTAGGCTTTACTGGTAAACATTTGAAAATAATGCCTTTCCTCCAATGAGAAACCATAGTTTAAATTCGCGGGTTTAAGGAGTGAGGTATTTCGACTACTAGAGATAAATACCGAGCCAAGCGGCAACCATGACACTTTCCACGGCCGCTTTAAGCGAGCCCACAGTCAATCTTTTAACCAAATTTGAGTGAAGATATTAAAAGTTCCAGAATTTAAATGGTTTAGTTAAACCATAAAAATTATAAATTAATTATTTATTTAGTCTCTTTCCTTCGTTTAAGCTGGTTAAGGAATTTGACAGCCAGATTATGTGTGCTTTTGTGAGCTGTACATTCGAAATAAGTATTGATATGTGTAATATCCACCTAAAAGTGGCTAAATAATAGTGCGTTCAATCTACGTTTTCAACTTTAAATAGGATTGCAGTTTTATTGGTAATGTCCAAAGTGAACTTATGTAAGTACCGATCTGAACTTTATATTTTCCTGTTTATGCACGAGTCATCAATTTGTGGAAGATTTGAGCCAGTAGTTCATCAAGTTGATCACAGTGTAGTGCGTGTTCGTTACCTTTACGTTTTCGTGAACACTTCAAGCAAGCTTAATTTGTACTTGCTAATTTTTTATCTCGACTAAACACTCAAATTTACTTTTGGAGTGCTATATGTTTAATATTAAAATTTATCTTTACGTATTTCGTTCGAGGAATTATGTAAATTTTTGTGGGTGTATAAATACTCCCATTTGTACCTTTTAGTTAAGTCTTCTAGCTTGTTTTTGCCTTTAAACTTAAATAAATATTTAATTGCTCATTCTTGGATAATTTGCTCGGAAAATAATTCTGATAAGTGAATGAACAATCATTTATTTATTATTAATAGTTTTTTCTTGCGGAATTGGCCAATCTCCTTTTATTACGTTTTACCTATTTATCTTTTGTATTTTATACCATTATGTCTGTCTCTCCGTATATCTGTGCATTTGTTTGATTATTTGTTTGTACTTCTTTATTCGTTAGCACAAATTTATTCGCCCATACCCTGTAGTGTTATTCTCATTTGCTCTACCACTTTGTTAATAAATTAGTTTATTGTTAATTTTGTATTTTTATTTATCTAGAATTCATTTTAAATAACCCCAAGAGAGACAGGGCGTTATATAATATGTATATGAACCAAATTTCACACGTCTATCTCAACAAATCAAAGATTTACAGATTTCTGAGATGTGAAAGTCCTGTTTGCTCTAATGTGCGGCGCTATGTTTTTTTCCTGAAAGTGTGAGACCACACATCGTGAAACAACAATGTTCTATGATTCATATTTGCTCAAGTAATTACGTTTATCAGAATTTTAAATCGGCAATATTTCTTGGGCATTTTTAGTTTGAATATACATCTTTATCAAAAGTAGCCAATATTGTGCCACTTTTCCATCTTTCAGCTTTTGAAATTTGTAAATTTTCCTCTAAACTGGCGAATCCGTCTTCTGGGGGAAAAATAGATCCATATACATAGTCATCTACACTCATGGTTATTTTATCTGAAAAAATCAAAAGAAGAATACTAAGTCGTAATTCAAATAAATGTCAAGTTGTTCGGTTATATATAAATTTATTGTGGAAATCAATGATTAACAAAAAAATAAGTACCAAAGCAGTTTATAGTCAAGTTAAATACCGTAACCTATAACGTTTACGAGTTACAGCGCGCATCAAAGTTTGCCAAGAAGTAGTTTTTGCGAATTGCTTAGTAATCTTCATTTATCGTAATGTCTATAGCAACCTTGTAGAGTACTATACTATCTGCAATTTCTTGTCACAGCCACCATTTTGTAGAACTACACTGAAAAAAAAAGTTTATTAGCTACAACTAAAATTTTAATATTGGCAAGTAAAAAGTTCATCTGTATATAGGACCACTCCACCACTTCTTTGCTATAAATAAAATAGGAATCCTGACTCAAGTTGCTAACAGGAATTAAACAGTTTTTAGGCAAAATCTACTTCTTTCCATTAGTAAGCCACTGTACTTATAATAAATATAGTAGTGTATTTGTATACTTAGGAAAGTATGTCTCTATCTTTAATGTACTGTGTATTTATCGTCACTAGCCTGGTTAGTTCTAACAAAGAAAACTACTACTTTCCATTAGTAAACGAATGTACTTATGATAAATATGGGAATGTATTTATACTTACTTAATACAGTATGCTTCTATTGTTAGTGAATGGCATATTTATCATCATTAGCTTAGTTAGTTTGAACAATGAAACTTGTGTTAAATAGATAATGATTTAACTTACCTTAAAAAAGTCACTTGCACTAAGTTTTCTGGAGATTTCTAGCTAGTGAAAGAATAGTAGTTACTATTCTTTAATGAACATTAACTTGTCTTAATCGATGTTTAATGTAGAATGTAGATATTATTAAACAGTTTTATTAATATGAATAGATTCTGTTTATACAGTATGTTCCAATTTTAACGGCCAACTCTCCATATCTCAGTTATTATAGCCATCCAATTTTCACCAAATTTGGATCGATATCAAAGACCTTTACTATGACTTTTTTTTAATAAAACAAAACTTATTTATTCAGTCATTATGGATGGCGTCCACTTTTATATATAAGAGTAAAAGGTTTTGAGAAGCCATATTAGGCATTTTTTACTGAAAATCTAACACAATATTATTGATCAGTTTGCTTTGGAACCCCCGCTATATATAAAATTTTATATTTTGTATGGTTTTCGAATTACAGCACCCATGCATAAAAATACATTTTTTAAATATTCAATAATAATTAATAACATATGGTAACGAATTGTTTTTCGAGTAATTCTTCATTTTCTATTTAAATTCACTTTTTCTACCCCCCAACGCCATCGATACAATCAAATTTTGTAAACCAAAAGAATTTAATAAGTATTTTTCAGAAAATTAACTTTGCCGTAATGTTTTATTGAAGATTGCCGTATTTAAAAGTTTTGATTATTTTATAGGTGGCAGAAAAAAGTAAATATAAATAGAAAATGAGGAATGACTTTTTTCAAAGAACAGTTCATTTCTAAATTATTAATTAGGTATTTAATATTTCAAAAATGTACTTTTGTGGGGCCATAATTTGAAAACCATAAATCAAAATGTAAAATTTTAGAGAGATTCTGAAGTATGCTGATCAATAATGCATTAGGTTTTTCAGTAAAGAATGCCTAATGACCTCAAAAATTGACCCTTTTTTTCTTAATAAAAATGCACGTCAATACTATTGTCAGCCCAGGGAAAGATCGATGGTCTCACGAATGTATAGATTGTCCCTCAATATAAAGCGGAATACGGACTAGAACCATGATTACATTATAGACCAGTAACAGACTCCAATATATTGTAATTTGTTTCCACTCCTAGGAAACCACCCTTGCAAATTCCGTGGGTTCCAAAAATTATAACAAGAGATGACCACTAACACACTTTATTTAATAACTTACTGGATACTTCACAATACTGTTAATAACTTAAATGTACTTATTGACTAAAAATAACAATGTTTATCAGTTTGTTTTCACTGTGGAGTCTTAACCTCACTTGTCCATATGTCAATTCAAAAACTACTATACTTTCTGAACCACCGGTCTTTTATACCTAAAAATGAGAGATCTCGATTTTTCTGTGATGACGCCACCATTCTCTAGATAATTCCAGATGTCACTTTAGAACCAACTTCTGGTAGTTTCTTTCTCGAGTAGATGCAAACACATCTGAATTAATTGAATTCATTCTAGGGGTGGCAACATATCACACTGCCCCCTCCTTAAGCCTGAACGTCCCGGTCAGGCAATTCAGCCTCTTTCACATACTTCGCCAGTCTATCCAAGTGCACGATCTTCATCTTGGACTTTTTGTTTCGTTGAATCCGATAGACGACATCATTAATTCGGGTAATAACAGCATACGGTCCTTCCCAAGGAGGTTGAAGTTTCGGTGACTTCCTTTTCTTTCGCTGTGAGTTGTACAGCCAAACCGGATCACCTGCCTTGAACCCTTCTGAACTACCCTTACGGTCTTATCGAGCCTTCATTCTGTCACTGGCTATGGTGATTTGGTCTCTAACCAGCTCATGAACATTTCTTAGCCGTTCACTCATTTCATCCACATAGCTGTTCACAGGAAGCTGTTCTCCGCTTGGTGTTCCGAAAATCAAATCACATGGCAGTCTGATCTCATGTCCAAATACTACACGGGCTGGTGTTTGTTTCGTAGACTCGTGGATAGCAGCTCTGTATGCCATGAGGAAGAATGGTATGTGGAGATCCCAATCACGTTGATTCTTATGAACCACTTTAGAGAGATTGTTCTTTCATGGTCTTGTTATATCGTTCCACCATTCCATCTGATTGCGGGTGAAGGGCTGTTGTCCGTGTTTTGTGTATCCCCAATAACTTGCAGATTTGCTGAAACACCCCCGACTCAAAATTCCTCCCTTGATCTGAGTGCAGCTCCAGGGGTACACCAAACCGACATATCAAATTATATACCAAGACTTTGGCGACAGTGACTGCTTCTTGGTTTGGAATGCCCATAGGCCTCTGGCCACTTACTAAAATAGTCCATGGCAACCAGTATATACCTGTTACCATCCTTGGTTACTGGGAATGGGCCGGCTATATCGATTGCGATCCTCTCGAAAGGAGCTCCGACGTTATATTGCTTCATTGCACCCCCACTTCTAGTCTGCGGTCACTTACTCGCTGCACAAATTTTGCAATTGCGACACCAAGCTTCCACATCCTGACGACTATTTACCCAATAAAATCGTTCTTGTACTTTATTCAGGGTCTTATTAACGCCGAAGTGTCTACCAGATGCTCCATTATGCACTTCCTGAAGTACTTTCGGTACTCGACACCTGGGAATCACTAGACGCATAACAACTTCCTTGCCATCCGGGCTTTCCCAAGCTCTCTTTAGCAGCCTGTTCATAACTTTAAGTGAATCCCATTGGGCCCACAAAGCCTTCAATCCAACTAGCCCCAATCTCTGTGTCATTCAGTTGTTCTTGTCTCAGGGCTTCGGTTGTCCAATCATCCGGAACCTCTATTTTAATAGTGTTGACGGACACCGTCCCCTGCAATTTCTCAACGTGGCGGCAGTGCTTGCAATCTTCCTTGCACGGTCTTCTAGATAAAGCGTCTGCGTTCTTATGAGATCTTCCAGGTCGATGTTCGATTTTGAAATCATACTGTTGCAGCCATTCTATCCAACAAGCCAGTTGACCTTCAGGGGTTTTCAACTGCAACAGCCATTTTAATGCAGCATGGTGGGTCCGAATCTTGAAATGTCTTCCATAAAGATATTTATGAAAATGGTCCACTGATTTAACGATGGCTAGTAACTCTTTCCGAATTACACAATAGTTTCTTTCCGGTTTGGACAGCACCTTGCTGAAGTAATCGATCACTCTTTCCTGCTCATTCTGGATTTGAGACAGTACACAATCGACCGAAGAATTGCTGGCATCCGTGTCTAAAATAAAAAGTCCTTCCCGTTGTGGGTATGCTAGCACAGAACCAGTGCATAGAGCTGCCTTCAATTTTCTCCATGCTGTTTCACATTCCGGTGTCCATTGGTACTGCACTTTCTCTTCTGTCAGCCGGTGTAATGGCTTCGCAATTTCTGCAAACCCTTCCACAAAGCGCCTATAATAAGTGCAGAGACCAAGGAAGCTCCGTACTTCATGAACGTTAGATGGTCTTGGCCAATCTCGTACAGCAGAAATTTTGTCGGGGTCTGTTTGTATTCCATCCGAAGACACCACGTGACCAAGAAATTTGACTTCTTTCTGGAATAGCAGGCACTTCTTCGGGTTCAACTTCAGATGGGCATTCCTGACTCGCCCAAATACTTCTTGGAGATTTTTCAAATGTTCTGTAAAATCCTGTCCCATAACAAGCACGTCGTCAAGGTAAACCAGGCATGTCCTCCAGGTTAGCCCCCGCAGTACAAATTCCATCAATCTTTCAAAGGTAGCTGGCGCATTGCAAAGTCCAAAAGGCATCACGGTAAATTGATAAAGACCACTGCCTGCTGAAAACGCTGTCTTCTCCTTATCATCAGGATGAAGCCCCACTTGCCAGTATCCACTCCTAAGGTCTAACGTAGAAAACCATCGTGAGCCTGCCAACGTGCTTAACGTGTCGTCAATTCGTGACATCGTTTAATTTTCGATAATCGACACAAAATCTTAATGTCCCGTCTTTCTTGGCAACCAAAACTACTGGCGATGACCAGGGACTCGTTGACTCCTCAATGACTCCATCTTGTAGCATCTTGTCTATCATTGCCGAGGCATCCTCTTGTTTCGCTAATGGAAGCCTCCTAGGTGGTTGTCGAATAGCGGATGAGTCGCCAGTATTTATCCGTTGCTGGACTATGTCTGTTTTTGTAAGGGTCTCTGTATTCTTGGCAAATACTGAACTTTCATTTTACAGGAACTTGATTGCCTCCCTTCGTTCATCCTCAGATAAATGCTCCAACTGGGTACTCAGCAAGTTCAAAACTTCCTGGTCTATTTTCATAGATGAACTTCCCTCTGTTTGTTCCTCGCACCTCGCTACCCATGTGACCGGTTCATAGGAGCCAATCGGTTTGCCTTCCTTAATGGTCACCGAGTGGGAATTTAAATTAACGACTCTAATTGGGATTTTGTCTTTAGTCCGGGTTAAAGTTCTCGCCACAATAATATTGGGTAGGGATTTAATCGATTCGTCATCTTCAACTAGGCCAACACGGTACCCTCCAGAATTTCCTTCTAAGGCAGCATCGATAATTTGTTCTGAATGAGCAGGAATCTTGATCGTCTGTGTTGTTAACAATCTCGCTTTATGGAACTGGTCATCTGCGGTTGCCAGAATAAATTCCTCATTTCCAATTTTTAAGACTCGCTCCTCTACGTCAACAATAAATCTCTGCTCTCTCGTGATGTCTAGACCCAAAATGAAATCATCCATAATGTCAGCCACAATGACCTTGTAATTGAACCTCAACCGTCCAACCTGCAGTTCCAAGTTAACCTCTCCATGGACAGCAGCCCTGTCCCCCGTGGCTCCGAATGACTACTTCATTTTGCTTCTTGTCCATCTGCAGCCTGATATAAACCCTGGCCGCACAATTGATGACGTAGCACCGGTGTCAATAGTAAACACGCATTTTCTTCCATTCACATATCCTTGCAACAACAGACTACTTGGAATTCTTTGGAGCTGGGAAATCTTTATTTCTCTGGGGGCACCGCATTCCCTAGCCAGCACAGCCCCCTTGGTGCTGGCTATCCTCAGTTTTCCTGCTTCTCTTCAACATTCACAGCATTTACTCGACTCTCCGAGTTCTGCTGTCGACAGTCTCGTTTCATATGTCCCACCTTGCCACAGTTGAAACATTTAATACCTCCGCTTGGCTTTCCTCTATTTTGTTGTTTTTCTTGCTTTCCGAGGTCATCTAATTTATCGAACAGTTTGGTAAACATTTTCTGCATCTCAGTCAACATGGGGTTCTGGTTAATTTCTGGTTGCGATTCTTCGAGAGTCACAGCTCGCACTCTCGACCTTGGAGTATCTCTGTAGGCGGTTTCTACTTCAAGTGCACGCACCAAAGCTTCGCTACTACTTTGGTGTCTCGTCAGCCTCAGAACTCGCCTGACTTCTTCGTCTCTTATACCATCTAAAAAGGCCCCCACAGCTAATTGTTCCTGAAATTCTCTAGGTGTACTCGGATACGCCAGGTGTGCCAGTCTCTCTATGGCAGCTTCGAATTCCTGTAAACTTTCTCCAGCTTTTTGTGTCCGTGATTTAAGCTGAGCCTGGTATACTTGGGCAAGGTGTTGGTCGCCATATCTCAAGTCTAATGCAGTTTCCAAGACTTTGAAGTCCCTTTGTTTCTCAACTGGGATGGTTTGGAGTAACTCTGAAGCTTGGCCCCTTAGCGCTAGAACTAATGCCATGGCCTTTTCCTCATTATCCCAGTTATTTGCAGATGCCGCCGCCTCGAATTGTCTTTTGTACGTCGTCCATGAGCTATGGCCGTCAAAGGAGGGAGGTTTTAACCGAGGACCCGATGATGTTACTAACTGGCCTCCTTTTTCTCTCAACTGACGTTTAAAGCGCTCTACCTCTCCTTCGACCTCACTCATTTTGCCTTTGATTTGACTAACTTCTGTCTCGACCACACCTACTTTGTCTTCGACCTTGTTTATCTCCTCTTTAACTTCTTCCTTGACAGAGATGATTGCGTCCTGTTGTATTTTTATTTGATCGCTCAGGATTTTCCTTAATTCCTCCTGGCGTCTTTCTTCCAAGTCTTCCATTATTTTTCTGAGTTCGTCTTTTTCCTCTTGATGTTGTCTTTCTTGTTCTTCTTTCTCCTCTTGCTGTCGTATCTTCAGGTCTTCCATAATTTGCCTCAATTCGTCTTTCTCTTCTTGACGTCTTCTTTCTTCATCCTCTTTTTCTTTTTGACGTCTTGTTTCTTCATCCTCTTTTTCTTTCTGACGTCTTCTTTCTTGATCCTCTTTTTCTTTCTGACGTCTTATTTCCTGATCTTCCATCATTTTCTTTAATTCGTCCCTTTCTTCTTGACGTCTTTTCTCCTGTTCTACTTTATCTTCCTGGCGTCTTCTTTCTTGTTCCTCTTTTTCTTCCTGACGTCGCTTTTCTTGTTCGTCTTTTTCTTCTTGACGCCGTTTTTTCTCCTCCTGGCGCTGCTGTGCCATCATCCTCGTAAATTCCGCAAGTAGGTCCTTCATTTGTTTCTCCGTAGCCATGCTTCTTGTTGTAATGGGCATACGATTATGTTAAAATAAATTTAACTGCCACGTCAATATCGGTAATGGAACTTTCCAGAAAAATCTCGAAACAGCACGAAAAAGTCTTGTCACTATCCAGTTCAGAGAATTTAATAATCTCAACTAATGTCCAAATAGAAAAGTTCTAGAAATTTTTCACGCACTAACACAAATGAGTCTTTTTCAGTGTCTCTATCACTAGTCAGTTTAAAGGATTCAATTATTACACTAATGTCCTAATTAAAATGTTCTACAATGTCTCAAAAATGCACTTAACACTATTTTCCTGTTCAAAAATAACCCTCGAACAATGTCCAGTAAATTAGTCCTCTGTGTTAGCACTAACCCTCGAGAATACTTCTCGAACACTCCAACACAACTTCAGAGCTCCTCTTGTCATAAAATTCCGCTTTTTACACCAATTTGTAACGTGTTTCCACCCCTAGGAAACCACCCTTGCAAATGAGATGACCACTAACACACTTTATTTAATAACTTACTGGATACTTCACAATACTGTTAATAACTGAAATGTACTTATTGACTAAAAATAACAATGTTTATCACTTTGTTTTCACTGTGGAATCTTAACCTCACTTGTCCATATGTCAATTCAAAAACTACTATACTTTCTGAACTACCGGTCTTTTATACCAAAAAATGACAGATCTCGATTTATCTGTGATGACGCCACCATTCTCTAGATAATTCCAGATGCCTGTCACTTTAGAACTAACTTCTGGTAGGTTCTATCTCGAGTAGGTGCAAACACATCTGAATTAATTGAATTAATTCTAGAGGTGGCAACATATCACAATATCTTACCACACCAACGTTCTTTCACTGGGCCGATAATAAAATAAATATTGTTTTCTCAAAAAATTCGTAGTAGAGAGGTATTTGATACCGATTCAAATTTGGTTGAAATCAGATGACTAATAACTGAGATATTGGGAGGGGTCATTAAAAAGTGGGACACGCTATATATATATAGTGCATGATGGCAATAGTACGCATCATATATGGTAAACTTTTTTTAACTATTTCTCAGAAAAATTGATTTATGATAAAAGTTGATAGCGTTGAACTAAAAATTGAATTAAAATTTATACTCAAAAATATGAAATCACAGCTACCTATGGCTAACTGGAGACTTTTTTAAAAATAAAATTTACTTAGAACACGATTAGTCCAGTTTCTTTTTTAATTTCATCTAATTAAAAAATGTGAAAATAGATACTAAACAATTTTTTTCTGTCTTTAAAAATTTACCAATTTCTTATACAATCTACTTGATTTATTTGCATTATTTTGATATTTTTGAATGAAAATTGAAATGAAGTAAAAATAACATAACTATGATGGTCTATTGCAAGTAAATCTCATTTTTTAAGTTATTTAAAAAATATTAAATTAGTCATAAATGTAACTCGTGACATATTTAATAACATTTTTAATTAAAAACAATATTTTCAAGTAACATTCTTCACAGGTATACCGTATTACATGATAACGGCTTCTCTTATTAATCGCTTATCTTCAAGATATCATATTACACCTCTGTTTCTCATAACTTGTGCCGACTGCAGAACTGCATTTCCTTTATTCTATATTTTGTTTACACAGGTTCTGTATGTTATAAATATTACACACTTTATACATTCAGTTATTAAACTCACTAAGAATGAAATACTTATTATTATATTCCTTCTCCAAGAGCTGACGTTGGCTCCATTTAAGTAAATAAAAGTTTTTAAAAAGTCACTCATCTGAATCGTGATATAACATTGGCGCAGTCGGTAGGATCCGTAAACATCATCAGAACAAGAAGCCTAACTGGTGCAAGAGAACGAGGATAACAACATCTGCAAAAGGTGCTTAACTAGTGCGTGTACATCTATGAGAACACTCACTGGTGGTTGCGGATCCCAATCCCTTGACGGACGAAGAACCTACCCATGGAGATGAAATTAATGCAAGTCATTTTAAGAATCATCTCGCTATTTTATTTTACTTTCACAATTATTATTTCTCGCCATTATTTGTGTGTATTATACCGCTAATACACTCGGCAAATAAAGCCAATTCTGTTATCAAAGAAATCCTTTATAAAGTACCACGCAACAATTTTAATCTTAAGTTTATTTATTTCTGTAATACGAAACATCCGTACAGTTAATACGCAATCTCTTAACATACACAACGTAACAAACCATTTTTCAATATAGTTTTCGTATCATACTGCTGATACGCAACTAATTCTCTTAGATCAAATAATTTCTAAACAAAAAGCAACATGCCAGATACAGTTCAACCAATAGCACCGGCACCTGCCGAACAAGCAGAGCAGCAAGTTGAGCAAGCTCTCGAAAATTTTCTCATTGATTCCGGAGTTCGATGGTAACACCATCAGCCTCCAAACCTTTTTAAATTCATGCTTTTGCGCCCAAGACATGGCCATAGGCAACCAGAGATTTTACTAACTGTTTATATTAAAAATAAATTACGCGGTAAAGCTACCGAACTTATAAACTCTCGAAATCCTGCTACATGACCAGAAATTAAAGCACTCTTAGAAACTCACTTCGAAGACGCTAGAGACTTAACAACTCTAATCCAAGATCTACAGCGCATTCACCAACTACCAGGTGAATCCGCATTGAATTTTGTATCGCGTTTACAAACGCACAACGCAAAAATGCACGATGCAGTGCAAAAACAAAACTTAATCTCAACACAAAGAACCGCACAATCGGACCTCATTGAAACAATGACACTTTTAACAACCTACTGACAGGTTTAGAACCGAATTTAGGCCGCATCATACGTACCAGCAACCCTCCAAGCATAATAAGAGCAATAAGTCGAATCCAGTAATTCAACAAAAGCGACCACAAGGTCCCAATTTGCAACAAAAGTTTTGTTCCTTCTGTAAATGGAATGGACATGTAATAAGCGAATGCCGCACAAGGCAACAGTCTCAAAACTTCCAGAGACCAAGTTTCCAAGGAAACTCAAATTCCCAAAATTTTCCGCACCAAAACTTCGCGCAACCAAGTAATTAATTTGGTCAGAGGACATTTCCTTAAAACCAACACAATCAATCCCAAAATAGGCCCTCACCTATAGGGCCAAATCCAAATTTCACCCAGCAGAGACCATCAGCTATCCAACCTAACCCAAATTATAGGCTCAGTTACAGGCTCATCATTTGAATTGCGAACCTATGACGATCAACGTAATTATGATCAATACAATGATTACTCACCTGATTATCAAAACGTATGAAAATTACGATTTAAGAAACGCTCAAAACTGTTCAGAGAATTATACTGTTAATTCTCAAAACGAGCAATACGAGGATTATTACTGCTAATCCTCAGGATTTTTTTCAATGTTTAGACCAACCAGCGGATCCTCTCAACGAGAAATTCGAACCAATTACGGAGCTAGAAACTCAAATACAAACTATGAACCTCAAACGACAGTTTCAACCCCATACTGAACATCCCAGAACAAAAGTTCATGTACATACACTTTCTCATATCTTATTAACTGTAAATTCAAAAACCTTTACTATACGAAAGACGCAACCGGTAAATTCAAAATTTTAATTGAGACAGGCACAGGTATTTCAATTTTCAAACCAAAAACCGTTGAAAATTATAGTCGTAGATCTCCTGAAAATGTAATTATATAGGGGATTACCGATCAAAAAATTTATATTAATGAATCCGTTCTCATTCTCTTTTCAGATGAGTCACACACGGTTTATATCTATAATCTAGATGTAGATTTTGATGGACTATTAGGTGCAGACTTTTTAGAACATTACGAATGCCAAGTAGACTTTAAGGATAAACAATTAGTTACAAATTTTAAAACCGTACAATTATTTAAAGTCACGGAAAAAATCACAGAAAAATTACCTTTATTAACCAACGGTTAATTCTAGAAATCCACATTTAGACAACATCAAAAATTTAATTTCTATTGAACCCCGTATGGAGAAAATATGCAAATTAAAGTGTAACTTGCAAAATACCAGGAAAACGAAAGGGTGCGCCTACCGAATGCTCTTGAAAATATCGATAGCAATGGAGAATTTTTAACCTCAATTGTAAACGCAATTGCAATACCCAAAACGGTAAATTTCTTGAACCTCGCACTAGAACCAGTACAAAAATTCAAATCAATTTTCAATTTAAACACCCAAAATTCCGGTCCACACCTACAGACGGACAGATCCTCCTAAATTAGGAACCAATTGCGTTTGGATCATTTAAACGAAGAAGAGGCCGAAATGGTAACGCAGCTTCGTTTAGACTTCCAATTCATATTCTAACTAGAAGGAGACAACTTAACCTTTACTCACGAAATTAAGCATTCCATTGACACGAAAGATTCAAAACCGGTTTTCACAAAATCATATCGCTACCTTCATATTCATAAAGAGGAAGTCAAAACACAAGTCTCTAAAATACTTGACCAAGGCAACATTAGACCTTTGATTTCTCCCCGGTTTGGATTGTACCTAAAAAACTCGACGCCTCCGGTAAACAAAAATGGCGAGTTGCAGTGGACTACAGAAAACTCAATGAACTGACTATTGACGATAAATACCCGCTACCCAATATTTCCAACCTCCTCGATCAATTAGGTAAATGCCTAAATAAATATTTTACAACTTTGGACCCAGATAGCATTCATTATTCCACGAATGTACATTTTGCATTCCCAATGTCCTAATTGCATTCTGTACTTGCCATGTATGTTCCCTCAACATTCCCATATAAATAATATTTTCACATATACAATATGATTATACATACGATATAAATGGAATATACAGCAAAGTTTATATTCACAGTTGCATATACTGCATACACGTATCAGGGAACATTTTTCGTATATGTGTTCATGTACATCGTATAAACATTCGTCAATGATTTTATCTGTATAATACAGGTATATTTTTTGTAGAAATATTTGCATCGCCCGAGCGCCGCGCAGACAGTAATATTATCAAAAGTTCAGCACTTTTAACGCGAACGCTGATTGGTTCGATTTTTGAACTAATAAAAATAAACCTGCATCACAACTGATGAGACAGAAATGCTAGTTTTATAGTACCTATCTACCTACCTACAAAAATAATTAAGATATTTCTCTATCTATATAGATTTGGTTTAAGTACATTTATAATCATCCCCTGTACGTTTTATAAATTTTAAATCGTTCGTCAATATTGTATATATGAAATATGTTTTAAATTTTGAATCCAGACTTTAGATTTGTGATCGAATATAAAATAATAATGAATATGAAATATTAAATAATAATGAATAATAACATTGATTAATTAGAAATCAATGATAATAATGAATAATAACCCTTTTTAATTTATGTACTGTGTTCAATTAATTAGTAACTATCTCGGTAACTATCGGCATTTCTTAAGCAGGTAGTTCAGACTTAGAATGGTTATTTAATTACATTTTATCTTTTATATTTAGATTTCCGTTTTCCATGTCATTACAATCCCCTTGTAGAATTTTTTAAATGCGCGCCACGGTCCTTAGGTTAGTGCGCATGCTCATCGTGCTACTATTAGCACCTACGTCACGCTTCTGCTGTCAAATGTCGATTTCAATTTGTGTTTTGTTTTTTGTTTTCCCGTGATTTATTATAATTATTCCAAGTATACATTAATTGCATTGCAGTAAGTATTTTACAATTGTATACAATATAACTACCACATAGTTTTGTTGTCACTTGCATAGGGTGACCATACGTCCGGAATTTCGCTGGACAGTCCAGGATTTTGGAGTACTATCTGTGATCAAAAAAAATTTTCCTCTCGGTCATCAAAAAATGTTGGGATCAAGAAATGATTTTTCGGATTTCTGCTCCCCCCGCTCATCAATTTTTTTCCCAGCAGAAGTGTCCAGCACAAAAATTGTTGATGTACACATTTCTGTAGGTTCATTACTGGTTGCATACTTAATGTTTACCTTGATACCTTTAATATATGAAACTCGTAATATGTCTAATAGTTGGCGCTAGTATAAAATAGTAAAAGTGTAATGTCTGAACCTTTTATCTGTACGTTCATTGTATTCAATAAAACATTGTTTTTAACTCGAAATCCAAATTAGTTTATTTGTACAACTCTGCTGAATCCCATAGGTTATGGGTCGAGGTGCATTTTAAACTGTTTTGGTGGGAACGGGAAGTTGTAAAAACAGGAAGAAATCGAAAACAAACTTTGGTGCTGGTTGCCAGTCGCTGTGCGTCGAGTTTTTGCTCAGTTTAAACATGGCCGCTATTTCAAACAATCAAATAGTGAACGTAAAACCATTTGATGGCACGGGATTTTCAAATTGGCAATTTCGTGTGAAATTAATATTGGAACAAGCAGGAGTCCTAAAAGTTCTAGAAACTGATCCACCCGAGAATGCTGACCAACTTGCAAACTTTAAAAAGTCCGACGTAAAAGCAAGAAATATAATAGTGCAGTGCCTGTCTGATACGTTGCTGGAAATGGTAAAGTCAAAGTCCTCAGCAAAAGAAATAATGGAAGCTCTCAGCTCTACGTACCAAAAAAAGGGAATTTCGACACAAGTACAACTGCAGAAGAAACTTAGAAGCTTAAGGTTTAATGAGGGCACATCTTTGAATGTTTTTCTCACAGATTTCGAACAAACAGTGTATGAATTAAAAAGCGCAGGCGGAAAAATGGAACAAAGTGAAATGGTGTCGCAATTGCTTTCATCTATGCCAGAAACGTATCAAGCAGTGACAACAGCTATTGATGTCATGTTCTGCCAAGATGAATCAAAAATAACACTAGATTTTGTGAAAAACAAGTTGCTAATGGAAGAATCAAGGCAAGAAAAAGCAAAAGCTCAAGCAGAAAGTAGCAACACTGAGGCAGCGTTCTTGGGCTATAAGAAAAAGTGGAATAAGAAATGGAACAAAAGTCAAACTGAAAACAAGAAAAGTGAGTTTCCTTTTAAGTGCCATGGATGTGGTGTTGTAGGTCACAAGAAATATGAATGTCCGAACAGTCAAAAGAAAAATGGGAGGGCAAATATGGTAGAAAATGCTGAAAGTGAAAATGCTATATCGTTCTTGACAGCAGAAGATAGCTCACTAGCATGTATTGACCAAAACAAAGAAGTAAAATTTATTATTGACAGCGGAGCTACAAACCACCTTGTAAACAAAACCACAGGAAATTTTCTGAAAGATAAGGAGGTAATCTCACGTGCGATAAGTGTTGCCAAAAGAGGAGAAACAATAGAAGCCACAACACAAGGTAATCTACATTTGAAACTAGAAAATGGTAGAGAATTATCTATGAAAAATGTGTGGATGTGTGACAAGCTTCTTCACAACTTGTTGTCAGTTAGAAAACTTGAAGAGAAAGGGTTCGAGGTTTTATTCAGAAACAAAGAAGCACTAATCATGAAAAACAGTGAAGTCTTATTAAAAAGTCAACTGCAGGAAAACTTATATGTTGTCACATTAAGATTGTCACAGATCTTGAACGATACTGCTTATGCAACAGCAGGGGACATGTTATTGCACAGAAGAATGGGTCATTCGTCTCAGTTTCCAGCATCAGGTGTATGTGACGTATGTCTACAAGGAAAACAAGCAAGACTACCCTTCAGGAGCATATCAGAAGAAAGGAAGGCCAAGCGCATTCTAGAAGTAGTCTCGACTGATGTGTGTGGTCCAATAAACCCTCCTACGTATGATGGAAAACGATATTACGTAAGTTTTATTGGCCATTTCTCCCATTTTGCTGTATGCTATCTGATAACAAAGAAAAGTGAGGTTATAGACAAATTTCAAGAATATGTAAAGTTTGTAGAGGTAAAATTTGGTACAAAAATTGAAAGAATTCGATGTGATAATGGTGGTGAGTACATCTCAGAAAAGTTTAAAAGTTTTTGTTTGAAAAATGGAATAAAGTGCCAGTACACCATAGCTAGAAATCCAGAGCAAAACGGTGTTGCTGAGAGATACAATCGAACAATTATGGAAAAGGCGAGATGTCTAATTTTCGACTCAAAACTAGATAAGTCTCTTTGGGGTGAAGCAGCAAGAACTGCTGTTTTTCTCACAAATCGCACTCCAACAAGAACATTACCAGAGAACACAACTCCAGCAGAAATTTGGTACAAGCAAAAACCCAACATGAAAAAAATCATGCTTTTTGGTTCAATTGCATATAATCTAATCCCTAAAGAAGATCGACAAACAAAGCTCGATTCACATAGTAAGAAACTGACTATGGTAGGTTATGTAGACAATGGTTACAGGCTGTGGGACGAAGAAAATAAAAATGTCGTTTTAGGAAGAAACGTTGTATTTGATGAAACCAATGAAAAGAAAATACCCATAGAAATTAATGAAGAAACAGATGAAACTCAAACAGAAGAAAAAAGAAAAGAAAAAGAAAATGAAAAAACTGAGAAAAAGAAACAAAACTCAAGTGAAAATGTTAACAGAATAGACGAAACTACAAATACAAGAAAAAGTATGAGAACTAGACAGCTACCCAAACATTTAGAGGATTATGAAGTTGATTTAGAACCAGAATTTGAGGTAAATTTGATGGCAGCCCTGTCGGCAGGAAGCCTAATCTCAGACTTACCACAAAATTTCACTGAAGCAGTCAATCATGATGAATGGAAAGCAGCAATCCAAGAAGAGTTGAAGTCGCTACAGGAAAGTCAAACTTGGGAACTAGTGCTACCACCTGAAGACACAGAAATAATAGATTCAAAGTGGGTGTTTCGTGAAAAAGTGTTAGACGGGAAAGTTGTTAAAAAGGCACGTCTCGTCGCACGTGGCTTTAAACAGTTTTCACTAGACGAAGATGTGTATGCGCCAGTAGCCAGAATGGTTACAATTAGAATGTTGTTATCATTGTTCATCGAATATAACCTAAATGTACAACAACTTGATGTAAGCTCTGCATTTCTCTATGGTATGTTGGATACACCAGTGTATATGTATCAACCAGAGGGCCTCGAAGAAGATCCTAATTTAATATGTAAGTTAACTAAGTCATTGTATGGCTTGAAACAAGCCCCTAAATGTTGGAATTCACTCTTTCACAGAAAACTAACTGATTTAGGCTTGAAACGCTCACAAAAAGATCCATGTTTATACTTTAATAATGATATATTTCTTTTAATTTATGTTGATGATGTAATTCTGTTTTCAAAAAGTTTAGAAATTTTAGAGTACATTAAAGATAAACTATCACAAGGTTTTAAAATGAAAGACTTTAAAAACAAAAATATAACTTTCTTAGGCTTGGAAATTAACAGAACTGATAATGAACTGTATATTTGTCAGAAAGAACTAATTAGAAAAGGTTTAAAGAAATTTAATATGGATGACTGTAAACTTTCTGACTTGCCTATGCAACCAAAATTGCAATTATCTGTTCAACCCGAAATTGTAAGTGATAAATTACCCTATCGTGAACTCGTAGGCTGTTTAATGTACATAATGTTAGGTTCTAGACCTGACCTTAGTTTTTGTGTCACATATTTTAGTCAATTTCAAAATGGATATTCAGAGGAACATTGGAATCATTTAAAAAATGTTTTAAGGTACTTGAAACAAACTCAAAATTTTGGTTTAAAATTCACAAAGAGTGACGATTCAAATATTCGTTTAGTTTCTTATGTAGACTCTGATTTCGCTAATAGCATTGCTGATCGCAAAAGTATAACAGGCTTTGTAACAAAAATGAATAAAAATGTGGTGTATTGGAAAACAAAAAAGCAAAATATTGTCACCTTGTCCAGTGCAGAATCTGAATATGTTGCTCTGTCAACCTGCACAGCAGAAAATCTTTTTTTAGCACAAATGCTGTCAGAAATTACAAAAGTGAATGTTTATCCAATAAATATTTTTGAGGACAATCAAAGTTGTATAAAAATGGCCTCAACCTTAGAATCGAAACGTACAAAACACATAGACATTAAACATCATTTTGTACGAGACTGTGTGGTTGAAAATAAAATTAAGTTGTTTTATATTCCGACCGATAAGCAGCAAGCAGATGTTTTAACAAAACAATTACCCGGTCCTAAATTTAAATGTTTTAGAGATCTTTTAAATGTTACCTCTGTAAAATAAAACTACCTGCAAGTGTATTTTTGACAAACTGTTGTTTATTTGAAAAATTTACTAGAAATAAGTAATATTATGTTAGAATTTACATGTATTAAATATACTTACCTTTTATGCCTTTGCAGTGTTACAGAATTGAAGGGAGGTGTTGATGTACACATTTCTGTAGGTTCATTACTGGTTGCATACTTAATGTTTACCTTGATACCTTTAATATATGAAACTCGTAATATGTTTAATAGTTGGCGCTAGTATAAAATAGTAAAAGTGTAATGTCTGAACCTTTTATCTGTATGTTCATTGTGTTCAATAAAACATTGTTTTTAACTCGAAATCCAAATTTATTATTATTTATTTGTACAACTCTGCTGAATCCCATAAAAATCTGGTCACCCTACATTTGCAGATATTTTATATTTAGACACTAAAGTTTAATGTGTATCCCTTTGTACATATTATACTAAGCATACCACCTATATTAGTTATAATAATTACTGCGTTTGTAGGTATCGATTTTTGGAAAAAATAACTGAGGTGGTCTTTGTAATGGTCTCGGTCCACGAAAAGGAAGCTTGGTGGTCACCATTCAAACGGAAACAATTTGACTGATCATTGAAAAACAGGAGAAAACCCCCAGATGAAACACACTTTACGGGGTGTTTAAATCTTATTTTCAAGAAGGTAGGTTCGATCTATTTTAATATTAAGGAGCTTTTGTTTATTTAAATCACAACCATTGGATTTGATTACAACAGAGTTGTGATAGGTATTTATTTGTAGTAATTTGCTTTATACCTATTTCAGAGGATTATAGAAGAGCTGCAATTAATTGAAAAGGGCAGAGATCACATCTGATGTACAGAGTGAACAAAAACAAATCAAAGGACTATGTACAAAAAGCACATTATTCCTCCCGTCAGATAAACATAATGATATTGAAGAACATATTGGAAGCCGTCGACTTCCCAAGAAATTTTGTCCTTACTAGAAGTTGAAAGAAGATATGTTGTTCTTTTAATAACTCTGGTAGGCATTTAAAATCAAGTACCTAAAATTTCGAATGTTCACTTGAACAAATTTCATATGAAAAAGAAAAATTAATAAAAGCCGCACTTCGATTTAGGTGTAAAAACTTAAGTATTGTGGATATTTATTGTCAGCAAATGTGGCAATGAAGTGTTTATGCCTAAATCGATGTGTGGTTTTTATTAACTTTTCTTTTTCATCTAAAATTCATTCAAGTGAACGTTCGAAACTTCAGGTACATTTAAAATCACAAGCATAAATATTTCCGAATTCCAAAGAAATATCTATGTTTTGTAGGTAAAGGACACCGCACAAAACAAATGAAAAAGAGGACACAGTCAAATGGGCTGAAAATGCAGAATGTCTGAAAATGGCCAGTATGAAAGGTCAAAGATCAGGAAGATCGGTACCCACTAATGTCATAGTTGAGAGTATTATGTGACGAGTTGTTTAATGTTGTTATTCATATTCATATGACCGGAAATGCCGCAGGTTTCATGAATGAGGTGGTGATTTTTTTAAGGTCCTATGCTTACTTTAAAGTGAGGGTGTGCATGTGTGTAGTGGGGGGGGGGGGGGGGGGGGGGTTAGCGTGTGTGAGAGAGTGAAAGTGTGTTCCTATCAAAGAGTTCTATAAATAGAGGATACAAGCTGCATAAGCGTAATGTATAAGCAGTGGACAGCGCGCAAACGGTGTGAGCATTCTCATCCTTCTCACACAGTTCGTTATCTCTTTGTCGCACAGTACATGAGGAGCTGTGTTGCTTTGTAAAACAGAGTGGAGAGCAAAGGAGAGGGTATGAGGTGTGCGACAAGGACAAGGATGCTCGCGCCGTCCAGCAAATCAACGGCTTGTCTCCTCTAGTCAAAACTCTTTGGTTCATATGTGCAAACACATTAGAATAACAACGTTAAACAAATCCTCATCATAATATGATACTCTCAACTGTGACAGCGGGTACCGATATTTCTGATCTGTAATTTTTCATATCTCAAAAACTGGCGATTTTTAGATATTGTGCCCATGAAAACTTTTTATCAGGATATTATGAAGTACAACATACTACATTTTCAGCCCATTTGACTTTACCTTCTTTTCCATTTATTTTGTGCCTGCCGTGCCCTTTATGATAGCAGTTTTATTTTTTCTATAAGATCTTTGTAAGATGTTTTTATATTTTTCAACTTTATCTTGGCCAGTTTTTAAAGAGAAATAAGTACCTATTCAAATATAATACAATGTATTTTCTTTTGTAGTTGGACTAGCACGTGTATCTCCTCCTTTAGACAGGAAGGAAATACCTTCTCCTAAAAATTGGAAAAGCCAAAAGAAAGTATTCAGCCAATAGGATCAGTCACAGATGATGTGTTGAGAATGAAAAGTGGACTTTCGCAATTACAAGTATCACCATCGGCAACACCTGGACACTGGTTTTGAAAATGTAAGCCCTCCAATTTTTACTATTTTTTACTTACTGACAAAAAATTCATTATAGTAAAATATGACAGTTCATAAGTTGCAAAGAAAATTTTTTTGTTAAAAAAAAATCTCAATTGAAATTTTTGTCACAATTGTTTTTTATTATTGCAATTCATTTTCGTAACAAAAAATAAAAATATATTTAAAGTAACACAACTGTTTTATTTATACCTCTTCCTATTTTATAATTTAAGATGCATACTTAATTGTTACAACAATGTAAAGTAATTAATAAAATAAAATTATATTTCGTTCTTGGCAATTTAAAACACGATTTGAAATAGATAAAACTTTAAGGTAATGTAATATGATCATTAGATTTGTTCATAAATAACACGTTAAATATGATTTTTAAGCTGAAGTTTTAGAGTGATAAATGTTTGATCCATTTTAAAATGATTTTTAACAGATCTTATTAACGTAAAACTATTTTTTTTTACATATATTCTTGGACCTTTGTAAAGTATTGTTGTAGCAAATACAGTTTTATTTAAGTTTATTTAGCATTTGTGTGCTCCATTCAATAAAATTTGATGAATAAAACATTTGACTTTAGTTGAAAACTAATGGTAACAAATTTTCTGTGCATATATTCCACATTTACTTACATAATATTCTTCACAATATGAAATGTGGAAAATTAGAATAAGTACCTAATAATTGACTGTAACAATTAAACTTTAAAATTAGATATTAGATTTATTATATGCAAGTACTTCACTCATATCATGTATTCTCTTGAGTTTAATTATTATAATAATTTATTATTTGCTGTAATCATAGATGGGTCGCTGCGTCATACTGAACATATTCAGAATGAAGCAGCGACTCATCAATGATTACAATAAGTAATAAATTATTTTAATAATTAAACTCTGAAGAAAATACATGGCATGAGTGAAGTACTTATAGCTGCCACTGATACATAATGTTCATTCCTACAATATACATGCATCATAGATTTATGATCCATGTGTAACATACCAGGCACCTACAGTTTAATTCCTACGAAGGTAGTACTCATATACCGTGAACATGCAGTGTACATTGTGAATGTATATATATACCTCCTATATACCTCATATATCTATCAGTATATCAATATCCGTTTCTGATTCATATCACGTTCCGTTTTGGTCTATGGGTATGTTGTAGGAATCTTACTCATATATCGAGAGGCGGTCATCTGTACGTCTCTCTAACATTCAGATTATCTACATGGAATACAAAATGAATATTCATTCTTAGTTCCATGGTACAAAAGTACGTTCCGAGCACATGCTCTGAATGTAAAAATGCTATCTGTGGACTTAGCCTCCGGATTTCACCAAATCGAGATTGATGCGAAATATATTCAAAAAACTGCTTTCACAGTTGAGAATGGTCATATCGAATTTGTAAGAATGCCTTCTGGACTTAAAAATGCTCCAACGTTTCAAAGAGTTATGGATAGCATTTTGTTAGGTATCCAAAACGAACGATGTCTCGTCTATATGGACGATATCGTTGTTTACTCTCCTACTATTCGTGAGTATATTTCTCGATTAACGGAAGTATTCAAAAGATTACAGAAAGCCAATCTCAAAATTAAACCTGCCAAATGCGAGTTTCTCCGAAGTAAGTCGCTTATTATACTCTTCGCAAATACGAAAACGAAGAGTATATTGCATTTGATCTGCACATTTCTAAAACCGTAAATATCGCTCGCAGACAAAAAATTTTTATATCCATTGTGTTAGTGAACGAATTCTGAACGACTTTCAAAATGTCCGTCTGTCCGTCCGTCCGTCACGTTTCTTATAAGCATAATAACTCAAGAAAGGAAAATCCGATTGTACTGAAATTTGGACAGTAAGTTAGTGTTAGCTATTGTTTTTGAACAAAATAGATCAGTAAATAAAAAATCGGCAGCTACTGGAAGCGGCTGGAACCTCCCCACCCGGTGAATCTTTGAAGCCGAAAAGAGCACTAAACAATATGAACGATCTCATTTAATTATATTTATTAAGTTGAAATATTTTTTTCGTATTAAATCAGAAAAAAAGTCTTGCGTTCGGTAGGATTTAGACCTAAGAACTTGAGTGTTAAATTTATAGTCTGCACAACATTAATATTTTATTCAATGTTTTTAATACAAATATATGCTTCATCGGATCCTAGCCCGGGGCCAGCCAGACAACCACGGTGAACACCGCCGTAGCGAGTGTGAGGCTGGACGGGGTAGGTCCGGTTTGGCTTGGAGAAAAATAGAAAAGTAGCTCCTGTCTTCTGTAGGCAGGCTTAAAGACTAGATTAAAATTATAATGTGTCCACATGGACCTAAAATTAATATAAAAATAAACACAATTCTATAAAAACGTTCGTAGGCAAGAGCACTTAATAATTTTGATTATTGATACGGGAAACAACCTCGGAAACAACTAAACGAAAAAACCTGTTCGTTGGTAATGGGATGGATGGCCATCCTTGGAAAAAACCATATAACTCTTGGTGGACAGCTTCCCTGTCAGATGTAGCCAGGGTGGTGTTCATGGTGGCTCGTTTAAGTTTGAGTTGGTATATTTTGTTTTATCTTTTGGCCTCGATCAATTTTTCACTAAATCGGCCGGGGAAGTGATAGCTGTCAAATTTTTGGTTCCAATGTTTCTCTGGGGAATTTGGTTTTTGAAAAATGTTTAGGTTGGTATCAATGTCTTAAATTGTTTTTAGGTTATGTAGTACTATTTTTAGGTTATGTTGCCGGAAGAATTTTCGGCGGGATGCCGGAAGTAGCGGAAATAGTTTTTAAAATATAATGTCACTGTCACTTTTAAAGTTTTATTGGAAAAAACTCACCGAAAGCGTTCCGGTGGGGTTGCTTACACTTGTAGGGCTTGTAAGCGGTTCAGGATGGCCTCTCACACCATCCGTGGGCTTTATAAACGTCGAAAAAACTTGTAATCTCTCGATGCACTTGAGACGTCAAAAATAATCAGCATACAATCTGCACGCTTTAACACACCAGCAGAGAACTTATACCACAAATGGACCCGTAGTATTTTTTTTGGGAATTTTCCTTTGAGTCCATTTAATAAAATTTGACATTTTTCTGAAAATTTGACATTTTTCTGAAAAGTTATATTTTTCCGAAAATTTGACATTTTTCTGAAGTGACATTTTTTCGAAAATTTGACATTTTTCTGAAGTGACTACTCCGAAAATTTGACAATTTTCAAACATTTGACATTTTTCTGAAAGGTGACATTTCTTCGAAAATTTGACGTTTTTTCGAAAATTTGACATTTTTCTGAAAAGTGACATTTTTCCGAAAATTTGACATTTTCCCGAAAATTTGGCATTTTCCTGAATTTTTTACATTTTTCTGAAAAGTGACATTTCTCGGAAAATTTGACATTTTTTCGAAAATTTGACATTTTTCTGAAGTGACGTTACTCCGAAAATTTGACAATTTTCAAACATTTGCATTTTTCTGAAAGGTGACATTTCTTCGAAAATTTGACGTTTTTTCGAAAATTTGACATTTTTCTGAAAAGTGACATTTTTCTGAAAATTTGACATATTTCTGAAAAGTGACATTTCCCTGAAAATTTAACATTTTTTCGAAAATTTGACATTTTTCTGAAAGGTGGCATTTCGAAAATTTGACGTTTTTTCGAAAATTTGACATTTTCCTGAATTTTTGACATTTTTCTGAAAAGTGACATTTCTCTGAAAATTTGACATTTTTCTGAAGTGACATTACTCCGAAAATTTGACAATTTTCAAACATTTGGCATTTTTCTGAAAGGTGACATTTCTTCGAAAATTTGACGTTTTTTCGAAAATTTGACATTTTTTGAAAAGTGACATTTTTCTGAAAACTTGACATATTTCTGAAAAGTGACATATCCCTGAATTTTCGAAAATTTGACATTTTTCTGAAAAGTGACATTTCTCCGAAAATTTGACGTTTTCCTGAAAATTTGACATTTTCTTAAAAATCTGACATTTTTCTGAAAAGTGACATTTCTCCGAAAATTTTACATTTCTTGGAAATTAAAAAAAAAAAATTTCGTGACTCGTCTTGTAGAAATATTTTTTTGATATCATCATCAGTTCGCCTGTTATAAGAATTTTATGCTTTTACGACGTCATCAGAACGTAGGTGTATTTTTAGTTCACTCGTATTCCATCCATCTACAATATTTCCACCTACGTTTCAAACTTTAATTGGATGTTTCCAGTTAAGTCGATATCTGCACCAGTTTCTAAGAATTTTTCTTATTTGTGACGTCATGTGACGTAGGTGTATTATTAATTCACTCGTAATCCGTCCGTCTACAATATTTATACCTACGTTTCAAATTTCAGTTCGATATCTTCAACCGTTCCCGAGTTATCAGCCGAAATCACTGAACACCTCTGTCATTATTAGAATATCACCCTGTACATTGCACTGCTTTGAGGACAAAACAAGTGAAATTTTTGTTTTTTAATTTTTTTCACGGAAACCAAATCGAAAAAGTGCAAGTGTGATATATCGTTGAAATCGGAATTTTTACTGCTTTTCAATGGTTTAATTACAAATTGTAAGTATTCATAAAAGAAACAACTTGTTGTGCCAAAACGGCACTAAACGTAATCCGATCTCAACCAAAACCTTTTCAGATCTTCTGGAGCACTAAAGAAACCCTCATGCAAAGTTTCATTCAAATCCGTTTAGTAGCTTCGCCGCTATCGTGCTAACATACATACACACACACACACACACATACACACACACAGACATTTTTCAAAAACAATTTTTTTGGGTTCCTGGGACCTCAAAACGTAAAGATTTGATGTTATCTCAATTTTCGATTTCGGACTAATTGTAGTAACCTCCCACAATTTTATTGTGGGGAGGTTAAAATGTTATTAATGATTTAAATTTGAAAAAATTATTTTTTCTTGTTTTTTATGTTTTTGTAATTGAATAAAAATCTGGTGAAACAATATTTCATTTTAATATTTAAATATTTATATATTTATATATTTTACAAATGTACATGTCATATTGTAATAAACCGTGGAAATATAATTTTAGCTCGCCTCTTATAATATAAAAATTTACGTGTTTTTACGTGAAGTGGTGGTGTAGTTCTTGCGCTTTTGACTCGGAATCCAAGAGTCCCGGGTTCGAAACCCAAATGGGGTATGGTATAGTTTTTTTAAATTTGTACTCTCTTTTACCAACTAAGTTCGCGCTATAAAATTAAAAATGTCTAAAACTAACATTATTTACAAAAAGCTGCGAAGAGTATCCTATAGAATGTGTAACAATTATATAAAAAGTTCAGTGAACAGGCGAAGAGTACGTTTTTAGCTTGTTTTCCTTGTTTAGAACATCTCATTACGAAGGACAGTGTAAAACCAAATCCGTCGAAATTTGACTCTATTCTAAATTTCCCTCAACCAAAAGACCCAAAAAAAATTATATCATTTCTAGACTTAGCCGGATATTATAGGCGCTTTATACATAGTTTCTCCAAAATTACCAAGCCCCTAACAAAACTTCTACAGAACGACACACCCTTTTTCTTAGACAATGATTGTACAAATTCCTTCCAAAATTTGAAACAAACATTAGCAGCCACTCCGATCTTAATCTACCCTAATTTTGATGAATCTTTCATTCTAACCACTGAAGAGCGCACATTTTTCGTCGGCTCAGTGCTCTCCCAGGGATGTATTGGCAAGGATTTACCCATTGCCTATGTTTCTAGAACCCTGTGTAGTGCGGAAACTAACTATTCAACCATCGAACGCGAGCTTTTAGCCATAGTATGGTCAGTAAAGCACTTTAGACCATATCTGTTCGGTAGAAAATTCAAACTTGTAACCGACTATAGACCACTCAGCTGGTTATTCTCTATAAAATACCCAGAAAGCAGGCTTGCCCGTTGGCGACTCAAATTAGAAGAGTACGATTACGAAATCGTTTATAAACCCGGAAAAATCAATAAAAATACAGACGCACTTTCTAGAATCAAAATCAATTATTTTTCCGAATGTTCCAAATTTTATTCAAAGGTTCTAGCCGCGAATGACGAAGAGTCAGACGACGACGAGCACCCAGACAATAACAATGAAATCACTGACGAACTAATTTCCCAAGAATTTGAAACTTTCTCCAACCTATATAAAACAACATCCTTAATAGACTATTTAAAAATCAAAGCCTCGAATAAACAACTTTTATATCGAGAATATAAAGATATTATAACTTTCTTCCAACAAAACAACTTACAAGACCTCCATCACAAAATTATCGAGGACATATTCGAAGGAAACCCCGAATTTTATAATGATAAAATCAATATTGTATCAAGCAAAACAGTCAGACATAAGAGATATTTTGCCATCCCTCTACATTTTGATATTGAATCTGTAATAGAACATCTATTTTTTGTATTATTTAATTTTTTTTAATTATTTTAATCAAGATGTTTCTGAGACACTGTCGGAAATAATTTAGACCTCCCTATAGTTGAAATCATTTTTTGGAGAAAAAGGCTTAAAAGTGATAATTTGTCAAAATATTGTCCAAACTCCTGATGACAACCAAATCCCGATAATCCTAGAACAGCATCATAGCGGTAAAAATTATCTACACCGCGGAATAAATGAAACGATTCGAAGAATTAGAGAAAAATACGCTTGGCAAGGTCTAACTAAAGATGTCGAAAATTTTATAAAAAATTGCGAAACTTGCCAAAAAACTAAAGTATGCCGAAAAGAATTTAAACAACCCTCCGGTAATCACAGAAATTCCAAGAACACCATTCGAAAGAATAAATATCGATTTATTTGTACTCCCACTCGAAATTACGCTTTAACCATTCGCTACGAATTAACTAAAATCATGCAAGCCTATGCAGTCCGGGACAAATCCGCAAAATCCATCATAAACACCTTGTTGTTATACTTCCAACATTATGGCACCCCATTAAGAATCCATTACGATTACGGTGGCGAATTTGACAACCGTTTGTTCAAAGATTTGTGTACCCTCTACGACATAAAAGCTAACGTATTCAAGCGTAGGACATCCCCAATCCAACGGATCCATAGAAAGATTTCACGCTACTTTAGCTGAAATGATAAGAATTCATAAAACTGAAAATCCGAACGAACATCCTTCCACAATTTTACCATATGCGGTAATGTGCTATAACAATTCGGTGAATAAAACACACGGTTTCACCCAATACGAACTTGTATTTGGGCATACGTCTAACAGACCACCCGAAACTTTTTATATCCGAAAAGAATTAATAACTAAATACGTTCGAGATTTAAACAATCGAATATCTCACTACTATGAAATCGCCCGTAGTCGAACGCAAACTCAAAAGGAAAAAGCGAAAGTTCGCTTTGACAGAAATGTTCCCCTAAAACGTCCCGAATATAAAATAGGTAACTTGTAAAAGAATCACAAATTAAGAACAAATTACAAAACAAACATTTAACGGTCTCTATAAAATAAGAGAATTTTTTCAAAATTGTGATATTTTATTAAATCTCGAAATAAAACAAAAAACTAAAGTCAATTTTGACAGAATGAAACCATTTACTGAAAACTAAAATTTATTTTCAGGTTTCTGATGCTGTTCGGATCAGCACTATGTCAATACAAAATAACCTCAATAAACAATACTATTGGTGTATACTACCACAGAGACACAGACATCGTAGTGACAAATGAAAAATGGACGCTACTGGTACATAAAGAAATATCATCCCTAAAATTAGCCTTTGATAAAAATCAAAATATTTTAGACAGAATCTTGAACACCCTCGATGGTGCCGACCAGAAATCAATTCTGTTTAGAAGCGAAGCTAAAACAGACTTTAACTTCTTAACGCAAATATCTAGTTCAATAAAAACGAAATTTGACGAAGTCTTTTCAGACACAAAGATATAAACGCGGAATACTTAACGGTATCGGAACAATATTCAAATCAATAACTGGAAACTTAGATGCCGAAGATGGCGAGTACTACACTAATTGTATAAATAAATTAAAAAATGACGAAGATTAATTAGAAAATTTAATCAAAAATCAAATTCCAGTTACAACTTCTGTTATCAAAAATTTCAACTCAACTATACAAAAATTACAAATTGCCGAGGAAATATTTAACAAAGATATTAAAGAAATCGAGCACACAATTCAAATCATGACTCAAATGATCCAAGCCGCCGAAATAAAACTAAAATTTCTATACATTTCCGAAGAATTAATGGCCAGTTATTTGAATATCGAAGACAATTTAAACGATATTTTAAATTCAATAGCATTTGCCAAATTAGGAATTATTCATTCATCAATCATAACACCTGATCACTTAGTAACGGCACTACAAGAGATTTCACAGAGTTTGCAAAGAAACAATTTGCCTCTTCCAATGAAATCATTAGCAGTTGCTCAATATCTGGATATTATTGAACTAAAAGCTTTTCAAGTAGATTCTATCCTAATGTTTGTTTTAACAATACCTCTCACTGAACCTCAAAATTATAACAACTTTCGTCTCTACCCTATACCTATACTTGATAACAGAACTGGTCTACATCACATATTTTATCTATTTCACAAAAATTTATCGCGAGAGACGATGATTCTTTAATGTACCTACATACCTATACAAAATTTGAAAAAATGCAAACCACTTTATTTTGAAACCAAACTATGTTCGAACCTGTTTGCATATCCTATCGACCAAAATGCCATATGTGAAACCAAAATACTAAAACCATTGTCGAAGCTTCCAGAGAATTGTCAAACCTCCTTCATTATTAGTTAGAGGTACAACGTCCAAGAACTTGAAGACAACAATCCATCATCAAACTACAACCAGGATGTTACGCCTATGCAGGCATTACTAGAATGCATAGTCCATGTAAAACGCGGGGGTTGACGCTCGGAATGCCCCCTCATCGGGACCACTTGTATTTTATGTTTTTTGGGGTCGCTGATCACGAAAATCGGGGTCCCGTGGCTCTAAAAATAGTGCGTCACCTCCAAAAATGCCAAAACCACCCCGTTTTTCGCGGTAATGTGAATAATGCTGTAAAATAATGTTATGAATGTGCTAATTGTAATGATATTTTGCCAGTTCAGTATGTTCATCTATAATAAGGACAAATTTTATGCTGACGGTTAACCAGAGAGGGTAAAACTACCCCTAAATTGGTAGGTTTTTTTTTCACTTTCTAATTTGAGTTTAGATGAATGGGGATTGTACAATGAAGAAAATTTTTTTCCAACCCTTCATGAGTGAAAACTACCCTTATGTCGCCTTTAAATTGAACTAACGCTTAGAAAATAAGTAGAGATGTATACTTTTTAGTTTGCTTGTAATTTCTGATAAACTTCCGTCGAAAAAAATAGAAAAATAAATGTTTCACCGGGTGAAAACTACCTTCAAGCTTGCAGGGAATTGAAAGAGAAGGTAGAAATATTCTTGATAAATGAACACTTCATATTTTTTGCAATAATTTTAATAAAAAAATATATAAAAAATATTGCAAACAATATAAAGTGTTCATTTATCAAGAATATTTCTACCTTCTCTTTCAATTCCCTGCAAGTTTGGGGGAAGTTTTCAGGGGTAAAAAAATTTGTTGGTATTTTTTTAGACGGAAGTTTATCAGAAATTACAAGCAAACTAAAAAGTATACATCTCTACCTATTTTCTAAGCTTTAGTTCAATTTAAAGGCGACATAGAGGTAGTTGGAAGGGTTGGAAAAAAAATTTCTTCATTGTACAATCCCCATTCATCTAAACCCAAAAGTGAAAAAAAAATTTCATCATTTTTCCATTTTACGTCAATTTAGGGGTAGTTTTACCCCTTCTGGTTAACCTTCAGCATAAAATTTGTCCTCATTTTAGATGAACGTACTGAACTGGCAAAATATCATTACAATTGGCACATTCATATAACATTATTTTACAGTATTATTCACATTACCGCGAAAGACGGGGGTGGTTTTTGGCATTTTTAGAGGTGACGCACTATTTTTAGAGCCGCGGGACCCCGACATTCGTGATCAGCGACCCCAAAAAACATAAAATATAAGTGGTCCCGATGAGGGGGGCATTCCGAGCGTCAAACTTCGCGTTTTACATGGACTAACAAGCCAGTGCCAAAGACTTTTCCGAAATTAAGGACAATTCAAATTTTACGTATTTCTTACCTCTAGACCATTATTATTCGCAAAGTGTGTGGCGTTGGTTCATTCACTAATTTAGCGCTCCTTGCCAGAACTTTCCCAGTTACAAGCGCGGATCTGGAAATTTCAATAATTTTTTTCTCGGCTGTGGCGCATGGGACCCATACGAAATATGGGAAATAACATCTCTAACGACCCCTAAAAAATTTTGAAAAAGCAGTTTGCTAAATCCCCCCGCAAGAGCTTCAAACAGATATTCACTTATCATAAAGTTGAGTTGCTGATATCGCCTTCTAAAAATTAAATTAGACTATAAATTGAAATATTTCCTTAGCGATCAAATTTATAAATCGGCCGCTCAACGATATCATTTTTAAACCATTACAAACCCTCGTATATGGTATATGGTACTATTTAAAATGGTAAAATAAAATGGCATTTTAATTAAATATTGGCGGACACATTTAAAAAACATATAAAGTTAACATTTATTCTACGTTCTACGTTGTGAGATCTAAAGACAAGAAAGAAAACTTAGTAGATTTGTTTTCCATTGACCCTCCTCCGCAGTTTTGTCACATCCCTGCCAAAAATTCCACATAGAAACTTATAAAAAAAAAGTGATGCGGTTTTATCGTTCCTATAAGTTATATTATTATTATACAGACAGGATTTTATCTGTTTTATTAAGTTTTAAATCGGTTATGAAACAGTAATTCCGAATGAGCTATTTGGAATTATCATGTTGCCCTTTCATGAGTACTTATATGAAATATACATCAACAAATCTACAGTTTAGTGTCTGCAAATGCACCCTTGCCCTTATATCTGTAAACATATGGAATTACAGATACAACTTTAAAGAGATTCTAAACTTTTCTATAAGTAATATCATAAGAGTCCAGTCCGTCCTTTCTCCAGTATCTATCGTATATAACACACCATTTATCAACATGTTTTTATTGTAAATTTCAACATTGTCTTTTTATTAGTATTAATGTGGATATACATGTCAACAAATGTACAGTTTCAATTGTATATTTTACAGATGTATTTTTATTGTAAACTTCCATTTTGCTTTTTTATTAGTATTAATTTGGATATGCATGCCGACAAATGAACAGTTTAAATTGCATATTTCAAATAGAAATACTAATATTGTGGTAAACACAAAATACTGCAAAGTCCTTATTTCCTCGGGTGTTCTTGTTCTAGCCTAGAAGCAATGAATGAGTTGGCAGTGAAAGAGACTGCTTTACTTTTAATTTAACAAACACACGTCAGTTCCTTAGGTCACATTAGAGTAGATATGAATTAGCGACACGTATACAGCTCCCTCTACTGGAGCCTGGAGTAAAGCTGCTGCTGAAATTTCTATCAGTTTCTACCAGAATGGAGCAGCAAACATTTACTTATACCACATCAATGAGAATTTATGAGAACAGTATCTAAGGTAAAACGTGCGGCTTTCCGTGGTTAAATGGCAAGTGTTTCTATAAGAAACGAGCTGCATTAGGTTAGGACAGTTTTGACTTGCAATTGAAGATTACTAATTATAATGTTTGTATAGGGATTTATGAGATCAGTTTCTATGAGTATTAATGTTTTTTTTCAGTAATATATTAAATGTGTTTTCATTTGTTTGAATGGGTAAAAAGAAAGGTCAGTTTTCAACTGCAATTACAAATACAAGTTTAATCATGATTAGAGAATGTTATTTAGGTATTATGCAAATCACAAACACACTTTTTTATTTATTATGAAAATACCTACTTTCTGTATATGCATAATACCTAAATAACATTCTCTAATCATGATAAAAGCAAATAAATAAAAATGATTAATGGTAAAAAAGTTTAATCACTTTGAATGGGGTTATATGCGATTAATTTCTAAAAGTATTTATGCTGTTTTCCGAATATAATTGTGATGAGGTTTAATCAGTAACAAATTGTTCACTACTTGTTATGATATGGTCGGAAATTCCAAGTACACATTTAGTATTCCTTCAAAAGGATTGATGAGAGCAGTTTTTACGAGTATCTATTTGTTGTTCCTCTAGTAAATTATATAAGTCTTTACATTTACTTATACTATCTCAATGAGAATTTATGAGAACAGTATCTAATGTAAAACGTACGGCTTTCCGTGGTTAAATGGCAAGTGTTTCTATAAGAAATGAGCTGCATTAGGTTAGAACAGTTTTGATTTGCAATTGAAGATTACAAATTATAATGTTTGAATAGGGATTTATGAGATCAGTTTCTATGAGTATTAATGGTTTTTTTTCAGTAATATATTAAATGTGTTTTCATATGTTTGAATGGGTAAAAAGAAAGGTCAGTTTTCAACTGAAATTGCAAATACAAATTTAATCACTTTGAATGGGGTTATACGCGATCAATTTCTAACAGTATTTATGCTGTTTTCCGAATATAATTGTGATGAGGTTTGATCAGTAACAAATTGTTCACTACATGTTACGATATGGTCAGAAATTCCAGGTAGGTACATATTTAGTATTACTTCGAAAGGATTGATGATAGCAGTTTCTACGAGTATCTATTTGTTGTTCCTCTAGTAAATTATATAAGTCTTTACATTTACTTATACTATCTCAATGAGAATTTATGAGAACAGTATCTAATGTAAAACGTACGGCTGTCCGTGGTTAAATGGCAAGTGTTTCTATAAGAAACGAGCTGCATTAGGTTAGAACAGTTTTGATTTGCAATTGAAGATTACAAATTATAATGTTTGAATAGGGATTTATGAGATCAGTTTCTATGAGTATTAATGTTTTTTTTTCAGTAATATATTAAATGTGTTTTCATTTGTTTGAATGGATAAAAAGAAAGGTCAGTTTTCAACTGCAATTACAAATACAAGTTTAACCACTTCGAATGGGATTATATGCGATCAATTTCTAACAGTATTTATGCTGTTTTCCGAATATAATTGTGATGATGTTTGATCAGTAACAAATTGTTCACTACATGTTACGTGTGGAAATTCCAGGTACATATTTCGTATTACTTCGAAAGGATTGATGATAGCAGATACGAGTATGAATTTGTTGTGCCAATAGTAAATTATATAAGTCTTTATCAGTATCCATTCGGATCTAATTTAAATATGAAAATTATATCAGAATAAAGCAACCAAATATTTTAAACAGTATCTATTTGTAAATCCAGACATTTACTTATACTATCTCAATGAGAATTTATGAGGACAGTATCTAATGTAAAACGTGCGGCTTTCCGTGGTTAAATGGCAAGAGTTTCTATAAGAAACGAGCTGCATTACGTTAGAACAGTTTTTATTTATTTATTTATCTATTTAGAAGCTAATTACATGTTTCTTGAGGGGGGACTACATGCGATATAACCCGCCGGAGCCAACCCGGGCGACACGCTTCGAAGACCGGGTTTTGATTTGCAATTGAAGATTACAAATTATGATGTTTGAATAGGGATTTATGAGATGAGTTTCTATGAGTATTAATGTTATTTTTTTCAGTAATAAGTATATTAAATGTGTTTTCATTTGTTTGAATGGGTAAAAAGAAAGGTCAGTTTTCAACTGCAATTACAAATAGGTACAAGTTTAATCACTTCGAATAGGGTTATATGCGATCAGTATTTCGAATATAATTGTGATGAGGTTTGATCAGTAACAAATTGTTTACCACATGTTACGATATGGTCGGAAATTCCAGGTACATATTTAGTATTCCTTCGAAAGGATTGATGATAGCAGTTTCTATGAGTATGTATTTGTTGTTCCAATAGAAAATTTGTCTTTATCAGTATGCATTCGGATCTACTTTAAATACAAAAATTATATCAGAATGAAACAACCAAATATTTTAAACAGTATCCACTTGTAAATCCAAACATTTAAAGATATATTTTAATGAGAACCAATCAGAACAGTATCTAATGTAACGCGTGCGGCTTTCCGTGGCTAAATTTTAAAAGTATTTTTAATAAATAGCTTTAACGGATTTGAACAGTTTTAATTTGCAATTCCAGATGAATAGTTTTAATTGTTAAATAGGGATCTATGAGATCAGTGTCTTTGTGTAATGCTATTTTTTAATAAAAACACATTTTATTGAAAAAAAAACATTACACTGACCTCATAGATCCCTAACAATTAAAACTATTTATCTGGAAATGCAAATGAAAACTGTTCGAATCCCTTAAAGCTTATTTATTGCAAATAATTTTAAAATTTAGCCACGGAAAACCGCACACGTTACATTATAGATAGTGTTCTGATGGATTCTCATTATAATATTATCTTTAAATGTTTGGATTTACAGGTGGACACTGTTTAAAATATTTGAGGTTTCATTCTGATATGATTTTTGCATTTAAATTAGATCCGAATGCATATTGATAAAGACTTATATAATTTACTGTAGGAACAACAAATAAATACTCGTAGAAACTGCTCTCATCAATCCTCTTGAAGGAATACTAAATATGTACCTGGAATTTCCGACCATATCGTAACATGTAGTGAACAATTTGTTACGGATCAAACCTCATCACAATTGTATTCGGAAAACAGCATAAATACTGTTAGAAATCGATCGCATATAACCCCATTCGATGTGATTAAACTTGTATTTGTAATTGCAGTTGAAAACTGACCTTCCTTTTTACCCATATGAAAATATTACTGAAAAAAAAACATTAATACTCATAGAAACTGATCTCATAAATCCCTATTTAAACATTATAATTTGTAATCTTCAATTGCAAATCAAAACTGTTCTAACCTAATGCAGCTCGTTTCTTATAGAAACACTTGCCATTTAACCACGAAAAGCCGCACGTTTTACATTAGATACTGTTCTCATAAATTCTCATTGAAATAGTATAAGTAAATGTCTGGATTTACAAATAGATACTGTTTAAAATATTTGGTTACTTTATTCTGATATAATTTTCATATTTAAATTAGATCCGAATCTTTACTGATAAAGACTTATATAATTTACAAGAGGAACAACAAATAGATACTCGTAGAAACTGCTCTCATCAATCCTCTTGAAGGAATACCAAATGTGTACTTGGAATTTCCGACCATATCATAACATGTAGTGAACAATTTGTTACTGATTAAACCTCATCACAATTATATCCGGAAAACAGCATAAATACTTTTAGAAATTGATCGCATATAACCCCATTCGAAGTGATTAAACTTGTATTTGTAATTGCAGTTGAAAACTGACCTTTCTTTTTACCCATTCAAACAAATGAAAACACATTTAATATATTACTGAAAAAAAAACATTAATACTCATAGAAACTGATCTCATAAATCCCTATTCAAACATTATAATTTTGAATCTTCAATTACAAATCAAAACTGTTCTAACCTAATGCAACTCGTTTCTTATAGAAACTCTTGCCATTTAACCACGGAAAGCCGCACGTTTTACATTAGATACTGTTCTCATAAATTCTCATTGAGATAGTATAAGTAAATGTTTGGATTTACAAATAGATACTGTTTAAAATATTTGGTTGCTTTATTCTGATATAATTTTCATATTTAAATTAGATCCGAATCTGTACTGATAAAGACTTGTATAATTTACTAGAGGAACAACAAATAGATACTCGTAGAAACTGCTCTCATCAATCCTCTTGAAGGAATACTAAATGTGTACTTGGAATTTCCGACCATATCATAACAAATAGTGAGCAATTTGTTACTGATTAAACCTCATCACAATTATATTCGGAAAACAGCATAAATACTTTTAGAAATTGATCGCATATAACCCCATTCGAAGCGATTAAACTTGTATTTGTAGTTGCAGTTGAAAACTGATCTTTCTTTTTACCCATTCAAACAAATGAAAACACATTTAATATATTACTGAAAAAAAAACATTAATACTCATAGAAACTGATCTCATAAATCCCTATTCAAACATTGTAATTTGTAATCTTCAATTGCAAATCAAAACTGTTCTAACCTAATGCAGCTCGTTTCTTAAAGAAACACTTGTATTTTAATCATGGAAAACCGCACGAATTACATTAGATACTGTGCTCATAAATTCCCATTGATGTGGTATAAGTAAATGTTTGGATTTACAAATGGATATGGCTTGACTCGTTTTGCTGATCAATTCTGATATAAACTGATAACAATTTCAACAGCAACTTTACCTAACTCTTATAGAAACTTATTGACCATATAGGTTCTCATAGATACTTATTAATTTTTGATAATTTTCAGTACGGATTGATGAGATTTTTTTGACAGGGATACCTACTTATGTGAGTTTTGTAAATATATGAAAATGATCAATAAATAAAAGGGCAGGTCCTGTGTGGTAATTTTGTACAGTGCCGGCGCCAGGGTATTTGACACCTGAAGCAAATATTTGCTTGCCGCCCCAAGAAAAAACATTTACAAGTTACTACTGTTAGAATAAATTTCGCCACGTTGTGCGCTGTAGCAGTCGTGTTTTGCTCGAAATTGCAATTGATCCTTGTTTTTGAGATAAAAGCTGCCGACGACCAGCGAGGCGCTGACATATTTTTAGTACGAGTAAACAAATAAGTACGGAGTACGGATTAGAATATGTAACGCTCCACAATAAAACACCTATTTGGGGTCAAAAAATGTTTTTTTGAGATTTTGTGCAATTTTGAATTTATGAAATTTGCCGCCCTTAAAAAAATGCCACCTGAAACATCTGCTTCGCTTTTTCACCCCTTCCGTAGGCCCTGATTTTGTACCGGTGGTATTAAAACATTTTATACCATACATAAAATACGTAAGTATAATATCCCTGCCAAAAATGTCGGATAGAAACTTATAAAAGAAAAGTGATGCGGCTTTATCATTCCTATAAGTTATATTAGTATTATACCGGTAGGATCTTATCTCTTTAATTAAGTTTAAATTCGGTTATGAAACAGTAATTCAGAATGAGCTAAGTATATGCCCTTTCATTAGTACTTATATGAAATATACATCAACAAGCCTCTACAGTTTAGTAATGTAAATGCGCTATTGCCCATATAGTCCAAGATCCCAGAGCTGCCAGACCTACGTCATTTTAGCAAACCTAATATTTTGACAACAAATAGTGTAATATCTAATTAAGAACGTATGCGTATTTGCTAGTTTGAAAGCGGGGCCCTTTTACAGAAAACAGGTACAAAAGGTACATACAAATTTGACTCAGTACGTTAAAGTATGATAGCTGGTTTATTTTCCACGTGACACACTAACGACGTGGTGTAAGCGTCAACCTTCAACGCAACGTTCCAAGCGAAAACACAGCGTGGAAGGTGTAAAGAAACAAAAACGTAGAAATCAATATTTAAAACCACCTAAAATTTTGTTGACACCTCCGGTGGATTCAAAAGTGAAAAAGAAGTCTACGGACAAGAAATCTAAACATAAAATAACTGCATCTAGCAGTTGCAGTGATATGCATAAGTTAAAGAGTGACAAAGACACAATTAGAACAATAGTGAGCGAAAGTGAAATAGACACACAGTTAAATTTAGGAAATATAGACAGTGACAAGGACACGAGTTCGTTTAGTATTAATTCAAGTGAAAAGACGCTTAGTGAAACCATAAAGGATTTAACATCCGACACTGATAGTGAGAGAGAGGACTCTATACCTAAAAGGTTAAAAAAGGACAGAATTATAAATGTAAAGTCAATCGTCATCAAAAAAGCGGTAAAGAATCCAATTCCTTCTTTCTATGGCTTTAAGAAACCAACAACTGATAAGAAGATAGCAAAAAAGCCTATTGATACAGTGGAATGTAAAGAACGCAAAGAATGTGATAAACACATTCCTGAAACATTGACAAAACGAACTGAACTTATTAATTTAAATTTGCAAGAAGCCCTAAAAAATATTACACAAAAAATAAATACAGATCAGATATTGGCCGAAAAGGGGTATATGAGTGAATACGAGATGGAAAATATACCACCCGATAAAATTCCTGAAAATATATCAGAACCTACCCCAATAGAAAAACCAACCCCTATAATGCAAGACTTAGCAGGTGCATTGCCATTAAAAGAAAATGTGGAAAAGTAATCTAATAAAAATACAAAAAATGATGATAATAATCAATATCATTTGCCCGAAAACCCTAAAATATCAAAAAAAGACATCCAAGAACAAAAAAAGATGCTCGATGAACTCGATGCTACAGAAAAATTAATTTTAAAACTTTTGAACGAGGACAAGATTCAAATAGATAACGGTTCAATAATTATTGGAGATAGAATTATTCAACCAGTACAACAACCCCCGGAAAAAATGGATACTTCCACAAATGAAGAAGATGCGCCGTTTATCACTCCAAGGCGTAAAAACCGACTCACAAAATTAATATCAACTCCACCTATCAAACCTACAACAACTACGAATCGTTTTGAACAATTGCCGGATGAAAAAGAAGATACCGCCACTTTGATCAAAAATAAAACCAGTGCATCCGCCACAAAAACTACAAATTCTAAAAATACTGCCAATCTAACAAACCAACAGAGACAAATGGAAAGACAAAAGGAAAATCAATACAAGAACCCCTCTATAGTACTGAAAGGCACTGTCACCGATCACCACAAGCTAACAATTGAATTAAAACGAAATATTTCTAAAGGTTTTTATATCAAATACGCACCACGTTCCACCTTATTATACATTTCTGACAAAACAGAACATAATAACTATATTAAAAAATTAAAATCTGAAGAAACTCTAGAATTTCACACGTATACACTTCCTGAAAACAAAACACATGCATTTGTTATAAGGGGCTTATTAGGAAACCCAAAACTCGAAGATATAATTGATGACATACAAGATAATTATGCTATCAGAGTAGTAAATTTATTTTCAATGAAAACTAAATATTCACCACTATATCTTGCAGTTTTTGAGAACGATGTAACATTAAGGGAACTTCAATCAAGAATTAAGTTTATTTTATACACAAAAATTCAATGGGAACGTCGAAGAAATGAACGTCTAATAACTCAATGTCGTCGTTGCCAGGCTTGGGGACATGCTGCAACAAATTGCAACAGAAAACCACGTTGTGTGAAATGTGCAGAAGAGCACCTCACACAAAACTGTACCGAAACCAGAATACAAAATCCTAAATGTGCTAACTGTGGTGGCCCGCATACTGCATCCAACACAATCTGTAAAGTTTACCAATACCGACTTGATCAAATAAACAAAAATCAACAAGAAATTGAAGCTAGAAATGCACCCAAACAGCATTATATCCCTGCGCCAGAGCCTACGACAAATGTGTGGAAACAGCGCGCCGAAGAAGCTGCTCGTGATCTACAAAATGCCATACCAAATCACTCGCAACGTACAGCCCAACCCACTCAATCCGGTGCCCGGAAGAAGAGGGAGGAGCCATTGCCCACTAAAGCTAGATACAACGAGCCGCGCGATCAAGGAGTTGTGTCGATCGCTGATAATGTTGGAAATGATTTTCAATCACTAATAAATGAAACCAATAAATTGAATAGGTTAATTAATTTGTCAGAAACAATAAAGGCAATAGCACATCTAAACTCACTTTTGGAGGCCGTTACGGATCCATTTGAAACGATTGCAACTATACAGCACTATACTATGAACATTCTCCCAACATATAAAATTAGAAATGATTGAATTAATCATTTGGAACTGTAACGGCCTACAAAATAAGTTACAGGAAATGAAAAACTATCTATATACGGAAAAATAGATATCGCTGTGATTACTGAAACTCATTTAAAACCTAACATAAAGATTAAAATAAATAATTATAATATTGTAAGACACGACAGAATTGGTAGAAGGGGTGGAGGTGTAGCAATATGTTTTAAAAAAAGACATACCTTATACCATTATACCGACACAACAAAGTTCTATAGAAACTATTTCTGTTAAATTGACCGATGATACAGTAATCACAGCGGTATATAATGCTCCTTCAAATAAGTACAGGGTTATTGACCTTGACCCATTGTTTGCTTCTCATAACAAGGTTCTCTTAATGGGGGACCTAAATTCTAAACATGCCTCCTGGTATAATAGGCGTAACAATACTAATGGCAACATACTCTTTGAGTATTGTCAAAATAATGGTATTGCGGTGATGTCATCGGAAAATCCAACACATTATCCCCCTAACAATATGACACCGTCCAATACAGACATCATTGTTAATAAAAATTACCCACATTTTATACACCCTTCTTCCCTTCCTACGCTATCCAGTGACCACAACATAGTACAACTACAACTACAAGACACTGACAGAAATGTAACAGAACGACAAATAGACAATTACAAAACGACAAATTGGAATAAATACAAACAGATATTAAATAATAATACAATTATTAATAATAACATGAATTCTGAAGAAGAGATAGACATAGAAATTCAAAGACTAACACAAAACATACAATATGCACGTGACAAAACCACGAAAATAACTACGCTGCGAGCCAGACAGGAAAATATACCCCTGGAACTAATCAATTTAATTAAATTTAAAAATAAAATAAAACGTCGCTGGCAGCGTAGTAAACGTAATATAGACAGACTACGACTCGATTTGCAAGTAAATATTAAAAATAAATTAAATGATCACAGAGTTGAGGCGTGGAACGAAAACGTTTCACGCCTTACTCGAAACGATAACACCCTTTGGCGAATGACCAAACTACTTAAAAAAGAATTTTCTAATATGCCTACTTTAATTAAAGGGGACATTCCATATATAAGGGACAATGAAAAAGCTAATTTACTTGCAAATCACCTACAACAAACTAACACAACGATACCAAACGAAACTGACGAACACGAAAACATAACGAGACTTGCAAGACAAATCCCCACTCGATATCCCATTCCTCCTAGAAAACTGGCAAAAATCATCAAAAATCATTACAAATCCAACTGAAGTACAGAATATTTTAAAAACATTACCTAATCTGAAAGCCCCCGGGCCAGATAATATCCCAAACTTATTACTCAAAAAGCTTCCCAAAAAAGCGATTATTCAGTTTTCCCATATAATAAATTCGGTGATTAAACTGCAATATTATCCTGCATCATGGAAACTGGGGATAGTGATCCCCATCTTGAAGCCGAATAAGCCGCCCCATGACCCTCGCAGCTACCGACCCATTTGTTTGTTAAACACTATGGGGAAGGTGGCTGAGAGGGTCGTGTTACGGCTTCTACACAAAAAACTTAAGAAACACCGCTTATTTCCGGTGAACCAGTTCGGTTTCAGGGAGGGGCACAATACAACGCTGTCGCTGGTTAACCAGCGACAGCGTTGTATTGTGCCCCTCCCTGAAACCGAACTGGTTCACCACTTTAAAGTGGTGCAGGACATAATTGACTCTTACAGTAAGAAGCAGTGCACTGTTATGTTGCTATTAGACATTGAACGCGCCTTCGATACCGTGTGGCATAACGGGTTAGTCTACAAGCTACAATATGTTTGTGGACTGCCCGGGTATTTGGTTTCCCTCATTAAGAGTTACCTTTGGGACCGGCGAATAATGGTCCGGGTGAATAACATGTATTCTGAAATACATAGACTTTCGGCGGGGGTACCTCAAGGCTCCGTACTATCTCCTACCCTATTTAACCTTTATATCTCCGATATTCCATCCCATCCTTCCACAAACCTCCTACTATACGCCGACGACACCACGATTTACGCAAACAGTTTCTACGGACAGACTGCGACTCAAAAAATTAGATACCATACCATCGAACTATTAAAATATTATAAACTGTGGAAGGTTGTGAACCACTCAAAATCGGAAATTATAACCTTCCACAGAAAATTCACAAATATTAAAACAATTACGAAACTAAAATTAGACAACCATGACATAATTGAACGGAAAACTGTAAATTTACTTGGACTTGGACACTGGACACACGGCTATCATTTGCACCTCATATAACCAAAGTAATAAATAAAACTTACGCTTCTTTAAGTAAGCTTTATCCATTAGTTAATAGACGCAGCAGACTGTCTGGACAATAAAATCTGCTTGTATAAAGTAATTTTCCGACCAATTTTAACATATGCCTGTGCGTCCTGGAATTTAATCTCGGACGCACAGTGCCTTAGACTGCAAAGAACACAGAATAAGCTGCTGCGTTTGTTAACTAACTCTCCTAGATACATAACAATTGCTGAATTGCACAGAATAACTGGGGTGCAAATGATGCGCGATTTTATAGACGAGACCTCCCAAAGATTTTTCACATTCAAATTAGTAAATTCACAACTGACCCAAAACATAACAAACATAAGACGACACGACAACATTACGCACACACATAAATACATTTACGAACGTCTTCCAATGTACGACACTCCACTTGCTGAATAACAAAAATTTCCCCCATAACACACTCAGACCATACAAACCACCCTACCATCAAAACCACTACCTTATACCCTTCCCCTTACACCCCTTGACCCTCCGTCGAATTCTCAATTACCAACAAATAATCTACCACCAAAGTAGATAGTTGTTTTTACATCTTGACGTCTGAAGTAGGGTTTTTGTTTTTATTTTTCCCTGCATTTTATAAATATTACTCTCAATTCTCCTGTAAAAACAAAATAAATTTTTTAGAAATGTGAAATCTTTTATATTGCTATTAAATACGATTAAACTAAAAAGAAATCGTTACTATAAATAAAATTACGTTATCAAAGAAATCATTTGCCAACAATATCCGGCCGTTGCGTCACTCTTCGCTCTCGTTCGCGATAATGGGACGTAATGTTTATTGATTGTAAACTGAAATATATGATATATATAAAATGATAAAAAAAATGAAATGTAAACCACAGCTAAATAAAATAAAAGAATTGTAATTGGTCTAATTGGTCAACCTCCGAATCTTAAGGTCCGGGGTTCGATCCTGAGCGTTCTCAACTTTTTTTTTTTCAACAAATATTAACTTAAAGTGGCGATTACCAAGAAACAGATAACCGATAGGGAAATATTTATTATTTTTGGCCATAACTTTTTTTCTTAGTACGTATATTTGAAAAAAAAACTGAGAACGCTCAGGGATCGAACCTCGAACTCTAAGTTTCGGAGGTTGATACTGACACCACCCTGTCAAAAAAATCTCATCAATCCGTATTGAAAATTATCAAAAATTAATAAGTATCTATGAGAACCTATATGGTCAATAAGTTTCTATAAGAGTTAGGTAAAGTTGCTGTTGAAATTGTTATCAGTTTATATCAGAATTGACCAGCAAAACGAGTCAAGCCATATCCATTTGTAAATCCAAACATTTACTTATACCACATCAATGGGAATTTATGAGCACAGTATCTAATGTAATTCGTGCGGTTTTCCATGATTAAAAGACAAGTGTTTCTTTAAGAAACGAGCTGCATTAGGTTAGAACAGTTTTGATTTGCAATTGAAGATTACAAATTACAATGTTTGAATAGGGATTTGTGAGATCAGTTTCTATGAGTATCAATGTTTTTTTTTCAGTAATATATTAAATGTGTTTTCATTTGTTTGAATGGGTAAAAAGAAAGGTCAGTTTTCAACTGCAATTACACGTTTAATCGCTTCGAATGGGGGTTATATGCGATCAATTTCTAAAAGTATTTATGCTGTTTTCCGAATATAATTGTGATGAGGTTTAATCAGTAACAAATTGTTCACTATTTGTTATGATATGGTCGGAAATTCCAAGTACACATTTAGTATTCCTTCAAGAGGATTGATGAGGGCAGTTTCTACGAGTATCTATTTGTTGTTCCTATAGTAAATTATATAAGTCTTTATCAGTACAGATTCGGATCTAATTTAAATATGAAAATTATATCAGAATAAAGCAACCAAATATTTTAAACAGTGTCTATTTGTAAATCCAAACATTTACTTATACTATCTCAATGAGAATTTATGAGAACAGTATCTAATGTAAAACGTGCGGCTTTCCGTAGTTAAATGGCAAGAGTTTCTATAAGAAACGAGTTGCATTAGGTTAGAACAGTTTTGATTTGTAATTGAAGATTCAAAATTATAATGTTTGAATAGGGATTTATGAGATCAGTTTCTATGAGTATTAATGTGTTTTCTTCAGTAATATATTAAATGTGTTTTCATTTGTTTGAATGGGTAAAAAGAAAGGTCAGTTTTCAACTGCAATTACAAATACAAGTTTAATCACTTCGAATGGGGTTATATGCGATCAATTTCTAAAAGTATTTATGCTGTTTTCCGGATATAATTGTGATGAGGTTTAATCAGTAACAAATTGTTCACTACATGTTATGATATGGTCGGAAATTCCAAGTACACATTTGGTATTCCTTCAAGAGGATTGATGAGAGCAGTTTCTACGAGTATCTATTTGTTGTTTCTCTAGTAAATTATGTAAGTCTTTACCAGTAAAGATTCGGATCTAATTTAAATATGAAAATTATATCAGAATAAAGCAACCAAATATTTTAAACAGTATCTATTTGTAAATCCAGACATTTACTTATACTATCTCAATGAGAATTTATGAGAACAGTATCTAATGTAAAACGTGCGGCTCTTCGTGGTTAAATGGCAAGTGTTTCAATAAGAAACGAGCTGCATTAGGTTAGAACAGTTTTGATTTGCAATTGAAGATTACAAATTATAATGTTTAAATAGGGATTTATGAGATCAGTTTCTATGAGTATTAATGTTTTTTTTTTCAGTAATATATTAAATGTGTTTTCATTTGTTTGAATGGGTAAAAAGGAAGGTCGGTTTTCAACTGCAATTACAAATACAAGTTTAATCACTTCGAATGGGGTTATATGCGATCAATTTCTAACAGTATTTATGCTGTTTTCCGAGTATAATTGTGATGAGGTTTGATCCGTAACAAATTGTTCACTACATGTTACGATATGGTCGGAAATTCCAGGTACATATTTAGTATTCCTTCAAGAGGATTGATGAGAGCAGTTTCTACGAGTATTTATTTGTTGTTCCTACAGTAAATTATATAAGTCTTTATCAGTATGCATTCGGATCTAATTTAAATGCAAAAATCATATCAGAATGAAACCTCAAATATTTTAAACAGTGTCCACCTGTAAATCCAAACATTTAAAGATAATTCCACATAGCACAAGATATTCTAAGAATGATCTGTAAATGTCCTCTACGGAGTATATATATTCGAAATAATATTGTATTGTTCCAGGAATATATATAATTTAACATGTTGATACTAGAATATTTCATACGAATAATAAAATAATATTCTTTCTGAACAATAGTATAATATTCTTAGTATATATATAATTTTTGAGAAGGAAACAATAATATTCCAAGAAAATAATACAAGAATATTCTTTCTGAACAATAGTCTAATATTATTAGAAGATATATGATTTTTGAGAAGAAGACAATAATATTCCAGGAAAAATAATACAGGAATATTCCCATCAAACACTCAAACGTCGGTTGGAACTATAGGTAAGAGATTGCGTCAAATGCCAATTATGTAATAATGTCAGCGAAGGCAATTACCTGTTATAAGTCACGTGTATTTAGAATTAATCGCGTATTTATTGGTATTTGACTCATTTCGAAGCCTTTCCAAGTTTGCGATAGATTTTTGTAGATAAATTTGGTTATAAGTCGCCGACTTAGTCCTACTACTGGTCTATGAGTATTCACCTAATAATTCGTATTGGCAATCTAACATAATTCTCCGGTGTGATAACTTGAGACAGAATCTTACATGCAATATGCGCTACACTGATGATTCTGACGATAACCAACAGTTAAAAATCGATAGTTGTAAGCAATTATCGTGTCTCTTGTTGTAGTTTCAGTCCATTCTGGTATTGTTCTCGTATAATAAACAATAAGTCAAGAAAATAATCATATATAACTGGTAAATGCCATTTCAGTTTAAAATTGGTTATAATTCGTCAATTTATTATTACATATTATGTAATGCAACATAAAAATCCAATAAAATAAGAATTAATCTGTATGTGAGAATAATATAAGCTTATACCCATAATATTCATGAAAGAGTGGAATAATAATCTAGGAATATTCTATTGAGGGGAAATATTATTATATTTTTAAAATATTCCTAAAGTAACTTGATTATTCCTGTAATATGCGTTTTGGATAATCGTAGAATATCTATGAACTGTGCCATTTGGATAAAGAAGAATATTCCTGTAACGTCTGGAATATTTAAAATTTTTTTAGGAATAATCAAATCTTCCAAACGTATAATCAGTGAATATTCCAGGAATCAAATTGTGCTATCTGGGATATTATAATGAGAATCCATCAGAACAGTATCTACCCTACAAACACAAAAGGTGTTGCGGACCATCACTGTGCCAGAAATGAAACTTCTGGCCCAGTGATGGCCCACTGATGGGCCGATCTTCGGTGTTTGTTGGGTAATGTAACGTGTGCGGTTTTCCGTGGCAAAATTTTAAAATTATTTGCAATAAATAAGCTTTAAGGGATTCGAACAGTTTTCATTTGCATTTCCAGATAAATAGTTTTAATTATTAGGGATCTATGAGGTCAGTGTAATGTTCAATAAAATGTGTTTTTATTAAAAAAAAACATTACACAAAGGCACTGATCTCATAGATCCCTATTTAACAATTAAAACTATTCATCTGGAATTGCAAATTAAAACTGTTCAAATCCGTTAAAGCTATTTATTAAAAATACTTTTAAAATTTAGCCACGGAAAGCCGCACGCGTTACATTAGATACTGTTCTGATTGGTTCTCATTAAAATATATCTTTAAATGTTTGGATTTACAAGTGGATACTGTTTAAAATATTTGGTTGTGTCATTCTGATATAATTTTTGTATTTAAAGTAGATCCGAATGCATACTGATAAAGACAAATTTTCTATTGGAACAACAAATACATACTCATAGAAACTGCTATCATCAATCCTTTCGAAGGAATACTAAATATGTACCTGGAATTTCCGACCATATCGTAACATGTGGTAAACAATTTGTTACTGATCAAACCTCATCACAATTATATTCGAAATACTGACCGCATATAACCCCATTCGAAGTGATTAAACTTGTACCTATTTGTAATTGCAGTTGAAAACTGACCTTTCTTTTTACCCATTCAAACAAATGAAAACACATTTAATATACTTATTACTGAAAAAAATAACATTAATACTCATAGAAACTCATCTCATAAATCCCTATTCAAACATCATAATTTGTAATCTTCAATTGCAAATCAAAACCCGGTCTTCGAAGCGTGTCGCCCTGGTTGGCTCCGGCGGGTTATATCGCCTGTAGTCCCCCCTCAAGAAACATGTAATTAGGTTTGTAACCTGTTTGTTTCTTCTTCTAAATAAATAAATAAATAAATAAAAACTGTTCTAACCTAATGCAGCTCGTTTCTTATAGAAACTCTTGCCATTTAACCATGGAAAGCCGCACGTTTTACATTAGATACTGTCCTCATAAATTCTCATTGAGATAGTATAAGTAAATGTCTGGATTTACAAATAGGTACTGTTTAAAATATTTGGTTGCTTTATTCTGATATAATTTTCATATTTAAATTAGATCTGAATGGATACTGATAAAGACTTATATAATTTACTATTGGCACAACAAATACATACTCGTAGAAACTGCTATCATCAATCCTTTCGAAGTAATACGAAATATGTACCTGGAATTTCCACACGTAACATGTAGTGAACAATTTGTTACTGATCAAACATCATCACAATTATATTCGGAAAACAGCATAAATACTGTTAGAAATTGATCGCATATAATCCCATTCGAAGTGGTTAAATTTGTATTTGTAATTGCAGTTGAAAACTGACCTTTCTTTTTACCCATTCAAACAAATGAAAACACATTTAATATATTACTGAAAAAAAAATATTAATACTCATAGAAACTGATCTCATAAATCCCTATTCAAACATTATAATTTGTAATCTTCAATTGCAAATCAAAACTGTTCTAACCTAATGCAGCTCGTTTCTTATAGAAACTCTTGCCATTTAACCACACAAAGCCGCACGTTTTACATTAGATACTGTCCTCATAAATTCTCATTGAGATAGTATAAGTAAATGTCTGGATTTACAAATAGATACTGTTTAAAATATTTGGTTGCTTTATTCTGATATAATTTTCATATTTAAATTAGATCCGAATGCATACTGATAAAGACTTATATAATTTACTATTGGCACAACAAATACATACTCGTAGAAACTGCTATCATCAATCCTTTCGAAGTAATACTAAATATGTACCTGGAATTTCTGACCATATCGTAACATGTAGTGAACAATTTGTTACTGATCAAACCTCATCACAATTATATTCGGAAAACAGCATAAATACTGTTAGAAATTGATCGCGTATAACCCCATTCGAAGTGATTAAATTTGTATTTGTAATTTCAGTTGAAAACTGACCTTTCTTTTTACCCATTCAAACATATGAAAACACATTTAATATATTACTGAAAAAAAAACATTAATACTCATAGAAACTGATCTCATAAATCCCTATTCAAACATTATAATTTGTAATCTTCAATTGCAAATCAAAACTGTTCTAACCTAATGCAGCTCGCTTCTTATAGAAACACTTGCCATTTAACCACGGAAAGCCGTACGTTTTACATTAGATACTGTTCTCATAAATTCTCATTGAGATAGTATAAGTAAATGTAAAGACTTATATAATTTACTAGAAGAACAACAAATAGATACTCGTAGAAACCGCTCCCATCAATCCTTTTGAAGGAATACTAAATGTGTACTTGGAATTTCCGACCATATCATAACAAGTAGTGAACAATTTGTTACTGATTAAACCTCATCACAATTATATTCGGAAAACAGCATAAATACTTTTAGAAATTAATCGCATATAACCCCATTCAAAGTGATTAAACTTGTATTTGTAATTGCAGTTGAAAAGTGACCTTTCTTTTTACCCATTCAAACAAATGAAAACACATTTAATATATTACTGAAAAAAAACATTAATACTCATAGAAACTGATCTCATAAATCCCTATTCAAACATTATAATTAGTAATCTTCAATTGCAAGTCAAAACTGTCCTAACATAATGCAGCTCGTTTCTTATAGAAACACTTGCCATTTAACCACGGAAAGCCGCACGTTTTACCTTAGATACTGTTCTCATAAATTCTCATTGATGTGCTATAAGTAAATGTTTGCTGCTCCATTCTGGTAGAAACTGATAGAAATTTCAGCAGCAGCTTTACTCCAGGCTCCAGTAGAGGGAGCTGTATACGTGTCGCTAATTCATATCTACTCTAATGTGACCTAAGGAACTGACGTGTGTTTGTTAAATTAAAAGTAAAGCAGTCTCTTTCACTGCCAACTCATTCATTGCTTCTAGGCTAGAACAAGAACACCCGAGGAAATAAGGACTTTGCAGTATTTTGTGTTTACCACAATATTAGTATTTCTATTTGAAATATGCAATTTAAACTGTTCATTTGTCGGCATGCATATCCAAATTAATACTAATAAAAAAGCAAAACGGAAGTTTACAATAAAAATACATCTGTAAAATATACAATTGAAACTGTACATTTGTTGACATGTATATCCACATTAATACTAATAAAAAGACAATGTTGAAATTTACAATAAAAACATGTTGATAAATGGTGTGTTATATACGATAGATACTGGAGAAAGGACGGACTGGACTCTTATGATATTACTTATAGAAAAGTTTAGAATCTCTGAAGTTGTATCTGTAATTCCATATGTTTACAGATATAAGGGCAAGGGTGCATTTGCAGACACTAAACTGTAGATTTGTTGATGTATATTTCATATAAGTACTCATGAAAGGGCAACATGATAATTCCAAATAGCTCATTCGGAATTACTGTTTCATAACCGATTTAAAACTTAATAAAACAGATAAAATCCTGTTTGTATAATAATAATATAACTTATAGGAACGATAAAACCGGAACACTTTTTTTTTATAAGTTTCTATGTAGAATTTTTGGCAGGGCATGTAGTTAGCGTGTTACTTGTAAAATAGTCCAGCTATCATAATTTAACGTACTGAGTAAAATTTTTGTGTACCTTTTATACCTGTTTTCTGCAAAAGGGCCCCGCTTTCAAACTAGAAAATACGCATACGTTCTTAACTAGGTATTACACTACTTGTTGTCAAAATATTAGCTTTGCTAAAATGACGTAGGTCTGGCGGCTCTGGGATCTCACTCTAATATATTTGTAACCATATGAATTTACATATACAATTTTAAAGAAATTCTAAGACACCATTTATCAACATGTTTTTATTGTAAATTTCTATTGTCTTTTTATTAGTATTGATGTATATATACATGTCAACAAATGCACAGTTAAAATTGTATATTTACAGATGCATTTTTATTCTATATACAGTGCTTGTAATTGCGGATTAGATATGTACCGAGAGATCGAGAAAGACTGAACGCGACGTCACACGGTAAAGTCACTAAAATTATCAAAATTCATTTCTATACTACATACATTATTAAAACTAATTTTCTATGTTGCTAGTCACTGTTACCAATCTGATGTCTGTCGTTTTCGTGAATGTTATTATTATTGGCTTGTGTTTGATTTATCATTTATCTCCCTTTCTGACTAATAAATCAGTGTTTTTCAACGCAATCAGTTCACTGTCACTTGTGTGGTAAGTTAATAAAGAAACTGGCATTTTGTGTAAATACTGTAATTGACTATATTTAAGGTTACTGTCACCAACGTGAAAATGTCGAAAGTACAAGAAAATAGTACATATGTATGCAGTATGTAGGCGGCACAAAAACAACCCAGGTAGCAATAAATGACGTACCAGAGACGTGATATTTATAACGTACTTCTGACGTCATCATGAAGACGTCAAATACACGTTTCTTTTAGGTCATTATTTTGACGTCATTACCCAGGTAGCAAGGGTACGTTATAATGACGTCAAAATCTGGTGATTCTGGTCAAAAAGACGTCAGGGCACTAAAAATCGACGACAGAATGACGTCTTATAAATGACATTAATATGACGTGCTACACATCATGTCATATTGTCGTCTTTTTTCGGTGTTAAATTTATTTATATTTTATCGGATTACAAACTTTAAAACTCGCTAATGGCATTTTGTTATCGTAAGCAGAGTGTAAAGTTTAAAAAAAAATAAACCGTGTCGTGAGGGATAAGTATTGGCGTTTTTATTCGAGGATATAATGTTTTTTAACATTATCCAAAATAATTTATATTCGAAAGAGTTTGCAAAGATTCGGCAGTTTATTTGTTTAAATTATATTTCTATCTATTCTTTTAATAATAAAATTAGATTAAAATGCATTAAAAAGCAAAATCTATCCGTTATACGTGTTCCAACTATAAAGTCTTTAGGTAAGTAGCCTCAGAAAGGTTGGTGGCCGACTGCTTAAGGCGTCGTCTTCCAAGTCATGAGATCGGCAGTTCGGCCCCTGCTCATTCCGTTTTTTTTCATTGCGAGAAAAATTTTAGTTGTTTTTTTTTAAGGTAATAATTGCTTATTGGTTTTTTTCGATTTTAGGTCTGTTTTAGACCATTAAATATTCTATTTATGTTGTAGATGACCTTTACCGTTTTTTCTCCAACACGCTTCCCAGGTTTGTATAAGTACCTCAACTTAAAACTTTAATTCTTAAAATAGTTGACTCCTGACTTCCCCTCCACCGCTCATCAAATTTGAGATAAGGAACATTTTTTTTTCGGATTTCTCCCTCTCTGCTCTTCAATTTCGAGATCTGGGGAAAATAAACTACTCGTACTTCTCAGGTGACACTGGTGACAGTTTAATTAAATAAGTTCTTCTTAATAATTATAAATAAATAAAAATACTAGTAACTCGAAGCGGAGAACCTGAAAGATTTTCATATATTTTAAATAAGGCAAGAAATTTAATTTCACATAATAAAGACTTCATTCACCACCATAAATACTGCTTTTAGCATCCGAAATAGCGGTCGCCAAGCTAGCTCAGTTGGTTGAAGCGTCAGTACTGTAATACGGACAACGGGAGACATGTAGGTTCGAATCCTACGGACCGCAATTGGTAAAGGTAAGTAGAAATGAATTTAATAACTTAATAACATTATAATATGCAGGCAACCCTTGTGAGAAAATGTTGGAGTGATGGTAAACAATATTTGATATGTTAATGTAAATAAAATTACGGATGGCTAACAAACAAATTCATTAGGACAAAACTTATTTATGCATTAATTATTTTATTTTTATCAAGTAAATTACTAACTAGTATGTAGTTTTACATGTTCCTATTACTAAAAACCTGTGGGGGGGATTACCAAATATAACCTGAAAAAGACGTCATTCGTCTGAGGCATTAGGAAGTCATTTTCACGTTTCATTTACGTCATCTAACTCGTCATTTCTCGTCACTCCTGATCATTTTTTCAGGTCATTTTCACGTGCCTTTGCTACCTGGGTAATAAATGACGTACCAGAGACGTCATATTTAAAACGTACTTCTGACGTCATCATAAAGACGTCAAATACACGTTTCCTTTAGGTCATTATTTTGACGTCATTAATAAATGACGTACCAGAGACGTGATATTTAATACGTACTTCTGACGTCATCATGAAGATGTCAAATACACGTTTCTTTTAGGTCATTATTTTGACGTCATTAGAATGACGTGAAATAAATCATTATAAAATAAAAATAAATAGAAGTATTTAGTGACTAGTTCAATTTTTGCCACATAGTAATAATAATTTTGTTTTACTATTTCTAACTAGGTATACAGCTTTTAAACATATTTAAATAAAGATGTTCAATGGTTCAGTGAGTTAAGTGTTGGGTTGCGAGTCAATTCCCGGAGTTCCCGAATTCGAACCTTGCCAAGTACGCCGACGACACAGCCATGTACGTGCATTCGCATAACGCACAGGCGGCTAATATGCTGCTGAAAGCGCACATGGCCCGTGCCACGGCGTATTACAACAAGTGGAAAATTCGGATCAACGCCAAGAAGTCAGAGTCGATTCTATTCACGCGCCGCTTCACAGAAAACTGGATTCTAACGCCACTTTCGATCGGGGGTAGAGAAATTCCAATTAAGCGGTGCGTGAAGTATTTGGGGGTGAACCTAGACAAAAGACTGACGTTTAATACACATATTAATGAGACGATACGCAAGGTCTACTCCATGTCCAGGAGTCTGTATCCGCTCCTGGCACGGGGTAGCGGACTCAACAGGACTAATAAAAAGTTGTTGTACACAATGGTAATCAGGCCGGCCATCACATACGCGGCGCCGGTGTGGTGCAGCATCCCGGTCACGACAATGCGGAAGTTAAGAGTATTAGAACACAAATTTATGCGCCTCATTTCAGACTCTGGTAGGTACACCTCCCTCAGAAATCTCTATGCACGTTGCCACGACATAACCCCACTAGCGGACTACGTCCAAGAAACTTCGCCAAAATTCTACCAGTTTAAGCTGGACGGTAGCCCGCTTACCCGCAACATTACCCGAATCAGACAGCATAATGCCATACTTTTCGATATAAGACACCCCCTACCATACCAGGCGTTGCCTATCTTTCGGCAGCTCCCCTAGCCACACTTCTTTCTACGATAACTTACCCATATCCTTACTCTTATCTTTCCTCAACTTTACATCTTTCTTCCCATTTATGTTTGTACACAAGTTATGTCTATATCTCGAAAACTGAGGCAAGCACAATTTTCTTATCAGCAACGGATTCTACTCAAAAAAGTGCCTTAAGAATGTGTTACTCGATTTTCTATTCGATACTTGGTAATTGAGATAGAGATCATCCAAAAATGTCAATTTTCCAAAAACGCTCTGTAGCTCGGTAGTCGAAAAAGATAGACGATCGCGGTTTGCGCCATTGTTTGTTTCACGAAAATCGAGGTCAGGACAATCTATATTGGTTTTTGTCTATCTGCCATAGTTTTAGAGAAAACCCCAAATCCCTTCTAATTTGGTTCACCCTGTATATGTAAAAAAATATAAATTTAACTTAAAAATGGAAAATTGATATTATTTGAAAAACATATCTAGCTTTGTCTATGAGTATAATCATGCAGAAATTAAGCAGATTTTCCTACATAATTTACAATTTTTAGGTGCGGCAGAAATACATCGTAACGCTGGCGCTGTGGATGCAATAAAAAATTGATTAAGTTGAGCGAAGGAGAGACGAAACATGAAGAAAGATAGAATAGGATAGAATATATATGATAACATAATGGAACTGATGTATAAATAATTTAATTCTAGATTAAAAAGTTCTTTTTTACATTTTAACATACATATATTGATATATAACAACATCTAATCAACAGTCAAAAGTATTGCAATTTGAATTGATTGTTTTTATAAATACATAAAATTTATTAAATCTATTTATCCACCTATTTATTTTTATATGATTTGAAAGTAGTAGTTGCAATGGATTTAAAGCCAATTTGAAATAAGTTATAAGCAACGTTGGCATAGGTATGTTGCATATGGTAAGCATAAGTTCTCCTTTAGCACCATATACGAAATATTGCTTTTGCTATTTGATATTTAAATAATGAAATTAGTGCACATATTGTGGGATATATCCATTAAATGTAGAGGTCAACCAAAAGGGCGTTGCTGATGAGTATCTGTTTATTTAGTCAGCATTGGCTTTAACGATTATTTTATTTAGCAAAGAATAATTGGCTACATACTTGGTGCAAAATGCAAAAAGTATATAGTCAATCCCAAACCTATAAATTAATTGTTAAGGCTGATGTTGACTAAATAAATAAATTCTGATCAACAAAACTATTTTGAGTGGCCTGTAGTTAATGGACGTCCACGGGATGGCCAGTGGATGTCCACAAGCGGACACAAAATGTGTTACCTATGGACGTCCCAATTTGTGACAAACGTATGGTCTATGGACATACAATGGATATCCCTAAGGATTTACGATGGATATCTTATGGACGTCCAAAGTTGTGACAAAAGAATATCCACTGGATATCCCATGTGGTCCATATGTGATCCATAAGGATATCCGCTTTATGTCCATTTACTGTATAACAAATACGTCCTATGTATGTCCAGTGAATATCCCAAAGGATTTACGATGGATATCTTATGAACGTCCAAAGTTGTGACAAAAGAATATCCATAGGATATCCTATGTAATCCATATGTGATCCTTAAGGATATCCGCTTTAGGTCCTTCGTGTCCAATGCGGATATCCATAGGACGTACATAGGATATACTTGTGCTGTCTGGGATAACCCACAGGCCAAGCATATAGAACGAAAATGCAAATGGCGGATGCTATGCTCGGTGAAGCCTTGAGAGATTTTTCACAATGCGCATGCGCGTAATCATAAAAATATTAGCCTGCATATTACCATAAAAGTACCATCAACGTATAAACCGAAGAAGCATTTTTTATGGTTGCACAATAATTGACCATTTCTGGTTATTATGTGGCAATTCATAACAACATGAAGCTATGGCACGCCTGCATATAATTTATTATGGACCACAAAAGGTTAGCCTATGCCATAAGAAAGCCATTGATCGCTACAATGGCCCATTCAAGGGCCGCAATTTTTGTGTTTGCTGGGAAGGGACTATTGATGACTTAAGAAAACATTAAAAATCGTAACCGGAAGTGAGGTCAAAAATCCACGATGCGGGCAAAATTAGCTCGTATAAAAAATGGCTCCCTTTAGGACTGTGGTAGTACTAATCACTCCCAAAAAGTTTTTCATGTATCTTATTCATAGGATATTCGACGTCCGGCTCTCCGTCTAACTGTACAGTTGACTAATATAACTATTTATTTCAAAATGTAGAAGGTACCTATTTGAATGTTTAATAAATATTTAGTATCAAATAATATCATTAATAATTTACAAAAAAGATTAAAATTAAATTATTAATGATAAATTACAAATTACTATAAAAAATAAACTACAAATTTTACAGAAATAATGGTCAAATGTAAACAAAAACATTGTAAAATTGAAAAACCAGTTTTGTTAACGTTTTTTTGTTTTTATATTAAATAGACGTCCTACTGCTGTCCATATAGGGACCTAAAATGTGCGTACTTGCCGAAGGACGTCCGTTGCGGCACATATGATGGACGTTAAGTGTGCTATTCACTGGTATGTATACATATTTCGGAAACGTGTTGAAGAGAAAGCGGTATGGAGATATCATTTATTGCAAAAATATAATATTTAAATCAACGGACACGAAAAGGACGTCCATCTCCTGTCCCTATATGGACATAAAATGTACATACTTCCCGTACATAAAATGGACATACAGAGGACGTCCATTCCGTACAATTTCAAAGTAAATCCGATGATAAACGTCCGGTAGGCGTCCAGTTTATGCCCATGGACGTTAGTACATTAAATGGACATAAAACGGACGTCCGGCGGACATCGTGTGCTATTAGGGTAGTATTTTTATTTATTTATAATTATTAAGAAGAACTTATTTAATTTAATTAAACTGTCACCAGTGTCACCTGAGAAGTATGAGTACTTGTTGAACAACGTAATTATTACATTAATTCAGTGGCGGCTCGTTAAAAAAAATGTTTACTTTAAGAATTTAAGTTTTAAGTTGAAGTACTTATACAAACCTGGGAACAGTGTTGGAGAAAAAACGGTAAAGGTATAATATCATCTACAACACAAATAGAATATTTGAAAGACGAAACAACAACAAAACAGATTTTATTCTTAAGTTTAGTACAACTATGTGCCTAGCCGGATCCTGGCCCGGAGCCAACCAAACAACCACGGCACGTGGTGCTGTGGTGAATGTAAGGTGGGACGGGGCAGGTCCGGTTCGGCTTAACGGTTAACGGGGGGGGGGATTAGCTCTCCTGTTTGTTATAAACAAACTTAAAAACTAATAATAATATTAAAAATTGCTGTCTACGCAGAGACCTAATTAAAAATAACACAACACTTGGCAAAGCACTTACAAAATTTGGGTTGTTGACTCGGGTAAAAAGCTAAACGAAAAAACTCGTACGAAAACTGTCGGCCTGGTGGTCTCTCTGCCTCCAGGAAGATATGATAATGTAAAAAAGTATCGTTTAAAATGTTATAATTTTCAAGAATTTTCTCGGCCTAAAAAGAATTTACGAACAAAATGACAAAAAGAACAAAAATGAAAAACAACAAAAGCATAAAAACGAACAAATAGAAAAAGAAATAAGAGGGAATTAAAGATAAAGTTTAGGAAAGATGATAGGATCGGGTTTTATAAAGGTTATGGTAGGTGAAGATTTGGCTTGAAAGACGACGCTTAACCCTCTCGACCACTAACTTCTGTTTGAATATTTGCTTAAAGCCTTTATAGTGGAACACGTAACGGCTAGATTTTGCTTTTTAATGCATTTTAATTTAATTTTATTATTAAAAGAACTCGATATCTTCACAAATAAACTGCCGAATCTTTGTAAACTTTTCCGAATATAAATTATTTTGGATATTGTTAAAAAACGTTATCCTCGAATAAAAACGTCAATACTTATCCCTCACGACACGGTTTATTTTTTTTAAACTTAACACTCTGCTTACGATAACAAAATGCCATCAGCGAGTTTTAAAGTTTGTAATCCGATAAAATATAAATAATTTAACACCGAAAAAAGACGACAATATGACGTGATATGTAGCACGTCATTTTAATGTCATATATGAGACGTCATTATGTCGTCGATTTTTAGTGCCCTGACGTCATTATAACGTACCCTTGCTACCTGGGATATTTCCACGGTTGGATATTATGTTATGAAATTTATATTAGTAAAATATATATAAATAGATATTAAAATTTTTCAAAATATCATTTCATCAGATTTCTATTCAATTACAAAAACATAAAAGTCAAGAATTTTTTTTTTTCAAATTTAAATTAATAACTTTTTTATTTACTGATCGATTACTGATGTAGCTAACACTAACTTCCTGTCCAATTTTTAATCCAATCGGATTTTTCTTTCATAAGTTATCGTGCTTACAAGAAACTTGACGGACGGACAGACAGACGGACATTTTGAAAGTTGTTCAGAATTCGTTCACTAACACATTATTATGAAAATTTTTTGTCTACGAACGATACTTCCGATTTTTGAAATGTGCCGATCAAATGCATTATATTCTTCGTGTTCGTATTGGAAAGATCATCCTGAAATAAGTCCCTTGCAAGGAGGTTGAATAAATGAGTCGCCATAAGAAGCAAAATGTGGCAGCACATTCCTCATTTTAGTATGATCGAAACGTCAACAAAACGCGACATGTATCTTGGTTTAATATTATTATAAAATAAATGTTTTTGATAGAAAGTAGTGTTTTTCACCATAACATATGATTTCGTGTCCACCAAGTAGCTGTACAAATCAAAGTAGTATCGATAAGAGGAAATGTTTTGGAATCACTTTTCATAGGTTAAAACAGGTCCGTACTCAAAAGATATGTTGAAACTATTTTCTATTTATTTTAGATTGTATTTTAGATTATATTATATTATATTTGCTTGAAATGTGAAACCGTCATCTCATTCATTACTCTACTGGCTTATTGATATATGGTACTGTCAATGTGTAAAATCAACTAACATGTATCTCCTCAAATGCTGTATATATTTTTTTTTTAATCAGGACCTGGCGAGCCGTTCATGACAGTATGATCACAAGCCACGCTTCTGCGGCCGTTTCTCATTGTAGGATATAAGCTTTATGGCTACTCCTTATTTATATTCTACCTTCATGGTCCCTTGTTACAGAAGTTTTTACTACGACACCTTGTAATCATCAGCTGTCTAGTTTACTTTTAAGAGATCCGTGCCTATCGCAAACAGCAAACAGCTGACTTATGGTTCGTGTCCGAGAGTTGGGCGATTCGACTCTTTTTAAGGATTCGTACCAAATGAATCCGTATCAAGAAAAGATTCGTATCGGGAGATTCGTACGATTCGTACCACTTCGTATCACTGATTCCATAATACTAAACAGTATCAGGTACTGATTCGTACCATTCGTACTATTCGTATGTTTCGTACCACTGATTCCATGATACGAAACAGTATCATGTACTGATTCGTACCATTCGTACTATTCGTACCTACACTTCCACTTTCCACTTCAGTGTTCAGCATAGATTATAGAATATTATATGTGGTGTTAGTTAGGGCCAGAGTATTATAATGTTATATTAACCGTACAGTTTAAACTTTTAGGACTTCGAGCACCTTCTATTACATTAATAATTTCGTCGTCGTCATTAAACATCAGTAAAAAGATAGATAGATAGCGTTTATTTAACCATATTATATACATATTTGTACATTTGTAGCAAGTCAACTAAATAAAAAACAATAACAAAAAAGTAAAAAAAGGGTAATATATCACAGATTTTGTAATTAGTACGTTGCGTATAAAATGAATGCTATCTTGCAGTAGGTACATTGATAATAATCATATAGTAATAATCAAATATTTCGAATATATCCATCATATTACATATAAAAACAGGGAATTTTTTCAATTATGAGATTATGAGTATTTTAAAATCTGAAATCTTCAAACGCGCGGTCCCCATCCACCGTTTGAAGTTTAACCTTATACAGCTGGCCCAGTATCGCATCGCAATACCGGTACCGAAATTCCATATTCGTACCAATCGTATCGGTGATACGAAATGTATCAATCGTATCGGCGATACGAAATGTACGGATCTTTTATTTTTGTGGGATTCGTACCATTCCTACCACTGCAAGGATTCGTACCAATGTTACGAATCATACGAATACTACCCACCTCTAATCTCTAATCGTAATTAGTGATGGGTAAAAGCAGTTGTTTTTTAATAACAGTTTAAACTGCTACTGCTATTTTGAAATAACTGTTTAAAAATAACAGATCGCTGAGAAGTACTGGCATGCGTATACCGCAGCGCGCAGTTTGCAAATGTTATTTCAGAGATGTTATTTTATACATCATGCTGCTGCCGCTGCTGCTTATCTGTTATTTTCGAACAGAAATAACAGTCTGTTAATGCTATTTACAAATAACTGTAATAAAATAACAGGTTGTTAAATAGCAACTCATCTCTAATCGTAATTTGTAAACACTAAACAGTGGAGGTTTAACTGTAGTGACAGTTAGATGTTTTGTTTACAAATTTGTTTAACATAAAATGCAGTAACAATTGATAAACTACTTTGACGAGAATCGTTAAAATAAAATAGAATCAATGGATCAAGACGTGTATACTTTATTGGGTGGCTCAGGAATACCACCTGAATCAGGTTATGTTTCTGGGGTACGTACCTTTGTTCATGTTAAAAAACGGCTTTTATACTTATTGTATTTTAGGACGCTCCCACCGTACGTGTGCAACAAGAAGAACCTAAAAAGTTTAGGCAATATTTCGCTGTATTAGCAGGTATGAAAGTTATGGCATTTGTCCTTTCCATCTGGTAGAGCATAAAAATATTTCTATATTGAAATTTTTTACGGTAGTGGAATAAAATTAATATTTATAGGGAATTATCTTATCTTATACTTATAGCAATTTTTTTGCTAAAACTTTTCAAAAACATTACCAAGGAGTGTAGCAAAAAGTTTTGGAGTCAGTCATTTACGGAAGTCATTTGTTTAAACAAAAGAATGTTCTAAATTGTGTTTTTTGCGGTTTTTCTTAAATATCCCGGGGTGTAGCTCGTATGGAAATTGTTCATAATGAAATTGCGAAGAAAACTGTACCTATCTATCCGAAAGATGCAACGAATAAAAGAGAGGTCATTTTGAAACAATTGATGGTAGCATTATATTTTAAGGGAAATTTAGGGGAATAATCAGTGCTGCATTACCCTATACGCCAGTTACGCACGTGCGTAAAGCGGAAGATTTTTAGTGGCGACAAAATCAGAATAATAGAAATTCGCTCAACTGCACATCTTGCACTTGTAACTTTGTAACTTGTATAGTAAACCTCGGATTTAACAGACACTACTACTATGAATGAAGACCGGCTAAATTCACTGACGGTTTTGGCAATAGAAAGTGACCTGACAACAAATATTGACTTTGAGTTTTGAGTCTACCATTAATGACTTTGCAGGAAGAAAATCACTGCGAAAACTGTTACAGATTATTTTTACAATTACCTAATTATTTCTTATTTATTTGCTTTTATCATGTTTAGAAATTATTATTTAGGTATTAAGCAAATCACAACTTACACTTTTTTTATTTAATATGAAATTAGCTTTCTTATTATTATTAGAGGCGGAAATTTTAGGTTTGCGTAAAGCGGCAAATACTTTAATCCATCACTGAGAATAATAATATGCCTCTGATGGAACTTAGTCATACCAAATTTCAACTTAGCATGTTGATAATGCTTAAAAGACAAAAGCAAAGTCGCAAATTGAATCGTTGATTATTTAAGTGCATCAAGTGATACAGTAAACATTTTTTGTCAGATTATGCTTTTTTTCTTTTCAGTGATTTTAACAAAAATTTTAAAAAAGTTTAAAGGTTTACTTTGATTAATCTTTTAAAAAAACAAATGCTAACAATTTTTGCGTTTTAGCCATTTATAAACAAAATAAATGACATAATGACTTGAAATTTGCACTGAATATTTTCTAATGTTTAGAATTCTTCGCTGAGCATGTTATATTTTTTTAAGTCACAGTATAGTCGAATAAAACGAAAAATCACATACTTATACGGGCAGTTCTACAAAGCATGGTCGATTCATATTAGTGACTTACTGATATTACTGAATTAGATGAGTCTCACCGCACCTTGTTATAATAAAAAACTTGAGCTAAATTACGACAAAAATAAAATATTGGCTGTTTTTACTTCTAAAACTCAAGACCGTCACGCATAACTCCATACAGATTGACACTTGTATTGGCTGAAATTTTGTTACCAGAGAAATGGTTAGTGTCCATCTCTGCTATAATTATTACAAAATATCCAAAATTTGTTGGCAAGATACAACTTTCATGTTTTAAAATCTAGTATTTAATATATAAACTATTAAAGTCGCGTAACTTGGTTAATACTCACGACCGTCACAGCGTTCATTATTAGTTAATAAGTTGAATGCTAGGACTACCAGCGACTCAGAAACACATCAAAATTTAGTTTTCGTTGTGAACTTTTTTCAAATTTGGTGTAGTGATATGGGATGAAATTTCCAATTGTATGATGTAAAACACCAACTTCTGACTTCCGGGTTCGAGGCAAATGACGTGAAAATCAAATTTTTTAAATGGGACAACTTGTATATTTTTTCATATTTGGTTCCTATTAGCCAAAATACATATGATCTGACCCTCAAATATTATTTTTATTTTCAAAAATTTGGCACAACCTCAGCCAGCAATTACACGACCGTTTTACTTATCTCACAACCATCTCATGCCACTCACGACCGTCACGCATAACTCACAGTACCTCATTCACAATGGTGTCATAAATATTATTTATCTCGTTAGGACCATTGTCCTTTAAATTATGAACAAAACTGGTTGTCGGTAACAAAATTTAGACACAAAAAGGTAATTTGAGTCAATACAGTTAACTGAATTTCGAAAGGATTAGGCTTAAATAAGAAAGAAACAGAAACTTCCAGTTATATCACTTTTTATTTTATTCATGGGTATTGTTACGACCAAAATTTTCTCTAATGTCTTGTAGGACATATTTTTCTCTTCAAAGAATCAACTTTTTCATAATCCATTTAGCATATTTATATTAATACACAGCACAAATATAAATGTGACGGTCGTGTGTTTTGTTATACGTTTCATTAAGGAAAAACAGCTGTAACATTTTAGTCATGGGAAAAAAGCTGGTGCCACAAGGCATACCTGAAAAGTAGACACTTTAACCATTTCAAAAATGTATGCCATCAATAGATAGATTCCTGACATTTTATTTTTTAACATTGTCAATGTGAAATCGACCATGCTTTGTAGAACTGCCCATACGATTTCAATGATTGTTGAGGGGAGGGGGGGAATTTTTTTGTGGAAATGCAATCTGGATGCTATCAGGAAATTATAGTAAAATTTTGTCAAATCTGAGATGTGTCCTTATTTGGAAATTAAGTTTTGGTTCTGAAAAACGTGTTTTTGTCTCTCCTTTTTTAATATCTCAGGCTCTGTTCATTAAACAAAAAATAAAAATGTTTATAAACAAATTATAGATCAAAATTAGATCTACCATTTTGTATTTTTGTAAAAAAAAAAACTACAAAAATTTCGAATTTTACATAAACCGAAATTACCTACTAAAAAACCGCTGCCCAAGGAATCAATACTTCCACATCAAATTCTCTATCCAAGTCACTCACAACGAAAAAACTTTGTATGTGGAAATAATTGTTTATGGAACTTTAATAATATAGTATTTGAAATCCTCTACCCCAAAAACCCATAAAACGATACCCCACATCGGTAGTGGGGTGGGGGTTGTGATAGGAGGGTGGTAGTGGGGGTGGATGAAGTAAAAAAATGTTTTGAGGTTTCTGGTTCTTGTACATACACTAAATCATAATTTTTTTTCATCCCCTTTAATAAGGGGGTGGGGGTTGGTAATGGGGGGTGGCTAATGCCAAAAATTTTTTTGAGACCTTAACTTTTCTTGTATATACTAAATACCAATTTTATGGACTCTTACCTGCTTGATTTATCCATTTACCCCAAATTTACCCCCCAACCCTTCGACGGAACAAGATGAAAATATAATCTAGTTCTAGATCTCGTTAAAGTACATATGTGTACCAAATTTCAAGTCAATATCTCAAACGGTTCCAGAGTAAACGTGCACACAAAAAAAAGTTACAGACAGACAGACCGACAGACAGACAGAAATTTTTTTTTCGCTCAAACTTAAAATCTCGACGTTTCATGACATTTTAAGCCTATTTGAACAATAAAAATTTTTAAAAAATTTTTTGTCGTTACTATACTTCCACTGGATGTGGAAGTAAAAATAATTAAGTAATCTTTTTTAATGAAACTTGATGAAGTTAATAGATCTTGTAGAGGTGTGAACTATTATGGAAAATCACAAATTAAAATGTTTATTATTTTCTTAAAACAACAGCTTCTTGGTGACAATAAGATTTTTTTCTTTAATTGCAGTTTTTTGAAGGCTGATAAAAATTAATTTTTTTATATTATTTTAGAAATAAAAAAAAACAAGTTCAGGATTTGAACCGTGGATTTCCGCATGGCTTTAACCATTGGGCTATGGTGTAAAACATTTTTGTGGAATCGATGAACCATGGCAGAGAAAGCTAAACACAAGAATATTAAATAATCCCCAAAATATTTAACCCTCAGAATCAGCAATAAAATATTTTATTATCCAGGCTATTATCCAGATTGGGGTTTTAAAGTCATGATTTTAATCACGCGATTTTTATTTTCAAAAATCTTGTTTTTTTTTCTTTTTCAAGTTTAAATGTTATAAGGGAAAAATACAAACTTTATTAGTAAACATTTTTATTTGCAAAAAAGTAAAAAGCCTTTAATTCAAAGGCTTCAAATATTAACTTAACAAACATATGAACGTTGTATAAAAATGGAATTATATATTTTTAAAACAGTACAAAACAAGACATATTAAGTATTATAACGTTTAAAGAGAAATACTATTTTAGATGCTTTTTCATTGCCCAATCTGTTCCTAATATCTGAATGTACAAATTTCTTTATGAAGAAAACGTTCATTCCATGTCTTAATAAAAGATTGATAGAATTTTTACAAAGAATAGATAGATGTGTACCTAGCAAAATTAGTGTTATTGACGTAAATGAAAATGCTCGACAAACCCTGACTAAATTAGAGTTAAGTAAAGAAATAATTGCGGCAATTTTCTATCAAGACAAGATTAATAACACACTTGTATTTATTGACACGGATGGCACTGGTAGCAATAGCGACTGGCATAACATAACTCTAAATAATAGATCGATTAATGCTCCTATGTCGCAGCTCGACTCACTGGAACAAGACAATAACAAAGTCCAAGCAATAAGCAGTCCAGCCTCTCCAAATACTACGGTAAAACAAAATTTTTTATACCCGAGACTTTCTCAAATAACCCTTACCTAAATATTCTTAGGAACTCTAAAAATAATTACCACGTTAAAAACTGTGATTTCAATATTTGTCATGTAAACGTTCAAGGTCTTTTAAATAATTTTAATCTAGTCGAAATATTTCTAAATAAACAAAAAATTGATGTCCTGTGTGTCTCTGAACACTGGATTAACGCCAGTGATATAGGAAATCTTCACATTGAAGGTTATAATGTATTAGCTTATTATTCTAGAACTAATCACATACATGGTGGTTCTATAATTTTAGCCAACACTGACACTGTTGCTACTGAAATATTACAAGTGAAAAATCTTTCAATTGAATGTCACATCGAAATATGTGCCATACTCTGCCAAATAAATAACGTTATCTTGTCAATTCTTACAGTGTATAGACCACCAAAAGGTGACATTCATTCCTTTATTGACAATTTAACGGAAGCCCTTAACATAGCCTCTAGTAAGTCAAAATACACTGTTGTTTGTGGTGATCTAAACAAAAGTCATTTAAATACCAAATTGTTACTTGACGTTTTCAATTCTTTTGAAGTAAATGTACTAAATCTAGGTGATACTAGAATGTTTACAAACAAAAATTGTCATAAAAGCTCCTCATGTATAGACTACATGGTCACAACCATCCCCAATCCTTCTTTTGTTTGTGAAATACTGGATCCAAACATTGCCGATCATTTCGCACATATTTTAAGGCTGAAACAGTTAAAAATACAACAAGACAACGTAATTAAGAAACCAATAAGTAAAAGAGCATTAAGTAAAAACAACATGAACGAATTTCGTACCAGGCTGCTTCAAGTAAACTGGTCCAATTTACTTAACTTAAACATCAATAATGCATTTTCTTATTTTGCCGAAAATACCTATATACTGGTGCTTCAACCTATCGTGCCCTTATGTTAGTGGGAAAAAGATACAGAGTCAATATCGAGATTGGATCACCAACGATATCAGAAAAGAACGAGAAAACTTAAAAAATATGTTTTGGTTATTATCAATTTCCAATAGCGTAGAATTAAGAAATATGTATAAAATTAGAAAGAGAGAATACAAATTTAATATTAAGCTAACCAAAGCAAAATTTTATAATAACAAGATTAATTCCGCTTCCAACAAAACAAAAGAAACCTGGAATATTGTCAACTCTAAACTAGGCAGAACTACTTGTAAAAAAGACATATGTATTAATCATAATTCACAAAAAATAGAAAATGCTAGTGAAGTCACTACCGCATTTGCACACCATTTCTCTTGTGCAGCCACAGACAGCATTCTCAATCATTTTGGGGAAAATCTATCTCTGCCGTGTACGAAAATGGTTCAAAAAAACTTTCAAAATCCATTTAACACACACCCTGTTACGGAACAGGAAGTCTTAGAAACCTTAACACAAGTTAAAAATAAAAAAACATCCGGGATCGATGAACTGTCTGCTTTATCTATACTAAATATAATTGATATCATTATTCAACCATTTGTTTACCTGATGAACCAATCAATTTTTCAGGGGCAATTCCCAAACCTATTTAAGACTGCTCTAATTGTGCCACTACATAAAAAGGGCAATACTGATGACATTGACAACTACAGGCAAATATCACTGTTAAACACACTATCCAAATTATTAGAAAAAATTGTTTGCAATCGCTTGTCAACCTATCTCGAGTCCAACAACATATTGTGTTCATCTCAACACGGATTTAGGGCAAATAAATCTACCGAAACAGCCACATGTCAAATGCTAAATTATATTTATGAAAGTTTGGATAATGGTAAACTAGTCGTTTCACTGCTTTTCGATCTATCAAAGACATTTGACACTATATGCTCAGAATTTCTAATCAGTAAACTGTCAAAAATAGGACTTCCAGGAAATATTCTGAACTGGATCAAGTCGTACATGGAGGGGCGAAATATGATCATAGATGTTAATGGATCCAGGTCCAAAGAGCACGATGTCAAATTGGGAGTTCCCCAAGGCTCTGTTCTGGGCCCACTACTCTTTCTAGTGTATATAAATGACTTACCTGATCATATCACCAGTGGACTAGTCACAATGTTTGTGGATGACACCACTATCACTGTAGTAGCTGATACTCCACAAGAAATGGAATCCACAGTGAGTAATATCATGAATGAATTTAGCGCCTGGTGCCAACGCAATCGGCTTATATTAAATGTCTCGAAAAGCACAGCCATAAATTACTTTATAAGGAAAGGCATGCCAAATAACGCATATCTAGCTCCTCATATTAACATCAGCGAGAAGGTAAAATTTTTAGGCACCTATATAGACAACAGACTTACCTGGGACGCTCATGTTGAAAGTGTCTGTACAAAATTAAGTAAGGCATATTATGCCATCAGACAAATGAAAGACTGTCTCGATATGTCAGGGTTGCTAAACATTTACTATGCGATGGCGTACTCCCATATGTCTCTAAACATAACCAGTTGGGGTTGCGCTCGAGAAATCCAGAGGGTGTTCGTTTTCCAAAAACGGTTAATTAGGCTAATTTTTAATCTGGATAGCAGGGAAAGCTGCCGACAAGTGTTTACAGACCATAAAATTCTCACCGTACCCTGTATCTACATTTTTAAATGTGTTCTTTTTGTTAAACAAAATAAACACCTATTTACACCCAATTCATCCACACATGACCATGACACTAGACATGGTCATTTATTACGTATCCCACACCACACAACATCAACCTATAAAAAATCACCCATTTATAATTGCACCACATTCTACAATAACTTGTCAGTAGATATTAGGAACGCAAAAAGTATACCTGTGTTCAAAAATAAATTAAAAAACCTATTGATAAGTGGACCATTCTATAGCACTCGTGAATATATGGAACAAGCCAATGAATAGCTTTAAACATATTATTCTTTCACTTTTTTGACACTCCATATATTCCACGTGTATTCGGACAATAGTTTTGCTGTTGCTTGTTGCTATTGTTGCCATTGTCCACCGTTACTAGTATATAATATATGTATGTTAGCATATCTGTTTTCATGTATGTATGTACATATGTATTTATCTGTTTTTTTCTCTCTCTATGTATCTTATGATTATGTTTAAATTTGACCTGTCCTATATCATTTATAATATGATCTACTGGACCAATAAATATTATTATTATTATTATTATTACAGAAGAAGCAACGGCACACAGAAAGGCAATTATCAGATTCAGTACTTTGTTAATCTGTGGAATATCCTTTTCAGATTTTCACCACTGCACTACTTTAACATTTTGTAATATTTCTTCTGAAAACATTGTTTCTTGGAACAGATTGTATTTTGGTTCCAACTTCATTATTAACGGTACTTAATAACCCTGCTCCTGAAAAATGTTGGGAAACTATATTAGTACTGTAAATAGGAATTCTAAAATTACTGATCGGGGACAAAAATGGTATATAGCTGATTTTTAGTATAGATGTTCTTAATGGGCCCAGGAATGATACCTAATCCATCGAGTCCTCGATTGAGTCCCCATGAATATCTGCTGTGAGCTTTCACCACCATCTTCAAAAAATATCTGAAAATCGTGAATGTTTACACTTAATAAAAAATATCAGAGTTAACCCGAGATCAGTCGCGGTTGTGTTTTTACGGGATCGGTCGCGTCGTGGTCATTTTTACCGAAATTGTTTTTAACATATTTATCCCCACTATATGGTACTTTAGCAAAAAAGAGTATCCTCTAATTATTTTGAATTGTTTTTATTTGGGCCATAAGAAGTTATTAAAAAAAACACAAAAAGCAGTAACATACTGCATTATCAGTCGTACATACGGTCAAAAGGATCACATTTTTTTCAAATAAAAAAGTTGGTAAATATTATCATTTTTACAATTTTGTTATATTTATAAACAGTGCGCATAAAAAGAAAATTGAATTTGTAGTAGAAAATCTTATTCTACACATGGATTTAATTTAGTTTGCTGTGAAGAACACTTGTAACACATTTTCATGGTGTGTTCTGTGCAGATACCCTTGTCACAAATAGAACGACGACTTGATGTTTTCCTGTTCTTTTTGCTTGAACAAAATGCACACCTTCCTGGACTCTGAGTTGAACCTCCAGGAATTTCTTCTTTGATTCCAAGATGTTGACAAGCTCTTAGATACAGTTTTTTTGGTATAAACTTGTGAATGCGATACATTTAACTTACTCGATGTTGGGTGTAGTCGCAATACAGTCAAAATATTGAACCGTTATCAGTCGCGGTGCGGTCAAATGCATCTAACTTGGGACTCGTTGCAAATTTTGCCTCAATTGATCTATGAATGTCAAACTACACGATATTTAGGAAGATAGATGGAAGGAGAAAGTTCGCATTTGTGCAATAAGAAAACCGCCGCTATTTAAAGGTATCGTCGGTCATTTTGACCGTGGCGAGACCGATCTCGGGTTAATATTGGAGTTATCAAAATTTTTCTAGAAAACTTTTTTGTTAATTATAAAATTGTGCATCTTGGTATATAAATAAGTCGTTTTAGCTAAACATACCTTAGTAACATGTTGCTTGCTTAAAAAGTTAGGGAACGTCAAAGAAAATTTGTTTTTATTCATTTTTTGTTATATCTCTATCACTATTTACGCAACATTGATCCCAATTTGGTATATTTGGTAAATTTAAGAAACCAAACAGTATAATCTTTAAAACTATTTTAGATACTTGCTATTGTTCTAACGCAATTCAATATATATATTACTTCCACATTTTTTTATTGTTTTCTGTTATATTTGAATATTGCAGTCTGTCAATGAAAATAGTTCCTAATTCCATTACTAGAGCATGGCATTTAACTATATACAAAATTTATGATAAAAATTATAGATAGTTGTATTCCTTAGAGCAATTTTAAAGATTATACCATTTATGACTTTTTAAATATTTATAATGATCCGAAAATAAACGCATATTTTCCTCTCACTCTGCAAAATTCTATCCTTAATGCTACTATTTCCTGTACCTATTTCGTCAAAACAGTTTCAAAAAGTGTTGTGAATATCAGTATATCTCTTACGTTGTTTACTGGAAGGAGAAGGACCACTTTCACTATTACTGTTTGAATATGAATTTATCACAACTATTTTTTAAAGCCTATAGCAGAGTAATTTGATGGGATTTTTCAGCCTGATTTTTATCGAAAACACTTATTTTAAATCTGGGGTCTCGAAGAGTTGCCAGTAAAAGTATTTTTTGTCGTCGAGGTTCTCAAAACGTGTTTTTAATCCAACTTTCAACGTAATCTGGATAGTTGGCCGGATATCTGGTATCCGGTACAAGAAGTACGCCGGATATCCGGTATTCGGTATCCGGCCAAAACACTATCCGTTGCATCTCTAATATAGAGTTTTTTTGGAATGCTAAGAAGATTCGTGTTAATAATTTAGACCAATTACTTCCACATCCAATGGAAGTATGGTAACGACAAAAAATTTTTTATTGTTCACATAGGCTTAGAATGTCATGAAAAGTCGAAATTTTAAGTTTGAGCAATAAAAAAAATTTCTGTCTGTCTGTCTGTCTGTCTGGAACCGTTTAAGATATTGACTTGAAATTTGGTACACTTATGTATTTTAACGAGATCTGGAAATAGATTATATCATCTTATTCCATTGAAGGGTTGGGGAGTAAATTAGGGTAAATGGGGTAAATAGATAAATCGAGCAGATAAGAGTCCATAAAATTGGTAATTAGTATATACAAGAGAAGCTAATGTCTCGAAAAAAATTTTGGCATTAGCCACCATTACTATCCCCACCCCATTATAAAAGGGGGTGAAAAAAAAATGTGATTTAGTGTGTGTACAAGAACCAAAGGCCTCAAAATATTTTTGTTCTTCATCCATCCCCACTACTCCCAACCCCTATCACTACTCCCACCCCACTACCGATGTGGGATATCATTTTATGGGTTTTTGGGGTAGACGATTTCAAATATTATATTATTTAAGTTCCATAAACAATAGGCTTCTTGCACAAAATATAATTTTAGCATTTTTAGAATCTTTACTTAATACAAAACACAGTGTGTAAAGGATTTTTTCTTATTCTTTCTTTTACAGACGGTATTTAACATTAAAGTTTGAATAAATCCGTTAGAACCGCAAACAATGTGTGATGTCATGTGACAGGAGTCGCACAGCGCTAGCGTACATTTTAAATTAAAAATGCCGTCATCTTTGATCTTTACCACGACGTCAAAGATGCCGACATTTTTTTACACGCCTTAGAATTGTGTAGTCAACTTTACCTGTCAGATGGCGTCAACTTCAATATGAGTGTTTTCAGGTATGCCCTTTCTCCCGGATATTAGTCGGTTATTTAAATACTTTCCAGTTAGAAATTATGAAAACAGATTTGATAATTGCTGATGTTTAGTAACAGTATATTAATATATATAAATTAATTTAAAATATACGGCACATGCAAGAGGCCTATTATTTCCACATACAAAATTTTTTCGTTGTAAGAGACTTGGGTAGCAAATCTGGATGTGGAAGTAGTGATTCCTTGGGCAAGGTTTTTTTGTTTTGTTTTGGTCATTCTTTTTTTGAGGTTAAACTTTGTAATTTTTTTTTCAATGCAGTAAGTATCGAAATTTACATAAAAAAGGTACCTACACTTGTTTTATATTTGTAAAATACACTGTTTTCGAGAAACATGCACTTCAATTTCTTGCGGCATAATATACTCAATTATGTTAAATTTATATTATTTTAATCTAGTAGGTACACGGCTAAATCTGGCAGTAAAATTATTTAGAATAATAATGAAATAAAAAAAAAAAAAATTTAAATATGAAAAAAATAAAAAAAAATACGTCAATAGCACAACTTTTTAAGGAAGCAACATGGTATTAAGGTGTGTTTACCTAAAACAACCCGTTCTTTAGTGGACACCCTGTATAGGTAAACATTTTTCAAGAATACATTTTTGTTTGTATTAAAATTCAGCATATTTGGGTGTATAATTCTATTTTATTAATCATTAGATTGTATTAATATGTTTCTAGGCATAATAGTGTTATTATTTTTTCGGTATAAATATCCTGTCAAAATATCATAACATTCATAACAGTTTTATTATTGTAAAAATATTATTGAGACCTCTTCCCTTGGGGAAAAAAGAATCCTTTTAACGGCCTACTCAAAAGTGAGGCTACCACCAGACAAAAGGTCAATATCTTTAATGACAAATCAAAAATTAGTGATTTTATTCAAGTGGGAGAAAAGTTCTTTATTAAGATATAGTAATGTAATAGTAATGAAAACCTCAAAGTAAATGCAATCTCTAGAAACGAACTTCAGTATCTTATGTGCAAAAATTTATGGCAAAGAAAAAAATTGACACACTAATGTGCAATTTAAATTCATTGCCTTTCACAAATTCCAGTTTATCACTTATTGGGAGTGTATTATCAAGTGTAGGAACTGACTGACCTCGAATATGAAAAAAGGTGACAGAATTCGGGTCAAAAGTTAATAATAAGATTTTATGTCCCATGTTATCTGATAACACAACCTCCAGAATTACTAAAAATTGTCCATTGTACTTGCACACTAAATTGCACTTCAAACAAATGCACATGTAAGCAAACTGGCCTTATGTGTATCAGCATCTTAGTAATTGCAAAGGACATTCTTGTTTTGACAAAGAGTTGGTTGCAGATAATGAATAATAATTTTGCATTCATCTTTTTTCCAGTTCTTAACTACCTTTATCATTTACATTTCCCTGTATATATTTTGGAATTTTCTTTATAAATCTCGTTATAAATAAACCGTAATAAATATGTAAAATTTTTGTAACCCTGTGTACATTTTTGTAGCTAAAACTTTAACCATAATTTCCAAAATAATAAACATCATACGAACAATGTAATAATTTCAAATAAGTAACTAACATTTTTATGAGCATATGTAGTGGGTCTAGAAAAATAGTGAATTTCATATATTTAAACACATAAATATTCAGAATCCCCGGATGGGATTACCTATACCAGAAATGAAAACAAATTTTAATTTATTGACACAAGTCATTCTTTATAAAAAATTTTGCTTGTTAAAAAATACAATTTGTATAAAAAAAAAATTATTTTAACATGAATTACAATACCTTTTTAACAAACAAAATATTTTATAACAAATTAAGTACTTTTTACTTACTTTTTTCAAAAAATTTAGGGCCATTTGTGGTATAGATAACCCCATCCGAGGACACCCTGTACATGGTGTCATGTACATCATGTTATACATCAAAAGAAGCAGAATTTTATTATTAATTAAAAGCTATTCTTGTAAAATTTTGATATCTGATGGTACGTTCAATTTGATTAAATTAAAAAACAGCTCATTTTCAGCTATTTTTTGATATGGCGGCGAAAGCTCACACCGGATTCATGGGGACTCGACTGATTATTGTTTCTGGGCCAATTCAGAAGGCCCATGCCGATATTCAGCTTTATACCATTTTTGTCCCTCAAAAAACTCTATTTACTGAACTATATTTAAAGCAGCCTCTTTTTCTTCTTTCGACAGTGGGTATTTATTTTTATTTCTGATAGGATCCATTAATTCAAAATTCAAGAGCTACACCCAAATTGCTTCTATATAGTGTACAAAAGTATAGAGAGTATCTTAACTTAGCACCATTTGTATTGTATTATTGTAGAATTATTATAATATATTGTGTCTGAAATTATGCTTGTTTTTACATCATTTATTAATTGTTACTGTGTACTACAAGTAATGTTTTATAACAATTAACACTTTCGCTGCACATGACTCTCATGAGAGTTGGTCCCGTTCTTAGTCAGGAATTATTATTTTTATTATTATGCCAGTCCACACTGAACAGGAAATCTTGGGCAGTCAGCATAGCGGGTGACCCACAGCCTGAATGGCCGCAGCGAAAGTGTTAATGTATGTCCTTGTCAACTCCAATCCATGTACATGGCTTACTGGTCAATAAAATGATTATTGTTATTATTATTATATAACTAAATTGATTTATTGTTTTCTATTGTTTAGAGAAACTGATTTCCATTCAAAATGTCTATTTTTGCGCGAATAAAATCTTTGTTGTAAAGATATAAAAATGTCTAGACTAAATTATCTGAAAACACAAACATAAAAATGAACAATCAAACATATTTTTAAAATTACACATTTTTGTATAGACTTTAAACAGATATTTGATAATAGAAAATACGATTCCTTGTAATCTTAAAATAATGAAATTTTATTTAATACCTTTTACATTACAAATGTAAAGTGTTGACAGTGGGGCAAAAAATAAAGCAGCAATTTTATCAAACAAAATAGCAGGTATATTTATTGAAGAGTGAGTTGACTCTACCACAGACTGGAATTACGGTTCTTGCCGCTTATGAGAAATGAGTAGTGGTCGATCTGTAGTCAACCAAATGTGACGAATGTATGAAGATATCGCTTTTATATCTCGTAGTATTTTGGACTGCTGAACTATAAAATTTAATAGCTGGTGATTACACGGGCGTTTAATAAATCACGAACTATGCCAATTTGTCATCAAATATCTTAACACCCGTAGACCCATGATATTGTAGAAGATCTTACCACACTCGTCTGAAGGACGTAACACTGATTTATTTATTAAGAGCACCAGTCGTGTTCCCCCCCTTTTGACTGTGTGTGGGTTCTTCCACTCTCAGGTGGATTCAATATGTTCTGAGATGTTTGATAGACGAGGAAGGTAAAAGTTGTAGTTGCCATGAATTTCTAACTACTCTCTCTAAAAGTCTGGCTTCTCTTACAGTGCACTGAGCTTAAATCATAACACTGTAATGGATCCTTTCACTTCCAGATATCTTAATTACTTTTTAGAATTCCTCTCTTAAACTTTCGTGATCTGATCGGTGTTCTGAATTTCAGATGTGCGGGTTCTTGAAGATGCCTTATTCAGTACCGTCCCAACACACAAAACCCCCGAGAGGTTAGACTTAATGTTAATCATTCAATAAGTAAAATGCAATAGTTGAAATAATACCATTTATTGGTTTAATCCAAGTTTGTACAGGGCATGTAACCTAACATAGGTTTTGTGACATGACCTCGTTTCAGTAATAATAATATCCCTTATTTCAAAGTAATCTTGTATAACAATAAAATGAAATGGGCGTCACAGAAAAAATTGTACATCCCAGCTAACAATTTAGGTGCCGACAACTTCAGCTAAAGGAAATTCGACCAAAACAGGTTGAAACTAGGTAATGTTAAAGTTCAATTGGTTAAGTCGCTATGTTCCCTATTAAGTAAATTATTAGTGAAATTAATGCCCTAATAGGGTATGGCAAATATCAGGGTTGGAAAAAAAACAGTTGTTTTCATTTTAAACAAAAAAACAGTTTTTTTTTGTTTTAAACAGTTTTTTTGTTTAAACCAGGTTTTTTTTAAGTTTTAAATGGTATGTTTAAAACATGTTTAAAATAAGTTTAAAACGTTTAAAACTATTCAACTAAAATTAAATGATGCTAGACACACTATGTCTGCTACTACTACTTGATGTCAGATGGCGCTCAAACGGATTTTAAGGCACTCTACAAATAAAATGCTTAGTTTGGCACACATGACCACTATATCGGAATTATTTATCGGAATGGACCATCATCGGCACTTTTCCTGCTTTTATACAAACTCCAAAATAATACATTTATTTAAAACATCGCACTGTGTTTTAAACCGTGTTTTAAACAGTTGTTTAAAATATCGCATTGTGTATTAAATATGTTTTAAACGTTTGTTTAAAACACAGTGCGATGTTTTAAACATGTTTTAAACATGTTTTAAACACTTGGTTTAAAACATTTTGTTTTAAACATGCCAACCCTGGCAAATATTTTAGTAGCTACTGTCACCTAATAAGGGAAGTAGATAAAAAGTGATTTAACTGAAACAATTTGGTAATGTAAATCATATTTGTGACTAATAAGTAATATTTTCGTTGAATAACTTATTAAGTAATTTTGTTGATGTTGTCAATATTCCCTGATAGGAGATATTAGTGAAGTGTATTGAAATGACTAAATAGGTGATAGTATATTTTGAAGAAATCTTCTTAGACATCTAATAAAGACACTAAGAATACTTATATTTTCACCAAAAAGTCAAAATCACTTCATTATTCGACCAATAAGTTATTTGCACCTATTGGTCAAAATTATTAATTACTTTTACTAACATAAGTGACGTGTATGTTTGACACATCCAATATCATGTAATTGATCAAATGGGAAAATAAATATCTATTCTATAATTGTGTATAGCATTAAGAACTTGCCGTCTTTTCTGTGGGATGACTAGCTTGTATTTTTTTTTATTAAAAGTATATCAGGTTTTCTTTCTGGCAATAGTGACAACTTCATTCGAAATACAGTTTTCCTCTGCCGTTTCTTAATGTTATTTTTTAGTGACAATTCTGTATACTTTTCACTAAAAGTATGTCAGGTTTCATCCTCGGTAATTGTGTCAACTACAGTCCAAATATTATTTCCACCATAAATAATTTTTATAGTGTTCACCTTGTATATTTTTCATTTTTTACCTGACAGTCGTATTAACTACTTGTCAAATATTATCATCCGTCACATTTTTTTTATGAATTTTTGTTAGGGTGACCACCATGTATATTTTTTTTATATTTTTCCTTGACAGTTGTGTTAACTGCATGCAAATATTATTGCCCTCCGTCGTATTTTTATCATTTTTTTTTTTGAGTGACGACCCTGTATATTTTTTTCATATTTTGCTTCTTTAATAGTTGTGTTAATTGCATGCAAAATATTATTGCTCTCCGTCACATTTTCAAATTTTTTTGTATTGTGACCACCTTGTATATTTTTAATTTTTCTCTCACTTGACAGTTGTGTTAACTATATACCAAATATTACCGTCTTCCGTCACATTTATTTTTTAATTATATTTTTTATGGGGTCCACCATGTATATTTTTTCGACGGAAGTATATCCCAGATCTTCTTTGGTAGTTGCGTCAACTACCTACCAAATATTATTCTTCTCCGTCAAGTGGTTTCCTAGATATAGCGCCAACGTCTGTCTCTTGACCGATAGACAGACAGACAGATTGACAGAATTAAATGACTAATTATCATAATCTACATACTCTGAAACATGAAAATCAGGAGAAATCTCGAAGGGTGATTTTATCAAGATTACAATACTTCCCTTCAGTAAGCGAGGGTAGTAATAAGTACACTAAGGGAATACTCTGAGCACAAATAAACAATAACAATCGAATAAAGTAACCTCTTGGTTTCATGTAAGGTCTAATAGGTGAAATGACCTACAAGTATAAAATGGCCACCAAAACGAGACTTGTTAGGTTGTAGAATACCCCGATAGGTGAATTAGTGATCTACATAGAATTAACGATATATTAAGTGTTAATTGGATACATGAAAACAGGGGACCAATTGGAATATAATAAGGTAATTAGGTGAAATAGTTACAATTAGGTGAACAAATATTGGTAATATTAGACACTTATTACTAAATAGATGACAAAAATAGCTTGCTTTTCACTAATCTCTAAAGATGAGGTCAAAAATATTGGTGGAAATTAAGTTCTGAAACTTATTAAGTAACATTGCAAGGAAGTAGCCATATTTATTCGAAAATACGTAAAGCCGGAAACTCGCCATGAAAATTTAAACTTTTATTTTTGGAAATAATTTAATTTATAAGTATTCATTGAATAGGTATATTGAGAATTATTGAGTTATTATAAACTTGAAAAAATAGAGTACCAAGTCAAAAATTGAAAATAAAAATTTTATAGTTATAAGTATATATTTTTTTCTTTATAATAATAGGTATTTTTAAGGGGCTTAGTAATATTTCAAAGTACAATTCTTAATTTCAACAGAGAAATTTCATTCCCTAGTAAATTCCCGCGTATATACAGTGCAAAATTAAACAACAGTCAAAGATAAACATATGTCTCATAAATAGTTAATAAGTAGTTATTATTATCAACCATAGAGGTATATAGTTTTACCTTTTTGACGAAACAGTTTTGAAGCAAGTATAAAAGGTAGCAAATAAGTAATCCGCTACGTTAATTTAATATATTCTCCAACTTGAAACTTGCCTAAAAGGTGTCTAGCAACCTAACCTAATAGAACAAATAACACCTGTTCAGCTTGTTTTCCATGTCGAATCGATGTGTCATAAAACCCCATTTAGGTAGACTCGACATCGAATTTATGTCATATTTCACGTGTCGAAATTGGTGGCGTCACCTGTTCGACGTCGAATAGCACCTAAATTGTTAGCTGGGATTCAACATAATAATAATAAATGACTATAAGTATGACAAAAAAAACAATACATTATGTTATCCTACACACATCATTATTTATCACAGTCGGTAGTTGAGGAATTCCTCTATGCTATATAATTACACAGCTCCACAAAATAAAAAAAAGTTCTGTTCCTGGAACTCCACGTATTTCGACATGCTGAACAGAAATCAGGTGTCCGTTTAGCTCCATCACCCACCATTTTTGTGTAAATCGCGAAGATAACCTAAAAAAACCCTCATAAGTTAGGTTATTTTCGGAATTTACTAAAAATTGGTGATGGAGCTAAACGGACACGTGATTCGTATTCAGCACGTCGAAAAACATAGAAGTTGCCCAATGGAGTCACAGAAACATACAATTTTTTTTCTCGTGTGTGCCTGTGCAATATATGAATATCACCGGATCTACCGCAATTCTATATGAAACTGCGTATGCAAATATATTACACAAACACACAAAAAAAAAAGTGAAAAGTGGGCTGTTTCTGGGACTGCATTGGGTAAGCCCCATGTATTTCGACATGCTGAATACGAATCGGATGTCCGTTTAGCTCCATCATCCACCAATATTTATTAAATTGGGAAAATAACCTAAATTATGAGTTTTTTTAGGTTATTTTTTCAAATTACAAAAAACTGGTGGGTGATGGAGCTAAACGGACACTTGACTCGTGTTCAGTACGTCGAAATACAAGAGGGTCACCCAATGGAGTTCCAGGAACAGACCACCTTTTTTATTTTGTGCAGTTGTGTTATATGTTCACTAAGAGTTCAAACACATGTTTCTTAAACTTTCTCAGATTCTCTTCTTGTTGCAAGTGGCGGGGTTACTTATACAGTTTAATACAGTTGTAATGTGCATTTTTTTCAGTAAGTTAATCTACGTCTAGGATAATAATTATTGTCTACTGTTCTAGTATTATGTATTTCTTGAAGTTTGTGGTCTCTAAAATCTTGCTTGTTCTTAAACAGAAATAAGAGACATTCCTGCACATATATGGTTACAGTGAGTATTTTATTTTCTTTAAACTTATTTCTGGAGGTCTCAGCTGGTTTCAATTTTAGAACTACTCTAAGGGTATGTTTCTGTATTATAAATGTTTTTCTAACATTAGAGCATTTTCCATAGAAAATGAAACCATACCGAACCACGAATTCGAGGTTGGCATGATAGACTACTTTAGGAGTTTTTAAATCTACATACTTTGATAATACTCTGATCGTGTAGCATACTAAATTTAACTTTTTATATATGTGATCTATGTGCCATTTTAGTGTTTCATCAATATGCATACCTAGAAATTTTGTGCTCTCCAATAATTCTATTTTAGTTTTGGTGTTTAAGCTAATGACTTCAGAGGTGTCAAAGTGTGCATTATTTGTTTTGAACACTGCATTTGTGTGTGCATGGGCGTGTCATTCTTTAGCTCTGCTAGAGTACTGGTAGATGTCTTTATTGTGGGCGGTCGGTTAAATCATTGAAACTAGTGCAATACCAAAAACAACTACTTTCTGAATCTGTATACAATCATATGCTTTGGATCTTCTAAATGTTTTGTATCAATCTGTATGAATTCATATATTGGTGTCTGTGTAGATTAATTCTTCAAATACCCATGCCGAAAGGAATTAAAGTGATTATTTGACACCATATAGATTAGATTAGATTGAAGGGAGGAGCTGGCCGCTTAGCCTTGGCCACCGCGACCCCTTTGGATCTATTGTGGCGCTCCTAATTTAATTCATTTAGAGTTCCTCATCCAGCTTTGTCTTTTGTACCAGACTCCAAAGCCTTGATAGGGGCTCCTTAGTATAGCTTGACACCATATAACTCAATAACCTATTAGACGTTACGCTTTCAAATATTTTAGAAAAAGCTGACAAAAGACTTATAGGTCCATAATTTTCTATTAACATATAACATCAGAAATTTCATCTATGCATATTTTTAGCAAATTTTATTTTTTTAAACTATGAACAGTGTCAATAATTTCTTGCTTATCCACATTCCTTACAAACATTGATGTATTACTGTCCTTTATATTACACGTGAAAGATGACTTTGGTAACTGTAATACAAAATGGGGTGCAGCGTTTGTTATGAAATTGAGATGTTTGGCTATAATCATGGGGGTCACCATCAATATGTATGTTAGTAGAAGATTTGTTTTTTTCCTTAATTTCATTCACTATTTCCGACGAACATTTTGATTTATCGTCAGAACTACCAAGTCTATTTTGAAACCTTTTGGACCTAATTATACTCTTTTCGAGTGACCTCTATGAATTTGTCCCCTTGACCTCGCTTATGCACAAGGCAGTTTTTTCTCTATTGTTAATTTTAAAAACTTGCTTTTTAGCATGCTACTACTACTTTCCGATGATCCTCCGACCCTCCTGTTCCATAGGCGCGTTGCCAGATGAATCCAAATTTATTTTATTTGAAAAAGCGGCCTTGGCAATTTTCGCCTTTTTTGTCCAATAATTCCATTTAGAACATACATGGCACACACGTTTGCCACTTTTTTGGTTTCACCTCTTAATACTTTGCCAACACCAAAAATTTTATTATTATTTTTCTCCAGTCCACAGAATACTATGTCCCCAATTTCTCAGAAAGCGACTAAAATAAAAAAATTAAAATAACATAATAAAGTGAAAATTCGACGAATTGAGTATTTGTTATACTTTTAGCAGAAATAGTGTAAAAAATTGCTCATGTATGTCTCCATCTGATATTTCTGTAATATAACCTAGCTTTATTTATCAAAGAATTTCTTTGTAGTACCTATGCCTCATATAATATATTTTGTTTTTCAAGTACACCCAGGTTGAAAAAATCTGCTGTACCAAATCAGTTTGCATACACTATTTGAATTTGAGGTTATGTTCAAACCACACCACTTACCTCTCGATAAGAGCTTCGTTTTTGCCAACACATTTCGTATTTCTCTTCTTGAGTTCAGTTTTTAACTCTTTTACAGACCGTCTACCTTATTTTTCAACCATTTTGCATATTTTTAAAATCGCCTTACACAACACATTTCATTGATCATCTGACAGGTCTCCATATCCAACAGCGCCACCAAGCGGGAGAAAATTCGACATATCACGCCATTGACATACAAACTGGCTTTTAGGATATAAATTTATTGTTGTAACAATTGCATTTAATTATAGATTTTTTTTATAATTTTGCAAATGGAGCTACAAAAAAATTGAGGTCTGATTATGACTCAGCTTACCAAAAAAACTAGTCCACATTCTCTAATCAATATATAAATTTAAAAAAAATGTTTTGTGGACCTGTGTTATTATTATTCTGAATAATCAAAGTGTTGACTGAATATAAATTGCCCAGCAAACATTTAGGTATTATTTGACGTCAAAACTACCTAAATTATGTATAATAAATTTAGTCGCAAAATTAAAATTAACCACGTTCTGGTAAAATTTACGTTGACGCTACGTGGAATCGACATAAGTGGAGAATAAGACGACGTCGAAATTAGGTTATATCGACTAATGCAGGTAAAATTACACATAAATCGTACTTGTAGTCGCACAATATATTTGGTTAGTAATACCTGTTTAGGTAAATTTTACTTAAATTCGATGTCAATTCGACATCGAGTTGACTAGCTTTAGGTAGAACTTACGTATTTAAGTATGTGAAATTGGAAAACGACACCAGAAGGAAGAAAATAAGGTTTTTATACCTATTTGGTAATTTTCTCTATATAATATTGTTGTCATTCACCTACAAATTTGAAGAGATACCTAACTCACAATGACGATACAAGATGAATGTCGGTAAATAAAATAAATCCAATTTATAGATGAAGTATTTGCAGTACTCGCTTGTTGAAATCAATGCGACGAAAATTTGTTTGTGTATAATAGCAGCTGTACTTCGTAAAATAACAATGCGCCTCCAAAATATTCATCTATAAGGAAATTCTTATTGCCAAGTACGAAAATTATAGTAATAATTTGAGCCGAAAACTATGCTATACTTGTTAAATATGAGTTTACAGGTATAATTATGTATTTTTTTTTTAGCTTTTCATTAGTTTGTTTCCATACACACTCATTTTTAAAATTCTAATTTGGAATCATATTTCAACTCTGCTAAGAAAATATGGCGTCTTGAACTAATTTAACATTAAAGTTAACTGCCTTTGTAAATGCAACTACAAAAGATTATTGACTTAATGGTTGAAATCAGGTAGATAAGTCAGGTAGAATTTATCTATTTTGTCGACCTAATATTACTTCAAAGGTGTATAATAATAGTAACCAAACAGGTTGCTATTTAGGTATACATTACGTAGGATTTACAACAAAATCTACCTACCTATTAGGAATATTTTTAGTCGTTAAAAAGGTAAATACTACCTAATTATATTACCTATTTCTACCCTATTGTAAATTTATCCTTCAGGTCATTTTTGGTAGATTTTTTTAGTAGTTTTTCACTCGCTGATTTCGTTAATTTTACTTTAAAGGAAAATTGTGTATGAAGTAGATTAATTGGTATTATTTACGTAAACTGAAATCTAAAGAAAGACCAATTGGTAAATTTTTATCGGAAGTGTATTTTTCTAGTCAATTTTACATCATAATTACCTTAACAAGTAGATTCCTCTTTTACCAAGTCGAATTGGAGCTAATTTTAACAAAAATGTTTGCTGGGTGTCATTTACTTATTAATTTGAAAAAAATTGCCGACAATTTTTAAATTTTAAATAAAAATTTTTACAAGGCCACATATGATCAGTATTTGACGAGTATTGTGCTTTATCGTGGAAGTGTAATTTTTGTATTTGTATATATTTCGAAAAAAAAATTTGTTCAAATAGACATAGAATGTCAGGAAATGTCGAGATAAGTTTGAGCAAAAAAAAAATTTTCTGTTTGTCTGTAACTTCTTTGTGTGCACGTGATTACTCTGGAACAGTTGTAGATATTGACTTGAAATTTGAGATACATCTATGTATTACAGCGAGATCTGAAACTAGGTTATATTTTGATCTTCTGTTGAAGGGTTGGGGGATAAATGGGGGTAAATAGGTAAAGCAAACAATAAATAAAATTGGGATTTAGCATATGCACAAGAAACTAAAGTTCCAATAAATTTTTTTGACATCAGCCACTATCATCCCCCATTACAACCCCCACCCCTTATTAAAGGGGGTAAAAAATAAAATTATGCTTTAGTGTGTGTACAAGAACCAAAGGCCTCAATTTTTTTTACATCAGCTACCTGATTAAATCAAATAAGTATGATAAAATGCTTGATTTTATTACTTCCACATCCAGTGGAAGTATAGTTGACAAAAAAATATTTAAAATTTTTTATTGTTCAAATAGGCTTAGAATGTCATGAGTGAGAAAGGAGTAAATAGGTAAATCAAGCAGGTAAGAGTCCATAAAATTGGTATTTAGTATATACAAGAGAAGCTAGTCTCAAAAAAAATTTTGACATTAGCCATCCCCATTACCACCCCCACCCCATTGTTAAATAGGATGAAAAAAAATTGTGATTTAGTGTATGTACAAGAACCAGAAACCTCAAAATATTTTTTTATTTCATCCACCCCCACTACCGTCCCCTATCACCACCCCCACCCCACTATCGATGTGGGGTATCGTTTTATGGGTAGAGGATTTCAAATATTATATTATTAAAGTTCCATAAACAATTATTTCCACATACAATTTTTTTTCGTTGTGAGTGACTTGGATAGAAAATCTGGATGTGGAAGTAGTGATTCCTTGGGCAGCGGTTTTAAATCTTGCTTATAATCTAGATTCTATAACCCTTTTCAAATTACAAATACAACAAATTAACAAACAGATACACTACTTATTAATAAATAAAACAGTGTTTTACTCTGCGATATAGCATGACTCACTTTGAAAATAGTTATGTTGATATCTACAGTTAATAAGTATAAGACATTATCTTGAAAATGAGTCATTTGTTCAACAAAATTTTGGTTAAAAAAGCTAAGTAAATATTTGCAGTGTTAACATATAGTATGACCTAGACATTTAAATTTTTTCGTCCGTTTACAGTACCTACTCGCTTTAGAAAAAAAAAACGCATTTTAAATTATAAAGGGATTTTCAAAAACACTTCCATCAAAAATTCTAAGGAATATAAATAAATTTAATCAGTCTTTAAAATAATTTTTTGTTTGTTTCTGTATCATAAAAATAAAGAAGTTGTGGCCGAAACAATATGCGTTTTCACACTTTTCCAGTAATTAATTTTTTTTCCAAAAATGTTTTTCGTTAATATGTAGCTTCATCTAGATGTTCAGTTTTTTTTGTCCATTTGGAACATTTGCTTTACAAAAAATTTCCATCCGTCATTTTCAATTTTTTAATTTTGACTTCTGATTTATAATCAGCTATCCCAAAAATATAAATACGTTCAAAAATAAATTAGTAATACTTTTTCAAATGTTCAATATCTAAATTTACGGGTGGTTTCCATCCCTCAAGTGTAAAAACAAGTGTCCGGACGATATAGAAACTGCAGATGATACCTTTTATTACAATAATAACCCATATAGAAAAACCGCTGCCCAAGGAATCACTACTTCCACATCCAGATTTTATATCCAAGTCACTCACAATGAAATATTTTGTATGTGGAAATAATTGTTTATGGAACTTTAATAATATAATATTTGAAATCCTCTACCCCAAAAACCCATAAAATGATACCCCACATCGGTAGTGGGGTGGGGGTGGTAGTGGGGGTGGATAAAATAAAAGTTTCTGGTTCTTGTACACACACTAAATCACATTTTTTTTTCATCCCCTTTAATAATGGGGTGGGGGTGGCTAATGCCAAAATTTTTTTGAGGCCTTAGCTTCTCTTGTATATACTAAATACCAATTTTATGAACTCTTACCTGCTTGATTTACCTATTTACCCCAAATTTACTCCAATTTACCCCCCAACCCTTCGACGGAACAAGATGAAAATATAATCTAGTTCTAGATCTCGTTAAAGTACATATGTGTACCAAATTTCAATACCTCGAACAGTTCCAGAGTAAAGGTGCGCACAAAAAAGTTACAAACTGACAGACAGACAGATCGACAGACAGACCGACAGACACAGACAGAAATTTGTTTTCGCTCAAACTTAAAATCTCGACGTTTCATGACATTCTAAGCCTATCTGAACAATAAAAATTTTTAAAAATTTGTTTGTCGTTACTATACTTCCACTGGATGTGAAAATAAAATTATTATCATTATATATGATTATTCCTGAATTTTACATATTTTTTACCTCTGGGTACTGTACCAATGTTGAATTTGTTTATTGTGTATCCACAATGGTTTTGAAAAAATTTAAAAATGCTATTTAACCCTTTCACTGCTCAAAGCGTGTATACGCGCGAAAAATAAATGGGCCCACTGTGCTCCAAGCGTGTTAACTCGCCTGTCGTTTTTAAATTGGTTCAGACTGCTCAAAGCGATTTAACACGCGTATATGTTCTATTAATACATTTTTATATACTTACACAAGTTTCTGTTGTACCTTAATATTTTTGATAAAAATGTTGTTTTGTTTTTATGTTTATGTTTACTTGTACTGTTTTTAACCATTTAAAAAAAATAAATTATTATTATTGAAACTAGAGCACTTGGTTTTTGTTTTTCTTTCAATTTTATATATAATAATAGACCATGCATACAATAAACCAAATCAAATAGTAACGTAATATCGGATCTGCGTGCTCCAAGCGCGTATACTCGCAAGCGGTCAATTTATTGCGCACCACACGAGAATTACGTGAAACCGCTTTGCGCAGCGAAAGGGTTAAACTGTTAGAGATTTTTTTAAAGAAGAAATTAAAGCAAATTTGAATCGAGAATTAAATGGTTTAAATACCGAATTTCATACTGATAGGATGTTTATTAAGACCCATTAAATTTCTTACAAAAAAAAATTAGCAGATTCATTTTTACACAGTAATTAAAATATAGATACATAGATAACAAGGTACCCACTGATTTGGAAAAGTCAGGGAATATCTAAAAAAATATTAAATGTCAGAAAATTGTGTGATCCCATTTTTATTTATTTTCTCATATTATATTAACATTATCTAACATAACGAAAAAAATCAGCTCCTCATGACGCAGCTGTTATCGAGTCTTCTCATTGGTTGTTGTTTGCCGCCGATAAAGTAAATACTGCTGTCTGCTCAACTATCTATCTTTAAGTAATCTCAGATTCCGCAAGAATAAATTCCAGATACGGCTTTTACTTTTCAATAATAATATAATGGAAACATATCTGATGTTAAGATACTCTTCCTGTTCGGTTAAGATATAATTCTTAAAAATATATCTGAAACGTTCCGAAACAATAAAGACAATGAAATGATGAAACGTTAGTAATACTACATCATCTATTACAATACATAGAAGATGAATATTTTTGTGGACATCTTGAATCATCAGTTTTATGTATGCACTTTTTACAAGACTTTTAATCATGATCTGTTCAGAATTTTTTAATCTTCTCTATATATTTTCAATATGCATTTACCTGTACTCCGATTTCAAAAATCAAATTCTGCCGAAGTTGAATATTTTTGTGGAAATTTTGATTCATCAGCTTTAAGTATTCTTTATACTTGTTTTTTAATTCAAGGCTCACAAAAAAAAGTGGTCTGTACTGGGGTACTGACCATAGTTATTAGACCGGGAGGCAACGACACATTTTTGGGACTCATACAATTAAGGCTGATTTTCACGTATGTGGTAGTTTATTGCATGTACATACAATGAACGCCGGTCAACTGGCGCACCCGTGATGGGGGAAGCTACGAGAATGCCGCCCACACGTAAAAAATTTATTGAAATAAAAAAATTACCATCAAAGTTGAAATATTGTATGTTGTTTAATATTGTTAAAAACTGATAAAAAATCATAGTCAGCTGTTAAAGTGACGGTGGATAATACGTCCGCTGCTCATAAAGTGTGTCTCACTTAAGGACTAGCCTCCATAAAATTTTTATTTATGAACCGATTTTTATGTTTTTTTTTTTAATATGTAGATCTTGCAAGAATGCATCAGAAACATGTTCTATTAATTCCGGAACTCAAAGCCACGGCCAACTACGACCATTGTTTAAGTGCGAAATATTTAGAAGTACTATTAGGGATTTGTTTTTAGAATATTAGAATGGATTCTTATTTAGGACCACCTATATACCTATTGTACCAATTTTTGTCGTGATAGTAATACAGGGTGGCCCAGAACATTAAAAATAAGTTTTTAAAATAACGAAATTTTAAGTAAAAGAACACATTACTTTTGTATTATTTAAATTATTATTATTATTATTATTTAAATTTTTTATTTATTTCGAAGCTTTATAAACAATTACCATGCATAAACCTGTAAAAAAAAATTAGATTTTTAGATTTGTAAGAACCTGAGCGGTTTGTGTTATTCTGTAATATTCTAAAAAATTCGAGAGAATTCTGGAGCATTTCAGACGAATCGAGAATCCAGAATATTTTAGAATATTTCAGAGCTGTAGAGCAGAAAGTAAATTATATTCTCCGATTAAAGGTATCGATTTATCTGGAAAAATATAGTTATCCCGAACGACAGGAAAAGCTGCTGAACGAGATTTGTGGTGGGGATATACAATGTACATGACCCTGCTGATTCTACCTCAAACGTCATTTACAAAGAAGTTTTTTAATTAATTTCAAAATTCCATGCGAACGTAGTCTCGGGTACAGCTAGTTAATGAATAAAACCATTAAAATAATATACAAGTTTCATTAAATCAATGTCCGATAGTTATTACATTAATAAACGAGGTATAATGCCTTAACATATTTTCATTGATACAATATAGATTAATAAACTCATTTATCAGCTAATATAAAGATATACGTTATATTCATAAAATCATTCATTGGCTCAATTTTAATGAACAAATATCATCGTCAATCATAATAATGTACTTTTAATTTATATTTATGGATATTTTTGGTTCAGATCTTTGATTGCAAGAGATCTGATACGCGCATCACCATTAAATTGATACTGATATTCGATAGATTCCATTTTTTGTGAATGAAGTTATAAAACCTTTTGATATTGTTTTGTGATGCTGAACAGCCCTCATGTGTGCATGTTATATAATAGTATATTACTCGCAAGCCGAAGGCAAGTGTCGTAAATCATCCGAGCAGCTAATAGTCATTATACACGAGCAGAATACTGTACTTTATCCGCAACCATTTTAACTGTTTTAACCGTTTAAAAGTGAAGTTAGTTGACAGTACAACTTTGATTGACGTTTTAAACATCAAACGAAATCATGGACTCTTGCTTGGAGAAAATGGACTCGCTCGTTGATTATGAATATTGCTAGTTTCTCATTGGTGAAAGGTGTGTTCTTATGAGTTCATGTTCATAATACGGTAGGTTGGAATTATGACTACCATTATTTGTAAATTGTTAAATGTATAGTGCAATGATTATACGATAGTCGTGGATAAAGATTATTATTACATTAAATATCTTCAAATTGCCTGTGAAAAAATTATTTAGGTTATTTACTATTTGAGCTAGATTGTGGATTAATACTAGAAACAATAGTGGTTGTAAATTGTATCCTTGAGGTACTCTGATGAGGGTAATATAATGCAATTGGAGCATATTCAACAAATTGTTTTCTATCACATAAAGAGGATTTTAATAAGTTTAAATAGCCATTTGATATGCCTCTTGGAAGTCCACGTATACTACGTCAACTTGCAGTTGCTTGTCAAGCGCCTTTGAAATACCTTGAGAGAAACACGATAGATTTGTGTACTTGATCGCTTTTTGACAAAGTTGTTGATCAATTGAAACGACATTTTTTGTTGAGTTATAATATTAATAACTAGAGTAAACATAATCTTCGTCGATTTATTGCATTTTTTATAATAATTGCTGCACATTCTATGAGATACTCTTCACAATTTCTTTTAAAAATAATGTTACTTTTAGACATTTTCAACCAACTTAGTTTATGAAACATTTGTCAGTACAAAAAAAAATAAATTATAATAAATTAGACACCTTATGCGTGTTTCGAACTCCCAACTCTTGGATTGCGAGTCAAAACTGGACTGCCATCTGCTATTCCTCAATACGTGAATGTTCATGATATATATGATATAAATCCATATTTTGATAAATAAATGTTATATTATAATCAAAGGTACATATGCTGAGCTGTAAAAGCCTGACTGGACTGAGGCAGCTCGGCGAGAGAAAGACGTAGGCTGATAACTGTACCCTTCTCAACAGACTCGAAGTCTAGGAAGACCATGTTTGGATAGGGAGCCTTAAGGCACAAAAAAAAAAGGGAGTACTACAATAGACCTTATAGGTCGCAGTGGTAAAGGCCAATCGCCAGCTCCTTCAGAGTAATCTAAAAAAAAAAAAAAAAAAAAAAAAAAATCTATGAAAGGTATATTAATAAAATATATAAATGAACAATAAAAAATAGCATTTCGCGAGATTTCTATTGAATTACAAGCCATAAAAAAATTAAGAAAACACTATTTTAAATTTTAAATGATCATTAACTTTTTTATTTACTGATAGATTTTATTCCTCCAATTAACTTACTGTCAAAAATTCAGTTCAATCAGACTTTTCTTTCTTAAGTTATCGTGCTTGTGAGATTTTGTAAGTCATTCAGAATTTGTTGACTAACACAATGATATGAAATTTTTTTCTCTACGAGCGATATTTATGGTTTTAGGGATGTTTCAATCAAATGCAAGATACTCTTTGTTTTCGTATTTGATTATAATAATAACAGTTTTTTTGTTGATTATATAAATATAAATACAAGTATAAATTCATCTATAATCAAAAAGCCATCGACTGAAGTCCTTCAGTGAGTGTTGTTTTTTGGAGTTAGAATTTATTTTGACTACCTTGTATCAGGGACCGTAACCGAACTGAAACCGTAATCGAAAACCGCACCATAATTACGAATTTTTTTCTAACCGTAACCAAAACCGAAAACCGGAATAAGAGTTTCTGGTAAACTGAAACCGAATACCGGAATGAGAGGTTCTGGCAAACTGAAACCAAAAATCGGAATGAGAGTTTCTGGTAAATCAAAACCGAAAACTGGAATGAGGGTTTCTAGTAAACCGTAACCAAAACCCAAACCAAAATTAAAATTCTCAGGAAACCAAAACCTAAAGTATAAGTTGCGTATATGAATTTGCCCACATCTGAATTGTGAATAAAGTACAAAAAATACGGCTGAAAATCGAACCGTAACCGGAAACCGAATTGCCGCTGACCTGTAAACCATAACCGAAAATGGTGTACGTTAGGTAACCGTAACCAAAGCCGAACCGAAATAAATTTCGGTTTCGGTTACCTTGTATATAAGAAAATAATAATAATATAATAATCTACTATACAGTTGGTTGCAAAAATGTGTAGGACAAACCTTTAGTTTTGTAAACCTCTTTACCATTTAATGTATTTCAATTAATATGGGACAAAATTCCATCAAATTAATTACATTTCAATTAATTTAATGGAGTTTTGGTCCCGTATTAATTGAATTACATTAAACGGTAGGGAGGCTTAACAAATAAGTTATTGTCCTACATAATTTTGCAACCAACTGTACATTAAACACCATTGCTGGAATGAAACGGTAACGTCTATTGAACTTGTGCTATTTCTAGTAACAATTCATAGATAGTTCTTTTTGGAAATATGAAGTTTGTTGTTTCTTCGTAACATTAAAGGTGCTCTTAATTTCAAGTTGTGAGAACGAGCCACAAATTTTTCTAAAAATCTTTGTGCCTGTCTTTAATTGGAGGCACTTTGACAAACTTGTACAATAGTGTGTTAGAAGGATTGTATAGTGGGCTGTTTGGATGACGTATTTTAGTAATGATTCTGAGCGAGGAGGTTCCGGTTACTTGTAAAGGATCTCGCAGAATCCTTATGGGAAATGGCTTTCGGTCAAGCTCTTTGAAACTCTGGATTCTGGTAGTTCTTGATGTGTAGAACAAAAGTTCTCGAGGGCACTAGGTCCTAAAGAGATATACCCTTCTGAAGTTGGAATTTACGTGCATTCTGTAGCATATCTCTGGGCTGTATCTCAAAACCATGAGTTTTTAGGACTTAGTGCTGTTGAGAACCTTTGTTCTACAAGAACTACCAGAATTTAGAGTCTCAAAAAGTTTGACTGAAAGGCATTTCCCAAAAGGATTTAACTATGCTGTAGAATGCACGTAAAGTCCAACTTCAAAGGACTATATCTCAAAACTATGAGTTTTTAGGACTTAGTGCCCTTGAGAACTTTTTTTTGCTCTACACATCAAGAACTACCAGAATCTAGAGTTTCAAAGAGTTTGATAGAAAGCCATTTCCCATAAGGATTCTGTGGGGTCCTTTCTTGGTGTTGGGTTTCTACAGTTCTACAAAATAGTGAATGGCTGTATTTTATCAGTGGTCTACATATAGATTTATTAGTTCTCGACCCACTAACTATGTTAATTCCTTTGTTTTTGAAGGTTAGGGCTCTAAAATGTTTTACTCTGTTATATTGCGTTTAATGATCTTGATGTGGTGGTTAAAATTTAAATTGTTGTCCAGACATATACCCAAACATTTGCCAGTGACAGAAGGTTGTACTTGATGGTTATCTATGGTAGTAGGAGAAGTGTGCAGTGACGGATTAAAGTATTTGCTGCTTTACGCAAACCTAAAATTGCCGCCTTTAATAATAATAAAAAAGTAGGTAGCTAATTTCATATTAAATAAAAAAAGTGTAAGTTGTGATTTGCTTAATACTTAAATAATAATTTCTAAACATGATAAAAGCAAATAAATAAGAAATAATTGTAAAAATGCAAAAATAATCTGTATTAAAACAGTTTTCGCCTTGATTTTCATGAGGCAGTCATTAATGATAGACTGAAAGTCAATATTTGCTGCCCCTAAAAATTTGATCTGAAAATTTCTGATAATTTCATACAAAAAAGTGGAGACTGGGACTGCGAGATACATAAAGCCTAGGGCCCCAAAAATCCTAGATCCACCCCTGGTCAGTGGTAAAAACAAAATACAATTGGTATAAATAAAAGAAAGATAAAATTAAGTGTGACTTAAAATTAACTTAACCTAAACATAGAACTCAGACAACGAATAAAAATATTTAGCCACTAAGAACAATTTTATTTTTTTTTTTTTAATTAACTAAATTAGTAGTTTGGAGATCCATTGGTGATTGTCAATTTAAAAAGGGGCATGTGAATATCATTTTTATGTCTAGTATGTGCGTCACGTGTATCTTTGTTGAGGTTATACTTATGTTTATTTTCAAAGATATGAACACACATTTCGAATATAAACAAACATGTTAGAGTAAGAACTTTTTGTTCCACAAAAGCGTCTCTACAGGTGCGCAAGTAGGGCAAACCTACTATAGTATACAGACTCCGTTTTTGTGATATAAAAATGGTTTGTGATAGGGTGGAATCGCCCTAGAAACAGACACCATATCGAAGTCGTGACTCTACTTGAGCATAGTATAGGTTAATTAATTGTTGTTTTGTAAAAATGTATTTCATATTTTTTAATTAAAAATTAATTGAGCTCGTGGTCAACATGAGGTGATTGCTGTGGGCTTTCCAATCAAGATATTCGTCATTTTGAATGCCCAAAAAACTAATAGTATTTGTACTGACGCTGTTAATAAATTGATTATTAATACTATTTGCAGTTACATTATCACACTGTCTAATTAGTTGCGTTTTATTAACGTTAAAATATAAATAATTTTGATTGAGCCAACTACAAATATTTTCTAAGATGTTACTAATATTGATATTGAGATTGATGAATGAATTATTTGAAATGATTAATGATAAATTGTCTGCATACATGGTATGAAAGGTTTCCCCAAGCACTGATTCTTATGTATAAAATAAAAAAAACAGGACCCAAAATGAAGGCTTGCGGTACACCCATGTCAACTAAACAAGAGTTAGAGTTGATATTATTTATGGAGGAGTTGCTGGAATTTTGAATAGAAACATACTGTTTATGAAATTTCAGTAAACAAATTAACCAATTTATTGGAGGATCTTGAATAGCGTAATCATAAAGTTTGTTAAGTAAAATGTCATGATTGACATAGTCGAATGTCCCACTAGGCACTCGCCAGTGTCTATACATCCGATGATTTTATCGTAAAAAGAATATATGGCCGTTATAGTGGACATACCCGAACGAAAACCATGTTGACTGTTCGATAAAATTTTAAATTTATTTAAAAGTATTGTTAAACGGTCTAAGTAAGCATATTCAAAAACCTTTGAGAAGCTCAATGGAATGGTGGCTGGTCTATAATTTTCTAGAGACATCCAATTATTATTTTTTTAAACACGGTATTACTTTTCCTTCTTTTAACATTGTATCAAAATACCTGAAATAAGTGGACAATGTAATTATAAAATTGATTTTATTATAAATCAATCAAACTAGGTGTGTTTTTATTAGAAAACGACTAAACTGATGCCTTAATATTAAACGAAGTTATGTACAAGGAAGAATCGAATGGACAATAATATGTTATATAGAAATTACTTAAAATATTGTCTAAAACATGAACTGACAATATGGTGTTTAAAGGTCAAAATTTATTATATAAATATACCTAAGCGTTTCGTAGAAATTGTGATCACAAAGTCTTTACAGAACTTTTTATATATTTGATTTTAATCAGACGTTACGCCGATAATTTATACCTTAATAAAAATAGAAAATATTAACTGTTCGTTGAAACATGTTAAGAATAAAATTGAAAATGGAAATAATTTTTTTTTTTTAAAATATTTGCAACATGATACTTTAAAGAACTCTAAAAAAATGTTAAAGCATAAAAATATTAAGTATTTATAAAAAAACATTAGATAAAAATTTTATTTGCGACACTTATCTGGAATTTTCTGTGAATGAAGGTAGTGACTCCAAGTAAGGGATGATGATGGTGAAATCCAATCCACAGTGACGTAATCATTGATTTATAGATGAGCCCGAGATTAAGTTAAGAAGTTCCCAGTACCATATTCAACGCTTCCAAAAATTCAATAAGGACAAATCCCAACTATCATACCATATTATCGTCGTGTCCTCCGTAAAAAGTTGTTCTAGACTAATAGATACATTTTTATCTTCAAATTACGTAGAAGAGAAGAAAGATAACCCCATGGGATGGTTAAAAAAAATTAATGTTTCCAGCCCAAAGTTTAATATGACGTTAAAAAGATTGCATATCTACGATGTGCATCCCAAAATTGATAAAACTTGCTTCCAAATTTAGAAGATTTACATTTTTATAATAAAAACTTGCATCCAAAACTAAAAATTTGCATCCAATATTAAAAGTTTGCATCCGATATTAAAACCCTGGAAAGAAATGAAGTGTAAGCGTGATTTGCTGTAAAAATGGCCGCTGCTAAATCTAAGTTACAAAAAAAATTATTTCTTTATAAATTACTTACGGATTAAACCGGTGAAAATAATTAGGCCTGCTTTATGTTCAAGAAGAGGGATTATCAACCCTTTCGATGTTGAAGTCTTTAAGGAGAAATTTAATGAAGATACATCACTTTTCAAAAGTTTAGCGAGCAATTCTAAACTTCTAGTAACGGAAAACTAATCGTTCTGATTTCCCTTTCATCGCGTTCAAATCGTATTGTCTCTTTACCCTCTCCACTCTTAAAGTTAAGTTAAAACAGCCAGCTATCTTGAGTACAGTTTAGACGTAACTCTGGTTGCATACCGTTGTGTTTGTTTAAGATTTTTGAAGAAAATTTAAGAAATATATTTAAATCTACCGCGGACATTCAAGCTTGAGTAACAATATTTTATAATTTATAATGCGGCAATATGCCTGCTACACTAGTAGTGTAGTATTCATTTACTTACAAGACTATCTTTTGATCAGTTTAATAACATGGGCCAGTTCGCTAAAAAATGCTTTTTGCTGGAAATTTTTTTTTAGTACAATGCTGTTTTAGTAGATGGAGTCACTTCGATATAACTAAAAATGATTGCAAAAATAATTACATTTATAACTGATGGGCACTCAATAATAAAGAAAGTACGAACGCCAAAACTAGACAACCAACACAACAGCTCTCTGTACTTTATTGGCTCATTTCCGCTCACTCCCCTCTGATTTGATTACGTTGCTCCTTCTTAATATACTTCCACTGGATATGGAAGTAATACGTGGAAATGGCATGTCAAAGATATAAAAATCATTGTGTGCTGTGGACTACACGATAGAAGTAAAGCTTCTACTTCAAGCATTTTCTTCGAGGAAACCTACTATGCATCCATACTACTCAAGGTAACCTTTTTTTTCCCCGGGGTGGAAATCCTTTATGGACACCTGGACGGTAGGGTGGGACTCACCTCTAGGCATACCCACTAAAACCACCCCTCTTCGGTGTATGATGTATCCTGGAACCGCTCTCGCTTCTCTTCAGGATATACGTCAATCGTTATTCGATGTATAGATGTTGTTTTTTTTCCCCGTGTCTTTGTTCCCTCGGGATTCCTCTCATCTTCTCCTTTATGCATGAAGATCCATGTAATAGCTGTTTCGGCCTTTGCCCAATTGTCTTCAGATTGTAGCATGAATTCCACAAGGTCATCCGGTCCGAACAGTCTTTCCCTGACGGTTCCCTCTCTTGGCTCCTTCGTACGCTTCTGCCCTTTCCTTGACCAGTAAATCCGCTGCTACCACCAGCACTGCCTCGTCCGATAGGCGCTGCATACCCTTAGTGCCATCTGCCGTTGAATCCTTACCAGGCTTACTTTGGCCCTTTCTTCTAAGGTTTATCCCCAGACCGGGGCGGCATATAATATGACTGAATGCACCACGACACAAAGCACTCTTCTTTTGCTGGTCTTTGGCCCCTTCGTGTTGCACATCATTCTTCCCAGAGCGGTTGCCCATTTTCCCGCTTTTTCCTCCGTTTTTGTTATGTGACACCTGAATGTTAGTTTCGGGTCCAGCCAGATTCCGAGGTATTTAAGCCCATTCTCCGGTCTAATTTCCATCTGTCCAACCCTGATGGTGATAGGCTGTACAGTTCTTTTCCTTGTGATCATCACTGCTTCGGTTTTTTCCAGGGCAAGTTTTAATTTTACTCTCCGCAGCCATTCCTCTATTCTCTCAATAGTGGCATTCGCCTTCTCCTCGATTAGCCCCGTCTAGTTTCCCGTCATGGTTAAGGCAAGATCGTCGGCGTAGCCCGTAAGGGTGACCCCATTTGTGAGGGGAATCTGTAGGACGTCGTCGAGCATAATGTTCCACAGAGTTGGCTCGAGTACCGAACAATGTGGGACACCGCAGGTCACGTTTCTCCATTCAAAGGTATTATTTGCCTATCCCTGAAGTAACTCTTAATGATATTAATGATATAAGGTGCCACTTCCAATCTCTCTAGTTTGCTTACAGTCGCTCCCCATCCTGCAGTGTTAAATGCGTTCCTGATATCAACGGTGATGATTAAGCACATTCTCTTTGCCTCCATGGCCTCTCTTGTCTTGCTCGTGATGCGGGTCACAGCATCCACTGTCGACATTCCTCTGTGGAATCCGAACTGGTAGTTCGACAAGCTATCCCTCCGGTCAATTTCTAGCTCTAGCCTTCCCAGGATTAAGTATTCCAGCACCTTTCTCAAGGCATCCAACAAGCAGATGGGCCTGTAGGAGGATGGTTCTTCAGGTTTTTCGTTCCCTTTAATAATCACTTGAGGTAACCTACTGTGCATCCAATTTACTCGAGGAAAGCCACTGCGCATACATTACTTGAAGTAACTCACTGCGCGTCCATACTACTTGAGCTAACCTACTGTGCATCCATGCTACTCGTGGTAACCTACTACGCATTAATGGTACTTGACGAAAGCCACTGCGCATCCATAATACTCGGGGAAACCTACTGCGCATCCACTGTACTCGAAGAAAGCCACTGCGCATTCATACTACGCATCCATTTGACTCGAGGAAACCCACTGTGCATTCATACTACTTGAGGTAACCTACTGCACATCTATGGTATTCGAAAAAAGCCACTGTGCATCCAAAATACTCAAGGAAACCTACTGCGCATCCATACTACTCGAGGTAACCTACTACGCATCGATGGTACTCGAGGAAAACAACTGCGCATCCATAGTACTCGAGAAAAGCGACTGCGCATCTAAAATACTCGAGGAAACCTTCTGCGCATCCATAGTACTCGAGGTAACCTACTGCGCATCGATGATGCTCGAGGAAAACAACTGCGCATCCATAATACTCGAGGAAACCCACTGCGCATCCATAGTACTCGAGAAAAGCGACTGTGCATCTAAAATACTCAAGGAAACCGAATGTGCATCCATACTACTCTAGGTAACCCACTTATTATAGAATTAAGAAAATAATAGAAAAGATCTATAAACACTGTACAGGTTGCATGATATTCTAATTTGAAATCGTAGAAGCTAGACGCACACGTGATGACGCGTCTCTAACGCTATCTCCTCATCTATCCTTGAAACATTGGTATCAATTTAGCAACCTGCTAAAATAACCTTGAAAGGCAGGCATGCTGATGTTTGTTTGTTCATAGGACTCGAAATTACAATGCAACCTGTAGGGTGTTTATAAATCTTAAAATTCCACACCTAGATTTTCTCTCCAAGTCTCTCACGATGAAACAAATTTTGATACTATATTTACACTTCACTATGTGCAAATTATTGTTTATGGAACTTTAATAACATAATATTTGAAATTGTCTACCCCATAAACCAATAAAATGATATGCTACTTCGGTAGTGGGGGGTGGTGGTAGTGGGGGTGGATGAAATAAAAAAAAACTTTGAGACCTTAGGTTTTTGTGGCTAAGCCAAAAAAATGTTTGAGACTTAACCTCATTTCAAGTGGAAACATCTTCGTAACTCAGTTATTGGTCATCCAATTTCAACCAAATTTCGATCGGTATCAAAGATCAAAGATTTCTTTTTTGAGTAAAACAAAACCCGTTTCAGCCAGTGGCGTGCATTTTTATTAAGAGAAAAAAAAAATTTGTCGGTCGGTCTGTAATTTTTTTTATGCGCACGTTTACTCTGGAACCGTTTAAGATATTGACTTGAAATTTGGTACACGAATGTATTTTAACGAGATCTGGAACTAGATTCTATTTTGATTTTATTTCGTTGAAGGGTTGGGGGATAAATTGGGTTAAATGGGGGTAAATAGGTAAATCAAGCAATAAGAATCCATAAAATTGGTATTTAGTATATACAGTGTGACCTATTTCAAGTGGAAACACCTTCGTAACTCAGTTATTGGTCATCCAATTTCAACCAAATTTGTATCGGTATCAAAGATCTTTAATATTTCTTTTCAGTAAATCAAAACTTATTTCAGTTAGTGGCGTGCATTTTTATTAAGAAAAAAAGTCGATTTTTCGAGAAATCATATTAGGCATTTTTTTGTTAAAAAACGAATGCAATATTATTGATCAGCATGCTGTAGAACCGCTATATCCAGAATTTAACATTTTCATTTTTGGTTTTCGAATTACGGTCCCCTTAAAATTACCTATTTTAAACATTAAATAAATAATCAATAAATTGGTAACGAAATTTTTTTCGAAAAAAAGTTACTCTTCATTTTCTCTTTAAATTCACTTTTTCTTTTTTGAAACTTTCAAATTTTTAAGGCCAAGAATTTTCATTGAAAAATTTTGGATCATCAGACCTGTAAATTATTTGAGCATTAAGGATTACCGAATTTGAAAGTATCGATGATATGAGGTGGTAGAAAAAATGAATTTAAAGTGAAAATAAAGAATGACTTTCTTTCGAAAAAAGATATGTTGATTATTTAATATTTAAAATAGGCAATTTTAAGTGGGCCGTAATTTAAAAACCAAAAATCAAAATGTTAAAATCTGAATATAGGGGTTCTACAGCATGCTGATCAATAATATTGCATTAGTTTTTCAACAAAAAAATGCCTAATATGATTTCTCGAAAAATCGACTTTTTTTCTTAATAAAAATGCACGCCACTGACTGAAATAAGTTTTGATTTACTGAAAAGAAATATTAAAGATCTTTGATACCGATACAAATTTGGTTGAAATTGGATGACCAATAACTGAGTTACGAAGGTGTTTCCACTTGAAATATACTAAATACCAATTTTACGGATTCTTATTGCTTGATTTACCTATTTACCCCCATTTAACCCAATTTATCCCCCAACCCTTCAACGAAATAAAATCAAAATAGAATCTAGTTCCAGATCTCGTTAAAATACATACGTGTACCAAATTTCAAGTCAATATCTTAAACGGTTCCAGAGTAAACGTGCGCACAAAAAAAGTTACAGACAGACCGACCGACCGACAAATTTTTTTTTTGCTCAAACTTAAAATCTCGATGTTTGATGACATTCTAACCCTATTTGAACAATAAAAATTCATTCAAAAATTTTTTTGCGTTACTATACTTCCACTGGATGTGGAAGTAAATGAGTAATTATTTCATGAAATTGAAAAACGAACAGTTAGACATCCAAGATACGATAACAGCAGCGGCGGCTGGTGAAATTTCAATATTTTTTTTCTCGTCTGTGGCGCATGGGACCCATACGAAATTTGGGAAATAACATCTAGAGAAGCACTTCTCTAATGACCCCTAAAAAATTTTGAAAAAGCAGTTTGCGAAAAAATTTTTGAAAATTTGCTAGCCTCCCCTGGGTCTAGGGACCCCTGTTTACTTTTATTTTTTTTTGTCATATGCATTTGACTTTTCATAAAAATGCATCGACAGATTTTAGAGTTTGTGAAAATATTTTCATTACTAACTGAAATACAATGAACTGAAATTTTGTAATTTACAATTTAACAAATTACAATATTTCAATTCGCTGTATCTCAGTTAGTAATGAAAATATTTTCACAAACTCCAAAATCTGTCGATGCATTTTTATGAAAAGTCAAATGCATATGACAAAAAAAAAAAAAAGTAAACAGGGGTCCCTAGACCCAGGGGAGGCTAGCGAATTTTCAAAAATTTTTTCGCAAACTGCTTTTTCAAAATTTTTTAGGGGTCATTAGAGAAGTGCTTCTCTAGATGTTATTTCCCAAGTTTCGTATGGGTCCCATGCGCCACAGACGAGAAAAAAAATATTGAAATTTCACCAGCCGCCACTGGATAACAGTAAATAGTTATGTGTATTTTATGTTTTTAACGAATTGTGTGCATAATTTTTTCCAATCAGGTATCGAAAACTAAAAATCGAGTCTTTGGTCTTTATGGAAATCAATGTAAACAATAATAAACGGATCAGAACAAAACGGCGAATAATAATAATAATAATAATAATGCCTTTATTGTCCATCAGGTAACCCAAATAACAGAACAATTCTTTTGAATTTGTCACAAAACCACAAAAGTTGCTCATAATAATATTTTATACCATAGTTGATTTACATAAATTCTACAAAATTGCCTCCATTTGCATCAATACACATTTTGGCATGTCGAACTAAGGACATACGCACTCCGTTCAACACTAAACACACACTAACAGCCGACAACTAACGTTGTCAATAAAAAAAAAAGAAAAACTTTGTCCAAAATCCAAAAAGCAACACAAAAGAACGAACAAGTCAGTTGTGACTGTACATAACCAAGTACTTAATGACTTGAATGGTAAGTCGATCAAATAAATCTTAATTAAAATACAGTGGCCCAAAATTCAAAAAGAACAAAGCAACATACAAAAACAACGAACGGGTATGCCGTGTGTACGTACAAGTAACGACATAAATTAAAATATTGCTTGAGAATATAACGAGGGAAAGTATAGTTGTCCTTTAGATCTACCAAGCACTTGTCTGATTTTTACACCACTAAAGACGCCAACATTTTATATCTATCTGCACAAAATGTCAGAGTATCATGAGCGGCCAGACGCGACGATATAAAGCCTATCCCAATATTTCAGCAGTTCTCAAACAATATTTTTAAAAATTTTCGTAATTTTTGTTTATTTGTTTTTCCAAAACTATGGGCTTTAGACCCCATGTTATATAAGGTTTTTTTTGTTTGTTTAGTCGTTCCCACCATCAGTTTTTTTAATGACAAAACTAATTACACCCTGTATGACCTATTCTTATTCCTCATTCTCAATATAATATTCTGGCATAGTAGAAAATTTAGCAATAATTTATTGTCACAAATTCTCTAAGAATTAATGAAACAATTAAAGTAATATATTGTTTTATTATTTTAGCTACATTGTCAGCCGTAGCATCTGGCATGGTGCTTGCTTGGACATCACCAATTCAAAATGACTTAGAAAATGGAGATTTTCGAGGAATAAAATTGAGCCACTCCGAAATGGGATGGGTTGGCTCCTTCGTAACTTTAGGAGCAGCGGTAATGTGTATACCGACAGGCTTCATATGTGATCTTATTGGTCGGAAGAAGACTTTACTACTATTATTAATTCCATTTACAAGTGGTTGGTTACTAATTTTGTTTGCTAAGAATGTTATAATGTTATATTTTGGTCGGTTGATAACTGGAATGGCAGTGGGTGCGTGTTGCATTGCTGCTCCACTTTATGCTAATGAAATTGCTCATAAGTCTTTACGGGGTACATTAGGAAGTTACTTTCAACTTATGTTAACTGTTGGAATATTTTTAGCATACTTAACTGGAAAATATTTAACTGATATTAACTTCACAATTTTGTGTATGTGCTTACCTTTTGCATTTCTTGTATTATTCGTTTTTCAACCTGAGTCACCTATTTATTTGTTAAAAAGAGGGTTATATATTGAGGCAAAATTATCCCTTATAAAACTCCGCGGACAATCGTACAATATAGATTCTGAACTGATGGAAATTGAAGGCACCTTAAAAGAAAGTACTCAAACATCTGTTTCTTTAATTTCAACTTTAAAGAAAAAATCAATTAGAAAAGCTTTCTTCATATCTTCTGCCTTATATTTTTTCCAACAATTCAGTGGTGTAAACATAATTATTTTCTACACAAGTAGTATTTTTAAGGAAGCAGGGTCAAACTTGGATCCTCAAATTGCCTCAATGATAGTAGGGGCTGTCCAAATAATTGCAACCTTTATTTCCTCTCTTGTGGTTGACAGATTAGGTCGTAGGTTTCTACTTTTGCTTTCAAGTTTCGTGATTGCGTTATCTGTTATCCTATTAGCCTTATATTTTACATTTGATAAACGTATCCATTTGGATGAAGATGTATTGAAGCAACTCAGCTTTGTACCAGTAGGATCTCTATGTCTCTTTATAGTAGCATTTTCTTTAGGTTTTGGTCCAGTTCCATGGATAGTAAGTTCAGAAATTTTCCCTACAGAAATAAAAAGTGTTATGAGTTCAGTAACTGCGTCATTTAACTGGTTTTTAGCATTCATTATTACAAAATTTTATGTGTCAGTATCAGATGCAGTAGGTGAAGATACCCCTTTTTATTTCTTTGGTGTTACTTCACTAATATGTACCGTTTTTGTTTATTTTGTTGTGCCAGAAACCAAAGGTAAGACTATAAATCAAATTCAAGATGAATTAGAAAACTGACTTGACAAGAGTCCATGAGTGTTTCTGTTAACTGTATCAAGATTTTATGTTAAATAGTTTGTTAATTTATCAAAAAAAGTCTCTACTTTAGCTGATTCAAGATTCCATTGTTAGACATGGTAAATTATCTTAATTCTAATTGATATGTACTCGATATATGCCATTTTTGTTTTTCTGACACTTTAATATAATAGTGAAGTGCAATTAGGCATACAAAGCGTTGAAAACCCGTTAATGAAGTGCAAATTCGTTTGAAACCTTTTAGCAACTGTCCTATATATCAAATACTAAAATGTTTGCTGCTTACTTAACTTAAAAAACTCAAAAAAATAGTATTTTTTTTGAAATTATTTTGAAACTCATAACTCAAACTGTTTTAGCCGGGTTAAGTTAGGTTTATAGTGAGTGGGCATCCAATCAGACCTTCCACTGTGACCATCCGGTCTATTGTGGCTCACTCCCGATTATATTTCACCCAGTAAATTCAGGTTTTTTAATACAGCGTATAACCTCATTGGGTGAAACACTGTCTAGGTCCTCTGACAGCAGTCGACTTTTGCCAAAGAGTGAGAACCTAGTTTTTTCTGCAGTGGGACATGTACATAGAATATACTCTCTTATTTCATGCTACTCCAAGCTCAGACTTTATCCAGCATTATCCTCTAATCCAAGAACGTGCATGTGGTGATTGAGTCTATAGTGCCTAGTACCAGTGGCGTAACAAACACCACCGCAGACCCTGCACCGCAGGGGGGGGCGGCCATCTGGAGGGGCCCACATTGATGTCTGACTCCCCATTCAAAACTCTTTGGCCAGCTTTGCTTTTCACAGCTATGTATTTCATTTCATAATTCCACTTGTTATAGAGAGGGAGTCCCTGAAAATGTTTGCAGGGGGGGCACTCAGTTTCTGTTACGCCACTGCCTAGTACATAGGCCAATTAAAGTTCCTATGTGCAACTGTTCAACAATATTTTAATTCCTGATTTTATGGGAAGGATCTTTTAGATGAACTAATCGTGGTAGTCTTGCCAGTACTGGAGTATTTTCCTCTCATCCTAGGTGAAGATAGTTTTGAGACTAGAGTATTTAATGACTCACTCTTGTTATTATCCATGAGCATCTACATCATCTTCATCTTGTTTATAAATAACTTTACTCCCATTTCTACTTGTATATTGCCTTAACTATTTGCTACTAGACTCGTCACGTATTTGATACCGTTGACTTTCAAGAAATATTCAAATTTCTGAGAGCAAGATTGTGCATTATCCGAACATAGAACTCTCGATAAGCCACAGACTGTTTTTTTACAGTGTTTTCTGACTGCAATCCACTTGCTGAACGCATCAATTATTATGAGAAACATCATATTGTTAATGGTTCCCAAAGAGTCCACATGAATCTTGCTTTATGGTTTAATTTCATCAGACCAAGGAGTCAGTTCTACTTTGGGGGGAGAAAGTTTATTTGCCAGACAATGCATACAAGATTTTACTATGTTTTCAATCTCCTGGTCTATGTTGAGCCAGTAGAATAATGAGCAAGCTGCCAAGTCCATTTTTACTGTACTTCCGTGGGCACTACGAATCTCCTCTAACATTCTTCTGAGAATTTGCCTTCTCTCCCTTCACACATTTTTCCGAGGGCAATAATGCTTCTTTACTAAGTCACTTAATTCCGCACATTTATCCTTTGGCAATTGTGGAAAACATAAATTTCTCAACAAAACATGTGTCTCGACACTTTCACTCTTAATAAATTTCCACCTCCACCTTAAATTCTGCAATATTGTTTTCTGCAAATAGTTGCTCAATGCGCTCTGAGTAAATTATCCAATCATCTCGGTTTCCCCATTAAGCTCGCTAAATTTTGCTACCAGGGCCATTTTGTTTTTCACCACGTGTCATTATCCGCCTTTCCTCAACCAACTTTTAATCTTTTATCTTTGTCGCCAGTTGTGTATTGTATTTCTTTACTGGAACAACAAGGCCGGTGGAGATATACAGCTCCTAATGTAAAATTTTGTCCTCTTTCGATTGGTAAAATCTATTTTAAAAAAATCGGCAGCTACTGGAAGCGGCTGGAACCTCCCTACACAGTGAATCTTTATAAACTGTGTTTGAATATTACATCGGAAATCAGAGCATTGAGCAAATAGATAAATTACACGTGACTTTGGAGCCATTTATTTCATGAACAAATATCGAACGAACTGAAGCAATCTGTTAAAACATAACCTCTCATGTTTGTTTATCTTTCATGTTAATCAATTGCCGGATATTATAAGGGTATTAACAGATAACGTTTCAAGGATTTTGTAGAACATTGGATAGCGAAAAAAAATAATAACACAGAATTTAGCCCAAATGACACTCTAACCTCAACAAGTCAATAACATTATGGACAATTCAAGCAGACTACACATGCGTCAAATTAAAATCTTCCTGCCAGATCAAAAAGGTCCGAGCAAGTCGAGCTTTGTCCGAGGCCTTTATTTTGTAATATTCGAACATTTCAGATTTAGCTCTGTTAGCTCGATTTGCATTAAATGAACGATTGTGACGCATCCCATCAATCGGACGTAATATCCGAACACGGTCAGAGAAGACCTATACCAGAAGCGTCACTATCGGCGAAACATTTGATGTTTCATTGGTAAATTGTGGTGACCTTCGGCCATCTTGTTGGTGGTATTATTGTCAACCTATAACTCCGCACTTATCTAAATTCACCCCTGAGCGCACCGGTAGATAAAATTCGAAGCTGATTGGCTATGTTTTTTTAAAATGTTATTGCTTACCTGTGCGCTCCACCGGTGAATTTAAAAATCTGCGGAATTATAGGCTGACAATAATACCACCGACAAGATGGCTGTCTTTAATATTGGCGGGAAGGCAGAGAGTCATTTCTGGTATAAGTCTTCTGTGACACGGCTATAAACAATTAATTATTACCTTTAAAAAAACCAACATAAAATAAGTTTTGACATTGTCAAAAATATTTGGGATGGTAACCTTTACGAATGTTGATTTTTAGGTTATGAAATATATTTAGGGACATAACCTATATAGTAGGGCATCTCCATCATGTTTAAGTATTTCAAGTTTATTCTCATTTTTAATGTTTGTATACCCATTTTTAGCTTGGAGCCATAGTGGCTCCAAGCAAATATTTAAAAATTCACGCAAATTATTTTTCTACATTGTTGGTTAATAAAAATAGACTGCTAATTACAGGTTAAATTTCCAACCTACAAAAAGAGTCCTATTTTATTAGGACAAAGTATTTAGAATTTCATAAACTGTACTGTACTAGATTTTAGTTGAAAGTACGGGAACCAGGCAGAAATTTTAATAATAGCTACGTAATATTCTCAAATCTTAAGAAATATATATTTTTGAGGTTAGCTGTGACTGTAACCTATAAATCAACGTTCACAAAGGTTGCCAACCCAAATATTTTTGACAGATAGCAAAATACATTTTCCCCTAACAATAATACCAATACTATTTTTTGGATGCTGTCATGTGTGCACATATAACGAATTCTTTTTAATTTTTTTCACGGAAACCAAATCGAAAGGGTGCAAGTGTGATATATCGTTGAAATTGGAATTTTTACTGCTTTTCAATGATTCGATTACAAATTGTAAGTAATCAAAAAATAAACAATTTGTTCTGCCAAAACGGCACTAAACGTCATATGATCTCAACCAAAACCTTTCCAGATCTTCTGGAGCACTAAAGAAACCCTCATGCAAAGTTTCATTCAAATCCATTTAGTAGTTTCGCCGCTATCATGCTAACATACATACACACACACAGACATTTTTCAAAAACCACATTTTTGTGTTCCTGGGACCTCAAAACGTAAAGATTTGATGTTATCTTCAATTTTGGCCCAATTTCAGTAACCTCACACAATGTTATTGTGGGGAGGTTAAAAAATTAAATAAGACTTAAAAAATAGATTTATGAGATAAATAAAGAGCAGGATTTTGACCAGAAACATTTTAGTATAACAAATTTAAAACATTTCAGACAAATTCTTTCTTCGGAAATGGGTTGCAAGATATAAACGTAATTGTACTTCACAATAACTCAAACTTTCAAGATAGCACGTAATAAGTAAATTAGTGAAATCATTAAGAATTTGCCAAGTTGACACTGCTGGAAATGTTTTGTGTAGAGTCAAATTGAATAGAAAAGATAACATCGTCATAGAATGCGCAGAAACCGAAATCGTTACCACGTGCTCGTTACCTAGGTAACGATCCTATTTTTACGGCCGCATGGGCATCACACTGCCTATTATCATTAATATTTAGATAAAAAATGGATGGCACGGCACTGATATTATACCAACTGTTGTACGCTGTGCGTGAACCCGTGATGTATGTTATCTTTTCTATTCAATTTCACTCTACAATCATCCAAAGTTGTTTTGTGGATGATTGAAGAAATTGTTCTGATTATTTAGGAAATCGAAGGAAAATTAAGAAAAAATGGCTGTTTTATTTATAGAATTTACACAGCAGCTCCCACCAAGGGCTTAACGTCTACTTATATTTTCTACTTAACCAAATATATACAATAAGAACAAAAAACTTATAAATTATAATTCACGTAAAGAATAATGTTTGACTTCAGATACTTGTTACAAGTTTAATAAAAAGACTTGTCTATGTACAGAAAAATCATCAGTTTAAATATGCATTTTTTTATATGCCGCCAGTGGAACTCCGATACGAAAACTATTTACTAGAGGTACCCTATTGTATATTTATTAGCCGAGCATATTTTACATTGGAAATAGGAAATTAGAAAAATGTAGATATAAATAATTTATGTGAATAGTAATATGACTTAAAAATACCTGTTGAGTAAATTCAAACGTCACATGTTAAGTTTTTTTTATAATCAGAGGAATATTTTAATACTTTTTATAGAGCACTTTATAAAAAATTTAGAGTATTTATGAGCAGATTTTTGCCAATAATTGTACTGATGCCACTGTTACTTAACAAAATGCTAGCAGTTATTTAGCAAAAAGTATATAACAAAATAGTGTTTGTATTGCTTAAGTTTGAGGTTCAATTTATAGATCGATTCTTCTGGAATTTTGTTATGGTACTGATTTTAATTCACTTCTGAAATACCAGATGATATTCTTATATTGTTTTTCTCCCTGCTCTCGTCACCATTTTTCATTAAAACATTCTGTGTAGTGCACTTCAGCGACCACCAACAGAAATCATACTTTAGTCCCATATTTTGTTATCATATCCCTTTTGAATCGCATTTTTATCATTCTTATTATTGGAGATATACAATTTTATTTCCCTATATGTCTATTCATTTTTTTAGATTTTTCTTATCAAACCAAATTGTGATTTTTTGGGATGTTTTAAGGAAATTGGCTAGAAGTGTAATTTTAAACCATAAATTATCGTTTTCAATATAATTTTATTGAAGAAATGTACAAAGAGAGAGAAAAAAACAACTGCAAACTACATAATATACCACAACTGAAACTATACATTCAGTACTGCTTTCGTTAAGTCTTTGTGCGAGCTCGTTTTTGACAATATGGGAGAGCTAGTAGGTTTAGTGTCGTTGGGGCTTGCTGCTGGTGAATGAATAAATATATAAGTATCTGCCCTCAACCTGAATCCCCACTTTTTCGTGGGGTAGGGATCTTTATCGTGCTCAGATTGTAGAACCATAGAATCCACAATTTTACTTCTCTTTCAAAAAATGGTAAAGCGAGCAGGTCCATTCATCGACTTCGACTAGTCGGATTTGAACCTGGGCTGCCTGTAGGATGCACTACTGTTCATGCTACTAATTTAACTGTTCCTGAATTCTCAGACACTTACTATTTCCAGACAAGATTTTTTAAATTTATTTAGGCTTTACTTTAGAGGAAACCTGTATATTCTTTCTTTAAAATATTCAATTAATATCAGATTTTAAAAAAGATAACATGGTTAAATATATTATGGCAAGGGCTATTTACTAACTGACTGCTAGCAATTACCATGCAGACTCATTATCTAATTACGAAATATTACATTGTTATTTCAAATGGTTAATTTAATATGTAATAAGTTATGTATTAAAAAAATGTACATTTTCTGTTCTTTATAAGCAAAAATTTACCTAATGGCGCATATGTGTGGCATATCTCCACATCTTGCTCCCTGGTATAAGATTTATTGTTCTAGCTAGTCTTTTTATCCATCATTATACACACATTAGTTTATTGATTATACTGTTATTTACACATTTTTATTTATAATCGATTTTTTTTACGCTTGTATTAGTCGTTGTGTACTTGTTGTATAAATGAAAATATATATTTTTCAACTATAATAAGTTTTATTTGAAATATGTATACCAGGTGTTAGAAGTATGACAGACGTAATTCCAAACATATATTGGATCAAAGGTAACCAAATAGTCAGTAGGGTCTCGAAAATTGAGGTTTTGCCTCATTTCTGATTACAAGGAAGATTAAAATATAAAGTGGCTATAAGAAAGCAGACTAATAATTTGATCTTCCTGTCCATGGACACCCGATCTCCCTGTTGATATTGTATAAGAACTCACTACCGAGCGTCAATTTGACGTGACATCAGTTTATTTTTAGAAGGGCGCCAGCCGCGTTCTGCCCCATTCTACTCCCAAGCGGATTCAAGATAAGATATAACTCGATAGACAAGTGATAGCTGCACTACTTCAGTTCATTCACGACGCTCTCTGTGTCGAGATGCTACTTAGATAATGGTAATAATAGGTTTTACGCCTAAGAAGTTTTGTAATTCTTGCATAAACAGATTTTTATTTGTTTACACAGTAATAATGAGTTTAACGTCTATGGATTTTTGCGTTTTTTGCATAAAAAAAACTCCCTATCAGAGATTTCCCTCTGACGGGATTAAAATTTGATGTGATTTCTATTTGTTTACCTACTAATAAAGGATTCTACGCTTAATAATTTCTGAAAAATCGCATAAAATAATCCCTATCGAGTTCCTGCAAGGCGACCAGAACACTGAGTATCAGACTTGCGGAGGCATGAGATCCCGATTAACTCAGTTGTTTCGTTCTTCCAAACGAAAACTCAACAAGTCCTGATATCAATAAAATGCAATTAGTTCAAAGAATACCATTTATTTAACAGGTTTAAAACAACACAGTTGCAAAATGATATAACGTGAAAGAATAACGCCTCCCTAGTCGGAGAGCAGCCTATCTGTAGGAAGCATTTTAAAAGTAGTCTATACAACTCGCGAACACCCACCTAAAAAACAGATGATATTATGTAAAATGACCTTCTAGATTTGATTTTTGAGTTCGCCCGTTGATTTGAGATTGCCAAATCGGTCAATTCGCAAATTTTTTGAATAATTTTCAAAGTACGTGTTGATTTTTGTTTTGCACATAACACATCATATCTTTTTTATTTTAATTCCGATTTAGACCAATATTTTACACATTATCCCTCCAATATTCTTGGACAGGCTGACGGCAAAGAATATAGTGTAATTAATAATATAGTGCCTAAAAAAATATAATTACCCTCTATTGTCGCGGTTTTTTAAAATTTGCATTGAAAAATACCCGATCGAGGTAACTTTTTTATTTTTAAAGAGAGAGTTATAGAATAAACGAGAAAAATGTTCCATATACTTTAAACAAACTTTTTTATAAAGAGATTTTTTTGAAATTCGGCTCATGTAACGAGATGACGCTGTTGAATGCGGCCGCGCAACTCGTCCGCATTAATTTAAAGCATAACTTCTGTTAACGTCGCCCATCGGTGGTGTCGTTTAAGCGATCAAGTGAGTACGGATTATTTAGTTTCTATTTGCAATTAAATGTTATAAAATAATGTAGATAATCTCGAAACATACACATTAAAAAATATGTTTTCATTAATTATAATAGCAAGTGGGTACTAAGGATTATATTTTCCTTCGCATAAACAACTTATGTTACATTGTACGTTTGCTTTGCTACACTTGCAGCTTGTAGTACAGTTATATAATTTACATTTACAAAATGGAGTTAACTTAATAAAATTGAGTTTTGGGCTTTTTGAAATCATCTTTGGAAATAAGATTTCCTTCTTTAGGTACCATCCAAAATCTAAAACATTTGGAATTCAGGGCTTAATTTGGTAGGCTGTCTTGTAAATAGCACATTGCAGAAATGCCCTTTTTACTTGTATTCTCTGTACTAGGATTTACAATTTCTGATTTTCTTTTATAAGCAGTTCGGGTATACGATCTTCTACATTATACATGGTAAACTGGATTTAGTGATAAAAATAAATTTTTCTGTTCTAAACATTGTTTTAGAGCCACAGAAATGTCATCGGATTTTGCATTTCATCGGTACATTTCTAAAACCGTAAATATCGCTCACAGACAAAAAAATTTCATACCATTGTGTTAGTGAACGAATTCTGAACAACTTTCAAAATGTCCGTCTGTCTGTCCGTCCGTCACGTTTCTTGTAAGCACGATAACTCAAGAAAGAAAATTCCGATTGTACTGAAATTTGGACAGTAAATTAGTGTTAGCTAGAGGAAGAACCCTATTTGAACAAAATCGATCGGTAAATAAAAATGTTATTAATGATCGAGTTAATGATTTAAATTTGAAAAAAAAATTTTTTAGTTTTTATGTTTTTGTAATTGAGTAGAAATCTTGTGAAATGATATTTCATTTTAATATCTAAATATTTATATATTTTACAAATATACATTTCATAATGTAATATGAAAATATGATTTTAGCTCGTGTCTTATAATGTAAAAATTTACATTCTTTTACGTGTAAGGTGGTGGTGTAGTTCTTTTGACTCGGAATCCAAGGGTCCCGGGTTCGAAACCCAAATGGGGTTTGGTATAGTTTTTTTACCAAGTCTTTTACCAACTAAGATCTTACTATAAAATTAAAAATGTCTAAAAGTAACATTATTTACAAAAGACTGCAAGAAGTATCCTATTGAATGTATAACAGTTATATAAAAATCCAGTGAACAGGCGAAGAGTACGTTTTTAGCTTGTTTCCTTTGATTTCCTATACAAGTAATTATGATTTATTATGCCAAACTATGCGTTTATAACGCACTAAATATAAGGACTGAGACAAAAAGCACTTTCAACTTAACATAAATGGACACTGGAAAACAATAATCACCCGGCACGTGCCTGCGTTTAGTTCTAGATGCGATTGCGGCCGGTTCATAGTAGCGCGCATTCGTTCGGACGCTGAAACAATCAATGAATATTTCGATAAGGGAGCAAAATTTCAAAAAAAACTTCTTATAAAAGATTTTATTTAGTTCATTCGGAACATTTTCTTCGATTATAGTAGGCACCTAACTTTAAAAATAAAAAAGATACCTCGATCGGACATTTTACTCTGCAAATTTTAAAGATTTTGTGTCAAAGAAAAGTTGTTATTTTTTTTTTGCCAACTAATTATTTTTTAGGTAAAGTTTTTTACTTTCAACATATCAAAGAATAGTTAGAGAATATTATGTAAAAAAATTAAAAAATTCCGAAGTAAAATAAAAAATATATGACGTGTTATATGAAAAACAAAAAATAACACATAATTTTTATTTTTTTTAGAAAATTGCCAATTTGGTCATTTTGGCAATCTCAAATCAATGGGCGAATTCAAAAATCAAGTTTACCAGGATATTTTACATTAGATTACCTATTTTTTAGGTGGGTGTTCGCGAGTTGTATAGAGGGTGTCGAATTCAGAGGGTCTGGTCTTCCACTACCCCAACTAAGGCAAGTTAATTTTAACCATACAAATGAGACGTGCGCTAACAATCGATTTGGTAGAAAAGATTAATTCAACTTCCCCAGAATTTAATGCAAGCTTTTTAAAAATTTATAATTTTTTTATGATTACGGTAATTATGGCTGACTGAAAATAATATAAAAATATTTTACTTAAAACATTTTGGTTCGCTTATGACTAGCTTAAAAGTTCAATATATCATGATTTTATCATTCACAGAATGGAGTTCGACTAATACATGAGTTTGCTAACATTCGGCCAGTCTCATAACTAGCGTACTAGTCCCCATGCAGGTTCCATAAAGGCGAAATGACACCGATTCGCCTCCGAGCAACTTTTTGGCAAAATGAATTTTTGAGTCATTTATGCACAAGGCGATTTTCTCTATAACTTTATTATTTGAAAAGCCCTGCATTTGGCTTTCCTACAATTGCTTTGTATTCACCATCCAATGCACTCATCCAAATTATGAGTCGCTGGGTGAATCCAAACTTGTTTTGTGTGAGAAACCGGCCTTGTCCATTTTCACTGATTTTTTGCCAATATTTGCCTATAGACGCAACGCACCTTTGACACATTTGTCGATTTTACCCTTTTTGATAAGTAACATAGTTAAAATTTTTTATTCAGTCTTTCGAATGATATACAACGTGATTTACCATGATATGCGGAAAATAAAATGGTGTACTAGTCTTCAATGTGGGAAAGCCTCTGCAAAATTTTAGAGTTTTCTGAGGTAATTTAGTATATTAAATTATTAGTAAATTTGCGAAGATAAACTACTGTTATTGACTAGGTCAGTAATAGGGCAACGAACTTACTTGTGAAAGAACATATTGGAGATGTTTACATTTCCTTAATTGGCATAAAAAGTGAAGCCGGCGAGTGCGGTCAAAATGCCACGTTTTTTGCTTTCGGTCAAACAATCAGGACACCGGCGTGTTATTGACGAGTTTAAGTAAATATCTCTTATATCTACTTGTTTTTGTAGAGTTCACTAGCATAGGGTCAATGTCTTTTCGAATTATTTCGCTATTTTTGTAGTGTGATTTGATTAAAACCAAAAAGTCACTTCTACCCGCTCCAGCTTTGCTGTCAATAGTGTCAATCCCAAATCTGGTAAAGTGATATGGTTGTATCGCGTTACGTCAGATTGGTTAAAGTCATTGACGGCGCATTTCTACAAAAAAATAAGGTAATTTCTTTGGTCATTTTTACTTCCACATCCAGTGGAAGTATAGTAAAAAAAATTTTTTAAATTTTTATTGTTCAAATATGCTTAAAATGTCATGAAACGTCGAGATTTTAAATTTGAGCGAAAAAAAATTTCTGTCTGTCTGTAACTTTTTTTTTGGCGCACGTTTACTCTGGAACCGTTTAAGATATTGACTTGAAATTTGGTATATGTATGTACTTTAATGAGATCTGGAACTAGATTATATTTTCATGTTGTTCCGACGAAGGGTTGGGGAGTAATTTGGGGTAAATAGGTAAATCAAGCAGGTAAGAGTCGATAAAATTGGTATTTAGTATACCGGGTGCCACAGAATAGTGGCTCCCCCCTTTATTTCCTTTATTTTTTAACTTATCTATTTGAAATTTGGGGTGCATAAACTACCTGTAAAAATGGATTTTTGGAAATAAAAACAGTATGAGACCATTTCCGGTTTACCCGGAAATGACCTCAACTTTCGATTTTTAAATGGAACACCCTGTATATTTTTACATATTTGGATTCATGACAACATTCTGAGTATACCATGAGATTTTCGCGAGTTTTTGAGTCGATGTTCAGTTTTCCTAAGCATTTTAAGACATTCGTCTAGAGTGCTTTGGAATACCAAAATTTGTTCTAAGGCAGGTTAAGTCCAAGAGAAAAATACAATTTTTCGTTTAATTTCATTAATAACTATTTACGAATCCTCCAAAATTGAACAAATCACTTTTTTATCGAAAACTTTTTTCAAATGGGAAGTTGGTGGCTCCTAGTGTTCAATAAATTATAGATTTTTTTCTAAATTCTTTGATATCAATTTCAAATCTATGCTATTTGTTTTTCTATTTTATTAAATTTATTTAAAAATAGAAAATCACTTTCAAAATAATTTTTATTCATCCTTATACTTTGCACTAGTACTTATACCTATTAAGAAACAAAAGAGAGAACCAAAAGGCTATTATTCACAAAAGGGTAGTATTTACATTTCATTATTAGACATATGATTTTTGCAAAGGCAACTACGTTAAAGTTCCAGAAATAATTATTGAAAGTGATTTTTTATTTTTAAATAATTTCAATAAAATAGAAAAACAAATAGCATAGATTTGAAATGGATATCAATGAATTCAGAAAAAAATCTATAATTTATTGAACACTAGAAGCCACCATCTTCCCATTTGAAAAAAAAAAGTTTTCGATAAAAAAGTGATATGTTTAATTTTGGAGGCTTCGTAAATAGTTATTAATGAAGTTAAACGAAAAATTATATTTTTCCCTTGGACTTTACCTGCCGTAGAACAAATTTTGGTATTCCAAAGCACTCTAGACGAATATCTTAAAGTGCTTAAAAAAACTGAATATCGACTCAAAAATTCGCAAAAATTTCACGGTATACTCAGAATGTTGTCTTGAATTCAAATATGTGAAAATATAATAATAATAATAATAAAATAATTTATTGAAAAGTATACATGAAAAATATACATAATCAAGAGAAGGCATTGCCGTAGACATTTTTCAACCTCCCCTATAACCTACAGCTATGTTATGTCTGAATATGAGTACAAAAAATGTGTATAGAGACACAGAACTAAACAACAAAACGAACAAACATAAATAGTAAACACAAGTATTACAGGGCACTTTGTTTCATTAAGAGTCTTAGTTTTATCTTACACTTGAATTGGTACAATGTAGAACTAGAAACAAAAATATCGTGAAATTCATTCAATAGTGTAGGTGCTAAATAAGAGAAACTGGATTCATATTTTTTAGTTTGATGCTTAGGGATACTATATGTGTCGGAAGTTCTAATGTTAACATTATGTGCTTGAGATCTGCGTTCGAGAAGGTTATACAAATATGCAGGTGTGTGTTGATTTACAATATTAAAAAGAAGACAGGAGAACAACATGGTAAATCGAGAATCAATCTTTAATAACTCATGACTATTAAAATATGGTGTAATATGTTGCCGCTTATCGATATTATATGAATATCGTAAACAACTATTTTGCAACACTTGTAATTTATTTTGAAATGACTTTGTCAAATGCCAATAGTAAACACCACTACAATAGTCAAAGTTACTCAAAATTACAGAGTTAACGAGTTTCCATTTGATTTCTGAGGGCAAAACATGTTTAAATTTATAAAGAGTTCTGAATTTGGTGTAGGCTTGCTGACACTTAGCTATGACATGCTTTTCGAAACACAATCGATCATCGAAGATCACTCCTAGATTTTTAGCACTATGTTTTATGTCTATCACATTATCGTTTAAAACTATGTCACTATTTAAATTGTGAGAGGCTTTGTTACACATGGCACTAGTTCCAACGCACATCGCTGTTGATTTCAGAGAATTAATTATTAGCCCGTTATCACTAGACCACTTAGCTATAGATGTTAGAGTGTCATTTAGCTCAAATACAGTCTCACTACTATATGATGGATCACATGATATATAGATCTGTGTGTCATCAGCGTATAGATGAATCTTACAGCTGGCAGATAGCACTGTTGGAAGGTCGGCGGTAAAGATTGTAAACATTAGAGGACCAAGAATGCTTCCTTGGGGAACACCACATGGAACTTGTTGTTCAGAAGAAAATACATTGTCAATTTTAACTACTTGAGAGCGGTTGGACAAATAACATTTAAACCAGTTCAAAAGCTGCGTATCTATCTTATAGAAATGTAATTTAGCCAGAAGTAAATCGTGATTTATTAAATCAAATGCTTTGCTATAGTCCAAAAGTACCAAGTATGTAACATTTGAATTGTCTATAGCGTAGGTCAAGTCATCGGATATTTTTATTAAAGATGTTGAAGTGCTGTGCTGCTTTCGGAATCCTGATTGTTGTATAGGTAAAATCTTCTCACTTTTTAAATGATCAGTTAATCTTATGCTAACTACTTTCTCCAAGAGCTTAGACAAGCAGGATAAAATATTGATAGGTCTCAGATGATTAAGTTCTTTTGCTAGATTTACTTTAGCTAGCGGCACTATAATTGATTGTTTCCGAGGGAGAGTTCCAGTTTCTAATGAATAATTCATAATATGTGCTATGGCATATTTACAATATGGAAAAATTAACTGTAACATTTTAAGATTAATGCCATCTGCTCCAAAGGCATTAGAGTGGAGTGCTTTTAGTGCTTTTTCAATTTCTTCGACCGATATTTGAGATGCTGTTAATTTCTTTTCTACAAGTGGAGAAGTATTTTGCTGGTAATGTATCAACATATCTAAATTTACATCTTTTTGTGTGATGGAGGAAAAGTACGTATTGATTTCATTAGGGTTATTGATGTCCGATGAAATAAGATTTCGTGGTTTACTATGCACATTGAATTTTTCGAGATTACACCATAATTTTAAAAAATTATTTTTATTATTATTAATTTGATGACTAATATATGCAACTTTCTCATTGCGAATTGCCAAGGACAGGTAATTTCGAAGGTCTTTATACAATTGTAGTTTAGTTTCTGATTTAGTTCTTTTATAATCATTCAAAGCTTTATGCTTAAGTCTACTGATTTCTTTAATTGTTTCGGTTATGTACGGCTTAGATGGTTTATTCGGCACAGTTGTTCGATAAGGAGCGTGGATATCAAATATAGTTAAAATTGCGTTATTCAAAAAGTTGGTTTTATTGTCAATGTTAGGGAGATCCTGAATAAACTCCCAATTAACGGCAGTAGCATCTTTCACAAATTCCTTCTTATCAAAGAAACGATAATCTCTATAAGTTATCTTTGGCACGGGGGGCTTAACAGTTGTGTAGTCAAAAATAGCATAAGTTAGGAAGTGATCAGTCATATTTAAAAGATCAATAGTTCCGCATTCAATTACTTTCTCTTGCAGATCAGTACAAATTATATCAATTAAAGTAGATGATGTGTCAGCAATTCTCGTAGGTTCTTGAATTAATTGGTTCAAATTGAAACAATCAAGGATATTTCTGAGGTAGATTGAATTGTAGGACTCCTTTTTGAAAAAGTCAACATTAAGGTCGCCAACGAGTATAATATTGTCACACTCTCCTTCTACATAAGTTAATACTTCCTCAAGTCTATCAAGGGAGGAAATTTTAAGGTTAGGTGGTCTGTATACCACACCAAAGGCTATTTTAATGTTATTAATATCTGCCAAAATCCACAATTGTTCAAGTTGATCACCTCCGGCATGATTCATTTCTATAACTCTGTATTTTATATTTTTGCTAATATACCAACAGACACCTCCGCCTCTGGTAGGTCTATCAGATCTCACTAGCGAATAATTCTGAATTGAAAAGTTTACAGTGGAATCACTACTTGTTAGCCATGTTTCTGAAAGACCAATAAGGTTATAATCATTCTGTAACACGAAATTGCAAAAATCATCGAAGCATGAATTTAGAGATCTAATATTCACATGACAAACCCTTAATTTCGAAACTTTATTGTTATTTATATTTATAGTGTTAGGTTCAGTTGATAACGTTGGTTGCTATTGGCTTAAATATTCAATTCTAAGGTTCCTCTTCTTTAATACCCTTACGTAGCATGGGCAATTCTTATCCAAGGCTGAATGATTTGTATCTATTTCAATGTTTAAATGGGTCTTTGCTTTTATACAGTTAATACATTTATTTTGCTTGGAAGTACAGTCTTTGTAATTGTGACTTTCTGAACAAAAGGAACAACACATATACAGGGTGTTCTATTTAAAAATCGAAAGTTAAGGTCATTTGCGGGTAAACCGGAAATGGTTTCATACCATTTTTTATGTCCAAAAATCCATTTTTACAGGTAGTTTGTGCACCCCAAATTTCAGATGGATAACTTAAAAAATAAAGGAAATATAGAAGGGAGCCACTATTCTGTGGCACCCGGTATACAAGAGAAGCTAGGGTCTCAAAAAAAATTTTGGCATTAGCCACCCCACCCTCTTATTAAAGGGGATGAAAAAAAATTGTGATTTAGTGTATGTACAAGAAGCAGACACCTCAAAATATTTTTTTACTTCATCCGATGTGGGGTATCGTTTTATGGGTTTTTGGGGTAGAGAATTTCAAACACTATATTATTAAAGTTCCATAAACAATTATTTCCACATGCAAAGTTTTTTCATTGTGAGTAACTTGGGTAGAGAATCTGGATGTGGAAGTAGTGATTCCTTGGGCAGCGGTTTTTAAAAAAAATTTCATTTTTACCTCCTTTCGGTGAGGACAACCTACTGTTAAATTTTCTGAATGTCATGGTAGATCACGATGTGTATAATGACTGAGTCTTCAAGGTCATTGTCTTTAGTGGAGGAATAAAAAAGTTAAAAATAATCTCGTAAAAGTATATGATTTATTTTTCCTTGCCTGAACCAAAACATATTTTTCTAAGTGAAAATTCGGTGTTTCTTGGAATTTTCACCTGGTTGTGCATAATGTCTTAATGAACTCATAACGGTCCTTTCGGGCTAGTTTATGGCTCTGAAGCCCTTCAGACTTTATGTTATTATCAAAAATACCCTTAAATGAATTTTTTACCTGAGTCGAATTTTTATTTTGGCTTCGACTTAGGTGGATTCTGGGAGGTTCTGCAACAATATCACCATTTGTTTTTCCATTTGATATGTACTTACAATATACAGGGTGTCTGCTGTATATGTTCAAATATTTTGCAGAATGACGTGTTGGCCCAAAAGAAGTAAAAAACCCTTATAAATTTTTTCAACTCTAACCTATTTTTTGATTAAAAAATTAATTAGAAATAGGCAATGTTTTCAGTTTAGACAGTACAATTATAAACAGAAGACGGAAGAGACAAGGTTAACACGGGTTTTATGGCGTTGCAAGACTGTCATTTAAAAATAATAAAGCAGTTTTACTTTTACCTTGTTTAATCAGTCTACACTTAATTGATCACCTCGTTCATTACATTGTTTTATTATTTTTAATTTAAAACTAGATAAATTGAACACATTGACAAGACTATGATTAGAAGCGGCTGGTCTTACATACCAACGAAATATGAACATTTTCTTTGAACCTTAGATGCTGACAACGGAGGATTCCTTTTATGAAAGTGACGCGGGCGTTTTTTTTGTCATTATTAATACAATAAACATAATAAAAAGGGAGATAGGTGACAAGAAGACATTTAACTAGTTCTTAGTTTCTACTGCAAAACTGACCTACACAATATTTATATATACTGTCTGACCTGAAAATATCGTATTTTTAGAAAATTCCTAAAAGTGGGGGAGAGGAAATGTAAAAGTTGAAAAAAAATCTGAAAAAATCCAGGTGAATGTATCATCGAAATACAAGACTTTTTTATTTGCAACTTTTCTGTAAAGTGCGTTTTCACTGAGTTATTCTGGAAAAACATGAAAAACTACCCCTTTCTTTGAAATTGTAGCGCTTTAAAAATAAGTAGGTAATTTAAAAATTTGAAAAATCAGACGTATGCATTGAGGCCTAAACAATTTTTCTCTTGGAATTTTTTTGTAACTTGCTAATTTTCTGAGTTACAGGCAGTTTTTTACGATAACTAATGTACTACATTTTTTGCACATTAAAAAGTACATGAAAATTTAAAAATTATATTGACCTTTTAAATGGTATATACAGGGTGAGCCACGGTGGGTGGAGTATTAAAAGTATATGGAGAACGGATCAACCGATTGCTTTGAAATTTTGGTCACCAAGATAATTGAGTATGATCTCTCCAACTAAAATATTTTTGAAAGTGCGGTATTATTGCCACTTATACGTAAAACTGTCAACATCTTCGTTATTTTAAATGGAATACCCTATATATTTTTGCATTTTCTGAATCGTCGTCTCTTTCTGAGTAACTTTTGTTAATATTTCCCTATACCTATCTCAAGCCGTTTTCGAGATAATAATTCTTTTCTGAATTTATTGTCAAAAATTTGACTTTCAGTAAATCGTGTTTTCTCCTACCTACATAGCAATTAAAAGATAATTTTTTTAGTTGTGGCTAGGGAAGGCCTGAGGGCATCTCCTCCATTAATCAAATGTTTCGAATATCATACAGGGTGAGTTAGAGAACGCTTTCTATAAGTGACAGAAAAATGCACTAAAGTCATTTTTTTCAAATGCGATGACCTGTATATTATTACTGATTCGGAAAGGTGATACATTTAGCTATTTAAAAAGGTAATACACTCTATACGTAATACGTACGCTTTCAATTTATGGGCACTTTTCTGTAACCTTACCAAAAATATTAGTCTTTTGGTATATCATAACGGGTGGGCCATGAAAATTTTATTTTGTCATTTTGTAATGACATGACATTTTTCTAAATAAATTTGACCTTAGTGATATTTGCACTTGATTTAAATAGCTGTAGCACAACTATGGCAGAAAATAATTATACAAACACAATTTTAATGGATTTGTTTATTATCCATGGAAAGTGCAATAAGATTATCAGCAGAACTTGTACAAGATTTAATGAGAAATACCCGAATTTGCCGCGGATGAACAACATAAAGTTTCTACGAATTCAGAGAAATTTTATAAATTTTGGTTCGTCATTAACAGAACAACAGTGTCAGTATTAGGAAAAAATAATACCTAAGCAGCAATAACAGTAACAAAGTCTAAGTAGCAATAACTCTCATTAAATCTTGTACAAGTTCTGCCGATAATCTTATTGCACTTTCCATGGATAATAAACAAATCCATTAAAACTGTGTTTGTATAATTATTTTCTGCCACCTTTTTGTGCTACAGCTATTCAAATTAAGTGCAAATATCACTAAGGTCAAATTTATTTAGAAAAATAGTATGTCTGTTGTCATTACAAAATGACAAAATAAAAATTTCATGGCCCACCCGTTATGATATACCAAAAGACTAATATTCTTGGTAAGGTTACAGAAAAGTGCCCATAAATCGAAAACGGTGCGTATTAGGTATAGGGTATATGACCTTTTTTAAATAGGCAAATGTATTACCTTTCCGAATCAGTAATAATATACAGGGCATTCCATTTAAAAAAATTGACTTTCGTGCATTGTTGTAAGTCACTTATAGACAGCGTTCTCTAACTCACCCTGTATGATATTCGAGACATTTGATTAATGGAAGAGATGCCCCCAGGCCTTGCCTAGCCGCAACTAAAAAATTTTCTTTTAATTGCTGCTTAGGTAGGAGAAAACACGATTTACTGAAAGTCAAATTTATGGCATTAAATTCAGAAAAGAATTATTATCTCGAAAACGGCTTGAGATAGGGAAATATTAACAAAAGTTACTCAGAAAGAGACGATGATTCAAAAAATGCAAAAATATATAGGGTATTCCATTTAAAATAATGAAGATGTTGCCAGTTTTACGTATAAGTGGCAACACCGCACTTTCGAAAATATTTTGGTTGGAGAGATCATACTTGATTATCTTGGTAACCAAAATTTGAAAGCAATCGGTTGATCCGTTCTCCATATACTTTTAATACTCCACCCACCGTGGCTCACCCTGTATAGTTATAACATTTTTAATAGTTCAATATAATTTTTAAATTTTCATGTATTCTTTAATGTGCAAAAAATGTAGTACATTAGTTATCGTAAAAAACTGCCTGTAACTCGGAAAATTAGCAAGTTACAAAAAAATTCCAATTCCAAAGTTATAAATTACATATTTTTAAAGCACTACAATTTCAAAGAAACCTAGTGTTTCATGTTTTTCCGGAATAACACGGTGAAAACGTACTTTACAGAAAAGTTGCAAATAAAAAAAGTCTTGTATTTCGATAACACATTCACCTGAATTTTTTCAGATTTTTTTTTCAAGTTTTACATTTCCCTTCCCCCACTTTTAGGAATTTTCGAATGGCCATATCTCCAAAAATATGCATTATTCGAAAAAATTCACAAGAGTAAAAACATCTTATTTTGGGCCAAGAAAGATAAATTTTATTGTTTCTCTTTCATTTTTGACCTAATTCTACAAGTTACGGAACCCATGATATAAGGGGTGTTTTCTACCCCTTCTGATCATTTCCTACTCTGATCTTTTTTCAGCTATTAACATTACAAACACATTGCACAAGGTTTCATCAAAATCCATTCATTAGCACTCAAATTAGAGGTAAAGCCTCCCGTTGACTGGACTATATGCTAACAGCAAATAAGCAAAGCAAACGACGCCCGACGCCCATCGATTATTCCTTTCTCTAACTGCGCATGCTCTCACATCTGACGTGGCGATGGGCGCGAATTCAAAATTTCTTAATTTAAATAATTAATTTAACTATTAAAATGACTTTAGATTGTAAAATAAAAAAATACGGGTCAAATAAAATGTAATAAAGCACTTGAATATAAAATTTTTAAAAAATGGTCAACGACCCTATTGTGTATTGTAAGTTGTTTTTCATCTTAAGTAGAAGATTCCTACGAAGGTCCTTTACTTCCTTTCAGAACTGTGGCCCGTAACCGCCCTCAGACAAGTCCCGGTAATCGAAGAAGCCTTTCTATGGAGTGTAGAAGTGAGTAACAGTTTTTCGCCATTGTTCTCAGGACACCATTACAGTGTCCTATTTTTTTTATATATTTCAGGGTTTTTGGGTTGGGTTATTTATTTCCCGTTCTTCTCCCTGATGTGTTATTGTTCCTTCTTGGATTGATTAATCTGTGTGCCTATTTTATGTGAAATCTACTGTCCTTGGAGTTATGTAATAGATTATGGTTCAAGACCGCCCAGTAAGGACCGTTACATCCAGTGGCGGATCCAGACTACGCTTCCGGGGGGTAACAATAAGTAAAATTTGTAGAAATAACCTTTACTCAATACGTACAAAACAAAAATTAAAAAAATTCCGTATGATACGAATTTTTTGAAAAATCGTTTAAAGATAAGGAAAGCGCTATTAAGGATAGGATTTTGCAGAGTGAGAGGGAAATATGCGTTTATTTTCGGTTTATTATAAATATTTAAAAAAACCAAAAATGGTATAATCTTTAAAACTGTTTTAACTAATTGCTATTGTTCTAACGAATGCAACTCTATATATATATATATATATATATATATATATATATATATATATATATATATATATATATATATATATATATATATATATATATATATATATATATATATATATATATATATATATATATATATATATATATATATATATATATATATATATATATATATATATATTTATATATATATTTATATATATATATATATATATATATATATATATATATATTTATATATATATATATATATATATATATATATTTAAGTTCATTTGTAGACATGGATGATTAAAAAGCAGTTTTCTCTTTTTCGATATGCAAAATTAATTTATAAATTTGTGACTAATTTGCAGTTGAAAACATGTAAATTTCAAACAGATGCCTTCTTGAAATATTAAATGTTAGCAAATAAAATAATATACTGCATTATCCAACATTATTCTACAAACTTCTTTTACCAAAGATAAATAATTGTCAATCCGATTATTTCTTACCTTGACCTCTGTAAAATTTGACTTTTACCTCAAATCAATTGAAAGTTGTCTCGGGAATATAAGGAATAACACACAGACTCCAAGACACACGGACACAGAGATGTACAGACTCAGTTTTTTTGCTAAGTCTTAGAACATTTTAAATCAACTAATTTTTGGAAATTCTTTTGCCGGCACAGTCCCTCCACTCGCGTGACGTAATGTAGAAGTAATAAATGTTGAAATTCTTGAAACATAAAATATATATATGAAGTTAATCACAAGAATTTCACGTATCATTAATTGACAGTACGTTTAGAATTTTTTATTGGTATTTTATACATTTCTGTTTATAATATACTAAAATAAAAAGATTCCCCTCTTTATTACCGGAATGACAATTCAAAGACCCCTATGTGTTTAACCACGTAAAAAGAAGACGAGCAAGCAGATATAAGACACAAAAATAGGAATTGTTGTGGATCGTGAAACGAAACGACAGAAATCTATAAGTTTTTCAAAAGTCACATTAAAACTCAAACTGCCCCCAAAAAATCAGAATGTTTAAAGTTTCGAGCAAATTATTTAGATTTATTTATGGAAAAGAACTGGGTGTAACTCATATTAAAAAATATAGTTTGTCCACGCAGTTAGAGGGGATAAGAGGGTAAACTTTTTTATTTCTCATTTTACGCGGAAAATTTATTCTTCATAAAAATTTTGTTTTGTTAAAAATATGATTGCCATGAAGTAAGTTAATATGTCATGTACAGGGTGTTCAGAAAATTTAAAAAATCTGAAAATTATGGAAGAGTAAACTACGTTCATTTTAAACGGTATGAAAAACTGTCACTAAGAAAATTTATTTAGAATTGGAATTTATATCAGAATTCAAATTTGTGTATATATCTTCCTAATTCGACTTTTTTTTAAAATTTGTCATAAGTATCAAGTGGTATCATGCGGTAAAACTTACGGTAAAATAAAAATTATTTTCTTCTTATTTATTAAATAAGACAACTAATTATACTCGTAATTATATTAAACTCTTTTTGTTTTTATTTTATTTTTTTTGATGCTTAAAAAAAATTTTGGAAGAAAGTCGAATTAGGCAGATTTATCCACAAGTTGGAATTTTGACATAAATCTTAATTCTAAACAACTTTTCTAGTGACAATTTTTCATATCGTTAAAATTGAACGTAGATTACTCTTAAATAATTTTCAGATTTTTCAATTTTCTTAACACTCCGTGCATGACATATTAACTTACTTCATGGCAATCATATTTTTAACAAAAGCAAAACTTTTCATTAAGAATAAATTTTCCGCGTAAAATGAGACAGAAACAAGTTGACCCTCTGATCCAATCTCACTGTGGACATATTGTATATTATTTTTCAAGTTTTTATTTTTATAAGTGTTATACATGAATCCTTTATTCATTTATAACACTTATAAAACAAAAACTTGAAATTATATTTATTTTTTATTCATTTATAACACGTATGGCAACAAAAACTTGAAATGATGTATATTTTTTAATATGCAAGGTACAGTACGGGATAGTCATTTTCGGTTATATTAAAGGGAAAGTATTCAAAATGCGACAAATGCATATTACTACTTCATTTTTTCAGGAGAAATTGAATTATTAAACAGCAATTTAACGTTTCCAAGTTACAAGCTAAAATTGTTTAGGTATTTTCTAAACATTTATATCCTATTTTACAGATATCTTAATACATTCTTATGCAGATTATTTTAGGAATATTTCTATTTTTCTACTAGCTCAAAATTTTTAAATCTAAAACTTCGTTATTTTAAATCAGCGCCCCATTTTCTGTTAGCCAAAGGTTCGTAACTACCTTTACCTTCAAAATGTTAAATGTCATCTTTTATAGTTCCAGAAATTTGCATATTACGTACATTAGTGTGTTGCGTTATTCATTTGTATTATTTAAAAAATATAGACACAGGCCATCGAGAATATCTCGCTTAATATTAAGCTAAAAAATAGTATAAAAAAATAAAACTAATTAGCGAGTAATTACAATATTATTTTAAACAACAAGTTTCGAAAACGAATCTTTTCACACGAGTGAAACAAGCCGAAGGCGTTATTCATTTGTATTAGTTAAAAAATATAGACACAGGCTGTCCATTTTATCAGGGCCATTGAGAATATCCCGCTTAATATCAATCGTCTAAAAAAAAAAACGTTTTTACAAAAATTGTGTCGATTTATAAGTTACAAAATAGTATAAAGAAATAAAACTAATTAGCGAGTAATTACAATATTATTTTAAACAACAAGTTTCGAAAACGAATCTTTTCACAGGAGTGAGACAGTTTGGTAAAACGAGCCGAAGGCGAGTTCCATAAGTCGTGTGAAAAGATGTGAAAAGATGTTTTCAACCGTGTTGTTTACAATACTTTTTCTAAGACTACAGAAACAACTATTTTTAATAAACTTCTTTAAAAGTGGTGTGGTTTGAAGACCTCAAAACTGATGTTTAGTCGTTAAATAAGTCGGTTTCCATGAAACTGAATAGGCTAGCCTACTTCAGAAAATACAAATAAAAGATGTCAGGTCTGTTTTTGACAGGACTGCGTGAAAAACATGATAGTACTGTGCTTTTTGCACACGATGTGTGAAAAATTACAGTTTCGAGTCATGGCTACTGTGCGTTATTTGTCGTTTTCGAAGGCAGTCGTAGAAAAAAATATTTTGTAAATCAGTAAAAAAAAAACAAAATCGCACTTGCCATGGAGAAGAATGATAAAACAAAACAATTAAAAAATCCGATAAGTTGTTCCAATATTTATTATGCTAAAGAAAACACAAATTTAAAACCGCTGCCCAAGGAATCACTACTTCCACATCCAGATTCTCTATCCAAGTCACTCACAACGAAAAAACTTTGTATGTGAAAATAATTGTTTATGGAACTTTAATAATATAATATTTGAAATACTCTACCCCAAAAACCCATAAAACGATACCCCACATCGGTAGTGGGGTGGGGGTGGTGATAGGGGGTGGTAGTGGGGGGTGGACGAAGTAAAAAAATATTTTGAGGTTTCTGGTTCCTGTACATACACTAAATCACATTTTTTTTCCATCCTTTTTAATAAGGAGGTGGGGGTGGTAATGGGGGTGGCTAATGCCAAAATTTTTTTTGAGACCTTAGCTTCTCTTGTATATACTAAATACCAATTTCATGGACTCTTACCTGCTTGATTTACCCATTTACCCCAAATTTACCCCCCAACCCTTCGACGGAACAAGATGAAAATATAATCTAGTTCTAGATCTCGTTAAAATACATATGTGTACCAAATTTTAAGTCAATATCTTAAACGGTTCCAGAGTAAACGTGCGCACAAAAAAAAGTTACAGACCGACAGACAGACAGAAATTTTTTTTTCGTTCAAACTTAAAATCTCGACGTTTCATGGCATTTTAAGCCTATTTGGACAATAAAAATTTTTTTAAAATTTTTTGTCGTTACTATACTTCCACTGGACGTGGAAGTAAAAATAAAAGTAAATTTAGAGAACAAAAACAAAGTGATAATCAAGACAGCAACAATTGTGGGAACAGTATTCTCAGTTATGCTGATGTATAAATACATCATTGGTTGCTCAGAAAGTTAAAATAACCTTTACATACAATTTTAGTACCATGATAAAATGAAACATGAAATATTCTAACATTTATTGGAAAACCATGCATTTATTAAGAGTATAATCTGCGGTCAGTGAAATGAAGAAACGAATTATTCGGCTTATTTTTGAAGATAGAAACTTCAAATTTTGTACGTATGTATTAAAATATATATTCTAGTTCGTCACGTTTTTAATTTTTTGTTTTAATCAAAAACACGTGATCAACGAAAAAATTGACGTCGAAAAATTGGAATTTACAAAAAACGAAATCGTGACGCCCTAGATAGTCCTTAATTAATTACGTGGATAAAATATAACCTCTTAATTTTCAAACATAGATTCAATAAATAGTTTCCAATTTTGCCGTCAATAGATGGCACTCGCCTCGGCATTCGCATAGCTTTACACGCTCTCAGACTTTAGGGAGGAACTTGTTGTCATGGAGACCAGACGCGAATGAATGCTTGCCAGGGAAGCATTTAGGAGTTGCGGTAATTGTAATCTTAAATTTATTTATAAATTATTTTATCTTACAGGAATGACTTAATAGATGAAATTCTTGAAAATGTTAATACATAAATAAAAGGTGCCAAATAGAGAGGACCGTTTCGTATAAACACTCCTACAAATTTTATTATGAAAATTTGAATTCGGTTTTTAGTTAGGTCAGAAATCAATTTATTCGAAAATATTGCCAAGCAAAATGTACAGGGTGTCCCAGTCAACGCGCTATGCTCGGTTTTCTCGGCAGTTTCTGAGATAAGTTTATGGTTCAAAATCCAGTCTGACGTAGGTTTCCCGAGGAATCTCATACTGCTAAGATATTTAGGAATCCAAGATGGCGGACGAATTTCGTCATCTATGATCCTATTCGACTGAAAATCGATATCTGGGGGTTTTCGGGGATGCGGTTTACGAATTTTTGGTCAAAATTTAGGAATCCAAGATGGCGGACGAATTTCGTCATCTATGGACCTATTCGACTGAAAATCGATATCTGGGGGTTTCGGGGATGCGGGTTATGAATTTTTGATCAAAATTTAGGACTCCAAGATGGCGGACGAATTTCGTCATCTATTGTCCTATTCGACTGAAAATCGATATCGGAGGGTTTTCAGGGATGCGGGTTACGAATTTTTGATCAAAATTTAGGAATATAAGATGGCGGACGAATTTTGCGATCTATAGTCCTATTCGACTGAAAATCGATATCTGGGGGTTTCAGGGATGCGGGTTATGAATTTTTTATCAAAATTTAGGACTCCAAGATGGCGGACGAATTTCGTCATCTATGGTCCTATTCGACTGAAAATCGATATCGGAGGGTTTTCGGGGATGCGGGTTACGAATTTTTGGTCAAAATTTAGGAATCTAAGATGGCGGACGAATTTCGCGATCTATAGTCCTATTCGACTGAAAATCGATATCTGGGGGTTTTCAGGGATGCGGGTTATGAAGTTTTGATCAAAATTTAGGACTCCAAGATGGCGGACGAATTTCGTCATCTATGGTCCTATTCGACTGAAAATCGATATCGGAGGGTTTTCGGGGATGCGGGTTAGGAATTTTTGGTCAAAATTTAGGAATCCAAGATAGCGGACGAATTTCGCGATCTATAGTCCTATTCGACTGAAAATCGATATCTGGGGGTTTTCGGGGATACGGGTTACGAATTTTTGGTCAAAATTTAAGACTCCAAGATGGCGGACGAATTTCGTCATTTATGGTCCTATTCGACTGAAAATCGATACCTCGGGGTTGTCGGGGATGCGGGTTACAAATTTTTGGTCAAAATTTAGGAATCCAAGATGGTGGACGAATTTCGTCATCTATGGTCCTATTTGGCTGAAAATCGATGTCTGGGGGTTTTCGGGGATGCGGGTTACGAATTTTTGGTCAAAATTTAGGAAACCAAAATGGCGGATGAATTTCGTCATCTGTGGTCCTATTCGAATTAGAATCGATATCTGGGGATTTTCGGGGATGCGGGTTGCGAATTTTTGGTAAAAATTTAGAATCCAAGACAGCGGGCGAATTATAACTATATTTTGACCCCCCCCCCCCCCCTTTATTTATGTTATTATTGGAGATAAAAAAGTTTCGTATAAGAGTTGTAGGGTTGTATACATATTTTTTTAAATGCAATTAAAAAACAATTGCTTGCATATGTTACGTGATATAACAATGAAGGTTGCTTTTTTAAATGAAAACACTGTATATTTTTACATATTCTTTTAGATCCTTTATCCCTTATTTCAAACATATAAAGATTGATAGATCTAGTTGTAATATTTTTTGATATATCAGACATTAAATATGCTCCAAATATGCATATAGGTATTTTAGGGTTTCTGACGGAGCGCAGTCAGTGGCGGATTTAGGGAGGAGGGGGGCTATAGAGGCTATAGCGACAAAATCCAAGGGCGGCAATTTTTTTTTAAAAACACCAAAGACATAAAAACAAAAAATTATTATTATTAATATGTTCTATCAGAACATGTTTAATTTATTTGAGAACGTGTTTTTTATATTAACTAGACTAAAGTTTCTTATTATAGTCAACAGTACAGGGTGGTTGTGCAAACGTTAGAACCTCATTTAACTTCTTTATTTTTGGAGTTACGTAAATAAGTTCAAAAATAAAAGTTATGAGATATCACATGTATTTTCCAAACATCATTTCAGCAAAACAACTCAAACAAGTCGAATTTCGGAGATATGAGCTTTACCTTGGTTTTTTTAAATAGAACACCCCCATATATTTTTACACCATTTGAAAGGCCATAGAAAAATCTTTTCAATGATATATGACACAGTATTTTTCTTAAAAACTATAGTATATTTTCTTACATTAAGTCATGGTAGTCCGAAAAATATATACAGTGTATTTCACTTTTTAATTTGTTTTTCTGATTTGAATCAAATTTTACTTAAGTATGGAACAAATTAGGATCTACTTATGACCAGAAAAAAATTCACCTCCTACAAATGCAAAGCCACCTGCGTTACCAAAATATGCGGATAAAATCAAAAAATCATATTAGGCATATTTTTATTGGAAAATTTTGTCAATGAAACTTGTTCAGAATTGTTCAGAAACCTTAACTCCAAAATTTAATCAAAATAAAAAATATATAAATTTTTATTAAAATAATGTCGCAAGTCCGAAAATATCATTTTAATGTGTTTTTTCGTTTAGAAAACTGTACTATGACAATTTTGTTTGAAATTAAACCCAGGCTGCCAGGTAGTTGTAAAGCAATTTACAGTTTTTTTTTAAATAATTATTTTCAAAATTTTTAAATTTCAAGTTTTTCATTTTTTAATTTTGATTAAATTTTGGCCATTTTGGACAATTCTGAACAAGTTTTATTAACAAAATTTTCCGATAAAAAAATGCCTAATATTATTTTCCGATTTTCTCCACATATTTTGGTACCGCAGGTGGCTTTGGTACCGTAGGAGGCGAATGTTTTTCTGGTCATAAGTAGATACTAATTTGTTCTATACTTAAGTAAAATGTGATTCAAATCGGAAAAAAAAATAAAAAAGTTATTGGGGTGTTACCATTTCGAGTGAAACACACTGTATCAATTATTGAAATTCTCCATTTTATTTAAAATAAAGTGAAATTAGACAGAACTAACATATTGTTTATTTTAATTTACATACTTTTGTTTTCCGAGGCTAATTTGATAAATTGTAAATTTATAGTAAATTAGACAAAATTTGTTTAAGATAAGCACCATGTATTATATTATAAATACAAAGCTTTTTTTATGGCGTTTCAAATGGTACATATATGGAGTGTTCCTTTAAAAAAAAGCAAAGTAAAGTTCATATCTCCGAAATGCGACTTTCAATAGGCATGTCCACAAAATTTTAATTTCAATTGGAAATGATAGAATTATCGATATTGTACACTAATTTAACAATAAAAAAAAACCGCTGCCCAAGGAATCACTACTTCCACATCCAGATTTTCTATCCAAGTCACTCACAACGAAAAAATGTTGTATGTGGAAATAATTGTTTAATAATATAATATTTGAAATCGTTTACCTCAAAAACCCATAAAACGATACCCCACATCGGTAGTGGGGTGGGGGTGGTGATAGAGGGTGGTAGTGGGGGTGGATAAGGTAAAAAAATATTTTGAGGTTTCTGGTTCTTGTATACAAACTAAATCAAAAATGTTTTCCATCCTCTTTAATAATGGGGTGAGGGTGGTAATGGGGGTGGCTAATACCAAAATTTTTTTTGAGACCTTAGCTTCTCTTGTATATAGTAAATACCAATTTTATGAACACTTACCTGCTTGATTTACCTATTTACCCCAAATTTACTCCAATTTACCCCCCAACCCTTCGACGGAACAAGATGAAAATATAATCTAGTTCTAGATCTCGTTAAAGTGCATATGCGTACCAAATTTCAAGTCAATATCTCAAACGGTTCCAGAGTAAACGTGCGCACAAAAAAAAGTTACAGACCGACAGACAGAATTTTTTTTTCGCTCAAACTTAAAATCTCGACGTTTCATGACATTCTAAGCCTATTTGAACAATAAAAATTTTTAAAATTTTTTTTGTCGTTACTGTACTTCCACTGGATGTGGAAGTAATATATGTATCCTTATTTTGCCAGTTATTCGTAATAGATATTACCCCAACATAGCGAGGATTTTTGGTAATTTTTCAATAAAAATTCTTGGCCTATGAAGTAAAAAAATATTTTGAGGTTTTTGGTTCTTGTACATACACTAAATCACACTTTTTTTTCGTCCCCTTAAAAAATTGGTAGGGGTCGTAATGGGGGTAGCTAATGTCAAAAATTTTTTTGAGACCTTAGCTTCTCTTATATATACTAAATACCAATTTTACGGACTCTTACCTGCTTGATTTACCTGTTTACCTCCCCATTTACCCCAATTTACACCCCAACCTTTCGATGGAATAAGATGAAAATATAATCTATTTCCACATCCCGTTAAAGTACATACGTGTACCAAATTTCAAGTCAATATCTTAAACGGTTCCAGAGTAATCGTGCGCACAAAAAAGTTAGACCGACAGACAGACATTTTTTTACTCTGAAACTTAAAATGGCGACCTTTCATGACAGTCTAAGCCTATTTGAACAATAAAAATTTTCAAAAATTTTTTTGTTACTATACTTCCACTGGATGTGGAAGTAATTAATATTCTATTTTCAAGAAAAAGAACGCCATTGCCATGTAAACCGGAAGTGATATTTAAAATTTACATGCCTTTGCCTAAATGATCCGATCAATTCTTCTTTGATGTTCAATTATATGTTTCTTAGCGGCATCGATTCCTCGGAAAAAAATACTTATCTCAAAAACTACCGAGAAAATCGGACATAACGCGTTAACTAGGACACCCTGTACACTGTAAATATACATTATATACCTACAGATAGTTTTTCTTTTAATTAAAAACCACTGCCTAAGGAATCACTACAACCGCATTCAGTTTTCCTACTCAAATTACTTTAAATAAAAATTCTTGTGCACCCAACGCGAAATTCGACTCTGTACGACAGAAATATATTTGAACTATTTCTCTTATATTACACAATCTCCGCCTGTTTACGTAGACGGCATATTTCATTGGTCAAAGGGGCACGCCCACCCGTATAAACCTTTTTCATATATATCAATGAAAATATTATTTGTCCTAGGGCAGATTATCCTCTTAAGAAATACTTCTGAAAACCAATTTCTCCTTGCCAACGTGATTTTTCGGTAATCCATTTTTATTAAAAATTATGTTAAAGAAATCCATTTCTATGTATTTCATGTTATCTACGAAACTGGTTGCACTAATAAAATTATTATTGGCTATAGACGAACTTGAAATCATTTAATTTTTGTGACAGTTAATAGTTACAACCTTACTCATGTATTATTATAACTACCATTGTGAGTGAAACGCATTTTTGCGGAGCCGTGGAGAGAAAATACGGGCCCTGTGGAAAAAAATTAAAAAAAAAAAAATTAAAAATTACCTATGCTAGGAAAAAATTATAATACAAATTTTTAACATTTCAACCTCCCCCCCAAACAAGCCCGGGCCCCTCAAGACGAGTCCGGGCCCGGGGGGAATCACCCCCGCACGTCCCCCTCTCGACAGGCCTGCATTTTTGTAAATTTTAAATTCTTAAACGAGTGAGGGTATAACTATTAATAATTGAGACGAAATGTCTGAGAATCAAATTATGTCAAGTTCTTCCATAGCCAACTATTTTTAATAAATAATAACAATAATAGTGCAATCAGTTTAGTACATCACATGAAATACAGACAAATGGATTTTTAGCTTTATTTTCATTAAAAATGTATTCCCGAAAAATCACGTTGGCAAAGAATAATTGATTTTCAGGAGCATTTCTAGCAAAGATTGGGACAACTTATTGGATTTTTTAATTCTTTTGTTTTATCATGCTTCTCCATGGCAAGTACGATGTTGGTTAGAATTATTTTTTTACTGCAAAAAATATTTTTGTAAATATTTGTTTAGTTTTAATGAATAAATGTAGCATATGAAAAGAGAGAAATACTCTATTTAATGCTACCATTTGCTGTCTATTCCAGATTTTTTTTAACACCCTGAAGAGTAAATCTCGAAATCGAACGGTTCTAAGAAAATTTAAATAATACGCAGAGACGAACCCACGGGGGGTTATGGGGGGGTACGCTCCCCCCCCAATGTTGATTGAGTTGGGAAAATCACCAAAAATGTAAAAAAATCTTTATTGGGTATAATTGCAAAAAAACGAATAATGAGTTGATAAAAATTAAATGACACTGTCACTATGACCATTTTTTTATAAATAATCTTAATTGATATTATTTATGACTAGATGCGACTGATGTGAGAGCCACCGAATAGTCGACGGACAACGCACAACGCCGACGGGCCTACGCGACGGGCCAACAAAATAAACTCGTCAACTCGCGGAAATTCGACGTTCGACCCAGTAGACGGCACGGCCAGAGCTTACAATTCACAAAGACTGTCTTACATTAGAAATATTAGAATATTACTCCTTTTTGCCTTTATCAATAAAATGCTTTGTCCTAGCTATAAAGTCGTTGGTTGTTGGTTTATACTGAGTATCACTAATATCAGTTATCACCTCTTAACGAGAGATAATAATAATAACAAATTGTTGTCGGTCAGAAATTGTTAAAATATTAAATTCTTAGAGGACACTGAATCAGAATCTGGGACTATTAGAGAGGTGTACAGACGATCCAGCTGCTGGGACCCGACATTGTTGGTATGCTTTGAAGATAATTGGAATTCCAGCGGACCAGTTCACTTTTACGAATGAGTTCAAAGCATGCCGACAAGGCTGGCTCCCTGCCGCTGGATCGTGTGTAGACCCCTTAATGCTACCTATTGCGTATCACAATGTGAGGTGGGAAGTGGCCGGTAGCCGTACTAGCGCGGACGTTCACGAGCTTGCGCCCCGACTTGCGCGTAATCGTATTGTATCTTGTTTTTCTCCACGGTCATTAAACTATAACGGTTACCTCATCCAGTAGCTTCTAGACGAAGGAGAGCGCGGGGTCAACTTAGGTCTAGCGCCTACATCATGTAGTTTAGTAAAACTTCTTTTGCATAATATTTGTATCGTTAGGCTACTTATAGATTAAGTCTGAAATAAAAAAAAACATAAGGAAATATAAGTTGTAAAAAAAATGGGCAGTTGGCAAATTAGTTGTAGCTTTCCCCCCCCAAAAAAAATAGCTGGGTTCGTCTCTGATAATACGTCATTAAAAGACTCTATTTTGTACAAAAGAATTGTATTATCAATTTTTCATATCCCTTACAATAACGGAGATATCTGACTTAAAGACATTCCACATTTTCGAGATTTTCGTCATAACTATTAAAGTAGGCCATGGATTTCAAATTTCTTTAAACCATTTTATAGCCTACAAAAATCGGCACAATTTTTGCAAACAAATTTTTTTGCATGATTGATATTAAGTGAGCTATCCACGAGGGCCCTGATAAAATGGATAGCCTGTATTTTAAAGAAACTATCTCAAATTTTATACATATCTCCTCTGCAAGTACAAAAATATTATATTACGATATTATTTATTACTTTAAGAACCATTGGTTGTACTTTGCTGCGAAGAAAAATAGCAATCTCACTAAAATATTAAATCTCTCCAAACGTTTAATTAGTTTGCCAAAATGTCTCAAGAGAAACTAAGTATTTAACTTTTCTTAAATTGCCGAATTTCAATTTTGGCATACCTATAAATAAAATAATGATCTTAGAAAGGCTTACAAAAATGGGCAGGTATGGGTAAGGATAATTTTCACATTAAATCATTAAAACTCAACCATCCTATACACCTACCGCCATTTAGTTTTATGTTTAATTTTGAAATTAAGGTTTTAATATATCGTTTATTTTTATTACACTGTATTTTATATCACTATAATAGGTTAAGTTTTTTTAGACAAATAAAAACAGAATTCTAAATTAGTTTTATTTTTTTAACATATATTTAGGTTAAGTTTTAAAATTACATTCTAAAAGTATGTCAAATTTAATGGTAGTCTCTATTTTGTTATATAATAAAATTAAACATAGAATTATACCTAGGCTTGGTTAGGAATTTTTCAAAATTACTATACCTAATAAATTAGTAAAATTAGGTAAAATATTTAGCTTTTCACTTTCACTAACACATCTCAGGATTTTATAAAATTACTAAAATTTACTACTAAAATTGCCTACATTTTATTTATTTTAAGAGATCTTGGTTCTTTGCAGATTTTTTTTTTTTTTTGATAAATAATACATATATTATTATCAGTATTATTATTAAACCCTAGGGTTTTTGCGAAAAAGCTGATTTTACGATATCCCAGCGACATATCTATCTACGCCATGCGCTTCCACTTATTCTGCTGTATGTCCTATATATTTAACTAATAAGCAGATACCCAAAATAATGACCACCGAGCCCGTTTTGTGTCAACCTTATAAATTAGACCTGCTTCTGTTAGAAATAAACGACGCGACATTGCCAGATCTACAGGATCTGGTTTTGTTCATAAAATATTATATACAAGTTAAGTACTGCAGCGCCCTCATAAGAACGTTTGGTTTAACTACTCGTGTATAAAAACGGATAAAATTGGGAAAAAGGAGATCCGAGGTAAAATTGTCGTATACACTGCTGCTAACTGGATTAATTGAATAAACATGATATACAGATAGAAACAAGCCGAGATCCGTTTCGGATCTCGACTTGTAAGAACGGATCTACACTTATATACTATTTATCACGAAAGGATCTCGACTTGTTGAGAAAAAAAAAAAAAAATATATATATATATATATATATATATGTATAGACGGTATATTGATGAGCCCGATATATCGATAGGCCGCTCATAAGCCCGGCATTTCCCGAGTGTATAAATTAACAAATTTATTAAATATGGCGATTGTTATGAATCTTTTCTAATAGGAAGCCACTAGAGGTAGCTAATTATTATTTTTCTTTCAATTATATAAACATGGCATATTTCAGAGCCCGGATATATTTACTGATCCTTTCAAAGCCCGCTGTATTTAAAAATATAGCTAGCGTTCGTTCTCCGTCCCAGCGATGTTGCCAATGTAATCGGGCCTCAGTAGGTTATATTTTTATAATATATATTTCTTTGATGCATGCATCGCCACGAAACACAATATTGTATGGTTAGAAGTACTTGCTATACTGAGCCACTATCATTACTGTTTACAGTAGAGACGCTATTGGAGGGCCAGCTATTAAAGGAAATATATTCATTCTTTGAACGCCAAAAGAATATAACAGTTACGTTTTTTATTATTCATTGTTATGAATTTGAAGATATATTAGAAGAACCTAATAAAATATTAAGTTATTTTTTTATGCAAATAGACATTAATTATTAATAACTGATAATGTAATTACTCCGTAGTAGGCCTATAAGTATTTAAATATTTTGAATTTGCCCTCATTTTTCGTTTTCCACTTTTAAATTATTGCCTCATTCACATTAAAATAAAAAGATGCAAAGGGGTAGAAATTAAATTATGTTCATTTACCTAACAGAGATATATAAAACGAATTGTTTTAATAATACAGTATCATTAGGTACAATAGTAAAAGAATCCCTTGATGCAATTTTTCTTTTGAAACTGTACTTATTTTGAGACAGCAAGTGACCTTTGTGTTTCCGAGTATATGGGTCAAATATGAGCAAAAATTGATTGCCATCAAATAACAACAAAGCATGAAGTTCTCTTTGAAGTATTTATAAGTTTTTTTTATTTAATTTTATTTCACTGTCACTATACTTATAGGCTTAATTTTGAAAAGGTTATTACAATGACCTCTACTACGTACCAGCTGTCCCAAGTTAACATCAATTGAAAGTTGCATTATATGAAATAAGTTTTCAGATTCAGTTTGTCCCACTGTGCAAAGAAGTATCTTTAAAAATTAAAAAACATATATTTTTTTAAATTGCGCAGAACCCTTAAGGTGTAGAGATAAATGTATAGGGACAAAAAGTATCTTCTTTACAAGAGCATAATCGAACCATTAGAAGCTGAGATACAAAAACATTTATTGTGGCTAATGGGAACCATCTTTAATGGCTGCCATTTCGTGTGTTGCACGGATTTTAAAGTGGCTCCCTATCTGAAAAGTTACCTTTTGGCATCAACCAAAGATCAGAAAGTGGCACATCCCAATCAAAAAGTGCAGCTTTTTGGCTTATGTAGCCATGTACCCAACGTACTATAAGGCACAAAGTTCCCTTTTAAGTATGGCAAGCAAAAATGTAATATTTTCTTTTATTGATTATATTTCATACGCTTGCACTAATAAAAATAATAATTATTATTATAGTACAGTACCTAGAGGTAAAACATATGCAAAACTTCGGAATAATGTTATATTGAATGGATATCGTTCATTTTTGGAAGTATAAGCTTCACAGAAAAGTTTCTATATTGTGCGGGGGCTTGCTAATTTATAAGGGGGTGGATGCCACCCCCTCTCAGGTGGTGGCACTTAAAAATATATATATATATATTTATTGGAGCTGAAGTAGAATCAAATTTTAAGAAGAAAAGTTTCTATGTAACTTTTCACATAAATCGATAGTTTTTAAGTTATAACGACTTCAGAATTGCGATTTTAGCTTTAAAAAAAAAGGTTTCCAAGCGGCTTTCGTCAGATATCTCGAAAAGTATTGCTTTATTGCTAAAAAATGTTGCAGACCAATTACAGAAAGTACAAACTGGGAATTAATTATATTTTTTGCTTATTGATGTAGGATTAATAATTTCGGAGATATTTAAGTTTACATTTGGCATCCAAATGTTCATAAGATAATTACATATTTAGAGTGAGAGTTAAATATCTCAGAAACTGTGACACATACGTCAAGGATGCTAATAGGTAGTATAGTAAGTTATTAATTAAGTTTTCAACTGTTTTTTTTATTTGTTTCTATAGCATAAAAAACAAAAAAGTTATGACCGAAGAAATGTGCGTCTACACATTTTTTAAAAACAACGTCGCCATTTTGTAACTGTAATTAGCCAGTAATTAAAAAAAGGAATTTCAAACACTGTCCCTCATTATATAGCATGACGTCAAATTTTTTGGTTTGTATACAACACTTGCTTTAGAAAAAAATACAGTTTAAACTATACAGGTACTTTCGATAAAACGCAATTTTGTTTTCCTTTTCCAAATAGGTATCTCAATAAATATTAGTTTTATTTAAGAATGGGTAGAGACCAAAAATAAAGCTCATAAACTGATAATGAATTTCGCTTGTTTATTTATTTACAGAGATTTAATAGTTTCGGAAATATGAAAGTTTACAAATGGCGTCCGAACGTTTATAAGACGAAAAATGCAGTTTAAATGTTAAATATCTCAAAAATTGTGACACCTACGTCACGCATGCTAAGAAATGAAATTGAAGACAATCAATTGCGCTTTCAAACTATTTTTTACTCGTTCCTGTAGCATAAGAAATAAAGAAGTTATGATGGAAAAATGTGCGTATTTATATTTAGTAATTTAAAGAAATTATCTCAAATACAGTTTTTCGTTAAGATGTAGCATTACCTAGATGCTCATTTAAAGCACTTGCTTTAGAAGAAAATGCATTTTAAACTTTAAAGGTAGTTTCGAAACACTTGGATACCAAATATAAACTTAAATATCTCCGAAATTATTAATCTTACATCAATAAACAAAAAATATAATTAATTCCCAGTTTGTACTTTCTGTAATTGGTCTGTAATATTTATTCGATAAAGTAATTCTTTTCGAGATACTTGACGAAAGCCGTTTGGAAATACCTTTTTTAAAAGCTTTTATTTAACCTGCAATGTTTATTTGTATGTTAATTTGTTTGTTTAGGTCAAATCTTGCGATCAGTGGATCCTTATGTAATTTGATCTGCTGAATCTGAATTCGAAGTCAGAGTTGTCAGATTTGCTCGTATTTCACACATAACCCTAAAAAACACCCCCAAAACAAAAAAGTGGTCTGTTCGGCGGACCATACCAGTGTATCCTTATATATTTGGACCGCTGAAACCGAATCCGAGCCAGTCTGACAATTCTGATATCGGATTCGGTTTCAGCAAGTCCAAATACATAAGAATACACTGGTCTGGTCCGTCGGACAAATCATTTTTTTGGGGGGTGTGTTTTTCGTTGTTGGGGGTAAAAAACGAGCCAATCGATCAATTCTGACTTCGAATCCGGATTCAGCAGGTCAAAATACATAAGGATACACTGGTATAGTCCGCCGGACAGACCACTTTGTTTTTGTTTTGGGGGTGTTTTTTGGGGTTGGGGGTGAAAAACGAGCCAATCTGACAATTCTGACTACGGATTGGGTTTCAGCAGGTCCAAATACATAAGAATGTACTGGTTTGGTCCGCCGGATAGAGCATTTTTTTTGGGGGGGGGGGGGGTGTTTTTTGGGGTTGGAGGGTGAAAAACGACCTAATCTGACAATTCCGACTTCGGATTCGGTTTCAGCGGGTCCAAATACATACGAATATGTTGGTCTGGTCCGCCGGTCAGACCACTTTTTTTTTTTGTGGGTCTGTGTTATTTATATAAAAATTTAGTTTAATAGTTTTCTCAATTTAATGTAATACTGCGTACGGTCATGATATGTTTTCTTAATATATATGGGGAAGCTAGTTTAGGCTGACCTCTTTTTTTTGTGTGTAAACTCTTTTGTGTGTAAACTCTTTTGTGTGTAAACTCTTTTGTGCACAATAAACGCTTATTTATAAAATGAGGTAACGAAACGCTTGTCTGTCGTCATTTTTTTTATTTTTTTGTCGGTCATTTAAAATGCAATTAAATATTTGAAAAAGCATACGTCATCTGTAGATTCCAGAAAACACTTTTCAAGACAGAGCGGATTTTTAAATTTATGTTGTTTCCATTTAAATAAAAATTGACTTCTTTGTATTGTCACCGCATTTTGCGATTTTCGGGTCTTAGATAATTTTATGATCTTATAGAAACATATTTTTAACCACCATCCATCAATTTCTAAATATAAAAACTTTTACTACGTAAAGGGTCATAAAATTATGAACAATCCAATCAAAATTCTGCTAATTTACTAGGTGAGAAATTTGTGCATTTGTCAATTAACAAATAGACCTTTTTACATGAAATCTGAATTGGTTGAATTTTTATTTACACATGAAAAATTATTAAAATCATGTTAAAACAATGTTAGAATACTTTATATTTCCTCCCTCCTATGCTGTTGCATTGTGCTTCGTTCAGATAAGCTGGTACCTTTTTTCTTAACATTCTTCTACCTACATTCAACTTAAATCTGGTGTTGCTTTCTTGCACAGAGCAATAAAACAATTAAAGCGTCTCAAATGCCAAAAGAACTGTTGCCAATGGTATACAAAGCAAGATAGAGTTATATTACAGTATTTAGCCATAAATCTAACTAAAAAATTATTAGTCCTATATTACTATAGCGAAAATAAAATGTATAAATAGAGCATAAAAAATTATTTTAGAATTCGTTAAAATTAAATAATCAAAACATTAGAATAAATTAACTGAGCAGTTGGAAATTTAAATAAAATGAAAATCATTGTTTGTAAGAAATGCTTTAGTACAGAAAAAATAATTTTCAATTTCGTAAAAATACATGGCTAAAACTGCAGTCCTAGAGGTAATGACGTATACTTCATGAAAAGAATTATTTATAGATGGTACAAATTTTGTTCTTTATTTTTTGAACCGACACGTGATATTTTTAACTTCGTTATTTTATAAACAACTCGAAAAATAAAGCAATAAAAGATATAGTTTCACTCATTTTCGTTATAGATTTATGCGTTATTACACTATATTTCTTAAATTATACATAGGCAGTAATTACTTCCACGTCCAGTGGAAGTATAGTAACGACAAAAAAATTTTTAAAAATTTTTATTGTCCAAATAGGCTTAAAATGTCATGAAACGTCGAGATTTTAAGTTTGAGCGAAAAAAAAATTCTGTCTGTCTGTCGGTCTGTCTGTCTGTCTGTCTGTCGGTCTGTTTGTCTGTCGGTCTGTCTGTAACTTTTTTTTGTGCGCACGTTTACTCTGGAACCGTTTGAGATATTGACTTGAAATTTGGTACACATATGTACTTTAACGAGATCTAGAACTAGATTATATTTTCATCTTGTTCCGAAGAAGGGTTGGCGGTAAATTTGGGGTAAATGGGTAAATCAAGCAGGTAAGAGTCCACGAAATTGGTATTTAGTATATACAAGAGAAGCTAAGGTCTCAAAAAAAAATGTTGGCATTAGCCACCCTCATTACCACCCCCACCCCCTTATTAAAGGGGATGAAAAAAATGTGATTTAGTGTATCTACAGGAACCAGAAACCTCAAAATATTTTTTACTTCATCCACCCCCCCACTACCACCCCCCTATCACCACCCCCACCCCACTACCGATGTGGGGTATCGTTTTATGGGTTTTTGGGGTAGAAGATTTCAAATATTATATCATTAAAGTTCCATAAACAATTATTTTCACATACAAAGTTTTTTCGTTGTGAGTGACTTGGATAGAGAATCTGGATGTGGAAGTAGTGATTCCTTGGGCAGCGGTTTTTTTGATGGTTTTTACTTTCTTGCAAGTTAACAAATTATCAGAAAGTTTTTTTGTCTATTTTTATTCAAAATTTGTCTTTTTATTTTTTGCGATTACTAAGACCGGAGATAATAAGAAAAATAGCAGAAAATTCTAATATTGACATACATGTTTACATTTTTTGAAGCAATGATTTAGTTCGGGACTTCTTATTGCACTTGTTACCACACCAAAAACAAATTAAAATAATAAAATCGCGGCAGAAAGAATTCCTTAACCACCTTTTTTGATGCTGTCATCATAAAGTTGTTTAGGGCAAACGCTTTGCTCTTTTCCCACTAATATTTGCGTTAGTGTTTTCTAACTGTGATTAAAATATACTTACCTTTTTTATCTAAATATGTAGGTATATTATTTGCCTACATATAATAAAACAAGAATAGCAGTAGGCTTTATTTTGATTCTAATATGTGTTAAATAAAATGGACATTTCGGACAGAACGCTTTGATTATGCAGACAAAATTAATGTTTTGAATCTAGTTTTTGTCAATTTCCACGGCATACTTGATACGAGTATTTTCTCGATTTTTAAATTATTATTCACAAAAGAATTTTCATGTTTATGTATACGGTTGTTTTTGTTATTTTTTTAAAAAAAATATAAACACATTCGGCGATTATTAATAACAAATTGTTTATTAAATAAACAAACAAATTCACGATAAAAAAAATCGTTTTTCCACCTTGTGGACAATTGCAAATAATAAATTTAAGAATAAAATTTTTTCTTAATAAAATGTTTAAATAATGAAAAAATAAAAAAGTGATTATAAATAATTAAAAACAATTTTTAAGAAATTTTTTTAATAATAATATTTTATAACAAATAAAATGGCAAAAAAATATTTTTCAAAAATAAGTAATTTATCTATTTGTTTATAAAATTTGTTTAAACAAATAGCAATAAAAATTTAAAGTTTATATAATCTTATAGTATTTTTGAATATAAAAACAGTAAGAATAATTAAAATTAATAAAAAAAGATTTCTGACCTCTCTTTCAGTTTTTATTTTTTTGTTAGGTTAAATAATTAATAACTAGTAGACTATAACAATTAAAAACATCGCAATATTATAATCCCATAAAGTATAGTTGACATAAGGTCGCCACGAAGCAAAATAATTTTAGTGGCTTTTGTTTAATAATTATCCGACTTGAAATATAAACGCAAACTCTAAAAAAATTTGTTGATTAACAAAAGGCTCATTTTATGAAAAATCGGTGAAAAAATTTTTTCCTTTGTTTAAAAAATAACATAATTTTTATGAATTTTTAAATTAATATTTAATAATATAAAAAAATATTTTTACTTATTCCGGACGGTTTCAGAGCATCGTAACGGCTTAGTGTTTGCTGCGCGGACCTCTATTTTCAACATTAAATTAAAATTATTAATAATCTCGTTAATAATCGATGTAGATTTTCGGGAGTTGGGACTTTTTTATTTGAAATTTCTTCCTCTTTAAGAATCTTTCTTTAAAATTTCTTAAATATTAATAGTTTTTGAGTTATTTGCAAGAAACGGAACTCGTTATATTTTCAATTTTCATTAGTTTATAACTTTTGCAATTGTTTATGTGCGGGTTTGAAACTTTTGCATATTTTTATAGACGTCATTCCGAATCCAATGCAATCAAGATAGGTGCATGATGTCAGATGCACAATGCAGGGAGACCGACTACAAACATAAATTCAAATAACCATCATAAAAATATATGTGTTCATTAATAAAAAAAACCGCTGCCTAAAAAATCACTACTTCCACATCTAGATTTTCCTATCCAAGCCTTTTACAGCAAAAAAATGTCGATACTATATTTGCAATACACTGTGTAGGAATAATTGTTCACAGAACTTTGATAATATAATATTTGAAATCGTCTATCCCAAAAAGCCATAAAACGATGTGCTACATGGTAGTGGGGGTAGTAGAGGGGGAAGCTGTTGGAAAAAAAATTTAGAGGCTCTTGTACACATAAATCACAATTTTGTTTTTTTATTCCCTTTAATGATGTGGTAGAGGTGGAATAGGGGTGGTAGAGAGGGTGGCTAGTGCCAAAAAAGTATTCAGGCCTTTTGTTTCTTTATACACACTAAATCACAATTTTATCTTTTTATTCCCTTCAATAATCACCTCCAATAATTTGAGCAAAAAAAATTTTTTTACGATTACTATGCTTCAACTCCACTACGTGGATGAGTAAGTAATAAGTATTCCGCAGTTATGACGTTGTTCTCTTTTGCACGTCCAAATAGAATAAAACAATTTAAGTTAGCCCATCAAAATTGTTTTATTTTAAAGACCATGTAGGCTTAACGGGGAACCAAGACAGATCACGTCATGCAGTTAGGTGCACCATACAGTAAAGGGAACCTGACTTAAAAAACCGCTACCTAACCAATCACTATTTCAACATCCAAGTCTCTTACAAAGAAAAAAGGTTGATACTGTATGTGCAGTCCATTATGTGGGAATAACTGATCATAGAACTTTAATAATATAATATTTGCAATCGTCTACTATAAAAGTCCATAAAACAATATGCCATACCGACAGTGGGGGTGGGGATGGTAGTGTGGGTTATAGCTGATGCAAAAAAATGAGGCCTTTGGTAGTTATACACACAAAATCACAATTTTATTTTTTTTTGCCCTTTAATAATGGGGTGAGGATGGTAATGGTGGTGATAGTGGAAGTGGCTGATGTCAAAAATATTTTGAGTAGGTACTTAGCTTCTCGTGCATACACTAAATCCCAATTTTATCAACTCTCGCTTGCTTTGCCTATTTACCATTTACCTCCCATCCCAAGCTTCAACGGAATAAGATCAAAACATAATCTATTTCCAGATCTCATTATAATATACAGGTGTCCCAAATAAATAATATAATAGTTACATTTTTTTATTATTTATTGTTATGAATTTGAAATTACTTAAAGATAACCTAATAAAATATTGTTTTTTTTTGTATGCAAATACACATTAAATATTAATAATTGATAATGTAGTTAGTCCGTGGTGGGCCTGGGCCTCTAAGTATTTGAATATTTTGAATTTGTCAGCATTTATGACATTTTGTTTTTTCTTCAAAATTTGACTTCATTTTTTTCAAACTTTTAAAGTATTGTCTTATTCGCATTGAAATAAGAAGATGCAAAGCATCAGAAATTAAATTACGTGTACTTACCTAATAGAGAAACATAAAACGAATTGTAATAATAGTACAGTAAAATTAGGTATCAATAATAAAACAATCCCTTACAGCAATTTTTCTTTGGAAATTGTACTTATTTTCGTTGAGCCTACAACAAGTCACATTTGTGTTTCTGAGTATATGGATCAAATATGACCGAAAATTGATTGATTTCAAATGACAACAAAGCATGAAGTTCCTTTTTAAGTATGGCAAGCAAAAATTTAATTTTTTCTTTTATGATACTTTCAGTTGAATTGATTATATTTTATATGCTTGCACTAATAATAACAATTATCATTATTAGTACAAGCATAAAAAATATTTGTGGCTGACATTAATTGGTGTTCACAGGTTGCACTCATAAATTGGAATTGTGTGGTATTCTTTTCGGGTTCAAAAGTTACTAACAAAATATGCTTTTTCCTCAATGTTGTGAAAATTAAGCAACCTTTTTAGCAGAGCATACAATTTTCTAATTATAATTAAAAAAACAGCACATTTGCTAGTTAAATTATTATTATTATAAGTAATACGATATAAATAATATACATAAAAATTTGATTTTATAGGTTTTCTCAGTTTAATGTAATACTACGTACAGTAATAATATTTTTTCCTAATGTATATGGGAGGTGGAAAATACCTCTTCCTTTTACGTGTAAATTCTTTTGTGCACAATACACGTTTATTTATTTATTTATTATATTTAAAGTACCGGCCGCCAAAGTATCAAAAATGAGGTACCGAGATGCTTGTCTCGTCATTTTTTTATTAGCCCAGACGACAGTGAAACCCACAAAAACTTGCAAACTGAATATATATTTTTTTAATGAGGTCATGAAAGTGTATAGAATAATATCCTGAAAAGTTTACATTCCGCTCGGATGCAGAACATAAAAAAAAGTGAAAAAAATTTTTTCTTCCATCCATTTTTTCAAAATTTTTAAATTAAGTCGGGGTAGAAAAAAACAAAAAATACAGGTGGATAGACTACGTGTTTCTGAACAAAAAATATCCTAATAAAATTTATCGCTAAAGCTACGGTATTCCTGGAAAAAAATAATGGAGTAACTTTGTCACTCTGCGCGGCCAAGCGCACGATTAAATGCATACTACGGAACCTCTAAAAATTCTTAGCAGTTCTAACGAGTAAAACAAAGCTTTTTCTCTTTCTGATTACATTTTTCTTAGTGAATAGGAGGATAAATAGTGAGTCTGGAGGGAAAATATATAATTATAAACGCATACACAGACACCATACATAACCGCTGAACCGTTACCCTGAATTTTTACGTGCCTTTACTATATTGTATTTATTACAGGTACACCTATCCACATTTCAGCTATATCCAATGAATTCTTTATACATTTGTTAATGTATTGGAAAGTTCCAGAAGTTATATTCAAAACAATCAAAGATATTCTCATAGTTATATGGATAAGATCGTGAAAATCGCAATTTCTCATCATGATCTGATTAATCATATTTTCGAAAAAATGCATACAAGTAAACGAATTTGTGTTTGAACATTCGAAATATATACATTTTTTCGAAATAGTGATATTTTATTTTTTCCAATCGGTCAATTTCTCGGCAAGTTACACCCTCCAATATAAATATTTTTCTAGAAAATGATCAAGCAAGGAAATTAAAATTATGTGAGATGTACTTTTTTGTGAATCCACGTTACTACAATTTAATAAACCATAATAATCATGAAGTGTACATAATTTTTAACAGTTCTCAGTGAAAAAAGAATTTTTTTGAAGGGCTTTTATTTTTTTCTATATTTTTTATTGCGACGATTGAGTTCGGGCGTGTTAATATATATAATAAGTATATTTTTCCCATCCATTCTTTGCTTGTATTATTTAAGACAAAAAAGCATCAGAAAGCTACAATTTCCATCTTTTAAATGAACCATCACTCATATAGATTGAACTAATTTTGATTTAGTGACATGTAATTCAGTGCGTCGGTGTCACAGTCATTCGTATTCAAGCGCGAGTTATAACGTTACACTTGACTATTTTTTCCGGAAAAAACGTAGTTTTAGCGATAAATTTTGTTAGGACATTTTTTGTTCAGAAATACGTGATCTATCCATCTGCATTTTTTATTTTTTCCTAGCTGGACTTGATTTTAAAATTTTGAAAAACTGTTGAAAACAAATTTTTTTTTCACTTTTTTTTACGTTCTCATCCGAGTGAAATGTAAACTTTTCAGGATATTATTCTATACACTTTCACGAACTTATTAAAAAACAATTATTTAGTTTGCAATTTTTTTAAAGTAAATTACCTTCATCGAGTGGGATATATACTTTCCTCGGTCGTTTAAAATGCAATTAAAAATCTGAAAAGGCACACGTCATCTGTAGATTCTAAAAAACACCCTTCAAGGCACAACGGACTTTTTAAAATGTATGTTGTTGCTATTTAAATAAACAAATTAATTTTCTCGTATTGTCGTCGCATTTTGCGGTTTTTGGATATGATGATCTTATAGAAACATTTTTAACCGTAATCTATCAATTTATAAAAATAAAAACTTATACTAGGTAAATGGGTCATAAAATTATGAACAATCGCATCTTTCTACATTCAACTTAAATATATTTTTACAGTTTCGGTAACATGATGCTTTCTTGAATACAGTACAACAGTCCAATAAATCAATTAAAGCGTCTCAAATGTCAAAAGAATTGTTGGGTTATATAGTGCTCTAATGGCCATCAAAATAAGTGAATAAAGGATTCTCTGGCTGCGGCAGTTTTATTGTTTGAATTTGTTGTAAGTATAATAAAAAACAAGTGCTATGAGAAATTTTGCTTCTTGTAACACCTCGTGTAACACTATAACGATTTATTTTTCAGAAGAGAAAATTTGTACTATTTTCCTTATTATCATCGGTCCTAGCAATTGTATCGCAATAATAAAAAGAGCGAATTGTTCACAATAAAATTTTTTAAAAATGCATTTTTTGAATCATGAATCAATTTTAACGCAAGTTGGTGGAACTATGCCCATTATCGGAGTAATCCTTCGTGCCAAATTTTAGCCCAAAATATTTATTCAAACGGTTAGAAACCAATAATAATGTCGAAATTCCATCGCGTTTAATTGCATCAGCTCGTAGGAGGACAATTTATTTTTCAAAATGTATGTTTTTAAATGTATTTTACAATGGTATTAAGAAAAAAAATCTTCATTTAAACCATTTTTTTTTTTAAATTTGTTTATAATTTTCAAAATTATAGTTATAAACAAATTGAAATAATTCTGTGGATTCTGTTATAGAACCAAAAACGCAAACGAATTATGAAAATATATGAAATATCTAACATTTTTCTAAAAAAATAATGATCTACTTGCATTTGGGGCCGGGATACGTCAGTTTTTGCTTTTCAGTTGTTTATAAATCAAGAAATTGATATTTCTTCTTAAAATTTCGACCTGTTATTCTTCAATACCTATATTTTTGTGTCACCTAGTTGAAAACAATCCAGAAGCACAATAAGCGATGGGAAATTATTATTGATTTTTAGCCGCTGAAGAAATATTTTGGGTTAAAATTTGGCACGAAAGTTAGTTCAATAAAGGACATAGTTTCACCAACTTTCGGTAAAATTGATTCATTAATAAGCTATGTTTCTTAAATAGCCAAAAAAGCAATTTTTGGTGTTTTTTTTTTTAAATTAACAAATTATCAGAAAGATTTTTCATATACCTAGTCCTATTCAAAACTCTATTGCCAACAATTCGCTATTTTTATTTTTGCGATACGATTACGAAAACCGGAGATAATAAGCAAAATAGCAGAAAATTTCAGTGTTGAAAAATAAATTGTTAAAATTTTACAAGAAGCAATGAACCGATTTAATGAAAAACTGCGTATAGCACTTATACATAAAACAAATTAAAACAATAAGATCACTGCAGCCAAACAATTCAATTCAAAATTTATTTTGACTCCACTATAAAGGTTAAATATTAAGGACTAATATTTGGTAAAATTGTAAGCGGCACTGTGGCAATCAAAATTTAAAAAAAATAAACAATTATTATACTGGATTACTAACAATAATACTTAAAGGTAAAATGCAAAAGTGAAGTAAGACAAAGGAAAACTATACCATAACGTAACCATAATCATAGACCATTACAATAGAAATATATTGACAAATACAGAGATTAGGATTTTAAGAAAAAACAATATTAGTTAAAACTTATAGTTGAGATCTTAAAGTATTACGAAATTTACATAAAGTAAAATGTTTCATGTTGCTGTCTATATTACCAGTATTTAAGATTATGACTTGAAGAAACGCTGTCTAAGTAATCACTACTTCCACGTCCAGATTTCTTATAAAAGCCTCTTACAATGAAAAAAAAAATGATACTATATTTGTACACCACAATTTAGTTCCATATCTCGCTATAATACACAGGTGTACTAAATTTCAAGTCAACATCTCAAACTGTTCCTGAGTAATCGTACGCGCAAAAAAAGGGACAGATAGACAGAAATTTTTTAGGCTCAAACTTAAAATCTTAACCTCATGACATTCTAAAGCTATTTGAAAAAAAATGTTTAATTTTTTTACGATTACTATACTTCCACTCCACTACGTGGATGTGTAAGTAATAAGTATTCAGCAATTATAACGTTGTTCTCTTATACACGTCCAAATAAAATAAAACAATTCAAGTTAGCCCATCAAAATTGTGTTTTTGTAGAGACCATATACGCTTAACAGGCAACCATGACAGATCACGTCATGTTGTTATGTGCGTCATACAACAAAGAGAACATTACTAAAAACCGCTGCTTAACGAATTACTACTTCCACATCCAACGAAAAAAAAAAAAAGTTGATACTGCATTTGCAGTCCATTATGTGGAAGGAAATAACTGATCATAGAACTTTAATAATATAGTATTTGCAAACGTCTTCCCTAAGAGCCCATAAAATGTTATACCACATCGGTAGTGAGAGTGGGGATTGTAGTGGGAGTGTTTCTGATGCAAAAAAAAATGAGGCCTTTGGTTCTTGTACACACACTAATTCACAATTCTATTTTTTTAATCCCTTTTAATAATGGGGTGAGGATGGTAATGGGGGTGATAGTGGAAGTGGCTGATGTCAAATTTTTTTTGAGAACTTGACTTTTCGTACATACACTAAATCCCAATTTTATCGACTGTTACTAGCTTGTTTACCTATTTACCCCTATTTACCTTTCAACGGAATAAGATCAAAACATAATATATTTCCCGAACTCGTGGTAATACAAATTTTGAGTCAACATCATGAATGGTTTTAAAAAATATTTTTTTTTACCATTACTATACGCCAACTCCACTACGTGGATGTGGAAATAATACCAACTTATAGTCGTATCTATCTATCCTTATAATACGTAAAACACCATCCTGCATAATTATTGTTTAATGTCCCGATATTTCTCCATGAAAATTATAGCACCAAAATTAATAAAAATTAAGTACCTATATTATTATTGAATTCTGAATGCAAAAAATCACAAACCTAATTTAGGGATATGGAAACATCAATTTAGTGTAATAAATGGACAAATCCATGTATTTTATATTTTGTTCTTATTCTAATGCCTCTCTTACGATATAAATGCTACCTTTATATCTTTTATCGCTCTATTTGAAATTACGTATTACAATTCAAAACACATTTTACGATGTTTAAAATGCTAACAACTATTCTTCTTTCATATCACTGTACATAATTTATAATTCTTAGTAGATATATATTAAATGAATTCTTGAATTTACAAAAAAATGTTAGACTATGAAACAATACTTGTGAGGTTAAAAAATTGATTCAAATAAAAAGCTTTCATTCATCGATTGTGACTTCATAAAGAAAGTATTTAAGAGGAAATAAGAATCGAATGTTATTGAGTCATTGCGACGGTGCCAAATATCGGGCTATATAACGTGCGATGGATATCAGCTGTATATGAGTCCTGGATATACAGGAACAGCGCCGCCTCACTCGGAAGTGCTGAACTAAAAGTGTATCTCGGAACATGAAAATATAACTTTTTGAAGCCCACCTCAAAATTTTGTAGGAAGGAAGCTAACGTGCTTTGTGGCCATTTAGTGATGATATACACAAGGGTACGTTGATGAGCCCGACCCCGGGCTTCACTACGTCAAATCGGGCTGCACTACAACCGCTCAGTGTATGAAACGGGCCTGTATATGACCATGCATATCTCTATATATATATATATATATATATATATATATATATATATATATATATATATATATATATATATATATATATATATATATATATATATATATATATATATATATATATATATATATATATATATATATATATATATATATATATATATATATATATATATATATATATATATATATATATATATATATATATATATAAAAATATGTAAAAGACGCCTTAAATTCTGTTTGGGTAAAAGTAAAATTTGAAGTACTTGACTTTGCCTTAGAAAGAGTTTGCTGGGGACCACCGGAATTCTTCCATTCGTAGAAACAGACTTATTATTAAACTTCGAAAATTCGTTATGGCTAATAAAATAGTTTAAAATTTTTAAGCAATACGGAAATACCATGAAAGGAAGTCACGACTCGGATTAGCTATTAGCTAATTAAATATAATTATATTCAAAATTATACTCTCAAAGCTGTGTTAATTATTAATTATTATTGGTGACAGGTAAAGTCCTCCGAAGGTCCGGGGGGGGGGGGGTGGCCCCCAGCGCCCCTCTCTGAATCCGCCCCAGCCTATTGTTTTGCTGTCGCCGGCTTACGGGATATTTTTGGGATCGGCGATGAAGGGGGAAACCTACTCTCTATGCCCAGGGCTGACGACAAGGGGGGGGCAGGCGGGGCAGCAGCCCCGGGGCCCGGGCCCGAAGGGACCCGGCATCATCACTGTTAATTACATTTTTGTATTGATTGTATTTCAAATGAAATATGTTTATTGAAAATTAGTATTTTTGATATGTCCCAGACGAGGGGGGGCCCGCCAAATTGATTTTACCCCGGGGCCCATACCGGCTCTCCACGGGCCTGTCTATGCCCTATGTGCCAACCTATACAGTTATATAAAAATCTATTATCTTTGTAGTGTCAATATTACTGTGTGGCTATATAGACGTAATATTTTTCTGATTTACACCTGAAAATTTTATTAAATAAATAAGCAAATAAATAAGAAATTTAGTATGTGTTTATTAAAAACAAATAGACTAGTATTACTATGAGAAGATGCCAGGGCGGAGCCAAAATGCGCGAATATTTTTACCAGTGGCATAGCTTTATCTGGGGTCTAGAAATGTGTAATTGCAATAAAAGTTTCGCGGTCAAGGAACTGTGAAAATGAAGTAGATTAAAACTTGCCAACTGTTACGAGTAACCTTTGTTCAGGAGAAGTGTAAAAATAGTAAGTTCTACTAAACTTTGCCTAATAAAGTTGTTTTATTATTATTATTACCGTCGCCGCCGCTCTACTGCAGAGCACCGCCGCCACTGGTGTCGACATTGAATGTCACGTAATTCTTTCTCATTGGTTTAGAATGATGGAGCGCACAAACTCGTTTCTACGCATATTTTTTGCTGGCATCCTCATAGTAATACTACTTTACAGAGTGGATTCGGTTTGTTTTAAATATTTTAGAAACAATATTTTTACCACACAAAAAGTTCATCCATACAAACAATTTTCTACTTCACCCTTTGGCTTTAGTCTCAAATGATAAAATATATAAATAATACGTATAAATAAACAAATAATAATATACACAAATTCAAAACAATAACTAAATGTCTAAATTATATAATTCACTTTTCGCATAGTTTCTTAATTGATTAATTTTCATATAGAAACAATTGTTAGGGAGAGCATTGATTATTTTAGTTGCTATGTAAGTAAAGCCTGAATGAAATAAAGTTTGTAGTATTGCTGTGGAATATCTAGATCATACCGATGTATGGTTGTGATATCATGTACATCAGACCTATATCTTTATTATTATTATTAATATATGAATCCCATGCGATCTGTCTGACTAAAGGGGATTACCATCGGTCCACAGAGATCATTATTATATAGGTAATGTATTTTATTTCCACTATTTGCCTAGTTTGTGATAACTACGTTTACGTATATAATTTGAAATATTGCTATTATATACCTATATTATAGTTATGCAATTTGGTTATGATGAAATATTTTTTTATGAAGACACTTAAACATGTTCCTAGCTAAATGGGCCTAAATGAATAACTTATCGTACTTGGTAATTTTGGTAGAAATATTTTGCTGATTATTGCGTATCGTGTTAGTACACTTTTTTAGTTTTAGAGGTTTTCATCTGGAAAAAACTATCAGATACATCTTCAGAAAAATAAAAAGTAAAATAAAATAACGCATGGTAATATAGATAAGTAGAAAATTTATTACGTTAATAAGGAAATATTAATACACCAATGTTTAAAGAACAGAGTAGATCATTTCGTACGTAGACGCTACATTTTTTTTCGCTTTGTTCTGTGTCTAATTAAGATAATGGAATGTTTTTAACTGTTTGCGGTCATTTTTTTAAAGCGGTATGTTTTCATTGTTGTGATGTAGTATTGTTATGTATCTATGCATAACGATATGTCAGTTGTTGAAAAATATAGAATGATATTAACCATATAATCACTTTTACTCCTAATAAAACAATATAAACCGCTGACCAAGGAATCACTATTTCCACATCCAGATTCTCTATCCAAGTCACTCACAACGAAAAAACTTTGTATGTGGAAATAATTGTTTGTGGAACTTTAATAATATAATATTTGAAATTCTCTACCCCAAAAACCCATAAAATGATACCCCACATTGGTAGTGGGGTGGGGGGTGGTAGTGAGGGTGGATGAAGCAAAAATATATTTTGAGGTTTCTGGTTCTTGTACATACACTAAATCACATTTTTTTTCATCCCCTTTAATAATGGGGTGGGGGTGGTAATGGGGGTGGCTAGTGCCAAACATTTTTTGAGACCTTAGCTTCTCTTGTATATACTAAATACCAATCAATCAATCAATCAATCAAAACAAATTTATTAGTATTAGGAATTACAATCATGAAATATTAACTTTTCCATCTATACAGGTGCCTACGATATTACTAGCCAGCCTATAAATTTCTTGTAAAAAAAGACATCAATTTCAAATTTTAGGAAGTTATATGGTTGAATACGGTGCATAATTTGATTGCTCCAAGATCTGATTTTCATTTCCGGTTTAACCGGAAACAATATAAACTTTGTTATTTTTAACGGAACACCCTGTATATTATTCGAAATTTGGATTGTCCAAGAAATTCTAGGTCCAAAACATGTAGCATACCATATCTATCTTTGACAATTTTCGAGAAAATAGCGGTTGAAATTGTTATATCCATCATAAATTATTTCATTTTCATACAAAATAAATGAATGTAGGAACAAATCTGTTACGGTTATTTAAGTTTTTTGGTGAGTAAGATTTGATAAAGTCATAAAAATTACATTTCCGGCTAAGCCGGAAGTACTACGAAAAGTGATTTTCAGGCTTAAATTACTTCGATATTTTTAATGGAACACTCTGTATTGAGCAGATTTGTGACATATTTACAGTGCGGGTGAACATTCAGTCGCCGATATCTCAAAAACTATTAGGTTTAGACAAAGGACACCAGAAACAAAAAATATCCAGAAAGGTTAGTAGAATGTAAATTTAAGGTTCAATACAGGGTGTTCCATTAAAAATATCGAAGTAATTTGAGCCTGAAAATCACTTTTCGTAGTACTTCCGTTTCAGCCGGAAATGAAATTTTTATGACTTTATCAAATTTTACTCACCAAAAAACTTAAATAACCGTAACAGATCTGTTCCTACATTCATTTATTTTATATGAAAATGAAATAATCTATGATCAATATAACAATTGCAATCGCCATTTTCTCGAAAACTGTCAAAGATAGATATAGGGTATGCTACATGTTTTGGACCTAGAATTTCTTGGATAATCCAAATTTCGAATAATATACAGGGTGTTCCAATAAAAATAACAAAGTTTATACTGTTTCCGGTTAAACCGGAGATGAAAATCAGATCTTGGAGCAATCAAAATATCCACCGTATTCATCTATACAACTTCCCAAAATTTGAAATCAATATCTTTTTTTACAAGGAATTTATAGGCTGGCTAGTAATTTCGTAGGCACCAGGTATATATATATATATATTAGAAAATTTATTGTACATTAAAAGAAACTTAGTCTCATATGATACATATGACTCTGTACATAATCACTGCACGAGACAGATCGAATCTAGTTGTTAAGTATTGCCGTTTGAAGAGGTGCCAAAATGGGCCAAACTATTGGGCCATAACATTCTTTAACAAACTGCCACAAAAAATTAAAGATTTACCTTTACAACATTTTAAGCAGAGGATCAAAAACTTTTTAATTTCTAAAGCCTTTTATAACTACAATGAATTCTTGGACTGTGATATTTCCGATCTGTCTTAAATTTTAACTATTATTACTTTAAGTTTTACTTGTAATATTTTTATTTTATTTAATTTGTAAGTTTTATTGTTAAATTCTCAATCAATGTTTGTATTATGTATTATTATTATAAAATGACAATTGTCTGTATGTGACTTGTGTAAATGCCAAATGGCATGAAAGCATCAATAAAGTACTTACTTACTTACTTACTTACAATAATGCGCCTGGGTCAGATCTCGGTTCAGAGCCGACCGCACAACCACGTCGCGTAACGTCGTGGTGAATATGCGGTCAGATGAAGTGGGTCTGGTCTCGGCTATGACAATGGATCAAATGGAAGTTAGGGCTCCTGTTTAAAATATAAAAACTTAAACCTAACAATTTGTAAATATAATCATGAAAAAGTTTTAAAATACTTAAGACTACTTAAAGTTAAAACTGAGTTCTTATTAGGGCGCGCACACGCGCACTATTTTTTAAAAAGATTGGGTTGCTGGTACGGGGAAAAACTCAACGAAAAAAACCGTTCGAACCAATGACGACATTCATCCGATGGTCTGTCTGCCTTCGAAAAGGTAGGGTGAAAGGGAAGTTATGATTTAAACGGTTTTGATTTGTAAGAAAGTTATTGGTCGAGAGGGATTTAGAAAAGGGAGAAAAAGGACAAAAGAACAAAAATGAGACGAATAGAGAGAATAGAAAAGGGTTTGAGGGTAAAAGGTGGTGAAAGGGAAATTGTGGTATAGGAAAGTGGAGCTAAGGAAGTTGTCGAAAGATAGGCAACGCCTAGTATGGTAATGGGTGTTTCAAGTTGAAAAGTATGGTATTATGCTGTCTGATTCGTGTAATGTCGCGGGTTAGCGGACTATCGCCGAGTTTGAATTGATAGAATTTTTGCGATATATTCTGGACGAAATCCGTAGTGGGGTTATGTCGTGGCAACATGCGTAGAGATCTCTGAGGGAGGTGTACCTACCAGAGTCTGAAATGAGGCGCATAAATTTATGTTCTAAAACTCCGCATTGTCGTGGCCGGGATGCTGCACCACACCGGCGCCGCGTATGTGATGGCCGGCCTGATTACCATCGTATACAACAATTTTTTATTAGTCCTGTTTAGTCCGCTATCCCGCGCCAGGAGTGGATACAGACTCCTGGACATGGAGTAGACCTTTCGTACAGTCTCGTTAACGTGAGTGTTAAATGTCGGTCTTCTGCCCAAGTTCAACCCCAAATACTTCACGCACCTTTCGATTGGAATTTGGCGACCCCCGATCAAAATTGGTGTTAACATGCGGTTCTCTGTGAACCGGCGCGTGAAGAGTATGGCCTCCGACTTTTCGGCGTTGATCCGAATCTTCCACTTGTCGTAATACGCCGTGGCATGGCCCATGTGCGCCTTTAGCAGCATGTTCGCCGCTTGTGCATTATGCGAATGCGCGTACATGACCGTGTTGTCGGCGAACTTGGCAAGGTTCGCATTCGGAAACTTCGGAAAGTCGGAGACGTATAAGTTGTATAACTAGGGTGATAGGCACGAGCCCTGGGGGACGCCCGCGCGAATATCCTGCCGAGTTGAAAGTTTGTTATTCACCCTCACCTGCAGTGATCTGTCTGTCAGGAAAGAGTGAATAATTAGTTTTGTGATATGCGTAGGGAAGTTCAATGAGTTGAGTTTGTGGAGTAAGTCCGGGATCCATACTGTATCGAAAGCTTTCTCAATATCGAGCAGCACCATGACGGTGCTTTTTCCAAGGTTGCACTTTGACGTCATTCACGATCATGACCACCTGGTGCACAGTGCCCCTGCCTTTCCTGAAACCAAACTGACATTCATCGTCGATGTGGAGTTCATCCTGGGCAGCGTCTAGTCTGACCAGGATGGCCTTCTCCACCAATGGAGATCGCCGACAGCAACGAGATCGGTCGATAGCTGCCGGCGAGTTTGGTGCCCTTGTTCAGTTTTAGGATCGGCACGACCACGGCGCACTTCCATTGGCTGGGCCAGTGTTGTAGCCGTGTTATGTATGTCCGCAAAATGGTTCGCTAAGTCTTCCGCTTTCTGGGCTTCTGTCATAGCCGTCCATCCGTTGGCGTTAGTCAGCGCGGGTATGGCCTCCCGCGTATTTCTCATTGGCTCTCGACAGCTTCCACAGCGAGTTGTCTTGAGGATTGGGCGCTTCCAGCTTATCCCGCCATTTCCGGTTTTTGGCGGTGTTGATGGCGGTCCTGATACGCCGTTGCAGTCTGCCCATCTCGGCCCTAGCGTCGACATCACGATTTCGCTGCCAAAGCCATCTCAGTCGATTCTTTTCATGGATGTCTTGTATGACCGTCGCATCGAGTCGGTTTTTGTAGTGATTTATGGTTATCGTAGTTGCAACACTTTGCTTGGCGTTCAGGTGCAGCCCTCGAGTTGATCGTTAAGTTCGTCCATCCGTACCAGCAACTTATCGATATTGACCAACGAGGCCATCCCCTCCGTCGAGTCCCAGAGCCGACGGAGTTTGTCCGTCCCGAATCCGGAAGGGTTTGTGGATGGTGGGCTCCTTCGGTCCGTTTGAGACGAAGGGGACGGTTTCGCCATTTGTTATTACTGGTGCTGCTGCTGTTGGGAAGGTTGCGTGGCAGGCCTAACTTTCTGGGGTTCTAGATGGGGCAGGGGCAGGAGTTGGGACGACTGTGCCCTCCTCTGCGTCCAGGCGTTGACTGTGGGCAGTGGTGCCGCCACGTACGTCATCTGAGGTGGGGAAGGTACTCTTGTTGATCTTACGTCCATGGCTTCCAGCTTCCTCCTGTACACGGTGCAGGCGACGCTGTTGGCCGTGTGGCTCCCGCCACAGTTGAAGCACACCGCCGGTTCGTCCCGCGGCTTGGTACACACCTTCGTCAAAAGTTCTCAAAGCATCGACCGGTTCTGTCCGACCGGTCGGAAGATCAACGGTTTCCGGCTCTTCTATTTTGGCTCGTCTGTGTTATGCGAAACGCGGATATCAAAATTTTTGGGGAATTTGGTGGGGTGGTATCACTGTTTTTTGTAGGTTATGTCGAAACTGAGTCTTTTTGGTTATGTTTGCCGGAAATATTTGCGGCAACAAACCGGAAAGGGGTTTAGAGAGTTATTATGTCAGTCACTTTTGGTTTATTTTTTAGAAAAACTCACTGTGAGCCCAACTAGGGGCTGCCTCCAGCCTCACGGGCTTCTGGGTGGGGGGGGTCGCTAACGATTTGGGCAGCTGCCACACACTTTATATACAACTTTCTGAGCAAAATAATATTTTCACGTTCACGACAAAATAATGACATGTACCCGGTAGCACAGCAATTTGAACTCCACTAAATATCAATTTTATGGACTCTCATCTGCTTGATTTACCCATTTACCCCAAATTTACCCTGATTTACCCCCCAACCCTTCGACGGAACAAGATGAAAATATAATCTAGTTCCAGATCTCGTTCAAGTCAATATCTTAAACGGTTTCAGAGTAAACGTGCGCACAAAAAAGTTACAGACAGACAGAAATTTTTTTTTCGCTCAAACTTAAAATCTCGACGTTTCATGACATTTTAAGCCTATTTGAACAATAAACTATACTTCCACTGGATGTGGAAGTAATTATTTTTTTTCTAATATATAAGATTGACTTTTAGTGTCCGTCACCGATTTATTACTTTCTTAAAAGTAATAATCTGCATCTTGTATGCATTCTGACCCACCCGGCTATTTAATATTCTTTCTTTAAGAAATGCAAAAGATTTTCTTGTATTTTGACATCACATATGAAAAGTACACGTTTTCAGCTCTTAAGACGGCCATACCTCCAAAACAAGGGGTTTTCGAGGGTTCTCGCCATTTGAAGATTTAATCAGCATCAAATCAACTAACAAAATCCAAAATTTCAAAAACATTTGACTGAAAACAAAAATCAATGTATTTTGTGCAGGGTCCTTTGTTATTAACAGTAGGTACCTAGATAATAAAAAATAATAATAAGTTGTCTTGCCCATCCATGGGAATAAATAACAAAAAAATATTTACGAAAAAGAAAATTTAAAAAAAATTTCAATTTTTTTTTTTAATTCTGTTACTTATTTATTCCCATGGACGTCTAGGAAAAGTGTGTATATATGTTTTGTACTTTTTTAAGAAATAAACGCAATTCCTTTACGTCCATATACACACACACTGATGCGATTTTTCAAATGTATTGCTTTTCTCAGATTTACTGTTTTACTGTAATCGCTGAGAAGATTCCTGGACTTATTCCTCGACGTTTCATGACATTTCAAGCCTATTTGAACAATATACTATACTTCCACTAGATGTGGAAGTAATTATTTTTTTTTTCTAATATCTAAGATTGACTTTTGGTGTCCGTCACCGATTTATTACTTTCTTAAAAGTAATAATCTGCATCTTGTATGCATTCTGACCCACCCGGCTATTTAATATTCTTTCTTTAAGAAATGCAAAAGATTTTCTTGTATTTTGACATCACATATGAAAAATACACGTTTTCAGCTCTTAAAAGGGCCATACCTCCAAAACAAGGGGTTTTCGAGGGTTCTCGCCATTTGAAGATTTAATCAGCATCAAATCAACTAACATCCAAAATTTCAAAAACATTTGATTGAAAACAAAAATCAATGTATTTTGTGCAGGGTCCTTTGTTATTAACAGTAGGTACCTAGATAATAAAAAATAATAATAAGTTGTCTTGGCCATCCATGGGAATAAATAACAAAAAAATATTTACGAAAAAGACAATTAAAAAAAAATTTTTTTTTTAATTCTGTTACTTATTTATTCCCATGGACGTCTAGGAAAAGTGTGTATATATGTTTTGTACTTTTTAAAGAAATAAACACAATTCCTTTACATCCATATACACACACACACACACACACTGATGTGATTTTTCAAATGTATTGCTTTTTTCAGATTTACTGTTTTACTGTAATCGCTGAGAAGATTCCTGGACTTATTTAAGGATATATTCGTTTTTATTTGATCAAAATCGGTTGAGTAGGTATAAAAATAGTCAATAAGAAGGTGCGGTACCCTCTATAATAATCCAATGCAGTCGTGTATTTATACAAAATATATCCAACTACATTATTCTCCTTCGAGTCTCGTGAGATAAAGTTTTTACCCCAAAAGTTCTGCGACCGGACCGCAAGACATTAACCCCCCCCCCCCCCCCCCCGTTTTCGAGGGTGGGGAACACGATGGTGACAATATTTTCTGCTCTAGCGTCCAACTGCTACCTCCAAATCGAAAAAACCACCCCCATTTCCGATTTTTCGACGCTATTGGCTTGCAAGGGCTTGTCGGATCGGGTTTTTCTTGATCAGTTTGAATAAAATAAGTAAATATTGACCACAGGTGACCCAACTCACCGCCAGGGGTTGAAACTCCTCACCCCCAATACCAAAATGCGACGAAAATAACGAAAATCAGCTGAAAACCGGTATACCCCCGTTTTCGAGGGCAAGGAATACGATGGTAATAATGTTTCGTGACCTACCCTTCACCCACTACCCCTAAACCTGAAAACTACACCCTTTTCCGATTTTCCGGTACTATAGGCTTGCGAGGGCTTGTCGTATCGGATTTATTTTTTGGTCAATTCGAATAAAATAGGTAAGTATTGACCACACCCATGTGTTGAAACTACCCCCACCCTTAATAACGAAGTGCCACGGAAACAACGAAAAGCAGCTGAAAAGCGGTATACCCCCATTTTCGAGGGCGAGGAATACGATGGTGATAATATTTCCCGACCTACTCTTCACCCACTACCCCCAAGTCTGAAAACCAACCCCTTTCCCCCCGGGGGTTGAAACTACCCCCACCCCAAACAACGAAATGCCACGAAAACAACGAAAATCAGCTGTAAAGTGATATACTCCCGTTTTCGTAAGTGGAGAATACGATGGTGACAATATTTCCCGACATATATCCTTCACTCACTACCTCTAAACCTGAATTCGATTTTCCGATGCTAGGCTTGCAAGGGCTTGTTGGATCGCTTTTTTTATCAATTCGAATAAAATAAGTAATAAGATTGACCACAGTTGACCTAATCCATCCCTGGGGGTTGAAACTACCCCCACCCCCAATAACGAAATACCACGCTACGCTCTTATATTTTATTAAAAACCGCTGCCCAAGGAATCGTTACTTCTACATCCAGATTTTCTATCCAAGTTTCTCACAAAGAAAAAAATTTTGGTACTATATTTGCACTCCACTATGTGGAAATAATTGTTTAGGGAACTTTAGTAATCTAATATATGACATCGTCGACCACAGCAACACATAAAACAATGTCACATCGGTAGTGGGGGTTGGGGTAGAAGGTGGTGGTGGGAGGGGGGAATGAGAAGTAAAAAAAAATGTTGAGACCTTTGGTTCTTGTACACACACTTAATCACAATTTTATTTTTTTCACCCCCTTTAACAATTGGGTGGGGGTGGTAAGGGTAATACAATTTTTGGAGACGTTGGCTTCTCTTATTTCTACTCAATATCTTAAACGGTTCAAGAGTTATCGTGTGCACAAAAAAAAATACAGACAGAACAACAGACAGATTTTTTTAAACTTAAAATCTCGACGTCTCATGACATTCTAAGCTTATTTGAACAATAAAAATTTTCCAATTTATTTTTTGCGCCACTATACTCCCACTGGATGTGGAAGTAATTAAGTAGGTCCTGTTGTTTTTGTTTGTTTTGTCTTGGTTACATATTTATTATTTTCCTTAGTTTAACAAATGTCACTGTTCTTCACATGTAAAAGGGGGTGGTTTCTCAGGTTTAGGGGTAGTGGGTGAAGGATATGTCGGGAAATATTGTCACCATCATGTTCTTCGCCCTCGAAAAGGGGAGCATACCGCTTTCAAGCTGATTTTCGTTGTTTTCGTGGCATTTAGTTATTGGGGGTGGGGGTAGTGGGTGAAGAGTAGGTCGGGAAATATTATCACCATCGTATTCCTCGCCCTCGAAAACGAGGGTATACCGCTTTTCAGCAGATTTTCGTTGTTTCCGTGGCACTTCGTTATTGGGGGTGGGGGTAGTTTCAACCCCTGAGGGTGGTTAGGTCACCTGTGGTCAATATTTACCTATTTTATTCGAATTGACCAAAAAAAGAATCCGATACGACAAGCCCTCTCGCAAAGCCTATCACCGGAAAATAGGAAAAGGGGGTAGTTTTCAGATTTAAGGGTAGTGGGTGAAGAGTAGATCGGGAAATATTATCACCATCGCATTCCTCGTCCTTGAAAACGGGGGTATACCGCTTTTCAGCTGATTTTCGTTGTTTCCATGGCACTTCGTTATTGGGGGTGTGGGTAGTTTCAACCCCCGGGGGGAAAGAGGTTGGTTTTCAGATTTAGGGGTAGTGGGTGAAGAGTAGGTCGGGAAATATTATCACCATCGTATTCCTCGCCCTCGAAAATGGGGGTATACCGCTTTTCAGCTGCTTTTCGTTGTTTCCGCGGCACTTCGTTATTAGGGTGGGGGTAGTTTCAACACATGGGTGTGGTCAATACTTACCTATTTTATTCGAATTGACCAAAAAATAAATCCGATACGACAAGCCCTCGCAAGCCTATAGTACCGGAAAAGGGTGTAGTTTTCAGGTTTAGGGGTAGTGGGTGAAGGGTAGGTCATGAAACATTATTACCATCGTATTCCTTGCCCTCGAAAACGGGGGTATACCGGTTTTCAGCTGATTTTCGTTATTTTCGTCGCATTTTGGTATTGGGGGTGGGGAGTTTCAACCCCTGGCGGTGAGTTGGGTCACCTGTGGTCAATATTTACTTATTTTATTCAAACTGATCAAGAAAAACTCGATCCGACAAGCCCTTGCAAGCCAATAGCGTCGAAAAATCGGAAAAAGGGGTGGTTTTTTCGATTTGGAGGTAGCAGTTGGACGCTAGAGCAGAAAATATTGTCACCATCGTGTTCCCCGCCCTCGAAAACGGGGGGGGTTAATGTCTTGCGGTCCGGTCGCAGAACTTTTGGGGTAAAAACTTTATCTCACGAGACTCGAAGGAGAATAATGTAGTTGGATATATTTTGTATAAATACACGACTGCATTGGATTATTATAGAGGGTACCGCACCTTCTTATTGACTATTTTTATACCTACTCAACCGATTTTGATCAAATAAAAACGAATATATCCTTAAATAAGTCCAGGAATCTTCTCAGCGATTACAGTAAAACAGTAAATCTGAAAAAAGCAATACATTTGAAAAATCACATCAGTGTGTGTGTGTGTGTGTATATGGATGTAAAGGAATTGTGTTTATTTCTTTAAAAAGTACAAAACATATATACACACTTTTCCTAGACGTCCATGGGAATAAATAAGTAACAGAATTAAAAAAAAAAAATTTTTTAATTGTCTTTTTCGTAAATATTTTTTTGTTATTTATTCCCATGGATGGGCAAGACAACTTATTATTATTTTTTATTATCCAGGTACCTACTGTTAATAACAAAGGACCCTGCACAAAATACATTGATTTTTGTTTTCAATCAAATGTTTTTGAAATTTTGGATGTTAGTTGATTTGATGCTGATTAAATCTTCAAATGGCGAGAACCCTCGAAAACCCCTTGTTTTGGAGGTATGGCCCTTTTAAGAGCTGAAAACGTGTATTTTTCATATGTGATGTCAAAATACAAGAAAATCTTTTGCATTTCTTAAAGAAAGAATATTAAATAGCCGGGTGGGTCAGAATGCATACAAGATGCAGATTATTACTTTTAAGAAAGTAATAAATCAGTGACGGACACCAAAAGTCAATCTTATATATTAGAAAAAAAAATAATTACTTCCACATCCAGTGGAAGTATAGTTTATTGTTCAAATAGGCTTGAAATGTCATGAAACGTCGAGGAATAAGTCCAGGAATCTTCTCAGCGATTACAGTAAAACAGTAAATCTGAGAAAAGCAATACATTTGAAAAATCACATCAGTGTGTGTATATGGACGTAAAGGAATTGCGTTTATTTCTTTAAAAAGTACAAAACATATATACACACTTTTACTAGACGTCCATGGGAATAAATAAGTAACAGGATTAAAAAAAAAATTGAAATTTTTTTTTTAATTTTAACGGTTCGATTCGATCACTCTCCGTGACCCTATCGTTCATATGACCTGACCGAACACGGAACTTCGGATGGTATTTTCTACTAAGATATTCACGATCGGTGCGCGGCGAACGAGAACCAACAGATCATCTCGCAAACAAAATTTTAAAAGGAGGTATAATATAACAAATATATGCTCTGAATTGTAATAGAAAATATATTATTATTTCCAAAATGTTTCATAATTCAGCGAGATGAAATGCAGTCATAATTTATAAAACTTGGAAATTGATAATGTTTACTTTAAATAGTGTCGGTACCTTTTATTGATTTATTTAAAAAAATATAAAAGTTCCGCGTTACTCCACACTAAATTATTTTCGGGGGGAAAGTGCTTAATACAAAAGAAAATACATCAAAGCACAGGAATGAACGACGAAACAGATCTCATCGCGAGCTACGTCTCTCTCTAATCGATGACCATGTACCTACCGGGTCATATGAACGAATCTTCATGAACGGGTCATTTGAGTGATTGACCTGGTAAAACCCGGTTCACTCAAATGAGCCGGGTCTTACCATCACTACTTTCCAGGACCCCTATTCTCTAGTCAAGAGAATGATAATTTCGGGAGAAGAGAATCGGGGTATTTTTTCTCTTTTTATTTCATTATGTTTCCTATTTCTTTCTATTTCCTTTCTTCCGAAATGACCATTCTCTCGACTGGAGAACAGGGACTAATGTTTTCACAATGAACAGTGGCGAAAAAAAGTTATAGATACGGGTCTTATTGTTTCCCTCTCACTCTCTAGCCGTGTAGGCACATGGAGGTAGAATATAAATAAGGAGTAGCCATAAAGCTTATATCCTTAGTGATGGGCGATATCGTGATTTTTCAATCACAACGTAAATCGTTACTGTGATTTTCTTATATCAGTGAATTTAAAACGTGATGTGATCACGACTTTTATAATACGACGTACGGGAGAAATTGTTAATTATTATATTGGTCTTGGTTGAACCACGGCAAGGCAACGAAATACGGAAGGAAAGTCGTGATCACGTCACGCTTTTCTGCCAACTTTACTAACAATCGTTACCTGTGATTTCTTAATATCAGTGATTAAATCACAGTTCGTGATATATCGCCCATCACTATATATCCTAGAATAGGCTAGTCCAACACGCTGTCACTTTGCTTTGTTTGTACTACAGCACCCATCTTTTGTTGGTAAGTTGGGGTTTTTGTCAGGCCTAAAGGGCACCATACACGTTCAGCAATAATGTCATTCCAGCAGATCATTACAGAAACATCATTACAGTGGCGATCTGGCCAGGTCGGCTAGTCGGCAAATGCCGACTGGGCCCTAGGGTCGCGTTTAATGAGGGGCCATGCTTATCAAAAAAAATTTGGTAAGGGAAAAATTTTTTTTAGATTTCTCCTCCTCTGCACGTTAAAAAAATTTTTTTCGGATTTCTCTTCCGCTCATCAAAAAATTTTTTCGGATTTCTCCCCCCCGCTCATCAAAAATATTTTGGGACGATGTTTAGATACATGCGAAGCAAAAATATTCAAATCGCTGACGAACTGAGTTTGAATGTTTATTGTAAAATGCCGACTAAGCCCTATAGATACCCAGACCGCCACTGCATCATTACTAAAAATTTCCCCGTCATTCCCTGTCATTATTTTTCACACCTTACATGTCCATTATTTAAGAAAAAAGAATATCTAGCTATAATTATTGAATTAATAAGTATGATTGAAAAAACGCGAAAATTCAAGTAATGAGATTACTGAACGTGTATGTCGAAAACCCTAACTTACCAACAAAAGATGGCTGCTGTAGTACAAACAAAGCAAAGTAACAGCGTGTTGGACAGGCCTATGAGAAACGGCCGCAGAAGGCGTGGCTTGTGATCATATTGTCATGAACGGCTCGCCAGGTCCTGATTTAACAAAAAGTTTATACAGCATTTGAGGAGGATACATGTTAGTTGACTTTACACATTGACATTACCATATATCAAGCCAATAGAGTAATGAATGAGATGACGGTTTCACATTTCAAGCAAATATAATATAATATAATCTAAAATACAACCTAAAATAAATAGAAAATAGTTTCAACATATCTTTTAAGTACAGACCTGTTTTAACCTGTGAAAAGTGATTCCAAAACATTTCTTCTTATCGATACTACTTTGATTTTTACAGCTACTTGGCTGGCACGAAATCATATGTTATGGCGAAAAACACTATTTTCTATCAAAAACATTTATTTTATAATAATATGAAACCAAGATACATGTCGCGTTTTGTTGACGTTTCGATGTTACTAAATTGAGGAATGTGCTGCCACATTCTGCTTCTTATGGCTACTCCTTATTTATTCAACCTCCTTAATGTGTAGGCGCATATGGCAGCATATGGCATATGTAATAGAGATGGGCGGTCCGGACAGACCCGTTCCAAGTGAACGAATCCGGAGGTGGAACGGGTCCGACCGAATCCACGATGTCGATCGAATCGGGTCTTCGGTCCACGGGTCCGTTGATCTGGCTACGATCTGATGAGTGCTTGGATAGATTTGAAGTTTGAGTTGACTGTCAGCTCATCGCGTCATAAATAGTAAATACCGCACGTGCATATAGTGGAGTGCAATTTAATTTCGATCTTTCAGCCCGTTGGCACTTTTAGAGAAAAATGTATGACCTTGCCAGATATGTACCTGACACCCTGTAGATTAGGAATCCACTTGTCGTAAAAAAATCGTAATGAATATAAGGGCACAAATCAAAATTTTTTAACTAACCACACCACGTGATAGAGCCAATCATGAAGCATATCTTATTCAAAAATCATTAAATTCTCTGTAGAATTTCTATTTTTAAAATAAATAAAGAAACGAACTTTTACATTGGCTTATATGGCAGTAAAAAACAAAAATCCTCATTTTCTCCGTTCGACTACAGCTGAAAATTAATTATTTTTCGAACAATTTTTCTTTCCCACGACGATATCTCCCAAACTATTACATTTATTTAAAAAAATAATTCTTTACAAAATGTTTGTTATATTTTTCAGATTACAATGGTTCTTAAATCAGATTTTTTGAGTATCTAATAACCAAGATATTTAATAATGTGTAGCGTGATGTCAATTTTCGAAGCTTATCGGCTGCTGATTGAAATTGTTTGCGGCTTCGAGCCCCCACTCACTGTTATTCTGTTTCAACAACCCCCTCTAACTTCGGGAGCACCCAAGTTCCACTTGGGTGAATGGATACGTACACAGGACTGTGAACTTTAGTTACTCTCAGTAACTCTCTCTAACTCAGTTAATTTATTTTACTTTTTCATCTGTAGGTAAATTGACGTGTACAAATCCAAATTTCAGATTACGACGAAATAGAGTTTCTCTGAAATTTTTGACATGAGATCTGGGAGGTTTAAGGTAAAACGTTGTTGAATATTATTGCAATCGGTGCACCAGGCCGGCTCCAGGGAGAGCCTAAAAACAATTGTCGTATCTAAAAATATTTCAAATAAAAATTGTTTAGAATGAGAAGAATCACTTAAAAGCGTATCTTGGTGCAAAAATGAAAGATAATATAACAAAATTAAAGATATACACTATACACTTTCTTCATCTAATTCAAATATATTTTTATTGATATAGTTGACTATACAATTCTTATGCGTGTAAAAAATTTCGGCGTATTTGATCTTTACCACACCGCCAGAGAAACAGACATTTTATACACGTATAGGAATAATTGTGTAGTCAACTTTAAGTAGTTTTTTATTTCTTCTGAACGAGGAGTTCTTGCAGGACTTTTTTCCCATGCAGGAGCATAAATAGATGCATGACATGTTTTTTTTTTACAAAAACAAACCTTACTGCCTCATTCTAAAAGAATAGAATTTTTAAAACATCAAATATCTAACGACTTGTATAAGTTCGTAATACTGAATTAAGTGTGCGAGTAGCGTTCTTTTATGTACCTATATTTTCCTTTCCTTTCCTCTCCTTTCCTTTCCTTTGTCAGTAAATGTATTTTTAAGTAGTCTACTGATCTGTCTCTTGGACTTACATCAGTCCAATTCTAAATACTTCATACTTCTCATACCATTTATGCTTTAAAAAACCTTTCTCAAGAATTTTACATATTTTGGTAAATGCCAGATCTCTTCTGATTTTACGTTTTCCATTTTTATTTTTATTGTTAGATAGCATTTTCTATTACGACTTAAGAAACATGAAACATGATATTTAGTTTCCATAGCTATTAAATCGTTAGCACCAATTCTTTCGAAAATTATTGGATTTATTGAGCTGTTATTAGTCTTATTTTTCTTTCTGTATTCGTGGTTATTACTTGAGAGACCTTATTTACTGTTGATGCCTTTTGACAAAAAATACATTTCTCTATAAAAAAAATTAGTTTTACGCAAGGGCACACCTGAAGAAGTTGATGGACAGGCACTGGATCCATCTGAACTGTTTTCAATTTCTTTCTCTTTTACTATTTTTTTTTCTTTAAATGTTCTATATGTTTTTGCTAGTAAAACTAGAATAGCAATTTCGGTGCCAAACCAAACCGTCAAAACTGTTTGTTTTTCGAAATGATATAGTTCGAGAATATATCTCGTCTTCTCTTTGGTTGCTTATTTTATTTTTATTTTTTTGGAATTTCAAACAATCAATAAATGTTGCAAATGATTTCTCAGAACCTTTGATTACAGGGGCCGGTTTCCTACAAAATTTATTACTACACTAAACTTTATTTTTGTCTCTACCTCACTTTTAGAACTTGTGACGTCAGTAATACTTTCCATTTTAATTTCTTCTGAAAAGCACATACATCATAAGGTCGAAAATTTTACTGAAAAAATACATACCAGCTGAAAATATCTTGCAAACAGTAAACTAAGGAGTTTGTTATAACGTGTTAATCTATTACATACAAATTTTATATAGGTCAATATAACACTGAATTAATATAATCAACAAACACTTATATTTATTCCATATTAATCATTTTCAAGACAAAAAATTAAAAAATATCACAAACCACAAGTTACAATGCGTGTGTCTATTTAAAGTCATGCCTTTGCGGGAAGCAGCGCGGGTTGTTGAAACAGCTTTAAAGTAGTGGGACAGCGTATATCTCCAGCGAACGTGATGCTGCCTATATGCTTCGAAAATTGACATCACACTACATATTATTAAATATCTCGGTTATTAGATCCTCAAAAAATCTTATTTACCTTAGTAATCTGAAAAATATAGCGAATATTTTATAAAGAATAATTTTTTTTGATAAATATAATAGTTTGGGAGATATCGTCGTGGGAAAGAAAAAGTGTTCGAAAAATAATTAATTTTCTGCTGTAGTCGAACGGAGAAAATGAGACTTATTGTTTTTTACTGCCATATAAGCCAACGTAAAATATCATTTATTTATTAATTTTAAAAATAGAAATTCTACAGAGAATTTAATGATTTTTGGATAAAATATGCTTCATGATTGGCTCTATTGTCGACGAGATTGCTGCGTGCGGGGGCGAAATAGGGGCGGCCAGTCCTGGGGAAGACCCCGGATTGAGCGGTAGGAGGTCACAAATTTATGTAATGGAAGTCGGGCGCCAGCGCCTACCTACCTATGCGTATCACGCAGCTACTGCCGACCTCTCAGGGTTAGGTTCTGGTGAGCTTCGGGGCAGTGAGGTCCGTGGAGGACGGAGGACCAACCCCCTATCCTTCAATCACGAAAGTCGCCCTATCCTTCAATCACGAAAGTCGGCGCGTTAAGCGCAGCCAGTGAGGATGCCTCAGGTCAGAGAAAAAGAAAAAAGTAACAGCGCGACGAACACCGTAACCAGGCTTAAATCTACCTGGCTCTCAGAGAGTTAGTGTTCGTCGTTCTTCCCGCGAATGGGGCTACTGCGCCCGAGACTCTAAATTGTTAGGTATTCTGACCTGCGCAGGGGTCCTCAAAGGTGGACGGGCCGACCGACAGGGCTATAGCGGATTGTCACCTGACGATGACTACTTTACGCTTGGAACTTGGAAACTGTCCCGGTAAGATGACAGAGTAACTAACACCAGGTAATTCGTTGGGGGTTAATCTCCGCTTAATAGTCCATGTACAGATGTACCAGCAAGCAACAACAAGTCCTATCACAACTATGGTGGCTAGTACTAAGATCCTCACATTAGAGGGTGATGCCAAAGACCTGTCTTAAAAGTCCTACCAAGCCCTGCCTCTGGCTGGGATTGAGGTGTGATAAAAGTTACTTTAATGAAAGAGACGGAGTTTTTAAATTAATTAAGAGCAATAATGTATGAGTGTAAATAAGTTTAATAATAATATTAAGGAAATAAATGAAATAAAAAAATTATGTATAATAAAATAATAAAAAAAATTATTAATAAAAAAAGATTAAAAAAAATTGAATGGTATATACATATACAGCTAACCGCTGAAGGATTGTATACCTTCGAATATGGACTATATTAATGTGATTGAAGCAATAATAATGTACAATTACGAGAAATTTCTAATTAATAATGCATTCCACTGAATGGAGAAAAAAAAACAAAAACGTAAAAAAAATTAAAACCTCCCCTAAAACTAAAACCTAAAAATTAAAAATAAAATTCTAAAAGTCCTAGATATATCCGATTTGATTTCGCAACGATTTAAAACCTAAAGTACCTGCCGTGATTAATTAAAATTATTAACACTAACTGAGCCAGGCAACACAACTATAAAATAATAAAATAAGTAGGTACAAGAAGAAGTCCCTTAGTTCGTTACTAAAATGAAAAAAAAAAAAAACGTGGTGCTCCACCTATGGTTTTAAGGAATTTAAACTAAGTACCTATCCTACTTGTAACTTATGAATTTGAAATTTAGAATCAGGGCCTAAAGGATGAATAATAATAACAATAATAAAGAACAATAAAAAAATTAAAAGGAACCGGGCAAGTTCTATTCTTAGGAGCTAATTCACCTCTCGGTAACTGAACTTCGGTTTCACCTGTTCGCCGTTCTATGGTGAAGTTTAGGATCCAGGTGAGTCGCGCCTAGGTACGGTACTAGAGCCGCTCGATGACAGTTAACATCAGTTAATACAGAGTCGCGGTTTTTGGTATCTCTAATACTGCATATATTCTACGGACGAGTGACAGGTGGTTGGTGCAATACCTGTACACTTCTATACAACAAGCGAACGGTAAGATAAGTAAACAATACAGACAAGAGAACGGAAGCACGAGCAACGCACTTTGCCACAAAAAATACGCTGCCTCTAATTGCATGAAGTGCAGGCAAGGTTTCACGGTTTCGTGGCCTTCGTACCTGGACGCTAACACCCTTTACCTGGCGCACCTGGAAGTAGTACGACGAAGGGGGGGCTATAGTCGTGCACTTGCGAGATAGCGAGTTGTACTCTCAAACCTTAAGCTCGATATGAGTCCCGAATAGCTTACACTATTAATTTGTTATATTTATTTGGGCGCTAATGACATTTGCTAAGGCTAATTGCTTTAACTAATATAATTTGTGAATTCTAGACAGCTGATCAATAGCAAAAGGGGACATAACGCTTGAAACTCGGTTAGTGGGTCACTAAATATGGGTCAAGCACCGGGTAGCTACCTTCGACAGGTAGTTGACAGGTGTCTGTGTCTGCAGCAGGTGATTATTGTCCCCGCGAAACGTTAAGTCCTTGACAACTGCTTAGTGGAGCTTAACCTTTTAATTTAGGAGGTGGCAGTTGTATCTGCGATGATTGAAAAGCCAGAACGAAAAGAATTTAAATGATTTAGAATTTGTTTTAGTAATTTTGAAAGGACGCTATGCTAAAATTTAAATGGCGGACCTTCTTGTTGATTTCAAGATCCGTCGTAGAGGGAGGCGGAGCTTCCCACTGCGCAAAAGCAGACTCTAAGCTCCTCGCGTCTCCGCTAGGCGAAAGACGCGCAGGATATGCTAATGGATGCCCAATGGCTCACTGTAATTTAAATAATTTAAAGAGAAAAATTATTTTGACACAATTTAGATGATTCACGATTACGCGGTTTCGCGCGTTCCACTAGCCCTTGACCTAGGACCTACTATCTCGTACTTTACGCCACTGATTAGGCTGGTAATTAACTTTGACGCGAAGCCACTCTCGTAACAACTCCCCACGCCCTCTAAACGAACAGACACAGCACTTTACAACCCTGTAAAAATGGCGACTTCCCAAGCGCCCTTTATTTTATTTGAATTTAATTTAAATTTTTTTTTTTTTTTTTAAATTCGTGATTTTACGCAATTTTGGCAGCGATTGGCCTGAGGGACTAATTCATCATTCGAGGAGGCTGTAAAAGCACTTCTTGACAACCCTCGAGAGCCGGGGTCGGCTTAAGTTTATTATATTTTATTTTCAAGCAAAGGTTTATGAATCTTATTGTTGTTTAGATCGACAATAGCTCTCCCTTACGTCGCACTATTTTTTTTTTGTACACACTGACGATAAGGCAATGAAATCAATGCAAAAAGAAAAAAGTACAGGATCCGTGCTCAAGGAGCTAGTTTCGCCAGCCCACCTGTGATAGGTAATAATTGAGAGTTGATCTGCAGACAATACAGGTAGCTATAGCACAGGTGAATACAACGAAACTGTTCGCCTGAGCTTGGCTCGATGACGTCGAATATAAAAAAATGCTTACTCCTCTCCCTCGCTGTAATCCCTGAAGAATACACTACACCTGTTGCTCGCACTATGGTTTACACTCGCGGATCGACGGGGGAGAATTTAATTAACTCAGTTAGGTTGAGTAACTCGCGATTCCAGCCAGGGTTCCTAGAGTGATCTAGATGAATTTGAAAGTGTGAAAGAAAAAGACTTTATGATTGTCTGAAATTATTCTTTGAAGTCATAGATGAATATATAAAAAAATTAAACTCAGCGGAGATGCTCTCCGTGGTTTCGCTGACTGTCAAAGCGCTTTCATTAATGTTTAAAAATGATCGTTAATTTACCGAAGACTCAGATACAACTCGGCGTCGCGTCAATGACGCCGCGGAATTTCTCGCGGTTTGCGGCTAAGTTCTACTAGCTCGTGGAAATCGTTAATAAAAAAAATGTTTTTTTTTATCGACTGGCTGAACGTGTTTGCGACACTGCAATGATTTGTTTCACTGAATTTACATGAGATTTAACATTAATAGAAAGAACAAAGAACTCGACACGGCGAACACCCTTATGCAAGGGAGTGTTTCTTACTTGGCGAAAAAATGGAGACTGACTCCCTTTTTCCTTGTCTTTGCTTTTGTACCCTCGAAGGTTTGGGTGTTGCTTTTTGGTGGCGTAGGTTTCGAGCGGAGCATAAGGACCCTTATTGCCATAGGTCAAGTGGTCATATGCAAAATTGCATAATTGTGATTCATTTGATGATAATTCGTGAACCACCCCGCAGATTGTTCCGCGGATGGTCCCATCGTAAAGTTGAGGATTTTCTACCCCTCGTCGCCAATTTTTAGCGCTTCACCGTGAATGGCTCGGCAGCTATGAATTATTTAATATTAAAGAGTTTAGTCTCCCCGCTAGAGTGCCCTCCGCGTTGTTTTTGGAGTTACGCCCCGCGGTTGCAACCTACTAGGTTAATAGCTCGCGCCCCGTGTGCGGGACGACGAGCCTCGTCGAATGAGACCACTTGACTACCTGTGAGTCGCGAGGCTTCCCCGTGCTCATCGATTACCTGGCCTAAAAGCGCGATCCGCACCTTTGAGGGCAAAAATAAAATATTTTCCTATGCCGTAGGGATCTGAAATTTTGACGAGATATGACTGAAGGTTTCTAGACTAATTGTGTGAAATTTTATGACGATTGGTTGAATTTAAATATTTATTTAATGCAAAGACGCGTAATGGTGCGTAATTGTGTTCCTACGCGACAACCGGCGCCTAGCCAGCCCTTTCAAGCGGACCAGTTTTGCCTGCCGGGTCGAGGTGAAGCCTCTTGAACGCTGGCCGGACAGGGGCGTCTCGTGTTGCCTATAAAAAGAAAAGAAATAGTTTTATTTATTTATTTATTTTTATTTTCATTCTCAAGTTTATTTGAGCACTTTTTACTTTGTGATACGAGGCTGGAATTTTTTATGTGGTATAGTGTGAACATACAGGGTGTGCCTTATAAATTGCAGGGAGATTCGACGGTCCTGTGCAAAAGGTCCGTCGACACTATCACGTGGTATGATTAGTTAGAAAATTTTGATTTGTGACCTTATATTCAATATGATTTTTTTACGACAAGTGGATTCCTAATCTACAGGGTGTCAGCTACATATCTGGCAAGGTCATATATTTTTCTCTAAAAGTGCCAACGGGAACAAAAACTAAGCGACTTTTGTCAACGCGAGCACTCCACTAATATACATAATAGACACTTAAGGCAAACTCTGTGTATACGTAGCCGTATTGCGTATATGTAAAACTGTTAAGAATGCGTTAACGGATACGAGAGATTTTACTTCCTTACTCAGGACGGAAGAGTTCTCGATTGATCTTTCTCGTTCTTGTGTAATTGCCAAAAATCAAAACATACCCAGCAAACATCGTTATATATCTAAAATATTTTTGTTATATAACACTACTAACTTTAAATGTAACGGGTTATGTAACACGTACAAAATAATAGTATAACGCTAATGTTGCTATTTCCCACTCAGACTAACAGACATTATATAACATTAATATAACTAGTTATAATAACAGTTATGTTTCATCATTATAATATTTATACTTTTATAATGTAATTATTATATAACAAATATAACAATTTTCTGTGAATGTTATATAATGATTTTATCGAAATGTTATATAACTGTACGTACTTCCGTTACCAAATACACAGTGTGTCGCACTTAACAGTGTAACAACCTTACAACTTCTTTCCTCCCGACTTGAACCAAGTTTTACTCAAATACAGAACTAATTAGGATCTACTTATGACCAAAAAAAAAAACATTCGCTGTTATCTTTGCATTTATTTGTAGGGGTGACGAATGTTTTTTTAGCCCTAAGTAGATCCTAATTTGTTCTGTGAGCAAAATTTGTTTCAAATCGGAAAAAAGTTATAAGGGTGTTTGTGACACTCTATATACCCAATTTTAAATACACAAATCGGTAATTTGAAATACTGCAAACTAATTTGTACTTACGTGATTTTTGGCATATTTGAATATTACTTCAATTCCATAAACGCACACATATAATTTTTCATGTTATTTCAAATTAACAATTTAAATTTATTTACATAGTGAATAAAACATTCCGGGTGACACATGGCATAGTAGCATGCTTCTATATTTGATTTTAACAACTTATCGAAAAGAACTTTGCAAAACTAGATTACCGCTAAAAAAAATGTATTTTTGAACATGTCAAACATTCCATTTACCAGGAAATGGATTCAAAAGTAATAATTATTAAAAAAGCAGTGAGAGTTATAAATCCATATTTGGAAGAAATTAACGTGTTAACAAAACTATAAAAAAATAAATAAAATAAAAATCATCTGCTACACAATGGTGGAATGGATTTATTATTCACTTCACTTCATACATAAATAATGTACTAACCCAGTAAACATTAATGTAACTTTACCTCTCTGAGAGGTAAGATTAATAGAACATTTTTATATAAAATATTTTACATAATTTTACATAAAATCTAACGTTCGTGTTTTTTGATCATTTTTGTGAAAAATTGTGGATGATGCCTTTTAATAACTTTGATGCAGAACTGTGAACCATAAAGCGTTGTGACTTTTTTAAATATTATTTTATTTGGACGTTTTATTAGTGTAGAGGTTAGGTGCAAACATAAACCCCTCTCGTTTGCGAATTTGGTGTACATGTTGGAGGTGCACCATTTTCCAGTGAATGACCCAAAAGTAAGTTTGTGTTGTACCGTTTTTATAAAGATATTTATTTAAATGAAACGTAATCTTTTTATAGGTTAGAATTATTTCACGGGCAATCGTTATTCTCGACAGACAATTATATCATTACATGGATTTTGTTACACAAAAGCTAAATGTTGGTGCTGTTCCCACATTATTAAGTTCAACTGAATCCAGCGTAAGAAGTTGTAATTCAAGGAAACCCAGATCTTAATAGTGACCAAAAGCTTTTGCGAAGTACTATGCATAGGTATGGTTATTATTTACCGACATCTTATAGCACCTACTTTGTGTTTGTTATTGTACTGTACATATATTTCAAGGTTTTGTATGTGTAAAGTAGGCTAATATTTTCCTGCAATTTTTATTTTGTTCAAAATTGGCTTATTCAGCACGTCAAAATACTTCAGAAAAATTAGATCAGAACCTTAGGACAAAACCATTGCCCCCTTTTAGGGGATAAAAGGTGGTAACCAAAAGCTGATATATATATATTTTTTTCAGAATCTGTTTCAACATGTTAAAAAACAGGATTAGATGGTTCTGATCAAAAGCGCAGCCCCTTTTTTTTGTTGTCTTGCTATTAATGATATTGCTTGTATCGCCATTAAAAAAATTAATTTGATCATTATAAAACTACGAAGAAAACTAGAATTGTCTGAACCTTTATGTTAATTTTGTTGCAATAAATTAAGACAATTAAGATTTGTCATTATTAAAAATATGCTTCTGGTAGAATTAAATCATCTTGGTAAAGGACCCCTCACATTTTCTTATATCAAATGGCTCTCGGTGAATGTAATAGTATAATATAATTTAATATTTATACAAAAAAAGCTTAAGAAACAGTAACAAGTTCGAAAATTGAATCGTTGATTGTTTACTTTTCAGTAGCGTTAATTAACAATTTGTTTATATGACTGTTAAAGAAACTACTTTTATCATGTGATTCTCACAAGATTGATGCACTCGTCTACAACTTATGCACGAAAAAAGTACTGCTTTACACACTTGTTGCATAAATAGGTAGGTATTTTAAAATTATTTAAAACAATTTTTTGGCAATTATTTAACAAATGCATTTTTTTCACGCTTCTCAGCTCCCAATTGGCGTAGAAAACCCCGTTTTTTAAAATTGTTTCTTTTTTTGTGATCTTTTGAAGCATTTTAATAATTTTTAATTGTTTAATTCTGAGAAAAAAAATTCTTTATAAAAAATTTAAAATGATTTTAAATAGTTTTAAAAAATTGTATTAACAAGTAGGAGAAAAATTTACATTCTAAAACAAATTGTTCTATGACTTGATGCACTTAAACAGTCAACGGTTCAATTTTCGATTTTGTTATTGTTTTTTTGGCGTTGTTATAAACATTTCCGCTTGAAATTTGGTGTGATGATTTAATGGGCTTATTTAGCATATTTTTTTATTACATTTTGCAAAAAAAATCTCTTAATTTTAGAGCGAAATTCAAAAAACCAGGATATTCTATTTAAAATTAATCAAGAATATAGAATGACAGCACTTTGAGCACATCGGTTCATGTTTAAAGCAGTATACTTCTGAAACTTATCGGATCGACCTCAAATTTTCCATTCCATTGGAAGCGTGTTTTCGTAAAGTTTTGTTAAAATATATACATTATTATTTAAGCTATCATAAATTGTTTAATAACTTAACAAATTGATCAAAATAGTTTGCATCTAGTTTTCTTCACAATTTAGTAAAGGGATACAAGCTATATAACCAGATTTACTACACTATACAGGGTGCGCCACTTAAAACTCCCCAGACTTGTAACTTTTTTATTTTCGAAGCGATGACCATGTTGGGCACATCAACTTGTAGACATTTTTAAAACCTTTAAATATCCATACAGAGTGATTATTACTATTTTTTTTTTTGAATGGTTAAGAAAGGAAACTTAATTTCTTTGAATATTTTTTTATCTCACCCTGTACATGGACTGTGTTATCTTTTTTTATAAGGTTTTAATTAGCTTCAATTTATGTTATTAAAATAAAAAAACTTAAAAAATAAAAAATTTGCAATTTCCTACTTAGTACATTTTAATGTTAGTTTTTAAAAATATATTTTTTTATTTTTTGTTACCGTTTTATTACGCTGAATATTGTTTGTGATATGTCTTTTACAGATAGAGCATAAAATTATTATTTACATTCCTTTCAAAGTAATTTTTAAAAAAAATCAGTTTGGAGTGTTTTTAATTCCTTTCTCTAAAACCAAAAAGAATTTCGAATATGACGTAATAATATAAATTGAAGCTAATTAAAACCTTTATAAGAAAACATTAACGCAGTTCATGTACAGGGTGACGTAAAAAAAATATTCAAGGAAATTAAGATTTCTTTCTTAACAATTTTTTCAAAAATTTTTTTTTTAAATGCTTTAAAAATATCTACAATTTGATGTGCCTTAAAAAATAAGAAAATTACAAGCCTGGGGAGTTTTAAATGGTGCACCCCGTTATGAAATAGACTAATATTTCAATTATTTTCACAGATTGTGTAACTGATGTTCAAGTAGCAAATGTCAGAGTGACGAAGGCTGACCAAAGAACGAGTACAATCAGAAACGACCCGAGAAATGCTTAACACTTATTGTAGATACTTAGTTAACTTGAATATAGATTAGTTACACAAAAGACACTAGTATTAATCTCTCCTAAATCAACAGTTAATAAAATAAATTAAATGAAATTTGAGCTTTACTAGGAATGCAAGGCAAGGTAGGTAGGTGGGTATATATCATTAGAGAAGAAAAAATATCGTATAGCTGCTTTCTAAAGAACATAGATGACAATGTCGAGGACAACGCCTAATGCCTGGTTTACCTACTGGGATATGCAGAGATTAAGATGGAAGTGAAACTGTTGATACTAATTAACTCATTCAATTCGAGAATCTTTCCTAAGCTAATATATGTTAACAAATCAGACAACCATATCTTGCATTATATACTTTTTATCTCTTTTTGATGTAGCTTGTATTTATTTTATATACATACCATAATGTTCAAAATAGTACTTTTTAAATATTGATACTAGAGAACTGGATTCTTGGAGTTAAATATATGAATATAAATTCCTCATGAATTGTCCAGAAAAATTGATATTCTTTAGGAAATAACTGGAGGAGACATCAACTTTTATTTTTAAGTAGAATACCTCTGAACATTTTTAGAAAGTTAGATAGCTTTATATTTTAAATATAACCATTTCTTACAAAAAAATTTCATTCAAAATATAAAACTACTCGGCTCTCTAAATAAGGTATCTGTAGTGTACTACTACTCACTGGTGTATGTGATTTCTTATAATAAAAACATTCGAGCTGTTATGATATAACTGCTGACTCAGGACAAGGATTAGGACCAGGCAGTCAGTCTTTATATGATAGCAGAGTGAAGTACAACAGTAAAGAGTGTGTTTTATTTAAACAAATTTAAGTGATTGTTCAGTGGCGACGAGGATTAACCTTATAAATAAAAGCGAGTGTGCCTTAATTCTTTAATGTGTAAATCCAGTGAAAAATAAGAAGGAACAGAGCATAAACTTTGTAAGGAAAACTTCAACAAATATACATTAGGTACTAAGAAAACGGGCCTAGCACTATTATATCGCAATGTTTATAATATAATTAAGAAAACCAATTAAAACAACCCTTATCATAGGGAGATTTACAAGCATTTAGGAGGAAATAGAAATAATATTTGTCCGAATCATTTAGGTTTTGAATCACTAGTATACCATAAAGTTCTTTAATTATTATTTGTCTTTGAGAATCAAAAAATTGTTGGTGTTGGCGTTATTATTATTAAAAGAGCGTACAGTAATTCACACAAAAAAGTGAATTTCATAAAATGTATTAACGCACTCGCAAAACAAGGGACTCAGGTCCATAACAAGGGACTCAGGTCCAAAACAAGGGACTCAGGTCTAAAACAAGGGACTCAGGTCCAAAACAAGGGACTCAGGTCCAAAACAAGGGACTCAGGTCCATAACAAGGGACTCAGGTCCAAAACAAGGGACTCAGGTCCAAAACGAGGGACTCAGGTCCAAAACGAGGGACTCAGGTCCAAAACGAGGGACTCAGGTCCAAAACGAGGGACTCAGGTCCAAAACGAGGGACTCAGGTCCAAAACGAGGGACTCAGGTCCAAAACGAGGGACTCAGGTCCAAAACGAGGGACTCAGGTCCAAAACGAGGGACTCAGGTCCAAAACAAGTTACTCAGGTCCAAAACTAGGGACTCAGGTCCAAAACGAGGGACTCAGGTCCAAAACGAGGGACTCAGGTCCGAAACGAGGGACTCAGGTCCAAAACCAGGGACTCAGGTCCAAAACAAGGGACTCAGGTCCAAAATAAGGGACTCAGGTCCAAAAACAAGGGACTTAGGTCCAAAACACTAAGAAAGAAAGCCTAACGGAATCTGTTCGAATCGAACACGAGGGACAATGGTTCCAGAAAAAATGCTACAACGAATGAACATACGCGGGGATACGAATTGGTGCGTGGTCATTCAGCGTTGGAAATAATAATAATAATTAATAAATAAGTGTGCAGCTTGCGAAGTCTAAAAAATAATAATAGTGATAATAATAATAATAGGGTGGGTTTGATGATTTCCAGTTTCAGCTAAGAAAGCGTGTCGCATAAATTCTTAATAATAATATTAATAATAATTCTTATATCCCAATCATAGGTACAATTAAGTAATAATCATACAAGTGGCTATAAGGAGTGCGTCACAAATACATACCATAATAAATCGACTAAACATTGCATTAGTATAACAAAATGTAAAATATAAAATCAAATTACACGTAAAAAAAATTGTATAAAGGAGCACACAACACATACATTATAACAAACTACAAATAATATAACACGTAAAAAATAGTAAGACTAAATGAAATTTATTGATACTTTTCCCTTAACAAATTCTTTATCGTCCTTTTAAAAATAAATGACTTGGAATTTTCTATATCAGTAGGTAAATGAAGTGCTGGTGAGGAATTAACTGATCTTTAAATCTTAAATCCAATAATAATAATAATAATCATAATAATAATAATGTAATGATGATGGTGATAATAGCAACTAAACTGGCTAAGCCGAGGAACTAAATTTTTGTATCGTATACAAGATGAGACGAATAAATATGAGCTCCAAATGGTTGGGTGGAACAGCATTGGAACATTTCGATTGCGAAGGAGATGTCTGCTCAGAATGCTTGCGATAGGAAAAATCAACGTACGCGTGCAAATGAACACGATGCTTTTTAAGTTGATAGAGCAATCGCGCACTTGAAAATCACCGCAAAACGTTTCCGACTTTTTGACAGAAGGGTCACTTAAGTTTAAATATTCTGTGTATTATTTTTCTAGGGTACGGGACTGAACCACTCGCATTTCGTTGAATGAATTAAATTCGAAAAAAAAATGTATATTTTCGTTTATTTTGTAACATAAGAAAACTTAAAATATTTTATTAATCACAGTAGTTAATTACACTTGTTAATTAAATACACATCTGTGTAAATTTGCCGTTTTGTAGTCCGAGGTTTGTTTGTAAATAGATTTGATGATTCGGAGCGAACTGTTTTACAACTGTGTCAGGTGTTTATATTAAAAGTTATTAGTTCTCTAATATTCACGACATGCATCCAAATAGACCAGAAAAGATCTCGGCATGAAACGATTCGAACGGAAGCATGGGCGGAGAACGGAAATATTTCTGATTTACTTTAAAATTGAAAATAAAATATTTAATGAATTTTATGACTGTTAATATTTTGGGAATTGACTGTATTAATTATCTACTAAATTTTCATTATTAAATTATTCACAAATAAACAATTTTCAAAAGGTCCTTTGACACAAACAGCGAGTATTGAGGACCGGTAAAAAAAAGGTATGAGCGGACTGTGCTTGCAGGAAATATATTTCAGTATTCCAGGAGCGTACGCAGAGGCAACAGCTGAAATAGATGTATATCAAGCTACAACTCACTATTCACCGAAGGTTTGTGGTCGACGTGGAAGCCACAAACATTCTTCTTCAAGTGAAAAGTGTCCGGCCTTAAATCAGACATGCAATAACTGTGGATCCCAAGGACATTTCAGGTTTCAAGACATATGCAGAAAGAAAAAAACGTGTGAGAAATAGTCAACCATATGTAGAGCCTCCTAGAAAATTCAAGGAGAAAGTGGTGAATGTGCATTCCATACAAGAAGACACCTATGAAGAAGAAACAAACTAAGTCTTCCACATCGATAATGACGAAACAATAACCTACAGTTTAGGAGGAGTTGAGATAGATATGCCCATTTATTCAGGTAGCAAGACCCAAGTAACAATCTTAATTTTAACATACTCTATAAGATATTCTAAAAGCTTATTTCTGAGACTTCTTATAAACGTAGATGGTCTGGAAAGACTCTATAAAACTGACTTAAAACCCTTATACGGGTATAGGGGTCCACCCAGAGAAAGGTCTACATATTTTCATTTAAAATTACTTTTAAAGCTTTCAAGTTTTAATGAATCATCTAAATCTCTGCTCGTAGAATATCTGAAGGGTATTATAAAACCATACTTTGTTTGGAATAAGTACTTATTAAAGTTTAAAATGCACACACAAATGCTTGAGAGAATGTTTTGTATTTAATAAAGTAAATATAAAGGAAAATATATGGGACGCCATGCATAGTTATAAAATGAACATATCGCAAGTACTGAGAAAAATTACTTTATAAATGAAGTACTGAGAGCCCTCGTAGTGGGCTAAAATTTTCAACGAGGCTAAGTTTACTGTAAAATCTAGTTAGACAGTTCTTACAAAATTCTTGCGCCCTCGAAAAACGCAAATTTAAATAACTATATGGTTAAATTATTTTTCTCCTCTATGACTTAAAAATAAATAAATCAGTATCATCTTTCCATAATATGATTCAATTTTAATAAATTCTTTCTAAAAAACATTTCTCTTACAAAAAAAAAAATTACATTTCTATGTTCAATCTGGAACCTTCCCAGTATGGCTGACCGTTGTTTATTTCTTGACCTTTGGAAGTGGTGACAGCTGTGTGCATCGACCATATTAGTTGTGAATAATTCTACTTCAAACGTGTCTTGTCTTAAAATGCCTACAAAATAACCAATTGCTCTTTAAGTACGCTGATTTATTTTTGTAGAAGTATGTTTTAAGTCCCATAGTTATTTCTTAAAACTTGTAGGCTATTTTAAAACCTATGCTAAACTGAGGAGTTAACACATCCGCTTTAAGACATATACGTTTTATGGCCCCTTGTATAACCTAACCAAAAAATTCAGTTTGATTTTAGTACTTTGTCATTTTTGGAAAAAGTGAGTGGTAGAGCCGCTTGCTATTATTATAAATTACCAAGAGCAGGTATAGTAGCGCAGCGGGCTAAGGTGTATTAGGGCGAGCATGCTTGGTCACACTCTCTATTGTGTACTGGGTTTGATCTTCATCTCCGACACTAGCAATGTCTGCTGGTAATGGATATTGTCTGAGCTTCTTCAAAAGAAAAAAGGGAAAGATTACGGCGACAGGAAGCGAAGATCAGAAGAAATCCCATTAGAACCAAGGTGTACGTGAAACACCAAATAAAGGAAAACACAACTTGCCTCAACTTTAATCAAAGTACACAAGTAATGAATAAGGATAGAGTAGACATACAAATTAAATAGGATGAAACAGGCCAAAACTACAGAAGGAACATCGTGCATCTAAAGAAGATCGAGGGAGAATGGGCAGTGTATGTTTCAAAATAAGTACATGAGACCGACAAAAAGCAAGAGTCAGATAATTACTGATATTTCGTAAGCCTAATTTACTTTAGTATCGTCGTGTGACATGCGTTGTATGCTACTTTACTATATTGTTATATATATGTTACAGTAACAGGTGAGTTGATCCAAGGCAAATCCATGTCCACGTGGCCGACAAAGGATCAGAGGCTGTAGACTGGTATTCTTCAAATTTGCACCTTCCTTTGGTTATGACTTTTATATTAATATATTTTGCTACATCATATTCTTATATTGTTCTATTATTATATAGTTAAGTAGGTATATTGTTATATTTGGTGCACCGCCATAACTCACATTGTGGACATTATTGTTAATTTCATTAACACTGTTGTAAAAGGAAAAGTGGATGTAGTGTACTACTACTCATTGGTGTATGTGATTTCTTATAATAAAAACATTCGAGCTGTTATGATATAACTGCTGACTCAGGACAAGGATTAGGACCAGGCAGTCAGTCTTTATATGATAGCAGAGTGAAGTACAACAGTAAAGAGTGTGTTTTATTTAAACAAATTTAAGTGATTGTTCAGTATCCAACTTAAAAATAAAACATGGTGTCAACTTCGGTAATTTTCTAAAGAAATATATTTTTCTGTATAACTTATAAGGAACTTTATTCATATATCTAACTTTAAAAATCCAATTGTGTAGTATCAATATTTAAAAAGTGCTGGGATATGCTATTTTGAACATACAGTAGGTAGATAAAATATATACATGCTACATCAAAACTTGCAATAGTTCTAATTACTTCTATACAAAACTGAACAATATTAAAAAAACAATAAATTGAGATTATTTTTCATTGATCTGCTTAATATGTGTTGGAAATTACTTAGTTTCTAACAATGGTTTATTTAGATTTTTTTATTAAATTGGTAAGTTCTATTCTTTGTCGTTTCTAAGAATACTTATGCAAAAACCTGTATAACAAATTTCCAGTCAAACTAGAAGCACACACACTGACTTTCCAGAAACCTACAGCTACAGACTCTTAAGTGTCAAATGTTGTTATTCCTCTGCACTCAAAAGATGCCTTGTGTTTCTTTTCCATCTTATGCCTCTGTTTTGCTAAGCGAAACCACTCTGATGTTACCTGCTCTATTGTGTGTTGCATTACATATGAAAAACTTCTGAAACAATGATAGCAATATTAATAAGATATTCATATAGTTATTGGTTAAAGTTCCTCACCTTTCTTTGCCGTGATAACCTCCAGGTCAACCCTTTAAATTATTCCAAGAGCCCTTCCTGAGCATTTTGTAGCACATTCCTTAGTAAATAAATTAGTATCCTGAGAATATTATCTCAAGAATAGGGTGTTTTCCATATATAACAGTTCACTTCAAATGATGCATTAATATGAAGTAATACATAAATATGAAAGCCTAAACGCATTCATATTAATTATATCATCAGATTAAAATAAATATTTAATAAACAAATCGACTTAAAATTCAAATATTTGAATAATTTCGAGAACGTCACCTTATTGGGTAATGATCCTGGTGACGTCGTTTCATATATCTGTCAGAAGACAAAATAGCTTTGTTCGTTTTTTGTTCAAATATTCTCCACTCTCTGCACCAGTGCAAATCTGAATTTTGAAAAAACAAAAATTGTGAACATTTTAAACATTATTACAGACAGTTTACGAAATTGGGAAAATTTTGTTTACCCACTATTAAATAACTGTTGTTGACAATTAAAATTATATATATTGAAAATATGTCTATCTGAATAATAAAAGCCAAAATTTGTATTAATAGTATTTTGATTTTTTTCTTTATAGGGGAAAACTACAGTTTCATATTTACTACACAAACTACTTTATTTAATGATGGAAGGTTGTAAATTAATAACAGCACATGCAATAACAATAATAATCAAATTATGATCTATTACAGAGTGAGATTCTAAATATTTAAGAGATCGTTTTGGTGCAGGCGCTACTCCTTTTCTGTCTGGTTGGCAGTTAAATATGTGTGGAACTACATCTTCCTTCAGAATCATTTTCCTCCCATAAGTTTGTATCGAATGTAATTTTCCATGACTTCCTCAAGCTGAAAATAATAAGCAAGTATTTTTATATCTTTGTGACGTCGAATATCACTAGCCATGACATGCATCGCTTGATATATTGGTCATTTCAATTAATAATCATAACCTAGCAAAATTTCATTATAAATGTTCAATAATACTAGAAGCTATAATAAATTACTTTCAATTCAAAATAAATCTCATACCATTACAAGCATAATTTTATGGTAAGTATATATGATCTATTTATAATATTGAAGGTAATCTTAATCCATCTAGCTATCATCGGTTAACTTTTACCATGACGGGAAAAGATAAATTATACTTACATTAGAATAATCTTCACAACAATAATATGTCGATTTCGATTTGGGAAAATCGCGCCTCGCTGTTTTAAACCATTTCACTTTCCGTGAATAATTCGCTATAGGAACACTTGGGAACTTTTTATTTGGAGCATTTACTGAAGTATTTCTGCACCTTGGCACAAAACACCACTTATTTGGTGCACTACTCATGTTTCTGACCAACGAGGTCTAAAGTATAGAGGGGCAATCCCAATTCAGTATACATACGGTTTGTTTGGCCATAGAATAAACGCTCGAGGGACGCAGTGGGGGGTCATTTGTTGGCCCTAGTTGCCATGATTTGCAGTGGAGTACTGCTTTGAGGGATATAATTAATGAATGAATATTGTTTTTATCACTGTTTTATTATTAGTTGAGCTCAAATCTATTAACCAAATTGCTGTAGAAGTAGTAATAAATTATATCATATTTAAAAACGGAGTAAATGCTGCTCTATACATTTTTAAAATATTCGCAAATTACATAACGTTAAGTTGAAGTGACGCCCATGCGGACTAGTTGCTTGAATATGTTCTGGCCATGTGCCACGCCTACTTTTCCAGTCTCTCCTTATTATAGGCGAGCGGTGCACCCCTAAAAAGATGAATAAAAAAGTGACATAACCTCCCGAACAAAGTTGCCAGATTGAAACACATTGGAATCGATTAGTTACGTTTTAGGGAACAAAAAACCTAAATAACATTTTTTTTGTCCGAGTGGCAGGTAATTTGTTACAACCAATGAAATTGCAGAGTAAAAAAAATGTAAAAAAATCCATTTGAAAATACATTTTGTAAGTTAATTGGGCAAAAATAAACACTTTTTGTCTTTTGTAATGTTTTCGAAAAATGCACTGTTTTTGAGTTATAGGCGATTTAAGGTCCGAAAATGGCCAAAAGTCGACAACTTCAAAAATTCTTATCTCGGCTTCTACTTGTAACGGTTTCTTGTCGGGTAGCTGGTTCGGAGATTAATCAGGGTCCAGATTAGTTAATAAGACAGCCCAATAAAAATATAAACAATTTATTTACTTTTCCAAACAGGTAATGTGTGGCAGTGTTACATAATATACAGGTACAGGTTATATGTCCGTATCTTTTACGGTTCTTAAAACAACATTTTCTATTATCTGAGAGAGAGAGAGAGAGAGAGAGAGAGAGAGAGAGAGAGAGTGTAACGGTTGCGATGCGACGTCTCTGGCTTTGGCGGCGAAACGGCGCCGGGGAATGACTAACGACTCGAGGGGTCCCAGTTCAACACGCTGTAGGATTCCCAGGGTCAGATTGCATTCGTTCCGTCGTGTTTGCGTCGGGAGATGCACAAAACTGCAATATGTCCAGCTCAGCACGCTGTAGACAGATTGGCAGAATTATCCACTCTGAATTATGTTGATTTGCGGCCGGGCTTTTATATCCGAGAATCCTCGCTTACTGGTGACGTAGAACTGCGTATAGTTTAGTGTCGTGTGCAAATCCATGCCTCTAGACGGGAGATGGGCAGGTTTGCGGGCCGTGTGCACATTGGTGTCGTGTGTAAATCCGGAATCTTAGTAATGGAGCAGGAATTTAAAGAATGCTTCATTACACTGCCCTCTTTCTTTACAAAAAAATTTTAAAAATTCTATCAAAGAGAAAATTTTTACTAACTTAACATCAAAATAAAACAAGTTACTAAACATCTTCAAACAAAATAAAGAAAGAATGGCCAATTCTTTCGTATACGCCTGGTATATATGTGCAGATGTAGAGAAAAACAAATTCATCTTAGAACTATGGTACAAGTAAAATAGTTAAAATAAATGAGCACAAAAAAAATTGCAAGAAACAGGTATACAAATACAAATGTGGTTCTTCCGGACGTCTACTGCAGGGGGCGATGGCGGGCAGGAGGGACGGTGCCAGAGATCTTGGAAGCGGGGCCATCTTGGTTGTGGCGCCTTAACTGTCGCTTCCGTTGCGGAGCTGGGACCGGGTGGGCTGCGTCGTCGTCCTGGAAAAACACCTGGAGGCAGGCAATTGGCCTACCTGGAGTCGGTGGCTTCGGGGGGCTGGGGCTGTCTCCGAACTGGGGACGGCATCGGGGACGGTACCTCTCGGACTGGGGACGGCATCGGGGATGGTGCGTCCCGGACTGGGGACGGCATCAGGGACGGTACGTCTCGGACTAGGGACGGCATCGGGGACGATACGCCTCGGACTGGGGACGGCGTCAGGGATGGTGCGTCTCGGACTGGGGCGGCATCTGGGACGGTACGTCTCGGACTGGGGGGCGGCATCGGGGTTGGCATCATGGACGACATCTGGGATGATACGTCTCGAACTGGGGACGGCATCGGGGATGGTACTTCTCGGACTGGGGACGGCATCGGGGGCGGTACATCTCGGACTTCGGATGGCATCGGGGACGGTACGTCTCGGACTGGGGACGGCATCAGGGTTGGCTGTTGCGTCTCGGACTGGGGGCGGCCTTTTGGCTTCGGGTGTCGGAGGCAGAGGTGACATCAGGTCTGGCACTTGGACTTCCGACTTCATCACTTATTTTGGATGACTCTGGTTTTACTGGACTTGTTTTCGTTACGGTTGCGGGATACAGGGTTTCCATGGGTTGGAAAATTCGGGATCTATAAAATTATTACTGTTCCATATATGGCGGTACAGGATTCCGTCTATAATGCAGTAATCTGAAGTTTTTTCTGGACATCGGTTCGATTAACGTATTTTCGGGACTCTGGTAAATTTAAATTATTTTACTGCTCCATATATGACGGTACAGCTATCGTCTATAATGCAGTAATCTGGATTTATTTCTGGACATCGGTTCGATTAACGTATTTTCGGGACTATCCGGAATCGTGTCTCTTCTGCGGTTACAATTGTAGTAGTCTGGATTGCCACCACAAAATCCTTTTCATTTTCGTTTTCTCTCTTAATTTGGAATGCTTTCATTTCTCTATGAATTAACTTGAAATATCTTTATATCTCTCTCTCATTCGTGAACGTCTCTTTTTGGGCTATCTGGAATAAACTAAAGTCTCAAAATCTGTTCGGGCGCCAAATTATGTAACGGTTTCTTGTCGGGTAGCTGGTTCGGAGATTAATCAGGGTCCAGATTAGTTAATAAGACAGCCCAATAAAAATATAAACAATTTATTTACTTTTCCAAACAGGTAATGTGTTGCAGTGTTACATAATATACAGGTACAGGTTATATGTCCGTATCTTTTACGGTTCTTAAGACAACATTTTCTATTATCTGAGAGAGAGAGAGAGAGAGAGTGTAACGGTTGCGATGCGACGTCTCTGGCTTTGGCGGCGAAACGGCGCCGGGGAATGACTAACGACTCGAGGGGTCCCAGTTCAACACGCTGTAGGATTCCCAGGGTCAGATTGCATTCGTTCCGTCGTGTTTGCGTCGGGAGATGCACAAAACTGCAATATGTCCAGCTCAGCACGCTGTAGACAGATTGGCAGAATTATCCACTCTGAATTATGTTGATTTGCGGCCGGGCTTTTATATCCGAGAATCCTCGCTTACTGGTGACGTAGAACTGCGTATAGTTTAGTGTCGTGTGCAAATCCATGCCTCTAGACGGGAGATGGGCAGGTTTGCGGGCCGTGTGCACATTGGTGTCGTGTGTAAATCCGGAATCTTAGTAATGGAGCAGGAATTTAAAGAATGCTTCATTACATACTGAACTTTTTTTTTAATGTTTTGGGTCGAAAATGATCGTTAATACTTATACTTAAACATACTATTTTTTGTAATAAAGCAACTTTTCATTTTCATTCCACTCGGATGCAGAACATAAAAAAAGTGAAAAAATTTTTTTATTTTTTATTTTATCAATTTTTTCAAAATTTTTCAATTAAGTCAGGCTAGAAAAACAAAAAATAAAAGTGGGTAGACCGCGTATTTCTGAACAAAAAATGTTTTAAAAAAATGTATAGCTAAAGCCACGGTTTTTCCGGAAAAAAGGAGCAAAGGATGGATGGAAAAATATACTTATATAAATTATCATGCCCGAACTCAATCGTCACAATAAACAATATAGAAAAAAATAAAAACCCCTTCAAAAAAATTCTTTCTTCATTGAAAACTGTTAAAAAGAATGTACACTTTATGATTATTATGGTTTATTAAGTTGTAGTAACGTGGATTCAAAAAAAGTACATACATTTTAATTTAATTGCTTGATGATTTTCTTGATAAATATATTGGAGGTTGTAACCATGATAAGAAATTGCGATTGTCAAGATCTTATCCGTAGAACTATGAAAATATCTTTGATTGTTTTGAATATAAATTCTGGAACTTTTCCAATACATTACATTTACATTTCCAATATTTTCCCTCCAGACTCACTATTTATCCTCTTAGTCACTAAGAAAAAATTTAAAAATGTGTAATCAGAAAGAGAAAATAGCTTTATTTTACTTGTTAGAACTGCTAAGAATTTTTAGAGGTTCCGTAGTATGCATTTAACCGTGCGCTTGGCCGAGCAGAGTGACAAAGTTATTTTACTATTTTTTTCCGGAAAAATCGTGGCTTTAGCGATACATTTTAGTAGAACATTTTTTGTTCAAAAACATGTGGTCTACCCAATTTTATTTTTTGTTTTTTTTCTAGCCTGACTTAATTTAAAAATTTTGAAAAAATTGATAAAATAAAAAAAAAGTTTCACTTTTTTTATGGTCTGCATCCGAGTGGAATGAAAATGAAAAGTTGCTTTATTACAAAAAATAGTATGTTTAAGTATAAGTATTAACGATCATTTTACGCCCAAAAACATTAAAAAAAGTCCAGTAGAAGCCGAGATAAGAATTTTTGAAGTTGTCGACTTTTGGCCATTTTCGGATCTTAAATCGCCTATAACTCAAAAACAGTGCATTTTTCGAAAACATTACAAGAGACAAAAAGTGTTTATTTTTGCCCAATTAACTTACAAAATGTATTTTCAAACGGATTTTTTTCATTTCTTTTACTCTGCAATTTCATTGATAGTAACAAATTACCTGCCACTCGGACAAAAAAATGTTATTTAGGTTTTTTGTTCCCTAAAACGTAACTAATCGATTCCAGTTGGTTTCAATCTGGCAACTTTGTTCAGGAGGTTATGTCACTTTTTTATTCATCTTTTAGGGGTGCACCGCTCGCCTATTATGTCGCTGTTTCTGACTTACAATTTACAATAACAACAAAAGTCATTAAGTAAGGTTAGATTTTATAATCATTGACATATATAGGGAGTGACGTCACAGATGACCAGTAATAGCTGTTTTCTTTCGTGCTGAACGAACTGATTGCAATCACTAAACAGCCAATCAAATCGAGGAATTTTTGAAATCCTCGATCTCTATTGGTTGCTTACTGATCGTGTTCAGTTTGTTCAGCACGAAAGAAAATAGCTAATACTAGATTTGTCTTTTTTGGCGGGAAATATTTAATTTGAATTTATATTGCTTTTAAAATTACAAAAAAAAATTTTTTTTGTCGAAAAATTGTTTCAGCTGTAATATTTACCATAAGTATTTTGTATTTTTCAACTTAAAAAAAAAAGTGAAAACACCCTATTGCTTCTTTCCACTCTTTCTGGAATCAATATAATAATAATGTATATTTTTTAAAATACAGTACCGTCAAATATAAGTAGATAGTTTAGTTCAGAAAACTTCAGTTATAATATTATATAAGACATTGAAAATGAAAATGATGATGGTTACTTCAAAAGTATCTAATTTATAATGTCGTTTATTAACAGAGTAGGTATGGAATACTTTAGAGAAAAACTGCTTTTAATTGTAAAAAATCGGCAGCTACTGGAAGCGGCTGGAACCTCCCCACCCGGTGAATCTTTGAAGCCGAAAAGAGCACTAAACAATATGAACGATCTCATTTAATTATATTTATTAAGTTGAAATATTTTTTCGTATTAAATCAGAAAAAAAGTCTTGCGTTCGGTGGAATTTGGACCTAAGAACTTGAGTGTTAAATTTATAGTCTGCACAACATTAATATTTTATTCAATGTTTTTAATACAAATATATGCTTCATCGGATACTAGCCCGGGGCCAGCCAGACAACCACGGTGAACACCGCCGTGGCGAGTGTGAGGCTGGGCGGGCTAGGTCCGGTTTGGCTTGGAGAAAAATAGAAAAGTAGCTCCTGTCTTCTGTAGGCAGGCTTAAAGACTAGGTTAAAATTATAATGTGTCCACATGGACGTAAAATTAATATAAAAATAAACACAATTCTATAAAAACGTTCGTAGGCAAGAGCACTCAATAATTTTGATTATTGATACGGGAAACAACTAAACGAAAAAACCTGTTCGTTGGTAATGGGATGGATGGCAGGGATGGCCATCTTTGGAAAAAACCATATAACTCTTTTGGTGGACAGCTTCCCTGCCAGATGTAGCCAGGGTAGTGTTCATGGTGGATCGTTCAAGTTTGAGTTGGTATATTTTGTTTTATCTTTTGGGCTCGACCAATTTTTCACTAAATCGGTCGGGGAAGTGATAGCTGTCAAATTTTTGGTTCCAATGTTTCTCTGGGGAATTTGGTTTTTGAAAAATGTTTAGGTTGGTACCAATGTCAAATTGTTTTTAGGTTAGTATTTTTAGGTTATGTTGCCGGAAGAATTTCCGGCGGAGCGCCGAAGTAGCGGAAATAGTTTTTAAAATATAATGTCACTGTCACTTTTAAAGTTTTATTGGCAAAAACTCACCGAAAGCGTTCCGGTGGGGTTGCTTACACTTGCAGGGCTTGTAAGCGGTTCAGGATGGCCTCTCACACCATCCGTGGGCTTTATAAACGTCGAAAAAACTTGTAATCTCTCGATGCACCTGACACGTCAAAAATACTCAGCATACAGTCTGCACGCTTTAACACACTAGCACAGAACTTATACCACAAATGGACCCGTAGTATTTTTTGGGAATTTTCCTTTGAGTTCATTTAATAAAATTTGACATTTTTCTGAAATTTGACATTTTTCTGAAAAGTGATATTTTTCCGAAAATATGACATTTTTTGAAGTGACATTTCTCCGAAACTTTGACATTTTTTCGAAAATTTGACATTTTTCTGAAGTGACATTACTCCGAAAATTTGACAATTTTCAAACATTTGACATTTTTCTGAAAGGTGACATTTCTTCGAAAATTTGACGTTTTTTGGAAAATTTGACATTTTCCTGAATTTTTGACATTTTTCTGAAAAGTGACATTTCTCTGAAAATTTGACATTTTTTCGAAAATTTGACATTTTTCTGAAGTGACATTACTCCGAAAATTTGTCAATTTTCAAACATTTGGCATTTTTCTGAAAGGTGACGTTTCTTCGAAAATTTGACGTTTTTTCGAAAATTTGACATTTTTCTGAAAAGTGACATTTTTCTGAAAATTTGACATATTTCTGAAAAGTGACATTTCTCCGAAAATTTGACGTTTTCCTGAAAATTTGACATTTTTTAAAAATCTGACATTTTTCTGAAAAGTGACATTTCTTCGAAAATTTGATATTGGAAATTAAAAAAAAAAATTTCGTGACTCGTCTTGTAGAAATATTTTTTTGATATCATCAGTTCGCCTGTTATAAGAATTTTATGCTTTTACGACGTCATCAGAACGTAGGTGTATTATTAATTCACTCGTATTCCATTCATCTACAATATTTCCATCTACGTTTCAAACTTTAATTGGATGTTTCCAATAGTTAAGTCGATATCTGCACCAGTTTCTAAGAATTTTTCTTATTTGTGTCGTAATGTGACGTAGGTGTATTATTAATTCACTCGTAATTCGTCCGTCTACAATATTTATACCTACGTTTCAAATTTCAGTTCGATATCTTCAACCGTTCCCGAATTATCAGCCGAAGTCACTGAACACCTCTGTCATTATTAGAATATCACCCTGTACATTGCACTGCTTTGAGGACAAAACAAGTGAAATTTTTGTTTTTTAATTTTTTTCACGGAAACCAAATCGAAAAAGTGCAAGTGTGATATATCGTTGAAATCGGAATTTTTACTGCTTTTCAATGGTTCAATTACAAATTGTAAGTAATCATAAAATAAACAACTTGTTGTGCCAAAACGGCACTAAACGTAATCCGATCTCAACCAAAACCTTTTCAGATCTTCTGGAGGACTAAATAAACCCTCCTGCAAAGTTTCATCCAAATCCGTTTAGTAGCTTCGCCGCTATCGTGCTAACACACACACACACACACACACACACACACACACACACACACACACACACACACACACACACACACACACACACACACACACACACGCACACACGCACACACGCACACACGCACACACGCACACACGCACACACGCACACACGCACACACGCACACACGCACACACACACACACACAGACATTTTTCAACAACTTTTTTGGGTTCCTGGGACCTCAAAACGTAAAGATTTGATGTTATCTCAATTTTCGATTTTGGACTAATTGTAGTAACCTCCCACAATTTTATTGTGGGGAGGTTAAAATATCATTTTCAGGAAAATTATGATTGGCATTAATTATCTACATTTTCAATTGAATTTGTACGCACTGATGATTCGTGACAGGATAAATGACTAAGTGACTTTACCTTTTTTAATTTTTCAACAATTATTTTGTTAAATATCTTTTCTTTCGATATTTTGATTTGAGGTTAGAATTGAAAAAGTCATATTTGTATTTGATAGACATAAAAATTGATCAGCTGAGTGGTCGATGTGGTCACATTTTAACCTGACTTGTGTGGTCAGAATCGTTCGACGTGTTTGAATTTCAGTCTTAAAATGGCGACAGTAAATAAGTCTGATAAATAAAGGAACAATATATACATTTGTGGAAATTACACATCATACTGGAGTAAAATTTAAAGTCCGATTAAGTGAATATGAAATTCAAGGAGCTGATTCCATGACAAATCCATGATAAATCACTGTTAAAAAAGTCAAAATACCGATTTTTGAGGTTGGGGTTAACGTTTATGGAGATTGGAAAAATACTTCAAATTCTGACGCGTTCGACCGCAAGTTCAGTTCGACCACAGTGGGCGGACCACATCAGTCAGATGTCGAATGTAGCCTAACCACAGAAGAAACAGAAGAAGGAACTACCAGAAGCGGCACTCTCAGCACCGCCTTTGATCTTTTTTTGTGACCTTCGCCATTTTGTTGTTGGTAATTTTGGCGGGAAATTTAAACAGCATGTTTATAAACAAACTTTACACAAGCTGAATACAATAACCTTATTCCAAGAATTCTACTTATAATGGACATTAAAGCTATTAAAGTAAACTGGATAAATTTGTCTCTACGAACAATTGTATTCTTAATATAAATAAAGTCACAAAATGTATTAAAATCAATACAATATCTCGAGAGAATCTGTAATTTCTTACTGGGAGGTTGTTCTGAGGAAATATTAATTTTTTTTCTGTTTAAACTACCAAATTGAGGAAAAATAGTAGGTAAGTGCTATTGGTAGCAATCTATTCTGATACAGTGTAATGAAGCATTCTTTAAATTCCTGCTCCATTACTAAGATTCCGGATTTACACACGACACCAATGTGCACACGACCCGCAAACCTGCCCATCTCCCGGCTAGAGGCATGGATTTGCACACGACACTAAACTATACGCAGTTCTACGTCGCCAGTAAGCGAGGATTCTCGGATATAAAAGCCCGGCCGCAAATCAACATAATTCAGAGTGGATAATTCTGCCAATCTGTCTACAGCGTGCTGACATCAGTCATTCGCAGTGCACTCTCCACGTCGCACAGCATAGTTCACCCGGACACCGAAGCGAGCAGACCACCTAGTGTTGTGCAGTAGTTTCAGTAGTGAGTGAGCAGTGAAGTGGCAGCCCCACAGCAAGTGAGAAGTGTAGCGTTCACGAGCGCTACAGTAGAAGAGGAGGAATTATTAGATGTCTTTCTCAAGACACTAATAATAAAAAGATAAATAAAGTCTCCCGCATTGGAGACACCAATTATTTTACCCTTCCCCATTTACTAATCAAACATTTCTTTTCAGGTTAATAATTCTTTTTTCCCGATTAACAAACAGGTTTCCTTTACAGGTGTGAGACGAACGGCAAATACCGTGGAGGACGGTATGGGCCAACACGAGAACTCCAGAGGGCCAACACCTACGAACATGGAGTTCGAAGAGAGGGACGACCAAGTAGCCCGCCTCATGGCTGAAAACGCAGCACTGAGGGCGCAGCTTGCTGAAGTAAACAGCAAGATGTCCCAGATGAGGGCCGACATGGCCAAACAACTAGAAGCTCAACGTGCCCAGTACATGGAGCAAAAAGCCAGAAACGAGGTGCAAGGGGCCCAGCTAACAGAGCTGGTGACAGCCATGAGAACCCTCCAGGCCGTCCAAGCGCAGCCCCAGGCCCAAGCGCAGCCCCAGGCCCAGGCCCTGGCCCAGGCCCTGGCCCAACCCCAGGCCCAGCCCCAGGCGACCCCAGTGGTGCAACCAGCACCTAAAGAGGCCCCCAAACGGAAAGCCGACGCCGACACAGACAGTGAAGGCGAATTCACCCTTGTCACCAAGACAAGGGCGAAGAAGGCGGCAAACCAGGACTCCCAGGTGCAACCCAGCACCCAAGAGGCCCCAAGCACCAGCTAGGCCAACCAAAGGGCCCCCAGGCCAGAAACTACCGGGGCAGACAAGACGCTCAAGATCCCACCAGTGATCCTCCGCAAGGCGGAGACATGGTCGGCTGTCCGGCAGAGGCTGGACGAGACAGGCGTCAAATTTACCAAGGCCAGGACCGTGCGAGAGGGGATCGCCATCGAGCCCCAAACGCCCGAAGATTACCGCAGGATGACGAGGATGTTCGCACAGGAAAAGCGCGAATATCACACCTACGCCCTGCCTGAGGACAGATTACTCAGGGTGGTAATCAGAGGAATCCCCAGTGGAGTGACCGCAGACGAAGTCAAAGAGGACCTCCAGTCCCAAGGCTTCAACCCCGTGGCAGTCCACAGGATGACGTCAAGGAGGACCAAAAAAGAGATCCCCCTGATGCTTGTCCAGGTCCCCCTTAACGAGGAGAAAATACTAACGGTGAACCGCTGCTGTTCACTGGTAGTTAGGACCGAGAGGCAGAAAGCCGCCCTGGCAATTGCGCAGTGTCACCGCTGCCAAAGGTTCGGCCATGCCCAAGGACACTGCACCGCACAGGCCAAGTGCGTGAAGTGCGCAGAGCCACACCACTCCGGGGACTGCGAGAAGCCCCGAAATGTACCGGCGAAGTGTGCCAACTGCCAGGGGGCACACCCAGCCAGTTACAGAGGGTGCCCCAAGTACCCCAAGAAGACGGCGGCGGCGAAACCAGCCCCCGCAGCCAAGCCAACCCAGACCGGTGCTGCCCCTAAAAAGGCAACACCCACAACTGGAGGCCTGAGCTACGCCAGGGTAGCTCAGGGCAAGGCAGGGAAGGGACAGAACCCAGGCCCAGCCCCCAGGTAGCAGGCACCCGCTGAGGCCCAAAACCTCACCGCGGTGCTTGCACAAATGCAACAGATGTGCTCAGCAATGAGCGCATTTTTTGCACAAATGCCAGCATTTACTAATGCATAATGTTGTTTCAGGTCAAACCAGGGTTCCTGCAGGTCGCATCGTGGAATGTCAACGGACTGCGAGAGAGAAAACTCGAGGTAGAGGAACTCCTCGCCAGGGGTGACATAGACATCATGGCACTGCAGGAAACGAAGCTGCGACCAGACCAGGCTATCAACTTCCCAGGCTACCACGTATACAGGAAGGACTGGACCGGGCCATACAGACGAGTGATGAGAGGAGTAGCCCTGCTAGTGAAGACGAGCATCGCACACCACCCGATCCTACTCCCAGAGACGGAGAACCTGCAGGCCACAGCCATAGTAGTGTCCACGGCACGAAATGGCGACATCAGAGTGGTCTCCTGCTACCAGCCGCCCAACAACATGCTGCTAGACGCAGACCTGGACTCGGTTCTTTCCCCAGGGACCCAGACGGTTGCCATCGGCGACTTCAACGCCAAGTCCCCGGAATGGCACAGTAGGATTACCAACACTCGAGGACGAGAGCTACTGCGATTCCTGGGACGACACGATGGCAACCTGCTGGTCCTTGGCCCGGAGGGACCGACCCATGACAATGGTGTTGGTAGGCCGGATGTCCTGGACATTGCGATGCTGAAAGAGATGCCCCTCGAAGCCGAAATCACTGTCATGATGGATGGTTCCACCGATCACAGCCCCATTCTCCTAGAACTAGGAGAAAAGGACGGTGAGAACACGACAACATTCATCAAAAGGAGGACGGACTGGGAAGTGTTCCGTGCAGAACTGCAGAGGAACATCGCACACACTCCCAGACTCGAAACCGAGGCAGACGTGGAGAGGGCCATCACCTCCCTGGAGGACCAGATCCAGGCGGCACTAAGGGTAAGTACCACCGAGACGGAAACAAGGCGAGCACCAGCTCCCCTGGCCAACCTCCCAGAGGAAACCAGGCAGCTGATACGGGACAGACGAAGTGCCAAGAAACGGGCCCAGAGAACCCGACTCCCGGAGGACAGGAGACACTACAACACCCTGAGCCGGAGAGTCAAGGCCGCCCTTCAGGAACACAGACAAGAAGGGTGGCAACGCCACCTGGAATCCCTGGACACACAGGACAGGAGCATCTGGACCACCCAACGGGCCCTGCGAAACCGGCGGACTCCCATGCCCCCGATCCACGGAGAGAATGGTGTTGTCTACACTCGCCAGGAAAAAGCCGAGGCTTTTGCCGACAGCTTGGAACTGCAGTGTAGGGAAAACCAACTCGATGATGAGGACGAGGACTGGGAGGACGACGTGAGGCGCAGGGTACGTAGGATGAACCGTCTGCCAGATGAAGACCACATCCCCCCGACCACCCCCGAGGAGGTCAAGGAGATCCTAAGGAGCCTAAAACCCAGGAAAGCTCTAGGATGTGATGGCATTGGGAACATCGCCCTCAAGAGGCTGCCCCGGAAAGGAGTAGCGGCGATGGTCAACATCATCAACGCAATGTTGAGGTTGAGACACTTCCCTTCCAGGTGGAAAAAGGCCGACGTCATAGTCATCCCAAAGCCAGGTAAGAACCTAATGTTTCCTTCCTCTTACAGGCCAATCAGTCTACTCCCAGCGATGAGTAAGGTAGCCGAACGAGTCATACTCAAGAGGATAGCCGAAAAGACAGAAGAGCTGGAAGTCCTCCCAGACGAGCAGTTCGCCTTCAGGACAGGGCACTCCACCGAACTCCAAGTGCTCCGCCTCACCGAGGAGGTCACGAAGGGGTTCAACCAACGACAGGTCACGGCAGCGCTGTTCCTGGACGTTGCCAAAGCCTTCGACAGGGTCTGGTACGACGGTCTCCTAGCCAAAATGATGAGTATGGGTTACCCCATTGCACTCATCAAGCTAGTGAGATCGTACCTCCACAGGAGACAGATGAGGGTGAAGATCGTGGACAAGGTGTCCACGTACAGAACAATGGAGGCAGGAGTCCCCCAAGGCTCAGTGCTGTCCCCCCACTTGTTCTCCATCTTCACATCCGATCTACCCCGGACGGAGAGGACCTCCATGGCCCTCTACGCCGATGACACAGCCCTGACTGCCAGATCCTGGAGTGCCAGGCTAGCCACCAGAAACCTCCAGGAGGCGGCCACCCTCCTAGAGGACTGGTGCAACAGATGGAAGGTAGCCGTCAACGCCGAGAAGAGCAAGGCGGTACTCTTCAAGAAGGTAAGAAAACAAAACCCCACAGGTCACGTTTCCATGTTTGGGGAGGACATCCAATGGCAAGACTCCGCCAACTACCTTGGCGTGGTCATGGACAAAGGCCTAACATGGAGACTAAACACGGAGGCCATCGTCAAGAAGGCCAGGAGGACGAGAGCCCTAATCTACCCGATGACGGGTAGACAGAGCAGACTCAACCTGAGGAACAAGCTCACGCTCATCAGGTCCCTCATCCGGCCTCAGCTGACGTATGCTTCGGTAGCTTGGGGCTACCAAGCAAAGAGCTACCTCCAACAGATCCAGAGAGTGGAGAACGTTGCCCTCAGAACGGCAGTCGACGCACCCTGGTTCATCCGCAACGAGGACATCTACAGGGACCTGGAATACACCCCGGTCACTGAGATCATCAAGCAGAGAGCCAGAAAGATGTACGCCCTTGCCGAGGAGCATGGGAACCCACTAGTCAGGGAGGCCACTGACTATGACCCAGCAGATGCTCCGAGGCACAAGCGGCCGAAGGTGCAGCTCCTGGATAACGGGTGAGTATGAGAAGCATACCACCAACCGACGATCCACCCCCACGGAAGAGACATGACGATACCCAACCACCCACCCAAGACCCTGCGGGTACCGGACAAACAATCGTCCAGTACCTATAGTCCCCCTAGCTCCGGGCAGACCAAAAATGCTACCAAAGCAGTTAGGTCTGCCCTTCCTCGAGCTACACAGCTCATCCTTACCCTACCGATGATCCGGATGACAGGATGCCTCTTGGCATCTTGTGTACCGGCAGTCACTCCAGCCACAAACCCAAAACACCCAACAGACCGATGACTACCCCCCGGGGGGCAAACAAGCTGGCGAAGAACAGAAGACGAAGAAAGAAGAACGCCAGAAGAGGCCTTAGCCAGCAAGGTCCAACGAGCCAGGACCCAGGGAGGTGGACCGAAATCGTCTGCACCGCTCACATTTGTGAGTGGGGCCGACGTAAAGTAAGTTCGCCCGCCCTGCACGAGGCCGGTCCCCGGTCTACAGCGATGTACTGGGGTAAAGGGCAATAGTCCTGCCCGGCCCCAGTCATCCGAGACCGACATCTTTAGCCAAGAATATTGGCGAGCGTGCTGAGCTGGACATATTGCAGTTTTGTGCATCTCCCGACGCAAACACGACGGAACGAATGCAATCTGACCCTGGGAATCCTACAGCGTGTTGAACTGGGACCCCTCGAGTCGTTAGTCATTCCCCGGCGCCGTTTCGTCGCCAAAGCCAGAGACGTCGCATCGCAACCGTTACACTCTCTCTCTCTCTCAGATAATAGAAAATGTTGTCCTAAGAACCGTAAAAGATACGGACATATAACCTGTACCTGTATGTTATGTAACACTGCCTGTTTCAAGAAGTAAATAAATTGTTTATATTTTTATTGGGCTGTCTTATTAACTAATCTGGACCCTGATTAATCTCCGAACCAGCTACCCGACAAGAAACCGTTACATAATTTGGCGCCCGAGCAGATTTTGAGATTTTAGTTTATTCCAGGCAGCCCAAAAAGAGACGTTCACGAATGAGAGAGAGATATAAAGATATTTCAAGTTAATTCATAGAGAAATGAAATCATTCCAAATCAAGAGAGAAAACGAAAATGAAAAGGATTTTGTGGTGGCAATCCAGACTACTACAATTGTAACCCCAGAAGAGACACGATTCCAGATAGTACCGAAAGTACGTTAAACGGATCAAATTCCAGACACAAATCCAGATTACTGCATTATAGACGATAGCTGTACCGTCATATATGGAGCAGTAAAATAATTTAAATTTATGTCCAGAGTCCCGAAAATACGTTAAACGAACCGATGTACAGAAACAAATCCAGATTACTGCATCATAGACGGAATCCTGTACCGCCATATATGGAGCAGTAATAATTTTATAGATCCCGAATTTTCCAACCCATGGAAACCCTGTATCCAGCAACCGTAACGAAAACAAGTCCAGTAAAACCAGAGTCATCCAAAATAAGTGATGAAGTCGGAAGTCCAAGTGCCAGACCTGCTGTCACCTCTGCCTCCGACACCCGAAGCCAAAAGGCCGCCCCCAATCCAAGACGCAACAGCCAACCCTGATGCCGTCCCCAGTCCGAGACGTACCGTCCCCAGTCCGAGACGTACCGTCCCCGATGCCATCCGAAGTCCGAGAAGTACCGTCCCCGATGCCGTCCCCAGTTCGAGACGTATCATCCCAGATGCCGTCCATTATGCCAACCCCGATGCCGCCCCCCAGTCCGAGACGTACCGTCCCAGATGCCGCCCCCAGTCCGAGACGCACCATCCCTGACGCCGTCCCCAGTCCGAGGCGTATCGTCCCCGATGCCGTCCCTGATGCCTTCCCCAGTCCGGGACGCACCATCCCCGATGCCGTCCCCAGTCCGAGAGGTACCGTCCCCGATGCCGTCCCCAGTTCGGAGACAGCCCCAGCCCCCCGAAGCCACCGACCCCAGGTAGGCCAATTGCCTGCCTCCAGGTGTTTTTCCAGGACGACGACGCAGCCCTCCCGGTCCCAGCTCCGCAACGGAAGCGACAGTTCAGGCGCCACAACCAAGATGGCCCCGCTTCTAGGATCCCTGGCACCGTTCCCCCTGTCCGCCATCGCCCCCTGCAGTAAACGTCCGGAAGAACCACATTTGTATTTGTATACCTGTTTTTTGCAATTTTTTTTGTGCTCATTTATTTTAACTATTTTACTTGTACCATGGCTCTAAGATGTTTTACATACTGTTTATGTTATTTAAAAATTTGTTTTTCTCTACATATGCACATACACATATACCTGGCGTATACGAAAGAATTGGCCATTCTTTCTTTATTTTGTTTGAAGATGTTTAGTAACTTGTTTTCCCATTGCTGTATTTTGATGTTAAGTTAGCAAAAATTTTCTCTTTGATAGAATTTTGAAAATTTTTTTTTTGTAAAGAAAGAGGGGAGTGTAATGAAGCATTCTTTAAATTCCTGCTCCATTACTAAGATTCCGGATTTACACACGACACCAATGTGCACACGACCCGCAAACCTGCCCATCTCCCGTCTAGAGGCATGGATTTGCACACGACACTAAACTATACGCAGTTCTACGTCACCAGTAAGCGAGGATTCTCGGATATAAAAGCCCGGCCGCAAATCAACATAATTCAGAGTGGATAATTCTGCCAATCTGTCTACAGCGTGCTGAGCTGGACATATTGCAGTTTTGTGCATCTCCCGACGCAAACACGACGGAACGAATGCAATCTGACCCTGGGAATCCTACAGCGTGTTGAACTGGGACCCCTCGAGTCGTTAGTCATTCCCGGCGCCGTTTCGCCGCCAAAGCCAGAGACGTCGCATCGCAACCGTTACACACTCTCTCTCTCTCTCAGATAATAGAAAATGTTGTCCTAAGAACCGTAAAAGATACGGACATATAACCTGTACCTGTATGTTATGTAACACTGCCTGTTTCAAGAAGTAAATAAATTGTTTATATTTTTATTGGGCTGTCTTATTAACTAATCTGGACCCTGATTAATCTCCGAACCAGCTACCCGACAAGAAACCGTTACAACATATTTGTCGTGCGCACAACTTAAAATTGTTATAAAGTTCGGTTGAACTTTTACTTGCCAAATCCCCACGATCGCATGCTTCCAACCACAATATACGGACCTTAAAAGAAGAAAGGTTCACAACTACTTGGAAATATCTTATAATTTACATCAATAATAAAATACCTTTGGGAATCCTTAGGAAACCCAAATAAACTAATGTCTTTTCCTGTCGTACTACTTGTACATTCCTTAATAGCGCAAACGGTTCCACCTCGTTTACTCATATCGCTAATAAAAATTACTATTAACACAGCACAATAATACTAAAACCCTTTAAGAATTTATTTCGGTATTATGTCACAGTCTGTCATTTACCGCACTTTATTGTTTTAACCTAAAACAATAAATGAACTGACGGATGTACTAACAACAAAATGGCGGCAATGGAATTTTGGCGGGTAGCTCAAGTGTCGTTTCTGGTAGTTTTAAATCGAAGAGCACAAAACAACTGTAGTTTCTACACAACGATCCTGGGACGCGTAGCTTAACTTAGTGAAGACACGAGCAAAATGGCCTCCGCCGAAAGCACAGAAGAAGAATCAATCAGAAGGGAATGTCGGCAAAAAATCCTTTGATCTCGTGCTGTAAATCTCCGCCATACTATTGTTGGGCGAGTTCAGGAGAGTACTAAATATTTTTTACCCCTTTTAGGAACGGCCCGGAAGAGAATCAGAAAACCTATGAAACATTTAGATGAAGACAAATAATATTTGTTTTAGATTTTCAATGCTTCTTAACTAATTAGGCGGCATCATGATACAAACGGTATCACGAGGCGAGATCACGCCATTTGTCGCTGACGATCCGGTTACAGAAGAAATCCGTGATCCGGGCCTGGCACGATTTTTTACAATTCCGTCCGAGACTGACAGTGCGCGATGTAAATGCGCGAACTTTTCCCGCCAATGAGAGAGTATATTCTGATTGTTTCTTCTTCTGTGGTTACGGCACGGCCCACGCCTACACCCACGCACACAAGGCAAGGAATCACGCGCGATTCGATGCTGCCGCTGCCCAATCACCGTATCACATAAAGTCAAGGTATATATTTTTCCTCGACAAACGCGCATATGTCTTACCTTAAGTTGATGGTATTTATTCGAAAATCCCCGAATTTTCCCCTCACAACGGCTCTCCCCAAATATTCCCCAATGAGCTTCAAATTCCCCGTTGTTTGGGGAATTTCCCGCAGATTGGCAACCCTGGTTAAACCGAAACGTAACACTGCATTTCCTACGTCGGTGCATCTTTCAAGGTTAACGTATCCGTACAGAAATACGAAAAAGGGGAGGAGCCAAACGTATTGTAATAAGAAATTGAGGTAGAATAATAATACAATATTTAATAATAAGATTTAATAATAGTTGATAATAGACACTTAGGACAAAGCTATTTATCCGTATCCGTACGACGTTCTTTATTACAATACGTTTGGCTCCTCCTCTTTTTCGTATTTCTGTATGGATTCGCTAACCTTGAAATATGCACCGACGCGCGTCGTACACGAACTTCATAAATTAAACTGCAGGCGGATTCCGAACTCACGATACGATCACGATTGACGATCCGTCACCAAGGGCGCAGAAAGGAATTGTCGCGATAATGCGCGCGTAGTAGTCATTTGAAGAACTAAAATTTTCGTTGGGTCAAAATTGAAAACACCATATTTTGCGATTTGTCAATCTTGTGGGGTTCTCTCCGAATATCCTTGCTCTAAATAATTTTATTTGGGGCAAGGATAAATCGCAGATATGGCGTTTTCGATTTTGAACCACTGAACTCTACTATATAAATGGAAGGTCAATATCCATACCAATTTTTACGCCAAATTGAACCTCGCGCAAGTATGGCGACCATAAGGAGGAGCGCAATCGCACTACAAAATACGTCAGAGCCGGTCTTATTGTTACTGCAACTGTTTAAAACCCGGGACTTTGCCCCGAATCTTGCAACACAGTACCATACAAGATTGCACAATATTGTCTTAATTAACTTTGTTTATAACAGTCACAAAATATTACAAAAAATAATCAATTTATAACAACTTTACACAAACGACAGAATAAACAAAGAATAAAATGGTGACACCGACTCTGGAAATTGCATCTAATCCAAGACTTACGCTACAGAATCTATGGAAAAGAAATAAAACACAGAATTGCGCCAGCCTGGCATCGGCGCGTAACTCCCGTAGACAGCCGTTTGGTTCAAGCACAGACATTAATTTCTCTACTGCGTCGACGCATGGCTTATAGTTTTTGAATTCGTTACCACTTAATCTGTGCCGTAATTGCCGTATTTTGTTCACGCGCATATACCTATACTGGCCTTCCATTTATATAGTAGAGTTCAGTGTTTTGAACCAACAAAAATTTTAGTTCTTCAAAATGACTACTAAGCGCGCATTATCGCCATAATTCCTCTCTGCGACGGATAGTCGATTCTGACGCTCTATGGTCGTGGAAGACAATCGTCTACTGTATTGCGGATAGTCTATATTTTAACGACTGCATTTGAGTTGTCGTCAGTCGTGCGATTATAGGGATTGGCTATTTCATTTCAATATTGTACTTATCTTTGTTAGTTTTGCTACGTTCCCAAGACAGGAAAGAGCAATCAACTTTCCTCTGTCCATAATTTTAAACTGTGACATTTTATTTACTGCGCCATCACACTGCCTTTATACTTCGATTTTTTGGAGGCTAAAATTCAAACTCAAAATCCTGTCATCTAAGTGAATTTTGTACCAAATTTATTAAATTTTCTTGCTAACGGTTTGTTCAACCTAAATTATTCTATAAATCTCCTATCTGGTAGGAGTGGTAGAGGTCAAAATGCGGAGGTCACTAAGGTTTCAAACGAATCAAATTGTATTTCGGATTCTTGTTCTTTCACGTATCAGCCGTACATTAGCTCTTCGAATTCTTCTGGCCATTCCAGACTCCAGCAGCGACAATTGAAAGCATTATTAATAGTAGTCGATCGATATATCTCCAAACAAAACAAAAATACTTCAATAAAATGAAACCACACAAAAATACAAAGAATATAGTTTAGGTAGGTAAGCAAAACTCGTCCCGCTACTTCAAAAATTTTCTTATTTCTTAAAATGTAAAATTACTACCAAATTCCTATGTTGACCGACGATACCATATAGGAATCGCTGTAATCGTCACGTTCAACTTGGTGTCGTATCGTCAATCGTATCCATAGATTAAAGAATATTATATGTTATAGATAGGCAACTCTCAAGAATTTTTTGAACAGCAAAACTTACGTCGAGAGTGGCGCTGTATTCCCGCCTTTTTTATATAGGCGGGATTGTCATAAGCGGGAATTTTAAATGATTTTCAAAATTGCTTAGGCCATCATTAGACTACAAAAGTTCTTTAACAAAGATTTTTTATAAAAGATATTTTATGAGATGAAATATCTATCAAATTACTCATAAAATATCTTTTATAAAAGATCTTTGTCAAAGAACTTTTATAGTCTAACAGTGGCCTTAAAATTAAATAAGTCATTTCAAAACTAGAAATTGATCATTTATTAATTTAACGGAAAATCATTACAATAAATACAATAATATTTAAAAATACATTTAAAAAGTAACTAACGTAAGTAAAATTATTACAATAATAACGGGTTTATACGTGCATGGATTTAGTGGCGCCAGTAGATATTGGCACGCCAGTAAAAAAATATTGCGCGTATAAACAGTTACTGGCGAGCATGCATCAATGCATGCAAGGTAAAAGCTTGCTCGCCAGTAACTGTTTATATGTGTAATATTTTTTTACTAGCGTGCCGATATCTACTGGCGCCACTAAATCCATGCACGTATAAACCCGCTATAATATACATTTTCACGTCCTTTACTAACATTAAGTGGTGTGAATCAGTCTTTTTGGAATTTAGATTTTTCATTATCATATAGGTTACAAAAAACTGACATTGATTGTGAAACGTCAAGTTATGTATTTGAATAATGTTAATCCAGAAGAAAAACACGTATTTTTGTTTTTTTTACTTTTTTACACCATTCGATGGGAATGATTTCGATTTATAACAAATGTAAAAACTGACGTTGAAAAATTCACAGCAACTGCACATAGCTGCGATTGTATTTATTATGTAAATAATGTAACCTAATATTTTGTACATGTCCTTCATTACAAGACTGAAAAACTTTTTCATCGGTAAACACAACATTGGTCCAAAACTCCAACGGGCGATAGACACAATTTAAACAAAACATAATGCGGGCTTGCTCGTTCTCCTGTTAATATGGTCTTCTTGGCACTTGTACAGTTTTTTATTTTCGATTTTCCTATCCTTCGGCTAGCTGCTAACCTCGACACTAGAAAATGTGTCATGAACACAGCGTCTCCTGCTGTTTAAAACGGATTTTGCCTCAAATAGCCAAAGAGTGCTTCATCTTGAACGAGATTTGAACTTCTCGATAGGCCTGAACCGTCTTTTCTCTTTACGCTACCTTCCTCTTCCCACTTTTCTTTTCACACTCATAACAGTACTTTTATTCAATTGATAATGGTTAGCAACTGCTCTGATAGACCATCTCTCTTTAATTTTAAAGAGAATTAAAATTTTTTCATGTTCAGTTAATTTTGGCATTGCGAAAATATGACACTGACAAATAAATAATGATTTAATAAGGCGAAAAATAGGTGTATGGGATTTCATTGCACAGAAGTGTACAACCCGTCAGTCTTTCGTTTTTAGTCAATTTCTTGGGAGTCACGTTCTTTGCAGATCAATAATACCTATGCATGTTGGAATTTTTCGAAGTCGCAAAACACGACGTGAACACATACAACACTTATAACCCATTACAGTTTTTAATATTTAACAGAACAGCGTCGTGTTTAATCAGTTTCATTGGAAACTCACATTATTTACATATAAGCAAATGGACTCCTGCTCTATGGATTTAATAATTATTAGTTTAATGTCCAAAACACAAAGCACAGACATGTAAACAATAATGGCGCAACAAAGGCATATTTTTGCGATCTCGCGTCTTACCCCAATGCTTTAAGCGCCTTGAAGCGCTACGTCATCATATATTTCTCCGCAAAAATGAATAGGGAGTTATCGCAAAAGATAACGTATTTACGTTAAACGTTATTTTTGACATCTAAGCAAGCGCATATTGGTTTTCACGTACAAAAACAAACATGCGCAAGCGTAGATGTCAAAGATAACGTTTAACGTACATACGTTATCTTTCGCGATAACTCCCTAATGTCTCTAACGTTCTTATGTCATATCCCTATTATTTTCCGCTTACACATTTTCTAGCGCCTTAGTGAGACCGCGCGATACTGCTTTAAGCGTGACGTCACAGCTTATTCGCTCGGATGGCTCCGCTTATCGCGGTTTGTAGCGTCTTATGCGCAAAAACATGCCTCAGATTTGCGCAGCCGCCGTGATTCAAGTACAAGTAGCGACAGATCGACGGAAGTTCAAACTAAACACGCTGTTTTGAAATATAGTGGGAGTGCGCAGGGCCTGATCGTATCGTAATCGTATCGTGAGTTCGGAATCTGGCTGCTGGACCTCACATAAGGTCCAAACGCTGACACCCCCCCCTGCTGGCCGCCATGATAGGTTTTCAGAACGTAAAACAAAGTACAAAAACAAAAGTACAAAGGCGATGTTGTCAGATTTAATCTAGTATTATCCCGTTGGTTGTTGATAGGTAAATGATTGTCAGATTTTAGAAATAATTTTATTAAAATGAGAGTATTAATGAGTACTTCTGGTGATAACTTACTCTAAGTATTGTAGTAGTCTCACATTATGAATAAATTTCTTGTTATTAGAGAAGATGAAGTGGCATTTTGGGAGAAAAGTATTCAAGTTTATTGAAAATATAAAACATTTGGCAATGCGCTACAAAATAACGAGCAGTAGTTGTGATTCCTACCGAGTATTGCCAACCTCAAATAAGTTGACAGCCTATCATGACGACCATAGTAAGTGGTGTCACGAGCTTTTGTTTGGGATATGTGCGTTGTGAAGTCCAGTTTAATTTATGAAGTTCGTGGCGTCGTAAGATTCAAGTACAAGTAGCGCCAGAGCGGCGTGATGGCCAACTAAATACAATGATTTTATAAAATATTAGAAGTGAGCACAGAAAGAGTGAGCAGTATTAGTATATGGTAATCTATGAGTATATATGGGCAGATTTCTAAATTCACCGGTGGATCGCACCGGTAAGCAATAACATTATATGATTGGCTATTTTGAAAAATATAGCCAATCAGCTTCGTATTTTATCTACCGGTACGTGCACCGGTAAATTTAGAAAAGTGCAGTTTAACTCTTTAATCTATGGTGAGCAGGGCCTGCTGAGTTGCTGAGCATTGAGCAATCTTGTTTTGGTGTTCTGTGCCAGCAGTGACGTTAGGTTAGAATTAGAATTTATAACAAAATATATTATTGTTTATTGTCTAACGTGTTAATTTTAGTTTCTCTTTTGCTAATGATTGCTCTCAAATTGTTAAAATTGCACAAATTGAATTTATAAAGATGGAAGAAAGTTCTCCAGAATGTGAAAATGTGATGGACTGTGAAGATGAGAGCTGTGGGATCACCCACGAAAGGTCATGTCAAAACTCAAAAAAGCCTTTGTTAACAGAAGAGAGGATGAGGAGAAAACTGCAATTTTTCTTTATGAATCCCATAGAAAAATGGCAGGCTAAAAGAAGGTTTCCATATAAGTTTGTGGTGCAACTTATAAAAATTCTTTTGGTGACGATGCAATTATGTCTGTTTGCCTACAGCAGATATAACCATGTTAATTACACATTTGACAACAGAATAACTTTTTCACATTTATTCTTAAAAGGTTGGGATGCAACTAGAGAAATAAATGCGTATCCACCAGGAGCTGGGCCTTTGGCAATTTATAAAATAGAGGAATTTTATTCGACAATTGATTATGCTTACGAAGGTTATGCAAACCTGGACAAAGCTGTTGGCTCTTATTCATATGCCAATGAGGATAATACTATGATGGAAATGCAGCTATGTTTGTCTCAGTATAAAGAGGGAATAATATTTGGGTTTAACGAATCTTATATTTTCAACAGTGAAGTTGTTGACATATGCCTAAATATATCTCGGACAACTGATGGATTACTTGACTCCAAACAATATATATCCAGTAAAGATGTAAATATAAGTTTTTCCGCTTTGGTTAGAGCTGAACTAAAATTTTCACTTAAAACTGTCAACTTTAAAGCAGCAGGAAGCATTACGCCCCCAAATTGTTATCTTTTCGATATAACAATTGAATTTGACAATGAGGATCATGATGGACAAGTGTTACTCTCTTTAGATGCTGAACCATTCCGTTTGAAATGTAAAGGTGTCACAGAATACGTGATTGATGATAAAATTGATACTATTTTACGAAGTCTATTAAACTACCTCGTAATATTTATTTGTGCAACGTCATTTATTCTATGTAGTAGAGCGGTTTGGCGGGCACAACAGCTCATGAGAATAACAGACACATTTTTCCGGTGCCACTTTGAGCAACCTTTAAGCTATCAAGACCGTATGAAATTTTGTAATTTTTGGTATATCATGATTATAATAAATGATGTTTTAATTGTGATTGGATCAGCAATTAAAGAACAAATTGAACGTAAAGAGTTTACTAGTGATCAGTGGAATGTATGCAGCTTATTTTTGGGTATAGGGAATATGTTGGTATGGTTTGGCGTTCTTCGTTATTTAGGGTTTTTCAAGACTTACAATGTAGTTATATTAACGTTGCAAAAGGCTGCGCCTCAAGTTGCCAGGTTTTTGTTGTGTGCTTTGTTAATTTATGCAGGTTTTACATTTTGTGGTTGGTTGATATTAGGACCCTATCATTTAAAATTTAGATCATTATCCACCACTTCAGAATGTCTTTTTTCGTTAATAAATGGTGATGATATGTTTGCAACATTTTCTATTATGTCAACAAAATCACTTTTATTATGGTGGGTTAGTAGAATATATTTATATACCTTTATAAGCCTATACATATACATAATATTAAGTTTATTCATTTCTGTTATTATGGACGCATACGATACTATAAAACTCTATTATAAAGAGGGATTTCCTAAGAGTAGTTTGGAGTGCTTCATAGGTGATACGAATTTTGAGGATGTGTCGAGTGGAATATTCAGGAGTAGTTCTAATGAAAATTTCGGCGCCATAATGAAAGATTTATGTTGTTGCAGAAATATTCACAGATCTTATTCTACTTTGTCGAGAATAAGTGACGCAACAGACAATGCAGGGTCAAGTATTCCAGTGTAAATAAAAATATATATATATTTGACCTTTTTTCTGTAAGATTTTGTATGAAATATTGCATATATGTATATAATATGATTGTGTAAAAATTAAGATTCAAATAATGTAGATATAAACTATTTTATATTCAATGATTTGTTAAAAATTGATAGTTTGGTCAGATGACAAAAGACTCGACAAGAGGTTACATTAAATATGTAGGTAAGTACTTTTATTTGTAGTTACGTTGGAAGTTATGTGCAATTTGACAAGGAAACTTTCATATTTGTTTATTTCCCCTATTCATTTATGTTAACCCAGTTATCGAAAATTGCTAAGCTATTAAAGAACCTGTGTATGTGTGTGTATATACATTTTTATAAAGCTTTACCTGGTGATTTCTCATAGAGATATGTCCTAAAATAGGTGCTAAGTAGAATATAACCCCGAAAAGATAGGCCCTAAATGATGAAATTCAATAAATTTCAAAAGGATAACCGTTATTAGAAATATTGATTTATTTAGTTTTGATTGACAATGGGTTTAATTCATTTATTTAATGCCATCTTTTATAATCTATTTATCCTGGAGGAACCCTTCGGTGTGAAGCTACCTTTGAAGTAGTTTCCACGAACATCAAAACATTTGGATACTATATTACTCGAGGCACGTTTCACCAACCATGTTGGCATCATCTGGAGACGATTAAAACTAAAGTAAAACTAAAAATGCCACGGTAAAGTGTGTTCAACCATGACATTATTTTGGTATAAATATAGGGATATTTTAGTTATACTTTAATTTTAATCGTCTCCAGATGATGCCAACATGATTGGCCAAATGTGCGTCGAGAATAGTATTCAAGTGTTTTTATGTTTGTAGAAACTACTTCATTTGATAGAACAATTTTAAAAGGCATTTTCTATATAAAACAGATGTGATTTTTATCAATATTTGTTAAGATTTTTGATTTGGTCAATTTTAAATGTAGTTATATTTTTGTATGTAATATTCTTGATTTATTAATAATTATTAGTTAAGGCATTATTCAGGGTTCATCTTTAAGGGGTTATCTCTATATACATATATCGTTATGTGTTTTTGTACATATTGTAAATTATAACTAAACATAATTGTAAAATTTGCTGTGAGCTTAAATTTTATTAATTTGTTTTAAAACTTTGCTGTGAATTTAGAAAAATTGTGATAATTTATTCAAAAACTATATTTATAATTGGCAGAAACCAGGCAGATATATTTTTTCTTGATTCCAATGTAAATATTTTATATTAATAAAAGAATCATATTGCTAAAAGTAGTTGTTTATTTTACTTACAAAGAATCTGTAAAACAAACTCAGACATTTGAAAAATCTAAATAAATAATAAAATCAATTATATAAACAAACATTCTTACAACAGTAAGTTCACCTCCCGTATTTTACTAACCTTATTTTTTATAATTCAAATACATTGAATATAAAATATATGAAACATAATTTAATGTTAAGACTGCAAAATAATTAAGCACCGGCTTTGCTAATATATTTTCTATGATTGTGTAATGCACTGCTAAATGATTTCTCCAAAAATGGTTCCTTAAGTATTTTTCTTTCGTTTTCTTTTAGTTTTTGCGTTTGTTGTTTTTTTTTAAATTATTTATTAAAAAAAAACTAATAAAGGTCAGATTGTGTCAAAATAAAATCAGATATAGATAATTTGTTTTTATCTGTACATAAAATTTTTTAAATATTTAAAATAACTTGTTTCTCAAAAGAAAAATTCATTATTCAGTTCTTTTTATCAAAATTGTCAATCATAAATATAAAAACATAAATGGAAACGTTTTTAAAATCTAGCGCAACTTTAAATTATTGTTAGTTTTTTAATCTGCCTTGAGAAACCAGCATTTTCTGGAAAATGTAATATAAAGCTTTTGTTTTTAGTTTCCCCAGTTTTTGTTTTATAGTTATTTGAAATGACACCCAGTATACAGAGAGCAGTCCAAATTTGAAAATATGCATAAACTTATGTATTATTATTTACTTGTGAAGAAGTGTGAACAATCAATTTGAAATTTACAATTCTAGGACAACTTCTTTCAAAATCACAATTATTCATATAGCTTCAAATTCATTCATATTTCTTTGTAATGTACTTTAAGAGAATAAGAAATTAGTGTTGAAATTTTATATTCGGTCTTTGTAATCAATATATTTCAACAGTTTAATTTCTGTTATGATAAAAATTCATTACCAGGTATTTTGAATTAACATGCAAAAATTTAGGTCATACAAATATTTTCTTATATCATACATATTTTTATTTGTTATAGATTCATTGGAAATTATTTCAATGATAACCTAATTGCCACGTTATCCTATTTTTATATAAAGCAGATGTGATATTTAAACTAAAGATAAAAAATATTTGATTCTATTAGAGGACAGCTAAAGATTAGGACACTTGTTTTCCTCTCTTAAGATTTAATCTACTGTGTATTTTATATTAATAAAATTTGCAAAATAACAGATTACATACTTTTTATATTTAATTTTTTTTTAAATTGAACCAAAACGTAACTGTTTTGAGGAAGGTAAATGGACATTTGAAAAATAAAATATATTTTTATAGAAAAGCATTAATATTGTTAAAACGCGGGTGGGCCCTGCCTATATGGGCCTCTGACCCGAGAGTGCGAAATTTATGGCAAAGCAAGTGACAAAAATGAACAAAAGAAGAACAGTATTTTAAAGATTCCTTCTGGGGGGAGGGCAGCTAGGCTACCATCAGTGGCAGGCCCGTGGAGAGCCAGTAAGGGCCCAGGGGTAAAATCAAATTGGCAGGCCCCCCTCGGCTAGGACAAATCAAAAATACTAATTTTCAATACACAATTTGAAATACAACCCATACAAAAATGTATTACCCTCCCCTGTCGTCAGGCCTGATCATTGGATCGAGACTACTGAAGAACGACTTCTTTAAATGCTTGATGCCAAATAGCCAAGAGCGCAGTTGCAGCAACTTTAATGTTCTTGTGTCTGAGAACCAAAAAATCAATGTCTGACCCAAGGCGGAACGGCGATAGACCAGTGAATCAAGGCACTGCTCTAAGTTAATATCAGGGCCTGCTAATTTTCATGTAGTGAGTTTGACTCTCACTAGCGGTACAAAATTTTAAGAATTGAAGGTATAATGTAAGTTTAGTAGGCAAAAGGGTCTGTAAAATACCTATAGGTGACATACACGTCATTAACAAGCGCAAATAATATACCATTTAAATGTATTGAACCTCCACTTTAACCTGTAGTATATCAAAAATGGAGAAGTGGAGAAAATTGCAAGAATTATCTATTCATTGCACAGGCCCACAAAAATATGGTCTGTCCGGCGGACCAGACCAGTGTATCCCTATGTATTCTGACCTGCTGAATCTGAAGTTAGAATTGTCAGAAATTTTAATATGTTTTTACTTCATAAACCTCATAATTCCATAACCCTACAGACTCCATAACTCAGGGCATCCTCCGGGACAAGCAGGCTTTTGCAGGGCCATAGAGAAAAAATAAGGATCCGGTGGAAAAAATGTTTCGAAAGTTGATGAGTGGGGGGAAGAAATCCCAAAAAAATGTTTGAAATTTACACGCCTTGATTAATAGAGTTATGGAATTGTAAGGTTGTTGGGTTACAGTGATATGAGGTTATGGCGTTGAAGTTATGAAATAAATATACTAAAGAAAAATTCTACTACTACTCATTTGACTGTGAAAGGCGAAAAACCGGCTTTTTACGGGCGTTTTTTGAGCCAATCTGATAATTGTGACTTGGGATTCAGTGGGTCAAAATACATAAGGATACACTGGTCTGGTCCAGACAGACCACTTTTTTTTTGTGAAGCTGTGTTATTTGTCTATTATATATAAACTACTCATTGAAACGAGATCGACTATTAGAGACAATTTTTTAATTCGCAAATTGGATAGCGCATTCAATTCACAGTTGTATGTCTCAAATGCATCTGTACACAATTTTAGCTCTATACCTCATTATTTAACATTTTATGATTTCCTATGGTAAACTTTTCTTAAAAAAAAAAATCGAAATGTGTTATTATTGGATCAGATGAATTTGGGGCATCCAATCCATTTGTTTGGAAAATTTTCATTAAGCCACCTATGTACATCAACCGAATAATGTATAGGAAGCACTATCTAGTTGAAACTTAACTTCTCTTTTTTCTTCCTCATTTAGTATCTAATATGCCTTAAGTTGAGTGACCACTTTACTTTTTTAGTAAACCTAACAAACGTTTATACAGGACGTCGAAAGTGAAAAATTTAAAATATGGCCATTGAATAACAAGCACCTATACGAGGTATCTTGCTAAAATTTTATATAGAGATATTTGAGACAACTTTTGGAAACTGTATTGAAAAATCAGTAATTTTTATAATCGGGGAATTAACTTTTTTTTGTGACCGGTTGCACCATTTTCGCTGAACATGAAACCAGAATTTGCTTTAAGAAAACGCTGCAGCCGTTCACGAAAAAGTCTTTTAATTCAATTGTAGATCGCCAACCTTTTGCAAATGTTGAAGAAAAGTTGCAAAACTTTCATTTGGCACTTGTTTCAACTTTCTAATCGTTAAAGGAGGGTCAACTGTTTTAGCGTTTCAAATTTTTTTAATGGACCGAGTTATCTTTTTTAAACAGACTCTGGTTAAAAATGTCAGCCAACCATCGGCGTTCCATACAAGACTGTGAATGAGCTTCGTTTTAAAATGAACTTCATGTTTCTGTCTTATCACGGAACGTTTCACGTAGTCAACACTCCTACTATAATATATAAGGGGCACTGGGCAGTGACTACTCAAACACAAAAGAAGCTCGACATTCTGCCCTCTCAGGAGCATTCCTGGGAGCCACGCTGAGTTTGTATTGTAGCTAATTATTAAATATATATTGTTTTTTTTATTTACACTTGTCGAGTTTAATTTAATTCTTGTAACAGTTTGGCAGATGAATTATAGCCAGCTATTAAGCTATTATTGTTTTTACTGTGTACTTCCTTGCGTTTGGTTTGTTGAATGAGTTTTTTTTTTTAGAACTTATGTCTAGGAATGTTCCAGAATGTCAAAGTTAATTTGTCCCCAAAGATGTTTACAAACGGTAAACAAAACGTTAGTAATTAATAAAATTGAACCCATTACCCATCAATTAGAAACAGCAATAAAGAAGACATTTGGAAAAACTAATTTTGCGGATCCTAGATAGTGGTGAATTTAGGATAGCTTGGGACCTATGCTTTAAGGCACGACTCCAAAGACCAGGCGCGGATTTATGGGGGGGTAACGTAATTACCCCCCCCCCCCCCCAAGATTCTGTAAATCATCAACTTTTGTTTTAAAATCTTATGATTTTTGTTAATTTTGGGAAGAAAATTTTTTTAACAGGGTCATTACCCCCCCCCCCCCCCAAGAAACTCATTTTAAAATTTTATTTTTTAGGATGAAAAAATTTTGTCGGATTTTTGCCCCAAAACAATTTTGGGTTCAGTGTTACCCCCCCCCCCAAGCTCAAGGTCCAGATCCGCCCTTGCCAAAGACTAAACAAAGTTTTGAGTAATGATTGAAATTTGCGACAAATATTTAAAAAAAGTTGTTAATTAAATTATTTTTGAAAATATTTACTAAACATTTTTTTCAACATGAGAAAAGCTCAGCAGATTTCAAATTTCATTACGCACTTGTGAATTTGTATAAAGTTACACCTTTTTGAAATTTAATTTAGATTAATTTTTGATTTCTAAAACTTGAAAAAAATGTAACTATCTAAATATCTTAATGAAATTTGAAATCTGCCAATCAGTTCCTGATTCTGAAAAGACAATGTTTTCAAATATTTAAAAAAATTTTTTTAACAAGCGCGGTCCTACGGGTCACAAAAGAAAATATTAAGTTTTTTATAACTTCATTAACTCTTTACAACAAAAACGGACAAAAAATACGAACTTATTAAAAATTACCCTCCTCAGAATAACAATCCACAACCACCCTTGTTTTCACCGACTTTGGTCAGCAGAATATTTTTGAAAATTTCTTTTTCAAAAAAACTACTATTTTTTCAAACTTCAACATTTGAAGATACGACAAACAATATACATTTTACGTAGTTCGATTTTTTACCATTGATAAAGATCCAATACGTTAAATTCACAATTTTTTGTGCTTTTGGTTGGTTGTTTTACACTGAGCGCAAGAGAGTACGGCAAAGATTTTTAAATATGTAGTGTGAAAATGTAAAATCTTTATATGTAAGAATCAAAGTGGTACTCAGCTGGGGCCGGAAAAGGGCCTTATGGACGCCCCTCCTTTTAATAGATTCTTTTTTGTCAAACTTTGTCTTTTAGTTTTGATAACCGTGCGAGTATGGCTGGATTCCCATGGTACAATTCTAAAATATGGATAACCTAAATTTAATCGGTTGCTGCTTATTCCAGAAAATACTGCTCATTAAACTAGTAGAAATAAAATTAATATTTATATATAATTTGATCTTTAATTATGAAATAAATAACAAGTCATATATGTACAAACTTAATTTCTAATATAATAAATGAGTTGTAAAATGTGCAGTAAAGGTGATAAGGCAATATTTCATGAAATTAAAATGTATTTTGGCACTAAAACTAAGTATTACTTATACAATTAAACCGGTACGTCAAGGTTATGTTTTTCAATGTAACGTTTCCTAGCATTGGCAATAAGTATTTCCTTTCTTTCTTGAAATGATTTACTCCTCTCTGTAGCAGATTTTGCAAACGTTGATGCAGCAGTATTGAACAAGCAGTCACTACTTGAATCGGAAGACCCAGAAATATTTACAAAAGAAGTTGTGAATGTGGATGTTGAAGGCTGATTGGAGCTACTTGGCCTAGTAGTTGGTTCGGGCATAAAATGAACCCGCCCTTCTAGAATATTAGTTATAGTACTATCCACATTTCTTGTAATATCTGTAAAAAAAATTGACATATTATTTACACAAAATAAATACGTTCGCTTTTGAGGGGGGGTGTTCACATTTTCAATTTGCTCTCTTGTGGCAAACTAATCCACAGAATATTTTTGTTTAAAGGAAGTTTTTCTTTTGGTCTTAAAAAAAAATACTTTTTTTTTAATTCGGGGGTTCACAGATTTTCAAGAGGGGGGGGCAAACACCATTACTGATAAGTGATCGCTTAGTTTACCGCTGCCGTGTGAATGCAACCAGTGCTGTCTCACTGTTAGTGATAGTCAGCACTAGCTACGGAGCCCAGGCAGACTTGGCTAGAGAAGCCTCTATCAAAAAATGACTTTCAGGGGCTCAAAGAAAAAGCTCAGTGAAAGTGGAAAAGGTGGCTGCAAGTATGTGGACAAAATGAAAAACTGCAATTAAAAAAATGGAAGGAAACTCTGGTGGGTACCACCAAAAGACCTATCTCCAGTTCCCTAACCACACCGCATCCCAAAAAAGGCAAAGTGCAACAGCGCCAACTATTTCCCAGAAGGATACTACAATAGGAATCAGGATGGTTGTAATTAATATCAGATATCCAGATGTCCTACTGAATCAGGAAAAGGCTGACCTGAAAAAGTTACTAAGGATACAGACGACATAATCAATGATTTTACTTTGAAAAAGGCAAGAAAAATCTTGCTTTATTTTTTTTTGAATTGTTTTATTTTTATTCTTTTTTATAATTCTTAATAAATAGGAGTCACAAAGAAAAGTAATTTTTTATACCACTACTACTATGAAAATATATGACCGACTGGGAAGCATACAGGGCAGACCTTGATTGGGAACTCAAGGGGGTTATTGCCAGGAACCAAAACATATTTCAGTTCGATTACGGCTTCGGTTCTCAGGGCAGCAATAATTTAATTTTCAGTTACGGTTTCAATTATCAAGGTAGCGACAATTTAGTTTTCAGTTACAGATTTGGTTTAAAAATGGAGATATGAAACTCTAGTAACTTATATAATATGCATATGTCCAAAATCTAGATAGGTAAGTCATTTAAATAAAAAAACTGCTGAAGTAATAATTCATAGGTTATAAATTCATTCAAGTAATATTACATAAAATTATATAAAAAAACTTTTTGGCAAACATAGCTTTTATAAAAAATGCACAAGGAGTAATAATTACAGGCAAATAATTTATAACAGTTTCTTTAGGTTCAGTTTTCCGTTCGACTCGAAGTAAAATGGTAATTAATTAATGATAAAACATTAATTAATTAAATTCGTCGATTGGACATGGGGAAGTGGGTCTAAATGGGATTACAAAATTCGACCCTAACGACATGTAAAGTTAGATAAATGCTTGTAAAAAAACAACTAGCTATTTATACTGGCACAGTAGCTCAGTCGGCTAAGGCATATTGTGTGGCAAATGTGAGGGTCGTACTGGACAGTCTTGTCTTTGGATTTGTCCAATACATGTGGTGTGCCTGTATGTATCTATTAAACATTCACCTATATTAAAGTCTGATCGAGCTGTACCCCTTACTCTTTCCAAATTTACAATAACAAAGGCTTTTGTCTCGCTCAATTCTCTGGACGCGGACCGATATTGACGGATACACAATAAAATTCTTTCTGGTATAGGCTATATTTCGTCGATTCCATTTAACGATTAACTTCTTAATTAACTAATTAAGTTCATCAGTCTCTCTCTGGACGCATTTCTACGACCCTCACTTTTTATTCACGATGCTCCTTTTGGCTATGTCACGCCCCTCGCTATTTACCCTAAGAGTCAGGAAATGTCACTTTTCATTCGTTCGTGCCGAGCTGAATTTTCGATTTGCCCTATGAAATTTACGATGTGGATCAACTTGAACTCTTCCTCTTTCCATCGCAACATCTTACGGTCGTCGCTCTGGTGTATTTCGAAAAAAATGAACATTTTAAGATTGCATGTTTTCACACTTTTTTCGGCTCCAAAACGCTACTTTTTTTTTCGCCGTTTTTCGTTTATATCTCGGAAACGGCTGCAGCTAGCTCAAAAATAAATTTTCACAAGGGTCCAGATAATTTATTGAGGAATCGCCCAGATCCATCAGAATTGCCCTAAATACTTTCTTTTCGGAGAAATTGACTTAAATGTGTGGCGATGCACGACTCAAAATGGTACATTTTTCGCTTAATCAGTCCATAACTCCTAAACGGTGGCGCCTAGGCCAAAAAACTTCGCCCTAACGAATTTGTACAGAATTAAATTACCTAAGTCTTTTTTTTTTTATCGTCAAACTCCAAAAATTAACGAGCTAGGAGCGGTCAAAGTGGAGGCATTTTGTCATCCCGGCCGTGCCTACGTCATAGCTAAATCTCGATTTTCTGAAACGTCCAATCAGATTCGTCCACTGCTGTCAATCTGCCAGGCGATAAAAAGTCATATACAGGGCGATTTGTCTAAATTGACCTTTGTTTCGTGTTTTTGTGCGATGCAGATTGAAACCAAGAACAATTGTATAAACTGTCGATCTGCATAATCCAATCAGATTCGTCCACTTCTGTCAAACTTCGAGGCGATAAAAAGTCATATACAGGGCGATTTGTCTAAATTGACATTTGTTTCGTGTTTTTGCGCGATGCAGATTGAAACCAAGGACAATTGTATAAACTGTCGATCTGCATAAGCGGCCTCAATTTTACTTGCCAAATGGTAAAGCTACCGTTCAATAGATGACACTAGCTGGCAAATTCCGATCGATAATAATGTCATTTGTTTTACCATATAAGTAAAGTGTGATATACAGGGTGATATTTCTTAACGTGGCAGAGCCTCCAAGTGATTTCGCTGATAACTCGGGAACAGTTGTAGATATCGAACTGAAACTTGAAACGTAGATGGAAATGTTGTACACGGGCGGAATACAATTGAAATAAAAATACATCTACGTCTACGTGACGTCACAAAGAACAAAAATTCTTACAACAGAGAAACAGATAGAGACATCGACTTCATATTTAAGACATAGGTGGAACTATTGAAGAAAAACAAAATCCGAGTGAATCAAAAATACACCTACGTCACCAAAAATCAAAATTCTTACAATAGAGGAACGGATACAGATATCGACTTGATATTTGAAATGTGGGTGGAACTATTAAAGAAAAAACGTCACAAAAAAGAAAAACTCTTACTACGCACGAACGGATAAAGATACTGACTTCATATTTGAAATGTAGTTGGCATTATTGAAGAAAAATCGAAATTCGAGTGAATCAAAAATACAACTACGTCACCAAAAAAGAAGATCACTTTCTACGCACAAACGAATAGAGATACTGACTTCATATTTGAAATGTAGGTGGCACTATTGAAGAAAAAACGAAATCAGAGTGACCCAAAAATACACCTATGTCACAAAACAGAAAAACTCTTACTACGCACGAACGGATAGAGATACTGACTTCATATTTGAAATGTAGGTGACACTATTAAAGAAAAAACGAAATCCGAGTGAATCAAAAATACACCTACGTCACAAAAAAGAAAAACTCTTACTACACACGAACGGATAGAGATACTGACTTCATATTTGAAATGTAGTTGGCATTATTGAAGAAAAATCGAAAGTCGAGTGAATCAAAAATACACCTACGTCACAAAAAAGAAAAACTCTTACTACGCACGAACGAATAGAGATACTGACTTCATATTTGAAATGTAGGTGACACTATTGAAAAAAAAAGACGAAATTCGAGTGAATCAAACATACACCTACGTCACAAAAAAGAAAAACTCTTACTACGCACAAACGAATAGAGATACTGACTTCATATTTGAAATGTAGGTGTCACTATTAAAGAAAAAACGAAATCCGAGTGAATCAAAAATACACCTACGTCACAAAAAATAAAAACTCTTACTATGCACGAAGGGATAGAGATACTGACTTCATATTTGAAATGTAGTTGGCATTATTGAAGAAAAATCGAAAGTCGAGTGAATCAAAAATACACCTACGTCACAAAAAATAAAACTCTTACTACGCACAAACGAATAGAGATACTGACTTCATATTTGAAATGTAGGTGTCACTATTAAAGAAAAAACGAAATCCGAGTGAATCAAAAATACACCTACGTCACAAAAAATAAAAACTCTTACTACGCACGAAGAGATACTGACTTCATATTTGAAATGTAGTTGGCATTATTGAAGAAAAATCGAAAGTCGAGTGAATCAAAAATACACCTACGTCACAAAAAATAAAAACTCTTACTACGCACGAAGGGATAGAGATACTGACTTCATATTTGGAATGTAGTTGGCATTATTGAAGAAAAATCGAAATTCGAATGAATCAAAAATACACCTACGTCACAAAAAATAAAAACTCTTACTACGCACGAAGGGATAGAGATACTGACTTCATATTTGAAATGTAGTTGGCATTATTGAAGAAAAATCGAAATTCGAATGAATCAAAAATACACCTACGTCACAAAAAATAAAAACTCTTACTACACACGAACGGATAGAGATACTGACTTCATATTTGGAATGTAGTTGGCATTATTGAAGAAAAATCGAAATTCGAATGAATCAAAAATACACCTACGTCACAAAACGGAATAACTTTTACTATGCACGAACGGATAGAGATACTGACTTCATATTTGAAATGTAGGTGGCACTATTAAAGAAAAAACGAAATATCAGTGAATCAAAAATACACCTACGTCGCAAAAAAGAAAAACTCTTACTACGCACGAACGGATAGCGATACTGACTTCATATTTGAAATGTAGATGACACTATTGACGAAAAAATGAAATCCGAGTGAATCAAAAATACACCTACGTCACAAAAAAGAAAAACTCTCACTACGCACAAACGAATAGAGATACTGACTTCATATTTGAAATGTAGGTGTCACTATTAAAGAAAAACAAAATCCGAGTGAATCAAAAATACACCTACGTCACAAAAAAGAAAAACTCTTACTACGCACAAACGAATAGAGATACTGACTTCATATTTGAAATGTAGGTGTCACTATTAAAGAAAAACAAAATCCGAGTGAATCAAAAATACACCTACGTCACAAAAAAGAAAAACTCTTACTACGCACAAACGAATAGAGATACTGACTTCATATTTGGAATGTAGTTGGCATTATTGAAGAAAAATCGAAATTCGAATGAATCAAAAATACACCTACGTCACAAAAAAGAAAAACACTTACTACGCACGAACGGATAGAGATACTGACTTCATATTTGAAATGTAGGTGGCATTATTGAAGAAAAATCGAAATTCTAGTGAATCAAAAATACACCTACGTCACAAAAAAGAAAAACTCTTACTATGCACGAACGGATAGAGATACTGACTTCATATTTGAAATGTAGATGACACTATTAAAGAAAAAACGAAATCCAAGTGAATCAAAAATACACCTACTTCACAAAAAATAAAAACTCTTACTACACACGAACGGATAGAGATACTGACTTCATATTTGAAATGTAGTTGGCATTATTGAAGAAAAATCGAAATTCGAATGAATCAAAAATGCACCTACCTCACAAAAAAGAAAAACTCATACTACGCACGAACGGATAGAGATACTGACTTCATATTTGAAATGTAGGTGGCACTATTGAAGAAGAAACGAAATTCGAGTGAATCAAAAATACATCTACGTCACAAAAAAGAAAAACTCTTACTATGCACGAACGGATAGAGATACTGACTTCATATTTGAAATGTAGGTGGCATTATTGAAGAAAAATCGAAATTCGAGTGAATCAAAAATACACCTACGCCACAAAAAGGAATAACTTTTACTACGCATGAACGGATAGAGACACTGACTTCATATTTGAAATGTAGGTGGCACTATTAAAGAAAAAACGAAATCCGAGTGAATCAAAAATACACCTACTTCGCAAAAAAGAAAAACTCTTACTACGCACGAACGGATAGCGATACTGACTTCATATTTGAAATGTAGATGACACTATTGACGAAAAAATGAAATCCGAGTGAATCAAAAATACACCTACGTCACAAAAAAGAAAAACTCTCACTACGCACGAATGGATAGAGGTACTGACTTCATATTTGAAATGTAGGTGGCATTATTGAAGAAAAATCGAAATTCGAATGAATCAAAAATATACCTACGTCACAAAAAGGAATAACTTTTACTACGCACGAACGGATAGAGATACTGACTTCATATTTGAAATGTAGGTGGCACTATTAAAGAAAAAACGAAATCCGAGTGAATCAAAAATACACCTACGTCACAAAAAAGAAAAACTCACTACGCACGAATGGATAGAGATACTGACTTCATATTTGAAATGTAGGTGGCATTATTGAAGAAAAATCGAAATTCCAGTGAATCAAAAGTACACCTACGTCACAAAAAAGAAAAACTCTCACTACGCACGAACGGAGAGATACTGACTTCATATTTGAAATGTAGGTGGCATTATTGAAGAAAAATCGAAATTCGAATGAATCAAAAATACACCTACGTCACAAAAAGGAATAACTTTTACTACGCACGAACGGATAGAGATACTGACTTCATATTTGAAATGTAGGTGGCACTATTAAAGAAAAAAAGAAATCCGAGTGAATCAAAAATACACCTACGTCACAAAAAGGAATAACTTTTACTACGCATGAACGGATAGAGACACTGACTTCATATTTGAAATGTAGGTGGCACTATTAAAGAAAAAACGAAATTCCAGTGAATCAAAAATACACCTACGTCACAAAAAAGAAAAACTCTTACTACGCACACACCGATAGAGATACTGACTTCATATTTGAAATGTAGGTGGCACTATTGAAGAAAAAACGAAATCCGAGTGAATCAAAAATACACCTACGTCACAAGAAAGAAAAACTCTTACTACGCACGAACAGATAGAGATACTGACTTCATATTTGAAATGTAGGTGGCACTATTGAAAAAAAAAACAAATCCGAGTGAATCAAAAATACACCTACGTCACAAAATAATTTTCAGAGAAATGCTACTTTTTGGAAAAATATCAAATATTCGGGAAAATGCCAAATTTTCGGAGAAATGTCACTTTTCAGAAAAATGACTAATTTTCGGAAAAATGTCACTTTTCAGAAAAATGTCGAAAATTCCGAAAAATGTCAAATTTTCGGAGAAATGTCACTTCAAAAAATGTTAAATTTTCGGAAAAATATCAAATTTTCAAGAAATTTCAAATATACAAAAAAGTCAAATTTTCATAACTAAATTGATTGAAAAATGGGCTTTAGCCCATTCTAGTTTAAATTTTAAAACATGACACTTGTCATTCATTATTTACAATCAAAATTAAGAACCTCTTTACTTCAACAAATTGTTTATATTTTATAGTTTAATTTTGGTTTAGGTTCGATTAATGGTCCCTGGTCCTGGTCCCTATCTAGGCCCATAAAGGCAAAAAAAAATATAAAAATTCCTCAACATATAGAAGACATGGCATTAAAAGTAAAAAATTTCGATGATACTTTTTACATGGATGGATATATGGCACTAAAGGCTAAAATTTGGAAAGTACATCGAAATTCTAAAAGTCGGAACTGTGCCGAATTTGGACTTCCAAAATTTTTCAACATCCTTTGTATAGAATCTGGAACTGCGCCGAAGTGTCACTCGGATTTTATGTCGCTTTACGACTTTACCAATATTCACAATAATCCAGGCAACGAATGCTCAAAAAAGAGTATTGAGGGAAATGTTAGGGACAGAAAGTTTGACTTCGGAACTTTGTTTGGACTAGTTTGGAGATGAAAATATCAAAAGTCCCCACTCCTAGGTGGTAAGCCGGGGGCACTTTAAAGGTTCCATTTTTTGTTTTTTCGCTTATATCTTGGAAACTATGCGTCATACGGAAAAAGGTAATCTATGTAAAATTAAACATAATTAAATTTCCTACAAGATGTCTATATTCATTTTCTTCCTGTGTTATAGTTTACGAGATATTCGCCAGCCAACATAGATAATTAAAAAAAAAAAAGTAAAAAAATGTATTAGGTATTAGTATTAGGTACCTTGAATATTTCTATCGAAGTGGTTTACCGTGGTCTGCTAATAAATCACAGTCAGAAAACAATCTTTATTTTACAACACTCGACGAATTTACCAACATAATATTTTGTCGAAATCTATGCATTTCCTTAAATATACAGTGTGACTCACTTAAAATGAAGACGCCCTTATAACTTTTTTATTTTGTTTCCGATTTGAATCAAATTTTACTCAAGTATAGAAAGAATTAGGACCTACTTATAAAAAGAAAAACATTCATCTGCTACAAAGGCATAGCCTTCTGTGATACCAAAATATGCTGAAAAAAATAAAAACATTTAGAATGTTAAAAATTCTAAAAAATGCATCGGATCGGCGCCACAACCGTAAATACAACAAAATTTGATTTGGTTATGGATGGGGGATTTTTCATACACAAGCTCATCTGGCAAAGGGGGTCCTCAGTTTCCGCAATTTGTGGTGGATACGTGAAATTCGTCAAGACCCATTAATATGATTTTTAATATTTTTCAGCATATTTTGGTACCACAGGTGGCTTTGCCTTTGTAGCAGGCGAATGTTTTCTGATCATAAGCATATCCTAATTTGTTCTATACTTGAGTAAAATTTGATTCAAATCGGAAACAAATTAAAAAAAGTTATAAGGGCATCTTCATTTTAAATGAGTCACACTGTATATTTAATGAAATTTATAGATTTCGACAAAATATTATGTTAGTAAATACGTAGAGTATTGTAAAATAAAGATTGTTTTGTGACTGTGATTTATTAGCAGACCACGCTTTGATAGAAGTATTCAAGGTACTTAATACTTTTTTTTTTTTAATTATTTTGGCTGGCGAATATCTCGTAAACTATAACATATAGGAAGAAAATGAATATAGACATTCTTGTAGGAAATTTAATTATGTTTAATTTTGCATAGATTACTTTTTTCCATACGACGCATAGTTTCCGAGATATAAGCGAAAAATAAAAAAATGGGACCTTTAAAGTGCCCGCTCACCACCTAGGAGTGGGGACTTTTGATATGTTCATCTCCAGACTAGTCCAAACAAAGTTACGAAGTCAAATTTTCTGTTCCTAAAATTTCCTTCTATAATCATTCGTTGCCTGGTCTACAACAGTTAATAAAGGCTTACAAAATTGTACGAGTTCTAATTTCAAAAAGTAAAAGACAAAGCACTGAATTTAGGAAAGTGCAAAAGATGCATAAATAAACTAGTGGAAGCATTATACTCTTCGCCGATTTACTGAGCTGTTTATACCGGGTGTTAGAAAAGTATGGGAACGGTGGAAAATCTCGAACAGTTTGCATCAAATCGAAAAATAAAAAAATACGTGTCAAAAATTTTTCAAGAAACTATCTACCGATACCAAAATGACCTCCCCACCCACCACCCTGTGGCTGGGGCGAGGGGCAACTTTAAAATTTCAAATGGAACCCCTATTTTTTATTGCGGAATCGGATTCTATGGCAAAAAATACGTAAATTTTATTCCGGACATTTTTTTCGATTCTTGCATGGTGTCGCTGTAATCGCAAAAAATGAAAAGAAAACATTACTGATTCAAGAGTAGCGTCTTGTGCCCATAAAAAACGTCCAATTCAAAAACTGAAAAACAGGTATTTGTTATTTTTACGAAATCTATCCAATGACATTGGATTCGACTCTCCCACCCCTAGCCCAGTGGGTGGGGCGGTGGGCAACTTTGAAATTTGTAATAAAAATCCCTATTTTTATAGCGGATTCGGATTCTACGGCCAAAAATACGTGAATTTTATATCGGGCATTTTTTTCGATTCTCGCAAGGTGTCGCTGCAATCGTCCATAAGTTTGTAAATATTTACAAACTCTAGCTACTCGTGTTGACAAAAAAACATTCAGTTTAAAAAACAATATCTGTGATATCTTGGTTTTTATGAATGTTTTTTTTAAAGTGTTCTTAATAACAGTATTTGTTTTGTGAAATTTCTACAAGAACGTTCAGTTCCTTCCAACTTTTGTAGAGGCAGGAGCGCACTTTTGTACGGAGAAAGTTATTTCATTTTTCATTAGTTCTCGCGTTTTTTTCTGCATAATGGCTACTTTAACAGAGGAAGAGAGAGTTTCTCTTTTAATGATGCGAGAGTGGGGCGATAAAGAAAGGTCCTATGATGAAGTTGTGATTTTATTCAACGAAACTTTCCGTATAGATCAAGTGGGAATTTCGAAATCTACTGTGTCCCGTACCATCAAACGATTCCTAGACACAAGGACAAATAAAAATCGCCCAAAATCTGGAAGACCAAAATCTGAAACATTGGAAGCTCGACAAATGGAAGTGGCCCAGGCATTTGTTCAAAATCGAAGGTTATCAATCAGAAAAACCAGTCAACAGCTTGATATGAGTGCATTTTCAGTTCATAAGAATTTGAAACTTTTGAAATTTCATCCTTACAAAATTCACCTTCACCAAGAGTTAAATGAAGATGATTTTGATCGGCGACTTGAATTTAGTGAATTAATGATGGAAAGGAGTAACCAAAACCCAAATTTTTTGTCATCTCTACTTGTCTTCTCAGATGAAGCAACTTTCGAACTCAGTGGAAAAGTTAATCGCCATAATTTCAGATATTGGAGTGACGAAAACCCTCACTGGATGCTTGAAACACACACGCAGTATCCACAAAAATTAAATGTTTGGGCAGGAGTTTTCAGGGATCGAATCATAGGACTGTTTTTCATAGATGGAAATTTGAATGGAGAAAAATACCTGGAAATGTTGACAAATCAAATAGTTCCCGCAATAGAAGAGATTGTTGGTGATGAGTTCGATAATGTTTGGTTCCAGCAAGATGGGGCTCCTCCACACTATCGGGATATTGTTAGGGACTATTTGAATGGTACTTTCGAAAATCGATGGATAGGTCGAAGAGGAACTATTGAATGGCCAGCAAGATCTCCCGACCTCGCGCCACTTGATTATTTTGTTTGGGGCTACGTGAAGGGTAAGGTTTATTTCACTAAACCTCGTGATTTGGAAGAGCTGAGGCAACGCATAATAAACATTTTTGCAGAAATACCACCTCAAATGATAAGAAGTGTTATTGAAAATTTTTACGTTCGTCTCGGACAATGCCAAGAAGTCAATGGGCATCATTTTGAACACCTGCTATAATCTTGAAATTAAAACCTGCTAGTGTAGCAGTTAAGCTGTAAACTAATTGCCTCAACTGGCCGAAATCCTCACCTTGCCTTAAATGGCTGAGTTACCCCCTTGCCTTCACTGGCTGGGATCAAGAACTTGTCTGAAGTGGCTGAATTAAGAGGTAAAACCACTGTTAGTTTTTTTTTTAAATCGAGTTTTTTATTGCCCTGTAAAAAATGTAAATTGAAAATTACTAGCTGCTATTAAATTTACAGAATGTTAATAGTTGTTGTAATTTCCGCACCACCGTGTAAAATCACTGTTCTCAAAACAGCTCGGGAAATCATTCACTCTGAGATCAGTAGTTTTACTTTTCGTATTTTTTTAAGTATGCGTTCAAAACTTTCATGTTTCCACTCAATTTTTTGCGATTGCAGCGACACCTTGCGAGAATCGAAAAAAATGTACGGAATAAAATTTACGTATTTTTTGCCGTAGAATCCGATTCCGTAACAAAAAATAGGGGTTTCCATTTGAAATTTTAAAGTTGCCCCTCGCCCCACCCACAGGGTGGTGGGTGGGGAGGTCATTTTGGTATCAGTAGACAGTTTTTTGAAAAATTTTTGACACGTATTTTTTTATTTTTCGATTTGATGCAAACTGTTCGAGATTTTCCACCGTTCCCATACTTCTCTAACACCCGGTATAATTGTTACACATTCTATAGGATACTCTTCCAATTTTTCTTGTAAATAATGTTAGTTTTTAGACAGTCTAAATTTTGTGATACCAACTTTGTTGTGGAAAAAAAATATATGAAAAAAAAATCACCATGTGAGGGATCGAACACGAGACCTTTGGATTGCAAAAGGCAAAAATCAAATCAAATCAAATCAAATCAAAGATGTTTATTAATGTTTAAAGACATGAATGCGCCTCAGCTGAGTCCAGTCTAGAGCCGATCACCCTACCGCGGCGTGCAACGTCGCGGTAGGTACGTGATCGGGTGGAGGGGTTTAGCTTAGGCTGTAACAACAGATGAAATTGGGGCGTTAGGGCTCCTGTTTAACATATATAAAAAACTTAAACCTAACAATTTCGTTGAACAATAATCCGGGAAGATATTAAAATACTTAGAAATAGCTAGAACTACGAAGAAACAATTGCATTTTTAACACACGTGCACTGTCGCACGCGCGCTCTAAATTTATAAAGAAAATCTTGTTATCCATACGGGAAAAACTTAGTGAAAAAACCCATTTGCAAGGCAAATGTTTTAGCCATTGGGCTATCTCATCTTACCAGAAAACTTGAATGAATATCATTCAAGAATTATATTTCAACGGATTAGATACATTATTATGAAATATATATATTGGTAAAATGTAAAAACAAAAAAAAAATTATAGAGAATAACATTTCGAAAGATTTCTATTTAACTACAAATAACAGAAATTTTGAAAAAAATTTTTTTTTATTTAAATGATTATTAACTTTTTTATTTATTGATTGATTTTTTTCAAAAACAATAGCTAACGCTAACTTACTTTCCAAATTTCAATACAATCGGACTTTTCTTTCTTAAGTTATCGTGCTTATAAGAAACGTGACGGACGGACGGACATTTTGAAAGTTGTTCAGAATACGTTCACTAACACAATGATATGAATATGTTTTCTCTACGAGCGATATTTCCGGTTTTAGAAATGTGCCGATCAAATACAATATACTCTTCGTTTTTGCGAAGAGTATAATAAGCAAGAATTGCTAAGGCTGAATTTTACCGTAAAATTAAATCCAATCCATCTGGAGGTTTGACCTTGAAGCAGGGGCACCGGATAACTATCAGAAAGATATATTCTCACGCCCGAAGGCACATTATTAATTTTAAACAAGTTATTAGAAAAAATCCCTTAGCACATAAAAAATCCTTACACGGAAATTACATAGGGGCACCTTGGAAGCGCACTCCTGGCACTCTACCCTTATTGGGTTGTATGCCATCAGTATGTCTTCACAAAGAAGCAGGACAGTCTCATACAACTCATATAAACCTATAACAAGCGAACCTTATCAAATGCCTACTTTTGTGCATCATTTAATCATGTATTTGAAACTTTTTAAGCTAACCACAAGTGCCCCAAAATTTTAGTAAAATGTTTTAATATTAATTGACAATCAGTACCAAGTCCAATAGCCATAACATAACATAATCTTGTGAATCTTTGTGCCAGTCAATTGGTACTGTATTTCTCCATAGCATCTTTGACGGTGACGTCTGTCCTTGCCATGTTTGGAAGGCGGATTTCGATGCATCAAATTTATTAGTAAGATAGGCTATTTACTAATTTTATTATTGTATACATTTTTAAACTTTATTTACAATAAATGGTATTACTGAACTCTTGAATTTTCTTGACTGAATGGTTATAATTTCAAGGCATCTTCTGTGTTAGGTTGACAACTGATTTTGAAAGGATTCTCATCAGGTTCTTAACTTTGTTATTCAAGACATCAATCATATCATGAAGGTTAATGGGAGGAATTCTAAAAAAGTGATTAGAGTATAAACAGCGTTTAACATCAATATAAGTGTATCATCAGAAGGCAGCTGGAGAGAAGCGCAATTTATTGGTAGGTATAACAACTTTTTCTTATCTCGTCTATTTAGAGGACTCCGGTCTTTCATGTCTCACATTAATATAAGGAGAGTGGATGAACCATCTTGCATTAAATAAGGAGCGGCATGGCGCCCATAAAAGAAAACAAATTCAATCACATCCTTCAGATGAGTTTTAAAAGGTTCATCTACAAAGTCAGCTATGGAACGACTACAGAACACAATTATCTTTATTTCAGCCAATTGAAATGAGTACAGAACCTCTTTGACTAAGTATAACCAGGCACTAAGAAAAGCTAAGAAGGAATCCAGGCAGAGACACCGTGAGAATATTGGAAACATTGCTTGAATGTGTCAGATTCGAGAAAACTTTCTATGAAGATAGTCAACACATAAAGAAACAATGGAGGAACTACTTCTGGCCAAAAACAGTTTTTGTCCATTTTTTTAGAAATGTCCGTTTTACAAGAAAAAAGTCAAATAAAGACTGTTAAGCATTCGATTATCTACAATTTTTTTGTAATTTTGAATAGTTTGATATTTGGACTACTCTTATTTAAATAATCCCAAATATTATACATTCTCTATTGCAAAGAATTCAAAGTTATATACAATACAGGAAAACCCTTTTTAAACTAGGTAACATAATTTTTTCAAGAATTTTGATACTTACAGAGGTCATTGTAGATAGCAGTAAAGGGCACATGTGGCAGAACTTCTCTAACTTGCAAAGTCATACGTTGTAATTCAGTATTTAAGGTAGACCTAGCGTTGTTTCGAGCTTCTGATATTTGCTGCTCTTCGGCCAATTTCCTCTTCTCCCATTCTATTAGATCATTAGAAGTAAAATCTGTTAATTCAACCTGAAAATTAAAGAATAGCAAAGCGTTACATAATGAATACATTTTATAGATTACTAACGTATCTGGCTATTGTACATTTTTGCAAAAACTTCATGTGATGAATAACGCTGTATTCTATTACAGTTCATTTCTGAGATACAAAATATAAAACTCCCAAGTGATACCATCAATCAGCAGAGGCAAAGAGTGAAGCGATTATAATCCCCTAATAATAAAGTCATTACATTAATGTCCAGATTAGAGGAGAGGGAAGTAATTTTGGTTCTTGGTATGCCAATGAAAAATGTTAAAGGTTCTCGTTCTTATGTCAGGTATTCTAAATAAGATGTGTGAGACAATATAATTATTATCAACATTATTATTATTACATATCTCATATAGGAGAACTAGATCATTTATTGTTCGTCTCTTCTGCTGCGATGGTATGGAATATGTATTTACATAAGACCGTCATAGGCAACTCTAATGGATATATATTGTATTGCCCATTGTAAACATATTTAAGGTATTCTTTCTATACACTTTCTATTTCCTTTATTTATTCATTGTAATAAGGAGACCAAATAGATGAGTAGTATTCTAATTTACTTCTAATGTAGCAGAAATAAAGTGAATGCAAAGTAGTAATGTTTTTAAATTCTTACAGTGACAGTAGATAAAACCTAGAAGTTTTAACGAATTTTGGACTGTGTATTAAAAGACAATTTCGTATCAATATTGGTATCATATATGAGTTGAATAGGTTTTGATGCAGACTGGATGGCGTGTAGTGGCCTTTTCGCACATAGACTTTCTTATTTTACAACATAATATAAAAATTTTATTGCACCATTCGAAAGTAGATGTTAGTCTGATTTTAATGACATCACACTTCACTCTTTTTCATCATAAAAGAACTATTCGAGTCCCGCGGCAGTGGCTGAACCTATTGGGTGAAATATAATTAGGAGTGAGCCACAATAGACCAGATGGTCACGGTGGAGGGTCTGTTACTTAGCCCACTCACATTTCAACCTAACCTAACCCACGGCAATGGGTCGGTAAGGATAACTTCTAGCGGCCATCGAACGGAGGCCTGCATCACATAACTCAGCCAGTAACGAGTCCGGTAATTAACTGAATTAACGAATTGTCACAAACATTTGGTGGGGAGATTCCAGCCACTCCCAGTAACTGCTCATTTTTTGTTCCACATTCATTCATTTTATTATCATAATTTGAAATGTTTTAAAAAGTATTGGAGTATGATATAAATCATGATTTAAATCAGGTCAATCCTGTTTTAAGCATATTTGAACAAAAAAAATTCAATTTTCTTTTAACATTATTATACTTCCACGACGTGGAGTGTTATTAGATGATTAGAGCGATTCTGAACAATTACTTCCTAATTTTTCACTGCAAATGTAAAAATATTTTACCTACAAACCTACCTTTAATGCTGTAGCAATATTTTGCCTAACAATTTCTGCAAATTCTGAATCTGAATGACTTTTCTTTTCCAGTGGTGACAAAAATTTTAATTTATAGTTGGTGAGTGGAGAAAACATGAAGAAAAACACATCGTTGAAATATGACGATCCGAATGTAGTTACTGAAATATCTAAAAATGGTCTTTCTATGATGATACAAATAGGCTGCACTTTCGTAGTAAACTGAAATGGATACGACTTAAATTTAATTAAAGCTTTTCCATTTGTGACTTTCCCCTCAGGTGCAAAATATACAGGAAGTTTCTTCTCGGATATAAATTGGTAAATGTTTTTTTTAAAACTATCAAAATTTGTAATGCTTCCAAAACAATATGTACTCACTCCCAACATTTTTTCAAGAGAAACTCTGGTACCAGGCTAAAAAGAAGAATAGAGTTACTCATAATGGACACTTGAATATTGCAGCATCACCACTGTGCAACCACAAATATTCTCACAATTATTTTTTGTACATGTTTACATGTTGATATTTGCTTGTAGAAATGAGGAATGGTCATTTGGTTCAAAGTTTATATTTTCAATAATTATTAATTCTTTTCTCATGCAACCTTAGAGATACATAATATATGTAAACATGAAACTACTGGCGATTAAAATTAATTTTCTCGCTTTGATAACACGTGCAGCATTATGTCATACCATAGCTACTTTGTTATGTATTAGGCATTATTTACATTGGACTCCATAGCATGGTTGTTCTTGCAGAGTTTTATACAATTTTACATTATATTTCTTAATGTTTTCCTGTTTGCCGATTAATAAGTAAATATTGTTGGATTGTTTATTAAATAATATTGCTATAATATTTAACAATCCGGCAAGGAAATTAGTTTTATTAATGTTATAATAGAAATAGATTGTATTAAAAAAGATTTGTTGAGAGATTAACAGATATTTATTGACAGGAATAATAATGCGAGTTATATAATGCCCCATTGTTTATTTATTAAAGGATAAGGGACTCACTCATAATAGATAAGTAAATAGGTTGCAGAATTGCAAATATATCATTTTCTACCTTTCATTATAATTCGATTCATTAAGTTAGTCTTAAGCTGTACGCGTTATAGTAAAGTACTCCAATTTGTGAAATAAAGTTTTCTTCTTGTTTTTTAAAAATTGGTTTTTCTGCCCAAGAAACAACAGTGGCGCAGTCGGTAGGATGAGTTGCGGGGTTCTATGAATAAGATTCCCTTCGATTTTTATCGTTTAGCAACATACGGACACACGTTTTCCCAAAAATCGTCAAGTGAAAATTGTTCGAATTAGTGAAAAGTGAGTGGTAGGTGAACTGAGTAACCTACAAACAAAGTAAAGGTGAATTGAGTAACTTTTACAGAAGCAGAAGCCATTTTTCTGAGAAGAATATTATTTCACAACCCCTTGTGATTGATGAATGAAAATCATCGCTGGACAATCAGGTCAAATCTCAACAGAACCTAGGATTAAGAAGCGGAAGTGGGAACTACACTTTGGACCCATATTTCCACCTAGAATTAAGGAAAGCAAGAAAGGAATTTTCAAATGAAAACAGCACTTTTTGCAACGCTAATGTAAGTTCATTTATTCTAGTCATTATTACTGTTGGAAGGAAACAAATTTTCATCAGCATCATAGCACAGTCAAATTTGCCAAATTTCAAATTTAAATTAAATTTCATAATTTATTCCTGAAATTAATAGATATCACTGTAATTGATAAAATAATAGTAATTTCGTAGAGAAAAAAATATTTTTCAAGTTAATTTTGTCAAAAAAAAAAATATTTTTAACAAAAATTCAAGAAACGTCTACAACTTGGAGGAGACATTTCCTAGAGTAACACATCACCTTCGGCATCTGAAAAATTTGGATTAATAATTTTAAGTATAAAATCTATTGTGTATTTATTTAAAATCTTTCCAATTTTATAATTTTAGTATTTAACTAGCTTTATTGCTCTGAGTTCCTTCTAAACTGTTTAGTTAAGTTTAGTTAAGTATTCAAATCCTATTACCGTTGAAAACTGGAGGAATTAACTGACCTACTTAATAACTTTAACTTTAATTTTGAAGCTCCACCAGTTTTAAACGAAAAAATGGATAACTCACTATATAGAATCTATGCAGATAATATACCTACATTTAATGGCGATGAGCACATTTTACCATCATTTATAAGGGCTAGCGAAGAATTAATTGTAGCTTTCCAAGATGACAAAGCACCTCATAACCGAGTAAATAAGTGCATTATTAGTACAATTATAAGTAAATTACGTGGACATGCAGCCAATATTATTTGCCCACGAAGTGAACTTAATACATGGCTACTTATTAAACAAAACTTGCAAGATACATTTGCAGACGGTAGAAACATCGATTGTTTGATGAATGACCTTATGTCAACCACTCCAAATAGGAACGAAACTCTCGCACAATTTGGTCTAAAACTCCAAACGTTACGTAGCTTACTAATATCTAAATTAAATGAATCGAACGAGCTGAATAGTTCTAAACTTGTGAAAATTCAATATTACAAACAAATTACCCTAAAAACTTATATAAATAGTTTACCAGAAAAAATTCAAATTATTACAAAATGTAGAGAACCAAAAACTATCGAAGCGGCTATAACTATAGTGAAATATGAAGAAGCTGACAACGAATTTAAGCAAAGAACACAAAACAAAATTCTTAGACCTAACATACAGACGAACAGACTAAATCTAAACCCACAACCAACATTCTACAAACCACCCGTTGCTAACCCTTTCATGCAAAGAAATCAACCCTACTTCGGACATCCGAATACTCAATACAATAATTTTCAACAACAAAGATACCCAATGCCCAATGCTCCTATGCCATCTTTTAGACCACCTTTTCAAAATAATTTCCATAACCAGGCACAAAGAAATTCTTTTACCCCAAATGCAAATTTCCAAAATAACTGGTCAAGACCACGCACTAACGTATTTAAGCCAAACTCGAATGTAGCGAGATTTCAACCAAAACCAACCCCTATGGATACCTCTTCTGGTACCACTAAAGCTCCACATAATCAAAATTTTAAGGCTAGAGAATTATTTACCCAAGTCGTCGAAAACACAGAGGATTATACGACTAATCCCGATGTTAACCCACAAACGTTAGAAAATTTGCAATATCAAGAAAACAATACTTATAATTTTGAACAGGAAGAACAACAAGAACTGTTACCCCTGAATTATCCACAATTCCATTCATCGTACCCTACTGAGTTTGAACCTTATTATGATGACTTTTATTATCAAAACCAATATCCAGTTATGGACTTTTTAAACCAAGTCAACTCTGAACAAAGCCAAAATTTTTGCCAACTTCCCAACAAAGACCAAAAGACTTAGACACGATAATACTTAATAATATATCCCAAGACCTTCCCTATTTCTATTTTCCAAACCTCAACTCTAAATTTCTCCTAGATACAGGTAGTCCACGTAGTTTTGTATCTAGAGCTTTAGCATTTGAATATTTCTCTGAATATATTCAAAATGAAACTTTTCAAGTAAAAACCGCGCATGCAACGTCAATTCATGACGAAGTAATAAATATTCCAATCAACCTAATGTTCAACGTAAACTCAAATCAAACATATAAATTCTATATTTTCGATTTTTCAAATAACTACGACGGTCTTATTGGACTTGATTTATTACAACAACTTAATGATAGATAGATTTATCAAACAATATTTTAATAACACAAACAGAACAAATACCCATTTATATAAAATCCCCAAAGAAAAATACAAAACCAAATAACAAATTAAAAAAACCCTATACCATTACTATACCTGCAAGAACACAACAAGTTGTTCCTTTACCAGTAAAAATGGAATCAGGATTAGGTATACTAGAGCATCAATATTTTGACAAATTAGAAATGCCTTCAGCATTAGTTAACATAAATTATCATATCGCAATCACAACCCTAACAAATCCTTCAGAAAATCCTATAGAAGTAACATTTTACGAATTATTAGATATTGAACAAATTAACGAAATGGAAACTAACTTTATGGACAAAATGGAAACGGACACAGAATTAAATACTCATATAGACAACTGTCAGAAAGAAAATTTGAAAAACTTACGCTTATCTCACTGTAATAAAGAAGAAAAAAATTTAATACATCAACTTTGTTATAAATATAGAGATATTTTCTATAATGAACAAATCCCCTTAACATTTACAAATTCAATTAAACATAAAATAAAATTAACCGACGAATCCCCAGTATTTACAAAAAGCTATCGATATCCGGAAGTACATAAACAAGAAGTAGACACCCAAATGAAAAAAATGTTAATGTTAAACGCTGGTATTATTCAAGAATCCTATTCACCGTATTCGTCACCTATCTGGATTGTACCCAAAAAGATGGATGCATCTGGAAAAAAAAAGTGGCGTATCGTCATAGACTATAGGAAGCTAAACGAAAAAACCGTTGACGACAAATTTCCATTGCCAAACATCACCGAAATTTTGGACAAGTTAGGACGAAGTCAATATTTTACTACAATCGACTTAGCAAATGGTTTCCACCAAATTGAAATGGAAAATGAAGACATTCAAAAAACCGCTTTCTCAACAAATAAAGGACATTATGAATTCAAGAGAATGCCCTTTGGCCTAAAAAATAATCCTTCTACCTTTCAGAGAGTAATGAATAATATACTTCGAGGACTTCAAGACGAAATATGTTCAGTGTATCTCGATGATATTGTCATATTCTCCTCAAGCCTTCAAGAACATTTAACAAGATTAGAAAGTGCCTTCCAAAGATTAAGAGATGCAAATTTTAAAGTGCAACTAGACAAGTCCGAGTTTCTAAAACGTGAAGTAGCATATTTAGGTCATGTAATTACGCGAGACGGAGTGAAACCGAACCCAGATAAAATTCGCGCTGTTAAAGAATTTCCAACCCCCAGAACTCCGAAAGAAATTAAATCTTTTCTCGGTTTAACCGGTTACTACCGCCGATTTATTAAGGATTACGCAAAAATTGCTAAACCACTAACAACTTGCTTAAAGAAATCAAACAAAGTAGAACACACCCCTAAATTTATAGAATCTTTTAATCATCTTAAATTTATAGAATCTTTTAATCACCTTAAATCTCTACTTATTAATGCACCCATTCTTAAATACCCAGACTTTACAAAACCTTTCATACTGACAACTGACGCAAGCAACTATGCACTTGGTTCTATACTATCACAAGGCGAAATTCCACAGGATAGACCAATTGCATATGCCTCAAGAACTTTGAACGAAACCGAAACAAAGTACAGTACCATAGAAAAAGAACTATTAGCCATTGTATGGCATGCAAAATTTTCCGACCTTATTTGTATGGCCGTAAGTTTAAAATATATACAGACCATCGACCTCTCACATGGTTATTCAATTTAAAAGAGCCCAATTCTAAACTAGTCAGATGGAGATTGAAACTAGAGGAATTTAACTACGAAATAATATATAAAAAAGGTTCGTTAAACCACAATGCAGACGCTTTATCAAGAATACCTCTAAATATACATGAGACCGAATCCATCACGAATAATCCAGGAAATATAAATTTCGATGTAATCGAATATTTGGAACAATTAAGTAATCAAGTACCACCTTCAAATAACGAAGAAATACTAATAAGAAGCTCTACCGACACAGCACCAGAGGCACAACAAGAAAATATATCAACAAGCTCTACTGACACAGCATCAGAGGTACCGCAAGAAAATGTAACAATAAGAAGCTCCACAGATACAGCACCAGAAACGTTACAAGAAAATCAACCAAACGTCATTATAAGACAAAACATTCGAATAGAAAATCCAGAAAATACCGTACACACAAGTACAGACGGACAGATTAAAATTATTCCTATATTAGACGAAATAATTAATAATAAACCAATACAAATCATTATCGACAGAGGACCTCATCCAAATAATAAATATCGCGAAGATAACATAGACGGCAACAAAATAAAATATTTTAATATTTTTCCAAATAATAAAAAAGGTATAATCGACGTTCTAAAAGAACATGCAAACCCGAACGCAACTACTTACCTATACTTTATTAACAAAATTTGTATAACATTATTCAACGAAGTAGTTAACGAATATTTTCGAAATTTAAAATTAGTAATATGTACCAGTTTAGTTAATAATGTGTCAGACAAAACTGAAAGATTAATGTTTGTGAAGTATCAGCACGAAGGAAAGACAAATCACAGAGGAATTAATGAAACCCATGAAAAACTAAAAGCAAACTACTATTGGAAAAATATGAAACAAGACATCGAATACATAAATAATTGCGACATTTGCCAAAAAGCTAAATATAATCGAAACCCAACTCAAACAACTTTATGTCTAACGGAAACCCCAAGTAAACCATTTCAAATAATACATATCGATTTATTCTATTATCAAAGTCAATCAGTACTAACAATAATAGATAAGTTCAGTAAACTTGCACAAGCTTATATTGTGACAAAAACATCTAAATCTATAACAGACGCCTTAGTAAAATACTTTTCAACATATGGTATACCAGAAAAAATAGTGTCAGATAATGGAAAAGAATTTAAAAATGAAGTAATTAAAGAGTTAATGAAAACGCATAAAATTAATATACATTTTACAACACCTTCGCATCACGAATCAAATTCTCCCATCGAAAGATTTCATTCTACGCTTTTAGAACATTTAAGGTTATTTAAAAACAAACATCCGCAAGACACCCTCGAAGACATTTTGCCTTATGCAATCATTGCCTATAATAATAGTACACTCTGCAACAAACTATACACCCTTCGAAATCACATTTGGTCATACAAATTTGAGAGACCCATTTGATCTTATCCCTCAGAACTTTTATTCTGAATACATTTCATCACATAAAGATAAAATGGATAGTCTTTATACAGACCTGAAAGACAAGGCTGTCATATCAAAAAACAGAGTAATTAAGAAAATTAATGAAAATGTGAATCCTAAACCATTCATACTGAATCAAATCGTATATCGAAAAAATTCAAACGCACGTTTAAAAGACAAAAATAGATTTATCGGTCCTTACAAAATAACGCAAATATTAGAAAACAACAAAGTAAAAGTACAAAATATAAAAACAAAGAAAATAGCAATAGTTCATTGTAAAGAATTAATGATACGAGAACAACCTATTCCAGATGGCGCACCCTCTGCATCACAATAGGTATGCCCAGCTATCACCTACATAAAAACAACCCAGGAGTATTACCCATCACCCTTGGTACCACCAAACTATCCTCAGACCATTGGACATTTACACAGACTTTCAACTTACAACCAATTATAGAAGAATTCACTATATTGAAAGGTAAATTCGATATAATCAAACTTTCTCTAGAAAACAATACAGATCATAAAAAAGAATATTTTAATTCCTATAATGTAATTAACACCCTTGAGAATAAAATCAAAGATCAAATTATTCAGCTCATACCCGAATTAAAATTAAGAAAAAGACGCGGACTAATCGATGGACTAGGCTCAATAATAAAATGCCTTACCGGTAATCTAGATCAAGAAGATGCTAGAAAATATAATGAACAAATAAAAAACCTTCAAGGAAATCAAAATAAAATTAAAAACATTATATCTGACCAAATTTCACTAATGAATGTATCAATACAAAACTTCGACGAAATAGCAAAAAATATCTCACATAACCAACTAATCCTTGAATCACGAATTATGCAGATTGAAAGCTACATAAAAAACACTAAAATACAAGAGATGAGTAACTATCAATACTTCTTAACTTTCACTATATTAAATCAAATAATGTTCACTTATCAGATTATATATGATACTCTAGAAAGAATAGAAACAGCTATCACATTTGCGAAATTAAATACCCTACATAATTCTATAATAAATCCGGTTATTTTCTCTCAAGAGATTAAAACTATTGAAAATTACATAGAACCTTATAATTTGCCTTTTGAAAACAAATTAGAAAATATTTTAAAATTGGAAAAACTAATTGAAATAAAAAGCTTCCAAGAAGGTATGGATATAACATTTATATTGGAACTACCTCTTGTAGAACCTATAAACTACCAATATTACGAATTGTACCCATTCCCAGTTAAAATTAATAACACCTATGTAATAATAATACCAAAAACAAAGTTCTTAGCTATTAATGATATGTATTTTCTAGAAATGAATAATAAATGTACAGAATTTCCAAACAAAGAATTTATTTGCAAAAATGAGATTAAAAATAGAATAGACAATAACTTAAATTGTGAATTAGAAATCATCAAGTATTCCAAAACAGTTTCAACCTGTAATATAAACCAAATTAATATAAAATTACCACTAGTTTATAAAATAAATGACGCTAATTATATTGCAATAATACCTGAAACTTTAATTGTTACTGAAACCTGTAATAAAATAAAAAATAACAGAAATTTACATTCAGGTAGCTATTTGATTGAACTTGACACAGATTGTTACGTTCAAATTAAAAACTATAAATTAAAAACCAGAAAGTTAAAACCAATACTAGTCAATGATATCGACATCCCAAACATTGAAGTAAAGTTAAACTTAACGGATAATAAAATTAATTTTAGTGATTTAAACTTGAATAAAATAAATACGCATAAATTGCGAGACTTAGAGTCTAAACTAGAATTACAAAAGGTTAGGGCCGAAGACATAAATGTCCAAACCTTCACTAGAAATATTAGCATAAGCACAATAATCTTGTATTTAATTTTAAGCTTGGTAATTATATATTTTATTGTAAGAAAATTTGTAAATCCTTTAATAAGTAAAAGAAAATTGAATTTGAAAAAGAAAACAGGAACAATAGAAAGTAATGAAATCAAAATTTAAATTTATTTCATAAAGACTTAAATTTTTCTCTTAAGGATGGAGGAGTTATATAATGCCCCATTGTTTATTTATTAAAGGATAAGGGACTCACTCATAATAGATAAGTAAATAGGTTGCAGAATTGCAAATATAGCATTTTCTAACTTTCATTATAATTCGATTCATTAAGTTAGTCTTAAGCCGTACGCGTTATAGTAAAGTACTCCAATTTGTGAAATAAAGTTTTCTTCTTGTTTTTTAAAAATTGGTTTTTCTGCCCAAGAAACAACAGTTGCGTTAACTATTTCTATATTCTGAGCTGGTGTAAGCTTCTTTGAAATGCAAAGAACAAACTGTCATATGATCGCTGGATTTTTTCCCATACACAACTTGTCCCGTCAGTTTTCTTCTTTCGCATAATTCGGACCTTTCAAATTCATCGGTTATTAAAATATTCTGTCCTACTTTTGGAAAACTATTATATATATTAAACTTCCCGTCTTGTTCCTAATCAAGTTGCAACTGTAAACACAATTTCTATTGCTCTTGGATTCAGCTTGTCATAATTTCTTAATTCACTTCACAAACAATGTCAATAAGTCAATAACACCACTCTTACCTAAACTAGGCTGATATCGATAAGCATATACCGTGTGTGTAGTGGCGGGCTAGGCATAGGGAGTAAGAATTACAACATCGCGTGTGATAGCTGGCTAAAATGAAATTACTGAGCGTTGGAATACTCCGCTGACGGACGTGTTTACTGCGCTGTGTTGTCATATGTCTCGCGCTACGTGAATGTATATGCCTAATGGGCAATTACACGCATGGTACTTTAATAATGCCGAAACAAAAAAAGGTGTAAACCACAGATTTAACTCCAGGGTGATATCAATTTCGTAGTTTCAATGCTTAATGTAAGGGGGCGTAGCGCTTACCTGGAATCGCGAATATCTTAGCCGGTAAAGGAGAATACTCAAACATGCACATGATCAGTGCGTGCAACAGATTCTATTGGCATTTAAATATGGAGGGGGTGTAATTCAAAATAATTTTTACAAAGGCTTATCAAAACAACGTCAAATCAAGAGAACAACTATGCATCAACAAATTCAGAATTTTTTCCCAAGATATTCATTTGGTCAAAAAAGTACTGCTACAAGTTCTTCAAAGTGAATTTTTAAACCATTATTCAGGTTGAAACTATTAAATAGAGAGAATTATTAATAACAGAAAAATATTTAAAAATATAGTTTAGGAATTATGCCTGAAAGAGTGGAAAATTTTTATTTTTAAAATAGAACAACCAAATTTCATATCTGGACATAGCTTCATATTATAAGCAACTTCTTTAAATAATATTTTTCGATATTTTCAAAAATAAAGGTAGTTTACTCTTGAGACAATTTCAAAAAAATTAATTTTCTGACCTAAACGCCAGGACAACACACATTTGTGCAATCCCCTTTTCATTTGAGAACATGCAATAACATAAAATTTTTCAGAAAGTCAATAACAACAGTTTCCCATATGGTGCAGACTTTTTGGCGGACACTGTATGTACTTATATACCCTACATAAAAAATAGAAAATAATAAATACAGTGAATGTGAATTAATATCTTGTGTTGACAAAGTAAATTTTTCATTAAAAGTTCCTTTCAATATATTAAATTACGATATCAAATTATTTGCAAAAAATTTAGATAAACCATGGCCAAGTTTTACGTCTCCCAAATGTGTTCTACTGTAAAACAAAATAGGGGAATTCAACGTAAGCTGGCATAACAAATATTCTTGGTTGACAGGAAGCCAGGTAAGAAATAAATTATTTTGCTGGTCTTGTTTACTTTTTTCTGGAGAAAATTCCAGAGATGGGTCAAGGAAACTTTCCATTGGAAAGTTTCCAGGAAATTTTCGGAAGTTTCCGGAACGGAGTTTTGATAAAAATGAAAGTTTCCTATAAAATATTTGAATATTCCGAAAGTTTCCAAAATTCCGGGGAAGTTTCCAAAACTCCGGGAAAGTTACCAAATTTTTCACGAATATTTAGTTATTATTTACACATATTTACTCATAAATTTGAAATTGCCGCCACGATGATCTAACATAACCTCAAACGCCAGAAATCCAGTTTTAATTTGTTGATATTTTTTCGAAATTATCAAAAATTAATCGGATATTTGATGACGTAGGGTTTCATATGGTCACCGCTCGGATTATTACTATTGACATTGGCACAGAATTTCTCTAATTTCGTGCTATTGGCTATGATCAAGGATGAGTTGACAGACATATGATAAGTTACGTTTATTTGTTTACCCGCACTATCGCTTCCCGATGAATAATATCTAGCATTTTTTTTCTGTTACATTAAAAACGAAAATGATTAAAAAGAAATATACTTTTATTTTTTTACGAATTATAAGATATTCAATTTAATGGTTTTAGTGTTATTTTAATTAAATTATGATGAATGTTATGTTGTGTTATAGTGGATGGCTTAATTTATTTTGATATTATTTTCTTGTTATTATTTTTTTAAGTGTTAAAATTTAAAATTAAATAAACATTTATTTATTATTTTATTTATTTGTTTTACACTTTTAATTCAATATAACTACAATATACGATTTAGATGTTATTTATGTCTTGCCTTCATATTTCCGTTTCTGCACAAAATAGGAGTTACAACTTACATATGACATTATTTACATACATTTTTAATTTTATAATCCACATATCACATTCTATAAATTATTTTATTTATATTTAATTATTTAATAATTCAAACAAAACAAATTACTGGGTAACCACCGAACCACCCAATTGCTACATATTCTTCATATAGCACAGGGCACATATAGCGGGTGTCATATAATATCAGTTATTTGGTAAAAGTCTGTAAAAGTAATGTAAATAATATATTTATATATTTATATGCACTTATTTGGTATCAAAATTAAGCTTAGATCATTACGAATCAGATTTCACCATAAAATAGACTCTGAATATTCCCAATGGAAAGTTTCCTGGAAACTTTCGGAGTAATCAAAACTCCGGGAGTTTACCCATCTCTGGAAAATTCGCTGTGAATGTAGCATTACAGGAATTTAGGTTGCTAGAAAAATACTAAGACCTTGAAGTTTCCGAAAAATCTTCACCTGAGGCGCAATATAAAGCGCTCTCGCCAACCCACGGCTTACAAAGGTTGCCTCCTCATTTCAGAATTCCACACATTGCCACTGCTTAATGCAGCCCTAATTATCACGTTTTGTTGCAGTTGTATGATCTTTGATAATTACGGAGAGGCCAAGGTATCTCCATTATAAGTATCTGTTTTATTTTAAACTCCGTTTCCGAATATATACAGGATTCAGAACTTATCCGAAAAATTTTAACTATCTTGCTTATTTATGTTTGTGACGACTGACTCTGTCTTGCAAAATAGATCTTTCAAAAATAGACACAACAAATAGAAATCTTCAAAACATAATCGCTTAACAGGTTCTTCGGAGAAGAGGGGAAGTCGAAGGGAACCATTATAGGCTCCTCTGCCAGAAATTACTAAAACTCGCGCTGGAAGTTGCTAGTGAAAATGAATTGACCAGCAACAAGCACTGACCTAAACTAAACTCAACAGAACAACTGTGTGGATGTAGGAGTAGGATAAAGAGCTTGTTCTAGAATCCTATAAACGAGCTTGCACAAAGTCTTAATGAAATATGGTAACAATGCGAACATGAAAGGCAACAGGCTTTCAGGGTTTCATAAATTACCATGAGACACGTGACCAATTATCTTGAAATTTATTAAATCATATGTAGATCTCCCCCATGCAAGTAGCATTTTAAGGAACATTTTCGCAAACGTTTCTAACAAGCGTGTCTGTTCCTAAGTACAAAATAGGAACAGTTTGCAACATGTTGCAGTAAATTTTCGACACATACATTGTTTATTATGGTTAAATAGTGGCGTGTTTCTGTTCTGGTGGCACTGTGTTCGAAAATAAAGAAAAACATGTTTCAAACTTGTAGATCACAACTTTGTACAAATTTTCGCATATATTTCAATATTTTATTATATTTTATACTGATTAATTTCCATAAATGTTTTTATACTAATACTGCTGAGAACAAAATGTGTGCAATCAGTTTAGAAAATTTTTATTATTATTTCATAATAGAATGTGTCGTTTCAGTACTGTAGTTTTATTACCCTTCAGTATGGAAACAATATATAAATACCACAGTCAAATAAGAACAAATTTCTACGTTTGATGGAAAAAAAAAATTTAATAAGGCCTACCATTGAACATAAAAGTCCCCAAATTTATCTCTTGAGCTTGACCCCCCATCTTGAAAAAATGGTGCTCTGATTAAAGTTTTTGCTTATATCTCGTTAACCATTAGCGGTATCGAAATTAAATTATATAAAAAATAAAGATTATTCTCTACAAAAAAATGTTATATAATTTTTTCCGTATCTAGTATTATACTCTTTGCAAGTACGAGAATGACGAATATATTGCATTTGATCGACACAATTTTAAGACTGTAAATATCTCTAGTAGAAAAAAAAATTATATCATTTGTGTTAGTCATAAAATTCTGAATAACTTTCGAAATGTTTGTCGTATGTTCATCTGTCTGCCAGTCTACTCGTCTGTCTGTCTCTTTATTCGTTATTTTTCTTGTAAGCAGTAAATCAATGGCATTCTTCCTCTAGTAACACTAAATTACTGTCCAAATTTCAATAAAACCATACTTTTCTTCCTTAAGTTAACGTGCTCACAAAAACGTAACGGATGGAGAGACAGGCGGACAGACTGACAAACAGACGAACATACGATGGACATTTTAGAGTTATTCAGAATTCCATGACTAACATAGTAATATGAACCTTACTTTCTCTACGAGTGATATTTGCGGTTTTAGAACTGTGCTGATTAAATGCAATACTATTTTGTAGAGTACAATAATAGATATATAAAGGTTTTATTTTTTATAGGAAGCATAATTTTGATATCGCTAATGGCTGGGGAGAAATCCAAAAAATATTTGACAGATAAGATTTGCTCGATACTGTGATGAACAGTGACGGCAAGAATGAGTGTTCTGATGATAATGTGGATGGGATTTAGGTACCGGAACCGTACGAACACCATACGCCCCCGCCACGGTCCGACGAATACAACTCTCTTCTCTGCGGTCCTGAAAAGGTTAATGAATATCTTTGTCAAGCTTCAAAATTTAACAGTTTTTTCCCTCTAATTTTCCCTATTTGACTGGAGTATACAAGGTATAAAAAAAATAAATAAAAACATGAAAACTAATGAATGTAATTTTCAGATGTTTGTCCTAAAAAACGCAGGGGATAAAAATTTTATCGATTATTTTCTGAAAATACTTCGATATTTTAAATAGAACTTAAAAATAGAACCATTTCTAATTTATATCTTTCAGAAAAAAATGTATATTTTTGTGATTTTTTTTTTTTGATAATAATTAGTGATGTATCTTAACATCAAATTGTTTCATGTTCGTAATTGATGACAATTAGCCTTTACCTAAACATTTTTTTTTTAAGGTAAATAAAATGTACACAATGGTTGCCAAATTGTAAACGCTATTAGAGTCTACCCTTTAGAACAAAAATGGTTACATGTAGGTATATGTTTCAGAAATTTAGACCACATTTTATAAAAAGAAACTCGTAGCTATACAATTCCAATTACTGCAACATATTGCCATTAAAGAGAATTGTTTCAAAACTACTTTCAAGATGACGGCAAAGTTTCATCCATTTCTTTTTCCGAGAAACAATAACAATTTCAAAATTGTTTCGGAAAAAAACGTGATTTTTCTTCAGGTTTTCCATATGAGCATGAATACAGTTAAACTCTTTCCCAAGTTTCCATGGTGAAATTTTTTCTTTCGGTTTACAAGTATTATCGCATTAATGCAATAAGCAGAACAAAGTGATCAAAACTTCAGGTGTGCTAAAATTGAATGCTTTTGAAAATTTGGGTTCTTTTGATTAGGTGCTACCAGCACAAAAGAACAGAGAGTTCTCTGTTCTGTGCCAGCACCTCTCCTCATGCTCTAACCAAAAGCCAAACAGTACGCAAAATAAAACACCAATAAGTTGAAATTTAACCATAAACCGAATTATTAAATGAGCATGTAGATAGTTTCTATGTCGAAAATATACTGTTCAAAAGCACACAAGGCATTACAAAAGATAATTCCATTAATTAAATATGAAATAAGCCTGTATTTTTTAAATTTTTTTATGAATTTCATTTCATTAACATATTCACACTTATGTGAAGAAAACGTCGTGAAATTGTGGCCGGTTCACGAGATTTAAAAATGGTTGATACAACAGAATGACTGTTAAACTGAGATCAGCACTGAACTACAGTTCAGTTGAACTTGATCTTGATCGCTGCACGGTACAACCGGCCCTTAGTAATCAATTTTGTGCTTACATATGTTGCCATCTATATGGAAAAGATTGAAACAATATGGAAACAGTTGGATATATAAGGATGTGTTACCAACAATTTTAATAATGTTTTGTGACAAGTTTACATTTATAAATAGGGTAACAAATGCTGCAGTATGTTTCGAAAATATCTTCAAACATTTGTTCCGAAAAAAAAAAAAAAATTGGTACCTAATGGTAGAAACAGCACAAGGAGGTGGCACTGGGTGTCTTTCTCGATATAGAGGAGGCATTCGACAACACCTCTTTTAACTCAATCATATGGAGTGTGGCGTTGAGGACGCCTGTAGCAGGTGGGTAGGCGCTATGCTCAAAGGCAGGGTGGTATTCACCACAATGACGGATGAAACCTTAGGCGCGTCAGTTGCTGGGGGATGCCCGCAGAGGAGTGTACTGTCTCCTGTGCTATGGAACCTTGTAGTTGACGGCCTACTAAAGAAACTCACAAATGAGGGATTCAGAGCCCAAGGATATGCTGACGACATACCTATCATAGTTAGGGGGAAGTTTAACAACATAGTCAGGGACCGTCTACAAAAGACCCTGAATACGATGAAGAAATGGACCGATGAGGAGGGGCTGAAAATCAGTCCTCAAAAGACCAGCATCGTTCCATTCACCAGAAGAAGAAACCTAGAGGGTCCTCTAATTCTCCAAGACACACAATTGCAGATGTCGAGGGAGGTAAAGTACCTTGGAGTCATTATAGACTCGAAACCTGGAACCAACACCTGGACAGAGTAAGTCTGTTGCCATAGTGGCAACATGCAGACGATTGTATGGCAAGACATGGGACTCAAGCCTGGTATGGGACACTGGCTCTATACCAGCATAATAAGATCCACCATCACATACGCAGCCTTAGTTTGGTGGCCTAAGGTCACTCAAATCTCAACAGCTAACAGGCTGAGCTGGGTGCAAAGACTGCCTGGAAATTAAGGTGCAATGAAAAGCACATCAACAGCAGCCATGGAGACTCTGTTAGGCCTCCCTCCACTGAGTCTTGTGATCCAGTGGGAGGCCAGATTGGCCTTACAGGCTACAAAATTCTCAGAACCTGTCTCCTCTTGGAGGCAACTCGGGGCACAAGGATAATAAACATTGTAGCAGATCCTCTAGTGAGCATGAGGTAGGACTAAATGACACCAAAAATTACATACAAGTCCTTCACTATCACCATTGGAGATAGGAAGGAATGGATGACAGGTGCTCTTGATGCTTTCCGCAAAGGCCTGGCCTGGTATACCGACGGGTCTAGGATGGAATCAGGAGCTGAAGCAGGAATACATGGTGAAAGACCAAGAGTATAAGTCTCTCTCTTGGACAGCATTCCTCTATATTCCAGAGAGAAATTCTGGCTATACTCGAGTGTGTACGCGAGAATGTCAAACGACGATATGTGAACCATTGCATCAGACAGTCAGGTAGCAGTTAAGGCACTAGCCTCTGACAACGTGTCTTCCAGACCAGTTCGGTACTGCCATGAAGAGCTTAAAATTCTGGGTGAGCGGAACAAAGTAAGACTACTCTACTACCTGTATAGAGGACAATGAGGAAGCTGACGAATTTGTTAGACAAGGAGCAGCTGTTATAATTTATGGCCCAGAAACCGCGCTGGGCATCACAAAAGGCTCAGCCAGAAAGGTAATTAAAGACTGGGTCAAGAGTAAACAGAACCACGACTAGAGAAATATTCCAGAAAATCGACATGGGAAAACACTTATCAATTGACCATGTTCAAAACAACCTGAAGAACTGCTCACAAAGAACAGGATACAGTTCAGAATAACAGGTCTTCTGACGGGCCATTTCCCCGATAAGAAGTACCTGCATTTAATCGGAAAGTTTACTAGCGACCTTAACTGCAAACTGTGCGGTAAGGTACCAGAAACTGTAGAACATGGCTGTAGAACATACATCAAAACTCGTCCATTTTCAGACCTGTATCATCTTGTCAGTGATACAGGAATATTAAAATGGACAGTGTAAACTAAAACAGGGAGAGCACAATAAGCCCAGGAGGCCGCAGTGCCCTTGGAGTATTCTTTAGACGAGTCAGTTAGAGGCAGACACTCAAACTATGGGTAGCCTGTGTGGGTTTCCCCTCCTCGAAAAAATTAAAAAATGGTAGAAACAGTTACTAAACTGTTCCGTAATATTGCTGTGCAATATATAAAAGTAAAAAAATGGTAACAATTTCTGAAAAATACGTAAACCTTTGTATCTCACGTAAAAATTGAAACAATTACAAAACTGATTCTCACTACCAAATTTGTTTCGATGTTGTGTCTAAAAATGCTACTTGGGCCCAAGGTGTTCAATAATCTCTGACAGAAATTCATCATAATAAACATAGTCAATCAACCTTGGCCACCGGCAGATGTGTACCAGCAATATCTAATCTATGATCTGGTTGTTTCTGATACAGCATAGATGAACATGAGGAGTTGTTTATTTTCAGTTCTTTTTAAATTCCACGTCTTTAATCATTTTAACTATTATAATAGCAATATTCTATTGCCTTTTTAAAAATTTAATTTTAAATTGAACATTAAATTCATGCAACATTTAACCTTTAACTACAATACCACTGGAATGTATAAGGGAATTTTGTTAATCCAAAATTCCAACAGTGTATCATTGGCTGCCTACATTTTGGGGTCACGTCTCATATTGATTAATGAAAGCTCTGCCTGTGTAGCATTTGCAGTTGCAGTGTCTTTGTATAATTAATCAATAAAATTGTAAGATGTACAATAGATCTATACAAATAGGACAGCACACAATCTTTTTTTAAATGTGTCAAATATATTTAAAAATATTTACTTGTATGCTGCTGGCTGTATTGAAAAAAAAACAATATTAAAGTGCTTCTCCCCTTAAAATTTTCCAGATAAGACCTGTGTTTATTCATAAAGTTAAATAAAACTGAGACATCTGCAATTCATCTCAAAACATTGTGACAAACACCTAGTGTGGAGATTAAATCAGTTTGATTAAAAAAACATAGTTATCTAATAAATAATTAAAATAACAAAGATAATAATGTAACACCAAAATTCATATTTTAGATTGACTAAAGATTGCTTCACATTGTATTAATCATAGCTACGTTTCGAAGATAAAATATAATATTTTAGATTATTATCGATCTATTTCATGCATCATTCATTGACTCTGTGTGGCTAAAATACATAAAACTCAAGAATTTACTTGATTTATCTTGCATACGTTTACTTTATTATGCCCTACATAACATATAAATTTTGAACAGAGGAACTGGAACAAACAGACTAAGACAAAGGGATTGTAATTGCAATTGCAGCCAAATATAAAAAAAATAATAAAAATTATACAATATTATGTTATTCCTTTTCTTTCAAAATGCTGAGAGAGCAGTGGAAATTATAAAAATATGTTGTTGACAACTTAATTTCTGCATTTCTTTCTTCTTCAACTGAGATTAACAGCCAAATTTGATTGTCTACCCTAGTATTGCGTTGAAAGTACTTCGCTACACTGTCACCACGTGCCCGTTGATTTTAAGAAATGTAAGACACAGAATGCAAAATTCCTTATTGATAATTTTTGATTTTTTATTCTTTATAATACAACCATTAAATAATGTACTTTAGAGTAAGTTAATCAATGGTAAAAGCTTGCTAATAGATTTATAGCAGAAAGGTAAAGAGTCCCGCCCCCAGCTGCTACAACACCGGAACCTATCTCTATTTAATTAGTGTAAGAAAACAATCTGATGAAATCCCTCTGTCATAAAATTTTGAATCAGTTCTATAATATTGCTGAAAAAACTGCTGCCCAAGAAATCACTAGTTCCACATCCAGATTTTCTATCAGTCACTCAAAACAAAAAAATTTTGTATGTGGAAATAATTGTTTATGGAACTTTAATATTATAATATTTGAAATCCTCTACCCCAAAAACCCATAAAACGATACCCCACATCGGTAGTGGGGTGGGGGTGGTGATAGGGGGGTAGTAGTGGGGGGAATGAAGTAAAAAAATATTTTGAGGTTTCTGGTTCTTGTACACACACTAAATCACTTTTTTTTTTCATCCCCGGGGGGTGGTAATCGGTGGCTAATGCCAAAAATTTTTTTGGGACCTTAGCTTATCTTGCATATACTAAATACCAATTTTATGGACTCTTACCTGCTTGATTTACCTATTTACCCCAAAGGTCATGGCTAAGATAAGTGTCCTTGCCTTTGCAACCTTTTTGAGTGTGGTTCCTTCCAGTGATATATCTTTGCGTAAGATACTACCACAAAAAGTTTTGGCCTTAAAAACTTCATATCTGGGGAAATTTTTTTTTCGAAAATCCGAAAAAAAATTTTTTCTCTTAATCAAGTGAACCAATTTGTTTGTATTTCACATATATTGCAAATATACTCAAGACAATTATTGATATTATTGATATTTTCATGAAATCTTTTCATGAAGAAAACAAAAATTGATGCTTTTGAATTTTTTGAAAAATTTATATACGTACTTACACGTTAGCGACCACCTCTATTTTTTTACTAATTGTACACCATACAATAAGCTATAACATATATTTTTTACAAAACTCTATCGAAGGGGTAATGTAGTCAAATTGGCAAAAATAACGAACCCTGTATCGTGGGTTCGGATATTATAACACCAGGGTAACACTAAACAATAATGTATTTACTTAGGTACTAATTACAACAAATAAAGAAACAGTGTATAAATTGGTTAGAAACTCGATATATTAATAGATATATAAACGAACAACTACTTGGACGTATTGAAAATTTTTTAGAGCAGCCTACGTATTTTTTTGAAATAACGAGATGTATTTTTCATAATACATACATTATTTACAAAGTTCCATCGAAACGGTAATACATAAAAAAAAAACCGCTGCCCAAGGAATCACTACTTCCACATCCAGATTCTCTATCCAAGTCACTCAAAACGAAAAAACTTTGTATGTGAAAATAATTGTTTATGGAACTTTAATAATATAATATTTGAAATCCTCTACCCCAAAAACCCATAAAACGATACCCCACATCGGTAGTGGGGTGGGGGTGGCGATAGGGGGGTGGTAGTGGGGGGGTGGATGAAGTAAAACAATATTTTGAGATTTCTGGTTCCTGTACATGCACTAAATCACATTTTTTTTTCATCCCCTTTAATAAGGAGGTGGGGGTGGTAATGGGGGTGGCTAATGGCAAAAATTTTTTTGAGACCTCAGCTTCTCTTGTATATACTAAATACCAATTTCATGGACTCTTACCTGCTTGATTTACCCATTTACCCCAAATTTACCCCCCAACCCTTCGACGGAACAAGATGAAAATATAATCTAGTTCTAGATCTCGTTAAAGTACATATGTTTACCAAATTTCAAGTCAATATCTCAAACGGTTCCAGAGTAAACGTGCGCACAAAAAAAAGTTACAGACAGGCAGACCGACAGACAGACAGACCGACAGACAGACAGACCGACAGACAGACAGACCGACAGACAGAAAATTTTTTTTCGCTCAAACTTAAAATCTCGACGTTTCATGACATTTTAAGCCTATTTGGACAATAAAAGTTTTTTAAAATTTTTTTGTCGTTACTACCACTGGACGTGGAAGTAATAAAATTAATTAGGGACCACCGCCGAGTAATATGAAGTCGATTAAAAAGATGTACTCATAACATTTGTTAAGATGTTTAAGCCCTGCCCACAGATACCTATTTCTAATTTCGGACAAATTGCAAAAAAGTTCCTAAATATGATGCTTTTTCAATTCATATGTACATCACCTAAACATTTTGTGTTTTCAAAAAAATACATTTTTACATTATTAATCTATTTGACTAGAATATCCAGTTTTATTCCTACCAAGTATGTATAAATAGGATACATACATTTTCCATTATTTAATATTATTTTGTGATGAAACTATTCGGATATGTACTGCATCACATTTGTTGCTTTAATCTGAATGTTATCATAATTTTTCTCAAAAATTAAAATGTTCATCGGCATAGGTAGTTATAAAAACCGCTGCCCAAGGAATCACTACTTCCACATCCGGATTTTCTATCCAAGTCACACAACGAAAAAATTTTGTATCTGGAAATAATTGTTTATGGAACATTAATAATATAATATTTGAAATCCTCTACCCCAAAAACCTATAAAACGATACCCCACATCGGTAGTGGGGTGGGGGTGGTGACAGGGGGTGGATAAAGTAAAAAAATATTTTAAAGTTTCTGGTTCTTGTACACACACTAAATCACATTTTTTTTCATCCTCTTTAATAATGGGGTGGGGGTGGTAATGGCCAATGCCAAAAGTTTTTTTGAGACCTTAGCTTCTCTTGTATATACTAAATACCAATTTTATAGACTCTTACCTGCTTGATTTACCTATTTTCCCCAAGTTTACCAATTTACCCCCCAACCCTTCGACGGAACAAGATGAAAATATAATCTAGTGCTAGATCTCGTTAAAGTACATATGTGTACCAAATTTCAAGTCAATATCTCAAACGGTTCCAGAGTAAACGTGCGCACAAAAAAAGTTACAGACCGACAGACAGAAATTTTTTTTTCGCTCAAACTTGAAATCTCGACGTTTCATGACATTCTAAGCCTATTTGAATAATAAAAATTTTTTTAAATTTTTTTGTCGTTACTATACTTCCACTGGATGTGAAAGTAATTATGTGTTTAATAATAAGAATACATAATAAAAAAACATGCTATGCTAATGATATATGATAATATTAGTCGTCTTCATCACTGTCCTCATTTATTGTAACACTGATTATCTTCTGCGAATAATTCAGTTTAAGACAGTTTTACTTATGATTTCAGAATATCGTCAAAAAACCTTGTCGATAGATTTTTGTAAAAATATATGTTATAGCTTATTGTATGGTGTATAATTAGTAAAAAGTTAGAGGTGGTCGCTAACATGTAAATACGTTTATAAATTTTTCAAAAAATTCAAAAGCATCAATTACTTCCATGTCCAGTGGAAGTATGGTAACGACAAAAACATTTTTAAAAATTTTTATTGTCCAAATAGGCTTAAAATGTCATGAAACGTCGAGATTTTAAGTTTGACCGAAAAAAAAATTTTCTGTCTGTCTGTAACTTTTTTTTGTGCGCACGTTTACTCTGGAACCGTTTAAGATATTGACTTGAAATTTGGTACACATATGTACTTTAACGAGATCTGGAACTAGATTATATTTTCATCTTGTTCCGTCGAAGGGTTGGGGGGTAAATGGGGGTAAATTTGGGGTAAATGGATAAATCAAGCAGGTAAGAGACCATGAAATTGGTATTTAGTATATACAAGAGAAGCTAAGGTCTCAAAAAAATGTTTGGCATTAGCCACCCCCTTTACCACCCCCACCTCCTTATTAAAAGGGATGAAAAAAAAAATGTGATTTAATTTATGTACAGGAACCAGAAACCTCAAAATATTTTTTACTTCATCCACCCCCCACTACCACCTCCCTATCACCACCCCCACCCCACTACCGATGTGGGGTATCGTTTTATGGGTTTTTGGGGTAGAGGATTTCATATATTATATTATTAAAGTTGCATAAACAATTATTTTCACATACAAAGTTTTTTCGTTGTGAGTGACTTGGATAGAGAATCTGGATATGGAAGTAGTGATTCCTTGGGCAGCGGTTTTTTTTGTTTCCTTCATGACAAGATTTCATGAAAATATCAGTAATGAATTGTCTTGAGTATATTTACAATATATGTGAAATACAAACAAATTGGTTCACTTGATTAAGAAAAAAAAATTTTTTTCGGATTTTCGAAAAAGAAGTATTTCCCAGATATTATGAAGTTTTTGAGGTTAAAACTTTTTGTGGTAGTATCTTACGCAAAGATACATCACTGGAAGGAACCACATGCAAAAAGGTTGCAAAGGCACGGACACTTATTTTAACCTGCCATGGTCTTTACCCAAATTTACCACCCTTCGATGGAACAAAATGAAAATATAATCTAGTTCCAGATCTCGTTAAAGTACATATGTGTACCAAATTTCAAGTCAGTATCTTAAATGGTTCCAGAGTAAACGTGCGCACAAAAAAAGTTACAGACAGACCGAGACAGAAATTTTTTTTCGCTGAAACTTAAAATCTCGACGTCTCATGACAATCTAAGCCTATTTGAACAATAAAAATTTTTACAATTTTTTTTGTCATTACTATACTTCCACTGGATGTGGAAGTAAAATTAAGAAAATTCACAGCTCAACTAGACCCCATGCGCCATAGAAAACGTTTTCAAATAATAAAACATTTCTTTAATGAAGGATTGTAATTTCAGCAGATGTATGAATACATTACTTTTTCAACAAACAGTTAAAGGCATCAAAGTTCTCTCATTTAAAATAACGTGTGAATAATTGAAGTAATTGGTAAGTAGTGGAGTCAAATTAAGCATCAAAAAGGGTTAATACATACAATACATGCTGTACTGATTTTATGATTTTAATTTATATTAGGTGCGACATGGGTTTAGAGTAATTGCACTCGAGTTAATACACTCCTATCTCTAATAGGCACCAGTCAGTATTTTTCAAGGACAAGTTAAGTTTATGTGGACCCTATTAGAGAGGAAAATATTGAGACTGCTTCTGAATTCAATCATTAGAGTTTTCACTAAAGTCAAAAACAGCTGATACTGTAAAATTTTTGGGACTTAACATTGATAGAAGTTTAAATTGGCATAGTCATATTAATTACATTACAAAAAAATTATCCTCCATTGTATACGCACTAAAAAATATAAAGTTTAAAATTAATATGGAAGCAGCCCTAATAAGCTATCATGCTTTATTCCATAGTATGATGACTAATGGAAAAATAAACTGGGGAACTTCTTGTCACATACAAAAAATTTTTATCCTCCAAAAAAGAATATTAGAATATTAGCTGGTGTTCCTTATCGTGACAGTAATAAACCATGGTTCATGAATCTCAAAATATTAACCCTGCAATTATAGTCCACAGTACATCGCCCTTTTTTTATATACACTGATATACAAACCGCTAGAAGGTGGGACGAGAACGCTGTATTTCCCAAGATGGGTCGCCCATCCAAGTACTAACCACGCTCGACGTTGCTTCAACGTAATATCGACTGACATTCACATTGAAGTCGCCTCTACGCTCGCCCCCCCCCCCCCCCCCTTGAGAGTTGATGTACTTAAACAACAAGCGATTGAAATTTCGAAAAATTTTATTATTTTCAACCGTTTAAATACATATTTTGCGCTAAAATTTGAGAAGATGACTGCTGACTTAATATGGCCTATGTGACCTGTGACCTGGTGGTGGTGGCTAACCTAATCAAACTTGTTTTTCTGTTGCACTGGTTTTGGCAAGATATTGCCAAAAATATAATCTTTAAAAAAAAAAATGGAAGCAAAAATTAACAAAAAACTAAAAAAAAAAACTAAACTAAAGACTTAAAACTAGGTTATACGCATGAGCACTGAAATGTAGCAGAGAGATGACCCCTCCAGACGTCATCAGCACTCAAAGGGTTAATTCAATAAAGGGGATGGCTTCATGTAATTTTTTTTTAAATTTTGGCAGTATTACGTCATATTTCTTAGATTATACAAAACAGGTAATTTTCAATTTTTTTACAATTTACTAGTTTTATTTGAATTTTTTTTCTCTTTTAATTGACTTATTTATATTAACGTCCTGGCAAAGTTTAGCTAATCCTACTCCACTACTTAACCAGGACGGTGAGATGAGATACGGTCAACCATCCAAGTGCCGGACTCGCCTGACACAGGCCCCCCACATCAAGAATGAGCCATGGTACCAAATTCACTGGTGGGTGCCCGCGCTGCTTAATAATTGATAGCCGGGGGAGGGAAGGGGAGGGGAGGTGGGGCAGAAATGTAAACCAAACTTTTGTCCAGGTCTAATAATTAATGAGCGAGGATTGCGTTTACTAGTCTAATCGGGCTCATAAAGTGGCCGAGCTCCGGTACCACGGTACCTACTAACCCCCCCTTTTGGGGGCCCTGGCCCGACGTGCCTTAACCCAATAGTGCCCGAGTAATTTTTTTTGGTAAACTTTTGAAAAAAAATATCGATTGACCTTCATTTAGGGCTTGTCAGTACTCCCCAAACCATATTTTATTTATTCCTGTGCATTTTCACCAATTTTTTTGACGAATGATATATCATACCATAGGAATATGCATGTAGAATATTATTAAAAAATTGTATTTATTATAATACAAAATATTCTATAAATTTAAGAGAAAGTAGCAGAATATATCACATAGAAGAGATATGATATCTTCGAAAGCATATGTCTGGATGTAATCCTATGTTACATTTGACACAAGAAAATTTTGTACCTTTGCCACAATATCCACAATGTCTTTGTGTAGCAATTTTGTCAATCAGGTGATCAGTTTTGTCATATCTGACCTCTTTCAATATATTCCTACTACATTTTGGTTTGGGGCCAGCTAAATGTTCAGGGGCAGTTAAAGTTGTCAGAACAATTCTCCTCAAAAACTGCAGAAGGGACACTTTTGGATAAACAAAACGAAAAAGAAGCCACATGTTCACTACCGATCCATTCAAGCAAAAGCGAATCATTGCCCAATACCATTTGCAAGATCTGATTCGTATACGATAGAGTCCTCTCATTTTATCGAACATATCCACACCTCCCATTCCTTGGTCATAGAGACTTATAAGTGTCGGTTGATCCACTTCAACTTGCTTCCTATGTTGTTTAGACCATCTTTTGCACGTGCCTTTTGTCAAACAAATGTCTTTGTTTTTGATGTTGGTTGCGATATTCACTTGACTATTGTCATGCCATCTGGTGAGTTGAATACCACTATTAGAGTCAATCAGAGTATGAGAAGTCCCTCGTTTTTCTTCTTGCAGCTCGTTTAAAGGAGCTTTCTCTATACGTTCAGAGCGGATGGTACCAATACATTGGATTTCATTATTTTGCAGAAGTTCAAGTAATGGTAAGGAGTTGAAAAAACTATCCAAATATATGGTCGAATGCGGAGGAATATATCTCATACAAAGTTTCTCGGTGACACTGGATCCCAAAGTTTTACCCTTGATTTTATCCCCATTGCCCGTGTAGGGGTTGAATTTCAATAAGTACCTCTGGGGGATTGTGAGGCACCAAAATTTAAAGCCATAGCGAATTGGCTTTCCCTTTATAAATTGCTCCATATTGTTACGGCCAAAATAAAGCTCCATAGCCTTATTCAATGAAAAAGAAGTTCTGAAACAAAACTAACATTCATATCGCCATCTGCCTACCGTATGATATAACATACGGAAAGCTTTTTCCGCTGCTGCAATTACAGAAAGAATTGATATGACTATAAATGGTATAAGTACATCCTATAATATGTATAATTATTACATGAATAAAAGTCAAATAAACTACATTCAAATGAAAATTGTGAAACATAAGCTTACCATGAGCTCATTTTCTGCTACGTACAAATTTACTGGTTATAGAACACTCGGTTATAACTTATTTAAGTATAAAACAATCGAATTTTTGTCCTAAGCTTATTGTCTATATATGCAAATAACACTTTAGATGAGTAAAATCACTGAATTTATCACACTCGATTAGTTTACACTTCATTAGAGACAACCAAACCTCTGTATGATAAATCATACAATAGGCACTATTGGGTTAACTTCGCCGACGAAATTAAAATAATTTTTTTTCTACAACTGTTGAAAAAACTATTTTTTTTCATTATTTTGAGTGCATAAAACACATGTTCGTGGTAATAGCAAAAGATGTAAATAGCAAGAAAAAATTAACGTTATTTCACTCTTATGGATTTCATAATTAATTAATGTCCTACAAGTCTGTTATTTTACAATAACCACCCTATTTTGAGATACATTAAATGAAAAATAACGCCCTAGGGCGTTATGAATATCTATATCCTAGGGTATTATAAAATTATAATACAACCCAAAACAAGCAAATTATGATAGCGTTATTGACAAACAAAATGAGTTGCTATGTAACGGCGGCGTTTACAAACAATTTTGATTTTTACTCTCTTTTAAATCAAATCGTTCTGAACATCATAGATGTCAAATTAATAAATCGTAAATGTCAACAAAAAAAAAATTTGAATTAAATAACAGACTTGTAGGACATTAAACGTTGAAGGCACCACGGGTATAGGATAATGACGCCCTCGGTGATGTACATTCCCTCGGGCCAGAGGCCCTCGGGATTGTACACTGCCGACCTCGGTGCGTTATTATCCTTATAACACCCTTGGTACCTTAATAACTATAATGTGCAGGGAAATATACACTCAAAGAAAATGTTATAGTTAAATCAATCGAAAAGAATAGTCATACAACAACTTTGTTTTCGAAAACAAATAGTAGTTTAATAATCATATCTTCTTGTAGAACAACAAATTAAATAGTACAATTTTTTTATGTTCACTAACCATTTTCAATTTGGTCTACAATTAAATAGTACAACGGACTTTGTTTTTTGTTCACCAACTAATTTTTAGGTTGATCTACACTTTATTGCATGATGAAGTTTTTTTTTTGGTTGGTCAAATTCTCAGTATTGAGACATCAGACCACCCAAACCAAAGATTAGAGATCGTTTATAAGATCCAACCAAATATATCGATGATCCCCGAGAGAATTTGAACATTGCAATCATGTTATTAATTTTCTATAAATTCATAAGAGTATAAGATAATGCATGATTGATTATTGTGCGTGATTTGTATGTGGTGTCATCTAGGAATAATTTCTGAAATAGACTACGGGGTAAGCAAGCAAATTTTATGGTAATTCCGTTTTAGAACTTCTAGAAGACAACAATAATATTGGTTTGTCTACAAAGTACAATAATACATCGAACTAATACTGGGTTAGAATTACAATTCGATAATACTTAAAAATAAAGTCTACTATTTATCTAGTTTCATTGGACAAAATTCAACAAATTATTAGTAAGATGAATAAATTATAGTCTTATGCACCTATTTTTTAAGTTAATGTTTATTTTGTTGTGTGAAAATCACCTTTTGTTTAAAAATACTATTGAATATACTTCAATTTAACAAAATGAACAATATATATACTATTTTTTTTATTGATTTAACCCATACTATTTGCAAACAAAAGCGCTGATGTGACGTCTTAATTCATCAAAGTGGATGGCAGAATGATGTTATGTTTTTAAGTAAACAGAACTGCGGGTTAACTCTACAATAATATTGGTTTATCTGTCAACTATAATAGTAGAGCAAACTGCTACTGGGTTTACAATTACAATTCGACAATAGTTCAAAATAAAATATACTATTATCTAGTTTAATTTGACAGAATTCAACAAAATAATAGTCAGACGAAAAAAATAATAGTCTTATTCATCTATTTTTTAAGTTAATGTTTGTTTTGTTGTACGACAACTTTTTATTAATTAAAATAACAATCACTTTTTGTTTAAAAATACCATCAATATAATTTAGTTTAACAAAATTAACGATATTGTTAGTTAACCATTTTTTTTTTTGTTGAATTTACCCATACTATTTCTTTAAGTGTAGTTTTTATTGTGCTAGTGAAACCACAGGAATGGGGGACATTTATTTTGGGCGACACTCACATTGTGGGGACAGCTCCATCAAATGGGGGACGAATGGTCACTTTACTGATCACATGACCATGCCGTAACGCCTCCTCATTGGTTGCATTTGACATTTGGTTTGCATTTGACAACATTGACAGTGACAATTACTCTCAGAGCTTGGTGAACAGACACTAGGCGTTTCCCTTTTGTACAAAATTGAGTGAGTAAAATGTGAAGTGAGTATACCCATCTCAGTGAATACGTTACTGCTCAGTTGTAGGTACAAAAGAAACGATCTTTATCAATAAAACGTATCTGCGCTTATAAACCTAATCTATTTGTGGTTATTTCCTTTGGATCATAAGTGTTTGTGATTTTTATGAACTGTGCATGAAATTAAAAACAAGCTAAAAACGTACTCTTCGCCTGTTCACTGAACTTTTTATATAATAACATTCTATTTTGCAATAAATAATGTTAATTTTAGACATTTGGAATTTTATAGTACAAACTTAGTTGATAAAAGACTCAGTGTAAAATAAAGTAAAAATAAAAAGAAAACTATACCATACCCTATTTGGGTACCGAACCCGGGACCCTTGGATTCCGAGGTAAAAGCGTAAGAACAACACCACCACCTAACACGTAAAAACATGTAAATTTTTACATTATAGGAGATGAGCCAAAAACCTTATTTCCATGGTTGTATATTACATTATGAAATATACATCTGTAAAATATATAAATATTTAGCTATTAAAATGAAACATCATTTCACCAGATTTTTGTTCAATTACAGAAATATAAAAATCAAAAATTTTTTTTTCAAATTTGAATCATTAATAACATTTTTATTTACAGATCGATTTTGTTAAAAAACAATAGGGTTCTTCCTCTAGCCAACACTAAGTTACTGTCCAAATTTCAGTACAATCAGATTTTTCTTTCTCGAGTTATCGTGCTTACAAGAAACGTGATGGACGGACAGACGGACGGACAGGCGGACGGACGGACAGACGGACATTTTGAAAGTTGTTCAGAATTCGTTCACTAACACAATGATATGAAAATTTTTTGTCTGCGAATGGTATTTACGGTTTTAGAAATATGCCGATCAAATGCAATATACTCTTCGTTATCGTATTTGCGAAGAGTATAATAATCCCTGACATGCAAAAACATTTGTAAAATAGTTGAGTATCGTGATAAACAAACGAATAATAACCTCAATCTTCAACTGAGTACAAAGTGATCTTAGTCCCGAGCTAGAGCAGTTGGGCTAGAAGTGGGAATAGAAAATCTCACTTTGGACTCACTTGCGGAAATTAAAAGAAACGTACCAACAATTGAAACTAAACGAAATTTTAACAAACATACAGAAAATATTGTTCTCTCTGCTTATAAAAGTTTGGGTTCTGTGATTAGAAATTCAAGTGGTTTTGATGACATTGAATTATTAAATCTTCTTTATACTGCATTTGTTAAATCCAGACTTGAATATGTCTCACTTATTTGGAATCCAGGCTATAATAAATATTGTAATTGCATAATAGAGAATATACAATGGCGCTACCTAAAATTCGTTTCATACAAAATTGATCATGTAACTATATCCCGCTGTTGGCTTTGAACATGGACAGTTGCAAATAGATTTGGTTCTCTTAGTTTACACGACTGTAGGAAACTTTATTCTCTTTTGTTTTTGCACCAAGTTAATCTTTAATCTCATCGTTGCCCTAATATCTTTAATATGTTAAATTTTCATGCCGGGTCATTTGAAACGTGTAATCATAAAACGTGTTATCTTCCCACTCCACGAACACAAGTTCTGATGTTCTCTCCAGTGGCGGTCTGGGTGTCTAGGGCTTAGTCGGCATTTTACAATAGACATTCAAACTCAGTTCGTCAGCGATTGAATATTTTTGCTTCGCATGCATATATACATATTATTTTTTTGCTGAGCGGGGGGGTCCCAAAATGGCCCCTCATTAAACGTGACCCTCATTTGCTAACTAGCCGACCTAGACCTATATTTTACTAACTATTAAGTGTATCTTTTCGTAGTAATCTGTAATTTTATTTTAATATGCTTTTAACCTGTTAGTGTATTACGCATGTTTATAATCGTTTTTTTTCCTTTTCGCCTGTATATTTTTTACCATTAGGTATAAATTATTGTTTTTTCCTCACTCCGTAATTGGTTTTTACTGTGGGGTGGTGTAACTGTATAAATAAATAAATAAATATGTCAGGGAAATGGCATGTTACTTTTTTGAGGTTATGGTACAAAATTGATTAGTAACATTGACATACTACACATAGTCCAGTAGAATTAGTAAAAAAAAAACTGAAATTTATTGTATTCGTTTCAGGATGCCACGTGGATTAAACGATAGTTTTATTGATTACGAACATGATCCTGAATTTGGTCCACTTTTTGACCGCCGGAACATTGTTTATTTAACGATTTATTGTTGAAAAATTCAAAAAAATCGACTTTTTTAAAGATAACTCAAAGACCTTTGACGATAAGTTTTTCAATTTGTAGATACTGTTAGAACTTTGAAAAACGGTTAAGTTGAGAGATGTTTCGTTTGAAATGCTTGAGAATTTGTTTAAATAATTGCAAAAAACCGCGAAAATTTTAGCAATTTGCAAATATTTTTCATTCTTTAACAAAAGCACTTTAGTACTTGAAACTTTGAAGAAATATGTCTTTTATTACCCCAAAGTTATCCCTAAAATTTCATCAAAAAACTTTAATTAGTTTAAGAGATATTCAATTTGTTTATTAAAAACATAAATAATGTAAAATGCAAATTCACTCAGTTCCCGTTGTCGTAGAGGGTTGATCTGGACATCCTTTTTTTTGTTGAGACTTAAACTTTATGTTTTCATTAATGGCAAATCAAATTTGCATTATTTTCAACTTCAAAATGGCGTTTGAAAAAGTGTCACATTTTGAGGTTAGGTTTTTTTGCTAATAACTTTTAAACAAATGAAGATTTTGCAATATCGTTCTCATATCTTTGTTGCTGAGGTCTTTTCACACATTTTCAAAAAAAAAAAAATGACTCTGTAGCCTTATTAGAAGCCGAGATGATTTCTTTTTTTAATAAATTCGTAAAAAATTTTTTAACAAAAAATAATTGTTTATAACAAATTATTGTTTAATTAGGAAAAAATCGACATGACATATTATTATTTCATCACGCTACCCCAAATTAAAAAAAAGTCAAAATCGGAGAAACGGTAAATTTTTGGTTGACGGATTTAAACTCGTCTCGATCATTTTATGAACATGTTACAGATATGACTCATGCTTCTCACTCCTGTTCTGACGCTGATTTAAAATTAATTACCGTTAATTTTTTCCCCCAAACTCAGCTCTATTACAAAGATAGACTATTAAACTAATTGTTCGCCAAGTTTCAGCTGTTAATGTTTATTAATAAACAAATTAGGAATTTATTAAAAAAAAAAATCATCTCGGCTTCTAGTAAGGCTACAGTCATTTTTTTTTTTTGAAAATGTGAAAAAACCCTAGCAATATGAGAACGATATTGCAAAATCTTCATTTGTTTTAAATTCATTAGCAAAAAACCTAACCTCAAAATGTGACACTTTTTCAAACGTCACTTTGAAGTTGAAAATAATGCAAATTTGATTTACCATTAATGAAAACATAAAGTTTAAGTCTCAACAAAAAAAAATGATGTCCAGATCAACCCTCTACGACACCGGGAACTGGGTGAATTTGCATTTTCCATTATTCATATTTTTAATAAACAAATTGAATATCTCTTAAACTAATTAAAATTTTTTGATGAAATTTTAGAGGTAACTTTAGGGTGATAAAAGACATATCTTGTCAGAGTTTCAAGCACTAAAGTGCTTTTGTTAAAGAATGAAAAATATTTGCAAATTGCGAAAATTTTCGCGGTTTTTTGCAATTATTTAAACAAATTTTCGAGCGTTTTAAATGAAAACCTCTCAAATTAACCGTTTTTAAAAGTTCTAACAGTACCTACAAATTGAAAAACCTATCGTCAAAGGTCTTTGAGTTATCTTTAAAAAAGTCGATGTTTTGGAATTTTTCAACAATAAATCGTTAAATAAACAATGTTCCCACGGTCAAAAAGTGGACCAAATTCAGGGTCACGTTCGTAATCAATAAAACTATCGTTTAATCCACGTGGCATCCTGAAACGAATTACAATATGCATATTTGCTAATTCCACTGGCCTAACAATGGACTGCGCGTTCCTTATGCTAGAATGCAAGTGAAATGTTGTCAACATAATAGTCACTTCAGGCAACCCACATTATGCATTAAGGGCAAAAAGCTGCGTAATTCTATTAGAAACACAATGGTGTTGTTAAAGAGAATACTACAAATTGTTACAAATACGATTTTTGACTGGTTATTAATTGAAAACAATATTAGTTATAATTGTTTATCACAAATATAGAAGAAACACAACAATTGTTCAAATTACAAAAAATTAAGTACATTTAAAATAAAATAAAGATACCTACTAATTCCAAATTGTAATTTTAAATTTATGGCATATTTTGTAGTTAGTCCCTGAAATTAAACATAAATAAGTTATTTGTGAGGGTTGTGTGAATAACAAACATTACCCCTTAAGCCCTTAATCTGTATTGCTGGTTGCCTAAGATGCTGACAACACAATTTTTTGGGATGCGCAGTCTATTTATAGTAGGTCGATGATTAGTAAGGTCTCTACTAACTGCAGTATGTAAGCCAAGTCTATGGATCAAATAACAATAAATTGCATGATGTGGCAACTACGGACGTGAGCTTTCCACATCCAAATATCAATCGACTGGCTGACAAAAAAAATATGATACTCTTATACTTACATTCTGTTCATATCATATAACTATCTGCATTAATCTTAATTTACATAGGTGTAATGCACAAACACACGTGTTTTACAAATTATTTTCGATAAGCACATAAATTTAAATGTGACGTTTATAGGTAGGTAATACCTAACTTGCAGTGATCAAATCTAAGTTACAAAAAAAAAACATTTACAGTACCTACTTACGTCACGAGTTTTCAAATTTTGAAAAACAATGTATTAGTGTACAAACAAGATATATATTATAAGTTAAGTAGTTATCATACTTACTGATATTGCACCAGTAGCACTCATTATAGCTAACTGGTCAAATACAGATAAACTATTACTAACGTAAACATCAACGTTTTCCTTCTTCTTGGGATTTTCTACAGAAACTGTTATACCCAAAGCCAAACATACCACTTTATTAACAATTTTCTGGGTTACTGGTGTATCTGATACAATGTGTCCCAGAATGAAAAGGCTAAGAATTATTATAGCTCTTAAGAGAAAAAGTACTAATCCAATAGGTACATATAAAATAAGTAAAAATAACTTGACATCATTTTCTGGCAACCTAAAAATAAAACATAGCAAATAAATTTTAAAAATAAGGATTTTACGTATTTTCTTCAGCCTAGATGTAAGTACTTACCTATTGTTTCTAAACAGATGTTTAATTTCAGTATGTGACATATTTACTAAATATTTTTTCCGTTTAATAAATACTCGACATAACGGTAGATTAGAGTTTTTTTAGTATTGAATAGATATAAGTTTAAATGTATACTATATTAAATGAACTTTTATTTTAATATGCGTTATTACTCAATAATTTGGTAAACGTAAAAAAACAAATATTCCATTAGTAAAACGTCACAAGTAATCGTAATGCGTTCCGATTTACCCTTTACGTTACCGACCGGACTTCTAGGAGTTTGTTCGAGAATTGAGATTCAAAGTTTTGTGCATAGATTAAAGAATTGGTTTTGTGAAAGAATAAGGATTTTTTCCCAACTTCCCGTTTGATCAACGGTAATGAGGCAAATGTGATGAATATAAATAAGAATATCGCGAAAATCACCCACCAACAGATGGCGCTCTTAGATATTCTTATTATATTCACGCCTTGCTCTCATGATCAATATCCCAGATAGCATTTATTATTCCACGAATGTACATTTTGCATTCCCAATGTTCTAATTGCATTCTGTACTTGCCATGTATGTTCTCTCAACATTCCCATATAAATAATATTTTCACATATACAATATGATTATACATACGATATAAATGGAATATACAGAAAAGTTTATGTTCACAGTCGCATATACTGTGTACACGTATCAGGGAACGTTCTTTGTATATGTGTTCATGTACATCGTATGGACATTCGTCAATGATTTTATCTGTATAATACAGGTATATTTTTTGTAGAAATATTTGCATCGCCCGAGCGCCGCGTCGATAGTAATATCATCAAAAGTTCAGCACTTTTAACTCGAACGCTGGTTCGATTTTTGAACTAATAAAAATAAACCTGCATCACAACTGATGAGACAGCAATGCTAGTTTTATAGTACCTATCTACCACCTACAAAAATAATTATGATGTTTCTCTATCTATATAGATCTGGTTTAAGTACATTTATAATCATCCCCTGTGTGGTGTATGACGTTTTATAAATTTTAAATCGTTCGTCAATATTGTATATATGAAATATGTTTTAAATTTTGAATCCAGACTTTAGATTTATGATCGAATATTAAATAATAATGAATATGAAATATTAAATAATAGCGAATGAAATATTAAATAATAATGAATAATAATCCATTTTAAATTTATGTACTGTGTTCAATTAATTAGTAACTATCTCGGTAACTATCGGCATTTCTTAAGCAGGTAGTTCAGACTTAGAATGGTTATTTAATTACATTTTATCTTTTATATTTAGATTTCCGTTTTCCATGTCATTACAATCCCCTTGTAGAATTTTTTAAATGCGCGCCACGGTCCTTAGATTAGTGCGCATGCTCATCGTACTCTAGCAGACACGTCATGCTTTTGCTGTCAAATGTTGATTTCATGTAATCTATGGATTTCATTTTGTGTTTTGTTTTTTGTTTTCCCGTGATTTATTAATTAGTCAAAGTATACATTAATTGCATTGCAGTAAGTATTTTACAATTATTGTATACAATATAACTACCACATAGTTTTGCTGTCATTTGCAGATATTTTATATTTAGGCACTAAAGTTTAATGTTTAATGTGTATCCCTTTGTACATATTATACTAAGCATACCACCTATATTAGTTATAATAATTACGGCGTTTGTAGGTATCGATTTTTTGGAAAAAAAAAACTGAGGTGGTTTTTGTAATGGTCTCGGTCCACGAAAAGGAAGCTTGGTGGTCACCATTCAAACGGAAACAATTTGACTGATCATTGAAAAACAGGAGAAAACCCCCCCAGAAACGTGGACACTTTACGGGGTGTTTAAATCTTATTTTCAAGAAGGTAGGTTCGATCTATTTCAATATTAAGAAGCTTTTGTTTATTTAAATCACAATCATTGGATTTGATTACAACGTACGAGTTGTGATAGGTATTTATTTGTAGTAATTTGCTTTATACCTATTTCAGAGGATTATAGAAGAGCTGCAATTGATTGAAAAGGGCAGAGATCATATCTGATGTGAGAGTGAACAAAAACAAATCAAAGGACTATGTACAAAAAACACATTATTCCTCCTGTCAGATGAACATAATGATATCGAAGAACATATTGGAAGCCGTCGACTTCCCAAGAAATTTTGTCCATACTAGAAGCTGAAAGAAGATATGTTCTTTTAATAACTCTGGTAGGCATTTAAAATCAAGTACTTACCTAAAATTTCGAATGTTCACTTGAACGAATTTCATAGGTATGAAAAAGAAAAATTAATAAAAGCCACACTTCGATTTAGGTGTAAAAACTTAAGTATTGTGGATATTTATTGTCAGCAAATGTGGCAATGAAGTGTTTATGCCTAAATCGATGTGTGGTTTTTATTAACTTTTCTTTTTCATCTAAAATTCATTCAAGTGAACGTTCGAAACTTCAGGTACCTACATTTAAAATCACAAGCATTAAATATTTCCGAATTCCAAACAAATATCTATGTTTTGTAGGTAAAGGACACCGCATAAAACAAATGAATAAAAGGGCACAGTCAAATGGGCTGAAAATGCAGAATGTCTGAAAATGGCCAGTTTGAAAGGTCAAAGATCAGGAAGATCGGTACCCACTAATGTCATAGTTGAGAGTATTATGTGATGAGTTGTTTAATGTTGTTATTCATATTCATAAGACCGGAAATGCCGCAGGTTTCATGAATGAGGCGGTGATTTTTTTTAAGTTCCTATGCTTATTTTAAAGTGAGGGTGTGCATGTGTGTGTATGTGTGTAGTGGGGGGGGGGGGGGTTGTTGGTTAGCGTGCGTGAGAGAGTGAAAGTGTGTTCCTATCAAAGAGTTGTAATGTATGAGCAGTGGACAGCGCGCAAACGGTGTGAGCATTCTCATCCTTCTCACACAGTTCGTTCTCTCTTTGTCGCACAGCACATGAGGGGCTGTGTCACGGTCAATAAACGATACGGTTGCATCAATCAGCAGCTTTAGGACGAGAGAGACGCGGGGGGCGGGAAATCGAATAAAAGAGATAGACATAATTTCCGTGCAAAAGACAGAGACAAAGATGCTTGTAGTGTCTACAGGTGACGTAGGCTGTAGACCCTACCGGAATCTTTTTGTCTCTGTCTTCTGCACGGAAATCAGATATGTCTGTCTCTTTCATTCGATTTTCCGCCCCCCGCGTCTCTCGTCATAAAGCTGCTGATTGATGCAACCGTATCGTTTATTGACCGTGGGGCTGTGTTGCTTTGTAAAACAGAGTGGAGAGCAAAGGAGAGGGTACGAGGTGTGCGACAAGGACAAGGATGCTCGCGCCGTCCAGCAAATCAACGGCTTATTTCCTGTAGTCAGAACTCTTTGGTTCATATGTGCAAATACATTAGAATAACAACATTAAACAAATCCTCATCATATGATACTCTCAACTATGACAGCGGGTACCGATATTCCTGATCTTTGACCTTTCATATCTCAAAAACTGGCGATTTTCAGATATTGTGCCCATGAAAACTTTTGATCAGGATATTATGAAGTACAACATACTACATTTTCAGCCCATTTGACTTTACCTTCTTTTCCATTTATTTTGTGCCTGCCGTGTCCTTTATGATAATATCAATTTGTTTAATTTATGTTTGATCAGTTTTATTTTTTCTGTAAGATCTTTGTAACATGTTTTTATATTTTTCAACTTTATCATGGCCAGTTTTTAAAGAGAAGTAAGTACCTATTCAAATATAATACAATGTATTTTCTTTTGTAGTTGGACTAGCACGTGTATCTCCTCCGCTGGACAGGAAGGAAATACCTTCTCCTAAAAATTGGAAAAGCCAAAAGAAAGTATTCAGCCCGTAGGATCAGTCACAGATGATGTGTTGGGAATGAAAAGTGGACTTTCGCAATTACAAGTATCACCATCGGCAACACCTGGACACTGGTTTTGAAAATGTAAGCCCTCCAATTTTTACTATTTTTTATTTATTGACTAAAAAATTCGTTATAGTAAAATATGACAGTTCATAAGTTGCAAAGAAAATTTTTTTGTTAAAAAAAATCTCAATTGAAATTTTTGTCACAATTGTTTTTTATTATTGCAATTCATTTTTGTAACAAAAATAAAAATATATTTAAAGTAACAACTGTTTTATTTATACCTCTTCCTAAATAAAATCATGTTTTGTTCTTGGCAATTTAAAACACGATTTGAAAGATAAAACTTTAAGGTAATGTAATATGATCATTAGATTTTTTCATAAATAACACGTTAAATATGATTTTTAAGCTGAAGTTTTAGAGTGACAAATGTTTGATCCATTTTAAAATGGTTTTTAACAGATTATATTAACGTAAAACTATTTTTTTTTACATATATTCTTGGACCTTTGTAAAGTATTGTTATAGCAAATACAGTTTTATTTAAGTTTATTTAGCATTTGTATGCTCCATTCAATAAAATGTGATGAATAAAACATTTGACTTTAGTTGAAAATTAATGGTAAAAACAAATTTTCTGCGCATATATTCCACATTTACTTACGTAATATTCTTCACAAGGAATGTGAAATGTGGAAAATTAGAATAAGTACCTAATAAATGACTGTAACAATTAAACTTTAAAATTAGATATTGGATTTATTATATGCAAGTACTTCACTCATATCGTGTATTCTCTTGAGTTTAATTATTATAATAATTTATTATTTGCTGTAATCATAGATGAGTCGCTGCGTCATACTGAACATATTCAGAATGAAGCAGCGACTCATCAATGATTACAATAAGTAATAAATTATTATAATAATTAAACTCTGAAGAAAATACTTGGCATGAGTGAAGTACTTATAGCTGCCACTGATACATAATGTTCATTCCTAAAATATACATGCATCATAGATTTATGATCCATGTGTAACATACCAGGCACCTACGGTTTAATTCCTACGAAGGTAGTACTCATATACCGTGAACATGCAGTGTACATTGTGAATGTAGGATGGACCTTCCTCCTTTATACCTCATGTATCTATGAGTATATCAATATACGTTTCTGGTTCATATCAAGTTCCGTTTTGGTCTATGGGTACGTTGTAGGAATCTCACTCGTATATCGAGAGGCGGTCATCTGTACGTCTCTCTGACATTCAGATTTTCTACATGGAATACAAAATGAATATTCATTCTTAGTTCCATGGGTACATAAAGTACATTCCGAGCACATGCTCTGAATGTAAAAATGCTATCTGGGATTGTAGTTCTACTATCGTCCACTGTGTGGCGCCGCGAATAACAAAGCTAAAATTTATTTGTCCCTCCCTGTATTACCTTTCTCACTCATCTTCAGCTGTCAGTTTTCTATTTTCGTGTACTGGAATGGTCGGCTACGATAATACTCGCTGGAAAATGGTTTAAAATCAAAGAAAATACATTTCATCACCGAAGATTCATAATCTTTTAAAGACGTATTCGTCAATGAAAAAGAAAAGGTGGACGCAACGATGTAAATACATTCGTAAATATGAGTTATCATTAAACGACCTAACAAATAGGGAAATGGAGGACGTAGCTAGTCCCTAGTCACAGTAAGTTGAAAGTAAAATTCAGAATTTAATTTCAGGTTTTGGTTGAGAATAGGAAATATTATACATAGTGGTTTGGATTAAGTGAATAAAGCAGACTGGTTATATAAATTAGAAACCTAGTTAACTTGTGTAAGTTTTCTAGAAGGTCATGTATATGACAAGCAGCAGACCCCCTTGTAAAAATTAGAAACCTAGTTAACTTGTGTAAGTTTTCTAGAAGGTCATGTATATGACAAGCTGCAGACCCTTATAAAATTATAAACCTATTTGACTTGACTAAGTCTCTAGAAGGTCATGGTATGACAAATTGTTGGTTGGCCAGGAAAGAGAAATTTAAAAACAGGTATATATTTAAAATTTTAGGTAGTATATATCGACATAAGAAAAGTACAGGTGCAAAGGAAATAAGCCCACCAGACTTGGACAAAGCCAACGGGCAATTCAGAAAGAAGAACCCTGTCAAAAAATCCTTATAAAAACTTATAAAAAAAAAGTATAAGTTTTTATAATTTTTGATGTGTGTATTTGAAATGTGTTTTAACTGTAAATTCTCATATGGTATCTACCAGTATTGATGAGTTTTTTTAGTATATGTAATTAAAAGTTTTTATAGGTTTTTATAGTATTTTGAATGTAAATTCCTATATGATATCTATTAGTATTGATGAGTTTTTATACTACATGTAATTAAAAATTTCTATAGGTTTTTATAGGTTTGTATAGTGTTTTGAATGTAAATTCCCCATAGAAATTATATTACTATTGATAGTTTTTTTTACAGATTTTGGTTGTGTATTTGAAGCATATTTTTAATGCCAAATCCCATAAACTTACATAGGTAAGTAAATATTATTTGCTTACTATTAATATTTCAAATATCAATAGTATAGTGGTAAACACTAAATACTGCAAAAGTCCTTGTTTCCTCTAGCGTTCTAGCCTAAACGCATTAGTAGTAAAAGAGAATGCTTTACTTTTAATTTAACAAGCCCACACTAGTTTCTTAGGTCACATTAGATTAGATATGAATCAGCGACATGTATAACAGCTCCCTCTACTGCAGGCTGGAGTATGTAACACTAAACTTTCATAAGTTTTAATTATGTGTGTGTGTGTGTGTTTTAAATGTACATTCCTCGTATGAAACCTATTAGTATACGTAAGTTTCTATAGTATTTGAAATACAAAGTTTTTTATAAGTTCTAAATGTGGTCTGATGTGCGGCTATTTGAAATGTGTTTTTAATGTAAATTCCTTGCCTGAGGTCTATCAGCATTTGCATATATTAATAGGAAATGTAAAGTTTTTATGATATTTGCTGCGTACAATGGGATTTTAATGTAAATTACCTATATGGAGTCTATCAGTAGTTATATGTATTAGTATAATTAAGTTTTTATAGTATTTGAAATACAAAGTTTTTATAAGTTCTGAATGTGGTTTGATGTGATTATTTGAGATGTGTTTTTAATGTAAATTCCTTGCCTGAGGTCTATCAGCATTTGCATATATTAATAGGAAATAATACGAAGTTTTTATAAGATTTCCTGCGTACAATGGGTTTTTTATGTAAATTCCCTATATGAAGTCTAACAGTAGTTATACGTTTTCACGGTAATTGAAATATGAAGTGATATAGATATTTTATATGTATTTGAAAAATATTTTCAACGAAAATTCTCCATACGAGACCTATCAGTATTTGTAAGTTCTTATATGGTGTTTGAAGTACGAAGGTTTTATAGATTCAGATGTGTCTAAGTTTTTGAAGTATTTGAAATGTGTTTTGAATGTAAATTCTTTACCTGAAGTCTATCAACACTTGCACGTTTTAATAATAAACACGAAGTTTTTATAAAATTCTATGAGGATATGCGATGGGGTTTAAAGTAAATTCCCTGAATGAAGTCTATCAGTATATTTATAAGTGTTTATGGTAATTAAATTGCGAAGTTTTATAGGTTTTTATATAAATTTGAAAGATATTAATGTAAATTCTCAGTACGAGGCCTATAAGTATTTATAAATTTTTATGGCGTTTGAAACACAAAAATTTTATAGATTCTGTGAGTTTTTAATGTATATTCCTCCTTTGAGGTCCATTGTAAGACTTTTATGCTTTTGTGGGAATAAGAGGGTTTTCAAAAATGCAATGTATATATAGTATATACTTACAATGGATTTTAATGTAAATTATATGAAATCTATTGTATTAGTAAGTTTAGTTCAGTAAGTATTGTAACTTTTTTAGGTTGACTACTATTGAAATCCCATGAAAACTTTTCAAATTAATAGTTGTAAATCAGAGCTGGGTAATTCCTGGTGAAAAAGTAATTAGCAATTACAATTCCTTTTTTTTCGTGTAATTGTAATTGTAATTAAGTACTTTTTTTTATTAAAGTAATTTGGAATTGTAATTGCAGGAAAATTGTTGAAGGAATTGTAATTTGTAATTATATTATTTGAACTATCTAATTACAATTACTTTTTCCAATTACAATTACTTTTTCCAATTACAATTTACTTTTTCCAATTATAATTACTTTCTCCAATTACAATTACTTTTTCCAATTACAATTACTTTTTTCAATTACAATTACTTTAAGAACATGCGTATGTGGTTTAAAAAACAAGAATACTACTGCTTTGACTAGGTATAGATAAATGTATATTATATTATGTATGTGTGTGCGTGCGTGTATTTATTTCTGTAAGTATGTGAATGTGTTAAAATTTGTATTTTTTTTTTAATTTTTACGTGACTCAGGTAGCCGCTTCATGTATAATTGAAGGGTAACCATGGTCTATCTTTTACTTTTCAAAACGAGTATTTTGATATTATACCTCGCCTACCTTAGTAGTAAAGAAATGACAGTTTTGTGACACCCCCACCACTTTTTAGTACCCCCCCTCCACTTTTCCAGAACCCCCCTCCATTTTTCATAAGCCACGCCCCATCCCCTCTACTCTTCCAGAACCCCCTCCATTTTTCATAAGTCACACCCCATCCCCTCTACTCTTCTATAACCCCCCCCCCACTTTTCCCCAAGCCCCGCTCAATCCCCCACCAATTTCTCAGAACCCCCCTCCATTTTTTCATAAGCCACGCCCCACCCCCTCCACTCTTCCATAACCCCCTCCATTTTTTCATAAGCCACGCCCCACCCCCTCCCTACCTCATCACCATGGAAGGGGTATGTCATAGTTTAGGCAGTACATATTTTACCATTGCTCCAAACACTGAATCACTATGCCCGTCTGTGTATGGATATGTATCAGATGTATGAGTGTATTAAAGGAATATATGAAAATCTATCCCACCATAATTCAAACCTCCCACCTCACATGCCTACTATAATTCTGAACCCCCTTCCCTCATCATTACCATGGAAGAGGGTAATCTGAGATGTCATAGGTTAATCAGTACATATCTTACCACAATTCTAAACACTTTAACATTATTATACTCATCGTGTCTGAATGTGTCGGATGTAAAAGTTTACCACATCACACTGTGTTCTTCGTGATTAGTTACCAAATCAATTGTAAGGATTTTACGGAAAATATGGATCCAGCACTGAGCTGCCCACACTGTCAAAGAAGTGAATTAATAAAAGAGCACCAGCATGGTAAAAATTTGTATGATTTTACTGAGGAAGAGTTACAACATTTCCCATTAATATATCTGATTGAAAAAGTTAAACCCATTGAACTTCTTTATGCATGGTCTAAATTACCAAGAGTATATACACAAGATTTTAAACTAATGGTTCAACTACCTTGCTTTGTCCACCATAACCGACCACAATGGCATAGTCATGTGGATGGCCCACCAGAGCCGCAATCCAGATGTAATGTATGTAAATGGGGGCTTCAAAAATGTGGGTGATTTATGCTGTTAAATAATTGTAAATATTTATGATAATACCTTTAATGTGGTGAAATAATAAAAAAAAACAAACAATAATGTGTGTCCTTTTATTTAAGAAATAAATTAATTTTTCATTGAACCACCCGGTATAATTAGAGTTGTAATAAGAAAACAAAAATACACATTTAATTTTATACATTTATTTTTGTAAATACAAATTATGAATATGCATATATTAATGAGTATTAACAATAATAATAATTAAAATAAATTTAAAAAGCAATTAAAAAAAATACTCTATTTAAATGGAAAATTTACCACAAAGTCTCTCACATATTCCAAACTCCCTTCAATTTCATTTTGCTTCGTTTTTATATGGGAGTGTAAATCGGCTAATTCTCGTTGTTTTTTTTCAATTTTTTTAAGTTTCCTATTTAAAGTATTTTGCTGATTTTGGCAGTGTCGAGTATACCTCCCTGACTCAACAATTAATACCTTCCGTACCTCGTGCAAAAATTTAGTTCTAGCTCCCTTCATTTCATCATCATGGGCATCACATTTCCTCTTAACTTGATGAATATAATTTGTGAAGAGCTCATCTTCCGAGTCATCCTCATTTTCCTCAGAACTACGACGAGCAACCTCACTTCTCTGATGTGATGCAGATGGGGCTGATGCTGATGGGACTGCTTCAAAAATGGGGCGAAGAGTTCCAAGATCGCCTTCAGTAATGCATAACTCAGAATCTACAGATTCAACTGAACGAATTGAGTTCATTCGCTGACACACTTTTTCTTCAAATGATATGTCTTCATATAATTCATCAGGAGTTGCCGAACGTTTGTTACTTGAAAAACTTTTTTGTGCACACATTTTTAATGATTTTTTATAGTGGATAAATAACGCAAGAAAAGTGAGACTGAAACTAAATGTATTTCTGATAAAGTCAAGCTTTAAATATGGAAATAATGTGCTGAAATTGCAAGTGGATATTGTTTGCGAAGAATTGATAAGAATAGATGAGTACAGTATTAATTTACTAAATGAATTCATTGAAACGAAAAAGATATGTAAGCGTCATTTATCTACATTGTTATTTATCATAATAATGAAAGAAGCATTGTCAAGTCATACAGAAACTATAAACACATACTACAGAGTAAGGAAATAATGTGCTGAACTTGCAAGCAGGTATTGTTTGTAAAGAATTGATATGAATAGATAAAAAAATATGTAGGCGCCTTATTTATCTACATTGTTATTTATCACCTCTTTCGAGGCATTATCAAGTTATATACTTTGATAGGAATGAAACAAACACGTAACGTTCTCATAAATAGAAGTAGTCAGCAAGTATTGAAGTACCATAATTTGTATTATTCATTGATATGACTCACTGTATTTACACTATGTACCACAAGTACCCCCCCAAGGCCCCCATAAAAATTACCCCAAAAAAATTACCCCCACTCAGTCCCCCAGACCCCCCCCCAGCCACCCCAAGAAATTACCCCTCCCCCCAAATCCCCCCGTACCCCTTAAAAAAATACCCCCCCTCTACCTGTGGGTACTTCCCACAAATATGTATACTACCTACAATCCATATAGCGTTCTTATTACGCAATTTATTATAATAACATTCCTTTATAAATTTATCAAGACAATAAAATATAACACCGTAGATAAAATATCAAAGCACAGTTGAGTAATCATATAACAAACAGAGGCTTCTTCATTCAAGATAATAAATATTTCCTCATTATAAAAACCAGCTATAAATAGAACAATGGGCTATTATTTTCGCAATTTATCAGTTACTGTTCATATATTATTTAAATAACACATAAGTAAATAAAAAGTATTTTATTGTGATAAAACTTATTTCATTACAGCATAAATTTATTATTAATTAAATGAAATTTATTCACAATGAAATCTCAAATGATTAATATAACTTTATTTCACTATGCATTAAAGCGTTTAAACAATAGATAACTTGAGATGCACATTTTTTACACGGTGGCCTATGTAAATTCAGTATGCTATTACAGGTACCCCCACCACTTCTTTTGAGAGATATAAAGGGGCGAGAACATTTCTGATTTTTAATATTAGAGTTTTTCTTGTGTCGGAACTTACATTTCAATAATGCAGTGTCCTCAGTGCCTGAAAACCTTTACTGCAAAAAGTAGTTTATTACGTCATCAACGGGAAAGTTGTCGCTATAGAGAGATCAGTGAAAGTCATACAACCCAAAAAAAGAAAGTAAAAAATTCACAATGTGTTGAGGATAAATCAGTAAATCAACCTGGCCCTTCTTTCTCATCTAGCGAGTTTCCTACAAATTCACAAGAGACTCGTTGTCCAGTATGTGATAAAAAAGTGAAAAAAAAATGAATTAACTGGTCATCTAAGAAGTTCTGCACACAATAAAGGGATTGATATGTCTGGAGACGGAATTGAAAAGCTGCAGAATGCGTTTAAGAATCGTATTGCGAGTTTTCGTTTTTCTTCAAAGGAATGCAGTGTTGATATATCCCAGTTTTTGGATGAAATAAAAGAGAAAGTTTTCCGTTTGATTGATGAATATATTAAAATGTACTCGAGCTTAAAAGTTAATGTGGAATTATTTGGGTTATATGTTATTGAAGAGAAAGAATTGTCAGAAATAAAATCATTCAATACAAGAAATAAAGTTGTAACACTTTCAACCGATTTATTAAACTTATATAATGACTTCAAGGAGGAAATACTAGAGAAAGCCTCAACATTTCAAGAGCGAGACTCAGGATGGGCTTTGAAACATGTTAGTTTTCTCGAGGTCAACATTAACAAGTATAATCCACTATTTGCATCATCATACATTAAATTGCCGAGGCAAATATAAAATAGAAAAGCTGTTTTAAATATTGAGAGTGGGGGTGAAAAATGTTTCGCTTGGGCTGTCAACGCCGCCATGTTCCCTACTAATGGAAATCCAAAGAGAGTTTCATCTTACCCTCATTATTCCACATTGTTAAATTTTGAAGGTATAGATTTTCCTGTTAAACTTAAAGACATTCAAAAATTTGAAGGTTTAAATAATATATCTATAAATGTATTTGGAATAGATACTCAATTTAAAAATGGTGAAATGGTCAGTGAGATTGTAGGTCCCTTATATTTTACACATAGTCGACAAAATACACTAATTACGGATAATAAAGGGAAGAGTCACTACACACTTATTAAAGACTTATCGCGGTTAGTTTCTTCTCAGAGATCAAAACATGGTGGTAGAAATTATATTTGTGATGGTTGTCTATATTTTTTTAACTCTCGTGAGAAATTAATGACCCACCAAAGCAATGATTGTAACCATTTATGCACCATATTACCAAACCCAGAACCTCTAATTAATAAGTGTGGTGAAAGGCTTGCTGGGAATATCCTGAAATTTACAAATTTTGAAAAACAATTACCCGTTCCTTTCGTGATATATCCTGACTTTGAAAGTTTATTAAAACCGATTCATCACAATGAACCATGCGATAGTAAATCATTTACTGTTAAAACATACCAGCATGAACCATATTCATTTTGTTTCTATATAAAGTGTAATTTTGATGATAAATTTTCCACACTTGAATATTATCGAGGTACTGATGTTGCGGAAGTTTTTGTTAAAAAATTGGAAGAACATGTTTTACAATTGTATCAGAATCATTTGAAAAATATAGTCGAAATGAAGCCATTGACAGAAAGTCAACAAAAATTTTTCGACAACAGTCAAATTTGTCATATTTGTGATAAACCATTTGAGAATGATGAAGGAAAGGTCCGCGATCACTGCCATGTTTCTGGTAATTTTAGAGGAGCTGCGCATTCTTCTTGTAATCTAAATTTCAAAATTCCTAAATTTATACCAGTATTTTTCCACAACTTAACAAATTATGATTCTCATCTATTTATTAAGAAATTAGCCTTAAAGAAAGAAAAAATACAAGTTATTGCACAAAATAAAGAAAAATATATTACATTTTCCAAACACATTCTTGTTGATAAATCTAATGATGAAAAACCGAAAAATATTTACATTAAATTGAGGTTTGTGGATTCATTTCGCTTTTTACCCGCTTCATTAGATAAATTCAAATTCAAGTCAAACATTGGAACCACATCAATGCCTCGAAATGAAAAAATATTACAGTGATGAGAAACAATTCAATTTAATAAGACGAAAAGGTGTTTTCCCATATTCATACGTTGAATCCATGGATAAATTGAATGACACTGAATTACCATCACTTGAACAGTTTTTTAATATTTTGAGTGGTGAATCAATTTCTCAGGAGGATTATGATCGTGGTTGTGATGTGTGGCAAACTTTTAATTGTCAAATTCTTGGTGAATATTCAGACATTTACTTGATATCAGACGTGCTGCTTCTTGCTGACATTTTTGAAAATTTCAGACAAATATGCATGCAAACATAAATTAGATCCTGCACAATATTTAGCGGCTCCATCATTAAGTTGGGATGCTATGTTACGAAAAACTGGTATTCAACTTGAACTTTTAACTGATATAGATATGCTACATTTTTTTAGGAAGGGAATACGTGGTGGTGTCAGTCAGTGTAGTAATAGAAAGGCTGTGGCAAACAACCCATTTATTTTAAAATTATAATCCATTAGAACCAACATCATATTTATTATATTTAGACGCCACAAACCTTTACGGTTGTGCGATGAGTCGATGTATGCCCACAGGAAATTTTAGATGGATAAATGATTGTGAAATTGAAAACTTTGATTGTACTAATCTTGGTGATGATTCACCAAAAGGTTATGTACTTGAAGTAGACTTGGAATACCCACAACATTTACATGATAAACATAATGATTTGCCATTCTGCCCTGAAAATATTATACCTCCAGACTCTAAAAATTCAAAATTACTATTAAATTTACATGATAAACATAAATATATAATCCATTACAGACATTTAAAACAATGCATCGAACATGGGTTAATACTTAAAAAAATACATAGAGTCATTGAATTTTTACAATCTGCTTGGTTAAAAACTTATATAGATTTGAATACTAAACTTAGAAATTGTTCAAAAAATGCATTCGAGCGAGATCTTTTTAAATTCTTCAATAATGCAATATTTGGCAAAACTATGGAAAATGTAGACAATAGAACTGATGTGAGGCTAGTATCGCATTGGGCAAATAGTATAGGCAGTGTTGGTGCTGAAGGATTAATTGCAAAACCAAATTTCAAATCGTGTACAGTGTTTTCGGAAAATTTAGTAGCAGTGCAAATGTCTTTGTTAAAAATACTATACGATAAGCCACTCTATGTAGGTTTTACCATTTTAGATATATCTAAAACTATAATTTATGACTTTTTTTATAATTTCATAAAAAAGATATATGATGACAAAGCTTCTCTATGCTACACCGATACAGACTCTTTAATTCTAGAGATTTACACTGATAACGTTTACGATGAAATTAAGAAATATATAGATCTATTCGACACATCAAACTTCCCTATTTCAAATATACACAACATTCCAAAAACGGAATCAGTTGTAGGCAAAATGAAAGACGAATATGCAGGTGTATCAATAGATAGTTTCTTTGGCACTGGAGCAAAAGCTTACTGTGTTCAAGCAAATGGTGACGTCACAAAGAAAGCTAAAGGTGTTTCAAAAAGTATTATAAAAAATCAATTACATTTAATCGATTATAAACAAATTGTTGAGGATGGTGGATTGATATTTCGAAAAATGTATGTATTCTCATCACATCTGCATACTCTATATACCGAACTAAAAAATAAGGTTGCACTCTCAGCACACGACGACAAACGATATGTTGTATCCGGGAGTATAAAAACTTTGGCGTGGGGGCATTACTCTATCAGTAATTTACACAATAACGCTGACCATAATACCGCTGAAGATAACCTCACAATTCTTTTAAAGCTAGCCGATGAAATTATTGAACAGGAAAATTTAGCAATGGCCTTTGATTTATTGTAAATAATATGAATAACATCACTAACTTTGTCCAATAAAACACTATTATAAAAATTTTGTGTTTTTTTATCGTTTAATCATGTCGTCTTATTACAGTTAAATCATATATGAATTGAAAGTGGATGTGTGTACAATATAATGAAACAACATTAATACTCTGATGTTTTTTATTAGATTTTGTGTATACATTTATAAGCTATTAGGTACAGTGTTTTGGGCTGAGTGATAATCGGTTGCAGGAGACGATCTTTATATTTTTCTTGTCGAAAAGGAGTTCCAAATTTTACAGGACCAAAATTACAGTCAACTACACTTTTTAAGTGTAGGGCTTTTCTAACCAAGACACAATAAAAAAAACACAGCAATTGGAATATTTCAAGGCTCAGATGTATCCCTGGTATTACATTTATAAATTCTATAATTTGTATATTATATTTTCGATGGTTGAATACTTTAAAGACATTGCAGTACCTTGGGGATGAATGCCATTCACTTTTGTCACATTTGTCGCTAAATTAGTTGTTGAAAAAAAATATGTCCATACCTCCAGTGGTGTTAGTTAATTTTAATAGCAAACAAATAAAACTACCAGCAATTACCCAATGTTGACCTGGTAAGTTTCTCAAAACTTCATATTCTTCAGGGAAATCTTCTTTAATTATTGTGCACCAATTTATAATTCCACGTGCAATAATTCACTGCAGGACTCCTGAACAAATTACGTAGACACACTCTACTCGTTTCAGCTATTAGGTTTTAATTTTATTAAGCAACTGCCATTCACAATCTTAGGTTTCCTTTTATAGTTGTATATTATCTTTAGCTTGGTTAAGTGAAGGAATAGTTTTGTTGAACTTGCAATAACATTTTATATCTAGACTGTAAAGTGTCAACTATACAAATGCTGATATGGTAATACCTCACAATTCTTTTAAGGCTAGCCGATGAAATTATTATGTTTTTTATTAGATTTTTGTATATATAATCATAAGCTATTAGGTACAGTGTTTTGGGCTGAGTGATAATCGGTTGCAGGAGACGATCTTTATATTTTTCTTGTCGAAAAGGAGTTCCAAATTTCACAGGACCAAAATTACAGTCAACAAATAAAGCACTTTTTAAATGTAGGGTTTTCCTAACCAAGACACAATCAAAACATCACAGCAATTGGAATATTTCATGGCTCAGATGTATCCCTGGTATTATATTTATAAATTCTATAATTTGTATATTATATTTTCCCATTGTTGAATACATTAAAAACATTGCGGTAGCTTGAGGATGGATGCCAATCAGCTTTGTCACATTTCCCACTAAATTCGTTGTTGAAATAAAATATGTCCATACCCCCACTGGTGTTAGTTAATTTCAATAGCAAACATATAAAACTGCCAGCTATTACTCAACGTTGACCTGGTAAGTTTCTCAAAACTTCATATTCTTCAGGGAAGTGTTCTTTAATTATTTGCACCAATTTATAATTCCACGTGCAATAATTTACTGCAGGACTCCTGAACATATTACATACACACACTGTACTCATTTCAGCTATTGGGCTATATAAATTTTATTAAGCAACTGCCATTCACAAGCTTAGGTTTCCTTTTATAGTTGTATATTATCTTTAGCTTGGTTAAGTGAAGGAATAGTTTTGCTGAACTTGCAATAACATTTTATATCTAGACTGTAAAGTGTCAACTGTGCAACTGCTGATAAGGTAATTAAAAATAGAACTGCTGACTGTGTGGATAGATAATACAATAATAAAATTATTCTGATTGTAAAGTGTTAACTATGCAAATGCTGATTTCCCAGTGAACACGGATACATACCTGGTATGTTTCTCTTACGTAATCTATTCAACATGTTATATCCAAGGATATTGGATGTATGGTAAATGTAAGGTACATGGACCTTAAAATTTCAGCCACAAAAAAAGTTATAGCCATGTAATGGCAACATAACTTGTAACATACTCATATGTGGCAAATATATAACATACATGTAAAAGACATATATTGTATTTCAAAATATTTACCTTAAAATATGTTCTGATGTTACATGTGTGCTATATAACATGCAATTTCCGTGGTATATGCACAAGGGGGTAGCAAATAATATACAGGGTGTCCCCAAATGGGGTTACCTATACCACAAGTGGACCTAAATTTCAGTTTTTCGAAAGTCACTATAAAAAAATTTTGTTTCTTAAAGAAATACGATGTGTTAAGAAAATGTACTTTTTTATGCTGGGCGCTCAAAAATTTCAAAAATATGAATTTGACCCAAGAGAAAATGCAATTTGAAAAAATTGTTTATTAAATCTTGTTTAATACGTCTTTTTCCCCAATGCCTCACCTCAGTTTTCGTATTTTTCCGTAACGGATACTAAAAAATTTAGGTTTCTGAAAGAAAAGTATTTCAAATGGCTTTTTTATTAAAAATGAAAAATAAAGGTAGTTTACTCTTAGGCAAAATTCATATTTTTGGAATTTAAGCACCCTGCTCCTTCATAAAAAAAAATAATTTTTTTTAACATAAATCGTATTTTTTAAAAATGCGTAAATTTTTATAGTGACTTTTTGTCCAAAAATTAAAATTTTGGTCATTTGTTGTATAGCTAATCCCATCCGGGGACACCTTGTACTACTGTTACAATATGGCTTAAGTAAGGAAAAACTAGATGTAAAAAAAGGCCAATCTAAAATAAATAATTTTTATATTCATAAAATACATATATCATAATAATATATTAATCAAAGTCATACAAGGAGGATACGTTCATTTATGTAATGAATTAATCAAAAATAAACCAACTGCCAAATTAATAAAGGAACTAAATGCCAAATTGCACATTCTCTAAACTATATAGTTTGTTTATTACAAGCAAACTTTTGGTTAACAGAAAACTTAGAAGATAAAATAGCTGAAGAAAAATAACATAAATAGAAAAAGTTAGCTGATTGCAAGCTATGTAATAAGGTAAAAAAAATAAAGAAAATCCTGACAGTATACATGAATCATTTTCATTCCGCTATAAATTACGAAGAAATAAACATTAGCATGATTACTATAGAGACAAGAAAAGTGTATAAGTTTTTGGTAAAACAGAACAGCTTTATCTTACATTAAAAGAAGTTTCAGGGAAAAAGGTAGACATTAAAAGCTTAATGAAGTTTGTTCCAAATGATGCTCGGACTTTTACAACATTTAAAAACTATGGATTTTGAGGGTGACGTTGAAGGCTACAGTAACACTATTGATTTTGATATAGATGTAAACGAACAGTAGAAACGAAAATCGCAGGCATATTAATGAGAAGTACGACTAACATCCGAATAAAGTTTGGTTTAATGTATGGTTATCCAAATTTAATTGTACCAAATATCAACTAAAATTCTGAACGAAAATAGTTAATGAAAATACAAGAATTCTTCAATTATTCAAAAAGGAGCTAAAAATTTATTAGAAACAAGAAAAATTCAACAAACGTGACAATAATACTCAGATGACGAAAACAAATTTCCTATATAAAAAAAAAATTTACTTACAGACAAACCCGTCAGCATGAATTTGCAAGCAGACTAATACTTAAAACTTAATTATCTTAAAACTAGTTTTTGGCGCCTGGTTTCCTTTTTTCATACATATCTCAATAAATTATGGTACAATATAACTGCTCCAGCTTCTTGTTTTCTCTCTGTAGCCTTTGCTTTGATAGTCTGAACCACTCACTAGCAATGTTCTCAAATTCTTTTTCACAATGTGGGACGTTTCGTTAACAGCAGCTAGAACAATAGACAAAATTTTATAACTTTTTTGTGTATTATTTACTTAAAAGCAATTTCTAACTTTTTTAAAAATTCTTTGTCTTTATCAACAATATGTTACATCGTTGCCCAAGGACTTTGTTTCCATTTATTACTTATATAAATGTGTAGTTTTAATGATTGTGATTATACAATTTAAGCTACAATAAAGCACCTATAATTTTTCTGTGGCTTGAGCTTAGTTAAATTTCATTAAATTTCAATTTCAAGATTGGGAAATATGTCAATAAAACTCCAACAAATAAGTAGGTACCTAATAAGCGACTTAACACTGCACCGAGGTGCTAATGATTTCCCTGCCAAAAATTCCACATAGAAACTTATAAAAAAAAAGTGATGCGGTTTTATCGTTCCTATAAGTTATATTATTATTATACAGACAGGATTTTATCTGTTTTATTAAGTTTTAAATCGGTTATGAAACAGTAATTCCGAATGAGCTATTTGGAATTATCATGTTGCCCTTTCATGAGTACTTATATGAAATATACATCAACAAATCTACAGTTTAGTGTCTGCAAATGCACCCTTGCCCTTATATCTGTAAACATATGGAATTACAGATACAACTTTAAAGAGATTCTAAACTTTTCTATAAGTAATATCATAAAAGTCCAGTCCGTCCTTTCTCCAGTATCTATCGTATATAACACACCATTTATCAACATGTTTTTATTGTAAATTTCAACATTGTCTTTTTATTAGTATTAATGTGGATATACATGTCAACAAATGTACAGTTTCAATTGTATATTTTACAGATGTATTTTTATTGTAAACTTCCATTTTGCTTTTTTATTAGTATTAATTTGGATATGCATGCCGACAAATGTACAGTTTAAATTGCATATTTCAAATAGAAATACTAATATTGTGGTAAACACAAAATACTGCAAAGTCCTTATTTCCTCGGGTGTTCTTGTTCTAGCCTAGAAGCAATGAATGAGTTGGCAATGAAAGAGACTGCTTTACTTTTAATTTAACAAACACACGTCAGTTCCTTAGGTCACATTAGAGTAGATATGAATTAGCGACACGTATACAGCTCCCTCTACTGGAGCCTGGAGTAAAGCTGCTGCTGAAATTTCTATCAGTTTCTACCAGAATGGAGCAGCAAACATTTACTTATACCACATCAATGAGAATTTATGAGAACAGTATCTAAGGTAAAACGTGCGGCTTTCCGTGGTTAAATGGCAAGTGTTTTTATAAGAAACGAGCTGCATTAGGTTAGGACAGTTTTGACTTGCAATTGAAGATTACTAATTATAATGTTTGAATAGGGATTTATGAGATCAGTTTCTATGAGTATTAATGTTTTTTTTTCAGTAATATATTAAATGTGTTTTCATTTGTTTGAATGGGTAAAAAGAAAGGTCAGTTTTCAACTGCAATTACAAATACAAGTTTAATCACTTTGAATGGGGTTATATGCGATTAATTTCTAAAAGTATTTATGCTGTTTTCCGAATATAATTGTGATGAGGTTTAATCAGTAACAAATTGTTCACTACTTGTTATGATATGGTCGGAAATTCCAAGTACACATTTAGTATTCCTTCAAAAGGATTGATGAGAGCAGCTTCTACGAGTATCTATTTGTTGTTCCTCTAGTAAATTATATAAGTCTTTACATTTACTTATACTATCTCAATGAGAATTTATGAGAACAGTATCTAATGTAAAATGTACGGCTTTCCGTGGTTAAATGGCAAGTGTTTCTATAAGAAACGAGCTGCATTAGGTTAGAACAGTTTTGATTTGCAATTGAAGATTACAAATTATAATGTTTGAATAGGGATTTATGAGATCAGTTTCTGTGAGTATTAATGTTTTTTTTTTTCAGTAATATATTAAATGTGTTTTCATATGTTTGAATGGGTAAAAAGAAAGGTCAGTTTTCAACTGAAATTACAAATACAAATTTAATCACTTCGAATGGGGTTATACGCGATCAATTTCTAACAGTATTTATGCTGTTTTCCGAATATAATTGTGATGAGGTTTGATCAGTAACAAATTGTTCACTACATGTTACGATATGGTCAGAAATTCCAGGTACATATTTAGTATTACTTCGAAAGGATTGATGATAGCAGTTTCTACGAGTATGTATTTGTTGTGCCAATAGTAAATTATATAAGTCTTTATCAGTATGCATTCGGATCTAATTTAAATATGAAAATTATATCAGAATAAAGCAACCAAATATTTTAAACAGTATCTATTTGTAAATCCAGACATTTACTTATACTATCTCAATGAGAATTTATGAGGACAGTATCTAATGTAAAACGTGCGGCTTTGCGTGGTTAAATGGCAAGAGTTTCTATAAGAAACGAGCTGCATTAGGTTAGAACAGTTTTGATTTGCAATTGAAGATTACAAATTATAATGTTTGAATAGGGATTTATGAGATCAGTTTCTATGAGTATTAATATTTTTAGAGAATATTATTTAGGTATTATGCAAATCACAACTTACACACTTTTTTATTTATTATGAAAATACCTATTTTCTGTATATTGTTGCCCTAATCTGGGCACGCTAATATACTAGTTAGGTAAATACTTTAAAACACTCATTATTGGAGAACCAATCAAAACAACTACTCTTCTAGCTAATACTGACGAAGTATTGAATTACATGATAGAATTCTTAGCATTTTAAAGAAAAAAATATACTGAAAATATTTCAATCATTTATTTACAATTAGTCATCACACTTTTTTATTTAATATGAAATTATCTACTTTCTGTATATTGGTACCTTAATCGGGTCACGCTAATATACTACTTAGGAAAACACTTTAAAACACTCATTATTGGAAAACCAATCAAAACAACTACTCTTCTAGCTAATACTGACGAAGTATTGAATTATATGATAGGATTCCTGGCATTTTAAAGAAAAAATATTTAAACTACTTAAATGATTTATTAAAATTCAGTAATTCACAACAATTATTGAACCTTACATTCTATTTCAACTCTAGAAAAGTTGTACAAGTTTTTTCGAACTCGTTAGTTCTCATCAGTAGAGTATAGAAACATTCATTCATTATTTACAAGCCTATTCTTGATTTATTTTCTACAATTAATTATTTTTTATTTATTTGCTTTTATCATGTTTAGAGAATATTATTTAGGTATTATGCAAATCACAACTTACACACTTTTTTATTTATTATGAAAATACCTACTTTCTGTATATTGTTGCCCTAATCTGGGCACGCTAATATACTAGTTAGGTAAATACTTTAAAACACTCATTATTGGAGAACCAATCAAAACAACTACTCTTCTATACAGAAAGTAGATAATTTCATATTAAATAAAAAAGTGTGATGACTAATTGTAAATAAATGATTGAAATATTTTCAATATATTTTTTTCTTTAAAATGCTAAGAATCCTATCATGTAATTCAATACTTCGTCAGTATTAGCTAGAAGAGTAGTTGTTTTGATTGGTTCTCCAATAATGAGTGTTTTAAAGTATTTACCTAACTAGTATATTAGCGTGCCCAGATTAGGGCAACAATATACAGAAAGTAGGTATTTTCATAATAAATAAAAAAGTGTGTAAGTTGTGATTTGCATAATACCTAAATAATATTCTCTAAACATGATAAAAGCAAATAAATAAAAAATAATTAATTGTAAAAAATATTAATGTTTTTTTTCAGTAATATATTAAATGTGTTTTCATTTGTTTGAATGGGTAAAAAGAAAGGTCAGTTTTTAACTGCAATTACAAATACAAGTTTAACCACTTCGAATGGGATTATATGCGATCAATTTCTAACAGTATTTATGCTGTTTTCCGAATATAATTGTGATGATGTTTGATCAGTAACAAATTGTTCACTACATGTTACGTGTGGAAATTCCAGGTACATATTTCGTATTACTTCGAAAGGATTGATGATAGCAGTTTCTACGAGTATGTATTAGTTGTGCCAATAGTAAATTATATAAGTCTTTATCAGTATCCATTCGGATCTAATTTAAATATGAAAATTATATCAGAATAAAGCAACCAAATATTTTAAACAGTATCTATTTGTAAATCCAGACATTTACTTATACTATCTCAATGAGAATTTATGAGGACAGTATCTAATGTAAAACGTGCGGCTTTTCGTGGTTAAATGGCAAGAGTTTCTATAAGAAACGAGCCGCTGCATTAGGTTAGAACAGTTTTTATTTATTTATTTATTTATTTAGAAGAAGAAACAAATAGGTTACAAACCTAATTACATGTTTCTTGAGGGGGGACTACAGGCGATATAACCCACCGGAGCCAACTCGGGCGACACGCTTCGAAGACCGGGTTTTGATTTGCAATTGAAGATTACAAATTATGATGTTTGAATAGGGATTTATGAGTATTAATGTTATTTTTTTCAGTAATAAGTATAATACATGTGTTTTCATTTGTTTGAATGGGTAAAAAGAAAGGTCAGTTTTCAACTGCAATTACAAATAGGTACAAGTTTAATCACTTCGAATGGGGTTATATGCGATCAGTATTTCGAATATAATTGTGATGAGGTTTGATCAGTAACAAATTGTTTACCACATGTTACGATATGGTCGGAAATTCCAGGTACACATTTAGTATTCCTTCGAAAGGATTGATGATAGCAGTTTCTATGAGTATGTATTTGTTGTTCCAATAGAAAATTTGTCTTTATCAGTATGCATTCGGATCTACTTTAAATACAAAAATTATATCAGAATGAAACAACCAAATATTTTAAACAGTATCCACTTGTAAATCCAAACATTTAAAGATATATTTTAATGAGAACCAATCAGAACAGTATCTAATGTAACGCGTGCGGCTTTCCGTGGCTAAATTTTAAAAGTATTTTTAATAAATAGCTTTAACGGATTTGAACAGTTTTAATTTGCAATTCCAGATGAATAGTTTTAATTGTTAAATAGGGATCTATGAGATCAGTGTCTTTGTGTAATGTTTTTTTTTTAATAAAAACACATTTTATTGAAAAAAAAAAACATTACACTGACCTCATAGATCCCTAACAATTAAAACTATTTATCTGGAAATGCAAATGAAAACTGTTCGAATCCCTTAAAGCTTATTTATTGCAAATAATTTTAAAATTTAGCCACGGAAAACCGCACACGTTACATTACCCAACAAACACCGAAGATCGGCCCATCAGTGGGCCATCACTGGGCCAGAAGTTTCATTTCTGGCACAGTGATGGTCCGCTAAAAGCCCAACCTTTTGTATTTGTAGGGTAGATACTGTTCTGATGGATTCTCATTATAATATTATCTCAGGTGGACACTGTTTAAAATATTTGAGGTTTCATTCTGATATGATTTTTGCATTTAAATTAGATCCGAATGCATACTGATAAAGACTTATATAATTTACTGTAGGAACAACAAATAAATACTCGTAGAAACTGCTCTCATCAATCCTCTTGAAGGAATACTAAATATGTACCTGGAATTTCCGACCATATCGTAACATGTAGTGAACAATTTGTTACGGATCAAACCTCATCACAATTATATTCGGAAAACAGCATAAATACTGTTAGAAATTGATCGCATATAACCCCATTCGAAGTGATTAAACTTGTATTTGTAATTGCAGTTGAAAACTGACCTTCCTTTTTACCCATTCAAACAAATGAAAACACATTTAATATATTTTACTGAAAAAAAAACATTAATACTCATAGAAAATGATCTCATAAATCCCTATTTAAACATTATAATTTGTAATCTTCAATTGCAAATCAAAACTGTTCTAACCTAATGCAGCTCGTTTCTTATAGAAACACTTGCCATTTAACCACGAAAAGCCGCACGTTTTACATTAGATACTGTTCTCATAAATTCTCATTGAGATAGTATAAGTAAATGTCTGGATTTACAAATAGATACTGTTTAAAATATTTGGTTGCTTTATTCTGATATAATTTTCATATTTAAATTAGATCCGAATCTTTACTGATAAAGACTTATATAATTTACTAGAGGAACAACAAATAGATACTCGTAGAAACTGCTCCCATCAATCCTCTTGAAGGAATACCAAATGTGTACTTGGAATTTCCGACCATATCATAACATGTAGTGAACAATTTGTTACTGATTAAACCTCATCACAATTATATCCGGAAAACAGCATAAATACTTTTAGAAATTGATTGCATAGGTATAACCCCATTCGACGTGATTAAACTTGTATTTGTAATTGCAGTTGAAAACTGACCTTTCTTTTTACCCATTCAAACAAATGAAAACACATTTAATATATTACTGAAGAAAACACATTAATACTCATAGAAACTGATCTCATAAATCCCTATTCAAACATTATAATTTTGAATCTTCAATTACAAATCAAAACTGTTCTAACCTAATGCAACTCGTATCTTATAGAAACTCTTGCCATTTAACCACGGAAAGCCGCACGTTTTACATTAGATACTGTTCTCATAAATTCTCATTGAGATAGTATAAGTAAATGTTTGGATTTACAAATAGATACTGTTTAAAATATTTGGTTGCTTTATTCTGATATAATTTTCATATTTAAATTAGATCCGAATCTGTACTGATAAAGACTTATATAATTTACTATAGGAACAACAAATAGATACTCGTAGAAACTGCTCTCATCAATCCTCTTGAAGGAATACTAAATGTGTACTTGGAATTTCCGACCATATCATAACAAATAGTGAACAATTTGTTACTGATTAAACCTCATCACAATTATATTCGGAAAACAGCATAAATACTTTTAGAAATTGATCGCATATAACCCCATTCGAAGCGATTAAACTTGTATTTGTAATTGCAGTTGAAAACTGACCTTTCTTTTTACCCATTCAAACAAATGAAAACACATTTAATATATTACTGAAAGAAAAAACATTAATACTCATAGAAACTGATCTCATAAATCCCTATTCAAACATTGTAATTTGTAATCTTCAATTGCAAATCAAAACTGTTCTAACCTAATGCAGCTCGTTTCTTAAAGAAACACTTGGCTTTTAATCATGGAAAACCGCACGAATTACATTAGATACTGTGCTCATAAATTCCCATTGATGTGGTATAAGTAAATGTTTGGATTTACAAATGGATATGGCTTGACTCGTTTTGCTGGTCAATTCTGATATAAACTGATAACAATTTCAACAGCAACTTTACCTAACTCTTATAGAAACTTATTGACCATATAGGTTCTCATAGATACTTATTAATTTTTGATAATTTTCAATACGGATTGATGAGATTTTTTTGACAGGGTTGACACTTCTACGTAGGTACTTACCTACAAAAGTTTTGATCTCTGAACTTGATTCCACACAAAAACAAAGACGATATTTTTAACATGTTAAAAACGCACGCTAGAAGTCACGTTGCACCTCCTTCAGGGTCACTTGTGTTAGGTTAGAATATTACGATTAGGTTATTTTGTTGGGTATAGTTACAGATATTTGAGTTAATTTCGTATCCTTTTCTAGCACGAACTATGTAATACAGAGTGCGAAAGAGATGTCCTATAATAATTTTATAACCAGATTTACCGGGAAATTTAAAACATCACAGTATTAAAATGTTATCCAACTGTATGAAGATACGGGATTATTAAACTAGTTTTTGATCGGCGAGTTTTATTTTTTGTTATTAGATACATAAAAAAAAATAAAACGGCCGGTAACACTAATCACTATTTTAATAAATTTATAGAGTATTTAAACGAATAAATCATCACGTATTATATAGGCACAATTACGTTTTCATTACCACTTAATGGCAACTGAAGAAATTTTTATTTAATATCACAAGCGTTAATTGGTAAAAGAGCTTCTTATTTTCATTGGGCATGCTATTATTATGTTGATTAAACTACACTGGTCACTGATGTTATAACCTAACTATAGCAGCTACTACACCAAAACAATATACATAATATACATACTTAACCAAACTTTTTTGACATTCCATATGTAAGCTAGCTTGTTTTACGTTTGTAGTTTACCAAATTACATGATTAAATATATATGTGTAATGTAATTGTAGAAAAACTTAAAATGTCCATGATGATCACAAAATATATTAATGTTATATCTGGTGTAAACATATAAGATGGGTTGATGTGTAATATGTAGCAATTATCTAAATATCACATATTTTAATGTTATTATTTAACACACAAGCAATATAACTTTAAACGTACATACTGATTACAGAAATACATAAATGTTATGTAGCTGATAAATACACATAATACTTGTTATTGTAATGTAGCAGTTACGTAAAAATCACATATTTTAATGTTATTATTTAACAAACAGGCAATATAACTTAAAATCTACATGATGATAACAGACATACATAAATATTATATGGCATGTAAATATACAAAATACTTGTTATTGTAATGCAGCAGTTATGTAAAAATCACATATTATAATGTTTGTATTTAACAAACAGGCATGTTTGTTAATAACTTAAATGTATATAGCATTTGAAGATGGTTTATATAATAGAGATATATTTGGTAATATGGTGTGTGTTACCTTGACAATCTCTCTTTGGTACGTAACAGCCATATGTGTGTTCACTGGGTTGCTAATTGAAAATAAAACTGCTGTCTGTGCAGATAGATAAATCAAGTGATAAAATTGTTTTCTTTGTATGGACATTTAGGAGATAGGTGGGGTATATGGTTAGGTGGGAGTTTCATTATAAAACTCAAGCATTAATTTAACACTGTAGTCACTATCAATTTAATTCGGGAGGAAATAAACAGTAAATTTCAAAATGTGGATGGCGTATGTGAAAGAAATCGAAATTGTTGATTTACAAAGTGGTGTGAATCATTTAAGGCAATTATTTTCAAATTTGAGATTCGATGCGGAACATGAAGCGGTTTATGGAATAGGTAAATTTTATACAGAGGAAGAGTGTAACCAGCTAGCTAAGAAGTATGATGAAGGTCTTCAAAAATGTGACAAGTTTCTGGATGAAGAGATCTGCCAGCACTGCTTTGTACAATCTTTGATGGATTTGAATCTGTGTACGTATTTGGATCGGATAAAACAATTTTTAAAGCCGGATCTTGCCAGCAAGGTGATTGCTTATAATGGGGACTCTGACAGTGACAGTGGTGAAGATGTGTAGCTAAATTGAGTACATGCAACAATAAAATTGCATATTTAGGGAATGGGTGGGGGTACACGTTTAGGTGGGAATTTCATTATAAAACACGGACACTTTAGTGACTATCAATTTAGTTCGGGAAGAAATAAACAGTAAATTTCAAGATGTTGGCGAGTGATGGTGGCTTGGAAGAAGAAATAAAAATTGTTGATTTAGAAAGTGGTGTGATTTATTTAGAACATTTATTTTTAAATATGAAATACAAAATAGTTTATGGAATGGTAATGTACCAAGAGGATGAGTGTAACGATCTAGCCTTGAGATATGATGAAGCATTTAGAAAATGTGGCAATTTTCTGGAGCGGGCGATCTGTCAGCACTGCTTTGTGCAATCTTTGATAGATTTGAATCTATGCGCATATTTAGACCAGATAAAACAATTTTTGGAGCCAGATCTTGCCAGCAAGGTAATTGCTTGTAGTGGGGATTCTGACTGAGTAGTAAAGATGTGTAGCTAAATTGGAATTGTATTTGTTAGTAGTTGTATTGTTATGAAAAATTTTAAATAAAAACAACAGAAATTCATTTATAGTTTTTTTTTATTGTTTTACTCATGACATTATAAAATTTTCATACAAATAATATACATTAGAAAGTGCACACATACAGTTAGTATTTAAATGATAAAAACATTTTGCAGTAGATTTTCGTAAAGGTGGCTGCTCCTCAAATTCAATAACGGGTTGTGAAGTGAACTGTCTGATGTAGTTCGCCTTTTCTCCTCCTTTTATGTAAACACAATCATCAGATGTGACCAAATTATCAATAATCTTTCCAAACATGTGTAGTGGTGTAAAGCCATCAGACCACTTAATGCAGTGATAATTTCCTGTTAACCAGCACACTTGTTTTTGTAAGTCTGATGAAAGCATCTTAAATGGGTAGGGCGGTTTAAATATATAGTGACACGTTTTCATTCCATCATATCCTGCCAGTTCTTTAACAATAAACTTATTGTTTTCGATTCGAAATCCTTGAACATCGATAATAATTTTCATATCTTTAAACGTTGTAGTTCTTTTAGCACCTTCTCTTTTATACAGTATAATTCAATCGCTCTTCTTAAGTCACGTAATTTTTTTCTGTGTTCTTTTAACTTTTGAATATAGTCTGATCTCATATTAATACTAATAATTTACATTATTATTTTTTTATGTATAGGTAAAAATATGTCATGCGCATTTTACTGCTGACGAACGATTTTTGTTAGAGGATTATAGGTGAAATGCTCCTCGTGCAGAATGAGACAATATGCATTAGTATCCGTGGTAATGGGGGTGCCAGTCTCAAACTCTATTCTCATAACCACCGATCCTGTTTGTAAAGCTTCTTTTTGACGAGAACAATCAATATGAGCTATTGGTGCAAAATCTTTGAATTCAGTGGGATTGAAAATGGGTTGATTTATTTGATGGGGGTAATAGGATTCTTGAAAATCAGCAAACATTTGATAGAGAGTTGCAAATTTGTTATTCTTGAAGTCTAGATATAAATCATTGTATGGATATCTTTCAGAATTCAAGAAAACTATAATGCTTCTAAGATCACAATCATCAAATTTACTCATATCAGCCCTAATATTTCCTTTCTTATTTTTTTGGAATGCTATTATTACATGCCTAGGAGTTTCAACTTCAGTAGATGTCTTGACAGGCCATGTATGTCTGCTTGAGGCCGGTAGAGATGGATATTCAATCAGTTCCCTACTTCTAAATCGAGGGGTAGACCGCTGATCAGATTTTGTACACCAGATTTCCATTTTGTCTCGATTTCCAATGATTTCCACCAGATTTCCATTGATTTCCAATGATTTCCGATGATTTCCATTGATTTCCAATGATTTCCATTGATTTCCATTGATTTCCAATGATTTCCAATAATTTCCATTGATTTCCAATGGAAACATGCGCATGCGCAGGTATTTGAATTCTGATGCTCTGCGTATAAAACTCAGATTTCGGAGTACAGATCTGTATGAAATTACACGAGAAGTCATACTTAAAAGACAAAGCACAATATATACCGTTTTTTCGGATAAAAAGTTATTAACAATGACAGGAACAAATGCGTTTTATGCTTTTTCGTCAATATCTTAAAATATGAACGAAATAGGTTAAAAATGTGCCTTTCCATAGAGAAAGTTATAATTTTCTGTATAACAAAAAACACTCACTTTTAATAATTGCGTAATGCGGTACTGAATCATATTTGCATCAATACTGGTCGTTTCCTGTTAAATGTGTAGTGTAGATCCATTCTATATACTTGAGATATCCAGAATATTAACGATGGTGCTTTGCTTTATTTAACGAATATTCTTTTTCTCAGAACTTGACGATTGTAGCTACAAGCCGATTGCAACAGCAAAAGACATATTGTCCGATGGTACTGCGCTTTTAAACATTAACTTAAACGAATTTAAAAAAAAAATGGTACTATCCGGATCGCAAAAATAAAAAAAAAATTCTTTCAAGGTCACTGCGGCGGCAAAAATAATCATCCGATCGAGTTGGTATTTTAAACACAAACTTAAACGAATTAATAAAAAATTTTATATAAGTACTACCAGGATTGCAAAAAACAAAAAACAAACTATTTTTTTTTTCAAGATCACTGCGCGGTGGCAAAAATAATCGTTCGATTGGGTTGTAATTTAAAGCGTTTGTAGAAAATAGGTACACACAACTTTTTTTCACTACCCATTCTCTTTAAAATATACAGTGCGTGTAATTGGGGATTGGGCATGTACTTCCACGTAGCGCGAGAAATATGACAACCCAGCTAACAGCAAACTCGCCCGTTGGCGGCATAGATTAAAGAGTCGGCGCTAGACCACTAAAGCATCTCCATTCTCAGTTATTTCATTCAGCCAGCAGGCACACGCGATGTTGCAATTCTAACTCCCTATGCCCATCCCGCCACTACACACAGTGTATTTACATGCATATTTAAAGCGACCACGCCTCGACACAAAATCGCAAAATCGGTCCTAGCGTAAATGTGAGGTTGTGAGGGGGTAGTAAAGAAATTAATAATTTTTTTCTCTAAATCGGCTCTAACAATTTTGATCAAACTTGACACGTGGATACTTTCTCAGCAACAAGATGAGATAGTATAATCAGCTGCTCCAAGAGAATACAGGGAGGGCGATGCTGTGGGGGCAAAGCGTAAAGAATTAAAAAAAAATCTCTAAAACGGCTCACACAATTTTGATTAAATTTAACGCATAGATACACACTTAGTACCAGTGTGAAATGACAACAGTTCCTCCTAGAAAATGTAGGAAGGGAGGTTGCGGAGGCAGGGTTTAAAGAATGAAACATTCTTTTCTCTAAAACTACTTCAACAATTTTGATTCAATTTTGCACTTGAATACTCCCTCAGTACCAGTGTACGATAGTATAAACTAGTTGCTCTTAAAAAGTGCAAGCAGGAAGGCTGTGGAGGGTAAGGTTCAAAGATTTTTTTTTTAAATCTCTAAAACTGTCCTTACTCCTAAATGGGAAGGTTAGTCCGAGTTGTGTTGGACCGATTTTTGGTAGAGAATTAAATTCTCTAACAAAATGGTCATAAAAAAACGGTACAGTTTTGATAATTGAGCTTGTACCGACCGCCAAAGTCTCAAAAATTGGGTTCCTAGGCACTTGCTTTTCATCACTTTTTAAAAATCTGAAAAAGGACACATGAAATTGTCTCAGATGATACCTAAGACCTGAAATCCGCAAAAAAAACTATGACAATATAAAGAAGTTTATTTATGTAGTAACAACTGCTTAAACAGAAAATAAGACTGAAAAAGCTGCTGTGCTATGAAAAGTGTTTTTTTAGAACATAGATGATCTGTGATTTAATTCAGACTTTCAATCACATTTTAAACGAACGAGAAAAGTCGTAAGGTTTCTATCAAAAAATAACAAAAAGTAAGCGCTTCGGTACATCATTTTCAAGATTTTGACGGCCGGTTCAAACTTATCTAAATATAGATACATAAACATTATTTTATAGAATTTTATGTTCACCAAAAAGTTAGTTAATTTTCAAGATATTGACGAAAAAGCATAAAAATCCTTTTTTTGTTGCTATTATCGTTAATAATTTTTTTATCCGGCAAAAAACGGTGAGCTATATACTTCACCATACTTCACAATAAGTTTGGTATAGAGTCATAAAGCAATTCCATTTTTTATTATGGCCCTTGTAAAGACTAATATGTTGTTTTATATATGGTTGCCCTTTAATAAATTCTGATAAAATGTGGGATTCCCTGAATCAAGCGCGGATTTATGGGGGGGGGGCAACGGGGTAATTACCCCCCAAGATTCCGTAAACCATCAACTTTCGTTTTAAAATTTCATAATTTTTATTATTTTATTTTATATGTTTGAATATGTGTTTATAAATTTTCTTTTGAGATTTTCTCCCCCCCTCCCCCCGCTCATCAATTTTAATTTTCGAGGAAAAACATTTTTGTTATTTTCAGCACGCGGCTATGTTACCTCCCCCAAGCTCAAGGCCCAACTCCGCCCTTGCCCTGAATACTGAATAAAACCTATGACCCGGCTGTAGCATTACGTAAGAAAGGCTAATTTGTAAGGAATTTAAGTGATTGTAAAGTGAAATTATTTCGATATTTCAGAGTTTTCACTGAACATTAAACTGAACATTATAAGAGCCACATATTTATTATATTATACACGTAATTTAGATGACAAAGAATAAGTTTATCGCCCTTTACCGCAGTACAATTCGCATTTGCTTCCACAAAAGAAAACCTGTCGCTGAGAACTCGTTATGAGCGCATGCGCAGTGTAATTATTTCAAATTTATTTCCATTGATTTCCAGTGATTTCCAATTGAATTCCAATGATTTCCGTTGATTTTCATTGATTTACGTTGATTTCCAATGATTTCCAGTGATTTCCAGTGATTTCCATTGATTTCCAGTGATTTCCATTGATTTCCGCTGATTTCCACTTGCGTGTACACCAGATTTCCACAGCGGTCTACCCCTCGTTCTAAATGTTATAGGAAGATCCACGTTCCTACTTATAATTTTATTTAATCGAAGCTGCTCTGAAATACCCACGGTAACATGTGGAACTCTCCAAAATAATTTAGAAATCGTGATTTTCGGCTTTTCATCTATAGCAACACCATCTTTATCCACTTCATCCTTGGTATTTGTAATGCAGTCAAAATCATTACTATTACGTACCAGTACTAATTCTTGTCGCATGTTAATGATTATTTTTGAAAATCTTCAAAGAAACCAACCAGGAATTTTAATGGAATACAGACGTTGAAATTTCCACTTGTATCTATCAAAATTTTAGGTTTTTTACCTTTTTTCTGTTTTGGGAACCATCCAGCATTTTCCATACAAACACTTTCATTTTGATTCAGTGATAGATAATTAAATAGAGTTGAAACTAAGACAACATTTCTCACGGAATCTATTACTATTCCATTTAACTCATATCTAATTTCTCGAAATAAAAACGCAACACCATTATTGATAAACTCTAAGTTAGTAGGTGAAGTTCCATCCTCATTTATTAATTTTCCTTCGATGTATAAATAGCTATAACATGGTGCTGTATAGGTATCTAAATCCTGAATGATATATTGGGTTGATATGAATGATACTGATATTCTACTACGGAGTTGTCAATTATGGGTTGCTCGGTTATATTCAGTAATTCCATTATACTAATACTCCGAATCCAAGTGATTTTAAGAACCGTCGATTTGCTGATGTTATTCTGTTGAGAGTGTTTTTAGAACTGTTGACTTTTTTCCTATGTATCCTTTTATAGTGTGGTTTTTGTGTATGAATGGGAGACCTTGAATTAAATATCAACACCATTTTATTATCGAATTGATTTTCTAAGATGTAGTCTAACAGTTATCGTTTCTTTTTGAAAATTGACAAGATGTCCTTCTTGATCAATCACTTTAACTGTGATGTTGTTGATGGTTTTAACGCTCACTTGGAAGTAAATAATATTTAGAGGTGATTCTACTATTTTATACCCGATTGGAACTGTTGGATAGAACTGATGAATGATGTGAACAGGTTTTCCATTAAAAAAAGAACCAACAGCAATGTTACAGTCAATGCAGATAGCATTCACTTTGGAAACCTTTACTGGATCATCGGAAATATTAGTATCATTAGCGTTTAACTCTCTTTTCTTGAAGCCTAATACCGGACCTATCGAATCCTCCACGTTAAAGTTAATTATCCTGTTTGTTCTTATAATAATTTTGGATGTGTTAATATCTATATCAATCCTAAGAACTGCTTCATCATCTTCTTGAACTATTTTATTTGTCATGATTTTTAAAATATCATCAATTTCATAACACCCTACAGGTATTTGAACTATATGTTCATTATTTCTCCCCCACGCAAATTTATTATTATTGTTGTCAATATTTGGGATAATATAAGTATCAAAATTAGTTAATCCAATTTCATAATCTGCCTCATCATCTAAATATATCGGTGGATTGAAATTGTAATTTAATACAGAAGATTCTCCACTGAGAGCGAATGTAAAAGACATAGTGATACTTTGAACGTTTATTAGAAAATGAATAAGAAAAACTTATTTACATTGATTATATAAAAATAATAGACATAAATGTCCACAGACATATGAATCATAATTTTGTACAGAATCATAATTATATTTTATTTCATTCAAGCTACCACCACTTAAAAAATATTTTCTCAACTCATCTGGGGGTCTTAAATTTCCATAACTGTCGAAATAAACTATTTCCTTATTCTTCTTTATATATGCAATCCAGTGAGTTCCATGTCCATCATTGATATCCAGATTTACTATACCAGATTCTTTTTTCCTAATTTTTTTGGGGAATGTATCTCTCATGAAAATACCTCGAAAATTTGGAATTTTTAGAATTTTCGAGTATTTCATTAAATCTATGTTAGTTAGTGGACGGTGAGGTAGCTTAATTAGTTTTTTTGCTGTTATACGTTTTAAGATATAATCCAGAACCTTTCTTATGAGGGCCTAAATATAAACCCTTCCCCTTAGCGGCCTGTTCCATCGCCAAATTATGCCTCAATTGTTCAGCGATCACCTTACCATTTGACTTGGAATCGTTAACTGCTTTCACAATACCGGCTACACCCCCTCCAACAGCTCCTAATGCTCCCAAAAGAGGTAACAGAAGTGGAAGAACCCCCCTCTTTTTGGAGTATTGAGAATTCTTTTCCCTCACTTCTTTGATTTTAATGTTTTTTTTACAGCAACCTTTACATTTATTTGTCCACCTCTCTTCCTTTTCTTCATTGAATCACGATTTTTTCGTCGCTTAAGACCCATTCCCAATTTACTCTTTAATTTCATTACCCCACCAACTCCCAATGCAGCAACTTTTTCGCCAAAACCAGAGTCGGGTGCTTTTACACGTTTAAATGCAGCTTCAGCTAATTCCCTATCTGCTTGATTCCTTTTTTCAACCTCTTCAAATTTGGAATATGCTATATCGTGTTCTCTACACGCTTCATCTAATGGGTTAATTCCTCTATCACCTCGTTCTAGGCGTTTTGTGAGTTTAGTTCCTGGCCCACAATAATTATAACCAGGTATATGTAGTTCCACCGGAAGTTTATTTATTATACTATTGAGCAGACCACGTCCTCTCTTTTTAGAGTTTCTAGTACAAGTAAGCTGTGAACTTTTGGTTCGACCCATTATATCCCAAATTATGGAATAAACTGATTCTTGGTTTTGTAGAATACCCTTTTATATAGAGTAGAGGGTTATGCTTGATCAGTTTTTAACAGTTCTCTTTCTAATGCAGTTCGATTTCATACTAGTGTGATGTGATTATTTGAACACAATGCAGATTCAACAGCAAGCAACAATTTTACCAATAGTTAATCACGACAAAATTTCCAAGACAAAGACTTTTCAAAAACATGGTATTTTATTTGGTGGACAGTAGAAACGGGGACTTCTAGTTGGAAGTTCTGGGTCTGGAAAAACAAATGTAATGCTTAGTTTGTTGGAACATCCTAACGGTTTACGTTTTGAAAATATTAATTTATATTCTAAATCTCTATACCAACCGAAATATGAATATTTGAGGATGCTTGTGAAACCTATGAATGAAATTGGATATTTCGAATATAATGACGGGGATGCAGTGATACCTCCAGAGGAAATAAAACCGAATTCAGTCATAATATTCGATGATTTGGTATCATGTGATCAAAGTATTATTAAAAGCTATTTTTCTTTTGGGCGTCATAAAAACACTGATTGTTTTTATTTATGTCAAACCTACGCTGCTATCCCTAAACAAAATTATGTAGAGACAATGCCAATCTTCTTGTGATATTTCCTCAGGACCTTACCAATCTCAAACATATCTATGATGATCATGTAAACGTTGATATGAGTTTCCAAGATTTCAAAGAACTTTGTGCATTTTGTTGGAATGATAAATATGGATTCGTTGTAATCGATAAAGATTGTCCAATCAACTCTGGGAGATATCGAAAAGGTTTTGATCAATTTTTTCATATATAAAATAGAGACATTAATATTATCAACCATTCACCATGGATAGTAGAGTGGCAGCAGAGCTATTAAAGACGCGAGATGCCTTAAAGCAAAAGTATAGAAGTTTAAAAACTGATATTGCTAAATCTCAGTTAGCGTTGGAGGAAACTTATAAACCGATAACGCGACCTCTTCGTGAATTAGTAACAACTATCGTTAATAATGAAAGTGATCCACATAAATCTTTTTTGAAAACAGAAATAAAAAATGAGAGTTTAAACAGGCGATCAATTGATCCAGTCCCTCTTGAATTTTATCACACAACACCCACTAATTTGGAAGATGAAACATTTCATTTTGACTCTACCCAAGAAAGACCTCAATATGTAGGGAGTTTCTTTGATGAAACTTTTCCATCACAGGTAGTAGATCCATCCGTACTATCAGAAAATGAGAGATACTTGCAACAATTTAATGCACCTCTACCGCGAGCATACATACAAGATAAAATTGAGGATTCACAAAACGAGTTTGATGATACCTTTGGTATTTACTTCGACCCATTTAAGAAGAAATTCGCTATTGGCACTGCAACTGTTGATTTTGATGGTGCTAATTTTATTATTGATGATCAGTTTCCATACAAAGGTACACCAGGATTGTATGAATTAATGTTCAAAAAGCATCCAGCAGGGCATCGAGCATCTGATGTGGATCAGTATATTGATATAATTAGGAGGAGTAATGCTCATTACCTAGGTTATGATCCGGAGAGAGGTCTATCTACATAAAATGCGTCTAAATTTATAGATATTATTAAACCACGTGTTTCTACCTTGCATTCGATGAGTCAAGAAAGGGCTAATAAAAAAAGTGCATCGGCTATACCTGCTGTGGTAAGACCAAGAATAAATACATTTTCTTCAAAATCTAAGCCACCAGTGACGAGATCGAGAGTGCGTTCACTTTCTTCACCTGAACAAATGAGAAAGACAAGGGAAAAAATAAAAAAGGCAAATGATGAAAAAAAAGGTGGTGTGTTAACATTGATGGAACTTGATAACAAAAAAATTGAACATAAACATTTTGATGACTATAATGAAATTATAGACCGATTAAGACTGCTCATAGCTTCACAGTTGGCAGGAAATACGGGACATAATAACGAGATAATTTCAATAATAGAAGAATTAAAAGAGGCTAAAATAATAAGATAAATAGTGTATGTGGGAAGTTAAGGATTCATTTACCCTATCGATAAGTAAAGATGAGTAACATTAAAAAGGAAATAGTAAATGAACTTCATAAACCGGCTAGAAAATCTTTTAAACGAAGAAGAGTTATTGTTAAAAGTATTAATGATCTTTTTCAAGCAGATCTTGTACAGATGATCCCTTATGCTAAAGTAAACAAAGGTTATAAATATATTTTAGTAGTTATTAACGTATTCACAAAATTTGTTTGGTGTGACCTGTGAAAACTAAAGGCGGAAAAAATGTTACGGAAGCAATGAAAAAGATCTTATCAGATATCAAAGTTGTACCGAAAAATTTGCAAACAGATTTGGGTAGAGAATTTTACAATAAAGAATTTAAAAAATGAATGGATGAGATGAAAATTAACCATTATAGCTCTTATACAGATCTCAAAGCAAGTGTTGTGGAACGAGTTAATAAAATGTGGAAACTATTTAGTCTAAACGGAAACTATAAGTGGTTAAATTTGTTACCGGATATTGTTGTTGAATACAATAACACTAAACATAGGACAATTGGGATGCAACCTAAAAATGTTAAAAAGAAAGATGAAAAACGCCTATTAAAAACTGTCTATAACCACCCGAAAACAGTCGATCCAAGAAAAAAAAAATTAAAGTAAATGATTATGTGAGGATTAGTAAATATCGACAAGCTTTTTCAAAGGGATATACGCCTAACTGGTCTAATGAAATTTTCAAAATTAGGAAAGTTCATAAAGGTAATCCTAGAACTTAGCTTTTACAAGACCAAATGGGAGAGGAAATTTTAGGGAGTTTTTATGAGGAAGAAATGCAGAAAGTAAAGTATCCCGATGTATATCTCGTGGAAAAAATTTTAAGAAAAAAGAATAACAAGCTCTATGTTAAATGGTTAGGATTAAGCAATAAACATAATTCATGGATTTCAAATAATAGCATTGTATGAATATAATCTATATTTTATTACTTTTTTCATGTATTATTTAATTTATAATATATTTTTACCTAATAAAACAAATATTCAAGCATAAATATGTTTTATTTCTATATATCTATTTCACATACATAAATACAAAAATACTATGTGGTTATATATGATTAAGTATCATATAAATTACAAAATCTCTCATTATATACATTATATCTATGAGTACTGTCTAAAATGGGGTTCATAATATTTGAAGTTTGTTTTATTCTTCTATTAAACCGAACTCTATCGAGGGCTACAATTTCCCAATATCTCTTGATAATTTATATGCAAAATTCCACACCACCATAAAATTAATCTTATTGTCTCTTAAATTAAATGTCACTTTCTTCATCTTTAGATCCTACCACAATATTCAGCTTCCAATATATCTGGATAAATATAAATTAACTCCATAAGCATAATGGTACTTTCATTTTAGCCATTTTTATTCTTTTCAATAAGATTTACTGCATTTTCAAATACATTTCCTTCTTGATGTTGTAGTTATCTCACCACATTCCTGAAATAACTTTGAAATTGCAATCTTTTTAAGGTCTCAATGTTAGCCTTAATGAGTGGTAATGCTTCCCACAACTTGCAAATCGATTCATATCCCAAGTAAATGTAAGAGCTATTTTTTATTATTTTTATAACTCTGGAATAGGAAATTTGCTCAAATTTTATAAGAAAGTTATCAGTCTCTACTGGTTCAACTTTATCATTGGAGTATACAGAATTAGTTATTACACCTTGATACGTGAGAAAATGAAGCCACTCCTTTTCGTTAAAAATTATTACATCAAGTTTGTTTCCACTTAGCTTCACACATGGGTTATAACACAAGTCATGTGATAATCCCGTTGTCACATATTTACTTCTAGATTTATTCAGTTGGTACCTTCCCAGATAGCATTTTTACATTCAGAGCATGTGCTCGGAACGTACTTTATGTACCCATGGAACTAAGAATGAATATTTATTTTGTATTCCATGTAAAAAATCTGAATGTCAGAGAGACGAGACTCTCGATATACGAGTAAGATTCCTACAACGTACCCATAGACCAAAACGGAACTTGATATGAACCAGAAACGTATATTGATATACTGATAGATACATGAGGTATAAAGGAGGAAAGTCCATCCTACATTCACAATGTACACTGCATGTTCACGGTATATGAGTACTACCTTCGTAGGAATTAAACCGTAGGTGCCTGGTATGTTACACATGGATCATAAATCTATGATACATGTATATTGTAGGAATGAACATTATGTATCAGTGGCAGCTATAAGTACTTCACTCATGCCAAGTATTTTCTTCAGAGTTTAATTATTATAATAATTTATTACTTATTGTAATCATTGATGAGTCGCTGCTTCATTCTGAATATGTTCAGTATGACGCAGCGACTCATCTATGATTACAGCAAATAATAAATTATTATAATAATTAAACTCACGATATGAGTGAAGTACTTGCATATAATAAATCCAATATCTAATTTTAAAGTTTAATTGTTACAGTCAATTATTAGGTACTTATTCTAATTTTCCACATTTCACATTCCTTGTGAAGAATATTACGTAAGTAAATGTGAAATATATGCACAGAAAATTTGTTTTTACCATTAGTTTTCAACTAAAGTCAAATGTTTTATTCATCAAATTTTATTGAATGGAGCATACAAATGCTAAATAAACTTAAATAAAACTGTATTTGCTATAACAATACTTTACAAAGGTCCAAGAATATATGTAAAAAAAAATAGTTTTACGTTAATAAGATCCGTTAAAAACCATTTTAAAATGGATCAAACATTTATCACTCTAAAACTTCAGCTTAAAAATCATATTTAACGTGTTATTTATGAAAAAATTTAATGATCATATTACATTACCTTAAAGTTTTATCTATTTCAAATCGTGTTTTAAATTGCCAAGAACAAAACATGATTTTATTTAGGAAGAGGTATAAATAAAACAGTTGTTACTTTAAATATATTTTTATTTTTTTATACAAAAATGAATTGCAATAATAAAAAACAATTGTGACAAAAATTTCAATTGAGATTTTTTTTTAACAAAAAATTTTCTTTGCAACTTATGTCATATTTTACTATAACAAATTTTTTGTCAATAAATAAAAAATAGTAAAAATTGGAGGGCTTCCATTTTCAAAACCAGTGTCCAGGTGTTGCCGATGGTGATACTTGTAATTGCGAAAGTCCACTTTTCATTCTCAACACATCATCTGTGACTGATTCTACTGGCTGAATACTTTCTTTTGGCTTTTCCAATTTTTAGGAGAAGGTATTTCCTTCCTGTCCAGCGGAGGAGATACACGTGCTAGTCCAACTACAAAAGAAAATACATTGTATTATATTTGAATAGGTACTTATTTCTCTTTAAAAACTGGCGATGATAAAGTTGAAAAATATAAAAACATCTTACAAAGATCTTACAGAAAAAATAAAACTGATCAAACATAAATTAAGCAAATTGATATTATCATAAAGGACACGACAGGCACAAAATAAATGGAAAAGAAGGTAAAGTCAAATGGGCTGAAAATGTAGTATGTACTTCATAATATCCTGATCAAAAAGTTTTCATGGGCACAATATCTGAAAATCGCCAGTTTTTGAGATATGAAAGGTCAAAGATCAGGAATATCGGTACCCGCTGTCATAGTTGAGAGTATCATATTATGATGAGGATTTGTTTAATGTTGTTATTCTAATGTATTTGCACATATGAACCAAAGAGTTCTGACTAGAGGAAATAAGCCGTTGATTTGCTGGACGGCGCGAGCATCCTTGTCCTTGTCGCACACCTCGTACCCTCTTCTTTGCTCTCCACTCTGTTTTACAAAGCAACACAGCCCCTCATGTACTGTGCGACAAAGAGAGAACGAACTGTGTGAGAAGGATGAGAATGCTCACACCGTTTGCGCGCTGTCCACTGCTCATACATTACAACTCTTTGATAGGAACACACTTTCACTCTTTCACGCACGCTAACCAACCCCCCCCCCCACTACACACTTACACACACATGCACACCCTCACTTTAAAGTAAGCATAGGAACTTAAAAAAAATCACCACCTCATTCATGAAACCTGCGGCATTTCCGGTCTTATGAATATGAATAACAACATCAAACAACTCATTGTCACATAATACTCTCAACTATGACATTAGTGGGTACCGATCTTCCTGAACTTTGACATTTCAAACTGGCCATTTTCAGACATTCTGCATTTTCAGCCCATTTGACTGTGCCCTCTTTTTCATTTGTTTTATGCGGTGTCCTTTACCTACAAAACATAGATATTTATTTGGAATTCGGAAATATTTATGCTTGTGATTTTAAATGTACCTGAAGTTTCGAACGTTCACTTGAATGAATTTTAGATGAAAATAAAAAGTTAATAAAAACCACACATCGATTTAGGCATAAACACTTCATTGCCACATTTGCTGACAATAAATATCCACAATACTTAAGTTTTTACACCTAAATCGAAGTGTAGCTTTTATTAATTTTTCTTTTTCATACCTATGAAATTCGTTCAAGTGAACATTCGAAATTTTAGGTAAGTACTTGATTTTAAATGCCTGCCAGAGTTATTAAAAGAACATATCTTCTTTCAACTTCTAGTATGGACAAAATTTCTTGGGAAGTCGACGGCTTCCAATATGTTCTTCGATATCATTATGTTCATCTGACGGGAGGAATAACATGTTTTTTGTACATAGTCCTTTGATTTGTTTTTGTTCACTCTTACATCAGATGTGATCTCTGCCCTTTTCAATTAATTGCAGCTCTTCTATAATCCTCTGAAATGGGTATAAAGCAAATTGCTACAAATAAATACACACATCACAACTCGTACGTTGTAATCAAATTCAATGATTGTGATTTAAATAAACAAAAGCTCCTTAATATTGAAATAGATCGAACATACCTTCTTGAAAATAAGATTTAAACACCCCGTAAAGTGTCCACGTTTCTGGGGGGTTTTCTCTTGTTTTTCAATGATCAGTCAAATTGTTTCCGTTTGAATGGTGACCACCAAGCTTCCTTTTCGTGGACAGAGACCATTACAAAGACCACCTCAGTTTTTTTCCAAAAAATCGATACCTACAAACGCCGTAATTATTATAACTAATATGTACAAAGGGATACACATTAAACTTTAGTGTCTAAATATAAAATATCTGCAAATGACAACAAAACTACGTGGTAGTTATATTGTATACAATAATTGTAAGATATTTACTGCAATGCAATTAATGTATACTTGGACTAATTAATAAATCACGGGAGAACAAAAAACAAAACACAAATTGAAATCGACATTTGACAGCAGAAGCGTGACGTGTACTAATAGCAGTACGATGAGCATGCGCACTAACCTAATGACCGTGGCGCGCATTTAAAAAATTCTACAAGGGGATTGTAATGACATGGAAAACGGAAATCTAAATATAAAAGATAAAATGTAATTAAATAACCATTATAAGTCTGAACTACCTGCTTAAGAAATGCCGATAGTTACCGAGATAGTTACTAATTAATTGAACACAGTACATAAATTAAAAAAGGATTATTATTCATTATTATTTAATATTTCATTCATTATTATTTAATATTCGATCATAAATCTAAAGTCTGGATTCAAAATTTAAAACATATTTCATATATACAATATTGACGAACGATTTAAAATTTATAAAACGTCATACACCACACAGGAGATGATTATAAATGTACTTAAACCAGATCTATATAGATAGAGAAACATCATAATTATTTTTGTAGGTAGGTAGATAGGTACTATAAAACTAGCATTGCTGTCTCATCAGTTGTGATGCAGGTTTAATTTTATTAGTTCAAAAATCGAACCAATCAGCGTTCGAGTTAAAAGTGCTGAACTTTTGATGATATTACTATCGGCGCGGCGCTCGGGCGATGCAAATATTTCTACAAAAAATATACCTGTATTATACAGATAAAATCATTGACGAATGTCCATACGATGTACATGAACACATATACGAAGAACGTTCCCTGATACGTGTACACAGTATATGCGACTGTGAACATAAACTTTTCTGTATATTCCATTTATATCGTATGTATAATCATATTGTATATGTGAAAATATTATTTATATGGGAATGTTGAGGGAACATACATGGCACGTACAGAATGCAATTAGAACATTGGGAATGCAAAATGTACATTCGCGGAATAATAAATGCTATCTGGGTTCGCTTACCAAGTACTACTATTTCATTTTTGTCTTGCGGTGCTGGAGGCAAATTATTAATTAAATCATTAATACTCAGTTCAGGTAAACTAAATAAACTGCCACTGTAAGCCATTGTGAACACTTGAATTTCTTTAACTAGTTGACACAAAAAACTTTGTTACAATGCCTGTGTACGTCTCTTTTTATAATTAGAATAATTTGATATAGTGGGGGTGCTGAATTGCGGTGGGAGGTTTTGAGTTGTGGCGGGAGGTTTTGAATTGTGGTGGGAGAGATGGGAGGTCCTCGCCATACATATATATGATGATGATCATATATATGATATGAGGGGAGGGAATGATCCTAAATTATGGTGGAGGGGAGGTTGAAAATCCACCACTACTTTCCCTTATTAGTATGAAATGTGAAATCAATTATGCAGCAGGTGCCTTGATAGGTTGTATATCACAATTGTCACACACGGTGAATATTTTTTCATTTTTGAACGTACTGTATTCCTTTAATACACTCTTACATCTGATACATATCCATACACAGACGGGCATAATGATTAAGTGTTTGGAGCAATGGTAAAATATGTACTGCCTAACCTATGACATACCCCTTCCATGCTGATGAGGTAGGGAGGGGGTGGGGCGTGGCTTATGAAAAAATGGAGGGGGTTATTGAAGAGTGGAGGGGATGGGGCGTGGCTTATGAAAAAATGGAGGGGGTTCTGAGAAATTGGTGGGGGATTGAGCGGGGCTTGGGGAAAAGTGGAGGGGGGTTATAGAAGAGTAGAGGGGATGGGGTGCGGCTTATGAAAAATGGAGGGGGTTCTGGAAGAGTGGAGGGGATGGGGCGTGGCTTATGAAAAATGGAGGGGGGGTTCTGGAAGAGTGGAGAGGATGGGGCGTGGCTTATGAAAAATGGAGGGGGGGTTCTGAGAAATTAGTGGGGGGTTCTGGAAAAGTGGAGGGGGGTAGTAAAAAGTGGTGGAAATTTTAGGTAAGTGCTTGATTTTAAATGCCTACCAGAGTTATTAAAAGAACATATCTTCTTTCAACTTCTAGTATGGACAAAATTTCTTGGGAAGTCGACGGCTTCCAATATGTTCTTCGATATCATTATGTTCATCTGACGGGAGGAATAACATGTTTTTGTACATAGTCCTTTGATTTGTTTTTGTTCACTCTTACATCAGATGTGATCTCTTTTCAATTAATTGCAACTCTTCTATAATCCTCTGAAATGGGTATAAAGCAAATTACTACAAATAAACACACACATCACAACTCGTACGTTGTAATCAAATTCAATGATTGTGATTTATAAACAAAAGCTCCTTAATATTGAAATAGATCGAACCTACCTTCTTGAAAATAAGATTTAAACACCCCGTAAAGTGTCCACGTTTCTGGGGGGTTTTCTCTTGTTTTTCAATGATCAGTCAAATTGTTCCCGTTTGAATGGTGACCACCAAGCTTCCTTTTCGTGGACCGAGACCATTACAAAGACCACCTCAGTTTTTTTCCAAAAAGTCGATACCTACAAACGCCGTAATTATTATAACTAATATGTACAAAGGGATACACATTAAACTTTAGTGTCTAAATATAGAATATCTGCAAATGACAACAAAACTATGTGGTAGTTATATTGTATACAATAATTGTAAAATACTTACTGCAATGCAATTAATGTATACTTGGACTAATTAATAAATCACGGGAAAACAAAAAACAAAACACAAATTGAAATCGACATTTGACAGCAGAAGCGTGACGTGTACTAATAGCAGTACGATGAGCATGCGCACTAACCTAATGACCGTGGCGCGCATTTAAAAAATTCTACAAGGGGATTGTAATGACATTGAAAACGGAAATCTAAATATAAAAGATAAAATGTAATTAAATAACCATTCTAAGTCTGAACTACCTGCTTAAGAAATGCCGATAGTTACCGAGATAGTTACTAATTAATTGAATACAGTACATAAATTAAAAAAGGATTATTATTCATTACTATTTAATATTTCATTCATTATTATTTAATATTTCATATTCATTATTATTTAATATTCGATCATAAATCTAAAGTCTGGATTCAAAATTTAAAACATATTTCATATATACAATATTGACGAACGATTTAAAATTTATAAAACGTCATACACCACACAGGAGATGATTATAAATGTACTTAAACCAGATCTATATAGATAGAGAAACATCATAATTATTTTTGTAGGTAGGTAGATAGGTACTATAAAACTAGCACTGCTGTCTCATCAGTTGTGATGCAGGTTTATTTTTATTAGTTCAAGAATCGAACCAATCAGCGTTCGAGTTAAAAGTGCTGAACTTTTGATGATATTACTATCGGCGCGGCGCTCGGGCGATGCAAATATTTCTACAAAAAATATACCTGTATTATACAGATAAAATCATTGACGAATGTCCATACGATGTACATGAACACATATACGAAGAACGTTCCCTGATACGTGTACACAGTATATGCGACTGTGAACATAAACTTTTCTGTATATTCCATTTATATCATATGTATAATCATATTTTATATGTGAAAATATTGTTTATATGGGAATGTTGAGGGAACATACATGGCACGTACAGAATGCAATTAGAACATTGGGAATGCAAAATGTACATTCGCGGAATAGTAAATGCTATCTGGGTTCGCTTACCAAGTACTACTATTTCATTTTTGTCTTGCGGTGCTGGAGGCAATTATTAATTAAATCATTAATACTCAGTTCAGGTAAACTAAATAAACTGCCACTGTAAGCCATTGTTGAACACTTGAATTTCTTTAACTAGTTGACACAAAAAACTTTGTTACAATGCCTGTGTACGTCTCTTTTTATAATTAGAATAATTTGATATAGTGGGGGTGCTGAATTGCGGTGGGAGGTTTTGAGTTGTGGCGGGAGGTTTTGAATTGTGGTGGGAGAGATGGGAGGTCCTCGCCATACATATATATGATGATGATCATATATATGATATGAGGGGAGGGAATGATCCTAAATTATGGTGGAGGGGCGGTTGAAAATCCACCACTACTTTCACTTATTAGTATGAAATGTGAAATCAATTTTGCAGCAGGTGCCTTGATAGGTTGTATATCACAATTGTCGCACACGGTGAATATTTTTTCATTTTTGAACGTACTGTATTCCTTTAATACACTCTTACATCTGATACATATCCATACACAGACGGGCATAATGATTAAGCGTTTGGAGCAATGGTAAAATATGTACTGCCTAACCTATGACATACCCCTTCCATGGTGATGAGGTAGGGAGGGGGTGAGGCGTGGCTTATGATAAAATGGAGTTGGTTATGGAAGAGTGGAGGGGATGGGGCGTGGCTTATGAAAAAATGGAGGGGGGTTCTGAGAAATTGGTGGGGGATTGAGCGGGGCTTGGGGAAAAGTGGAGGGGGGTTATAGAAGAGTAGAGGGGATGGGGTGTGGCTTATGAAAAATGGAGGGGGTTCTGGAAGAGTGGAGGGGATGGGGCGTGACTTATGAAAAATGGAGGGGGGTTCTGGAAGAGTGGAGGGGATGGGGCGTGGCTTATGAAAAATGGAGGGGGGGGTTCTGAGAAATTGGTGGGGGGTTCTGGAAAAGTGGAGGGGGGTACTAAAAAGTGGTGGGGGGTGTCTCAGAACTGTCATTTCTTTACTACTTACCTTTTGCCACAAAGCAAATTTTGATCCGACTTTTAGGTCCGAAGATATTTCGATTTGAAAATTTCAGAAAATTTGACTGAAACTGCAATTTCAGCCAAACTATTTAACATTTTTGGCTGAAATTTGGTTAACAGTTTTTGTGTGATAAAGACTACTTCCTTTCCAAATGTCAGCCAAATCGGTTGAGATCTGATTAAGACAGCCGAAATTTGATTTTCTCAGTTTTTTTCGTACATATATATGAATATCAGGAGGGTCAGATATCTTCCCAAAATTTAAACTGAAGGTTCCTTTAATATTGAGAATAAAAGGATACCATTTTCTTTTCTTAACTAGTTGTTTAAGTGATCAAAAATAAATTAAGACAACAAATTTGACCTTTAAAGTGTCCAAAATACCCCTTTTCGGCCAAAAAAGCATGGTTCCAAATCTTTTTGGAAATGAAAATTTTAGGGTTTTATTATGCTCGTCATGACAAATAATTTCCGCAGGGTCTGCATCCATCTTAAAAATTTCCTAATCCTTTCCTAAACCGACTCCACTATTAAGCTGCATTTTCTATATATTTATTTAATTTTTCCTGATTACTCTTAAGGTCAAACATTCTAATAACGATTCTAATAAATATTAAAACGCAATATTACACAACACTTTTAATTAAAATTTTTAACTTACCTTTTTGTCTGTTCGGTCACTATAATTTACTTTATCATAAAAGTAATTAGAAAAGTAATTAGAAATGTAATTGCTAATTCCTTTTTTAAAGACATGTACTTTGTAATTGTAATTAGTTCCTTTTCTAAAAAAGTAATTTGTAATTGTAATTAGTTCCTTTTTTAAAAAAAGTAATTTGTAATTGTAATTATTTTTAAATTACAAGGAATTACCCAGCTCTGTTGTAAATAATACTTTTCAATGGGTGCACTGAGAAATCCTTATTAAATTCTTATATAAAACTAAACTAATAAACACACAAACAAATCTTATAAAAACCGTATACTAATTATTTCTTATTAAATGTTATAAAATTCATCTCTGGTTTCCTGATGAAACATTATTAGTTTTACCACTATTGGAATCCCATGAACTCAAATTAATAGTTGTAAATCATTATTAATACGTTTTAAAAGATGTCCCTATACATCCTTATTAAATTCTTATATAAACTAAACTGATATGGACCTATGAAGTCTTATAAAAATAAGTACAAATATATCCTTATAAAAATGTATAAAATGCCTACTAGAAACTCCTTGGTATATCTTTTCAATTTCATTACTCTTCAAATTCCAAAAAAAAACCTCATAAAAGTGTTCGATAATACTTTATTTATACTTTTTAACATGCATCCTTGTACGTTTCCATTAAATTCTTATATAAACTAAACTGATATGTACCCATGAAGTTTTATAAAAATAAGTACAAATATAGGTATCCTTATAAAAATGTATAAAATGTCTACTAGGAACTCCTTAGTATATCTTTTCAATTTTATTACTCTTCAGATGCCAAAGAAAGTCACAAAATTATTCGATGTAATTCCTTATTAGTACTTTTTAATATGTATCCTTATAAATCCTTATTAAATTATTATATAAACTAAAACTGATAACAATCTCTCAGATCTTACAAAAACCATATACTAATTGTTTCTTATAAAAGATTACAGAACTCGTATTTGATTTTACTGATAAAACCTTTTCAGTTTCAACACTTTTCAGATCACATGAGAACTTATCAAATTAAAAGTTGAAATGCCATATAAAAACTGTTTTTAGTATAAACACTTATGGAAACATACCAATAACAACATGGGTATTCCAACTCAATTACGATTTCTTTAGATACTTATTCATCCCAATATAATTTCTATATAGCAAAATTAATGTACTGTATAAAACCTTATAAACCAGATAGGCTCTTATGATGACCCATAAAAAATGTATAATTATCTATAAGTTTGAAATGGGATTTTTTGACAGGGAAGGGGGGGGGGGGCAAGCTCTTGCAAGTAATTGCCAATTAGTAAATGATGCAGTCAGGTTGTTGGCAGATCAGATATATACCATGAGCAGTCTCTGTCCAGCCAACATGTGGTTAGTGATAGCCTCGACAAATTTGTCAGGGGAGTTACTACAGAGCACACCCTTAAATGGTTGGTTATTTGGGGACAATTTATCAGAAAAATTGAATTTAAAAACGCCTCGTATGAATATACAGGAATTCCTTGATCTGTAATACTCTCTTAGATTTTAACAAACTCTTGATAAGGGTAATAATAAAACGTCTTTATTAAAAAAATAAATAATATACAGAGCGAAGTTTAGACCCCAAAGGATTACTCTTACACTTAACTCTATAAAGCACTTAAGTTATTACTTACAATTAAATTTTACTGACACGCAAAGAAAAAACATTTGAAAGACAAACAAAAAAAAAAACAACAAAGTATCCCATTATTATTTCTCTCCTATACTTAAATAGTATCAAAATTGATGCTCAGTAATAGTGCCTTTTAGCTTACACTTAAATGGTAAGGATTACAGGATTTGGAGAAGTAGGTAAAGAATTATGTTTTTATTGCATTTTAAGAGAACGATTTTAAATAATAATGTTCTAAATCTGGTATATTGAACATTATCTCATGGAATAAGCAAAGGATAAGAGGTGTAATTTTGTCTTATTATTATTTACATTTAATCAATGTAATATTTATTCTGGCAGATCTTGGCTTGTCATATTTATGGAGCCCATATATAAGTCTTCAACATGAATTTTGTATCTTCTGTAATCTGCTTCAATTTATTGTGTTCAAACAGAGTTCATAGGTATATGAAACTACAATAATTTAAGTGTGTTACTCAACACCAACACTTCACAGAGATTTTTAGACGTACCTATTGAAATTTAATATATGTCTGTGGAATGTAGATTTTTTTTAATTACTTTGTTTACTTGTGAATTGAATTTTAAGGGTTGTCAAATATTACACCCAAAACTTTCTGCTGATTTAATTATGGAAAGAATTTCTCCATTTATTTTATTTGCATCCAACTATTACATCTACGTCATTTATACCACTGAACATCAGTAGCATATCTGTATGTTTTTCTGTTGGTTGGCTATGGGAAATGGCTTAATAACGTAAAACAATATTAGATGTGCGTAAGTTTATCGCAAAATTAAGAAAAGTAACAATATAAGTTTCTAGAAATTTATACAAAACTGATTTTATGATGTTGGAAGTTCCCCAGAGAAGCACCTTGAGATACATAATTCGCTTCGTGTCATTCAAATATATAAGAACTGACAAATATTCACTATAGATTGTAGAGAAAATAACTAAAATACGCCCTATCACTGAGTCTGGGTGGCTTTATGTAAAACAATTTTAACAGGCTAAATACTTGACTTAAAAGCCTATGGGTCATACAAAAATAATATCATAATTGCACGGTATAAGTGCACGTGTGGAATAATTTTTTGACCAGAGATGTAAATATGGTAAATCATTTGAAAATTTATAAAATATGTAAGTATATATAAACATAAAAGTACTTAACAACAACATAAGTAAACTTTTGTTGTTTTTAAGTTAAACTAAAATTTAAAATGATTTTATCATAAGCATTCTCAATTAAATGATTATTTATGACTGACTTGTACCTAATTAGCATTAGCACATTTTGTAAACAAGTTAAAAGATTGCGATGTTTTATTCAGACTTCAAAGGAATAATGAGGAATCTTTGGTCGCAGGACTATTATGGGACAAATCTTGAGTAATAACAGCAATAATATTTATTGGTGTATATAACATACATTTCTTATTTTACTTTGAAAATAGGATATTAGAAAATTGAATGCCATATCATATAAATAATTAAATATTTACAATCATTGTAAAAGAAATTGTTTAGCAATGCTTATGCTTATTCTTGTAAACGTAGACGTTTTCAAATATATATAGATATATAAATTAATTACAGTTACAATTTCTAAATGTACCATGGCAACTAATCTCACAAACGCCTAAGTCCTGCAAAAATTCCAAGGCATATTTTGCAAATGAATATACGGTTAATGTGTGCACTGTTTCCCCAATTTGTAAAATAATATCATATTTAAGTGAACATATTAACTTAATTACTTATACACAAGTTTACATATTTGCTACATAATTTTACTTAAAAATGTTTACCTACTTCATTTTACGACATCGAAGTCATGGAACGCGTCAGTGTCACGTTCACGCAGCACGCCAGTGTAAAATGATGTAAAATCTAACGTTCGTGTGTTTTGATCATTTTTGTGAAAAATTGTGGATGATGTCTTTTAATAACTTTAATGCAGAACTGTGAACCATAAAGCGTTGTGACTTTTTTAAATATTATTTTATTTGGACGTTTTATTAGTGTAGAGGTAGGTGCAAACATAAACATGCCCTCTTGTTTGCGAATTTGGTGTACATGTTGGAGGTGCACCAGTGAATGACCCAAAAGTAAGTTTGTGTTGTACCGTTGTTATAAAGATATTTATTTAAATGAAACGTAATCTTTTTATAGGTTTGAATTATTTCACGGGCAATCGTTATTCTCGACAGACAATTATATCATTACATGGATTTTGTTACACAAAAGCTGAATGTTAGTGCTGTTCCCACATTATTAAGTTCAACTGAATCCAACGTAAGAAGTTGTAATTCAAGGAAACCCAGATCTTAATAGTGACCAAAAGCCTCGCCAAAAGCTTTTGCGAAGTACTATGCATAGGTATGGTAATTATTTACCGACATCTTATAGCACCTACTTTGTGTTCGTTACTGTATTGTACATATATTTCATGGTTTTGTATGTGTAAAGTAGGCTAATATTTTCCTGCAATTTTTCTTTTGTTCAAAATTGGCTTCAGCACGTCAAAATACTTCAAAAAAATTAGATCAGAACTTTAGGACAAAACCATTGCCCCTTTTTAGGGGATAAAACCAAACCAAAAGCTGATAAATTTTTTTTTAATATCAGAATCTGTTTCAACATTTAAAAAAACAGGATTAGATGGTTCTGATTAAAAGCGCAGCCCCTTTTTTTTGTTGTCTTGCGATTAATGATATTGCTTTTATCGCCATTAAAAAAATTAATTTGATCATTATAAAACTACGAAGAAAACTAGAATTGTCTGAACCTTTATGTTAATTTTGTTGCAATAAATTAAGACAATCACATTTTCTTATATCAAATGGCTCTCAGTGAATGTAATAGTATAATATAATTTAATATTTATACAAAAAAAGCTTAAGAAACAGTAACAAGTTCGAAAATTGAATCGTTGATTGTTTACTTTTCAGTAGCGTTAATTAACAATTTGTTTATATGACTGTTAAAGAAACTACTTTTATCATGTGATTCTCACAAGATTGATGCACTCGTCTACAACTTATGCACGAAAAAAGTACTGCTTTACACACTTGTTGCATAAATAAGTAGGCATTTTAAAATTATTTAAAACAATTTTTTGGCAATTATTTAACAAATGCATTTTTTTCACGTTTCACGGCTCCCAATTGGCGTAGAAAACCCCGTTTTTTAAAATTGTTTCTTTTTTTGTGATCTTTTGAAGCATTCTAATAATTTTTAATTGTTTAATTCTGAGAAAAGAATTCTTTATAAAAAATTTAAAATGATTTTAAATAGATTTAAAAAATTATATTAACACCACTGAAGAGTAGGAGAAAAATCTACATTCTAAAACAAATTGTTCTATGACTTGATGCACTTAAACAGTCAACGGTTCAATTTTCGACTTTGTTATTGTTTTTTTGGCGTTGTTATAAACATTTCCGCTTGAAATTTGGTGTGATGATTTAATGGGCTTATTTAGCATATTTTTTTATTACATTTTGCAAAAAAATCTCTTAATTTTAGAGCGAAATTCAAAAAACCAGGATATTCTAAGATCTCTAGAGGCTTTAAAATTAATCAAGAATATAGACGCTGCGTGAAGTCATTCACTCCTAGTTGCATTTTCATTCCCCTTTTTTTCGGCAGTTATATGCTGCATACTCTTATGTTGAAATACTCCAATAGTCCCCAAATCACCATCTCTGGCAGATTAGATAAATCTGATTTTAAATAGCTGGGTTTTAACAGTGTAAACTCAACTTTGAGGCAGACTTTCGGATTGAATGACAGCACTTTGAGCACATCGGTTCATGTTTAAAGCAGTATACTTCTGAAACTTATCGGATCGACCTCAAATTTTCCATTCCATTGGAAGCGTGTTTTCGTAAAGTTTTGTTAAAATATATACATTATCATTTAAGCTATCATAAATTGTTTAATAACTTAACAAATTGATCAAAATAGTTTGCATCTAGTTTTCTTCACAATTTAGTAAAGGATACAAGCTATATAACCAGATTTACTACACTATACAGGGTGCGCCACTTAAAACTCCCCAGACTTGTAACTTTTTTATTTTCGAAGCGATGACCATGTTGGGCACATCAACTTGTAAACATTTTTAAAACCTTTAAATATCCATACAGAGTGATTATTATTATTTTTTGAATGGTTAAGAAAGGAAACTTAATTTCTTTGAATATTTTTTTACCTCACCCTGTACATAGACTGTGTTATCTTTTCTTATAAGGTTTTAATTAGCTTCAATTTATGTTATTAAAATAAAAAAACTTAAAAAATAAAAAATTTGCAATTTCCTACTTAGTAGGTACATTTTAATATGTTAGTTTTTAAAAATATATTTTTTTATATTTTGTTACTGTTTTATTACGCTGAATATTGTTTGTGATATGTCTTTTACAGATAAAGCATAAAATTATTATTTACATTCCTTTCAAAGTAATTTAAAAAAAAATCAGTTTGGAATGTTTTTAATTCCTTTCTCTAAAACCAAAAAGAATTTCGAATATGACGTAATAATATAAATTGAAGCTAATTAAAACCTTTATAAGAAAACATTAACGCAGTTCATGTACAGGGTGACGTATAAAAATATTCAAGGAAATTAAGATTTCTTTCTTAACAATTTTTTCAATTTTTTTTTAAATGCTTTAAAAATATCTACAATTTGATGTGCCTTAAAAAATAAGAAAATTACAAGCCTGGGGAGTTATAAATGGTGCACCCTGTATATGAAATAGACTAATATTTCAATTATTTTCACAGGTTGTGTAACTGATGTTCAAGTAGCAAATGTCAGAGTGACGAAGGCTGACCAAAGAACGAGTACAATCAGAAACGACCCGAAAAATGCTTAACACTTATTGTAGATACTTAGTTAACTTGAATATAGATTAGTTACACAAAAGACACTAGTATTAATCTCTCCTAAATCAACAGTTAATAAAATAAATTAAATGAAATTTGAGCTTTACTAGGAATGCAAGGCAAGGTAGGTAGGTGGGTATACATCATTGGAGAAGAAAAAATATCGTATAGCTGCTTTCTAAAGAATATATAGATGACAACGTCGAGGACAACGCCTAATGCCTGGTTTACCTACTGGGATATACAGAGATTAAGATGGAATTGAAACTCTGTTGATACTAATTAACTTAGTTTAAACTGTCATTCAATTCGAGAATCTTTCCTAAGCTAATATATGTTGACAAATCAGACAACCATATCTTGCATTATATGCTTTTTATCTCTTTTTGATGTAGCATGTATTTATTTTATATACATAATACATAATGTTCAAAATAGCACCCTATAGTACTTTTTAAATATTGATACTAGAGAACTGGATTCTTGGAGTTAAATATATGAATATAAATTCCTCATGAATTGTCCAGAAAAATTGATATTCTTTAGGAAATAACTGGAGGGGACTTCAACTTTTATTTTTAAGTAGAATACCTCTGAACATTTTTAGAAAGTTAGATAGTTTTATATTTTAAATATTAACCATTTCTTACAACAAAATTTCATTCAAAATATAAAACTACTCGGCTCTCTAAATAAGGTATCCAACTTAAAAATAAAACTTGGTGTCAACTTCGGTAATTTTCTAAAGAAATATATTTTTCTGTATAACTTATAAGGAACTTTATTCATATATCTAACTTTAAAAATCCAGTTGTGTAGTATCAATATTTAAAAAGTGCTGGGATATGCTATTTTGAACATACGGTAGGTAGATAAAATATATACATGCTACATCATAAAGAGATAAAAAGTATATAAGTTACATAGCGTAAGGTCACTATCAAGTGGTTGAATATACATATATGCTACATCATAAAGAGATAAAATTAGTTACGTATGCTTTACATAGCAAGTGGTTGAATATACATATACGCTTCGTCATTTGTTCCATACCGTGACGTCACAGTGTTACCTCTTCACTATGTAAAAACCGCTGCCCAAGGAATCACTACTTCCACATCCAGATTCTCTATCCAAGTCACTCACAACGAAAAAACTTTGTATGTGAAAATAATTGTTTATGGAACTTTAATAATATAATATTTGAAATCCTCTACCCCAAAAACCCATAAAACGATACCCCACATCGGTAGTGGGGTGGGGGTGGTGATAGGGGGGTGGTAGTGGTGGGTGGATGAAGTAAAAAAATATTTTGAGGTTTCTGGTTCCGGTACATACACTAAATCACAATTTTTTTTCATCCCCTTTAATAAGGATGTGGGGGTGGTAATGGGGGTGGCCAATGCCAAAAATTTTTTTGAGACCTTAGCTTCTCTTGTAAGTAAGTAAGTAATTTATTTAAATAGGAATCCTAATATACATATATTTAAAGTACATTTCAACAAAACTAAAATACATTAATTACTATTGCTATTATCACAGAATGACTAAAGTATAAATGTAATTGGAACATTAAAATCAAAATATACAAGTATAAGAAATATAAAATCTAAAGATATAAAAATGCTATTAACAGTTTACTAAGATTTTAATTAATAAATAATAACACTATCAAAGTTCTCTAATGTGCTTAATCAACTTATATTTGAACAGTTTAACTGAAGGGACATTTTTAATTTCAAGAGGTAGTTTGTTAAATCGATCAATCCCTTTGAAGAAGAAAGAATTCATGGACCTTTTTTTATGCATTTGATTTAAATGAAGATTATCCTTTGATCTTGTAAGATGGTCATGGATTTCATGATTAAATGTAATGAATTCATTAAAGTAACTGGGTTGTAGTTTGTTCACAATTTTATATATAAAAATCATTGCACTTAGGTACAATTTGTCTGACACATTTAGCCATTCAAGAGTCGACAGCATGGTATTAATTGGAGTGAACCTATTGCATTTAAGGATTATTCTCATTCTCCGGTTTTGTAATTTTTGTAGTTGGGAAATTTTATTTAGGTCAAAAAGATAAATTATAGTTGCACAGTAGTCAAAATGTGGCTTAATAATGGTGTTATATACTGTAATTTTTGTTGCAATTGATATATGATGCGAGATTCTAGAGAAAAAGTACAATTTTTTAACAATCTTTTTATATATGTAATGGAAATGACTATTGAATGTTAATGTATTGTCAATTTTGAACCCTAAATATTTCATTTCAGTCACAAACTCGATATGTTTACCATTAATTGTTATGTTATGGAAGTTCATATCAATTTTATTATATCTGAATTTAGTTGTTAATATCATTGCCTTGGTTTTATCTACATTCAATTTCAATTTATTTACATTAAGATAATTGTTCACTTTAGCCAAGACAAGATTCATGTTGTATATACTATATACCAATTTCATGGACTCTTACCTGCTTAATTTACCCATTTACCCCAAATTTACCCCAATTTACCCCGCAACCCTTCGAAGGAACAAGATGAAAATATAATCTAGTTCTAGAACTCGTTAAAGTACATATGTGTACCAAATTTCAAGTCAATATCTTAAACGGTTCCAGAGTAAACGTGCGCACAAAAAAAAAGTTACAGACAGACCGACAGACAGACAGACAGAAAATTTTTTTTCGCTCAAACTTAAAATCTCGACGTTCCATGACATTTTAAGCCTAAATAGCCTAAATAGGCCTAATATGCCTAAATAGGCCTAAATAGGATTTTAAAAAATTTTGATTGTCCAAATGGACAATAAAAATTTTTAAAAATTTTTTTGTCGTTACTATACTTCCACTGGACGTGGAAGTAAAAAAATCATATGCACATGTTGCTGACATTTCGCAGAGTATGCACATATGATTATGCCTCACATTTTACATAGCACGTTACTTCTGCGAAACTTAGTTTACGTAGCATTTACGTATATGCTATATATTAATGTTTGCTGGGATCACTAACCGCCCCGTGTACACATATATATATATCTAGAGAACACCTAAGTGTCTTATGCACGAGCCGCCTCTGAACTTTGCGTTTCAAACACAAGGGGCCTGGCCACCCCCAGAAAAATTCTCTAGTTGCGCCAATGGTCGTGGAGAGTTTTTTGGGATGTTTAATGAATTTAAAGTTACATTTCCTAGATTCTCATGTTGATTACTTCCCAGAAAATCTCGGAGATTATACAGCAAGGTGAACGGTCCCACCAAGATATAAAAGATATAGAGCGTCGCTACCAAGGAAAATGGGACGTAAATACGATGGCCGATTATTGCTGGATGCTTGATAGATATTTGCCAGACAAGAAAAAGAAGAGACACAAACTGCATGGTCTTTTGAGTCAGAACGAGTACGATATTACAGGAAGAAATAAAGAGCGATTTTTTGCTAATTCTCAACTCAGTAAACACACTTCGCCACATCCACATTATAGCCACTCACATTTTTGTGGATTTTGTGAATGGCAGAGCATCTCATCACTGTGATGACACTCTTTGGATCGTTTCAGAACGTTTACATCATAACCACTTCTATGTGAGTGGAGATTGGGACGTCCACAATCACCACATCATTTTAATGACAAATTTTATAACGTGGATGTAACTAACTGATCCACCACTCACCTATTTCATACTAAATTGTGACCATCTCCGCCAGCGCCACTAGTCTAGTACTACTGCTGGCGTATCCTCTTAGCAGTCATCTCCAGTATCTGTGCTCCAGTTTACACTTGTCTGTGTTCGGTTGTCGACATTGATGTCAATATCTTTTGTTTAATGCTTTTAGTTTTTGTTTGTTAAATATCAACACATTTTTACGTAAAGGTAAGTACCTGCTTGTTTTAACTTCACTGTTACTATGAAATTATGCATTTTTATTTTTTATTTAGCCTATAATTTTCAAGTTTCGTGACACCGAATGCATGACGCCATTAAAATTAAAGGGAAAAAGCAAGTTAAGCTAATTTATCATTTGAAGACCTAAGTGGATAAAGGTGTTATGTCGCATTTAAAAAAAAAAATACTTTATGCAATTTTTGAACACCTCTGATATAGATTTAACACCCAATAAACGGTGAATTCTAAATTTGTAATATTTTATAGAAACTTTTTAATTATAAAGGCGCCATGTCATACATACAACCAGTAATTTTAGTGGATGTATACAGTTTTGGACAGAAAAATCTAGTTTCATAACAGCTTGATATTGTTCTTTAATATTAGTGTAAACAAAAGAACATAACCCAAAATTATCTATTTTATGAGGTATTATTCATTTGAATCGAAGACAAAATAAATAACCGTTTTGTTTAATTTACTCAAAACTTTAAAAGTGTGACATAACACCTTTATCCACTTAGGTCTTCATTTAATATGTTGGTTAACACTGGTTCTTTATTTTTTATGTAGAGCATATTTAGCTTATTTCATATTTAAATACTGGTAATTAAGTATTTTCCAATTGGCGACAAAATGCAATCACATTTGATTTAATTATTACCTATCAAGTTTATAAAAAAAGTCCCAGTCCTAACTTAGTCTATCTTAGTCTTAATTTTTTCCCTAAAAAGTTAAATGTACAGGTTACCCGTATGCCGCTTATAAAAGTCGTAATCCTGTCTTGTTCCCAACTTAACCTAAAATTTTTAGGTAAATTTTTCCTAGGGGCTAATACAACAGAATAGATCAGAAATCAATTCCAATTGGCGTGAAAAGTTCGCGTATTTATTTTACGATCAACTTAGGAGAAAGGCAAGTTTTTATAAACCAGTCTTAAGATATCAGATATGTTTTAGGGAAAAATTAAGACTAAAACAGGCTAAGTTAGGACTGGAATTTTTTTATAAACTCATTTATTCTGCTCTAGTAGAGGTATATTATTTTAATATCCGAATAACGAATACCCCAGTTAGTCCAGTCAACGAAGCGCTAAAATCTCCACAATCTCTAATTTGAGTGCTAATGAATGGATTTTGATGAAATCTTGCTATGCGTTTGCAATGTGTGTGTAAATGTGCAATGTGCAAATGTGTGCAATGTGTTTGTAAAGTTGAAAAAAAAAAAAGGTTAGAGTAGGAAATGATCGGAAAGAGTAGAAAACACGGGTTCCGTAACTTGTAGAATTAAGTTAAAATAAAAAAAAAAAAAAACATATTTACCTTTTTTGGCCCAAAATAAGATGTTTTTACTGTTGTGAATTTTTTCGAAAAATGCATATTGACATGACCACTCGAAAATTCCTAAAAGTGGGGGAGGGGAAATGTAAACGTTGGAAAAAAAATCTGAAAAAATTCAGGTGAATGTATTACCGAAATACAAGACTTTTTTTTATTTTTGCAACTTTTCTGTAAAGTGTGTTTTCACCGAGTTTTTCCGGAAAAACATGAAAAACTACCTCTTTTTTGAAATTGCAGCACTTTAAAAAGATTTAACTTAAAAATTTGAATATATTCAAGTGTGCATTGAGGCCTTCTAAACATTTTTTGTCTCTTGGAATTTTTTTGTAACTTGCTAATTTTCCGAGTTGCAGGCAGTTTTTCACGATAAATAATGTACTACATTTTTTGCACAAAAATACATGAAAATTCGAAACATAAGCGCGATTTTTTTAAAAAAGCATTTGTTTCGTAACAATAAAGAAGATAAAATTCATGATATGTACCTTTTCGGATGCCGTTTAAGAATAGAATGCAGTAAACAAGCACTGCATAAAAGTGCGTTATTTCATTATCTTTAAATAAGTATTAAAAATCGTTAAATTTATAAAAAAATGTATCATGTAATTTTTTTCTTAAGGAATAATTCATCTGACGATAAGAATTCTTGTGGATGTGAGGCACGACAAAAAATTTAGTACATTATTTATCTCGAGAAATATACATTTTTCGAAAAAATTCACAAGAGTAAAAACGTCTTATTTTGTGCCAAAAAAAGGTAAATAAGTATATTGTTTTTTTTTCATTTTTGACTTAACTCTACAAGTTACGGAACCCGCGATAAAAAAGATGTTTTGTACGCCTTCCGATAATTTCCTACTCTAATCTTTTTTCAACTTTTTTATCAACGTCATTACGTTGCACAAGGTTTCATCAAAATCCATTCATTAGCCCCCCCGTTGATTGGACTATGTCAAATTGGAACAAATTTCAACGTTTGACGGAAAAAACTGATAAAGTGTTGAAACTTGGCAAGGATGTTAGGATTTACTATTAAACATACTAAAAGTCCCCAGCTCAAACTGTTGCGCTCGAGCCGGCATCTTGGAGAAATGGCGCTCCGATTCAGCTTATTTCTTATACATATCTCTCTAACCATTAGCGATATCAAAAGTATGTTTATGTAAAAAATAAAGCTTATAAAATTCTCTACAGAGTGTTATATGCATTTTTTTCTAATCTATTGTTTTATTCTTCGGAAATACGAAAACAAAGAGTATATATATTGCATTTCATCGACACTCATTTCAACAATTGTAAATATCACTCGTAGGGAATAAAAATATATCTTCGTATTGTCATAAAATACGCAACAACTTTCAAAATGTCCGTCATGTCTCTTTTAAGAAACAACTTTAAAAAGAAAAGATTTTAATGAAATTTGGGAAAAAATTTGTGTTGGTTATAAGAACCTCAGCGTTTTTAAAAAAAATCGATCAGCACATATGAAGGTTATGAAATATTTTATGAAAATAATACACGTGAAGAGTGTTGTAATCTTTGATAAGATCGTGGGTTTAAGTGACATAGGTACTTGCAATTTTTTTCCCGATAATACCATCTTGATTGTCGAAATGGTCATTATACTAAGTATGTAGTATCTCTGTGTTTGTAGAATCTTATCAAAGGTGTTACAACACACTCTTCACATGCATTTTTTTTCATAAAATGTTTTATAAACCTTTATATTTACTAATCGATTTTTTCAAAATCAATAGAGGGTTCTTCCTTTAGCTAGCATACTGTACTGTACTGTCCAAATTTCAATAAAATTGGACTTTTCTCTTTTAAGTTATCGTACTCACAAAAGTGTCGTAAAGAGAGATAGATGGACAAACCGACAGACATATGACGGATGTTTTAAAGTTATTCGAAATTCTAGAACCAACATAATATCGAGTTTTATTTTTTTTTCAGTGATATTTCCGCTTTTAGAAATGCGTTGATCAAATGTAATTTTCTTATTTTAGAAGATTATAATAACAGATATGGAAAAAAATTATATTACATTTTTTGTAGAGAATTTCACAAGCTTTATTTTTTATAGGAGACATAATTTCGATATCTAATTAAAAGTTTAGCGAGACGTAAGCAAATAACTTAATCTGAGCACCATTTTTTCAAACGCAGGAAACAGAGTTGGGAACTTTAAGTATGTTTAATAGTGGGCCTTAATGAACATCTCTGCCAAGTTTCAAAACTTTATTAGTTTTTTTCCATCTAATTTTCCCTATTTGACTGGAATAATTTTTTTTTTATTTTAGAATGTAAAACAGACAATTAAAACTATGTCAGTTCGTGGAGCTACTGACAGTGGCAGTACAATTAGAGAAAATACGGTAAGTTTATATTTTAAGTTCTAAAATCTTAGACATTTTGCATTTGAATTATGTGAAAACTGCTTTTTTTACCAATTTTCTTCTGTATATAATAAGGCTCTATAAGAAAGATTTTATTGTTCATTATTTCATATTGAAATACTTGTATAGTAACGACAAAAAAAATTTTAAAAATTTTTATTGTTCAAATAGACTTAGAATGTCATGAAACGTCGAGATTTCAAATTTGAGCGAAAAAAAAAATTTCTGTCTGTCGGTCTGTAACTTTTTTTGTGCGCACGTTTACTGTGGAACCGTTTGAGATATTGCCTTGAAAATTGGTACACATATGTACTTTAACGAGATCTAGAACTAGATGAAAATATAATCTAGTTCTAGATCTCGTTAAAGTACATATGTGTACCAAATTTCAAGTCAATATCTCAAACGGTTCTTGAGTAAACGTGCGCGCAAAAAAAGTTAGACAGACCGACAGACAGACAGAAAATTTTTTTCGCTAAAACTTTAAATCTCGACGTTTCATGACATTCTAAGCCTATCTGAACAATAAAAATTTTTTTAAATTTTTTTGTCGTTACTATACTTCCACTGGATGTGGAAGTAAAATTTCATCAAAGTAGCCTGATATTGCTGAAATTTTACTGAAAAGGTATATTTCACACTCTTTTTACTTACCTTTTCCTTACATTTTTCTTGAGACTTCGGAAAATATATAAAAAGGCAGTTCATACATAATTGTTTGATATTTGCGTATAAATCTTGCAAGTATACCTAGATATTTTAATTATTTTATATATTACTCACTAAAGTGGGGCCCCAGAGAAATGTCTCTAAGTGAAATAATAGAAATTAGATTTAAAAATGTAAAAAGTATCAAATGAATTTGAAGTGATCAATGAAACAAACATTTCCGAAACTATATGTATCAGCGGCGGCTGGTGAAATTTCAATATTTTTTTTCTCGTCTGTGGCGCATGGGACCCATACGAAATTTGGGAAATAACATCTAGAGAAGCACTTCTCTAATGACCCCTAAAAAATTTTGAAAAAGCAGTTTGCGAAAAAATTTTTGAAAATTTGCTAGCCTCCCCTGGGTCTAGGGACCCCTGTTTACTTTTATTTTTTTTTGTCATATGCATTTGACTTTTCATAAAAATGCATCGACAGATTTTAGAGTTTGTGAAAATATTTTCATTACTAACTGAAATACAATGAACTGAAATTTTGTAATTTACAATTTAACAAATTACAATATTTCAATTCGTTGTATCTCAGTTAGTAATGAAAATATTTTCACAAACTCCAAAATCTGTCGATGCATTTTTATGAAAAGTCAAATGTATATGACAAAAAAAAATAAAAGTAAACAGGGGTCCCTAGACCCAGGGGAGGCTAGCGAATTTTCAAAAATTTTTTCGCAAACTGCTTTTTCAAAATTTTTTAGGGGTCATTAGAGAAGTGCTTCTCTAGATGTTATTTCCCAAGTTTCGTATGGGGACCCATGCGCCACAGACGAGAAAAAAAATATTGAAATTTCACCAGCCGCCACTGATATGTATTCAAGATATGATTACAGTTATACCTATACCTTATAATAAAAATTCACCTAGCTATTTCTTTCTTGATCTTCTTTGATCTCCATAACGGATTAAGTCTTTCACAATGTTCACATTCAAAGTCTGCGGTGGTTGGAACTACTTTTCATGCCACATCTAAAAATTTATAAGAAATAAATTATCATAGTTTAAAAATGTTTAATAAGATGTCATGTTATTTATGTCAGTAAAAATAATGTTAAAGTTGAGTATTGGTAGTAGAGGCTGGCCCATTGGTAACTAAAATGGATCAAGGTTGGGTATTAATACGTGTACTTTACAAGGCAATAATAAAAAAAAAATATATTATGGAAACAGTAATTTTCAAATCTAAAGCAGATAATCTAGTTCCAGATCTCGTTAAAATACATACGTTACCAAATTTCAAGCGAATATCTTAAATGCTTCCAGAGTAATCGTGCGCACAAAAAGAACTACAGGCAGACAGACCGACAAAATTTGTTTGCTCAACTTAAAATCTCGACGTTTCATAACATTCTAAGCCTATTTGGACAATACAAACGTTCAATTTTTTTTTTGGGTTACTAATAAAACACCACAGCTAAAGGTCAAAAGTGGCAATATTAGTATTAGTATTTCAGATTTTGTTTAAGTGCGTTTAATCTGTTTATTTGGGTTTTACTTAGGTAATAGTAATAGTAAGTCTATGCATGGTCACACTATGTACGTAATAACATTTGAAATGTACACTTAAACATTTTAAGCCTGCTACTGCGTTTTCTGTAGTTAATAATTTTTAATAATAAAAACAAACAAGACAAGTATCCAAATATATCACATTTCAAGTTCAACCACACACTTGTTTTTGTTATTAAAGTAAAATTAAATTGAATTTGGAACAACTTCATTGACACTAATGAATTTTTTTTTAAAAAGGCCGAGGCTACTACGATTGAAAATAAACTACTATTTTGCAAAGCATGAATTAGCAATACAGATACGAATTCAGAATTTGATTCTAGCAGGACACGCAGAATACGGTTCTAAAATGATTTAAACTTCGTGGACTTATAAAACACCAAAATTTGAATTCCATCTAGCAAATTAACAAAGTTTCGATGAGAGTGGGCAGACTTAAAATGAAACACTAAGTAGGTATAAACTAAATTAAAAAACCGCTGCCCAAGGAATCACTACTTCCACATCCGGATTTTCTATCCAAGTCACACAACGAAAAAATTTTGTATGTGGAAATAATTGTTTATGGAACTTTAATAATATAATATTTGAAATACTCTATCCCAAAAACCCATAAAACCATACCATAGTGGGGCGGGGGTGGTAGTGGGGGTGGACGAAGTAAAAAAATATTTTGAGGTTTCTGGTTCTTGTACACACACTAAATCACATTTTTTTTTCATCCCCTTTAATAATGGGGTGGGGGTGGCTAATGTCAAAATTTTTTTTGAGACCTTAGCTTCTCTTATATATACTAAATACCAATTTTATGGACTCTTACCTGCTTGATTTACCTATTTACCCCAAATTTACCCCAAGCCATTTCTTTTAAAATGAATAAAGAGAATCTATTTTTCAACAAATAAATCTTTTATATTACCAAAAAATAACTCAATGAAACTTAAAAATCACTGACGAAAGATTTATATTTTATACCCCGCTCCAACAGAAAATGAATTTTGAATAAGTTATGTTTCCTCATATTGAATTTTTTGATACTGTTTTTTATCGAAAAAAATTATTTCATCAAAGTCGGCTGACGTTTTATACATAGTGTATGATTTTACATTCTGAACAACTTTTCTCCTTTTTTTTTTCATTTTGAAAAATAAAGGTGTACTCATATTATTTCTTAAATATTTGTTTGCAAATCACCCTGTATACTTAAAATTATATTCTCATATACAGCACAGTTACGTAATTATATATGTAACTATATATATTATGCAATGAGAATAATTTTAGGTATACAGGGGATTTTGAAAAAAATATTAAAGAAATAATCACTTTTATTTTGTAAAATCACACACTACGTATAAAATGTCAGCCAACTTTGATGAACAACAATCAAAAATTCAATATGAGGAAACATAATTTATTCAAAAATTCATCATTTTTTATTGGATCCGGATATAAAATATAAGTCTTTAATCAGTGATTTTAAAATTTCAATGGAGTTATTTTTTCGTAATATAAAAGTAGATTTATTTGTTGTAAAATAGATTATATTTATTTATTTTAAAAGAAATTGGGCGGTAACATTCAAGTTGTTATAATATATATTTTTTGTACACAATATGATCATAACTACATCACAAATGGGTGGTGCTGATATGGCTGAAAAATGGAAAATAAGTAAGTCACTTTTGACGACGTGGCTGAGTGCGGCCGTTTAGCGTCACTGTGACGGCATTACCACGTGGTTGCAAACAAGAATGACGACGTCACTGTTGCAAAATCACATCATTATGATGTTAAAATGATGTGGTTTGGTTTGCTGGGAAGGGTCGAGATTTTCTCGACCTCTTTTATCTGGTTAGTCTTCACAGATTTTTTGAGCCTGCATCAAAATGTAAACGTTTGAATGTGTGAATTTCATTCTAACACATATTCGATTTTAATGACCAAAAATACGTGCTGGTATAATGACTTGCTCATTTAAATTTTTTTTATTTTACCTGTACATGCATTTTTGACAATTTTTTAGGTGTTTTTTGAGATTTTTCTGAGGTTATCTCAAAATCCTGATATGATAAGAAAATTCTGATCTAAGATTAGGTTTCAGCGCACCCCAAAATACGTATAACAACATGGGTCGACTTATTTAATCCTCCAGTTTACTTCTTACCCGGTTCTAAGCTGTTTTTTTGAGCTTACATGAAAAAAAATATTGACGATGGAACGCCCCGTATCTAGGTCGTGTAATTGCAAAATATTTTCCTAAATTTTAAATAGAATTCACTTATTTCCAAATTTTCAAACAATTCTAATCAAAATTAAATATTTCAAGATAACTATTAAACATATTTGATGCATAATTTCCTTAAATACAAAAATATTATTTTATTATAATACTTACTTTTTAAAGCATTTTACTAGGGTTGAAAACAACGTTGAAGGTCGAGCTTCGCAGGCAGTGTATCGCTCGAGGAACGAGGAATGTGTTACGTAAACAAACACTTCAGAAACGCAAGCGATTCTAGGCCATATTTCTAATGCAGTTAAGCCCGAAATTTTCTTGTAAAATAGCGTAAACCACGACCCGATCAAAATTCACTCCTTTTTTAAATATTTCAATCACTCTCGCGTGTCACGTAGTTTTGTTTCTTTATTGCATCGCGTATAAAAACCATAAAAAACAGACCAAAATTATCATCATAGTTCACCCAGACACCGAAGCGAGCAGACCACCTAGTATTGTGCAGTACAGTGTTGCCAACAGAGCTTTCTAAAATTCTCCGCCTACTGCCTTAAAATTCTCCGCAAATCGAAGAAATTCTCCGTCAAAAATAAGATATCAAAATTTTCTCTACAACAAAAAATATATTGATCTTTATTTGCTTCTCATATGTAATCCATTAGTCTATTACTAATTTGCCAAATTGATATTTTAATTCATCAGTAATGAATTAATAAAACCTGGTTGTGATGAATCAGCACAACCAGGTTTGGAGCACACTTGAGATTAGTGAACTCTATATACGTAGTGGAATGAGTATGAACAATTAGGAACCTATTGTTCCCTTTCAAAGAAACTTTAGAGATAAGCTAAATTTGGAGACACTCTGACTTCCTCTCACTTGTAAACTAATTATTAAGGAAACCGAGACAGGTAACCGGTAACCTTCAAATATGGCTTTCTCTCTCTTCTTCCAGCTCCAGCCTATCGGTCCTCACTCCAATATATTAGGTCATTTCCTTTGTTTTTGAGCGTAGTGTGTTTTACACTACACTCAAAGTCAGCTGAAAATCCAGTGTACATGAGTGTGATAAAAGCAATGGGTTGGAGAAGTGTAATTGAAATTGAAATTTTACTAATTTATTTTTTTCGAAAGCTTTTTGGAAGAATTCCTCAGTGAATTGATCATCTAAGAAAAATTGTTAGATTAGGTAAATAATACATTCCTATACGGTATTTTTTATAGTTACCATTTCTTAGAAGATTAATTACTTGTGGGTCATCTTCCAACTTGCAATTTCGAACTGAATTTCTTCAATTTTCCTACACCAATACACAAAAAATAATTCACCTAAAAGTCCAGAAACTACCCTATTAATTCAAATATGTCTATTGCTCATGTCCAATGCAATTCACACCTGCCTTCGACCAGGTGGAGATAAGCTACACCAGTGCTGACCAGTGGACCTTACACTGGGCAAAGGAATGGTAAAGTGTAGTGTATGTAACACCATATCTTTGAAAAGAAACAACTTTGGGTAATTCAGTGTAATTCAGTGCTACACTTCGAATACAAAGGAAAGGACCTAGTATCGAGCTCACTACTTGAGATCATATTGGTCGACAACCGGCCTCTGTTGACCCCGAATACGCACATATCGCCATCTGTTATCATTTACATAAACTCGTAAACTGCAAGAAAACAGAGAGGTACATTATTTTGTTATTTGTTATAATAAAGAAATAATTATAAATTCTGTCACCCTATATTCTCCGCCAATTCTCCGTCAAAAAGGCATTCTCCGCCAAATTCTCCGCAGGCAGTCAAATTCTCCGAAAAGCGGAGAATTCTCCGGCAATTGGCAACACTGGTGCAGTAGTTCAGTAGTGAGTGAACAGTGAAGTGGCAGCCCCACAGCGAGTGAGAAGTGTAGCGTTCACCGAGCGCTACAGTAGAAGAGGAGAAATATTAGACGTCTTTATTAAGACGCTAATATATAAAAGATAAATAAAGTCTCCCTGATTGGAGACACCATTTTTATCGCCCTTCCCTTTCCTATCCCAAATATTACTAATACACATTTCATTACAGGAAGTCAGGACGATACTGTGGAGGACAGTATGCACGAACCCGGGGACAGCTTCAGACCGATGGACCAGTCGGATGACAGAGATGGTCTTATCAGGAGCCTCATGGCTGAAAACGCCGCGCTAAAAGCACAAATAGCTGAAATGAGCCAAAGGATGGCTCAACTGAGCCGAAGCCCAGGCCCAACCGCAGGTCCAGCCCCAGGCCCCTGTGGTGCAATCCGCACCAAAAGAGGCCCCCAAGAGGAAAGCCGACACGGACAGTGACGACGAATTCACCCTTGTCACCAGGACAAGGGCGAAAAAGACGGCCCCTGAATCCCAGGTGCAACACAGCACCAGTCAGGATGCCCCAACAACCAGCCAGGCCGGCCAGTAGGCCGCCAGCCAGCAACTCCCCAGGGAGAAGGCCCCCCAAGATCCCACCACTGATCCTCCGCAAGGCGGAGACATGGTCGGCTGTCCGGCAGAGGCTTGACGAAACCGGAGTCAAATTTGTCAAAGCCAGGACCGTGCGAGAGGGGATCGCCATCGAGCCCCAAACGCCCGATGATTACAGGCGAATGACGAAGATGTTCGCGCAGGAAAAGCGCGAATATCATACATACGCCCTGCCGGAGGACAGATTACTGAGGATAGTAATCAGAGGCATCCCCAGCGGAGTGACCAGCGAGGAGGTCAAAGAGGACCTTCAAACCCAGGGCTTCTCCCCAGTCACGGTCCACCGGATGACATCCAGGAGGACCAAACAGGAGATTCCCCTGATGCTGGTTCAGGTCCCCCTCAGTGAGAAGAAAAATCCTATCGGTGAACCGCTGCTGTTCACTGGCAGTCCGAACTGAGAGGCAGAGAGCCGCCCTGGAAATAGCGCAGCGCCACCGCTGCCAGCGATTCGGCCATGCCCAGGGAAGATGCACCGCACAGGCAAAATGTGAGAAGTGCGCCGAACCACATCACTCAGGGGACTGCGTGAAGCCAAAGACTGTGCCGGCGAAGTGTGCCAACTGCCAGGGGCACACCCAGCCAGCTACAGAGGGTGCCCAAAGTGTGCCAAAAAGACGGCGGCGAAGAAACCAGCCCCCGCAGCCAAGCCGACCCAAACCGGTGCTGCCACAAGGAGGGCAACACCAACCACCGGAGGCCTGAGCTACGCCAGGGTAGCACAGGGGAAGGCAGGGCAGCCCACCGGCCCAGCCCACAGGCAGCAGGCACCCTTTGAGGCCCAAAACCTCACCGCGGTGCTTGCACAGATGCAACAAATGTGCTCAGCAATGAGCGCATTCTTTGTACAAATGCCAGTGACAACAACCCACTAATGGCTTTTCAGGTGAAACCAGGGTTCCTGCAGATCGCCTCATGGAATGTCAACGGACTGCGAGAACGCAAACTCAAGGTGGAGGAGCTTCTCGCCAGGTGTAACATAGATGTGCTGGCACTGTAGGAAACGAAGCTGCGACAGGACCAGGCTATTCACTTCCCAGGCTACCACACATACAGGAAGGACTGGCAGGGCAGAAGAGCAATGAGAAGAGTAGTCCTGCTAGTTAAGACGAGCATCGCACACCATCCGATCCTGTTCCCGGAGATGGAGAACCTGGAGGCCACAGCCGTAGTAGTGTCCACGGCACGAAATGGCGACATCAGGGTGGTCTCCTGCTACCAGCCACCTCAAGTCATGCTGCGAGATGCAGACCTGGAGGCCGTCCTACTCCCGAGGACCCAGATGGTTGCCATCGGCGACTTCAACGCCAAGTCCCCGGAATGACACAGTAGGATAACAAGCACTCGAGGACGAGAGCTAGTGCGATTCCTGGGACAACACGATGGCAACCTGCTGATCCTTGGGCCGGACGGACCGACCCATGACAATGGTAGACACAAGCCGAACGTCTTGGACATTGCGATGCTGAAGGAGATGACTCTTGAAGCCGAAATCACCGCCATGATGGATGGTTCCACCGAGCACAACCCAATTCTCCTAGAACTAGGAGAAAAGGTCGGTGAGAATGTTGTAGAACTCTCCAAAATCGTCCTAAGTTGAAGACATAATCAAAATTCGACTTAGGCAAAAATTTCATTTAAAGACATTTTTGGGAGTCTGCAGAGGCGCAGATCAGTCCACAAGGACCGTTTTGGGTTCTATAAGGCGTTGGAAATGACCAGGTGAAAATTCGAAGAAACATCGAATTTTCACTTAGGAAAAATGTTTTTGGTTCAGAATATCAGAGTAGAAGTATATAATGACAAAGATTTATGAATAATATACTTTTTCAAAGGTACCATAAATTGGACTTTGAAAAATAATATTTTTGGAAGGGCGTCAAAATTTGGCCTGAAAATCGATTTTTCAAAAGTACGCCAAAATTCCACCCGCGGATTAACTTTTCAAAAGTACCTTGAAATTTGGCTTGAAAATCGATTTTTCAAAAGTACGCCAAAATTCCACCCGCGGATTAACTTTTCAAAAGTACCTTGAAATTTGGCTTGAAAATCGATTTTTCAAAAGTACGCCAAAATTTCACCCGCAGATTAGTTTTTCAAAAGTACCTTGAAATTTGGCTCGAAAATCGATTTTTCAAAAGTACGCTGAAATTGGTCTTAAAATGGATTTTTCAAAAGTACCACGAAGTCAGTTTAAAAAGTACCACGAAAATATACTTTAAATTATTTTTTATTTTTTATTCCTCAACCAAAGACATTGACCTTTGAGGTACGATCATTGAAAGCACAATTCTAAAGTATGAGCATAAAATTTTAACGATGCACTGCATCCAAAAGGCAAAATAGAAGATTTTGTCAAAGCCGGCGTAGTGCCGATAAGCAAAAATTGATAAAAATCAATGCACATGTACAAGGCCGGTTTCTCGCATGGAAGGAGTTTGGATTGACCCAGCGGCTCGCAATTTGGTCGAGCGCGTTGAGTAGTCCAGACAAAGCGATGGTAGAAAAGCCACTAACGGGGCTTTTCAAATGACAAAGTTATAGAGGAAAACGCCTTGTGCATAAAAATCCAAAAATTCAATTTTGCCTAATAGTCGCTCGAAGGTGAGACGCTGCCAAATCGATATTATTAATCGACTGTGATAAGGGTTAGTAAGTCGTGGACTGATCGAACGCCACTCAACTTATGCAGTAATAAGTCCTCTGAATGTGTTTGAGTACGTGAATTTCCACGATACAAGAACTTTAAAGCTAGGTAGTCTCTAGCGAAACTAAATTCATTTGGTAAAACTTTTTTAAGTTAATTTCAGTCAGCCTTAATTATTCATTTACCCAGAGTCTGAAATGATTCTAAAAGCTCGCATTTTGATTCTGAGAAGGTACGTATGAATCTTTTCTACCTAATCGATCGTTAGCGCGAGCGCTCTCGCTTGTATGGTCTGAAAGTCACTACCTTGATTGGGGAAGGCACGATTCTTTCTTGAGAATTTTGTATAACCAATTCTGTTAAATAAACGGATTCTTTGAACTAATGTTTCTTAATTGATCTTGAGGCCTGTTGACGGTCTATAATCCCTGGAACTTTCGTATAGAAAACCGGATGTGTCGAGTTAATTCGCATTAACGTTCGACCTTCTGGTTGTTGTACGGAGGTTCGATAGGGATTTTTTTATGCGTTTTTTGAGAAATATATTCCGTTATTAATGGACCAAAACGCGATTTTCGCGTACCAAAACTAATCCCTCCGCAGAGAAATTCTTCGGTTGGGATTTTTTTATGCAAAAATTCAGGAAATTAAGAGGTGCCTAAACCCCTAACGAGGGAATTCGGGTCCAGAGAGAGTGTAGTTTCCGATCTGTGGTAGTGCAGCCTTGGTCCCGCTTTTCGGCTACCGAAGTCATCTTATCTCGAACCCGCCTGGGAGGTAGAAGAACGGGGTAATACGCGACTGGCGCCCCCTGAGAAATAAATTGGTGTCGCGTCATTTTGACGCCCGGTAGTGCGTTCTTCTACATGGCGCCCAACGTGGGGCGTTGTTAGTCAGCAGGGCTTTCTGGAAAGGATATGGATGAATCAACGCCTTTCCAGTTTTACGACGAGCCGACATCTGTGATGGACAACGTCTCTAGAGGGTTAGAGAGGCCGTGCGCGGAGGATGTACTGGGTAGTTCGGGGGTTGGCCCGAGTACCACTGAAGGAGTCATACAGCCCTCCTCAGAACAAGTGTTCGCCCAAATGGCAGCAGGTCTTGCCAAAGCTCTAAGCGAAGCCACGCACGAGCATAAGTATCGGTCGAAGCATCCAAATGCGGAATTTCATGGCTTCGAACACGAAGACCCTGAAACCTTCATTTATCAAATGGAGGAATTTTTCGTCCGAGTACGAATTACGCAGGATAACGACCGACTATATAAAATATCAGAACAGCTCAAAGATGATGCTAAGAAATGGTTCGAACAATATCGAACCCTAATTACCACGTATCCTCTATTCCTCGAGCGGTTCAGAAGCCGTTATGATTCAGGTGAAGTACTCACCGAAGCAGTAGCTAATTTATATGGCAAGAAACAAGATGCCGAGGAAAATACGTCAGTATTTATTTCAAGGAAGGTATGCCTCTTCAAGAGGATCGATCCGTTTAAGCCGGAGGCGATGAAGGCGGCTACCATCTTCAATCAGTTGAGACCTGATATGAAAATGCTCCTAAAGAGTGCCGTCATACTAGATACAAATACACTAGTGACGATGACCGAACAAATGGCCAAAATCATGGATGAGAATAAAGAATTCGAGATTCTGCAAAATGCAAAGAAAAGCAAAGACCGAGAAGCGTCCACCTCTACCGCTTCAGCTCAAGGGAATCAGCAATCGAGCAGTAACTGGAGAACGGAACCCTCCGCATTAGCGAAGCCGTCCTCCAGTTCCTTTGGTGCATCTAGGACACCATTCAATGGATCTCAAAGAAGAGATAATCCGCCAGCACCAAGGGTGCATTTTGCAAATAATATTTCCTCGCTGCCTAGAGGGGATATACCGAGAAGGGGTACTGGAGACGTAAGGAACTCCCGAGTCCCGTATCGCCCTTGCAGATATTGCCCAACAGAGCAGTGGCATTTTCATGCGGAATGCCCAAACAATCCCTATCGTAATATGAATACGGGAAACCAAGCGGGGGTCAGAGGCGATGGCCCAGGCCGAACTGTACCAGCCCCGCCTACCAGGCCCCAGCAGGCTCGAAGCGACCCTCGAGGAAGCTCCGAAGCAAGAAGTTTAAATTAAAAAACTTCGATGACCTTCCTGACCTTAATTACCTGTTTAAGGATCAAGAAGTCAACCTATCTCCCCACCGATTCACTCCATTAGAATCTATCAATCAAACCAACGACGCTTTCCCTCTGCCTCGCATTAAGATTATAATTAATAATCGAGCGGTTAACGCTTTATTGGATACAGGTTCGACAAGGAATATTATCCAACCGAAATTTTTGAACGACATTGATCAACTTACAGCTCCCCAAACTTTTGTTATGGCTTGTGGCGATGGTTTAGTAGAATCCCTCGGGACTACGACCATAAACGTTAATGTACTAGATGTACCCTTTCAGACCACGTTTCAGGTCATTCAAAATTTAAATGAAGAGCTCATTCTGGGAGCCCCGTTTTTATATGCTCACAATGTCGTATTCGATTATCAACGTAAATGTGTCTACGTCGGCACCGAAGAGCGAATAACCGTCTTCTGGAATCAAGCGGCACATCAAGCAAGGAAGCAATGCCGGCTTCCCGAAGAACTGATCATCGGAAACGATAATTTAAAACCTCTATTCGAGGAATTCGCTGAATTGTTCACCGCGGTGCCTACCCAAGCTACCACGGTGACAACGAAACATAAAATAAAAGTTAAAGACGACCGCCCGTTCAATATCAAACCCTACCCCATGTCTCCTTCTAAGAAAAAAGTTATGTACGATCAAATTGAAGAGATGCTGAAAGCCGGGGTCATAGAACCGAGTACCGCTCAGTACAGTTCGCCTCCTATTATAATTGAAAGGCCCGGCAAGAAGCCTCGCTTCTGCATTGATTATCGTCATTTAAATGAAGTAACGGAAGACGAAGCATCCGTCTTACCAAAGATATACGAGAGTATAAAGGATCTAGGAAACGCCAACTTATTTACGGTGTTGGACCTCAAGAGCGGATATTGGCAAATCCCTCTTGAGGAGTCGTCAAAAAACTATTCTACGTTTACAACATTAGATGGAGCATCTTACCGATTTAACGTGATGCCTTTCGGATTGAAGACCGCTCCATGTACATTCCAAAAATTTATGGCAAGAGACGTATTGACCGGCTACTTGCATCATTTCTGCAAAGTATATCTCGATGATATTATCATCTACAGTGAAAATATAGAACAGCATGTAAACCATCTGAGAGCCGTCTTTGAACGCCTGCGTTTGCATAATTTAAAGGTGTCACCGGAAAAATGTGTGGTAGCCACGTCAAGCATAACCTATCTCGGGCATCAAATAAATGCCAACACCACTCAACCATTAGAAAAACACATATTACAGATACAAAATTATCCGGCCCCTACGACGAGGCGCCAGCTTCAGAGTTTCCTTGGTTTATGTAATTGGGTACGTGAATATATCCCTAATGTTGCAATAATTACAAAGCCCTTGACCCGACTACTCTCGAAAGACTGGCGCTTCAAGTGGAATCCGGAAGCCCAAGAAGCTTTTATTTTACTAAAAGAAGTATTGAATAAACCTCTAGGACTGCACCGGCCAGATTTCAATAAAATGTTCATACTGCAGACGGACGCATCCTTAATAGGATTATCTGCAGTATTATATCAATTGGGGGATAATGACCAAAAGCACATCGTCTCTTATGCTAGTAATACGTTATCTCCGACGGAGAGAAAATACCATATTAATGAATTGGAATGTTTGAGCGTCGTTAATTATATAAGGAAATACAAAATATATCTGGCAGACCGTCCATTTATAGTCAAAACCGACAATCGAGCTTTACTATGGTTAAATAAGCATAAGGACGAGAAAACGAAATTTACACGTTGGTCATTATTACTTCAGGAATACAGCTTCACCATAGAACATTGTCCCGGCAAGGAAAATATATTGGCTGACTATCTTAGCAGGAATCCTCAAGGCCCAAACGTCGAAGCAGACGACGAAGAGGAGAGAATGTACCCACCAAAATTCTCGTACAAGGAACGAATATCAGTAATTACCACATTGGAATTAAACGATCAGGTCAGAGAAGCGCAATCGCACTCCAGAGATATCCAAGACCAAATTGAACGATGGAATACTCTAGTGCGACAAGCAGATAAAACCGAGGCAGAGGTGAAATTCGTCAATACAAGACAAGTGATAGGCGGCACACTTTGGACGAGAGGCGAAAATGTTATAGAAAAATTATACGTACCAAAACGTATGGTCATGAGAGTAATATCTCATTTTCACGACCGACCGGAAGTAGGTCACCCCGGCCGCGATGAAACTGTTAGAATCATCTCGGGCCGCTATTATTTTAATAATTTGTCGAGACTAGTTAACAAATATTTAAATGAGTGCATTATTTGTAATTCCGTAAAAAGCAGACAATCACAACCGAAGGCTCCTCTCAGAAGCCATGCTCCATCGCATCCGTTCGAAGTTCTAAGCGTCGATGTAATCGGACCGCTTCAGCGAACCAAAGATGCAGATAACCGATATATATTAATGGTAGAGGATGTATTTAGTAAGTGGGTCGAAGCTGTTGTAGAACTCTCCAAAATCGTCCTAAGTTGAAGACATAATCAAAATTCGACTTAGGCAAAAATTTCATTTAAAGACATTTTTGGGAGTCTGCAGAGGCGCAGATCAGTCCACAAGGACCGTTTTGGGTTCTATAAGGCGTTGGAAATGACCAGGTGAAAATTCGAAGAAACATCGAATTTTCACTTAGGAAAAATGTTTTTGGTTCAGAATATCAGAGTAGAAGTATATAATGACAAAGATTTATGAATAATATACTTTTTCAAAGGTACCATAAATTGGACTTTGAAAAATAATATTTTTGGAAGGGCGTCAAAATTTGGCCTGAAAATCGATTTTTCAAAAGTACGCCAAAATTCCACCCGCGGATTAACTTTTCAAAAGTACCTTGAAATTTGGCTTGAAAATCGATTTTTCAAAAGTACGCCAAAATTCCACCCGCGGATTAACTTTTCAAAAGTACCTTGAAATTTGGCTTGAAAATCGATTTTTCAAAAGTACGCCAAAATTTCACCCGCAGATTAGTTTTTCAAAAGTACCTTGAAATTTGGCTCGAAAATCGATTTTTCAAAAGTACGCTGAAATTGGTCTTAAAATGGATTTTTCAAAAGTACCACGAAGTCAGTTTAAAAAGTACCACGAAAATATACTTTAAATTATTTTTTATTTTTTATTCCTCAACCAAAGACATTGACCTTTGAGGTACGATCATTGAAAGCACAATTCTAAAGTATGAGCATAAAATTTTAACGATGCACTGCATCCAAAAGGCAAAATAGAAGATTTTGTCAAAGCCGGCGTAGTGCCGATAAGCAAAAATTGATAAAAATCAATGCACATGTACAAGGCCGGTTTCTCGCATGGAAGGAGTTTGGATTGACCCAGCGGCTCGCAATTTGGTCGAGCGCGTTGAGTAGTCCAGACAAAGCGATGGTAGAAAAGCCACTAACGGGGCTTTTCAAATGACAAAGTTATAGAGGAAAACGCCTTGTGCATAAAAATCCAAAAATTCAATTTTGCCTAATAGTCGCTCGAAGGTGAGACGCTGCCAAATCGATATTATTAATCGACTGTGATAAGGGTTAGTAAGTCGTGGACTGATCGAACGCCACTCAACTTATGCAGTAATAAGTCCTCTGAATGTGTTTGAGTACGTGAATTTCCACGATACAAGAACTTTAAAGCTAGGTAGTCTCTAGCGAAACTAAATTCATTTAGTAAAACTTTTTTAAGTTAATTTCAGTCAGCCTTAATTATTCATTTACCCAGAGTCTGAAATGATTCTAAAAGCTCGCATTTTGATTCTGAGAAGGTACGTATGAATCTTTTCTACCTAATCGATCGTTAGCGCGAGCGCTCTCGCTTGTATGGTCTGAAAGTCACTACCTTGATTGGGGAAGGCACGATTCTTTCTTGAGAATTTTGTATAACCAATTCTGTTAAATAAACGGATTCTTTGAACTAATGTTTCTTAATTGATCTTGAGGCCTGTTGACGGTCTATAATCCCTGGAACTTTCGTATAGAAAACCGGATGTGTCGAGTTAATTCGCATTAACGTTCGACCTTCTGGTTGTTGTACGGAGGTTCGATAGGGATTTTTTTATGCGTTTTTTGAGAAATATATTCCGTTATTAATGGACCAAAACGCGATTTTCGCGTACCAAAACTAATCCCTCCGCAGAGAAATTCTTCGGTTGGGATTTTTTTATGCAAAAATTCAGGAAATTAAGAGGTGCCTAAACCCCTAACGAGGGAATTCGGGTCCAGAGAGAGCGTAGTTTCCGATCTGTGGTAGTGCAGCCTTGGTCCCGCTTTTCGGCTACCGAAGTCATCTTATCTCGAACCCGCCTGGGAGGTAGAAGAACGGGGTAATACGCGACTGGCGCCCCCTGAGAAATAAATTGGTGTCGCGTCATTTTGACGCCCGGTAGTGCGTTCTTCTACATGGCGCCCAACGTGGGGCGTTGTTAGTCAGCAGGGCTTTCTGGAAAGGATATGGATGAATCAACGCCTTTCCAGTTTTACGACGAGCCGACATCTGTGATGGACAACGTCTCTAGAGGGTTAGAGAGGCCGTGCGCGGAGGATGTACTGGGTAGTTCGGGGGTTGGCCCGAGTACCACTGAAGGAGTCATACAGCCCTCCTCAGAACAAGTGTTCGCCCAAATGGCAGCAGGTCTTGCCAAAGCTCTAAGCGAAGCCACGCACGAGCATAAGTATCGGTCGAAGCATCCAAATGCGGAATTTCATGGCTTCGAACACGAAGACCCTGAAACCTTCATTTATCAAATGGAGGAATTTTTCGTCCGAGTACGAATTACGCAGGATAACGACCGACTATATAAAATATCAGAACAGCTCAAAGATGATGCTAAGAAATGGTTCGAACAATATCGAACCCTAATTACCACGTATCCTCTATTCCTCGAGCGGTTCAGAAGCCGTTATGATTCAGGTGAAGTACTCACCGAAGCAGTAGCTAATTTATATGGCAAGAAACAAGATGCCGAGGAAAATACGTCAGTATTTATTTCAAGGAAGGTATGCCTCTTCAAGAGGATCGATCCGTTTAAGCCGGAGGCGATGAAGGCGGCTACCATCTTCAATCAATTGAGACCTGATATGAAAATGCTCCTAAAGAGTGCCGTCATACCAGATACAAATACACTAGTGACGATGACCGAACAAATGGCTAAAATCATGGATGAGAATAAAGAATTCGAGATTCTGCAAAATGCAAAGAAAAGCAAAGACCGAGAAGCGTCCACCTCTACCGCTTCAGCTCAAGGGAATCAGCAATCGAGCAGTAACTGGAGAACGGAACCCTCCGCCTTAACGAAGCCGTCCTCCAGTTCCTTTGGTGCATCTAGGACACCATTCAATGGATCTCAAAGAAGAGATAATCCGCCAGCACCAAGGGTGCATTTTGCAAATAGTATTTCCTCGCTGCCTAGAGGGGATATACCGAGAAGGGGTACTGGAGACGTAAGGAACTCCCGAGTCCCGTATCGCCCTTGCAGATATTGCCCAACGGAGCAGTGGCATTTTCATGCAGAATGCCCAAACAATCCCTATCGTAATATGAATACGGGAAACCAAGCGGGGGTCAGAGGCGATGGCCCAGGCCGAACTGTACCAGCCCCGCCTACCAGGCCCCAGCAGGCTCGAAGCGACCCTCGGGGAAGCTCCGAAGCAAGAAGTTTAAATTAAAAAACTTCGATGACCTTCCTGACCTTAATTACCTGTTTAAGGATCAAGAAGTCAACCTATCTCCCCACCGATTCACTCCATTAGAATCTATCAATCAAACCAACGACGCTTTCCCTCTGCCTCGCATTAAGATTATAATTAATAATCGAGCGGTTAACGCTTTATTGGATACAGGTTCGACAAGGAATATTATCCAACCGAAATTTTTGAACGACATTGATCAACTTACAGCTCCCCAAACTTTTGTTATGGCTTGTGGCGATGGTTTAGTAGAATCCCTCGGGACTACGACCATAAACGTTAATGTACTAGATGTACCCTTTCAGACCACGTTTCAGGTCATTCAAAATTTAAATGAAGAGCTCATTCTGGGAGCCCCGTTTTTATATGCTCACAATGTCGTATTCGATTATCAACGTAAATGTGTCTACGTCGGCACTGAAGAGCGAATAACCGTCTTCTGGAATCAAGCAGCACATCAAGCAAGGAAGCAATGCCGGCTTCCCGAAGAACTGATCATCGGAAACGATAATTTAAAACCTCTATTCGAGGAATTCGCTGAATTGTTCACCGCGGTGCCTACCCAAGCTACCACGGTGACAACGAAACATAAAATAAAAGTTAAAGACGACCGCCCGTTCAATATCAAACCCTACCCCATGTCTCCTTCTAAGAAAAAAGTTATGTACGATCAAATTGAAGAGATGCTGAAAGCCGGGGTCATAGAACCGAGTACCGCTCAGTACAGTTCGCCTCCTATTATAATTGAAAGGCCCGGCAAGAAGCCTCGCTTCTGCATTGATTATCGTCACTTAAATGAAGTAACGGAAGACGAAGCATCCGTCTTACCAAAGATATACGAGAGTATAAAGGATCTAGGAAACGCCAACTTATTTACGGTGTTAGACCTCAAGAGCGGATATTGGCAAATCCCTCTTGAGGAGTCGTCAAAAAACTATTCTACGTTTACAACATTAGATGGAGCATCTTACCGATTTAACGTGATGCCTTTCGGATTGAAGACCGCTCCATGTACATTCCAAAAATTTATGGCAAGAGACGTATTGACCGGCTACTTGCATCATTTCTGCAAAGTATATCTCGATGATATTATCATCTACAGTGAAAATATAGAACAGCATGTAAACCATCTGAGAGCCGTCCTTGAACGCCTGCGTTTGCATAATTTAAAGGTGTCACCGGAAAAATGTGTAGTAGCCACGTCAAGCATAACCTATCTCGGGCATCAAATAAATGCCAACACCACTCAACCATTAGAAAAACACATATTACAGATACAAAATTATCCGGCCCCTACGACGAGGCGCCAGCTTCAGAGTTTCCTTGGTCTGTGTAATTGGGTACGTGAATATATCCCTAATGTTGCAATAATTACAAAGCCCTTGACCCGACTACTCTCGAAAGACTGGCGCTTCAAGTGGAATCCGGAAGCCCAAGAAGCTTTTATTTTACTAAAAGAAGTATTGAATAAACCTCTAGGACTGCACCGGCCAGATTTCAATAAAATGTTCATACTGCAGACGGACGCATCCTTAATAGGATTATCTGCAGTATTATATCAATTGGGGGATAATGACCAGAAGCACATCGTCTCTTATGCTAGTAATACGTTATCTCCGACGGAGAGAAAATACCATATTAATGAATTGGAATGTTTGAGCGTCGTTAATTATATAAGGAAATACAAAATATATTTGGCAGACCGTCCATTTATAGTCAAAACCGACAATCGAGCTTTACTATGGTTAAATAAGCATAAGGACGAGAAAACGAAATTTACACGTTGGTCATTATTACTTCAGGAATACAGCTTCACCATAGAACATTGTCCCGGCAAGGAAAATATATTGGCAGACTATTTGAGCAGAAATCCTCAAGGCCCAAACGTCGAAGCAGACGACGAAGAGGAGAGAATGTACCCACCAAAATTCTCGTACAAGGAACGAATATCAGTGATTACCACATTGGAATTAAACGATCAGGTCAGAGAAGCGCAAACGCACTCCAGAGATATCCAAGACCAAATCGAACGATGGAATACTCTAGTGCGACAAGCAGATAAAACCGAGGCAGAGGTGAAATTCGTCAATACAAGACAAGTGATAGGCGGCACACTTTGGACGAGAGGCGAAAATGTTATAGAAAAATTATACGTACCAAAACGTATGGTCATGAGAGTAATATCTCATTTTCACGACCGACCGGAAGTAGGTCACCCCGGCCGCGATGAAACTGTTAGAATCATCTCGGGCCGCTATTATTTTAATAATTTGTCGAGACTAGTTAACAAATATTTAAATGAGTGCATTATTTGTAATTCCGTAAAAAGCAGACAATCACAACCGAAGGCTCCTCTCAGAAGCCATGCTCCATCGCATCCGTTCGAAGTTCTAAGCGTCGATGTAATCGGACCGCTTCAGCGAACCAAAGATGCAGATAACCGATATATATTAATGGTAGAGGATGTATTTAGTAAGTGGGTCGAAGCCAAGGCGTTCACCCAAGTCAGTGGAAAAACAATAGCACAATTTATCGAAGAGGAACTAGTGGCGAGATATGGCGTTCCGAGGGTCATCATTTCCGACCAGGGAGGCCACTTCAATTCCGGCTTTTACGATACGTTCTGTACACGTAACAATATTGAAAGATTCTTCACAGCAGCTTACCACCAACAGGCCAATCCAATAGAAAGGAGGGTGCAAGAAGCTAAGAAGATCTTAAAAACCTTATTATATGGTTCACCCAACGACGAGTGGGATCGACATGTTAGTCAGATGGCATATATCTTGAGAACAAGAAAAAACGCCGCTACGGGGCATACGCCCAGTTTCGTAGTACTCGGCTATGAATTACCACAGATTGGTGATTGGAATATGTTCGCTTATAGACAAGAGCGTCGTAATCAAGCGGACGTTCCCCGCCTTGAAAGAGTCAAGGAGATTCGTAAAAATCAAACAAATTACCAATGGCGTTACGCGCCCAAAGTGGCGGTAACGCCGATCGTATATAAAGTGGGAGATATGGTAATGACTAAAAGGATCAGGAAGGATCATACCTTCACACCATCGTGGAGTGGGCCACACAAGGTTTTAAAGAGATTGTCTAATGAAGTTTACCTCATTCACAAGGGGGTAACTTCGACGAGGTTACATGTCGATGCCATCAGGCCGGCACCTAAGGGAGACCCCGATGTTGAATTGGAATTGTCTGAAGAATCAGAAGATAGTCCGGATGAAACTCATCTTAGTGACGACGCTTCCTCATCAGACAATGAGATCGCGCCCAGGTCAGAGCGACGTAGCGATACCACACTAGTTCAAATCAATGTTCCCGCAAGTGCTCAAGATGAGCCGGATGTAATAAGTCGAGATCCCGAAGATGCTCGAGATGAGCCAGATATAGAAGAGTCACCTCTAGATATTTCTGAGGTCGACCACGGCTAATAGCCGTTTTCGCTTTTTTTTATATAATTTCTCAAAATTCTAAGTGGCGGTTTTGACCTATATGCGGTCAAATCGAAAATTTAAAGTCTACTCCATGAGCAGACATGGAAAGACGGCGAACCCGACGCAAGAGCGCGATCCGGTAAGCCTAGCTTCTCAAGAGCGAGAGCCGCCAAGTTCGAGTAATGGACGTAGGCATAAGTACGAATCAGTACGAGTTTCGGAAGCTGTTTTTTTTTTCTTATGCAAGAAGACAACTTCAATTTTAATCATTTTAAGTCAACAAAATTAACGTATACCCCAAATGGAAACTACGAGTTTCAGAAGCCGTTCTTCGCTCAAGAAGACGCTTCAATTTTTTTTTTTATACTTTTTTCACAAGTCGTGATGACCGCACGAGTATCGTAAGCCGATTTAATCTACCTTACGAAGTAGAAACTACGAGACGAGTTTCAGAAGCCGTCCTTCGCTCAAGAAGACGCTTCAATTTTTTTTTTTTTTTTATATTTTTTTTCACAAGTCGTGATGACCGCACGAGTATCGTAAGCCGATTTAATCTACCTTACGAAGGAGAAACTACGAGACGAGTTTCAGAAGCCGTTCTTCGCTCAAGAAGACGCTTCAATTTTTTTTTATACTTTTTTCACAAAGTAGTGATGACCGCACGAGTATCGTAAGCCGATTCAATCTACCTTACGAAGAACCAATTTCTAACCATTATAAGTTAACAAAATTCATGTTAGAAAAATATTTCATTAAAAAACAACACATTGTGTTTGTTAGTCGACGCGTCCCAGTCGACGACTTGCTAAAAAGTCAATCTAGTTGCAGAACTGCATTTTCCATGTGCAGAAATGGAAAGATGACCCAGCCTGTCGCAAGGGCGCGGCATGGTGAAGTCTGGAACTCAAAGGCGAGGACCGTCCAAGCTGCGGCATGGAGATATAGACAGACTCTTCTAGAAAGGGCCGAAGTTAAGCAAGAGCGAGACCAGGGCAAAAAAGCGAGTGCAACGAATTAGTGAGAGTGGACGCTAATCAAAATTGTGCTACGCTTCGCACCTCGACGCGGGTGTAATTAAGTTGATAAAAATGTTGTATCAACTTGTCGTATTGTTTAAAAAATGTAATTATTTTTAAGTTAGATAGGCGAATCAGCCGTCTGCCCCAATTAAGGCCGTTATTTTTAAAACATCTGTACCATAGGTCAGACCGTCAAATGAAGGCATACAGACATACAAGTGAATATGGAAATTAAAGGCAATCGATGAGTAGAAAAGATTCAACCAAAGGAGGGGAGTGTTGTAGAACTCTCCAAAATCGTCCTAAGTTGAAGACATAATCAAAATTCGACTTAGGCAAAAATTTCATTTAAAGACATTTTTGGGAGTCTGCAGAGGCGCAGATCAGTCCACAAGGACCGTTTTGGGTTCTATAAGGCGTTGGAAATGACCAGGTGAAAATTCGAAGAAACATCGAATTTTCACTTAGGAAAAATGTTTTTGGTTCAGAATATCAGAGTAGAAGTATATAATGACAAAGATTTATGAATAATATACTTTTTCAAAGGTACCATAAATTGGACTTTGAAAAATAATATTTTTGGAAGGGCGTCAAAATTTGGCCTGAAAATCGATTTTTCAAAAGTACGCCAAAATTCCACCCGCGGATTAACTTTTCAAAAGTACCTTGAAATTTGGCTTGAAAATCGATTTTTCAAAAGTACGCCAAAATTCCACCCGCGGATTAACTTTTCAAAAGTACCTTGAAATTTGGCTTGAAAATCGATTTTTCAAAAGTACGCCAAAATTTCACCCGCAGATTAGTTTTTCAAAAGTACCTTGAAATTTGGCTCGAAAATCGATTTTTCAAAAGTACGCTGAAATTGGTCTTAAAATGGATTTTTCAAAAGTACCACGAAGTCAGTTTAAAAAGTACCACGAAAATATACTTTAAATTATTTTTTATTTTTTATTCCTCAACCAAAGACATTGACCTTTGAGGTACGATCATTGAAAGCACAATTCTAAAGTATGAGCATAAAATTTTAACGATGCACTGCATCCAAAAGGCAAAATAGAAGATTTTGTCAAAGCCGGCGTAGTGCCGATAAGCAAAAATTGATAAAAATCAATGCACATGTACAAGGCCGGTTTCTCGCATGGAAGGAGTTTGGATTGACCCAGCGGCTCGCAATTTGGTCGAGCGCGTTGAGTAGTCCAGACAAAGCGATGGTAGAAAAGCCACTAACGGGGCTTTTCAAATGACAAAGTTATAGAGGAAAACGCCTTGTGCATAAAAATCCAAAAATTCAATTTTGCCTAATAGTCGCTCGAAGGTGAGACGCTGCCAAATCGATATTATTAATCGACTGTGATAAGGGTTAGTAAGTCGTGGACTGATCGAACGCCACTCAACTTATGCAGTAATAAGTCCTCTGAATGTGTTTGAGTACGTGAATCTCCACGATACAAGAACTTTAAAGCTAGGTAGTCTCTAGCGAAACTAAATTCATTTAGTAAAACTTTTTTAAGTTAATTTCAGTCAGCCTTAATTATTCATTTACCCAGAGTCTGAAATGATTCTAAAAGCTCGCATTTTGATTCTGAGAAGGTACGTATGAATCTTTTCTACCTAATCGATCGTTAGCGCGAGCGCTCTCGCTTGTATGGTCTGAAAGTCACTACCTTGATTGGGGAAGGCACGATTCTTTCTTGAGAATTTTGTATAACCAATTCTGTTAAATAAACGGATTCTTTGAACTAATATTTCTTAATTGATCTTGAGGCCTGTTGACGGTCTATAATCCCTGGAACTTTCGTATAGAAAACCGGATGTGTCGAGTTAATTCGCATTAACGTTCGACCTTCTGGTTGTTTTACGGAGGTTCGATAGGGATTTTTTTATGCGTTTTTTGAGAAATATATTCCGTTATTAATGGACCAAAACGCGATTTTCGCGTACCAAAACTAATCCCTCCGCAGAGAAATTCTTCGGTTGGGATTTTTTTATGCAAAAATTCAGGAAATTAAGAGGTGCCTAAACCCCTAACGAGGGAATTCGGGTCCAGAGAGAGCGTAGTTTCCGATCTGTGGTAGTGCAGCCTTGGTCCCGCTTTTCGGCTACCGAAGTCATCTTATCTCGAACCCGCCTGGGAGGTAGAAGAACGGGGTAATACGCGACTGGCGCCCCCTGAGAAATAAATTGGTGTCGCGTCATTTTGACGCCCGGTAGTGCGTTCTTCTACATGGCGCCCAACGTGGGGCGTTGTTAGTCAGCAGGGCTTTCTGGAAAGGATATGGATGAATCAACGCCTTTCCAGTTTTACGACGAGCCGACATCTGTGATGGACAACGTCTCTAGAGGGTTAGAGAGGCCGTGCGCGGAGGATGTACTGGGTAGTTCGGGGGTTGGCCCGAGTACCACTGAAGGAGTCATACAGCCCTCCTCAGAACAAGTGTTCGCCCAAATGGCAGCAGGTCTTGCCAAAGCTCTAAGCGAAGCCACGCACGAGCATAAGTATCGGTCGAAGCATCCAAATGCGGAATTTCATGGCTTCGAACACGAAGACCCTGAAACCTTCATTTATCAAATGGAGGAATTTTTCGTCCGAGTACGAATTACGCAGGATAACGACCGACTATATAAAATATCAGAACAGCTCAAAGATGATGCTAAGAAATGGTTCGAACAATATCGAACCCTAATTACCACGTATCCTCTATTCCTCGAGCGGTTCAGAAGCCGTTATGATTCAGGTGAAGTACTCACCGAAGCAGTAGCTAATTTATATGGCAAGAAACAAGATGCCGAGGAAAATACGTCAGTATTTATTTCAAGGAAGGTATGCCTCTTCAAGAGGATCGATCCGTTTAAGCCGGAGGCGATGAAGGCGGCTACCATCTTCAATCAGTTGAGACCTGATATGAAAATGCTCCTAAAGAGTGCCGTCATACTAGATACAAATACACTAGTGACGATGACCGAACAAATGGCCAAAATCATGGATGAGAATAAAGAATTCGAGATTCTGCAAAATGCAAAGAAAAGCAAAGACCGAGAAGCGTCCACCTCTACCGCTTCAGCTCAAGGGAATCAGCAATCGAGCAGTAACTGGAGAACGGAACCCTCCGCATTAGCGAAGCCGTCCTCCAGTTCCTTTGGTGCATCTAGGACACCATTCAATGGATCTCAAAGAAGAGATAATCCGCCAGCACCAAGGGTGCATTTTGCAAATAATATTTCCTCGCTGCCTAGAGGGGATATACCGAGAAGGGGTACTGGAGACGTAAGGAACTCCCGAGTCCCGTATCGCCCTTGCAGATATTGCCCAACAGAGCAGTGGCATTTTCATGCGGAATGCCCAAACAATCCCTATCGTAATATGAATACGGGAAACCAAGCGGGGGTCAGAGGCGATGGCCCAGGCCGAACTGTACCAGCCCCGCCTACCAGGCCCCAGCAGGCTCGAAGCGACCCTCGAGGAAGCTCCGAAGCAAGAAGTTTAAATTAAAAAACTTCGATGACCTTCCTGACCTTAATTACCTGTTTAAGGATCAAGAAGTCAACCTATCTCCCCACCGATTCACTCCATTAGAATCTATCAATCAAACCAACGACGCTTTCCCTCTGCCTCGCATTAAGATTATAATTAATAATCGAGCGGTTAACGCTTTATTGGATACAGGTTCGACAAGGAATATTATCCAACCGAAATTTTTGAACGACATTGATCAACTTACAGCTCCCCAAACTTTTGTTATGGCTTGTGGCGATGGTTTAGTAGAATCCCTCGGGACTACGACCATAAACGTTAATGTACTAGATGTACCCTTTCAGACCACGTTTCAGGTCATTCAAAATTTAAATGAAGAGCTCATTCTGGGAGCCCCGTTTTTATATGCTCACAATGTCGTATTCGATTATCAACGTAAATGTGTCTACGTCGGCACCGAAGAGCGAATAACCGTCTTCTGGAATCAAGCGGCACATCAAGCAAGGAAGCAATGCCGGCTTCCCGAAGAACTGATCATCGGAAACGATAATTTAAAACCTCTATTCGAGGAATTCGCTGAATTGTTCACCGCGGTGCCTACCCAAGCTACCACGGTGACAACGAAACATAAAATAAAAGTTAAAGACGACCGCCCGTTCAATATCAAACCCTACCCCATGTCTCCTTCTAAGAAAAAAGTTATGTACGATCAAATTGAAGAGATGCTGAAAGCCGGGGTCATAGAACCGAGTACCGCTCAGTACAGTTCGCCTCCTATTATAATTGAAAGGCCCGGCAAGAAGCCTCGCTTCTGCATTGATTATCGTCATTTAAATGAAGTAACGGAAGACGAAGCATCCGTCTTACCAAAGATATACGAGAGTATAAAGGATCTAGGAAACGCCAACTTATTTACGGTGTTGGACCTCAAGAGCGGATATTGGCAAATCCCTCTTGAGGAGTCGTCAAAAAACTATTCTACGTTTACAACATTAGATGGAGCATCTTACCGATTTAACGTGATGCCTTTCGGATTGAAGACCGCTCCATGTACATTCCAAAAATTTATGGCAAGAGACGTATTGACCGGCTACTTGCATCATTTCTGCAAAGTATATCTCGATGATATTATCATCTACAGTGAAAATATAGAACAGCATGTAAACCATCTGAGAGCCGTCTTTGAACGCCTGCGTTTGCATAATTTAAAGGTGTCACCGGAAAAATGTGTGGTAGCCACGTCAAGCATAACCTATCTCGGGCATCAAATAAATGCCAACACCACTCAACCATTAGAAAAACACATATTACAGATACAAAATTATCCGGCCCCTACGACGAGGCGCCAGCTTCAGAGTTTCCTTGGTTTATGTAATTGGGTACGTGAATATATCCCTAATGTTGCAATAATTACAAAGCCCTTGACCCGACTACTCTCGAAAGACTGGCGCTTCAAGTGGAATCCGGAAGCCCAAGAAGCTTTTATTTTACTAAAAGAAGTATTGAATAAACCTCTAGGACTGCACCGGCCAGATTTCAATAAAATGTTCATACTGCAGACGGACGCATCCTTAATAGGATTATCTGCAGTATTATATCAATTGGGGGATAATGACCAAAAGCACATCGTCTCTTATGCTAGTAATACGTTATCTCCGACGGAGAGAAAATACCATATTAATGAATTGGAATGTTTGAGCGTCGTTAATTATATAAGGAAATACAAAATATATCTGGCAGACCGTCCATTTATAGTCAAAACCGACAATCGAGCTTTACTATGGTTAAATAAGCATAAGGACGAGAAAACGAAATTTACACGTTGGTCATTATTACTTCAGGAATACAGCTTCACCATAGAACATTGTCCCGGCAAGGAAAATATATTGGCTGACTATCTTAGCAGGAATCCTCAAGGCCCAAACGTCGAAGCAGACGACGAAGAGGAGAGAATGTACCCACCAAAATTCTCGTACAAGGAACGAATATCAGTAATTACCACATTGGAATTAAACGATCAGGTCAGAGAAGCGCAATCGCACTCCAGAGATATCCAAGACCAAATTGAACGATGGAATACTCTAGTGCGACAAGCAGATAAAACCGAGGCAGAGGTGAAATTCGTCAATACAAGACAAGTGATAGGCGGCACACTTTGGACGAGAGGCGAAAATGTTATAGAAAAATTATACGTACCAAAACGTATGGTCATGAGAGTAATATCTCATTTTCACGACCGACCGGAAGTAGGTCACCCCGGCCGCGATGAAACTGTTAGAATCATCTCGGGCCGCTATTATTTTAATAATTTGTCGAGACTAGTTAACAAATATTTAAATGAGTGCATTATTTGTAATTCCGTAAAAAGCAGACAATCACAACCGAAGGCTCCTCTCAGAAGCCATGCTCCATCGCATCCGTTCGAAGTTCTAAGCGTCGATGTAATCGGACCGCTTCAGCGAACCAAAGATGCAGATAACCGATATATATTAATGGTAGAGGATGTATTTAGTAAGTGGGTCGAAGCCAAGGCGTTCACCCAAGTCAGTGGAAAAACAATAGCACAATTTATCGAAGAGGAACTAGTGGCGAGATATGGCGTTCCGAGGGTCATCATTTCCGACCAGGGAGGCCACTTCAATTCCGGCTTTTACGATACGTTCTGTACACGTAACAATATTGAAAGATTCTTCACAGCAGCTTACCACCAACAGGCCAATCCAATAGAAAGGAGGGTGCAAGAAGCCAAGAAGATCTTAAAAACCTTATTATATGGTTCACCCAACGACGAGTGGGATCGACATGTTAGTCAGATGGCATATATCTTGAGAACAAGAAAAAACGCCGCTACGGGGCATACGCCCAGTTTCGTAGTGCTCGGCTATGAATTACCGCAGATTGGTGATTGGAATATGTTCGCTTATAGACAAGAACGTCGTAATCAAGCGGACGTTCCCCGCCTTGAAAGAGTCAAAGAGATTCGTAAAAATCAAACAAATTACCAATGGCGTTACGCGCCCAAAGTGGCGGTAACGCCGGTCGTATATAAAGTGGGAGATATGGTAATGACTAAAAGGATCAGGAAGGATCATACCTTCACACCGTCGTGGAGTGGGCCACACAAGGTTTTAAAGAGATTGTCCAATGAAGTTTACCTCATTCACAAGGGGGTAACTTCGACGAGATTACATGTCGATGCCATCAGGCCGGCACCTAAGGGAGACCCCGATGTTGAATTGGAATTGTCTGAAGAATCAGAAGATAGTCCGGATGAAATTCATCTTAGTGACGACGCTTCCTCATCAGACAATGAGATCGCGCCCAGGTCAGAGCGACGTAGCGATACCACACTAGTTCAAATCAATGTTCCCGCAAGTGCTCAAGATGAGCCGGATGTAATAAGTCGAGATCCCGAAGATGCTCGAGATGAGCCAGATATAGAAGAGTCACCTCTAGATATTTCTGAGGTCGACCACGGCTAATAGCCGTTTTCGCTTTTTTTTATATTTTTTCTCAAAATTCTAAGTGGCGATTTTGACCTGTATGCGGTCGAATCGAAAATTTAAAGTCTACCCCATGAGCAGACATGGAAAGACGGCGAACCCGACGCAAGAGCGCGATCCGGTAAGCCTAGCTTCTCAAGAGCGAGAGCCGCCAAGTTCGAGTAATGGAAGTAGGCATAAGTACGAATCAGTACGAGTTTCGGAAGCTGTTTTTCTTATGCAAGAAGACAACTTCAATTTTAATCATTTTAAGTCAACAAAATTAACGTATACCCCAAATGGAAACTACGAGTTTCAGAAGCCGTTCTTCGCTCAAGAAGACGCTTCAATTTTTTTTTTTTATACTTTTTTCACAAGTCGTGATGACCGCACGAGTATCGTAAGCCGATTTAATCTACCTTACGAAGTAGAAACTACGAGACGAGTTTCAGAAGCCGTTCTTCGCTCAAGAAGACGCTTCAATTTTTTTTTATACTTTTTTTTTACAAGTCGTGATGACCGCACGAGTATCGTAAGCCGATTTAACCTACCTTACGAAGTAGAAACTACGAGACGAGTTTCAGAAGCCGTCCTTCGCTCAAGAAGACGCTTCAATTTTTTTTTTTTATACTTTTTTCACAAGTCGTGATGACCGCACGAGTATCGTAAGCCGATTTAATCTACCTTACGAAGGAGAAACTACGAGACGAGTTTCAGAAGCCGTTCTTCGCTCAAGAAGACGCTTCAATTTTTTTTTTATACTTTTTTCACAAAGTAGTGATGACCGCACGAGTATCGTAAGCCGATTCAATCTACCTTACGAAGAACCAATTTCTAACCATTATAAGTTAACAAAATTCATGTTAGAAAAATATTTCATTAAAAACAACACATTGTGTTTGTTAGTCGACGCGTTCCAGTCGGCGACTTGCTAAAAAGTCAATCTAGTTGCAGAACTGCATTTTCCATGTGCAAAAATGGAAAGATGACCCAGCCTGTCGCAAGGGCGCGGCATGGTGAAGTCTGGAACTCAAAGGCGAGGACCGTCCAAGCTGCGGCATGGAGATATAGACAGCCTCTTCTAGAAAGGACCGAAGTTAAGCAAGAGCGAGACCAAGGCAAAAAAAGCGAGTGCAACGAATTAGTGAGAGTGGACGCTAATCAAAATTGTGCTACGCTTCGCTTCGCTTCGCACCTCGACGCGGGTGTAATTAAGTTGATAAAAATGTTGTATCAACTTGTCGTATTGTTTAAAAAATGTATTTATTTTTAAGTTAGATAGGCGAATCAGCCGTCTGCCCCAATTAAGGCCGTTATTTTTAAAAAAAAACATCTGTACCATAGGTCAGACCGTCAAATGAAGGCATACAGACATACAAGTGAATATGGAAATTAAAGGCAATCGATGAGTAGAAAAGATTCAACCAAAGGAGGGGAGTGTTGTAGAACTCTCCAAAATCGTCCTAAGTTGAAGACATAATCAAAATTCGACTTAGACAAAAATTTCATTTAAAGACATTTTTGGGAGTCTGCAGAGGCGCAGATCAGTCCACAAGGACCGTTTTGGGTTCTATAAGGCGTTGGAAATGACCAGGTGAAAATTCGAAGAAACATCGAATTTTCACTTAGGAAAAATGTTTTTGGTTCAGAATATCAGAGTAGAAGTATATAATGACAAAGATTTATGAATAATATACTTTTTCAAAGGTACCATAAATTGGACTTTGAAAAATAATATTTTTGGAAGGGCGTCAAAATTTGGCCTAAGAATCGATTTATCGAAAGTACGCCAAAGTTTCACTTGCAGACTAATTTTTCAAAACTGCGTTGAAATTTGGCTTGAAAATCGATTTTTCAAAAGTACGCCAAAATTCCACCCGCGGATTAACTTTTCAAAAGTACCTTGAAATTTGGCTTGAAAATCGATTTTTCAAAAGTACGCCAAAATTCCACCCGCGGATTAACTTTTCAAAAGTACCTTGAAATTTGGCTTGAAAATCGATTTTTCAAAAGTACGCCAAAATTCCACCCGCGGATTAACTTTTCAAAAGTACCTTGAAATTTGGCTTGAAAATCGATTTTTCAAAAGTACGCCAAAATTTCACCCGCAGATTAGTTTTTCAAAAGTACCTTGAAATTTGGCTCGAAAATCGATTTTTCAAAAGTACGCTGAAATTGGTCTTAAAATGGATTTTTCAAAAGTACCACGAAGTCAGTTTAAAAAGTACCACGAAAATATACTTTAAATTATTTTTTATTTTTTATTCCTCAACCAAAGACATTGACCTTTGAGGTACGATCATTGAAAGCACAATTCTAAAGTATGAGCATAAAATTTTAACGATGCACTGCATCCAAAAGGCAAAATAGAAGATTTTGTCAAAGTCGGCGTAGTGCCGATAAGCAAAAATTGATAAAAATCAATGCACATGTACAAGGCCGGTTTCTCGCATAGAAAGAGTTTGGATTGACCCAGCGGCTCGCAATTTGGTCGAGCGCGTTGAGTGGTCCAGACAAAGTGATGGTAGAAAAGCCAATAACGGGGCTTTTCAAATGACAAAGTTATAGAGGAAAACGCCTTGTGCATAAAAATCCAAAAATTCAATTTTGCCTAATAGTCGCTCGAAGGTGAGACGCTGCCAAATCGATATTATTAATCGACTGTGATAAGGGTTAGTAAGTCGTGGACTGATCGAACGCCACTCAACTTATGCAGTAATAAGTCCTCAGAATGTGTTTGAGTACGTGAATTTCCACGATACAAGAACTTTAAAGCTAGGTAGTCTCTAGCGAAACTAAATTCATTTAGTAAAACTTTTTTAAGTTAATTTCAGTCAGCCTTAATTATTCATTTACCCAGAGTCTGAAATGATTCTAAAAGCTCGCATTTTGATTCTGAGAAGGTACGTATGAATCTTTTCTACCTAATCGATCGTTAGCGCGAGCGCTCTCGCTTGTATGGTCTGAAAGTCACTACCTTGATTGGGGAAGGCACGATTCTTTCTTGAGAATTTTGTATAACCAATTCTGTTAAATAAACGGATTCTTTGAACTAATATTTCTTAATTGATCTTGAGGCCTGTTGACGGTCTATAATCCCTGGAACTTTCGTATAGAAAACCGGATGTGTCGAGTTAATTCGCATTAACGTTCGACCTTCTGGTTGTTTTACGGAGGTTCGATAGGGATTTTTTTATGCGTTTTTTGAGAAATATATTCCGTTATTAATGGACCAAAACGCGATTTTCGCGTACCAAAACTAATCCCTCCGCAGAGAAATTCTTCGGTTGGGATTTTTTTATGCAAAAATTCAGGAAATTAAGAGGTGCCTAAACCCCTAACGAGGGAATTCGGGTCCAGAGAGAGCGTAGTTTCCGATCTGTGGTTCTGGAATCAAGCGGCACATCAAGCAAGGAAGCAATGCCGGCTTCCCGAAGAACTGATCATCGGAAACGATAATTTAAAACCTCTATTCGAGGAATTCGCTGAATTGTTCACCGCGGTGCCTACCCAAGCTACCACGGTGACAACGAAACATAAAATAAAAGTTAAAGACGACCGCCCGTTCAATATCAAACCCTACCCCATGTCTCCTTCTAAGAAAAAAGTTATGTACGATCAAATTGAAGAGATGCTGAAAGCCGGGGTCATAGAACCGAGTACCGCTCAGTACAGTTCGCCTCCTATTATAATTGAAAGGCCCGGCAAGAAGCCTCGCTTCTGCATTGATTATCGTCATTTAAATGAAGTAACGGAAGACGAAGCATCCGTCTTACCAAAGATATACGAGAGTATAAAGGATCTAGGAAACGCCAACTTATTTACGGTGTTGGACCTCAAGAGCGGATATTGGCAAATCCCTCTTGAGGAGTCGTCAAAAAACTATTCTACGTTTACAACATTAGATGGAGCATCTTACCGATTTAACGTGATGCCTTTCGGATTGAAGACCGCTCCATGTACATTCCAAAAATTTATGGCAAGAGACGTATTGACCGGCTACTTGCATCATTTCTGCAAAGTATATCTCGATGATATTATCATCTACAGTGAAAATATAGAACAGCATGTAAACCATCTGAGAGCCGTCTTTGAACGCCTGCGTTTGCATAATTTAAAGGTGTCACCGGAAAAATGTGTGGTAGCCACGTCAAGCATAACCTATCTCGGGCATCAAATAAATGCCAACACCACTCAACCATTAGAAAAACACATATTACAGATACAAAATTATCCGGCCCCTACGACGAGGCGCCAGCTTCAGAGTTTCCTTGGTTTATGTAATTGGGTACGTGAATATATCCCTAATGTTGCAATAATTACAAAGCCCTTGACCCGACTACTCTCGAAAGACTGGCGCTTCAAGTGGAATCCGGAAGCCCAAGAAGCTTTTATTTTACTAAAAGAAGTATTGAATAAACCTCTAGGACTGCACCGGCCAGATTTCAATAAAATGTTCATACTGCAGACGGACGCATCCTTAATAGGATTATCTGCAGTATTATATCAATTGGGGGATAATGACCAAAAGCACATCGTCTCTTATGCTAGTAATACGTTATCTCCGACGGAGAGAAAATACCATATTAATGAATTGGAATGTTTGAGCGTCGTTAATTATATAAGGAAATACAAAATATATCTGGCAGACCGTCCATTTATAGTCAAAACCGACAATCGAGCTTTACTATGGTTAAATAAGCATAAGGACGAGAAAACGAAATTTACACGTTGGTCATTATTACTTCAGGAATACAGCTTCACCATAGAACATTGTCCCGGCAAGGAAAATATATTGGCTGACTATCTTAGCAGGAATCCTCAAGGCCCAAACGTCGAAGCAGACGACGAAGAGGAGAGAATGTACCCACCAAAATTCTCGTACAAGGAACGAATATCAGTAATTACCACATTGGAATTAAACGATCAGGTCAGAGAAGCGCAATCGCACTCCAGAGATATCCAAGACCAAATTGAACGATGGAATACTCTAGTGCGACAAGCAGATAAAACCGAGGCAGAGGTGAAATTCGTCAATACAAGACAAGTGATAGGCGGCACACTTTGGACGAGAGGCGAAAATGTTATAGAAAAATTATACGTACCAAAACGTATGGTCATGAGAGTAATATCTCATTTTCACGACCGACCGGAAGTAGGTCACCCCGGCCGCGATGAAACTGTTAGAATCATCTCGGGCCGCTATTATTTTAATAATTTGTCGAGACTAGTTAACAAATATTTAAATGAGTGCATTATTTGTAATTCCGTAAAAAGCAGACAATCACAACCGAAGGCTCCTCTCAGAAGCCATGCTCCATCGCATCCGTTCGAAGTTCTAAGCGTCGATGTAATCGGACCGCTTCAGCGAACCAAAGATGCAGATAACCGATATATATTAATGGTAGAGGATGTATTTAGTAAGTGGGTCGAAGCCAAGGCGTTCACCCAAGTCAGTGGAAAAACAATAGCACAATTTATCGAAGAGGAACTAGTGGCGAGATATGGCGTTCCGAGGGTCATCATTTCCGACCAGGGAGGCCACTTCAATTCCGGCTTTTACGATACGTTCTGTACACGTAACAATATTGAAAGATTCTTCACAGCAGCTTACCACCAACAGGCCAATCCAATAGAAAGGAGGGTGCAAGAAGCTAAGAAGATCTTAAAAACCTTATTATATGGTTCACCCAACGACGAGTGGGATCGACATGTTAGTCAGATGGCATATATCTTGAGAACAAGAAAAAACGCCGCTACGGGGCATACGCCCAGTTTCGTAGTACTCGGCTATGAATTACCACAGATTGGTGATTGGAATATGTTCGCTTATAGACAAGAGCGTCGTAATCAAGCGGACGTTCCCCGCCTTGAAAGAGTCAAGGAGATTCGTAAAAATCAAACAAATTACCAATGGCGTTACGCGCCCAAAGTGGCGGTAACGCCAATCGTATATAAAGTGGGAGATATGGTAATGACTAAAAGGATCAGGAAGGATCATACCTTCACACCATCGTGGAGTGGGCCACACAAGGTTTTAAAGAGATTGTCTAATGAAGTTTACCTCATTCACAAGGGGGTAACTTCGACGAGGTTACATGTCGATGCCATCAGGCCGGCACCTAAGGGAGACCCCGATGTTGAATTGGAATTGTCTGAAGAATCAGAAGATAGTCCGGATGAAACTCATCTTAGTGACGACGCTTCCTCATCAGACAATGAGATCGCGCCCAGGTCAGAGCGACGTAGCGATACCACACTAGTTCAAATCAATGTTCCCGCAAGTGCTCAAGATGAGCCGGATGTAATAAGTCGAGATCCCGAAGATGCTCGAGATGAGCCAGATATAGAAGAGTCACCTCTAGATATTTCTGAGGTCGACCACGGCTAATAGCCGTTTTCGCTTTTTTTTATATAATTTCTCAAAATTCTAAGTGGCGGTTTTGACCTATATGCGGTCAAATCGAAAATTTAAAGTCTACTCCATGAGCAGACATGGAAAGACGGCGAACCCGACGCAAGAGCGCGATCCGGTAAGCCTAGCTTCTCAAGAGCGAGAGCCGCCAAGTTCGAGTAATGGACGTAGGCATAAGTACGAATCAGTACGAGTTTCGGAAGCTGTTTTTTTTTTCTTATGCAAGAAGACAACTTCAATTTTAATCATTTTAAGTCAACAAAATTAACGTATACCCCAAATGGAAACTACGAGTTTCAGAAGCCGTTCTTCGCTCAAGAAGACGCTTCAATTTTTTTTTTATACTTTTTTCACAAGTCGTGATGACCGCACGAGTATCGTAAGCCGATTTAATCTACCTTACGAAGTAGAAACTACGAGACGAGTTTCAGAAGCCGTCCTTCGCTCAAGAAGACGCTTCAATTTTTTTTTTTTTTTTATATTTTTTTTCACAAGTCGTGATGACCGCACGAGTATCGTAAGCCGATTTAATCTACCTTACGAAGGAGAAACTACGAGACGAGTTTCAGAAGCCGTTCTTCGCTCAAGAAGACGCTTCAATTTTTTTTTATACTTTTTTCACAAAGTAGTGATGACCGCACGAGTATCGTAAGCCGATTCAATCTACCTTACGAAGAACCAATTTCTAACCATTATAAGTTAACAAAATTCATGTTAGAAAAATATTTCATTAAAAAACAACACATTGTGTTTGTTAGTCGACGCGTCCCAGTCGACGACTTGCTAAAAAGTCAATCTAGTTGCAGAACTGCATTTTCCATGTGCAGAAATGGAAAGATGACCCAGCCTGTCGCAAGGGCGCGGCATGGTGAAGTCTGGAACTCAAAGGCGAGGACCGTCCAAGCTGCGGCATGGAGATATAGACAGACTCTTCTAGAAAGGGCCGAAGTTAAGCAAGAGCGAGACCAGGGCAAAAAAGCGAGTGCAACGAATTAGTGAGAGTGGACGCTAATCAAAATTGTGCTACGCTTCGCACCTCGACGCGGGTGTAATTAAGTTGATAAAAATGTTGTATCAACTTGTCGTATTGTTTAAAAAATGTAATTATTTTTAAGTTAGATAGGCGAATCAGCCGTCTGCCCCAATTAAGGCCGTTATTTTTAAAACATCTGTACCATAGGTCAGACCGTCAAATGAAGGCATACAGACATACAAGTGAATATGGAAATTAAAGGCAATCGATGAGTAGAAAAGATTCAACCAAAGGAGGGGAGTGTTGTAGAACTCTCCAAAATCGTCCTAAGTTGAAGACATAATCAAAATTCGACTTAGGCAAAAATTTCATTTAAAGACATTTTTGGGAGTCTGCAGAGGCGCAGATCAGTCCACAAGGACCGTTTTGGGTTCTATAAGGCGTTGGAAATGACCAGGTGAAAATTCGAAGAAACATCGAATTTTCACTTAGGAAAAATGTTTTTGGTTCAGAATATCAGAGTAGAAGTATATAATGACAAAGATTTATGAATAATATACTTTTTCAAAGGTACCATAAATTGGACTTTGAAAAATAATATTTTTGGAAGGGCGTCAAAATTTGGCCTGAAAATCGATTTTTCAAAAGTACGCCAAAATTCCACCCGCGGATTAACTTTTCAAAAGTACCTTGAAATTTGGCTTGAAAATCGATTTTTCAAAAGTACGCCAAAATTCCACCCGCGGATTAACTTTTCAAAAGTACCTTGAAATTTGGCTTGAAAATCGATTTTTCAAAAGTACGCCAAAATTTCACCCGCAGATTAGTTTTTCAAAAGTACCTTGAAATTTGGCTCGAAAATCGATTTTTCAAAAGTACGCTGAAATTGGTCTTAAAATGGATTTTTCAAAAGTACCACGAAGTCAGTTTAAAAAGTACCACGAAAATATACTTTAAATTATTTTTTATTTTTTATTCCTCAACCAAAGACATTGACCTTTGAGGTACGATCATTGAAAGCACAATTCTAAAGTATGAGCATAAAATTTTAACGATGCACTGCATCCAAAAGGCAAAATAGAAGATTTTGTCAAAGCCGGCGTAGTGCCGATAAGCAAAAATTGATAAAAATCAATGCACATGTACAAGGCCGGTTTCTCGCATGGAAGGAGTTTGGATTGACCCAGCGGCTCGCAATTTGGTCGAGCGCGTTGAGTAGTCCAGACAAAGCGATGGTAGAAAAGCCACTAACGGGGCTTTTCAAATGACAAAGTTATAGAGGAAAACGCCTTGTGCATAAAAATCCAAAAATTCAATTTTGCCTAATAGTCGCTCGAAGGTGAGACGCTGCCAAATCGATATTATTAATCGACTGTGATAAGGGTTAGTAAGTCGTGGACTGATCGAACGCCACTCAACTTATGCAGTAATAAGTCCTCTGAATGTGTTTGAGTACGTGAATTTCCACGATACAAGAACTTTAAAGCTAGGTAGTCTCTAGCGAAACTAAATTCATTTGGTAAAACTTTTTTAAGTTAATTTCAGTCAGCCTTAATTATTCATTTACCCAGAGTCTGAAATGATTCTAAAAGCTCGCATTTTGATTCTGAGAAGGTACGTATGAATCTTTTCTACCTAATCGATCGTTAGCGCGAGCGCTCTCGCTTGTATGGTCTGAAAGTCACTACCTTGATTGGGGAAGGCACGATTCTTTCTTGAGAATTTTGTATAACCAATTCTGTTAAATAAACGGATTCTTTGAACTAATGTTTCTTAATTGATCTTGAGGCCTGTTGACGGTCTATAATCCCTGGAACTTTCGTATAGAAAACCGGATGTGTCGAGTTAATTCGCATTAACGTTCGACCTTCTGGTTGTTGTACGGAGGTTCGATAGGGATTTTTTTATGCGTTTTTTGAGAAATATATTCCGTTATTAATGGACCAAAACGCGATTTTCGCGTACCAAAACTAATCCCTCCGCAGAGAAATTCTTCGGTTGGGATTTTTTTATGCAAAAATTCAGGAAATTAAGAGGTGCCTAAACCCCTAACGAGGGAATTCGGGTCCAGAGAGAGCGTAGTTTCCGATCTGTGGTAGTGCAGCCTTGGTCCCGCTTTTCGGCTACCGAAGTCATCTTATCTCGAACCCGCCTGGGAGGTAGAAGAACGGGGTAATACGCGACTGGCGCCCCCTGAGAAATAAATTGGTGTCGCGTCATTTTGACGCCCGGTAGTGCGTTCTTCTACAAGAACACGACAACATTCATCAAAAGGAGGACGAACTGGGAATTGTTCCGTGCAATACTGCAGAGGGACATTGCACAAATTCCCAGACTCGAAACCGAGGCAGACGTGGAGAGGGCCATCACCTCCCTGGAGAACCAGATCCAGGCGGCACTGAGGGAAAGTACCACCGAAACGGAGACGAGACGAGCACCAGCGCCGATGGCAAACCTCCCAGAGGATACCAGGCAGCTGATAAGGGATAGACAAAGTGCGAAGAGACGGGCCCAGAGAACCAGGCTCCCAGAAGACAGGAGAGAATACAACATCCTGAGCAGGAGAGTCAAGGCTGCCCCCCAAGAACACACACAAGAAGGATGGCAGCGCCACCTGGAGTTACTGGACACACAGGACAGAAGAATATGGACCACCCAACGGGCCCTGCAAAACCGGAAGACACCCATGCCCGCGATCCATGGAGAGAATGGTATTGTCTACACTCACCAGGAAAAAGCCGAGGCATTCGCCGACCGCTTAGAACTGCAGTGTAGGGAAAACCAGCTCGATGATGAGGACGAGGACTGGGTGGACGACGTGGAGCGCAGGGTACGTCGGATGAACCGCCTGTCAGATGACGACCACATCCTTCCGACCACCCCCGAGGAGGTCAAGGAGGTCCTAAGGAGCCTAAAACCCAGGAAGGCTCCAGGATATGATGGCATTGGGAACATCGCCCTCTAGAAGCTACCCAGGAAAGGAGTAGCGGCGATGGTCAACATCATCAACGCAATGTTGAGATTGAGACATTTCCCCTCCAGGTGGAAGAAGGCCAACGTCATAGTCATCCCGAAGCCAGGTAAGAATCTAATCTTTCCCTCTTCTTACAGGATAATCAGTCTCCTCCCAGCAATGAGCAAGGTAGCCGAAAGGATCATCCTCAAGAGGATAGCCGAGAAGACAGAAGAACTGGGCATCCTCCCGGACGAGCAATTTTCCTACAGGACAGGCACTCCACCGAACTCCAAGTGCTCCGCCTCACCGAGGAGGTCACGAAGGGGTTCAACCAAAGACAGGTCACAGCAGCGCTGTTCCTGGAGGTTGCTAAAGCCTTCGACAGGATCTGGCACGATGGTCTCCTAGCCAAAATGATGAGTATGGGTTACCCCATTGCACTCGTCAAGCTAGTGAGATCATACCTACACCGGAGACAGATGAGGGTAAAAATCATGGACAAGGTGACCACGTACAGAACAATGGAGGCAGGGGTTCCCCGGGGCTCAGTGCTCTCCCCGCACTTGTTCTCCATCTTTACCTCCGACCTACCACGGACGCAGAGGACCTCCATGGCCCTCTACGCTGATGACGCAGCCCTGACAGCCAGATCCTGGAACTCAAGTATAGCCACCAGAAACCTCCAGGAGGTGGCCTCCCTCCTAGAGGACTGGTGCAACAGATGGAAGGTAGCCATCAACGCCGAGAAGAGCAAGGCGGTCCTCTTCAAGAAGGTAAGAAAACAAAACATCACAGGTCACGTTTCCATGTTTGGTGAAGACATCCAATGGCACGATACCGCCAACTACCTTGGCGTGATCATGAACAAAGGCCTGACATGGAGACTGAACACAGAAGCCATCGTCAAAAAGGTCAGGAAGACTAGAGCTCTAATCTACCCGTTGACGGGCAGACAGAGCAGACTCAACCTGAGGAACAAGCTCACGCTTATCAGGTCACTCATCTGGCCCCAACTGACGTACGCTTCGGTAGCATGGGGCTACCAAGCGAAAAGCTACCTCCAACAGATCCAGAGAGTGGAGAACGTCGCCTTTCGGACAGCAGTCAATGCACCCTGGTTCGTGCGCAACGAGGACATCTTCAGGGACTTGGAGTCACCTAAATCATCAAGAAGAGAGCCAAGAAGATATACGCCCTTGCCGAGGAGCCTGGGAACCCGCTGGTCAGAGAGGCTACTGGCTATGAACCAGCTGACGCTCCGAGGCATAAGCGGCCGAAGATGCAGATCCTGGATAACGGGTGAGTATAAAACATACCACCGTCCGACGAAGCAACCCCACGGAAGAGACAGGACGATCACCCAACCACCCACCCATGACCTTGCGGGTACCAAACAAACTACCGTCCAGTACCGTCACCCTGGCTCCGGGCAGACCGAAAATGTCAATTGGTATTCTGTGTACCGGCAGTCACTCCTGCCAAAAACCCAAAACTGTCCGATGACTACCCCCCGGGGAGGACAAGCTGGCGAAGAAAAGAAGATCAAGACAGAAGAACGCCAGAAGAGGCCTCAGCCAGCAAGGTCCAACGAGCCAGGACCCAGGGAGGTGGGCCGAAATCGTCTGCACCGCTCACATGTGTGAGTGGGGCCGACGTAAAAGTAAGTTCGCCCGCCCTGCATGAAGCTGGTCGCCGGTCTACAGCGATGTATTGGGGTAAAGGGCAATAGTCCTGCCCAGCCCCAGCCCCAGTCATCCATATCTTTAGCCAAGAATATTGGCGCCAAAATTATCATAGTTCAACCAGCAGTCGAAGCGAGCAGACCACAAGTGCAGTGCTAGTAGTGCAGTAGTGTTGTGTCTACGACTCGAAGCCAGGCGAACTAAGAAGTGGCAGCCTTCACAGTCGAAGAGGAGTATTTGTTGTCTTTCTCAAGGCACAAATAAAAAAGATAAATAAAGTCCCCCGCCTGGGGACACTTTTAGTTTTTCCCTAAAAATTTCTTTTTCCTACTACCATTACTAATACAGATATTCATTTCAGGAAAGAAGACAAAACGAACAGGACTATACTGTGCAGGACAGTATGGAAGGACATGGGGAGGACGGTACCTCTCAAAGAGGGACCCCCCAGGCCCATGGATCAAGAGGACCACAGAGACGAGCTAATCCGCATGTTTGTCGCTGAAGACAACGCGCTCAAAGCGCAATTCGCCGAGATGAGCTAGAGGATGGCTCAACTCAGAGCAGACGTGGGCAAGCAATTAGAGGCGCAGAGGGTCCAACACGCCGAGCTCCTGGAAGCCATCAGAGCCGAAAGGGCCCACCAGCCCCAGACGCGGCCCCAGGTCCCACCCCAGGCGCAGCCCGCAAACGAGGTCCCCAAAGAGACCTCAAAAAGAAAAGCCGCCGAGGCCGACAGCGATAAGGAGACTATCCCGCTGGCCAAAGCCAAGAAGACGCCGCAGCCCTTACAGGTCACCGCCAAAGACGCGCCATCCACCAACCAGAAACCGCATAAAACCGCAACCAAGATTCCTTCGGTAATCTTGAGAAAGAAGGAGACATAGTTAGCTGTCAAACAGCGACTTGACGAGTGCCAAATCCGATTTATCAAAGCCAAGATAATAGGAGCCAGTAGCCGTGGAGGACTGCAGAAGGATGACTAAGATGTTCGCGCAGGAAAAGCGCGAATATCACACCTACGCCCTGCCAGAGGAACGGTTACTACGCGTAGTAATCAGAGGCATCCCCATTGAAGTCAGCTGCGGGAAGGTGAAGGAGGACCTCCAAGAACAAGGTTACATCCCAGTAACCGTCCAAAGGATGACGTCTAGATGCACCAAACAAGAAATACCACTGATGCTGGTCCAGGTGCCACTCAGCGAGGTGAAAATCCTGGAAGTCAACCGCTGCTGTTCCCTAGTGGTCAGAACTGAAAGACAGCGAGCAGCCCTGGTCATTGCGCAGTGTCACCGCTGCCAGCGTTTCGGCCACACCCAAGGACGATGCACCGCGCAGGCCAAATGCGTGAAGTGCAGTGAACCACACCACTCAGGAGAGTGCAAAAAGTCAAGAGACATACCGGCGAAGTGTGCTAGGGGGCACACGCAGCCAACTACAGGGGATGCCCGAAGTACCCCAAGAAGAAGGCAACAACGAAACCCGCACCCGTCAAGACGACGCAGCAACCCAACGGTGCTGCAGCCAATAAGTTAACGACAACAGCAGGCCTGAGCTACGCAAGAGTGACCCAGAGCAAGGCAGGGCAGACCACCAGTTCAGCCCGTTGAGGCCCAAAACCTCACCGCGGTGCTTGCACAGATACAACAAATGTGCTCAGCAATGAGCGCATTTTTTGTACAAATGCCAAAATTTACTAACCTCTAAATGGCTTTACAGGTTAGACCAGGGTCACTGCAGATCGCCTCATGGAATGTGAACGGACTGCGAGAACGAAAATTCGAGGACTTCTCGCCAGGTGTAACATAGACGTGCTGGCACTGCAGAAAACGAAGCTGCGACAGAACCAGGCTATTCACTTCCCAGGCTACTACACATACAAGAAGGACTATCAGGACAGAAGAGTAATGAGAGGAGTAGCCCTGCTAGTTAAGACGAGTATCGCACACCATCCGATCCTGCTCCCGGACATGGAGAACTTGGAGGCCACAGCCGTAGCAATGTCCACGGCACGAAATGGCGACATCAGAGTGGTCTCCTGCTACCAGCCACCTCAAGTCATGCTGCGAGACGCAGATCTGGAGGCCGTTCTACCCCCCAGGAACCCAAACAGTGGCCATCGGCGACTTCAACGCCAAATCCCCGGAATAGCACAGTAGGGCAAAAAACGCTCGAGGATGAGAGCTACTGCGGTTCCTGGGACAGCACGATGGCAACCCTGTTGATCCTTGGGCCGGACGAACCGACCCATGACAATGGCAGACACAGACCGGATCTACTGGACATCGCGATGCTGGAGGAGATGACCTTCGAAGCAGAAATCAGCACCATGATGGAGGGTTCCACCGAGCACAAACCGATTCTCCTAGAGGGGCATTGCACAAATTCCCAGGCTCGAAACCGAGGAAGACGTGGAGAGGGCCATCACCTCCCTGGAGGACCAGATCCAGGCGGCACTGAGGGAAAGCACCACCGAAACCGAGACACGAAGAGCCAGCTCCAATGGCAAACCTCCCAGAGGATACCAGGCAGCTGATAAGGGATCGACGAAGCGCGAAGAGACGGCCCCAGAGAACCAGACTCCCTGTTACAGCCTCCTTGGTGGCTGTAACTCAAAGCCCTATCAGAACGCCTTTTTCTTGGTACACTGCGTACACTTACTCAAAGGTAACAACCGTGTGCAACTGCATGGGTCATTCTATCGTTAGACGACGAGTATATTTGGTTGCATATCGGTGGCATCGACTTCGATTTCGACCGTTGAAGGAAGTGTGGTTACCGGGTACGAGACAGCGACAGTAGTCATTTTTTCGGGGTCAAGGCAGAACGTCAGCTGGGTAGCGTGTAAGTTTGTGTGAATACCCTGTCAAAAAAATTTCATCGATCCGTATTGAAAATTATCAAAAATTAATAAGTATCTATGAGAACCTATATGGTCAATAAGTTTCTATAAGAGTTAGGTAAAGTTGCTGTTGAAATTGTTATCAGTTTACATCCGCATTGACCAGCAAAATGAGTCAAGCCATATCCATTTGTTAATCCAAACATTTACTTATACAATATCAATGAGAATTTATGAGCACAGTATCTAATGTAATTCGTGCGGCTTTCCGTGATTAAAAGACAAGTGTTTCTTTAAGAAACGAGCTGCATTAGGTTAGAACAGTTTGGATTTGCAATTGAAGATTACAAATTACAACGTTTGAATAGGGATTTATGAGATCAGTTTCTATGAGTATTAATGTTTTTTTTTCAGTAATATATTAAATGTGTTTTCATTTGTTTGAATGGGTAAAAAGAAAGGTCAGTTTTCAACTGCAATTACAAATACAAGTTTAATCGCTTCGAATGGGATTATATGCGATCAATTTCTAAAAGTATTTATGCTGTTTTCCGAATATAGTTATGATGAGGTTTAATCAGTAACAAATTGTTAACTACTTGTTATGATATGGTCGGAAATTCCAAGTACACATTTAGTATTCCTTCAAGAGGATTGATGAGAGCAGTTTCTACGAGTATCTATTTGTTGTTCCTATAGTAAATTATATAAGTCTTTATCAGTACAGATTCGGATTTAATTTAAATATGAAAATTATATCAGAATAAAGCAACCAAATATTTTAAACAGTATCTATTTGTAAATCCAAACATTTACTTATACTATCTCAATGAGAATTTATGAGAACAGTATCTAATGTAAAACGTGCGGCTTTCCGTGGTTAAATGGCAAGAGTTTCTATAAGAAACGAGCTGCATTAGGTTAGAACAGTTTTGATTTGCAATTGAAGATTCAAAATTATAATGTTTAAATAGAGATTTATGAGATCAGTTTCTATGAGTATTAATGTTTTTTTTTCAGTAATATATTAAATGTGTTTTCATTTGTTTGAATAGGTAAAAAGAAAGGTCAGTTTTCAACTGCAATTACAAATACAAGTTCAATCACTTCGAATGGGGTTAGATGCGATCAATTTCTCAAAGTATATATGCTGTTTTCCGGATATAATTGTGAAGAGGTTTAATCAGTAACAAATTGTTCACTACATGTTATGATATGGTCGGAAATTCCAAGTACACATTTGGTATTCCTTCAAGAGGATTGATGAGAGCAGTTTCTACGAGTATCTGTTTGTTGTTCCTCTAGTAAATTATATAAATCTTTATCAGTAAAGATTCGGATCTAATTTAAATATGAAAATTATATCAGAATAAAGCAACCAAATATTTTAAACAGTATCTATTTGTAAATCCAGACATTTACTTATACTATCTCAAGGAGAATTTATGAGAACAGTATCTAATGTAAAACGTGCGGCTTTTCGTGGTTAAATGGCAAGTGTTTCTATAAGAAACGAGCTGCATTAGGTTAGAACAGTTTTGATTTGCAATTGAAGATTACAAATTATAATGTTTGAATAGGGATTTATGAGATCAGTTTCTATGAGTATTAATGTTTTTTTTCAGTAATATATTAAATGTGTTTTCATTTGTTTGAATGGGTAAAAAGAAAGGTCAGTTTTCAACTGCAATTACAAATACAAGTTTAATCGTTTCGAATGGGATTATATGCGATCAATTTCTAAAAGTATTTATGCTGTTTTCCGAATATAGTTATGATGAGGTTTAATCAGTAACAAATTGTTAACTACTTGTTATGATATGGTCGGAAATTCCAAGTACACATTTAGTATTCCTTCAAGAGGATTGATGAGAGCAGTTTCTACGAGTATCTATTTGTTGTTCCTATAGTAAATTATATAAGTCTTTATCAGTACAGATTCGGATTTAATTTAAATATGAAAATTATATCAGAATAAAGCAACCAAATATTTTAAACAGTATCTATTTGTAAATCCAAACATTTACTTATACTATCTCAATGAGAATTTATGAGAACAGTATCTAATGTAAAACGTGCGGCTTTCCGTGGTTAAATGGCAAGAGTTTCTATAAGAAACGAGCTGCATTAGGTTAGAACAGTTTTGATTTGCAATTGAAGCTTCAAAATTATAATGTTTGAATAGGGATTTATGAGATCAGTTTCTATGAGTATTAATGTTTTTTTTCAGTAATATATTAAATGTGTTTTCATTTGTTTAAATGGGTAAAAAGAAAGGTCAGTTTTCAACTGCAATTATAAATACAAGTTTAATCACTTCGAATGGGGTTATATGCGATCAATTTCTAAAAGTATTTATGCTGTTTTCCGGATATAATTGTGAAGAGGTTTAATCAGTAACAAATTGTTCACTACATGTTATGATATGGTCAGAAATTCCAAGTACACATTTGGTATTCCTTCAAGAGGATTGATGAGAGCAGTTTCTACGAGTATCTATTTGTTGTTCCTCTAGTAAATTATATAAGTCTTTATCAGTAAAGATTCGGATCTAATTTAAATATGAAATTTATATCAGAATAAAGCAACCAAATATTTTAAACAGTATCTATTTGTAAATCCAGACATTTACTTATACTATCTCAATGAGAATTTATGAGAACAGTATCTAATGTAAAACGTGCGGCTTTTCGTGGTTAAATGGCAAGTGTTTCTATAAGAAACGAGCTGCATTAGGTTAGAACAGTTTTGATTTGCAATTGAAGATTACAAATTATAATGTTTAAATAGGGATTTATGAGATCAGTTTCTATGACTATTAATGTTTTTTTTCAGTAATATATTAAATGTGTTTTCATTTGTTTGAATGGGTAAAAAGGAAGGTCAGTTTTCAACTGCAATTACAAATATAAGTTTAATCACTTCGAATGGGGTTATATGCGATCAATTTCTAACAGTATTTATGCTGTTTTCCGAATATAATTGTGATGAGGTTTGATCCGTAACAAATTGTTCACTACATGTTACGATATGGTCGGAAATTCCAGGTACATATTTAATATTCCTTCAAGAGGATTAATGAGAGCAGTTTCTACGAGTATTTATTTGTTGTTCCTACAGTAAATTATATAAGTCTTTATCAGTATGCATTCGGATCTAATTTAAATACAAAAATCATATCAGAATGAAACCCCAAATATTTTAAACAGTGTCCACCTGTAAATCCAAGATAATATTATAATGAGAATCCATCACAACAATATCTAATGTAACGTGTGCGGTTTTCCGTGGCTAAATTTTAAAATTATTTGCAATAAATAAGCTTTAACGGATTCGAACAGTTTTGCATTTCCAGATGAATAGTTTTAATTGTTAGGGATCTATGAGGTCAGTGTAATGTTTTTTTTTTCAATAAAATGTGTTTTTATTGGAAAATAAACATTACACAAAGACACTGATCTCATAGATCCCTATTTAACAATTAAAACTATTCATCTGGAATTGCAAATTAAAACTGTTCAAATCCGTTAAAGCTATTTATTAAAAATACTTTTAAAATTTAGCCACGGAAAGCCGCACGCGTTACATTAGATACTGTTCTGATTGGTTCTCATTAAAATATATCTTTAAATGTTTGGATTTACAAGTGGATACTGTTTAAAATATTTGGTTGTGTCATTCTGATATAATTTTTGTATTTAAAGTAGATCCGAATGCATACTGATAAAGACAAATTTTCTATTGGAACAACAAATACATACTCATAGAAACTGCTATCATCAATCCTTTCGAAGGAATACTAAATATGTACCTGGAATTTCCGACCATATCGTAACATGTGGTGAACAATTTGTTACTGATCAAACCTCATCACAATTATATTCGGAAAACAGCATAAATACTGTTAGAAACTGATCGCATATAACCCCATTCGAAGTGATTAAACTTGTATTTGTAATTGCAGTTGAAAACTGACCTTTCTTTTTACCCATTCAAACAAATGAAAACCCATTTAATATATTACTGAAAAAAAAAACATTAATACTCATAGAAACTGATCTCATAAATCCCTATTCAAACATTATAATTTGTAATCTTCAATTGCAAATCAAAACTGTTCTAACCAAATGCAGCTCGTTTCATATAGAAACTCTTGCCATTTAACCACGGAAAGCCGCACGTTTTACATTAGATACTGTCCTCATAAATTCTCATTGAGATAGTATAAGTAAATGTCTGGATTTACAAATAGATACTGTTTAAAATATTTGGTTGCTTTATTCTGATATAATTTTCATATTTAAATTAGATCCGAATGCATACTGATAAACACTTATATAATTTACTATTGGTACAACAAATACATACTCGTAGAAGCTGCTATCATCAATCCTTTCGAAGTAATACTAAATATGTACCTCGAATTTCCGACCATATCGTAACATGTAGTGAACAATTTGTTACTGATCAAACCTCATCACAATTATATTCGGAAAACAGTATAAATACTGTTAGAAATCGATCGCATATAACCCCATTCGAAGTCATTAAATTTGTATTTGTAATTTCAGTTGAAAACTGACCTTTCTTTTTACCCATTCAAACATATGAAAACACATTTAATATATTACTGAAAAAAAAAACATTAATACTCATAGAAACTGATCTCATAAATCCCTATTCAAACATTGTAATTTGTAATCTTCAATTGCAAATCAAAACTGTTCTAACCTAATGCAGCTCGTTTCTTATAGAAACACTTGCCATTTAACCACGGAAAGCCGTACGTTTTACATTAGATACTGTTCCCATAAATTCTCATTGAGATAGTATAAGTAAATGTAAAGACTTATATAATTTACTAGAGGAACAACAAATAGATACTCGTAGAAACTGCTCTCATCAATCCTTTTGAAGGAATACTAAATGTGTACTTGGAATTTCCGACCATATCATAACAAGTAGTGAACAATTTGTTACTGATTAACATCACAATTATATTCGGAAAACAGCATAAATACTTTTAGAAATTAATCGCATATAACTCCATTCAAAGTGATTAAACTTGTATTTGTAATTGCAGTTGAAAACTGACCTTTCTTTTTACCCATTCAAACAAATGAAAACACATTTAATATATTACTGAAAAAAAAACATTAATACTCATAGAAACTGATCTAATAAATCCCTATTCAAACATTATAATTAGTAATCTTCAATTGTAAGACAACCTAATGCAGCTCGTTTCTTATAGAAACACTTGCCATTTAACCACGGAAAGCCGCACGTTTTACCTTAGATACTGTTCTCATAAATTCTCATTGATGTGGTATAAGTAAATGTTTGCTGCTCCATTCTGGTAGAAACTGATAGAAATTTCAGCAGCAACTTTACTCCAGGCTCCAGTAGAGGGAGCTGTATACGTGTAGCTAATTCATATCTAATCTAATGTGACCTAAGGAACTGAAGTGTGTTTGTTAAATTAAAAACAAAGCAGTCTCTTTCACTGCTAACTCATTCATTGCTTCTAGGCTAGAACAAGAACACCCAAGGAAATAAGGACTTTGCAGAATTTTGTGTTTACCACAATATTAGTATTTCTATTTGAAATATGCAATTTAAACTGTACATTTGTCGGCATGCATATCCAAATTAATAGTAATAAAAAAGCAAAATGGAAGTTTACAATAAAAATACATCTGTAAAATATACAATTGAAACTGTACATTTGTTGACATGTATATCCACATTAATACTAATAAAAAACAATGTTGAAATTTACAATAAAAACATGTTGATAAATGGTGTGTTACATACGATAGATACTGGAGAAAGGACGGACTGGAACTCTTATGATATTACTTATAGAAAAGTTTAGAATCTCTTTAAAGTTGTATCTGTAATTCCATATGTTTACAGATATAAGGGCAAGGGTGCATTTGCAGACACTAAACTGTAGATTTGTTGATGCATATTTCATATAAGTACTCATGAAAAGGCAACATGATAATTCCAAATAGCTCATTCGGAATTACTGTTTCATAACCGATTTAAAACTTAATAAAACAGATAAAATCCTGTCTGTATAATACTAATATAACTTATAGGAACGATAAAACCGCATCACTTTTTTTTTATAAGTTTCTATGTGGAATTTTTGGCAGGGTATTAGAAGGCGTGGAAATCACGGATTTGTAAAACGCAGCCTCAATTTCGAGAGGTTTCCTGATTATTTATTGTGTGATATCAGTTGGGATTTTCGATATTATCGTGTTGATGTGGAAACCTTCAACGAAACCAAATTATTGGGAAACGAAGCTGGCGAGGCCCCGCCATTTTGCTTTATTTTGATTTGTGGTGAAAAGAACCGGAGACGTCCGTGAGTACTACTTAATGGTTTGTCATTTTAACAAGGAACCAAGTTCTGCTCTTATTATATTTCAGGTTTCTTCTCTTTTCTTCTCTTTCCTTTTCTGTTCTTTTCTGGTGGATTTTCGCTGGAGACGTCTCACCCTTGGAGGTTCTTACCCCCTGGAAGCCTACCCTCGACAGTTGTGAGGACTTGTGTCTGGTGTGTTCGGCCTTGTTATGATGTGTGTTGGTTCTATGGAATATGGGAACCTAGACGGCGAGAGGTAAACTTGGGAGACATCGCTGTAGAGGCAGAGCTGGGGTGCTGCTACCCCATCGTCGGCGACCTGCAATCGCGCGACCCACTTCAAGTGGCCAAAAAACCGGGTCGGAACCCTTGGAGTGTTAGATAAGCCTGAAAGGCCCCCGACTGTAAGTAATTTTTACACCTTTTACTTTCGCTGTCCCGCTGGAAGTTGAAGCCGAAGCCCAACCACCACTCACCCTTTGTGTGTGTTACCTTATTATTCTTTCATGTGTAATTAAGACTCGTCGGTTTATTAGTTTATTAACCTTGTTCGTGTGGTAATCACTGGCCACCTTTTATCTGAATTTTTAATTTGTCCGTGGTAAGTTATATGTATTTATTCGTATATACCGTGTGTGTAGTCGCGGGCTAGGCATGGGGAGTAGAATTACAACATCGCAGGTGTCAGCTGGCTGAAATGAAATACCAGAGCTGGGATGTCCACCAACGGACGAATTTACGGCTGCCGGTGTTGTCAGATCTCTCGCGCTAAGTGAATGTACATGCCTAATGGGAAATTACACGCACGGTATTTATTCGTATCAATCTTTTACATGTAAGTTAGTGTAAGTTGGCTTAGAGGCCATGATTTTAGTACCTTTGTAAGTAGTGTAGGTCATATTAATACGGAATTTCCTTTTAAATAATTATTGGCATTTTTACTGTTAGGCGAGTGCCATTTTAAATATTAGTATGTTGGTCATGACGGAGGTCCACATTTAGACATTCAGTCTGCTTTGTATAATATAATTGTACACACTCTTCCCCTGTACAGCAAGGGGAAGGCCTTTTCTGCGTTATTATTGAGTGTATAGTTCGAGAGCCATTTGACTCTAGGTACTGTTTGTTCTAAAATTATCTCACTATTTGATATCGCTCGACTATCCTCGAGGGAGACCACCAGGTACATTTAGGTCACTGGACACTCATTGGTAAGGTGTACCATAACCTTGCTTGAATAATTATTACTATAACTTTTGAATAATCGTCAACCTCTGCTTGAATAATTATTACTATAATCCTTGAATAATTGTTAAACTCATGAAATATACGCTTGTTAAGATATTTGTGTAGTTTAATTCCAGGTGATCATTACCACTGAAACCCAACCTTAACTGAGTTAGCCAGGTTTATAAATTTTTGTCGGCCCCCTTAAAATTTAGAGAAGCAGTAACCTGTCTTGGATCTTTGATGTTTGGTTTGAATAACCGGTTCATTTTTCCTAAATTTTGCTTGTAATTCTTTTTTTATAACATTCGCATTTTCTTTTAGATTTGCCTTGCTCATATTTAGCCATCCATCACTCATTAAATTACTAACTAATCAGCCAAATATTTTTTTGTTAACAATTATTTTTTGTTAACAATAATTCGTTTTTTGGTTAGCAAAATATATTATATTTTTTTAACAATTTGTATTAATTATTTATTTATTTATTTTTTTGGGGGGAGGACCAACATCCCAGAAGACCGAAGACACTACAACACCCTGTGCATGAGAGGAACACCGTCAAGTGGGATGGCAGCGCCACCTGGAGTCACTGGACACACAGGACAGAAGTATCTGGACCACCCAACGGGCCCTGCGCAACCGGAAGACACCCATGCCCCCGATCCACGGAGAGAATGGAATTGTCTACACTCGTTAGGAAAAAGCCGAGGCATTCGCCGACAGCTTCGAACTGCAGTATAGGGAAAACCAGCTCGATGATGAGGATGAGGACTGGGTGGATGGCGTGGAACCCAGAGTACGTCGGATGAACCGCCTGCCAGATGACAAAAACATCCTTCCGACCACCCCCGATGATGTCAAGGAGATCCTAAGGAGCCTAAAACCCAGGAAGGCCCCAGGATGTGATGGCATTGGGTACATCGCCTTCAAGAAGCTACCCAGGAAAGAAAAAAGGCCGACGTCATAGTCATCCCGAAGCCAGGTAAGAACCTAATCTTTCCCTCCTCTTACAGGCCAATCAGTCTACTCCCAGCAATGAGCAAGGTAGCCGAACGAGTCACACTCAAGAGGATAGCCGAGAAGACAGAAGAACTGGACATTCTACTGGACGAGCAGTCCGCGTACAGGACAGGACACTCCACGGAACTCCAAGTGCTCCGCCTCACCAAGGGGATCAACCAAAGATGCTGTTCCTCGACGTCGCTAAAGCCTTCGACAGGGTCTGGCATGATGGTCTCCTAGCCAAAATGATGAGTATGGGTTACCCCATTGTACTTGTCAAGCTAGTGAGATCATACCTACACAGAAGAAAGATGAGGGTGAAAATAGTGGACAAGGTGTCCACGTACAGAACAATGGAGGCAGGAGTCACCCAAGGCTCAGTGCTCTCCCCGCACTTGTTCTCCATCTACACCTTCAATCTACCACGGACAGAGCGGACCTCCATGGTCCTGGCTCGAACAGCGAATTAAAACCTTTGTAAGAAAACATTAACATATTTCATATACAAGATGAGGTAAAAAAATATTCAAAGAAATTAAGTTTTCTTTCTTAACAATTTTTTCAAATTTTTTTAAATCACTCTGTATCCATGTTTAAAGGCTTTAAAAATGTCTACAATTTGATGTGCCAACATGGTTATTGCTTCAAAAATAAAAAAGTTACAAGCCCGGGGACTTTTAAGTGGCGGACCCTGTATACAAGATAAGCTATAAGGTCTCAAAATATTTTTCGAATTAGCCACCCCATTACCACCCCCACCCCATTACTAAAGGGGATGAAAAAATCTGTGATTTAGTGTGTGTCCAAGAACCAGAAACCTCAAACTTAGCATATTCTTCCATTATAATGTAGATGTTTCATCGATGAACGTGTTATGTACATTTATATGCACATAGCATATTCATCCGTCCACCAAACAGAAAATATTGTAACATGACATATTCATTCATTCAAATAATCTAAGAAATATTGTCTGTGCGCAATGAAATTTCGTGACAAGATGCAGTGGTACAAAACATGTTCTTTCACCAAAAATCTCAATTTCTCAATAATTGTAACATAACACATTCATCCACTTGCCCCTTCAATTGTCATTGTAAACAATTCATTTTATTGTTTACGTAGCTGACCTGATTATTTTACGAATTAATGTGACGATTGTCCCAACGAATACTTTTCTTCTTTTCATGTGGCAATTGCCCCAACAATTATGTAATTGTCTAAAATAAACGTATTAAAACGTTTTCTGTGTTTTCCTTCAATATTTTACTTTTTCAGGAATAAGTGAGATTAAATAAAAATATAATTCTTTACCCGTATAACCAGGCGATACAGGCTTTTTTTTCGATACAGATTCGTCAAGATGCTAAACATTTTAATCTGTACCTATGATATATTCAACGAACCTATAGATTTTTAGGTACTCAAGCCATACAGATATAATCTTTATCGCATCTATATCTTACCTTTTACTGTTGTATTTACAAGTTTACCTTTATACATTAGATGTAATTCCTGTATCCTTCATTTAACCTATCTATATAGTTTCTACACGCAATATCTATACAGCATCGTGACAGATTACTGTACAGAACATCGATATAGATCCAGCGAAAGAATTATTTACCGATTATAAGGTCTATCTTTACATATTAAAAGATTGTGTAATTCACGCATCTCTACATATTCTTTACAGCAACGTGCTCCGGACGATGCGTTGCCGGTACCGGTGTCGCTTGTGCAACACTGTTGTATATACCGTGCGTGTAATTTCCCATTAGGCATGTACATTCACGTAGCGCAAGAGATCTGACAACACCGGCAGCCGTAAATTCGTTCGTCAGTGGACATCCGAGCTCTGTTATTTCATTTCAGCCAGTTGGCACCCGCGATGTTGTAATTCTACTCCCCATGCCTAGCCTGCGACTACACACACGGTATATGGTATTCTACGTTAATCTCTCTGGACAACGCTGATATTATACCACTAATGGATGTAGTAGCAGTAGCTGCACTGATGAATGTATACCTACTGGTTTATCTTGGTAGTATTCTTTCGTTTTTTGTGATGTCTGTTTTTCTCTATTATCACATCTTGATCATTGTTTTGCGATAGCGTTTTCTTTGAAGCTGTGGCATTTTTGAAGGTTATGTCATTTTTATTTATCAGATTTGTGTCACACCAGTCAAGAATGAAAGAATATAGATGCGATGAGTCAAACTTGTTTGTATAGAAATTTAACCAATGTGCAAAGAAAAATTAATTAAAGTTTAAAAACAATAACAATATAACTACAGGTATTTTAAGGTTCTGCTTCACTAATAAATTTGGAAATTGCAGGGTCTTTTACGTAAAATAAAATGCACCTGTATACCTAATATTGTTTCTTAAAAACTATACTACCATAAATATTCATCTAATATGTGTCTATCTCAATTTCCTATAATAAACTCCATTATTAGGTACCGATATCATTTAATAATATAAAATCCCGATATCCATTACTATAACTTTTATCATTAAATTTGCTGGACACCATGATGGCGCAGTCGGTTAAGGCGCTAGGATAAACGAGATACGTACATAGTAGACGTGGGTTCGAGACCTGAACAAGGTAAGTAAAATTGTTTAATTATCACTATAAATAACGAATTTACGGAATACTAATATTAATTGGATCATGATAGCGAAGAAATTGGTGGTTGGGTGATTAAAAAAGTGTTTATTTTCATCTATTTTTTTTTAATTAAAAATAAAGATTTATTCTTTACCGGGTCTATGCAGTATTAGTACTCGTTATTTACAGAATCATCAATAGAACCGGCCTCTCCAGAGGATGAGGAAAACTTTTCAGAAAATTGTTGGAAACGGATGTGTATAGATTCCTCTACTAGATAATATTGGCATTAATTACAAAATATTTATTTCAAGGGATAGTTTGAATACTGCTTTGTACTGATAGAGATTATGCGTCTGTATTTTTGGTTCATGGAGGACGGCTTCCCAGGTAGCAAAGGCACGTGAAAATGACGTGAAAAAATGGTCAGGAGTGACGAGAAATGACGAGTTAGATGACGTAAATGAAACGTGAAAATGACTTCCTAATGTCTCAGATGAATGACGTCTTATGCTGACGTCTTTTTCAGGTTATATTTGATAATCCCCTCACAGGTTTTTAGTAAAAGGAACATATATAAGTTCAGACGTGGACCAGGTTAGACCTGAAATTAGAGAGCTCTACGACCCTTTCAAGTGGTTGCTGTTAAATAAAAGTTAAATACCAAGTGTGTTTATAGTCTAGTTTCATAAGTGGATGACATATGTTTATAAATCAATATATACATCGAGCTATATTCAGTAATAGGAGATAAAGTGTCTAACGTTAAAGTATTGTGTGAATGTTTATAGAAAGAAGAGATAATCATACAAATTACTATCGCGAGTTAAAGGGAGTGATCTTAAGCAGAGGCAGTTTAAAGTATACTACTTATTCTAAATAGCAAGTAAATCATTAAAATAAAATAAAATAAAATAATCTTGAACTTATAGTAAACATACTGGTGTTATAAAATTACATAAAGCCTAAATAATATAAAACAATAGTGAATGAGTAAGATGGCTATTTGCAATACGTGTACCAAGTCTCTAAATGATAAATCGCCTGGACTTCAATGCGGTTTTTGCCAAGTGCCCTATCATTATAAGTGCGTCGATCTGCAAAAACATAAAATACCAAAAGGTTTTTATTGGAAATGTCCCAAGTGCCAACAAGAGGGATCTCCTTTAAGGGCCGTTACTTTCGGTCCCGATTAAACCCGATTAAACGTTAACGGTGGGTCAAACCAATTCAGTTACCATGGAAACAATTGTACTTTCAATGATTTAGCCGACGGTTAAAGTTTAACCACGTTTAACGTTGACAGAAAGTAACGGCCCTAAGTGGAAGAGGTAATCTCGAAACAAACAATTACAACTACTTATTAAAAGCAATCGAGGATCTTACAAAAACATTTGTCAACTTGAATAAGGAAATTCAGAGCCTTAAAGAAAATAGAAAATTTGATCCAGAAATTAATATGGAGATGGTAATTAGCGAGATTGCCGAAAGAAGAAAACAGAAGAATAATATCATAATATTTAAACTTAATGAAGAGAAGACAATGAAAGCCTCAGAAATAATTCACAAAATTGCACCTGATGTGGATCTGACTGGGATAAAAACAATAAGGTTGGGTAAAACAGCGAGAGGTGAAGGTCCGAGGCCACTGAAGGTATGTCCGAACACCCGGGCACTAAAAATAATTAAAAATAAAAGCAAACTAAAAAATCTAAACCTAGGAGTCAATATATCTCCAGACTACACAATACAACAGCGGACATATTATAAAAAGATAAGAACAGATCTGGAAGCTAGAGTGAGAAATGGAGAAGACAATTTATATATTAGATATGCTAATGATACTCCAGTTATAGCAAAGTCAACCGAGGTGCACAATAATCAGGAAAATGTTGCAAAAAACTAAAAAGGCTAACAATTTCGCATATTAATATAAGGTCACTTCATTCTAATTTAGGTTTATTTAAAGATTTAATTTTGAGAGAAAATTATGATATTATATGTGTATCTGAAACTTGGTTAACGCCAGATGACTCAGACAACAGTTTCTTCCTACCAAATTATACACTCATTAGAGCAGATCGCAATACTAGAGGTGGTGGTGTAGCCATATATCTTAAAGTTAATTTAAAATTTGAAGTTGTCTATTCACAACTCTCAGTTAGCTATGACCTAGAACAACTGTGGGTTAAAGTTCAAATTCAAAATAAAAGAATTGGTTTTGGTGTCGTATACAAACCCCCAAGAGTATCAGTGTCTAGTTTGGAGAAGGTTAGTGCAGTGCTTGAAGAATTAAGCTTAGTAGTGGATTCAATAATTCTAACAGGTGACATTAATATTAATTTATTAGATAAAAATGCATGTAATACAAAAATATTCGACTTATTTATGTCTAATTTTAAACTAAAACAGCTAATTAGTTCGCCAACTAGAATTACCAATACAACAGAATCATTAATAGACGTTATTTGTGTAAGTGATAATTTCATTGTACTAGAATCTGATACTTTAGACCTAAGTAATATAACGGATCACTTATTGATGTATACCTGCTTAGACATAGATACTAAAAAATATAAAAGTGAACCGTTTTATTGTAGATCGTATAAATATTTTAATGTAGAAGAGTTTGCACAAGATGCCACTAGCATCGACTGGAATTTAATTTTGGAAATAGAGGACATAAACGACAAAGTTGAAATTTTAAATAATTATATAACGGAACTATTTGACAAGCATGCACCGTTAATATTAGTTAAACTTAGAAAACATAATCCGCCCTATATTACTTATAATATTAAAGAAATGATCAAGACAAAAAACAAAGCGCATAAAAAATATTTACAGACAAAAACATGGAGAGATCGAGCTTATTATATAGATTTAAGAAATTATGTCAATAGTGCTATTTGTCGAGAAAAGAAAGCATATTATAATTATATATTAAAAAGGAATGAACAAAATCCGCGTGATATCTGGAAAACATTTAGGGATATGGGTGTCGGAGATTTAAAAAATAAAAAAGATTTGCCTGAATGCCTGCAAAATTTGCAACTGCTGAATGATCATTTCTTAAATATCGCTGGAAGTACAGCTGTTGACGAAGACCTGTTAGAGCTTTATGAAAATAACAAAATAAACAATTCAAGTTTTCAATTTAATGAGGTAACAGGAAGCGATATTTGTAGAGCAATTTCATCAATAAAATCAAGAGCGTATGGAGTGGATAATATTAATGCTGAGATGTTAAAAATGATTTTGTCGTACTGCATACATATTTTAACTCATCTGGTCAATTATTCTTTAAACACCGGTACAGTCCCGAACATATGGAAAACAGCAGCCGTGCTACCGATTCAAAAAAATAATAGGCCTTTAACATGTGACGACCTAGTTTAAAATTTATCTAGAAAATTTTAACATTCTTACTTCAATTCAATCAGGGTTTCGTCAAAAGCATAGTACCAATACAGCAATGTTAAAGGTTGTAAATGATATTAGCGGTGCAATGGATAATTCCATGCTTACTGTTCTCATTTTACTTGATCAGAGCAAAGCTTTTGATCTGGTCAATACAAATTTACTGATTGTGAAATTAAAATATATTGAAGTGGAGAATATTGTTTTGCAATGGTTTGGAGATTATTTGAGAAATAGAAAACAATTTGTTAAAATGGGTACAGATAATTTCTCGTCCATGCAGCAGGCGTTAAGTGGTGTACCTCAAGGCAGTGTACTGGGGCCTATTTTGTTTTCAGTATTTACGTTTGATCTTCCAGATGTTATCTCAGGTTGCCACTTGCACTTGTATGCAGATGATATCCAATTATATAAGTCGTCAAAACTCGATGAATTTCCAAATTTAGTGAAAGATGTAAATGAAAATTTAAATCGTATTTGTACATGGTGCAACAAAAATGGACTTAAACTTAATCCAAAAAAATCACAGGCACTTTACATCGGAAATGAAAGGATAAGGTCTAATCTCCATCTAGATAATTTTGATATCACAGCAAATAATACTAAAATACAGTGGGTAAATAAAGCTAAAAGTTTAGGAGTAACAATAGACGAGAATCTTAGCTTTGATCATAACACTAGTAATATATTCTGAAGCTCATATGCTACATTAAAATCAATTTACAAGTTGAAATATGAAATAGATGAAAAAACAAAACTAAAACTAGTAAAATCAATTATTTATCCAAGAATCGAATATTGCAGTTCAGTATATTATTTTCAGCTAACAGAGTACAATAAATATAAAATACAGAAAATACAAAACGCTTGCTTAAGATTTGTTTGTAAAATACCATATGGTGAGCATGTAACACCATATACTTGCAAAATTTAGGTGAACTGAATGTTAAGCAGCGTACTAATTACCTTTATAGTATATTTTTGTACAAATTTGTTAAAAATAAACATCCACAATATTTTTCAGATTTATTAATATTAAGATCAGATATACACGATGTGAATGTCAGTCTTCTGTCCAAGTTCACCCCCAAATATTTCACGCACCTTTTGATTGGAATTTGGCGACCTCCGATCGAAATTGGTGTTAAAATGCGGTTCTCTGTGAACCGGCGCGTGAAGAGTATGGCCTCCGACTTTTCGGCGTTGATCCGAATCTTCCACTTATCGTAATACGCCGTGGCATGAGCCATGTGCGCCTTTAGTAGCATGTTCGCCGCTTGTGCATTGTGCGAATGCGCGTACATGGCCGTGTCGTCGGCGTACTTGGCAAGGTTCGTATTCGGAAACTTCGGAAAATCGGAGACGTATAAGTTGTATAACTTGGGTGACAGGCACGAGCCCTGGGGGACACCCGCGCGAATGTCCCGCCGAGTTGAAAGTTTGTTATTTACCCTGACCTGCAGTGATCTGTCTGTCAGGAAAGAGTGAATTAGTTTTGTGATATGCGTAGGGAAGTTCAATGAGTTGAGTTTGTGGAGTAAGCCCGGGATCCATACTGTATCGAAAGCTTTCTCAATATCGAGCAACACCATGACGGTACTTTTTCCGCGGTTGCACCCCATACAGCACACCAAATAACGATTACGAAGTGTTCGCATTGTGACGATGTATCTAGATGCAGACACAAGGTTACACAATTCTACGATGTAAATGTGCTACGTTTACACATTGTAGGCAAACACGTATGCACAAAGGTTAAACGTCCCTCTCACAATGTAGCCACAGTATACCATTTACATACACACAAATAATTTGATCCACAGTGTGTTATCGGATGCACAGTGATTGACTTCCTAATGTGTCAGACGAATGACGTCTTATGCTAGACGTTAATTTTTTCAGGTTATATTTGGTAATCCCCCCACAGGTTTTTAGCAATGGGAACATGTAAAACTACATACTAGTTAGTAAGTCTACTTGATAAAAATAAAGTAATTAATGCATATACGTTTTGTCCTATGAATTTATTTGTTAGCCATCCGTATATTTTATTTACATTAACTATCTAATATTGTTTACCATCACTCCAATTTCTTCTCACAAGGGTTGCCTGTAAATTATAATGTTTATTAAGTTATTAAATTCATTTTTACTTACCTTTGCCAATTGCGGTGGGTAGGGATCGAACCTACACGTTTCTGTTGTCCGTATTACAGTACTGACGCTTCTACCAACTGAGCTATCGTGGTGATTGTTATTTCGGATGCTAAAAGCAGTATTTATGATGTGTATGAAGTCTTTATTATGTGTGAAATTGAATTTCTAGCCTTATTTAAAATATATGAAAATCTTTCAAGTTCTCTTTTTTTTTCTATTTTTTACGTGTTCCCAAACCTGAATTTTTCGAGTTACTAGTATTTTTATTTATTTATAATTATTAAGAACTTATTTAATTTAATTAAACTGTCACCAGTGTCACCTGAGTTAAGAATTAAAGTTTTAATACAAACCTGGGAAACGTGTTGGAGAAAAAACGGTCAGGTATAATATATCATTTACAACATAAATAGAATATTTAATGGTCTAAAACAGACCTAAAATTAAAAAGAAGTATATTCGTACATCGGTTTTATAAGCAATTATTACCTTGAAAAAAACAACTGAAAGTTTTTTCGCAATTATTTTAACAAAAAAAAAAAAAGACAGAGTGAGCACGGATCGAACCGCGTACCTCTTGCCTCGTCGCCTAATGTTTAACTCACTCAACCACTGACTTCTGTTTGAATACCTGCTTAAAGACTTTATAGTAGAACACGCAACAACTAGATTTTGCTTTTTAATGCATTTTAATCTAATTTTATTATTAAAAGAACTCGATATCTTTAAAACTGCCGAATCTTTACAAACTCTTTCGAATATAAATTGTTTTGGATATTGTTAAAAAACAAAAATGCCTGCTGTATGTGTGGCTATGACCACTCTTATAGAGGAAAGAGGACACATGAGATACACATGGCTGGTATGCTCACGCTGACGCTTTGCGCGCGCACACTGTTCCATGCTCGAATAGTCGAATGTAGACACGACAAGACACAACTAAAAAGTGTATATATAGTTATTTGTATCATGTATATATATCGCACTTTTATGTGGTGTATGCAGTAGGCACAAGTATTATATAAAGCATCACACATACATATGACTTAAACCTTGTAGGCATCTTCTACGGACGTCAAATTGCAACATTCTAATGATCCTTCTTTACGTTATATAAAAATGTTTAGAATCTTGAGTGCATACAGTATACAATTATTAAACGTTGTATCACATAAATCTGTCAATATAAACATAAGTGTATCTCATATGTGTACGTCAGTACTAGTTTAACAATTAGATCTACCTTAACATATTTTGTTTCTCATGTATATATCTTGTAGAGACGTAATTACAATTGGACGTGCTGTTTGGGACTGCACTTTGACGTCTTTCACGATCCTGACGACCTGGTGCACAGTGCCCCTGCCTTTCCTGAAACCAAACTGACATTCATCGTCGATGTGGAGTTCATCCTGGGCAGCGTCTAGTCTGACCAGGATGACCTTCTCCACCAACTTGGAGATCGCCGACAGCAACGAGATCGGTCGATAGTTGCCGGCGAGCTTGGCGTTCTTGTTTGGTTTCAGGATCGGCACGACCACGGCGCATTTCCACTGGCTGGGCCAGTGTTGTAGCCGCAGGATCGCGTTGACAATGTATGTCAGTTGTACAATGCCTTTCCGCGGAAGATATTTGAGTAGCCTGTATTCGATACAGTCTGCCCCCGGGGCCTTGTCATTGGGTAAAGTCCGGACAATGCCCGCAACTTCCTTAAGCACTCGGCCACCAACTTTACTGAGGCTACTTGCCTAAAGACTTTATAGTTGGAACACGCAACGGATAGATTTTGCTTTTTAATGCATTTTAATCTAATTTTATTATTAAAAGAATAGATAGAAATATAATTTAAACAAATAAACTGCCGAATTTTTGCAAACTCTTTCGAATATAAATTATTTTGGATAATGTTAAAAAACATTATCCTCGAATAAAAACGCCAATACTTATCCCTCACGACACGGTTTATTTTTTTTTTAAACTTTACACTCTGCTTACGATAACAAAATGCCATTAGCGAGTTTTAAAGTTTGTAATCCGATAAAATATAAATAAATTTAACACCGAAAAAAGACGACAATATGACGTGATGTGTAGATTTTAATATCATTTATAAGACGTCATTCTGTCGTCGATTTTTAGTGCCCTGACGTCTTTTTGACCAGAATCACCAGATTTTGACGTCATTATAACGTACCCTTGCTACCTGGGTTGTGGGGGGGGCATGGCTCCCCTCTGGCTGCGCCCTTGATCAGGTCATGTATTATTAATATTATTATTTTTAATACCAAAAATAACAATAAACAGAAAGAAGCAAGGTACCCAATTTGCCACATAAACAAAGAATGGCCCATTAATCAGTTCACGAGTTCTCCGCTTTGGGCTGACATCTTAAATTCAGATGCGTATAGTGTACAAATCTTGGGTATAGGATGACAATGACGACATCTTGCTTAAGCAACGCTTACACTTTTGGCTTAAGATGCGTTTACATTTATTTATTTTTCCAACTAATAAATTAAAATCTTCCTTTTTACTTCACATTTTGGCGCCCCTCTAAATGTGGCGCCTATTTGTTGAACACACAATTTCCCCCCGTTAGGAACGGCCCTGCTTGTACTTCAAAAATTGGGCAGCATTTAAGTGCTGGTGTTGTTGCGTTTAAAATGTAATCGAATGTCTCTGGTAGCATTTTGGTATATCCATGAAACAAGTTTGAACAGTCTTTAAGTTTTTCGTATTAGAGCAGCGATTTCGCAAGTCTATCCCCTGTCAAAAAAATCTCATCAATCCGTATTGAAAATTATCAAAAATTAATAAGTATCTATGAGAACCTATATGGTCAATAAGTTTCTATAAGAGTTAGGTAAAGTTGCTGTTGAAAATGTTATCAGTTTATATCCGCATTGACCAGCAAAATGAGTCAAGCCATATCCATTTGTTAATCCAAACATTTACTTATACCATATCAATGAGAATTTATGAGCACAGTATCTAATGTAATTCGTGCGGCTTTCCGTGATTAAAAGACAAGTGTTTCTTTAAGAAACGAGCTGCATTAGGTTAGAACAGTTTGGATTTGCAATTGAAGATTACAAATTATAATGTTTGAATAGGGATTTATGAGATCAGTTTCTATGAGTATTAATGTTTTTTTTCAGTAATATATTAAATGTGTTTTCATTTGTTTGAATGGGTAAAAAGAAAGGTCAGTTTTCAACTGCAATTACAAATACAGTTTAATCGCTTCGAATGGGATTATATGCGATCAATTTCTAAAAGTATTTATGCTGTTTTCCGAATATAGTTATGATGAGGTTTAATCAGTAACAAATTGTTAACTACTTGTTATGATATGGTCGGAAATTCCAAGTACACATTTAGTATTCCTTCAAGAGGATTGATGACAGCAGTTTCTACGAGTATCTATTTGTTGTTCCTATAGTAAATTATATAAGTCTTTATCAGTACAGATTCGGATTTAATTTAAATATGAAAATTATATCAGAATAAAGCAACCAAATATTTTAAACAGTATCTATTTGTAAATCCAAACATTTACTTATACTATCTCAATGAGAATTTATGAGAACAGTATCTAATGTAAAACGTGCGGCTTTCCGTGGTTAAATGGCAAGAGTTTCTATAAGAAACGAGCTGCATTAGGTTAGAACAGTTTTGATTTGCAATTGAAGATTCAAAATTATAATGTTTGAATAGGGATTTATGAGATCAGTTTCTATGAGTATTAATGTTTTTTTTTCAGTAATATATTAAATGTGTTTTCATTTGTTTGAATGGGTAAAAAGAAAGGTCAGTTTTCAACTGCAATTACAAATACAAGTTTAATCACTTCGAATGGGGTTATATGCGATCAATTTCTAAAAGTATTTATGCTGTTTTCCGGATATAATTGTGAAGAGGTTTAATCAGTAACAAATTGTTCACTACATGTTATGATATGGTCGGAAATTCCAAGTACACATTTGGTATTCCTTCAAGAGGATTGATGAGAGCAGTTTCTACGAGTATCTATTTGTTGTTCCTCTAGTAAATTATATAAGTCTTTATCAGTAAAGATTCGGATCTAATTTAAATATGAAAATTTATATCAGAATAAAGCAACCAAATATTTTAAACAGTATGTATTTGTAAATCCAGACATTTACTTATACTATCTCAATGAGAATTTATGAGAACAGTATCTAATGTAAAACGTGCGGCTTTTCGTGGTTAAATGGCAAGTGTTTCTATAAGAAACGAGCTGCATTAGGTTAGAACAGTTTTGATTTGCAATTGAAGATTACAAATTATAATGTTTAAATAGGGATTTATGAGATCAGTTTCTATGAGTATTAATGTTTTTTTTCAGTAATATATTAAATGTGTTTTCATTTGTTTGAATGGGTAAAAAGAAAGGTCAGTTTTCAACTGCAATTACAAATACAAGTTTAACCACTTCGAATGGGATTATATGCGATCAATTTCTAACAGTATTTATGCTGTTTTCCGAATATAATTGTGATGAGGTTTGATCAGTAACAAATTGTTCACTACATGTTACGTGTGGAAATTCCAGGTACATATTTAGTATTACTTCGAAAGGATTGATGATAGCAGTTTCTTCGAGTATGTATTTGTTGTGCCAATAGTAAATTATATAAGTTTTAATCAGTATGCATTCGGATCTAATTTAAATATGAAAATTATATCAGAATAAAGCAACTAAATATTTATATACTATCTCAATGAGAATTTATGAGAACAGTATCTAATGTAAAACGTGCGGCTTTCCGTGGTTAAATGGCAAGAGTTTCTATAAGAAACGAGCTGCATTAGGTTAGAACAGTTTTGATTTGCAATTGAAGATTACAAATTATAATGTTTGAATAGGGATTTATGAGATCAGTTTCTATGAGTATTAATGTTTTTTTTTCAGTAATAAGTAAGTATATTAAATGTGTTTTCATTTGTTTGAATGGGTAAAGAAGAAAGGTCAGTTTCCAACTGCAATTACAAATACAAGTTTAATCACTTCGAATGGGGTTATATGCGATCAGTTTTTAACAGTATTTATGCTGTTTTCCGAATATAATTGTGATGAGGTTTGATCAGTAACAAATTGTTCACCACATGTTACGATATGGTCGGAAATTCCAGGTACATATTTAGTATTCCTTCGAAAGGATTGATGATAGCAGTTTCTATGAGTATGTATTTGTTGTTCCAATAGAAAATTTGTCTTTATCAGTATGCATTCGGATCTACTTTAAATACAAAAATTATATCAGAATGACACAACCAAATATTTTAAACAGTATCCACTTGTAAATCCAAACATTTAAAGATATATTTTAATGAGAACCAATCAGAACAGTATCTAATGTAACGCGTGCGGCTTTCTGTGGCTAAATTTTAAAAGTATTTTTAATAAATAGCTTTAACGGATTTGAACAGTTTTAATTTGCAATTCCAGAAGAATAGTTTTAATTGTTAAATAGATATCTATGAGATCAGCGTCTTTGTGTAATGTTTATTTTCCAATAAAAACACATTTTATTGAAAAAAAAAAACATTACACTGACCTCATAGATCCCTAACAATTAAAACTATTCATCTGGAAATGCAAAACTGTTCGAATCCGTTAAAGCTTATTTATTGCAAATAATTTTAAAATTTAGCCACGGAAAACCGCACACGTTACATTAGATACTGTTGTGATGGATTCTCATTATAATATTATCTTGGATTTACAGGTGGACACTGTTTAAAATATTTGGGGTTTCATTCTGATATGATTTTTGTATTTAAATTAGATCCGAATGCATACTGATAAAGACTTATACAATTTACTAGAGGAACAACAAATAGATACTCGTAGAAACTGCTCTCATCAATCCTTTTGAAGGAATACTAAATGTGTACTTGGAATTTCCGACCATATCATAACAAGTAGTGAACAATTTGTTACTGATTAAACCTCATCACAATTATATTCGGAAAACAGCATAAATACTTTTAGAAATTAATCGCATATAACCCCATTCAAAGTGATTAAACTTGTATTTGTAATTGCAGTTGAAAACTGACCTTTCTTTTTACCCATTCAAACAAATGAAAACACATTTAATATATTACTGAAAAAAAACATTAATACTCATAGAAACTGATCTCATAAATCCCTATTCAAACATTATAATTAGTAATCTTCAATTGCAAGTCAACCTAATGCAGCTCGTTTCTTATAGAAACACTTGCCATTTAACCACGGAAAGCCGGACGTTTTACCTTAGATACTGTTCTCATAAATTCTCATTGATGTGGTATAAGTAAATGTTTGCTGCTACATTCTGGTAGAAACTGATAGAAATTTCAGAAGCAACTTTACTCCAGGCTCCAGTAGAGGGAGCTGTATACGTGTAGCTAATTCATATCTAATCTAATGTGACCTAAGGAACTGAAGTGTGTTTGTTAAATTAAAAACAAAGCAGTCTCTTTCACTGCTAACTCATTCATTGCTTCTAGGCTAGAACAAGAACACCCGAGGAAATAAGGACTTTGCAGAATTTTGTGTTTACCACAATATTAGTATTTCTATTTGAAATATGCAATTTAAACTGTACATTTGTCGGCATGCATATCCAAATTAATACTAATAAAAAAGCAAAATGGAAGTTTACAATAAAAATACATCTGTAAAATATACAATTGAAACTGTACATTTGTTGACATGTATATCCACATTAATACTAATAAAAAACAATGTTGAAATTTACAATAAAAACATGTTGATAAATGGTGTGTTACATACGATAGATACTGGAGAAAGGACGGACTGGAACTCTTATGATATTACTTATAGAAAAGTTTAGAATCTCTTTAAAGTTGTATCTGTAATTCCATATGTTTACAGATATAAGGGCAAGGGTGCATTTGCAGACACTAAACTGTAGATTTGTTGATGTATATTTCATATAAGTACTCATGAAAGGGCAACATGATAATTCCAAATAGCTCATTCGGAATTACTGTTTCATAACCGATTTAAAACTTAATAAAACAGATAAAATCCTGTCTGTATAATACTAATATAACTTATAGGAACGATAAAACCGCATCACTTTTTTTTTATAAGTTTCTATGTGGAATTTTTGGCAGGGTCATGTCGTTTTTTTTTTTTTGGCGTAGAACCAGGTCAAACATATTAGGTTCCTTTGAGTATGTCACCGGGCATATGAAATCATATTTTACGACATTTTTTTGTGGTCTCGATCTTTTTAAATCCATAAAAAGTGAAAAAAATGTATTTTTAAAGAAAATTGTTTTTTTTTGTTTCCACCATATCTTTAAAACTATTAAAGGTACCGAAATTTGTTTTGTGTCAAATTAAAGCACACACTGTAGCGCTTTTACCAATATAAACGGTTTGGGCACAATTCGCACTTTCATTTCTCTAAAAATCAAATAAACTAAAAATACATATTTTGTTTATTGAAATCTTCACCAATCGATAAACTTTTTTATTTTTGAAAATATTTGCATACATGCAGCGAAGAAAATAAAGCCTAATAATCACAAAAGTTTTTGAAAAAATATGTTTTTTCCTAAAGTGTACCGTTTGGCAACAGCGATTTTTTTTATCAGCGCTAAACGCGACATTGAGACGCAATTAATACACCTTGCATGCAGGTTTGGTCAGTTTAGTCGCGTAGAAGTAGCGTTAGTTGAATCTAGATTAATATATGGCATTCTAGGTTGGGGTGGAGTTGCTAACTGTCATCTAAAAAATTAGATATCATTCATAAAAAATGTGCCACCTCCTCTCAGGTGGTGGTACTTAAAAAATATATATATTTATTGTAGCTGAAATAGAATCAAATTTTAAGAAGAAAAGGTTCCATGTAATTTTTCACATAAATTCCTAGTTTTTAAGTTATAACGACTTCAAAATTGCGATTTTAGCTTAAAATAAAAGCTTTTAAAAAAGGTATTTTCAAACGGCTTTCGTCAAGTATCTCGAAAAGTATTACTTTATCGAGAAAATGTTATAGACCAATTACAGAAAGCACCCTACAAACTGGGAATTAATTATATTTTTTGTTTATTGATGTAGGATTAATAATTTCGGAAATATTTAAGTTTATATTTGGTATCCAAGGGTTTCGAAATTACCTTTAAAGTTTAAAATGCATTCTTTTCTAAAGCAAGTGCTTTAAATGAGCAAAAAAGAATTTGAGTATTTAGGTAATAGTACATTTTAACGAAAAACTGTATTTGAGATATTTTTTTAAAATTATTGGCTAATTAGAGTAACAAAACGAGTAAAAAATAATTTGAAAGCGCAATTAATTGTCTTTAATTTCGTTTCTTAGCATGCGTCACAATTTCTGAGATATTTAACATTTAAACTGCATTTTTCGTCTTATGAACGTTCGGATGCCATTTGTAAACTCATATCTCCGAAACTATTAAATCTATGTAAATAAATAAACAAGCGAAATTCATTATTGGTTTATGAGCTTATTTTTGGTCTCTATACATTTTTGAACAAAACTAATATTTATTGAGATATTTGAAATAGGAAAAAAAAATACGCTTTATCGAAAATACCTTTATAGTTTAAACTGTATTTTTTCTAAAGCAAGTGCTGTATACGAACCAAAAAATTTGAGCATCTACGTCATGCTGTATATTAATGAGAAACCGTGTTTGAAATTTTTTTTTTAATTACTGGCTAATTACAGAAACAAAATGGCGACGTTGTTATTAAAATAATGTGTAGACGGACATTGCTTCGGTTATAACTTCTTTGTTTTTTATGCTACATAAACAAATAAAAAAATAGTTAAGAGCTTAATTAATGACCTAAATATCAATATATCAATAAACAAAAAATATAATTAATTCCCAGTTTGTACTTTCTGTAATTGGTCTATAACATTTTTTCGATAAAGTAATACTTTTTGAGATACTTGATGAAAGCCGTTTAGAAATACCTTTTTTTAAGCTAAAATCGCAATGTTGAAGTCGTTATAACTTAAAAACTATTAATTTATGTGAAAAATTGCATAGAACCTTTTCTTCTTAAAATATGATTGTACTTCATAATTATTTTTAAGTGCCATTGTACTTCATAATTATTTTTAAGTGCCACCCCCTCAAAGTGCCACCCCTCAAAGGGGGTGGCACTTAAAACATATAAATAAATTAACAAGTCCCCGCTCAATATAGAAACTTTTCTGTGAAACATTTACTATTATACTGCCAAAAATGAACGAAATCCGTTCAATATGACATTATTTCGAAGTTTTGCATATTTTTTACCTCTAGGCACTGTACTACTACCACCTGTCTTTTTATTGTTAAAAGGAGACTATTTAATATTTATTATACAATTTCTTAATATTAACAACATATGATCAATAGTACTGTACAATATATGAAATATTGAACAATAATATTGATCCCCCAGATGCTTTTGATCACTACTGGTTTTGTACCGATTGATATAAGTTAAACTACTATATACACCCCGACCGGGATCATCAGATCGTTGCAGTCGGCAGGCTTGCTACAGCCGAGCGCGCAAGAATAAGACTTTGGCCCGTTAAAAAAAATTGCTGACTCAATACTATAAACGGGACATGAAAAATTTTTATCCTAAAAACTTTTTTCAACTATTGACTTCAATTTGTACGCAGCATGTATATACAAATTTTCATAAATAAACTTTTTCCTCGATTGCCTAAAATTACGCTACTGAAAATAACAAGTTTGAGTTTCCTATTATTTTACCAACTTAAAAAAAAATAAATCGGGTTCACGTGGGACGTTGTTCGAAGCGTTATTGTGTCTACTTTAATCTAAAAAAAAAAATAGCTTGATAGCACAAATATTTTCAGAGATATAGCGGTGGAGACGTTAAAAAACATATTTCATTAAAAATCTATTTTTTTGAGTTTTTCCGAAATAAAAAAGTTCTCGACCACCGAAAAATGTCGTAAAAAACGATTTCGTGTACACGATTATCTTACTAAAGAATCCCACTAAGTCTGGTTTGGTTCTACGCCGGTTTTTTTTTCTCGAAAACTAAGCAACTTTACTTCCAGATTTTACTCTACTATATGAAATATGAAATTCGCCGTCTATCTCCCTTTCCAGATATAAAATACTTGTCGAATGTCTTCTTTTCTGTCTTCTTTTTAAATAAGCACTTTCCTGTAGAAGAACATTCCTTGACCTCGTATTGAACTGGTCGGTGTTCGCATTGCAACTGACAAAGCGCACGTAGGACACTAGAACCGCATCTGCCGGCCATGCCGGAGTCGCCGTATCTGCCGGTTGTACCGGCCGTGCCGTATGGCGCCGGCCACCGAGGACGATGCGTTAGGCCGGCTGGACAGAGGTATCTTCAAGGGAACCATGGAAGAACAAGTGACAGGTGGTAATACTACAAAAGAGAGGACCTAATCAGGGCGGTTACTAGAACCTGCGATCAAGCAATGCTGAGGAGGAGAGTTATAAGACCAAACGGCTTGGCATATTGGTGGACCGAAGAAATCTGCGACCTGAGGGAGGAGTGTGTTGAGGCCATACAACACTACCGGGAGGCAAAGAAGAGATTAAGAGATGCAATCAGGAAGTCAAAAAATGACAAAATGGAAAGAGTTGTGCAAAAACATGGATAAGGACGTCTTGTGTATGTGGGGGGCATGAAAGCCCCCCTCCGACTATACCAGCCGAAAAGATGGTGGAAATCATAAATGTCCTATTTCCAGAAAGGGACGAAATATTATGGAGACCAACGCAGGTGGGAGAGGTTCCCCCGTTTTACCGAGGAGGAAATGTCGGAGGCGTGTGACAGACTCAAGAACGGAAAGACTTCGGGACTGGACGAAATCCCCCTAGAAATAGTAAATTTGGTTGCGGAAGAACAACCTAGGGTTATGAACCGCGCACTGGAAAGGGAAAACTTCCCCGAGAGATGGAAGAAGGCGAGACTGGTGTTGATAAAGAAAGAGGACAAGCCACCAGATGAACCGTCCTCATATAGGCCGGTATGTCTGCTCGATACAATGGGTAAGCTAATGGAATGTCTGCTTCTGGGGAGGCTGGAGGCAGACATTGTAGAGAAGGGAGGGTTGTCGGGCACCCAGTTCGGTTTTAGGAAAGAGGATCCACGGTAGGAGCGATAAGGCGCCTAACCGAGACAGCTGGGGAGGCTATAAGGGCCAAGAAGATCTGTGCGGTAGTAACGCTGGATGTTCGAAACGCTTTCAATACTGCGGAATGGGGCGAGATAGTTACGAAAGTTGAGAATATCCCCGTACCTGCTCAGGATAGTAAAGGCTACCTCGAGAACAGGTGGATAGGGCTGGAAGTAGAAGGCACTACCCAGTGGAGGAAGAGGACTTGTGATGTCCCACAGTGATCGGTCCTAGGCCCAACCTTGTGGAATATAATGTTTGATAACGCATTACGCTTACCCCAACCATAGAATATTAAGGTGATCGGATATGCCGACGATCTGGCAATAGCAGTTACGGCCAGAACGGCGAGGGAAATCGAGGAGGTGGCTAACAGGGAAATTGCAAAAATAGAGAGATGGGTAAGGGGCAAGAAGCTAGAACTTGCCCCTGGAAAAACCAAGATAACCAGAAAGAGGAATCTCCCTGTCGTGAAAACGAGGGTAGGGGAGCTGGAAATCGGCCCGAGCCAGGCGATAAAGTACTTGGGCATATGGCTCAATTCGAAATTGACATACAGTGATGAAAATGGAGGAAAAAGCTGGGCGAGTGGCAACGGCCATAGGCAGGCTGACGAATAACACCAGCGGACCGAAAGCCAGCAAGAGGAGAGTGCTGTGCAGTGTGGTGCACTCCATTCTCCTGTACGCGGCCCCGGTATGGGTAAGTGCGATGGCAGTGGAAAGAATGCGAAGACTGGCCAGGGTACAGTGGTGTGCGACACTGAGAGTCTGCAGTGCCTACAGGACGGTCTCCTACGAGGCATATTAAAGGATGGGTGGAGAGAGGACACGGGGAGGTTGGGTACTACCTTACACAGGCCCTAACAGGGCATGAATGCTTTGCAGAGTACGTTTACGACATTAGGAAGATTGAAGATCGAGAATGCACGTACTGCGGGTAGATAGACGACGCGGAGCATACCGTGTTCCTGTGTAGCAGGTGGAGAGAAGAAAGGCAACGGGCCATGGATAGGCTAGGCGGCCAAGTTACAACCGATGACATGGTGTTGAGGATGCTATAGAATCAGAGGAAAATTGGCAACTCTTGGAGGAGGTTCCAGGATATGAGGAAACACTGAAGATAGGGAGGGGCCACTATTCCTGAGGGGTTTTAGCTCGGTTAGAGTCCAACAATACCCAGCGTGACAGATCCAGGGCACTGGGTGACCATGATGGATTTCCCCTCCTCCCTAGCCCGGAATAAAAAAAAAGTCTAAAGCGCTGAAAGTTGATAATCCCTTGAAAAATACTCTTTAAATTCTTAATCCTTTACGGTCATTCATATATGATGAGAATTTTAGTACTGAGTAAAAAAATAAACATATTTATCTAGCTAAATAATAACACATATAAATTAAATAATAATAATACGAACAATTAGTTAACAAACTTGTATTTTATGGAATCTTTTATTTGAACTTTTGGTATGATTGACAAAATACTGATTTATATTAATTTTACATAAACACGTACACAAAGTACTCAAAACAGCTATATTTATGTTCTCAACCACAGAATATGCTTATGGACCCTTTAATTAAATAAAAATTAACTAATCTTCACTCCAGAATATAATTAGCAGTAAAGACTTCCACCTTCGTTTTCTTTAAGATGTCTTTCAACATAACTAGAAACTTTTTCCGATAGTCCTAGCTTTGTGGCGTCCTTACTGTAATCATCTTCTTTGCCCACTCCAACTAGATAACCATTAAGACGGGCAGCTACATGAGATGTCTGTAATAACTCAGGTGTTAGACTTAGATATTCGCATAACCATGAATGCTGTTGCAATCTGTATTTCTGATGATAACTGCAAAAAATCATTATTATATTATCGAATTATATTTGCAATAGTGTTGTCTTAACCATAAATATTTGTCCACCATCAAGAAATTGTATAGAAACTGCTTCGTAATATTCTTTTATTTTTTTTTTATTAAATTTTTGTATATATTTTATTATTATTCAAAACACTTGCTGACGATGATAAATAATGTATATTTGTTACTTAATTCTTACATTTAAATTTACAATTAATTAAATTTGCATTAATACGAATGTTTAATAACATTCAAATAATAATATAGTCTATAAATCAAAATAAACGGGGGGAGGGGGGTACTCGTGAATAATTCCTACAAGGATTTTTTTGTAGAGGAGGTTGCTGCAATCATTAATTCATATTTTTCACAAAAGCATCGTTGCCCCTATGGCCACCATGTTGAGAAAATGACGGTCAAAATAGGTTTTCTTCAATTATTTTTAAATTTCATTTTATTTTAAAAAATTAATTAAAATCAACATCAGAAGTGAGATAAAGGGCCTAGCCGTTAATAGTGCTTACGTGAATACGTGATTAAAGTGAAGTTTAAAAAAAATTAAATGTCATGAGAATGCGAAGATAGGTTTCGTCGACAGTCAAGTTTTGGGAACCGGCGAACACGTAATCGGAGTCCGATATTTGGGCAATTATTCGGAGGGAAGTTTCTGCTGAACAGCGCCGTAGTTATCGAAGGGAGGCTTCTGGTAGAAAACAGAGTAAGGTTTCTGAGAATGAGAAGCATCAAAAGAAAGCTTCTGATGAACGACGCGACGGAGAAGAGCAAGCCGTTTTAGCAGTTACTGCGAAAGTTAGTTTACTTGTTCCGTACTACGTACTATGAAGCTCTTTCTATGCTAAATATTATCTGCTTAGTCATCAGCAATCGAGCTACTAGATGGAGCCAAACACTGCTGCCCAAATGCAAAGGACTGCTTAGGGTTATTCATTACCACAGGGGGTGATAAACTGGGGTGGTTAGCGTGGACAGCATATAAAGCCATGGATTTATTATTAATGGCACAGACGATTTACGGAGGACGGTGCGGCAAGTCACACAGAGGAGTATGATGGCGGTCAAGTAATATAGTGGGTGGCGGGGTACGTTGTCTGTCTAGCTATATCATTGGGGAAGAGAGCAATCAGCATAGGTAGCATGATAAGTGAATGTAGGAGTTGAAAGATGTTCAGTTGACGTAAAGTCACTGGACGAAGTTAAAAGGGTAGTGGCACCGAACATAGACGACTTCCTGAGGTCACTGGTGATATAGGGCTAGCAAGTTACTAGGTGACCATTAGACTAAGTTATCGCTAAGCTAGTACATGGTTATAGTTTAAGATTAGTTGAAAGTTATTTTATGTTATATCTTTAATTATAATTACTAATAAATCCGGCGAAGTTCGTTTATTAATCTACAGGTTATGTTAGACTGTGAGAGACTCAGGACTACAAAGTTACAGAACTTTATATTCTGAAAGTGTCTTTTCATTATTCTTTTACCTTGGTTTATTGCATCAAAGACACATCTCGAAAATCTAACGCAGATAATTCGAGTTTTAGTTCCCTTGGATTTGAAGAGTGAGGACATTCTTATGTCAGGAAAGACCCAATGTTAGCATCACCTTTTGGAGATGATCTCTCTGGGGAGTATGTAGGGACCAGGACGGCCTACTTGCTGTATTTGTAGGTTCAGGGAATCACGTGCCCGTGGCAGTCATGGTTCGGCGTTTGAAATAAAGCCTGTTCGCTGAGAAAATCCGGTCGTATAATATAAGGAATATCGTCCGGAGCTCTGTCTTCCCTTGTCTCTATTGAAAAATTGTTTATAACCTAATCTGTAACGTAAGTTTTAATCTTTGTGGTCAAGTTACGACCGACGTGCGGCATTTCTATTGTTCGACAGCAAACAAATTTGCGTAACGCGTGTCGTCGTCAAATGCGGCTGGCGATTTCAGAGGCAGGTATAGCAGGTATAGTGCACTCATTTCAATTAGTGCCTAAGAGGGCAATTTTAGTCTTGTTCTATTGTTAAAACTCGTCCTGGTGAATTTTTAAATCCGCAATCACAGCAGTTAGTTTTGAATTTGTTGGAATATTTTCAAAAAGAAAATGAAAATGGTGAACCTTTATTGCCAATAAAAGCTGTTCAAATGCGAGTGGGTGAGGCTTTAAAAATCGATGAAAAGACTGTAATAAAAATAGCTAAAAACGACAAAGAAAATGTGGAACCTCAGCTTCGGTTAAACAGAATCGTAAAAAGTCAAAAACAGAGTTGCACGATGTTGTAAAATATGAAATGAAAAATGTTATCTGAAAATTTTGAAACATAGCTGACATAGAGACTTTTGCCGGGGTTACAAAATCCAAGCATTATTGTTTTAGATAATGCTAAGTATCACTCTCGGGTTGAAGAAAAACAACCAAAGCGATCTTGGACGAAAGAAAAAATACAAACATGGCTAAAGACCAAAAACATAGATTTCAGTGACACCGAATTTAAAGCCGAATTGCTTTAAATAGCTGGAGCTAACAGAACAGAGCAACACTATATTGTTGACCATTTAATTAGAAAGCATGGACATGTAGACCTGCGACTTCCACCATATCACTGTCAGGTCAACCCAATAGAACTTCTTTGGGGAATTTGTAAGGAGTATTACGACAAACCCATCGGAGAAGATGGTTTTAGTGACGAATCCGTTCTTGCTATGGGGAATGAGGCTTTATCTCAAGTGTCGAGCTCAACTTGGTCCAAGTGTGTAAATCACACAAATAAATTGATTATAGAGACATCTGATCGAGAGGTTCATAATGAAGAAGTTATGCCACTCATTATAAGTGTTAATAATGAAAGCGACGATGAGGACTCGGAAGAATTAGACATTGACGAAGAAACTTAAATTTATTTATTTATCTTACACTTTTGTATTTTACTGTTATATTTGTTTTATATAGAGTTCTAATCCAGTATATAATCCGGAAAAAAGTGTAAAATGTGAAAAAGTGGTGGAACACCACCGATTTGAAAAATTCCTTTTTTCGCGTGTTCTCTAAACCCTCAGGGACATTGATCAGCATTGACCCCTGCATTACCTTCGAAAATGACAAAGTTAAAGGGGTTTGAAGTGCCCCAAAAAGTAGCTGTCATAAAAAAAATTATAAAATTAATATTTCGCCTCGGAAATGACCTCTAGAAGGTTTTTTGGGTCGTTGATCACGAATTTTGAGGTCCAGAATGAGGAATTCCATATGCCAGTATGGAATTCGTGCCATTTTTTAATGAAAATTCCGCTTTTTCTGGTGGAAATTTAAATATGAATATTGTGTTGCGGAAGTATGCTTTAGGGAGTTTTTTGGGTCACTGGTCACGATTTCGAGGCCCAAATTGTGCAATTCCATATTCCAAACTGGAATACGTGCCATGGAAAAGTCCATTTCTTGAAAAATTTAAATATTAACGTTTTTCCACGAAAATGTGCCCAAGGAGGTATTTTTGGTCTCTGATCATGATTCTGAGGTCCACATTTAAGAATTCCATATTCCAGACTGGAATACGTGCCACGGAAAATTCCATTTTTTTCAGAAAAAATCTAAATATTAACGTTTCTCCACGAAAATGAATCGATTTGTCTGGCTGAAATATCGGATGAACAGGAAGATGAAAGTGACACTGAAGAAGAACCAACAAATCCTGAATTACCAGTTCTCTAATATGATTCAGATTATGATTGATGTAAATGGTGTAAATTATATAAAAAATAATTATAAATTAATAACTATTTTATCACACAGAATACCACCTCTTGTACCAACACAATAAATGCTATACTTTTCTAAAAAATGTTGTCACTTATCTCACCTGGAAGAACAATTTTCATGCATTCCTGAAGTGTTTATAAAATTGCCATGTAGGTATATTAATTTGAAATGCTCATAATATTGATACATAACTTTTTCTTCAAAGTAAAATTGACTTGAAAAATTATTTTGAAATATTTGTAATATTCATACATAATTTCTTTCTTCAAGGTGAAATTCGACGCGAAAAATGGCACAAATTCCAGTACAGAATATGGAATTCTTGAATTTGGACCTCAAAATCATGATCACCGACCCAAAAAACCCTCTAGAGCACACTTCCGCAGCACAATATTCATATTTAAATTTCCGCCCGAAAAAGTGGAATTTTCATCAAAAAATGGCACGAATTCAATATAGAGTGAGATCCCAGAGCCGCCAGACCTACGTCATTTAAGCAAAGCTAATATTTTGACAACAAATAGTGTAATATCTAGTTAAGAACGTATGCGTATTTGCTAGTTTGAAAGCAGAAAACAGGTACAAAAGGTACATAAGAATTTTACTCAGTACGTTAAATTATGATAGCTGAATTATTTTACAAGTGACATGCTAACTACATGGTGTAAGCGTCAGCCTCCAAATCTGAAGGTCTGAGATTCGATCCCTGAGCGTTCTCAGTTTTTTTTTAAATATACGTACTAAGAAAGAAGTTATGGCCAAAAATAATAAATATTTCCCTTTCGGTTGTCTGTTTCTTGGTAATCGCCACCTTAAGTTAATATTTGTTGAAAAAAAAAGCTGAGAACGCTCAGGATCGAACCTCGGACCTTAAGATTTTGGAGGTTGACGCTTACACCACGTCGTTACTGTGTCACATAGAAAACAAACCAGCTATCATACTTTAACGTACTGAGTAAAATTTTTATGTATCTTTTGTACCTGTTTTCTGCAAAAGGGCCCCGCTTTCAAACTAGCAAATACGCATACATTCTTAACTAGATATTACACTATTTGTTGTCAAAATATTAGCTTTGCTAAAATGACGTAGGTCTGGCAGTTCTGGGATCTTGGACTAATACTGGAATATGGAATTCCTCGATTTGGATTCGTGACCAGCGACCCAAAAAAGCTCCTAGAGTCGATTTCCGAGGCGAAATATCAATTTTATAAATTTCTTTATGACAGCTATTTTTTGAGGCACTTCAAACCCGCTTAACTTTCTCATTTTCGGAGGTAATGCAGGGGGTCAATGCTGATGAATGTTCTTGGGGGGTCTAGGGAATACGTGAAAGAAAGGAATTTTTCAAATCGGTGCTGTTCCACCACTTTTCCACATTTTCCGGCTTAGTTATTGAACTATTCGGCATAATTAGTATTAAGTATATATTTTTATTTTGAGATTACATATACTTATTCGACAAAATTCTATTAATGAATAAAAAAGATTTAGCTGGAACAATTTAACTGTATTTATTTTGTATATTTGCTCTATCATATTTTTTACTTGAAACCAAAACAATTCAATATTATAATTTATTTATTTAACTTAAATTACTATAAATTTACAATGATGTATTGTAGGTATATGCTTTAATTCAAGTTCATTTAAATAAATCTTATTAAATACATCATGTAAAATATAAAACAAAGCGACGCCACCGTGCATTCGAAAACACCAACGGGCCTACGGCATCTTAATTCAGACGTTTGTGACGTCACACCGGGACTCTTTCAGCGAACAAACTATATAATGAAGTATGCGTTAACTAATCTTGTACTTAGTGGCCAAATAAATTGTATATAATTTGAATTTAGCTTCGTTTTTTTATTTCAAAATTATTTTAATTAATTTAACACAATTTTTAGGTCTTTCTAAGAATATAAATACATATAAATAGTAACTTACTCTTCTGCTGGGTAAAATGCTCCTGCTGGGGCGATTTCAGTTATTAATTTTTCGTCTCTTTTATGAGATTCTTTCTTGAGAGAAATTTCAGCAATCCTTTTTTGATCATCATTGTGATACAAAATTAATGACATATACTGAAAAAATAACAACATAAATAATTCGTTTATCTCGCATAAACAAACATTGCACTTACTTGTCTCTTAATGATAGTTGTCAAACCGTACTCATGGTTATTCCAGAAGAGTTCCAAGAGGTCTTCATAACTGATGACTTTCGGGTCGTAATCGATCTCAATAACTTCTGTGTGGTCGCCCCTAAAATAGAACATATTTATAAAACTAATTCTGGTTGATTTTTTTTATAATGCCTTATTATTTATATTAAAGTTTATATTATTTTTATCATTTTAAATAGCGCATGCAGGTGCTAATTTACCGAGCATAGGGAATATTATGGAGAGCAATTGCCGAAAACGCATAAGATACAGAAGATGAGAGAGGAGAGTGTCTCAGGAGTATGGAGCAATACTTTAGAATTACTTAGAACTTAAGGAATTTGAATGGAATCTTTTGCAATGTAATCTAAAAATGTAAATTTAAAAGTATAGGTACCCATTAAGAAAGTGTCCAAATGCAATTTGCTTCAAAAAAATCAAAAGAATCAGCATTTTATCAAAAAATATTTTGTTATAACTTATATACATAAAATAGTTGCACATAGAGATTTATAAAAAAAAAGGTATATAGAAAAAAAAACTTTATTATTAATTTAAATTACTGTTATCTCATGTTTATTATTTAACTTAAAAATAAAAATAAATTTTATCAAATAACTTTTAATTTAAAAAATCAATAGAATTTAGTGCCAAGACTTCAAACAACTTTTTTTAATAACATTTTGCCCTAAAATGAAAAATAAGGACAGTTCTCTCTTGAGCAAATTTTATAATTTCCATGATTTTGAGCATGCGGTAAATATTCTGAACTTTTACCATATCAGCTTACTTTTAAAAATAAGCAAAATTACTTATGAACAATAAACTTGTTTTCGAAAAATCGAAAATAAAGAATATTTTCCTTTTGTTGCATCCATCCGTGGACACGTAGTATATCTACTAATTAAAATGGTATCCATTAGTTTCTATATCTTAAAAAATCGTAATACCAGATGCAATCATCGTTTAGGGTATTTTACTTCCACATCCAGTGGAAGTATAGTAACAACAAAAAAATTTTTTAAAACTTTTATTGTTCAAATAGGCTTAGAATGTCATGAAACGTCGAGATTTCCAAGTTTGAGCGAAAAAAAAATTTCCGTCTGTCGGTCTGTCGGTCTGTCTGTCGGTCTGTCTGTCGGTCTGTCTGTCGGTCTGTAACTTTTTTGTGCGCACGTTTACTCTGGAACCGTTTGAGATATTGACTTGAAATTTGGTACACATATGTACTTTAACGAGATCTAGAACTAGATTATATTTTCATCTTGTTTCGTCGAAGGGTTGGGGGGTAAATTGGGGTAAATTTGGAGTAAATAGGTAAATCAAGCAGATAAGAGTTCATAAAATTGATATTTAGTATAGACAAGAGAAGCTAAGGTCTCAAAAAAAAATTTGGCATTAGCCACCCCCATTACCACCCCCACCCCATTATTAAAGGGGATGAAAAAAATGTTATTTAGTGTGTGTACAAGAACCAAAAACCTCAACATTTTTTTTTTACTTTTTCCACCCCCCACTCCCACCCCCTGTCACCACCCCCACCCCACTACCGATGTGGGGTATCGTTTTATGGGTTTTTGGGGTAGAGGATTTCAAATATTATATTATTAAAGTTCCATAAACAATTATTTCCAGATACAAAATTTTTTCGTTGTGTGACTTGGATAGAAAATCCGGATGTGGAAGTAGTGATTCCTTGGGCAGCGGTTTTTTATTATCTTTTGTCACAATCTACCTATTGATGTTGATATTGATATATTGTTTTATGACTTAATCTTTTGAAGGTATAATGTATAAATAGAGCATTCAGCATCACCTATGCCCTATGGGGCCTTTTTTAGCTTATTTTTTCTAATAAATGAGAGGAACAATTATTATTAAAAATGAAACATATTTTGTTTTAAATATTGTGAGATTACAAGTAGGTAATACGTTAGTACTCCAGGCCAAACAAAAAAATTGTTTTTTTATTTTTTTTTAATCTTTTTTTTTTCGTTTTAGATAAAAAATAGCCGGATATTCAGAAAGCAAACAAAATTTACAACAAAAAAGTCCTTTGACATTTTGACGTACGACGAACGGGAGGGGAGCGAGTGAGTCCCGAAACATGCGCCGAGGCTCATGCTTCGAGGCTCATGCTTCGAGGCGTGCTAGCGCTTCCCTGTTCATTCAACGTTAAAATGTCAAAGGACATTTTCTCTTGTAAATTTTGTTTGCTTTCTGAATATCTGGGTATTCTTTACCTAAAACGAAAAAAAAAAATAAATAAATAAATAACCAATTTTTGTTTTTTTTTCTAAATTTGAGTGGGTTCCGGTGGGAATTTTTGGTGGAAAGTTGAAAATTTGGATTCAGCTAGCCAAAAAAAAAATTTCTCACCGGAACCCCCTCAAATTTAGAAAAAAAAAAACAAAAAATTGGTTTTTTCTTTATTTTTTTTTTCGTTTTAGGTAAAGAATACCCAGATATTCAGAAAGCAAACAAAATTTACAACAAAAAGGTCCTTTGACATTTTAACGTTGAACGAACGGGGAAGCGCTAGCACGCCTCGAAACGTGAGCCTCGGCGCATGTTTCGGGACCCACTCGCTCCCCTCCCGTTCGTCGTACGTCAAAATGTCAAAGGACCTTTTTTGTTGTAAATTTTGTTTGCTTTTTGAATATCTGGGTATCTTTTATCTAAAACGAAAAAAAAAAAGATAAAAAAAATTAAAAAAACAATTTTTTTGTTTCTTTTTGTTTTTTTTTTAAATTTGAGAGGGTTCCGGTGGGAATTTTTGGTGGGAAGTGAAAAATTCGGAATCAGCGACCCAAAAAACATAAGGTAAGCTTATAAAACTAAATCCTCCTATTTTTTCCAGGTGAGCCTTTTATTTAGTCTCTATTGCCTGGAGTATAGGTACATTGCTACCATTTAGTTTCCATAGTCATAAGAGATGTAAAATATACTACAGCACATTCAAAATTGCCTTTTGTGAAAAGAATTTGAATGTCATAGTCATCACACATTTTTTGTCCATATTAGTTTACTACAGCGTGATCTACCAAGAAATGCGGAAAATAAAACGGTGTACTAGTCTTCAATGTGGGAAAGCCCCTGCAAAATTTTAGAGGATTCTGAGGTAATTTAGTATATTAAATTATTAGTAAATTTGCGAAGATACACTACTGATGTTAAGTAAGTCCTGACCTACTCCTGAATAGGTCGACGAACTTACTTGTGAAAGAACGCATTCGAGTTGTTTACATTTCCTTAATTGGCATAAAAAGTGAAGCCGGCCGACGAGATCAAAAACGGAGGTCTACAGCGGCAGGGAGCCAACATTGTCGGTACGCTTTGAAGATAATTGGAATTTCAGCGGACCAGTTCATTTTTACGAATGAGTTCAAAGCATGCCGACAAGGCTGGCTCCCTGCCGCTGCATCGTATGTCATTGACCGGTTTAACTAAATATCTCGTATATCTGCTTCTCGCTTCAGCATAGCTTCAGCGTTACGTTAAATTAGTTAAAGTCATTGGCGGCGCATTTCTACAAAAAAATAAGGTAATTTTTTTTTAATTACTTCCACGTCCAGTGGAAGTATAGTAACGACAAAAAATTTAAAAAAAATTTTTATTGTCCAAATAGGCTTAAAATGTCATGAAACGTCGAGATTTTAAGTTTGAGCGAAAAAAAATTTCTGTCTGTCGGTCTGTCTGTCTGTCTGTCTGTCTGTCTGTCTGTCGGTCTGTCTGTCTGTAACTTTTTTTTGTGCGCACGTTTACTCTGGAACCGTTAGAGATATTCACTTGAAATTTGGTATGCATATGTACTTTAACGAGATCTAGAACTAGATTATATTTTCATTTTGTTCCGTCGAAGGGTTGGGGGGGTAAATTGGGGTAAATTTGGGGTAAATGGGTAAATCAAGCAGGTAAGAGTCCATGAAATTGGTATTTAGTATATACAAGAGAAGCTGAGGTCTCAAAAAATTTTTTGGCATTAGCCACCCCCATTACCACCCCCACCTCCTTATTAAAGGGGATGAAAAAAAAAATGTGATTTAGTGCATGTACAGGAACCAGAAACCTCAAAATATTTTTTTTACTTCATCCACCCCCCACTACCACCCCCTTATCACCACCCCCACCCCACTACCGATGTGGGGTATCGTTTTATGGGTTTTTGGGGTAGAGGATTTCAAATATTATATTATTAAAGTTCCATAAACAATTATTTTCACATACAAAGTTTTTTCGTTGTGAGTGACTTGAATAGAGAATCTGGATGTGGAAGTAGTGATTCCTTGGGCAGCGGTTTTTTCATTTTTTCAACTTCTTTCAGTGGAGACAACTTACTTTTAAATTTTCCGCATGTCATGGTAGATCACGTTAGACCTAGATGAAGTATAATATTATTGACTGGTCTTTTCGGTGTGGTGTATGGCGAGGATACTGAAATGCCTTATTTATTAAGTTAATAATGGAAAATTTTGTCGGACGCGAAGCCGATGACCTAGTACAATAATAAACTGGCTATAACTGGAACATTTTTTTGAGTTTCTTATTGGGATGCTCTGCCACACAGAAGGACGCGTGTACTAGACGCCTAATCACAGACCTAAATTCATTCAAATCAATTCAAAGTATTACATAATACGAGCCCTGTCGGGACATGGATGCTTTCACGAATATTCGTATATCAGAGAGAGGGTATATCAGAGAGAGGGTAGAGAGAATATTGTGGGAAGAGGGTTAACGAAGAGTACACGATTTTCCATTGCCTAAGGTGGGCACTAGAAAGAAGTAGATGCAATGAGGAGTTACCTTGAGTGTTGAAAATCTGATACCGCAAATGCTGGGGGAAGGGGAAGAAAAGAGGAACATAAGAGAGACGTCTTACAGTATACTGAAAGTAAAAGAAAATGAAGAGCGTGAGCTCAGGAACTTGACCTTCTAATCAAGGTAAGTTGCTTACAAGTGGCCTAACAAAGAGGATATGCAAGAAAAATAATATAGACCAACCCCGTCAAAGATTAGATAATTAATCTTTGACCCCGTCCTGAGGTGATGTGAAAGCGGTTCCGTAAGTAACAGTAAGACAATAGAATGATGTTAGGCCTAATGTAAATTGCTCTCAACCTCATTAAAAACTTGTGTTTGGAGGAAGGCTTACAGTCAATCAATGCAAAAGAATCATAGTAACATCCACTAAAAAGGAGGAAGCTTTTATTAGTTTACCTCAACATTGAATGGTGCGCAAATTGACTTCTCCAGTGAGATAAAATATTTATATGTAATTCTGGGGTCTTAAACCAATAATAATTTAATACCTGATATAACTACAACTAGTCATGCAATTATTATTGGACGCGTTGCAGTTACAAAAAAAAAGAACTAGATGGTGACCATGTATTAAGGATATTTTTTTAGTATAGGATCGTTGACCAAATTTATTTTTTTTTGAAGACATAGATTCTTGGTCTTTTTTTTCTCATCATATATATAAAGAATTACATTGTTACAACACAACTACCAACATAATAAGAATCTCTCATAATACATTGACTTCTTTTTAAATTGGTGAAATAATTTAAAATAGTTTTACCCGTACCTGTTTATTTTAGTGCTCGAACTTGCTACCGCCTGGTTATCAGTTAAGTTTTGCGTATTTTCATTTGACTCCAAAGATCTATAATGATTACATAATTTATTTGATTAAAATTCACGACATATACATGAAAAATGTTGGTCTTATTCCAATCCCTTATTCCGTATTTATTTCGTTCAATTTAAATCAACATGCATAATATGAATATTACGTGCATTATCAAATATTAGGAATATAGTTCAGTCAACGGGGGTTTCACCTCTATATTTGAGTGCTAATGAATGGATTTTGATGAAACCTTGTGCATTGTGTTTGTATTTACGTTAAAAACATTAGAGTAGGAAATAATCGGGTTGCGTAACTTGTAGAATTAGGTCAAAAATGAAAAAAAAAAACAATATATTTTCCGGAAAAACATGAAAAACTAACTCTTTTTTGAAATTGTAGCGCTTTAAAAATACGTAATTTAAAAATTTGAAAAAATTCAGACGTAAGCACTGAGACCTTATAAACATTTTTTGTCTCTTGGAATTTTTTTGTAACTTGCTAATTTTCCGAGTTACAGGCAGTCTTTCACGATAAATAATGTACTAAATTTTTTGCACATTAAAAGATATAAAATTATATTGAACCTTTAAAAATGGTATAATTACATAGGTTTCATATTTTCTTATAATAATATATATAAATCACGCTTATTTTTCGAATTTTCATGAATTTTTTGCAATAAATGTAGTACATTCTTTATCGTGAAAAACTGCCTGTAACTCGGAAAATTAGCAAGTTACAAAAAAAATTCCAAGAGACAAAAAATGTTTAAAAGACCTCAGTGCTTACGTCTGAATTTTTTCAAATTTTTAAATTACGTATTTGTAAAGCACTACAATTTCAAAAAATGGGATAGTTTTCCATGTTTTTCCGGAGAAATTCGGTGAAAACGGCCTTTATAGAAAAGTTGCAAATAAAAAAAGTCTTGTATTTCGATGATACATTCACTTGAATTTTTTCAGATTTTTTTTTCCAACTTTTACCTTTCCTCTCCCACACTTTTAGGAATTTTCGAGTGGCCATATCTCGAAAAATATGCATTTCTCGAAAAAAATCACAAGAATAAAAACATCTTATTTTGGGCAAAAAAAAGTAAAAATACTATTTTTTTGACCTAATTCTACAAGTTACGGAACCCGTGATAAAAGGGTGTTTTCTACCCCTTCGGGTCATAATCTAATCTTTTTTTCAACTTTTTTATTAACGGTATTACAAACACATTGCACAAGGTTTCATCAAAATCAATTCATTAGCACTCAAACTAGAGATTTTGGTCATTTTAGCGCTCCGTTGACTGGACTAATATTAGATTTTATTACACGTCAAGCTAAGATCATCATGTTCTTATTAATGAATTTAAACTTGTCAGCAATATGTTTATCAAGCAACAAAGGCTTGGCTGGAGTACACCACCATAAATTAGTTACAATTCAAAATTATCAATAAGAATGCTACTTATTTTAGTAAAATACCCGTATACCTACGAAATGTCTCCACCACCACAATATCATTTATTAATTAATAAAAGTTGCGTTTAAGTTTAAGTACATGACTGGACGAATGTGTTGGAATACCTTTCTGGCTAAAACATTAGTAGGATTAAAAAATAACTCAAATAAAAGTACTATTTTTGAAACATGAAATTTTTTTCCATTATGTCCCACATTAGCAAGATTCAAATATGGTCACTTCATACTTTTACGATGTGGAATTTCAAACATCTACATGAATAACTACATCTTTTAAACCAAATAAAGCCGGTAAAATCTAAGACTGGAATATAATAATACAGTACCAAATAACTAAACAAGTGTCCACATCCGTCGATTTCGATCCGTAGCGTGCTCGATCGCAGAACATCCAAATTTTAAAAAATCATATCTCCCGTTTCACTCAAGATATCAGCATGAATCAATCACTAAAAATAATTTTGATCTTTTCTTGTAATTTCGTACGATCTAGTTTTTGTCAATTTGCCAATTTAAAAAATTCGCGGATTAAAGGTTGAAGGCAATCCCCAATTTTTATGCGCCCTTCGGATTCGGATTGAGCAGAAAATTTTACATCGAGTACGAGATTTTCCAGCCCCATGTCTGACAGGCACTTAGGCTTCAAAAACTAAGCCTTAAATTGGAGCTCAGATTCCCGACTAAAATGGGAATACACAAATCGAATTTAACAATATATACGGTATAACCTATCGAATATGGCATAAGTTTCATCTGGCTTAAAATTGTTCGAATTTGAAATTTCTAATTTGACTGGTATTTTGTTAACTTGCAATTATTTTACAATGAAAACATTTTCATCTGCAATATGACTGCAATGTCGATGAAAATATACTCTAAAGATACAGTTACTTACTGTAAGCTTATACACATTTCGTTGGTAATTTTCAATGAGAGTACATCATTATTACCTTGTTTAATGGGTCGTGTCTTGATGCTATTCAGATTCAATCATGTGAAACAAGCATATTAAAACAAGAAGAACCGACCGAAGGTTTACCTTTAGGATGCTGTTCGCTGTTTAAGCTCTCTTGAAAACTACAATGAATGACATAGACAAGAACAAATAATAATTGTGTATTATCTACTGGATAATGGACAAATGTTTCATTCTTCGCTAATATCTATAGAACACTGCAATTAAAATAAAACCAGTTCTGCTTCTATTTTCCTGCAAAATTTTCACTGAAATTTTCGGACCGAAATATCTTAGACAAAACATTTTTTCACAAATGGAATATACCGAAAATAAGTAGGTAGCTAGTGCATTGTGTCGCAAATAAATGCTAATTAATATGTAAATTAATAAAATTAATAATCGAATTGTCGTATTTTCAGCATAGAACATATACACTATACAGGATGTCCCGAAATGCCTCAATTCCCATTTAGGTACTGATTTTACATGCAAAAATAGTAAACACATTTTCTATAAGCATCCTAAAGGAGCTACGGCCCCCTTAATCTAAACGGTGAGAATTTGGGACAACTTGATATGCAAAAATAATAAGAAAAATGTCTGTAAACATGTGTCCGGAATTATGTGCTAAGAGAGAAGTAATTGTAATAATAACAAAAAAGTCATTATTTTTGTAAAAAAAAACATAATGATTTAAGAAACAATATCAAATCAAACAAAACTATAAAAACTTTCATGCCGCCCTCGCTATCATTAAAATCGACTAAAGCTTTTATATGATTTACTAAAATTATTTAAATTTCATATTTTTTATTATTAATTATAATAATAAAAAATATGAAATTTTTGAGGAGGAAATTTCTGTTAAACAAATATATTTTTATGCCACTTTATATATTCCATATGAATGTGATTAATAATTACCTCTATGTTTTCGTTAATATTTGTTTCCATTTTTTACCGCTATCATATATTTTCTACTTCTAAATTATATTAATTATTTGTTGTCGTAAAGTTTGCTTATATAAGGAAATGTTGAAAAAATTAATTTTGGTTAGTAGGTACTGTACAAAAATAAGCCTTAATAATGCAAAATTGGGAACTTTTCTTACCATTTTTGGATACAAAATTAATACCTAAAGGGAAATGCGTGAATTTCGGGACACAAAATAGCATAAGAATGATTTAATGTTTAAAACAAGGATCATTACAATAGGGTGTGATTGTTTCTTTTTCTGTATTACCAGGGCCGTAGAGAAGAAATGCGGGCCCGGGAGAGAAAAATATGGGACCCAATCGGGTGTAATTCATAAAAAATATATATGCAGGATTTATTAAGTATATTAATTATACAATACTTAAATAAAATAATTAAATTTAAAATAATTAAATTTAGCAAGTGACGAGCCCGAGTCCGAGGGAAATCACCCCTTTTCCTCGGGCCTGTGTGTTACCCACATAATACCTCCTACATACCTACATTTTAAGAAAGGTGACTCGAATAGTCCGGATAATTATCGACCAATTTCGATTATCCCCGTGTTTGACAAGATAATTGATATTTTGTCGAAATATTTTGAAAAATATTCCTTATTGCATCCTTGCCAACATGGTTTTAGACAAAAATGTTCCACAATAGATGCAATCTGTAAGATTGTGGGTGACATAGTTGAGGGCCTTGAAGAAGGTAAACATACTGCAATTACGCTGTGTGGTCTCAGCAAAGCATTCGACTGTGTCTCTCATACCCTCATTATCGAAAAACTTAGTATTTACGGAGTCAGAAGTATACCGTTGTCTCTGTTAAAGTCATACCTGGAGAATAGACAACAATGCGTCTCACAAAACAATATGACATCTTATTTTAGATCAGTAAAACATGGAGTGCCTCAGAGATCTGTGCTGGGACCTCTACTGTTCATAATTTATGTAAATGATTTATTTTATTACTTATTCCTTAGTAGTATTGTTATGTTTGCTGATGATGCAACTCTCACAGCTAGTGCGAAAAATATTAATAGTTTACAAAATACCATTGATGAATCTGAAAGTCGAACGGAACTTTGGTATAATGCTAATGTAGTCAAACTAAATCGTGACAAAACACAAAAATTATTTTTTTCTATCAGATATGACGTAGCGAAGGGAGAAAGTGTCAATTTACTCGGTATAGTTCTTGATGATACTTTAAGTTGGAACAATCATATTGAACAACTCAGCAATAAGCTATCAAGCTATTTATTTTTTTTTGCGAAGATCAAGAACTGTTCTACAACTAACAACTACACACTTTGCTGTCAGTGTACTATTCACTAATCTATTCCCAAATAAGCTACGGGGTTATACTCTGGGGGAACTCGAGCAGTGCTTTAAAAATATTTCGACAGCAGAAAGAGTCTAAAAGAAGTATAACCACAGCAGGTTTCAGAGAACACTGTCAACCATTGTTTATTAAATATGGTATAATGCCTATTCCTTGCCTATATATTTACCTACTCTCTTTTAGAGATTCATAAAAATAAGAATGTGTATGTGTCACTCCATCTGAGCTACATAACTACAACATGAGGTCAGCAAATTTGTTAAAACCTCCTAAATATCGCTTAACAAATCAATTAAAAACTCGTTAAACTTGAACTTATATAATAAATTACCTGAAAATATAAAACAACAAAATTTTCAGAAAAGATTATCATTAGAAACCATATTTTAAAATTTTGATTATATACAATTGAAGATTTTATGACCACCCCCATGACTGTTATGTAATATACTGTGTTACTAACGTCGTTTGTTTTAAGGCAGTTTTTTATTTATTATTTATTATTATCCTTGTTTTTTACATTTTATGTCTGTTTTTTAAACCTGTAATATATTTTACACTTCATTTTTAATGTTATATGTATATTATCTATAGATAATAACAAAGTAGACTTGCTACAAATGTATTTGTATATGTAAAGTAGTCAAATAAACGTCTATCTATCTATCTATCTATCCCACACTCATCGACTTTGTCAGTGCCGGACTGGGACTCGAACCCAGTTCACAGATAGTGAGACCAGCATATTCGCCACTGAGCCGACTAAGCTACAGTGCCATCGTTTATGATATTTCGATATTTGACTATATTCGTACTTGATTTGATTTGATTTCCCAGCGTATGGTAGTCATTACCGCCACTACCGGCAAATATACCGTCTGGCCAGATACGCCTACGCTGGGTTGGATTTCGGTCATAATTGTTGTTACCAGCGAGAGCCACATGACGCATGGTGCAGGAGTGTTGGATGGAAAGTGTAGGTGTAGAATACTTGACTCGTACTTAAGCGTTAAGAGTTAAGCAACAGAAATTGCGGACAGGTGACTTCCAGAAAAACACATCGACCTCGCCTCATCTTCTAGCAGCTTGTATATCATCTTAAATGCGGAAGCTACGTGATCTTAGGCGAGGATTGCCTAGCGCATATGCCATCCTTCAAAGGGAATGTAAGCCAATCGGTCCATTTCTTTTCTATGTAAGTAAGAATAGAAGTTCGACATAATTTCCAGGTTGGGTGTAGTTCTCTTCCTGATGTTAGTAATTGGCGTTATCGCGGAAATAGACATACGTTAAATGAATTAAATTCTTTAATTTCCTTTAGTACACATGCACGTGCGCTCAGGAGCTCACGCACAAACGCAAAATTCATCCAATACTTGTCCAAAAAACTCCATAACTAGGCATCGCAAAACGGTATATCAGCTATCTAAATATACAAGATTTTCATGTTCATCTTAACAAGACTTTTCAAGGTCAAATGAAGATTAATCATATATTTTCATGTAACAGATTTTTTTAATAGGGTGGATTGTTCTTTTTTAATTTTCTAATACACAGAATGATGTGAAAAAAAATTGAAAAAAATTCAAAAAGATCGTTAAAATTGTGAAAAAAATTACACATTTTTTACCGATTTTATTGAAGATGGTTCAATTTTTTTTAACCTTTTATCTTCTACACAGTAAACTGGAAAATTTTTTAAAAAATGTTTTCACTCCACCCTATTTTTTAAAGTCGACAACTTCACATTTCACATTTTTTCAGAAAAAAAAAACAATACTCTCCAAGACATTTGATCGTCTCTGAATTACTAAACGCACGCAGGTCATGAAACAACAGATCGTCATACACAGTCGCACACGGTTTATACTATAAGGCGCTATTATTACCTTTTAAGCCATTGTAAGGCAAAATTTGCTCATAAGATTGAGTTTCGTCAATGGTAATTTTTCATCAGCATAACCAGAAATATGAAGATGGCGGCGTTTCAAGCAAATCCACCGAAAATCACTTTCCATAACATTAGTAGTACGGGTCCTTTCAATTTGACTCGCAATCTTTTCATTCTATAATACAACTAATTAATTACAATTCTTTCAAGTATTTTTAGTAAGTACGTTCCTTGGAGGTCACATAATGTGCATTATGCATATCTGATATCATAGCCAAATTCGAGGCCAAATTACTTCATGAATTATATATTTTTGCGCCAGAATAATTGATGCGTACAGTTCACCCTGCACATAAAAAACTCAATGCTACCGACCGAGCTAAAATACGGGGAGACCGGGGCATGCTTTATTTTTCGACATTATATTAAATAATAAATATAATGCACTACTCTTCTTAAGGGAAGAGGTTCGGCAAAATTTCCAGGTTGGGGGTAGCTCGTCTCCTGGCGTCGGTGATAGGCCCTGGTAGCGGAAATAGGCCGACGTTAAACAGTTAAAAGAAGAATAAATATAATGTGTTACTTAATAGATAAAACAACATTACTCTGATGTAAAGTATGTTCTGGCATCTTTTAATTAAGATTTCTAACTGCTGTGATATAGTTACGCGAATCAACTAGAACGGCGCGGAGTTTATTATCGGCGTTAATATCAGGGTGAGATAATCAGAGCAGTACTTTGAATGTATCTGTCAATGTCGCGAAGTACGGGCAACGCGCCCAAAAATGCATAAGATATTCCCATCTTGACGCAAAACAGAGTAGGATTTCTTTACTTACCAGAAAGGTCATTAAGTTTCTACCGAAAACACGATTTTTAAATCTCTAGTATTATTTTGTTCATTCTAATACGCAAAAATTTGAAGTACGGCTCTACAGTACTCTTCTCATCATGTAATAGTGCCGACTTTGATAAGTTCATGGCGTTTTTTATGTGCCTAATACATTTGTAGACAACTATAACCGAAATTACTAATTACGTATATGTTTCATTCTGTTACGGTCACCATCCATATAATAGCTTACTTCCCAAATAATAGTTCTATGTTTTACCGATATTGTTATTGACAAACTGACGTCTGTATTTAACGTGAACGTAACGTTATTTCAACCAATATATATGCACTAATTTGGGGAATACAATAATTAAAGTTGGTTTGATGTTGGAATCCACCCCAATTTAGTCTGAACTGAAATATGTTGTATTAATAATTACGTTGGAAAGTTCCAAACATCTATCCTAAATATTACATAAAAGATACAACACACAACCACAAGTAAAGTAATGGAACCTTACTCCAACTATTTATGTAGATGCATACTGTTGTATCTACGATCGACATATAAGTAGACTTTTTTACTCGAATTTTGAAAGCGCAAGGTTGACGTTTACCGATGAGCTTTGAATAATGTCACTTTGTTGCACGTCTCGCATAACAACGTGCGGCAAAGTACTTTGACACACGCTTCAGTGCATCTGCACTCGGACAAGCTTGGTTGGAACATTGACAACGTATTTTTATGGAATAATAATGCCCCAAAATGTTTTTAATATAATGAGAGCTGACGCAAGAGTAACAATTAATTACCTAATTTATTTTTACGAAAAATATGAACTTTATAATAATTAATAAAACTTAAATAAACCGACAGCGATCATGATTTGTCCGTTTGTTTATTTTGATCACATATGCAAGGCAATCTCATAATATGTTGAATCGCCGTTTCCAGACAAAATTCAACTTCATTATTCCTTTTATTTTGATATTTTCAAACGATCTTAGATAAAATTATGTGTGTAATTCAAGCAAAAAGTGTCATTGTGGCTCTCAAGTATTTGACTTACACTATCGAGAGACAATGCGGCACTTTGTGCTCTTAATACACAAATAGCTATTATATTTCACATATTGGATAATGTAATAATACTAATAATGTTAAAACATATGAAATTTAAGAGATTCTTATAACAAGCAAGTTTCAGCGATTCGGTGTGTTCAGGACCTAAACAAAGGGCAGTTCTTTGATAAATGTGGTTACAGCAAGACGAAAACAATACAGTACCTCAATAATAATATATATTTAAACAAAAGTTGTTAACATTAATAACTTAATGAAGCCAGCTAACCTTATTTTTGCAATATGTTTAATTTTGTAATATTTTTGGAAAATTGTGAACAGTAGTAGAAAAAACTAACTTCAACAATATTTTTTCTACGGCAGTCCTCAATTTCCATATTTAGACAAATAAATATAAAAAAAACAAAAATTTATAATTTGACTTTTCTAAAGCGAAGATCGTGAGACAACTTCAATTGACCTATTTCACGTTACAAAGTTTGGTAATAGGTGTCATGGCGAAAACTAGATTGGCTAAAAGTCACTGCAGACGTTCACCAACTCGTCTAATTTTCAAACTTTGTAAAAATGAAGTACCCATAATGTAATAACCATATCATTCCTTCCGTTATTATCTTTAATGTTGAATTTACTTTGATTGATTAGAAATTATCTTCACTAGTCTGTTTTGTAGTTTAAAAAAATTCAAATTATACAATTTATCATTTTATCAGAGTTGTCAGTTTAGAAAGTTAGGTGTTTTAGTTTTACAAAGGTTGGAAATTAGAAAAGTTGGTCAACATATGCTGTGACTTTTTACTACTTTTAGTGATGCCAATCTAGTTTTCGCCGTTTTTACCAAACTTTCTAATGGTGCGGGAGCTCAGTGGCTTTTTCGGAAACTCATCGTTACAAGCATTTTCTATGCGTTGATTAATTCTATCGATTTCAAATAACGACAAAATAGACTTCTGGCATATGTCAGCCCGTCGAGTTGGCCATGGTTTAAGGTATAAAAATCAGTGAAATTATATCATCGTTACAAGGCTATTTTTTTGTGTGTGTACACATTTTATGTTTAGAATGAATAAAATAAGATCGCCAGAAAGTGTGGGCCGTCAGGGGCGCAACCAGAAAGGTCAAAGTTGTAAAAAAAACGGAGTTATATAACATGATCGTTACAAACTTTTATTAGGCTGAGCATGTTTATTTAATTGTTTTGAACACAGAAAAAAATTCCCAGAAAGAAACTCTCGTCAGTAAGGAAGGCTAGCCAGAAAGAAAATGTTTAGAATTTTTGAAGAAAATTTGATTTTCTTCGCATATTTCATCTCTAAACTCATCGTTACAAGTTCTGGCTCCTTTTTAAAACGTAAATATAAGCTCCTTCAACAATAGAATAGCCCCCCAGAAAGTTCTTAGTGTCAACAAAAGTACCATAGGCTCTTAAATATACAGGAATTTAACACTTTCGGCTAACTTGACTCCGTACCGTGTCTCAGATGTATTGTATCATTATTACCTTTCTGGCTGCACCTCCTGACGGCCCACACTTTCTGGCGATCTTATTTTATTCATTCTAAACATAAAATGTGTACACACGAAAAAAATGAGCCTTGTAACGATAACATAATTTCACTTTAGACAGTGTTCGTGACGCACCTGACAGGAGGTACCCCGCCAGAAGTCGATTTTATGAATCGTTATCATCCATTAAACCATAAAAATATCTCAAAGTTCATAAAAAGATGATGTGCCGAAAAAGCCACCTAGCTCCCGCTCTATAACGTGAAATAGGTCAATTGAAGTTATCTCACGATCTTCGCTTTAGAAACGTCAAATTATGAATTTGTGTTTCGACGTTTCAATGCACTCATGGATCCGGCTAGACATGCGATAGAAATAATGTTACTTTTTTCACGCTTTTCTATTACCATTAACATATGTTTTACTCACTAATAAAATGATATAAAAGAAATATTTTCAAGAAAAAGCTTTTATTTGAAAAAACGAGTAAAAAGTAAAAATAATTTTTTTTTAAATTCATGCACCTGGAAACCAAAAGCTTTGGGGACGGTTATATAGCGCTATTGCATAGTTACTTTGCTCAATTGACCGTCCCCAAAGCTTTTGGTTTCCAGGTGTATGAATTTAAAAAATATATATTTTTACTTTTTAGTAGTTTTTTCAAATAAAAGCTTTTTCTTAAAAATGTTTTTTATATAATTTTATTTTTTACTTTTTAGTCTACTTATTTTACAGACAGACAGACAAAACCCTTTATTTGCCACCGCCATCTACCCCTTCCCTCTCCCGTCTTCTCACCCCTCTAACACCTTCCCACCTCTTTCCCACCTCTTAACATCCCTTCACACCTCTTTCCCACCTGTTCCCACCCCATCCCCACGTCTTCCCACCCCTTCCACATCTCCTCCCAACCATTCCCATTCCTTCCCCACCTCTTCCGCGTCCGCCATATTGAATTTAGAATGACGTCACATAGTTTATCGTATTTTGCTTGTCAAACCTTTTCATTTGATACCCATATCAAGGGGGTTGTGAAGAAAAAGGCGATCCGCCATCTTGGGACGTCCGCCATATTGAATTTAGAATGACGTCACAAAGTTTGTCATATTTTATTAGCCAAACCCTTTCATTTGATATCCATATCAAGGGGGTTGTGAAGAAAAAGGCGATCCGCCAGTTTGGGACGTCCGCCACCATATTGAATTTAGAATGACGATACACATTTTTATTTCACACTATGAAATAAAATTTCTTTATTTCGCTTTTTTTTCTTTATTTTACACTTGTTAATAATGACATTGTTTTAATTCATTGAAACTGTCAAATAAATGTCATTTTAGGATATGGCGTTACAAAATAGTAATTTATGCAACAAGTGTATAAAGTGGTACTATTTTCACGAATGGGAAGTCAGATGCACGAGTCATAAGTGAGTGCGGCAATCTCATGAGTGAAAAGGGCACTTTATGCATGAGTTTCATACAATATTTTTTTCTGTCAGTCCTCAATTTCCATATTGAAACAAATAAATTTCAAAATTAGGTTAAACGTCAAAACTCAAATTCCTAATTTGACGTTTCTATGGGTCGTGTGCGCGTGACGTCACAGTCTGAGACCTTAGGAAAAACAAACAGAAATTCCTTAACTGTCAAATGGCAACTGATTGAAATTTTCGTAATACTATTGTTTCTATGTATATTAAACCTACAAAATGACAAGTTTTTGGTTTATTATTAATTGTGGAAGTGTGGCAATCCGAAACAATGCCAATTTTTATAAAATAACCTCCATTTACAACCAGAAGAAGTTGGGGGTTAAAAGACTGCAACCGATTTCAAACAATTAAAAGAAATGATTTTACAAGAGACTTCCAAGGATTTTATCAGTGGTACGTTGTTGCATATTAATGTAAGGATTTGATTTTTAACGTGGGTTTATGTTATGGGAAAAACAGCCGTATTACAAGACCATGATGATACGTCCAGTTGGACATCCTCTGTCAATAAAATATATAATTTAAAACCCATATGTGAAACTGAAACTGCTTATGATAATAATTACTGCTGCTCAAACAAGCAATAAACAATTAATGGTAAAGAAAATTAACATTTTATATTGGTTTGTCAGTATTTTTAATAATTATTTCTTGTTTAAAATTTAGTTGAGCGAAGGTGTGGAGCTGTACAGAGAGAGAAAAGTGCAACGGCAGAAATTGTTTTAAATAAGGTACACTCCAAGAGGAAAATTTACAGGCTTCATAAAGACATTTGATGAAGTACATAAATTAAGAAAGGAAATTCCAACGTAGCTACCCGTTGTCAACAAGTTATGCAATGTGCCCTTTTAAAGCATATCGTGTAGTGTTTAAAAACTCAATGTTGGGCTATTGGACATTGAAGAAGTATAAAATTAAAACTTTGAAGTGGTCTAAGTCCAGTGAATGCATAAACAAAGTCTGAATGGGCTGTGAACGTGTTAAATGTAGCCTTTGAGTTATATATATATAAACTGTGAATGTTACTTTTATTGCTTAGATAGATTTAATATAAAGTATATGTTATGTTCCAGTCATTTATTTTTTTTGTTACAATATAAACTTTTATGACTTATAACTTTCTTCTCGATTATTCTTAGAAGTACTAATAGACCTTGGATAATAAATTATTTCATTAGTGAAGATATTTTTGTTTTGTTTGTACCTAAGTACAAGTTCGACGTAATGGACTATTTCAGTTTACTGTAACCATATATAGTAGAAGGAGTGATAAATAAAACATAATAAAAAGGAAATATTTAATAAAATAATAATGGACAAATGACTTACATATAACTATAAGATAAATTACATAACAATATATGAAAAATAAAGTTCTTATAGAAATTACAATGGATTATATAGTCCAATCTATAGATACATTATAGACGAGGAAGAAATTGTGTACGTCTTATTACATACTCAAACAGTTTATAGCACCTCAATCTTCATTGCTTAATTTATATGGGGTCTTTTTCACAAAATTTACTGCGGTTAATTCCTTCACCATAGCCATGTTTACTGCTAAAAATCTAATAGAAAATGCTTCCTGTCACTAAGTAGTGAACATGTTTTGTCTAACTAGCAACACATTCACAGTAAATACTAAGGAACCGTCTGAATCTGCTATAGTCCAAGGAGTCAATTGCTTTTGTTCACGATACTACGAGTTCATAACCTGAAAAATGAATTTGTACGTTAGCAATTATTTAAAAAGCAACATTTAATTAGGCAAGTATACATATGAAAAGAATGGTTGATCACTGATAACAATTCTTACCTTTGCAACAAGCTTTTATTCTGTAAATTTCTTGCACAGTACTTCTTTCACCTAACCACAAACAGCTTGAAGACTTTTGAATGCTTTGAACTCGCCCTTCTGTCTATGTACTTCTCTCAAAAACCAAGTAATTCGCAGTATCTCTGTGTGTAATATTTGGAAGTACATTAATATTTATACTAAAGCATTTTTTTCTCAAAATATAACGATTTAATTCGATGGCTGCAGTATACCTAACCTCTACTTCATGAGACAATTCTGCAAAATATGAACTAACCGTCTTCCTGACAAACAAAATTGAGGATATAAAAGTATTAAGAATAGTTGCAGATGTTAAATAATCCAACATTAAGCTTTTAAATGGCACAAACACGGCAAAATTCACTTTAAAGAAAAACATTCTGATTCAATGACAGCTGTTTGTTTTTCCTAAGGTCTCAAAATCTGTGACGTCGGCGCACGCGACCCCTTCAATTGTTTACAATTTTACAATGCACTCTTGGATTCGTCTATACATAAGCGTGAACTAATTTTACCTTTTTTTTATACTCTTCGCAAAAACGAAGGCACATTTCTAAAATCGTAAATATCGCTCGTAGAGAAAAAATTTTCATATCATTGTGTTAGTGAACGAATTCTGAACAACTTGTCCGTCTGTCCGTCCGTCCGTCCGTCTGTCCTTTCGTCCATCCGTCACGTTTCTTGTAAGCACGATAACTCAAGAAAGAAAAATCCGATTGTACTGAAATTTGGACAGTAAATTAGTGTTAGCTAGAGGAAGAACCCTATTGTTTTTGAACAAAATCGATAGGCAAATAAAAATATTATTGATGATTTAAATTTGAAAAAAAATTTTTTTTGATTTTTATGTTTTTGTAATTGAATAGAAATCTGGTGAAATGATATTTCATTTTAATATCTAAATATTTATATATTTCACAAATATACATTTCATAATGTAATATGCAATCGTGAAAATATGATTTTAGCTCGTGTCTTATAATGTAAAAATTTACATTTTTTTACGTGTAAAGTGGTGGTGTAGTTCTTACGCTTTTGACTTGGAATCCAAGGTACCGGGTTCGAAACCCAAATGGGGTATGGTATAGTTTTTTTTAATTTTTTTTACTTTATTTTACACTGAGTATTTTACCAACTAAGTTCGTACTATAAAATTAAAAATGTCTAAAACTAACATTATTTACAAAAAACTGCGAAGAGTATCCTATAGAATGTGTAACAGTTATATAAAAAGTTCAGTGAACAGGCGAAGAGTACGTTTTTAGCTTGTTTAGGCTATTTACTTTACGCACTAAAAATAATGAAAGAAAGTACGGTTTTTTAACAGTTTTGTAGAAAATTTACTATTTTTGATGTTTGATTACGTTTACTGATGACAGAAATGCATAAACAGACGTTCGTATAACATAAATAGTTCGGTTGGTGATAAATTAGTTATTCTGGAGACAAATTCGGATATCTAGTAATCAAAAATGGAATAATTAGTGCTTGATTAATTCATACTCAATTAGTAATACATAATTTTGTTGTTATTTATAAACGTTTTATAGATAAAAAAAAATTAACATGCAAGATATTTCTGTTAGTGGCATTTATGTATAACATAGGTAACGTTATTTTTTTATTATAGAATGAGGAAATTAATGTAATATAAAAATAAATATTTATATAAACATGACTTACATTTTTTTGTACACTGGATCCAAAGTTGTACCACCGGAATATCCAACACGTGTGCGCAACACGCCTTGCTGCGCTCCAAACAAAGAATCGCAGGCCCAGAAACATCCCATTCCAAATGTGGCCTTTTTGAAGGGGGTATTTACTTCATGTAAAACACTAGGCATTTTGGTTTTTCTGCAATGATAAATTTGTTTACACAATGCTATGAACAAACTAATATAAAATAAAAATAATTTACATTAGGGGGCCTTTATATAATAAGAATATCAGTGATAAATCTCGCAAGTCACAACATAAGAGATAAACCCAGTTTTACTAGAAATGATATAGTATCGTTATATGAATGTACTATTAACATTGATGCAGAAAAATATACAGATAAAATATACATTTCCATATCAGTAAACCATAACTATATAAATATGTAGGCAAATAATTGAATATTGCATCAGAATTTTATATTTTGCAATAATAGATTATAGTGCGAGAGGTAGGTGGATTTTTCATCGTTTTAAGCACTATGAGATATTTTCATCATTATATGAATGACAAAATCGATTTCTGACTGCATTTCCCATCAGGTACGTGATAATCACCAAAAATCAGTGGAGTTATGTTATCATTCATCTCATTTTTATGTATAAAATAGACAAAATAAGATTACCAGAAAGTGTGAGACGTCAGGAAGCAGAGCCAAAGGTCAAAGTTGTAAAAAAAGCCGTCTGGCTTTATATAGGGTGAGTCATGAGGAACTGTACATACTTCTACCCTAAGTACACTGTAGTAGAAGCACCTAAGACGAATACCAAGTGACCATTAAAAGTGTTTGTTCCCTTTCTTTACTATCATACAGAGTGATTTATGAATTTTGTCCAAAAATTGTTTTGGTCATAACATTTTAACGGTTAATCCGATTTGCCTCATTTTTTACAACAATGTACACTGTTGCCTAACAACCATCATACATATCCAAAATTTAAAAAATCCATGGACGGTTTCAAAAAAATTTGTTGGATTGCTTTGTATACGATAGTTCACCCTGTATATGATTTATCTAAAACTTGATATGAAATTTGTATAGGACACAAATAGGTGGTAAAACCTGAGTATTTGAAATTTTTGTCACACTCTCAACAATTTTTTTTATTAACGATCAATTTTCAAGTCAAATGAAAAGTTTGGCAAAATGGAATATTTTAATGTATACTAATATTTATTAATACAAAAATTTAGCTAAAAAAAAATATATATCTACATAACTCGTGCCTAGGTTTAATAAGTACCATCATTTTAATCAATTTCCAGGCCAGGTCTTAAAAATGTGGCCGATGTGGTTCATCTAAAAAGTTGCCTCTGTAAAAAGGACAGAAATAAGTAGCCAAATTTGTGTTACCTAACTTTCCCCCATTTAAAGTGTCCAACCTAAATGTTCAGTTTAAGATCAATGCAAGAATTGAATTTAAAATAAATACAACATACGGATCTACGTCCTTTAGTGCTTGTTATTATGTAGATACTTCCATTTTATTTAATTTTCAAACATTATGCATCCATTTTTGTTGAATTTATGGAGATCATAGACGTCTGTGACAATTTGATATTTTCATTGCTTGAAAATTAAATAAAATGGAAGTATCTACGTAATAACAAGCACTAAAGGACGTGGATCCGTATGTTGTATTTATTTTAAATTCAATGCTTGCATTTGAATATGATGGCTTTTAAAAATATTTCGAAAAATATACGGTTATCGTTAAAATTGATCTTAAACTGAATATTTAGGTTGGACACTTTAAATGGGGGAAAGTTAGATAACACAAATTAGACTACTTATTTCTGTCCTTTTTGAAAGCAATTTGACTAATTGGAGAAATCACATACAGAGGCAACTTTTTAGATGAACCACATCAGCCACATTTTTAAGACCTGACCTGGAAATTTAATAAAATGATGGTACTTATTAAACCTAGGCACGAGTTATGTAGATATTATTTTTTTAGCTAAATTTTTATATTAATAAATATTAGTATACATTAAAATATTCCATTTTGCCAAACTTTTCATTTGTCTTGAAAATTGATCGTTAATAAAAAATTTGTTGAGAGTGTGACAAAAATTTCAAATACTCAGGTTTTACTACCTATTTGTGTCCTATACAAATTTCATATCAAGTTTTAGATAAATCATATACAGGGTGAACTATCGTATACGAAGCAATCCAACAAATTTTTTTGAAATCGTCCCTGGATTTTTTTAATTTTGGATATGTATGATGGTTGTTAGGCAACAGTGTACATTGTTGTAAAAAATTGGGCAAATCGGATTAACCGTAAAAATGTTATGACCAAAACAATTTTTGGACAAAGTTTATAAATCGCTCTGTATGATAGTAAAGAAAGGGAACAAACACTTTTTAATGGTCACTTGGTATTCGTCTTAGGTGCCTCTACTTACGGTAGAAGTATGTACAGTTCCTCATGACTCACCCTGTATAGCTCTTGCAGGGGGCTTGTGTCCTAGGGACACACTTTCTTAATTAAATAAAAAATAAATGGTAAATATTTTTTTACGAAATTTTTCGGGTATTAATACAAAAGAAGTCGATTTTTTACCGGGTAAATTTTTTTTTGACAAAATTCTATTTTCCCATGAAAATTATTCGAGAACTTAATTTTCATGGGAAAAGAGGTTTTGGAAAAAACGTGACACGAAGTGGAGCGATTTTTCCTATGTCCCTAAATTCGAGAAAAATTTTCATGGAAAACAGGATTGAGTAACTAAAAAATTACCCGAGTAGAGAATCAACCTCGTGTGTATTACAGAAGATTAATATATGATTAAAAAATATTATCTAAAATAATTATTAGAACAACAAAACTGTTTATCTAAAGTTTAAAAAATAATTAATAATAAAAAATAAAAAATTTTCCTAATGTTTTTTATCATCAAACATATTCATTGTATCTATATGAAATACACAATTATTATAAACAATGCTATTACATTTAGATTCTTGTTCATGGTTTCATGGTTAATATTTTCTTGTGAAACATCACCAAATCGTTTTTTCTCATTCATTTTGTGTAAAAAAATCAAGATAAAAATTATTATTTTGGGTATTCAGCAGATAACTTTCAAAGAAAAACATTCGTTACTTTCATATACCCAAAATAATAATTTTTAAAATCAATTTGAAAACGCGAGATTTTAATGATGTCAATAACTTTTTTAGTTTAACACATGGCTACTACGAAGAAAGTAACATACATTTTTCTCGATTCCATATTAAGAGTCCACAAAATTGATACTTAGTATATACAAGAGAAGTTATAAGGTCTCAAAAATTTTTTTACCATTACCACTCCCACCCCATTATTAAAGGGGGTGAAAAAATTGTGATTTAGTGTGTGTACAAGAACCAAAAATCTTAAAATATTTTTTTTACTTCATCCACCCCACTACCAAGTCCCTATCATTACTCTCACCCCACTACCGACGTGGGATATCGTTTTATGGGTTTTTGGGGTAGACGATTTCAAATATTATATTATTAAAGTTACATAAACAATTATTTTCTCTTACAAAATTTTTTCATTGTGAGAGACTTGGATGAAAAATCTGGATGTGGATGTAGTGGTTCCTGGGGCAGCATTTTATTACATCTGTTTGACTGAATTTTGCTATATTAGAGAAACTTATCAGCATTTTTGTTAAACGCAGAAGTTTAATTAGCTATTTATGAGTAAGGAAATGAAGGTCCTTATATTAAGAATGCGAAATTTCGATTAGGCTTCCTTCTCCAATCAAATGATTAAGATAATGTCCTGTTTCCTTACATGTTTCATACAATATGTTTTCTAGACAAAATGTAAAAACTGACAGTTAAGGATATTTTTATAGGATTTCGCAAGCAGCAGAAAAAGTAATATATGACAAATCAAAAAAGACGATTTACTTGAAAATATTAGTTTCAAACAGTACAACAGTACAACGTGTACTTATAAAATGTAATTAAATAGTTTTTTTGTACTTGTAAATTATATTATATTGTATTTGTACTACAAACTACAAGTACTTTTATACATAGAATTACTTCTTAATAAATAGAAAATTAATAATAAATATTAATATTAAAAAGGAAAAAAAGAATCACTATTTTGGTTTTTGTTACTATTGTTTAATATATTTACATGTAGTCATTAGTAGCACTTTCTACAGAAACGAAATATATTAATAATGGATTGTTATTTCTGGTTTATGTAAAACTTGAAAAATAAATTATTTACTATAAAGATCTATTTTTTATTTTTTATAAAGTAACATCAGTAGGGTATGCAGTATTTAATATCCTGCCAGCAAACAATTGGAATATCTAATTGTAATTGTTTTTATATACAGTGTGTGCTATTTAATTCCGCAACACCCCGTTATTTTGGAACGCGTTGGCCGATTTGAAAATTTTTTTGAGATATAGTGCTCGATGAGCTTTATTTGAAAAATTTGCATTTTTCAAATTTTCAAGGTCTACTAAGCTCCTCTAAATGGGTTGAAATTTCGAGATCGACAATTAGGAAATTTTTTATCTGCAAATTGGATAGCGTATTCGATTCGCAGTTGTCTCAAATACCTCTTCACAAAGTTTTAGCTCGATACCTCATATAGGGTGTTTGTTATTCAATAGCCAAATTTAAAATTTCTCATTTTTCGACTGGCCCTGTATAAAAGTCGGTTAAGTTTACGAAAAAAGTAAAGTAGTCATTCGACTTAAGATACATCAGATACTAAATGGGAAAGGAAAAAGAAAAGTTATTTTTTAAATAAATAGTGGTTCTATACATTATTCGGTTGCTGTATGTAGGTGCCTTGATGAAAACTTTTCAAACAAATGCATTTAGACGGAATAGATTTTCTTTTTCTTCCTTATTTAGTATCTGATCCTGATGTCACTAAAGAAGACTGTCACTAAGGAAAGCTATTGCGTTCAACCCATTTGTTTGAAAAATTTTCATTAAGGCATCCACGTACAGTAAACGAATAATGTATAGAATCACTATTTATTTAAAGAATAACTTCTCCTTTCATGTGAAACATCACCAAATCATTTATTGTCTGATTTTCCTTAAGTCGAATGACTACTTTGCCTTTTTAGTAAACCTAACCGACTTTTATACAGGGCCAGTCGAAAAGTGAGAACTTTTAAATTTGGCTATTGAATAACAAACACCCCATATGAGGTATGGAACTAAAATTTTGTACAGAGGCATTTGAGACCACTGCGAACCGAGTACGCTATCCAATTCGCCGATAAAAAAAATGCCTAATAGTCGATTTCGAAATTTCAACCCATTTAGAGGAGCTTAGTAGGCCTTGAAAATATGAAAAATACAAAATTTTCAAAACAGTCAAATAAAGCTCATCAAGCACTGTACCTCAAAAAAAGAAAATTAAAATCGGCCAACGCGTTCTAAAATAAAGGTATTAAATAGCACACACTGTATATTTTTCGGAAAGTAATTGTACTTGTATTCAAATTCTTTTTAAAATAGAGAGTAATTGTAATTGTGCTTTAACACAATTTTCACAAAGTAATTATAATTGTATTTAAGTATTTTTTTACTGTACTTACCACAGCTCTGATTTCAAATATTTGCATTTTTTCGATAACCAAAAGTAGGTATCTATTCAATCAAAAGACCACTCGCGCTTCAGCGTTCTTATACTGACACGGCCCGAACAGGAAACGGAAATGTCTGAATGCATTTTAAACTACGATCTACCATCGATCTAATATTTTTTATCATTTTTTATTTACTCAAAAACAAATCTACAACATTTTTTTATAACTTGAAATTCACTATCAGAAAGGGTGAGTTGCCATATGAATTTGAAATTGGAATAGCTGGAGGGTGAAAAGATGAAATCACGTGTTGCATCTTGATTGTAAATTTTGTTTCTGTGTCCAGATTCTCATCATTTGTTTCGTTTTGTATACTTTTGTTTAGTTTTCGACATATTTTCATTACATGTTTTCAATTAAACACACGGTACTAGTAAAATGTGTATCCCAAGAAAGATTATCCCAATAATTTGCACAGATAAACATAAAAGAGCTTTTATATAGAGTGAACTTTGATCTGGTAACATTTGATAATTTTTATTTTGTTTTTTTTTACAGTAAGAATAATGGAATGCATTATAGATAAATTGATTGAAATATTTAATCAGTCGATACTGTTTGGAATATTTAAAATTGCAATATGTAATAAATAATTAATGAATAGTCCGATTATTCATATGCTTGCCATTGTTTAGTTAAAAAGTATGCACTTAATATTAGATGCATAACATTTTCATTGGCATACTGAAATTTTGAATTGTAAAAATATATTGTATGTATTTACGCTTCGCCGGAAAATTAACGCATGCATAATAATGAAAGAAAATTATTCCTGGATCATAAACAAAAAGACCTTTTACAATTTCTCGATAATTTGCTTTAAAAATGCATCCATTTTTTCAACAAATAAATAAAAAACCGCTCCCAAGGAGTCACTACTTCCACAACTAGATTTCATATCCAAGTCTCTTACAATGAAAACACAAAATGATACTATATTTGCATCTAGTGATGGGCGATATCGTGATTTTTCAATCACAACGTAAATCGTTACTGTGATTTTCTTATATCAGTGAATTTAAAGCGTGATGTGATCACGACTTTCATATAACGACGTACGAGAGAAATTGTTAATTGTTCCCTATCCCTAAATAAGCGCTGACAGACGGTGAATGGTGAATTAGCTACTTTTGGTAATCTGTGCTGCCGCAGATATGCATAATATGTATAATATATTATGATTTGTTTATCCAAATAACCTATCTGATGTATAGATTGGTAATAAAGCAAAAGCATACTAGGTTTTGAATGGAACTTGATAATAGGATATTTTTGTAAAGTTGTACTGTCGTGCACAAAAAAAAATGAGACAGGTCTTATAACGCATTTTTGCTAAAATCTAGTTGTGTACATCTAACTTTAATTTTTGTGCAAATAGAGACAGATTTACATTGGAAAAATAGTTGTCCTATTTTTTTTTGCTCACGACATAGTACAAACATTAACATTTCGGAAGCATCAATAAATTTCTTGTTTATATTTATGTTTATTTTATAAGAATTTTTGTTAATTTAAAATGGTATATTTATTTTATAATATACCTAAAAGGATGTTTTTTAAAAATGTTTTCATTTGCTTATTGTCGAATATTCCATATTTTTATTCATATTTCATGCCGAAACGTAAATGCTCAATATTTTCAATAAAATTGCTAGTATATTTAATCATATAAAATATTTTTACTCATGGTTTTAGTAGTTATACTTCTGGTGTTATAACAAAAATGTTCCGTCACGACCCTGCGTCGAATCGCCACATCGCATCGCCAGTCAATAAAAGAAAGATATTTATATAAATATCTAAATAATGTGAAATAACGCTAATAAGGCACGGGATCGCTTGCTTTACGTATTAATACATACGACCGCAAACAATAATCGAATCAAAGTAAATATTGTGAAATATCGTCTTGGTTAGACCACGGCAAGGGAACGAAATACGGAAAGTCGTGATCACGTCACGCTTTTCTGCCAACTTTACTAACAGTCGTTACCTGTGATTTCTTAATATCAGTGATTAAATTACAGTTCGTGATATATCGCCCATCACTATTTGCATCACACTGTATGGAAAATATTGTTCGTAGAACTTTGATGATATAACATTTGAAATCGCCTACAGCAAAAACCCATAACATGATATGCCACATCAATAGTGGGGATGGGAGCTGGTAGTGCGGGTGACTGATGCCAAAAAAATTTTTGCGGACTTTAGTTCTTGTACACACACTAAATCACAATTTTATTTTTTACTCCCTTTAACAATGCGATGGGGGTGATAATGGAGTGATAATCGAGTGATAATGGGCGTGGGCTATGGACTTTACTTGCTTGCTTTTCTTATTAACCTCCCCATCAACGAAATAATATCAAAATGTAATCTAGTTACAGCTCTTGTTATGTTACACGGGTGTACCAAATTTCAAATCAATGTCATCAACCATTCCAGAGTAATCGTGCGCACAAAAAAGTTATATAGACAGAGAGAATGGCAGACCGACAGTCAGATTCTTTTTGCTCAAACTTAAAATCTCGACGTTTCATGGCATTCTAAGCTTATTTGAACAAGAAAAAAGGATTTTTACCACTAAGTGGATGTTGAAGTAATTATAATTAGTTAGACAGTTTAACTCACTTTCAACAATTTCTCGGTAAGAGAGTAATATTTCATACAGTATATTAGAAAAAAACGTTCAAAACCACGTCTAATACGAGGAGATTCGTATGCAAGAGACCACTACAAAAATATGTAACAACGTTTTCAAATCCATCGTTAATAGGTAACTTAGATAAACGGGGGTCATGTAAGTGTCTTGAAAAACTATACGGAATGTGAGAAGACGAAATTGTACCTAAATTTAGAGTATCATAAGTTCTTCGTTAGACCTCGTGGATGGGAATTTTTAGATTAGTGGCCAGTCAATTTTTGGCCATTCTTGGACACGCTGCCCTCTGGTGATCAAGTTTGGTGATATTAAGCTGCGGTTCACTTATGTACGTTTAAAATTAGTAGAATACTAGTCACTTTCTGTCCATCAGAAACGTGGAGTTCTGTACCTGAACAAATTTATCTAACAGACAACTTCTCACTTCTTATTTCGTGATATACTCTCTGAATGCGACCTCCTGGGTCTTCCCTCCACAAACGACTCGCAGTCTAATTATGGATACGAATCACGAGTTGATTCATGGTATGGTGGGAGAGAATACTGGTAATGGGCTCATTTAACATTTTTTTTATCCATATTTCGAAAGTACATCTTGTAGTTAGTAGATATGAAAAATATTAGATTTTTATTTCAACTCCTTCTCCTTCAAAATAAATAATGAAAATAGAGCGCGCGAAAATGCAGTGTGACGTCACACCACTCCGGCGCTCGATCCGCACAGTGTACAACGAAATCTCTTAAACTGGATACCGCATAACTCATAAAACCAGTCGAGCGGGTGGCGTGACATCACCGTCTGCCGTCGGCCGTTTCAAATATGTTACGAATTCGAAATCAAATATTATTGTATACTTAAAGGGTTAAATACTTACGGAAAATTCAAAAATAGGTTAGAAAGTGAATATCACTAAATGAGCCCATAAATACTAGGTAAAGTTATTTAAATATTAGTAAATCATTGCTGTTGCACTTTCATTTTCAACAAGTAAAGACTCATTTAACCAATTTCATCTTTTCTAAATGTATTCAAACACATGGCAATGCAAACGTAATTACATTGCCAAAAATAACTCTTCGGTTGAAAGCGTGACTGCAACAATTACTGCAATATCTTATTGATTAACTGACTTATGTGAAATTACACTATATTGTTTATTTCATTATTCAAAACGAATCATGTTATGCAAAATATAAACTCACTCTTTAATTTTGCACTATCTTATTTTACTAATCGATGGAAAGATTTCTTGAGGTTTATAATATTATTACAATGCCTGCTATTCAATATGGTTACGCAAATGATAGTGCATAACAGTATTTCTACTTTATGTATCGCATATGCCGATAACGTCAAAGCTGGCAGTTCTTACCTCTGTGCTGAAGTTTGCATTAAAACGTTCTTAAATGCTATTTTTGCGGTTAGTACCGACAAAGATTTATTTATTACACACGATAAGATTTGAACAAAGCTCTTGTTTGCTACCACAAGTAGCACAAATATGCTATTCAGCTGAGATAACCAAAATGCAGCCACCATAACATTTCAACGGCTTTTGTTTAGTTATATTTTAGTCATCTTATTTTAGTCGTAGTTTAGCGTAAAATTTAAAAACGAAATAGTCATGATGATTTCTTTTTGGCTATATACTGGTCATATATGAGCAAGTAATTAAATAGCAACAACATTAAGTCATTCTAGCTCTAAAAATGGCTAGAATATGTTGACATGGTTTTTGTTATTAATACTTTATTCTGGCGGTTTTCTTATTACTGAATCATGACTGAAACAATAATGAAAAAATATCCATATTAAATGACTATTTTAGAAGTAATTTTGTACACATTAAATCTAAATTAAGGCCAAACGGCAAGATAAAAAATAACCTAAAAACAATAAGTATTAATAATGTTGAAAACTTTATACATACGCAAATAAGTTTTAACAGAAAAATAAGAATGAAATGTAAAAGAAAATATAGGTAGAGTTCTACACATATTATTGGAAAAGAAATGCCGCCTAAAAGTAAATTCAAAGAGTAGGTACTTATTTAGCGGCATAACACCTCCATGGGGTGTTTTCGTTGACGTTTGTGTCTACAAAAGTTTATGCATTAATAGGTATAAATATTTAGATTATTAAAGTGAAAGTGTCAACCTATCTTCTGCATCAGTGTCCAAGAATATTGACATTCCATTTTCTATGGCTCTAGCCATCATTAACATTTTACTATTATTCCTTCTTATTGTACACGGTTACTGGGAGTATTTTGTGTTTGGTTTTGATTGCGCATTAGTCAAAAATATATGTATGCTTTTGTATTTGACCAGTACAGTTAGCTATTTACTACCTACCCAACTTGAAAGAACTGCACTAAGGCAAATTTGCTCCTCGATGGTTCCGTCCACGCAATACATTTTCAGAAACTTTAGTAACAAATTTTAATTTGGCTGGAGAAAGGAAATGTAAAAACGTTGGAGAAACAAAGGTCAAAATACAAAGTAACCCGTTCCATACAAAGGCAGTCTAAAGAAACGTAAAAAATAGAGGTTATGTCTTTCATAGTGACGATTTTGATACGAAAACTCACCAAACCAATTTTCTGGTAATAGTTTGGTCAATATATGATCGGTTAAATTTGCCATTTGACGAAAAAAGTTTATTAGATCTTTTACAGTCATATTCTGGCTTATTTCTAGCATCAATAGCGAAGTGATGACAACTTGCCGCCATGTTTTCTATCAATCAAAAAGAACCCGAACGAAGGCCATTACATTCATTTTCAATACTTTATTAATTATACCCATGAAATAACGTTTTGATTTATTAATTCGTTATTTCAATAAGTTTTAATAACCTTACCATCGATTGTGCTTCTTGAAATTACAAAATGTTTATATGTATATATTTAAAATTAATTTAATTATACCTACCTAAAATTTAGAGATTTCTGGAGGTCCCTTTGTTTTTATGAGTATTTTATATAAGTTTACAGAAAAATTTCGTGCGTTAATAAAATTTAACCCTCTTGATTGACCATATATGCAATTATGATGTTCATATAATTTTAAAGATGAACAAACTATAAGTATGAAGGATGTTATCTAACAACACCTGCTTAAAGCCAAAAGATGATCATAATAGTGTTCTTGTTTTATTTTAGGTCTAAAAGTCATGATTTAGTCACGGTGAAGTAGATTTCGCCATAAAAGCCATTTCATAACTAGTAGGTAATAATGCAGCCACAAAAATCAAAAAGGGAGCCAAATGAGTTGCGCATGCGTTATTGGTTATGGCCATTTGGCTCCAGTTGCGTTTTGATGACAAGATATGATTCCCCATTTTCGTCACCAGTACAGTACGTCTTCAGAACGTAATATTCAGTTTTAATAATCGCCACTATAGCCAAATAGCTATCCTTTTTAGCTACTGTAACATGATGATGACCAAAATACAACTACTTTTGCTACTTGGGACTAGTCATACTTTTCGGAGATTGCCGACTGCAAACCCACGATTTTTGTTGGTTGTCGTTACAACTATAAAAACAAAATATATCAGGTGTTTAATCGATATCAATTTGCCAAATTATCGAAGCACTGAGGTCAGTTGACTTGGTAACTGGGCTTCTGGTTGGGTTATCAAGAATTCAACAAAATCAAACACAGTTGTCGTGGCAATCATGTAATCTTTTGTGATTGCAATTGTAATTATATAACTACTGGGAAATTTCCCAGAGCTTGTGTCAGATTTTACGTATGTCGACTTCAACTATCAATATTTCAGAGCAAACGGCGATTGCCGTTGTAAAGGCATTATTCTTGTTTTTTTCATAACTGACCTGATTATTCTACAATATAAATGGGGCAATTTGTCCCAAGAATGCTTTCCATTATTTAGAACTATTGTGGCTATGTCCCAACGAATATCTAATTTGTACTAATGAATGTCACAATTGTCATAAAACATACTTATTAATTGGTTTTCTGTCTCTTACTTGAACTTGTTCAGGAATAAAAGTGAGATTAAATAGAGGTATAATTCTTTAGACAAAACAAATTAAAGCCAAATAAAGTTTGTGATCATACTAAAGTCGTTATTAAATAAAGTATAGAAAAATAAGAGGGTACCAAAAGTACCAAATGCATTAAATCAGCAAACAGAAACAAGCAATATCAAACTTTATAAAAAAAATCTGTTGAAAAAATTACTATCACAATACAATACGAAGAGGGTATAGAATGTTTCAGTACGTATGTAGGTACTTTGCCACAACAAAACAATCTTGGAACAAATTGTGTAAGTTAAGATTCATCCAAACTTAGTAACGTAGTGCACAACACTGCGTAGTAATGTTTTTGTAACATCGCTAGATAACTTGATGATCACATGTACCGCTGAATGTTGCAAATTCTATTCGTACAGTTATAATCATGGTTGTAATGTGGTATTTCTAGACAATTTTATTTATTGTTAATTTTATAGTAAATGTATTTTTACATGTCATACCGCGAGATCTTTTTTCTATGCCTGCAAAGCGAAGTGTATTACGCTAAAGTTTTTTGCAGTGTTCCAGTCAACTAATTTCAAGCTGATTGCTGATTTAAGAAATGATTACATAAAGTCTTTTCGGAGGATATTACTTTGCTTCAGGTCATTATACCCATATAAGGATTTTTATATTTTAGGAAACATAAATAATGATTATTTTAATGGTAATAGCCCATTTACTATGGCCAAAAATAACTTGCTAGTAAATTTTGTGCATACAAGTAATATTTTATATGAGAAATAGGATAGAAAAAAGTTTGAAAGGGAGGGTTCCAGCTTTGTCCTAAAAATCACTAAATAATGGGGTAACTTATGTACCCGAAGTCGTTTTTTAATTATATCTCAGTAATTATAAAAATATGGATTTTGTATGTTGAAATAATTGTTTATGGAACTTTAATAATATAATATTTGAAATCGTCTACCCAGAAAACACATAAGACTATATCCCACATCGGTAGTGGGGTGGGGATGCGCAATCAGGGGAGGTGGTAGTGGAGGTGGATGAAGTAAAAAAATATTTAGAGGTTTTTGGTTCACTAAATCACATTTTTTTTCATCATCTTTAATAATGGGGTGGGGGTGGTAATGGTGGTGGCTAATGCCAAAAAATTTTTTGAGGCCTTAGCTTCACTTGTATATACTAAATTCTAATTTTATGGACTCTTACCTACTTGATTTACCAATTTATTCCATATTTACTCCAATTTACCCCCAACCCTTCGACGGAATAAGATGAAAATATAATCTAGTTTCAGATCCCATTAAAGTACATACGTGTACCAAATTTCAAGTCAATGTCTTACACGGTTCCAGAGTAATCGTGCACACAAAAAAGTTACAGATAGACCGGCAGACCGACAGACAGAATTTTTTTTTCGCTCAAACTTAAGATCTCGTATAAATATCTTCATGATATTCTAAGCCGATTTCAACAATAAAAATTTTCAATTTTTTTTTTGTCGTTACTATTCTTTCACTGGAAGTGGAAGTAAAAGGAAACTTTCGGCTTTTCAATTTGCTTGTTATTTAACTCTTATCTGAATGAATTATATTACTGAAAATTTAATGTGAATAACTAATTCTAGATTCGTAGGCTTCTTAAATTTACCTACCCATTATACCTTCAGTGATATGCCACGAAAGAAAGAATTCCTCATGGGAATAATAGTTGATACATTTATTTATGAAATATCAAGTAAACATCTTTACATTTGGCGACATAATAAAATTAAATATAAAAAAAAACTTTTAAAAACGAGCTTTTATTATTATTATTTTAGGTGTACTAAAACGAAAAAGAAAAATTAATAAAACTGTCTTAAAAGCTTGTCGTATTTTTTTTCTATTCACGCGACAGGCTTTTAAGACAATTAATTTTTTTTTTTTTTTTCGTTTTAATAGACCTAAATAATAATAAAAACGTGTTTTTAAAAACTTTTTTCCCATTTAATTTTATTATTAAATTTTTATTTACATCTTAATTATTTTATTTTATATTCATACTTATAATAAAATAGTACCGAAGCCTTCGCGACAGGCGTCCTAGCGCTTTCACCATTTCCTAGAATATCTTCGAATAAAAGCTTGTAACAACGTACAGTATGAGTGAATACACGATAAAAAATTCTAAAAATTGTAGTGTTAAACTAAAAAACACACTTTTTGGTACCACATTATTGTATTGTCAACAGAACTACACGTATATGCAAAATTTCAGTTCTATTGGACGTCGTTAAGTGGTTCAAAATTGACTTGCAAGATTTGACCGCAACCCAAGATTTGGACTAAACATTCTAACATTCTAACATAAATACAAGTTAAATAAAAGCTTCTAAATTGGACGATATTTATTTATTTTTTTAATTTCGCAATTTCGCCATTTTTCAGTACTTTTCCATAAACTAAAAGAAATGGTGTATTGTAATATATTCAAAAGTTAACGTAAAAAGCCAAAGAAGATGCTATAATTAAAGTTTGAAGTATAAACTTTTCGATGTCAATATTTTATTTTACTCAAGATCATATTTTATTAGAAAATAGATCGAATTACTTGTTTTTTTCATAGTTTGTGTAAGTGATTTAAAACCCCATATCTCTAGATTTGCTGCTCCCCTTTTTATACAATTTGTGCATCCGTACTAGCACTTTTCCGAAGTTCTGGATGCACTCTAGTATTTAAAAAGGGTGATAAGGAAGTGATCGAGAATCTGTCCAGATTACTATAAAGCATCTGAAATCATGCTGTACAATTATATTTATTGTCATGTTCACAGTCAACTATTCGTGTCCCAGCATGGCTTTGTAAAAGGTTGATCTACGACAACAAACCTTGTTTGTGTTACGCAGTTCATCGCCGAATCTATCGATGTACACAAACTGATGTCATTTATAGACTTTTCTAAAGCCTTCGATAGACTTGATCACTTTATTCTACTTAATGAATTACTTAACTTTGATTTTCCTAATTCTCTACTGTTACTCTTTCAATCCTACTCATCAAATCATTCACAATTTGTGTATTTCAATATATTGACTACTTCCCTCCACAAGGATCTATTCTTAGACCTGTTATGTATAAAGTTTATTAATGATATTATCACAGTATTAGGTGTTAATTGTCTGCTCAATGCTGAAGACGTAAACATATTTTTCACTGTCGAATCCCATGATGATGGTCTGCGCCTTCAAAGTAATTTAGATAGATTACCGGAATGGTGCATTTCAACTATTTAAATGTTGCTGAGTGTCAAGCAATGTCCTATTCTATGAGAAACTCTTTACTACTGTTCGACTTGGAGATACGACTTTAGCAAGTCCTGATACATTTCGCAACCTCGGTATTAACTTTGATAGAAAACTTTCCTTTACTAATCACATTGAAACCATTGTAAGTGAATGTAATAAAACTTATGGATTTATCGTTCGCAGTGGCCATGGCTTCTCAAATATGGGTACCTTAATTACTCTGCTTTTTCATTTATTAGATCAAAACTGGAATATGCATCAGTTCTTTGATCCCCGGATGTAATGTGCACATCGATTATCTAGAATCAATACAAAGAAAATTTCTAAAACTTCTGTGGTTCAAATCCGAAGGTTTTTATCTTTCAATAGGCTTTCCTGAATAGGGACTATTACAAAGATTTTCTTGTCTTCGCTTTTTGACAGACGTGTATACTTTTCTGAAATGCTACTTTACAAAGTCACGTGGTTGGCAGTCCTACTATTTCAGAAAAAAATGATTTTTATATTCCGCGTATAGAGACAGAGTCACAGCATTTATTTACCGCAACTACGCACAAATATCTTAATGTTTTCTCATCTTTACACTATGTGCAACAATTACGACAAGGCAGTCATAACTGTGATATATGACATGCTTAGAAGTGAAAGTTTTGATAATGGAAAAAGAAATATTTTTCGAAACGTTAACTGCCTTCTATTTAATTTTTGTAATTATCATTTAACATTTTTGTTTCAGTTTATATATTTTTAGGTGTGAGACATTTTGTAATAGAAGTATTAAAACCAGCCTCTGTCTGATCCTTTTGGCGCAGAGGTTTATTTCATCAAAATTTTAAAATATTTTTGCAGTGGCAAAATACCCAACAAACATAAGAAATTCGATATATTCAGTTGCAATCTAAATACTCTCAAAGCTAGTATCAAACATGAATCTAATACAGGCACGTGCTGGCCCACCGGCATACCGGGAGTTTTTCGGTGGGTCCTCGATAAAAGGGCCCTCCCTGTTTATTAATTTCCATTTTGTAGGGGAGGAAATTTTTTTGTGATTTTCCGTTCATACATTTTCATTTTCGAGGTAAAAATTTGTTCTGAATTTCTGCCCCCACTCATCAATGTTTCATTTTGGAGGAAATTTTTTAAATTTCCCGCCAGTATCACTCTTAACGCTGTTCAAAGGAAGGGCAACCGCCAATTTTATTACGGACAGGGCGTCCAAACATCTAGGCACGGCCCTGTGTAAATGAACTGTAGGGTTGTCTTCAGGGCAGTATGTAAGTAGTACATTTTGCTTGCACACCGAAAAGCATTTTAAGAGGCATTTTATTACTTCTTGTCGCTTATTGGCACAATCAGTTTACAAATTATTTATGTATATTAGATTTTCCGGTTATGTGACGAAAAAGGCTTAACACTTCAGTGTCTTAAGTACACAAGTTCTAGTGATATTTTTTTCATGGTGAAAAAAATCCATGCTGTGTAAGTGTACAGTGTACCTATAAAAGTAGTTGTAAATGTAATTGAAGACTGATAGTTAAACTACTGTGTCGAATTCAAAGTACTGGAATATTTTTCTAGTCCAATGCATTTCTGACATGTACTCAGTATTAGTAGTTAACTACCTTTTCAAAAGTAGTTGTGTAACTCTGCTAGTTGAAAACAAAAAATAATAATTTCGTTAGATAATAAACTCTTGTTTTGATATTTTTTTATTTGGAAAAAGAACTAAACGGGTATATATAAAATAATATTTTTTTATTTCAATTAATATATTACTGAATTCTGAGAATAAGTGAAACCTCACTTAACAACTTTCTATTTTTAAAACTTTTAATTGGGTTCAGTGTGAATAAATAAATGTCACGATCTAGCTAATCGGTGCACAATATGAAATTATATAAATATTAATAAAATTATATAATTTTATATTATGGGTATGTATAATGTATTTTGTAGAAACAAAAAAAATAAACAAAACAAGTTTTTGAGACCTTCACCGAGACATTAAAACTGTATATAAAACCATTGCTTTGTAAAACTGGACTGGAAATTTTAATAATAAGTACTAGATCGGGAGAGTGCGACAGAAACTTTCGGCCGATTTTATTAATATTCTTTATTATTCTACTATTTCTATGCGATAAATATTGAAAATGGTTATCTGCCGAATAGTGCTGAGGTACGCGCGGGACAAAGCTCGACAATCAATCAAATCAAATAAAATTTATTTTTAAATTAATAGTTACAGTTATGCGCCTGAATCAGATTCTGGTCCAGAGCCGGCCACGCAACCATGGCGCGCAGCGTCGTGGTAAGTGTGCGGTCGGGTGAAGCGGGTCTGAATCCGGCTAAAACGACAGATATTGGGAGGGGGTTAAAAATCCTGCTTAACGTGAAAAGCTTAAATCTAACAATTTGTGAACATAACTAAAGGAGAAGTTTTAAAATATTTAAAGCTACACTTGGTGGTCAATGAAAAAACCCGTTCGAACTAGTGACGTCCTTCGTCCGGTAGTCAGCCTGCCTCCGGAAAGGTAGTGTGGGAAGGAAGTTGTGGTTTAAAAGGTTCTGATTTTCAAGAGGTTATTGGTCGAGAGGGGATTTTGAAAAGGAACAAAAAAGGACAAAAGAACAAAAATTAACAAAATTAACAAAAAAAGGAGACGAATAGAGAGAATGGAAAGGGGTTAGAGGGTAAAAGGTGGTAAAAGGGAAGTTGTGGTATAGGAAAGTTTTGGCTAGGGAGGTTGCCGAAAGATAGGCAACGCTGGTATGGTAGGGGGTGTCTTATATCGAAAAGTATGGCATTATGCTGTCTGATCCGTGTTATATCGCGGGTTAGCGAACTGTCGCCCAGTTTCAATTGATAGAATTTCTGCGATATTTCCTGGATGAAGTCCGCTAGTGGGGTTATGTCGTGGCAACGTGCGTAGAGATCTCTGAAATGTGGCGCATAAATTTATGTTCTAAAACTCTAAGTTTCCGCAAGTACAAAGCTCGACAGGAGTATTTCAACTATGTAAAAAGAAATAGTGTCTTCGACTGAAATCATCAACGGTCAAATTTTCTTTATGAATTATGGACATCGAAAAAATCATGTCTGTCATTATTCTTGTGGCACAAAATGAGTCTACTCTTGAACAAGTATGTCAAAGAAATGAAGTAGTTTGACTTAAATCATTAATTTTGCAACTTCGTGTACCAATAGTTTATAGTATAAAATGTAAAATGTAAGAAAAGCCTAATCTGCCAGTCTTCCAACGACACTATTTTTTTTTTTTTCATAATTGAGAGTCCCTGTCGAGCATTCTCCCGCTACTCGCATGGCAAACTTGTCATTCAGTCAATTAACAGGACATATACACTACGAAAAACAGCTTTAAAAAGTTGATAAAATGAGTGAACTAAAACTGTCGCTTGCTTCCGGTCTATAGGAAAAATATAGATTTTAAAATAGAAAAAATGAGCGAGTCAATGAAGATTTGAGGATTTGTAGGTTTTACCCTTAATATTAGGAAACCGACGAGTATCTAACTTCAAAGTGTGCAGAAGAGCGTTTCCTAAAGGGTGAAAAATGCATTCCTTTGAATATCTGGGAAAATATTTTAAAAAATATTCTGTTTTCTTGCTAATAGCTGAGTCAAATACCTTCAATTTGATTATTTACTGACCTCTGTACGATAAAAACTGGCTGAGATACAGAGAATTGAAGGTGAGGTACCTTTACAATCCCATTAAAAACTACTTTTTTAATGAATTGAGAGTGCGGTGCGTATGTACGTGTGTACGTGTGTGATTGTATGTGTGCACACGCGGGTCTGTGTGTATGTCTTTTATAAAATATTAATAATGTATGATGTATCAGAAAAGCGTGACATATTTGTATGCATGAAATTTTATTGCAATTATTTTCAAAATATTTGTTTATTTAAAAAATATTTAGATTTAATATAGGTAAGAAACAGCGCCGGTAATCTCACCATCCTCATTTTCATTTTGTCTTTCACCATCGCTTGATAATCATTAGCTTTAATAAAATTTAGTGCTTGATCCTGCTCGCCATTTGGCAGATTCTTACATACAGACGAGCAATGTACTCCCCAGCCTTCACCCAACAGCATCTTAAAATTAAGTACCATCTCCCGTGCAAGCGCATGATATTAGATTTAATATGGATTCAGGTGCGGTTTCTAAGGTTGTTCTTATAGGTTTGCAAGAGTCCATTTATTCCAGTCCTGCCTCACCGTTTTGGTAAGACCTTATTACCAAAGCATTGCTGCAGTTGATAATAGTTTCTGTAAGAATGTTGTGCAACAGCTGCAGAAATAGAAGGAAATATTTCCCATTTTGTGTTTTATTTTTCAACAAAGATTTTGAAATATAATAAATCTAAATTCGTCAAGCGAATATTTTCCGTCCTTTAATCTGTATAAAAATAAGAATTTTGAATTTCATCGTTACTGGAAACAGCATTATTAAATGCTCGTATGCATTTCCCTTTCGGATATTTTAAAGTTTCATACACGCACCGCGACAGAGAGTCTTCTTTTAGCTGTAGGTGTTTGTTATGACCAATTTTTTTACAATAGTTTTTTTATTATTTCAATAGCATCTGCTCAAGGCACAACGTTGTCACTTAACATGACTTCACAAATACAATATAAATCAGATCTCTTTATTTTCGGCCATTATTTATAGGATAAATAAACTAACAATTTTTGCGTGTAGAAGAAACAACTCACCTGTTACATTCAACGTGTCTTTTTATATTGTTCGGTAGGTCTTAAGGCCGGTGGACAGGTCTGTGCACAGGTCTACAAGAAAAAAAAATTCTGCTCCGTGGACTAAATCTATCATGCCTTATGTATTTTTGTATGCTGAATCCGAATTTTCAATTTAAAAATTTTTCTACCGCGTAGATTTCGAGTAAATCTCGGTTTTTATCGTCAAAATACGTTTTTTTGGCAATTTTTGACATTTACTCGAAATCTACGAGGTAGACATTTTTTTAAATTGAAAATTCGGATTCAGCACACAAAAATACTTAAGGCGTGATAGGTTTAGTCCGTGGAGCAGATTTTGTTTTTCTTGTAGACCTGTATGTTATGGCCAAAATTGGAACGTAGTATAACCCTTTCTGACCAGGCGGAAAATTTTCGTTGTCAGTGCTCATTGCTGGAAAATCATATACCATCATTTTCTGCTTGACCATTTTCCAGATTTTTTGGCAAAAAATTGGACTTTTGGCGTAAACGGACTAAAACTGGTGCTTTCAAAAAAAATGTTGGTACCTTCTCAAACTTGTAGTTTCTGTACCAAAGAATAGTCTCTGTGAGTGCCAACATTTTTTTCTCAATGTAATGCCCTCAAACCAACCCCAAACATTCAAATACCGATTATTATGCCAAAAAGAATAAAAAAATTACACATTTAGCGAGTAATGACCGAGAAATTAATGAAATTATCCTTTTTAACATAACAAAGTATTTTAATGTTTGGGGGTGGTTTGGGGGGGGGAGGGGTTACATTGAGAAAAAGAGAGACTATTCTTTGGTACAAAAACTACAAGTCTGAGAAGGTGCCAACATTTTTTTTTTTTTAAAGCACTAATTTTAGCCCGTTTTAGGCCAAAAGTCCAAAAAATCTGAAAAATGGTCAAGCAGAAAATGTTGGCATATGGTTTTCCAGCAATGAGCATTGACAACGAAAATTTTCCGTCTGGTCAGAAAGGGTTATACTACGTTCAAACTGTGGCCATAATTAATGTCGCTAGTGCTGCCAATCACACGGAGAAAAAATGTTGGCATATATCGAATGTTGATCGCCTCTTCAACTAACACCAAGCCCCAAAAAGTCTGTTCCACAATTGAATATTTTCGAAGGCGGCTAGCGCCAAAACTGTCAGGGGGGGATGAGTTTTGACTCACATAAGATAAAATATATGCTAAAACATAACAGCAATGCCAACAGGTTGTATCCCAGGCCCTGTTCAGTTATATTTTTACATTTACATTTTTATATTTGGAATTTATTTAAGATAATATCACTCTCCCCACCACTATTAGCAGTTTGTGAACCAGCCTACTGGATTGGACGGAGAGTCAGTATGTAGTAGATATTCATATGTAACTGTTGCAAATAAAATCACAGACCACACAAAACAAGTTTACTCTTCATTCAATCAATTCATATTATCCAGAATCAGGGAAACAAGTCCCAACAAATGGTCCTTCCAGCAGGATAAAAACAAAAGCAACAGTACAAAAATTACAAGTGAAAAACAATTAATTTAATTCTACGACGCAAAGTAGTAAAATCAGTGTTTCAACGCATCAACAGTGAGGCCCGGCTAGGGAGCAAAGCGTGTCGGCAATCAGCGTCAAGTACACAAGCAATAACAGCGAGCCCGGTTTCAAGGCAACGTGGTTTCCAGCGAATGCCAGCCAGCGAACGCGTTCAAATCATCATATCAAGCAACAAGTGGGGTGGACAACGTCTACAGAAGCGTGGTCGAGACCTGGTGCAACTACAATTGTTCATAGGCGACTTGTAAATGTGGTAGGCAATAAAATAAAGCAGCAAATGTAAGTCATCCTTTCTTATCCATCATTCATATTTATTTATTCAGCCAAACTTTATTTGTGTTGCATGTTTTTCTAATTATTATTTAACATGGCAAGTGCAAATGAGCTAAAAAAGTTAAAACAAAGACGCGGTTCGGTGAGAGCACAATTAACCAGATTTAAAACATTTATTGAACAATGTACAGAATCAAATAAAAATCAAATTCCAGAACGTTTAGCCAAATAGAAATAGAAAATACAGATCATTCTGAAACACAAGCAAATGAAAGAATATCATTCGAAAATACGTATTTTGAAGTTGTTGCGGCAGCTAAACAGATTCTTGGTATTCAAACACAGCCTCATTCAGTAGGTTCTCGACGAAGTCAGTTGCAATCGCAATCAGAATATAATAATATTAAGTTACCTACAATCGATTTACCCACTTTTAATGGAAATTATGAGCATTGGCTACAGTTTTACGACACATTCAACTCATTGATACATACAAATGCAAATTTAAACGCGATACAAAAATTTCATTATTTGAAATCTTCTCTAAAAGGTGAGGCTGCATCAGTAATGGGCTCTTTGAAGGATTCATCTGACAACTATTTAATTGCGTGGAATTTACTAAAGGAAAGGTATCAAAATAAACGTTTAATAGTATACAATCATGTTCGAGCATTATTTGAATTAGTACCGATAGCAAAAGAATCATTTTCTCATTTGCGTAAGTTATTGGATGATGTTAATAAGAATTTAAGAGCATTAAAATCATTAGGCCAACCAACAGAATCGTGGGACACGCTACTTATTTATTTGATATCCAGTAAATTAGATCATCAAACCAAACGCGATTGGGAATCTTCTAAACTGAATTTAACAAATGAATTACCAAATATGGAAAACTTTTTAAAATTTTTAACCGAAAAAGCTCAAATTTTAGAAACGTTGAATGTAAACAAACAATTTCCAAGCAAACCCGCGACAAATGATTATTCATCAAAATCACGTTTTAACAAATCTGCAAACAGTTCAAAATCATTTGTAACAGCCAATCAAACAAATCTGTCATGCTTATTCTGTAAAGAATCACATTTGCTATATTATTGCGAAAAATTTCTCAGTTTACCAATACAGTCAAGAATGACAGAAATCAGAAAATTAAATTTATGTACAAATTGTTTAAAAAATAATCATTCAAGAGAAAATTGTAGATCAGAGGGCTGCAGGAAATGCGGTAGGAAACATAATACTTTATTGCACTTTGACCGCGATTTTGATTAAACAAATCAAACAAACACACATCAGTCAACAAAACAACAAGCATCAAATAAAGAAAATTCCGAAAATTCACAATATTCATCAAACATATCACAGCAAACATGTAGTGCAACCACAAGTAATATCAATGTATCAGAAATACAAGCAAACAATCATTCAATGCCAACAAAAGTGGTAACACATTGCGCATACAAAACTCATTCTGAGGTGTTACTTTCAACAGCACTAGTTTTGGTAATGGACAAATTTGGAAAAACTCATGAAGCAAGAGCATTATTAGACTCAGCGTCACAATCTAATTTTATGACGAAAGATTTATTTAACAAATTGCAATTATCTAAACAAACAATAAATTTACCTGTCACGGGAATTAATCAAAAAGTTTCCTACATCAATCACATGACCAATACAACAATAAAATCAAAATTCAATTCATTTCAAGTTAACGCTCATTTTCTAATCCTAGACAAAATAACAGAAACATTACCCCTTACAACAGTCAATACTGATCAAATTCATATACCAGATAACATTGAACTTGCAGATCCTAATTTCAATATACCAAGTCAAATAGATATTCTATTAGGAGCTTCAGTTTTCTGGTATCTTTTACGCATAGGACAAATTAAGCTTAACAAAGGTCAACCAATCTTTCAGAAAACTAAATTAGGTTGGATCCTTTCTGGGCAAGTAATGAGTAAAAATTCAAATCAAGCATATTCAAGCACATGCAATTTTTCATCAAATAGCGAAATTCAGCAGCAATTACGAAAATTCTGGGAAATAGAAGAATACAGTCAACCATACGAGCATCAACATAAATATTCCAAGGAAGAAGAAAAATGTGAAGAAATTTTCAAGACAACACATACAAGAGATCAAGATGGAAAATTCATAGTTCATCTACCACTCAACAACAAAGATTCACAATTAGGAAATTCAACAAACATTAAAACGATTACATGCAATGGAAAGAAAGTTAGCAAGGAATCCAGAATTAAAACGACAATACACAGAATTTATGATGGAGTATGAAGCATTGGGACACATGTCAGTCGTCGACAAAGAAGAAGAACACAATCACACCGCACACTATTTACCACACCATGCAGTAATCAAAGAAGCCAGTACAACGACAAAGGTAAGAGTAGTTTTCGATGGATCAGCAAAAACAGAATCTGGAGTATCACTAAATGACATTCTATTGACAGGACCCACAATCCAAAATGACCTATTTTCAATCGTACTACGTTTTAGAAAATATCGTTACGTGCTTACTGCAGACATCGCAAAGATGCACCGACAAGTCTACATTCATCCTGATTTTCGTGATTTACAAATAATTTTTTGGAGAAGCGATTCAAATCAACCAGTAAAATCATATACACTGAATACGGTTACGTATGGAACATCTTCAGCTCCGTTCTTAGCCATACGCAGTTTATACCAACTAGGAATCGAACACAAGGAGGAATATCCTACTACAAGTGAAATAATCATGAACGATTTTTATGTAGATGATGTACTAACAGGATCAAATACCATCGAGACAATCAAAACATTGAAAGAAGAATTGGATTACATTTTAAAAAAGGGTGGATTTGAGATTAGAAAATAGCAATCGAATGAAGCATCAATTTGAGACAATGACAATCTCGATCAACAAACACAAAAATTGTCCATCAGTGATAACACTCAATCGAAAATATTGGGACTAATTTGGGATTCATCACAGGACATATTTCAATTTTACATTACATCAGAAGAAAGGCACGAACATGTCACAAAAAGAGCCATTCTATCAACCATTTCAAGAATATTCGACCCGTTAGGATTAATCCGACCTGTCACAATCAAAGCAAAGTTAATACTACAAAAAATTATCGCAATATGAACTCGGTTGGTATGAGTCAATACTACAAGACTTGCATACCAGTTGGAGACAATATCAACATCAATTGCAGAAGTTAAACGATTTTATCATACCAAGACAAGCAGTTTGCGAGAAACCAGTCAGAGTAGAAATACGGATTTTGCGACGCATCAGTAACAAGTTACGGATGTTGCGTGTATGTCAACAAATCAAAACGGTGATCATTTTGTACAACTACTTTGTGCCAAGTCCAAAGTAGCACCACTCAAGCAAACAACGCTACCACGTTTAGAATTATGCGGCGCTCTTCTGTTAGCCAAATTAACAAATGCAGTAATACATGCCTTAAACATGAATATTGACAGCATATACCAGTGGTGCGATTCAACAATCACACTAGCTTGGATTGCAGGACAACCCAGCAATTGGAAACCTTTCGTAGGAAACAGAGTAGGTGAAATTCAAGAATTATCAAAACACAGTGAATGGAGACACGTAAGAACCGAACATAATCCAGCAGACATTATTTCACGAGGAACAAATGCAGAACAACTATTCCAGTCTGACATGTGGTGGCACGGACCACAATGGTTATCTCATTCTTTTGAACATTGGCCAGTCAGTGATAACATTGAAACACGATTTACCAGAAACACGAAAAACTACAATTTCGTTAGTTACTGAAAATCAAGATTTTAACATATTCGAGAGATATTCATCACTTTTGAAATTACAACGGGCAATGGCATATATGCTACGTTTTAAAAATAACACATTAAATAAAAACAATCGATGTCATGGCCCTCTTACTGTAAAAGAGCTTGATAATTCATTAAATTGTTTAATCAAATTAGCACAAATACAAACATTTTCTTCCGAAATTAAGGCACTTTCAAATAATAAATCAGTCAAATCAAATAGCAAATTATTATGTCTAACTCCATTTCTTGATCAAAATAAAATTCTAAGGGTAGGCGGCAGAATTAGGCAAGCAGAAAATATTCCCTTTAATCAAAAACACCCTATTATTCTACCAAACAGACATCCTTTGATAATTTTAATCATTCGACATGAACATTACAAACTTTTGCATGCAGGTACGCAAGCTCTATTATCTTCAATTCGCACAAGATATTGGCCTATTTCAGGTAAAAATACAATCAAAGGCGTTCTGCGCAAATGTATCGTATGTTTTCGAGTAAAACCAACCAGTGTTGAATATTTGACTTACCGAGAGAGCGTATTACTCCTGCAAGACCCTTCCTAAATTCTGGCGTAGATTACGCTGGACCATTCAGTATTAAGAATAGCAAATTACGTAATAGTAAAGTCATCAACGCATATCTATGTATCTTTGTGTGTTTTTGTACTAAAGCTGTACATCTTACTACAGAATCATTTCTCAATTGTCTTAAACGTTTCATTGCAAGAAGGGGAAAACCCAAAAATATTTATTCTGACAACGGAACCACTTTTGTTGGAGCTAATAATGAGATGCAGGATTATTATAAATTTATATCACAACAAAATGTTCAATCACAAATTTCAGATTATTTATCATCGGAATTCATATCGTGGCATTTCATACCACCCAAGTCGCCACACTTTGGCGGCATCTGGGAGGCTTCAGTAAAGTCGGCGAAATATCACCTTAAGCGTGTGATGTTAAACCTTGTATTAACCTATGAGCACTTATATACAGTTGTAACACAAATAGAGGCATGTCTGAACTCTAGACCTTTATTTCCCCTCTCCACCGACCCATCTGACTTACAAGCATTAACTCCGGGTCAGTTCCTAATTGGCACTTCCTTAACTTCCATCCCCGAAATGGACGTCCAAGATGTAGCCACCAATCGTTTAAACCAGTATCAACAATTAACCCAAATTATTCAACATTTCTGGACGCGATGGTCCAAGGAATATGTATCTCAGTTGCAAACCCGCACTAAGTGGAAAACTAACTTTGAACAACATTTAAAACTTGGAACATTAGTGATAATAAAAGAAAACAAACTTCCTCCTTTCAAATGGAAACTAAGGCGGATTGAAAGTCTTATTCCTGGAAAAGACGATATAGTGCGAGTAGTGAGCATAAAAACAAGTGACGGAATTGTGTCACGTGCAGTGTCGAAAATATGTGTTTTACCTTTAGACACATAAAAATATTGCAATCATGTCTTAGTACTTATATTTCTCATGTCTGTTATTATTTTTAAGATTTATTTTGTCTTGAAAGCTACCTCTTTCAAGGCGGGCGGCAATATGTTCAGTTATATTTTTACATTTATATTTTTATATTTGGAATTTATTTAAATGTATATGTAAGATAATATCACTCTCCCCACCACTATTAGCAGTTTGTGAACCAGCCTACTGGATTGGACGGAGAGTCAGTATGTAGTAGATATTCATATGTAACTGTTGCAAATAAAATCACAGTCGACACAAAACAAGTTTAGTATTCATTCAATCAATTCATATTATCCAGAATCAGGGAAACAAGTCCCAACAGGCCTCATATATGTAGTTATCTCCTAGACTATATTAGTTCTGAGCATTTTCCACGCAAGTGTCATATTCTCCAAGGGATTCCACATTTAAACTAAATACATCATACTATAAACGTTCGGAAGCCATCTTTAAACTTCCAGATCTCCAAAATTCCTCCTTAGTTTATGCGCTATTTTTGGCCTCCACCATTTTCGCTAAAACTAATATTTATTGGGATATTTGCAAAAAAAACAAAAATTTCACGTTTTTTCAAACATCTCTTTAAAGTTTAAAGTGCAGTTTTTACACGGAAGAAAAAATTTGAGCATTTAGGTCAACGAAAAACATATTTGAGAATTATATTTTACTTCCACATCCAGTGGAAGTATAGTAACGACAAAAAAAATTTTTAAAATTTTTATTGTTCAAATAGGCTTAAAATGTCATGAAACGTCGAGATTTTAAGTTTGAGCGAAAAAAAAATTTCTGTCTGTCTGTCGGTCTGTCTGTCTGTCGGTCTGTCTGTCGGTCTGTCTGTCTGTCTGTAACTTTTTTTTGTGCGCACGTTTACTCTGGAACCGTTTGAGATATTGACTTGAAATTTGGTACACATATGTACTTTAACGAGATCTAGAACTAGATTATATTTTCATCTTGTTCCGCCGAAGGGTTGGGGGGGTAAGTTTGGGGTAAATGGGTAAATCAAGCAGGTAAGAGTCCATAAAATTGGTATTTAGTATATACAAGAAAAGCTAAGGTCTCAAAAAATTTTTGGCATTAGCCATCCCCCATTACCAACCCCCACCCCCTTATTAAAGAGGATGAAAAAAAATTATGATTTAGTGTATGTACAAGAACCAGAAACCTCAAAACATTTTTTTACTTCATCCACCCCCACTACCACCCCCCTATCACAACCCCCACCCCACTACCGATGTGGGGTATCGTTTTATGGGTTTTTGGAGTAGAGAATTTCAAATACTATATTATTAAAGTTCCATAAACAATTATTTCCACATACAAAGTTTTTTCGTTGTGAGTGACTTGGATAGAGAATTGGATGTGGAAGTAGTGATTCCTTGGGCAGCGGTTTTGTTAATTACTGACTACTTACAGTAACAAAATGGCGACGTTTTTATTTAAAAAATGTGACGACGCACTGTTTCCATCATTGAGATATTTAATATTTGAACTAAATACTTCGTCTTATAAATGTTCGGACGCCGTTTCTCCGAAACTATTAATTCTAAAAAATTTAGAAAAAAGTAAAATTCGTCCTCGGTTTATAAGCTTTCTTATTGATATCTAGCCTCGTTTCACTAAATGTGATGCTTTGAGATAGGATCCTGTTTTCTCAAGTTGTTATTAACTTAAAGGCTAACAATTTATATGAAAAATTGCATAGGAACTTCACTATAAATTAATATGCCTCCACATAATGTACCTAGACACCTTTATTTGAAAGATTTACTATTAAATTATAAAAAACAAATTAAAAAAAATTCAACCGCCTTCAAAAGAGACACTTAAAAACTATGAAATAAAATTTCACCGTCGCACAGTCAGTGTGCAGAAAATTTCAAAAAGTGGCCAAAAATCTAATTTTGTCATAGGACGATTTACAATCATATCTGTAATGAGGGAAAAATAATTTAAAAAATAAATGTCCTGAAAAATGGATATTGAAAAATGGATATTGAAGCCGGTTAAAAATTCGTTTGATTTCGTGGTTTGTTAATTTTTACACCGATCTCAGTATTGATAAGGTACCTAATAAATTATTAACATAAGGTACAATTAACTGGGAGACCAATTTTATTTGATAATTTTTTAAAAAAATATTTTTTCACAATAAGGGTTAAGTGGAAGAGCGCATTACAAGCGAACTTCGCCCTAAATAAAGACCTGTTATTATTATTATTATTTAGTGGCCTCTTTATGTAGCTTCTAAACTATAAAATACCCGCCGTTGTGACTTAAGCTAGTAGGTATGGGGCCGGTTGAGACTGGGAACTTTTTGAGGACCGTGGGAACTTTTTGAAGACCGTCGGAACCTTTGAAGAAAGATCAAAGGAAGCCGCCTCCGCCCCCGCATTTTTGACAGCACCCTGATTTTAGCACTCTAATTTTGACAGCCCCCAATTTGGCCCACCCCCTGTATTTTTGGTGGTTGGCCCACCACCCTCCTCTGAATTTTGGCACTTCTAATTTTGGCCCACCACGTGGTCGCCGCCGCCGCCATCTGTCGATCATTTAGTTAAGCTCTGAATATCTGAATGTCCCTCTAGATGGAGCCATGTAATTTTTTATTGTGAGAGAGGCACCGGCGGGGATTCGACCCGCGGACCTCGGGTTTTGTAATCCGATGCCTTGTCACAGCGGCTACCGATAGACTTATCTATCAAGCTCGCAAATTGTATAGTCTTGCAGCAGCAGCAGCAGCGCCGCCGCCATCTGTCGATCATTTAGTAAAGCTCTGAATATCTGAATGTCCCTCTAGATGGAGCCATGTAATTTTTTATTGTGTGTGTGAGTGGAGGCACCGGCGGGGATTCGACCCGCGGACCTCGGGTTTTGTAATCCGATGCCTTGTCACAGCGGCTACCGATAGACTTATCTATCAAGCTCGCAAATTGTATAGTCTTGCAGCAGCAGCAATCACCGCGTGGGCGCTCGTGGCAGAAATCTGAATGAAAAAAGTTCATCTATTTTTGAGAATTTAATACAGAATCTGAAGAAAAGAGGCTCAAATGTACTGTAAAGCAGTATCATTAACGTAAATGAGGAGATAAATTTACAAGTATGCATCTAAATAATCCCTTTATCAGTTAAAAATTATTCAAATATTCGAAGCGCAATTACCACAACCTGAGCAGAAATATATATTAAAATCTAGAGGAAAAAAGAATGCAAAAATACTCGTCCGCTATGACATTTTTTTAGGTTTTTCTATGGTTAATATTATAGGAATCATCACACCACAATATTAAAATGCAGGAAATATTCGTTCCTAAATAAACCTTTATCGGTAGTAGCAACATGTTATGTTCAAATACTTTTTTCGCAAAGTAACATACAGGGTCTATCATTTTAAAAACTCCCCAGACTCGTAACTTCCTTATTTTTAACCACATCAAATTGTAGATATTTTTAAGGCCTGCATGCACACAGCGATTTTAAACATTTTTTTAAAATTATTACGAAAAAATTAATTTCCCTGAATATTTTTTTCCCTCACTTTGTACATGAACTGCGTTAATGTTTTCTTATAAACGTTTTAATTAGCTTCAATATATGTTATTATGTCATATTGGAAATTCTTTTTCATTTTAGAGAAATAAATTAAAAAACGCTCTCGCTTTTTTCCAATTACAAACTGATTTTTTAAAATAACTGAAAACATGTAAATAATAATTTTATGCTTTGACATTTTTTTTAGGTTTTTCTATGGTTAATATTATAGGGATCATCACACCACAATATTAAAATGCAGGAAATATTCGTTCCTAAATAAACCTTTATCAGTAGCAACATGTTATGTTCAAATACTTTTTTCGCAAAGTAACATACAGGGTCTATCATTTAAAAACTCCCCAGACTCGTAACTTCCTTATTTTTTTAACCACATCAAATTGTAGATATTTTTAAGGCCTGCATGCACACAGCGATTTTAAACATTTTTTAAAATTATTACGAAAAAATTAATTTCCCTGAATATTTTTTTTCCCTCACTCTGTACATGAACTGCGTTAATGTTTTCTTATAAACGTTTTAATTAGCTTCAATATATGTTATTATGTCATATTGGAAATTCTTTTTCATTTTAGAGAAATAAATTAAAAAACGCTCTCGCTTTTTTCCAATTACAAACTGATTTTTTAAAATAACTGAAAACATGTAAATAATAATTTTATGCTTTATTTGTAAAATACACATCACAAACAATCCTCAACGTAACAAAACAGCAACAAGAAACAAAAGAAATAAATATTTTTATTAATATTATAAGAATCATCACACCATATTAAAATGCAGGAAATATTCGCCTTTATCATAAACCGCAAGTTCAAGACCTACATATCATATGAGCATTTTTTTAAAAAATAATAAGTATGATCTGTACAAGAACAGCAAAAATACACTCTACAAAGGATGAAAAATTATGTTATAACTCTTTAATAGAAATATATTAAAAATCTAATAAAATACACAAATAATACAAACCGTTGCGCCATTTTAGAGAAATAAATTAAAAAACGCTCTCGCTCTTTCCAATTACAAACTGGTTTTTTTTAAAATAACTGAAAACATGTAAATAATAATTTTATGCTTTATTTGTAAAATACACTTCACAAACAATCCTCAACGTAACAAAACAGCAACAAGAAACAAAAGAAATAAATATTTTTATTAATATTATAAGAATCATCACACCATAATATTAAAATGCAAGAAATATTCGCCTTTATTATAAACCGCAAGTTCAAGACCTACATATCATATGAGCATTTTTAAAATAATAAGTATGATCTGTACAAGAACAGCAAAAGTACACTCTACAAAGGATAAAAAATTATGTTATAACTCTTTAATAGAAATATATTAAAAATCTAATAAAATACACAAATAATACAATCCGTTGCGCAACATTACGCAATATTGTGTAATATATAGCATGATTTCGCCGAGGCTCTGGTGTCATCGCCCACACACACACTTCCCGGCTCTGTCGCAAGTTCCTGCAAATGAAATAAAAATTAATGTTCGTCGATTTACGTGTATTTAAATGGGTAATTGTTTCAATCGGCTAGAATTAGATAAATTAACATTGTTTCTTATGGAAAAAGCAAACAAAATCATCTCGGCAAGAGGCCTTTTGCGAGGTTGCGGGGCTTATCATGCTCTGCGGTTGGCTAGCCGCCTATAAAAACAGGAAGATCCCCAGCCCGCTCATTAGTTTATTGATAATCGGTTATCTAGACTTTTATTCTCTTAGTGTTATCTGAAAAAAGTGAATTTATTCTTTTAGTGGTTTTTTACCTGCTTATTTTTTACCTGCGTATTTTTTTATTAAAAGGTGAGTTTTTAATACAAAGTATAGCATGTTGCACATCAAATTAAAGCTCTCTTCACGACCCAACCGATAGATGGCGCTATATCGATTTTCCTTGTTTCAGATTACTTCTAAAGTAACAAAAGACAGCGGGGCGCGCTCGTCTAATCAGTATTTCGATATTCTTCGAACGAAGCGGTTGTGAAAATGGAAAAATTCATCGTCGTCAAAGATTTTGTGAGGAAGGTGCGCCGCTTCAACCTTGAGGGTCGTACCCTCGAATTCAAAATTAAATCCGTACCGGAAGGCGAGGAACCTGTAGGCTGGGTGAGAGATGCTGTAAACGAGGTGATTCAGAGGGGCATCGAAGGACTTCAGCCTGGTGATAAGGTCGGTTTCTCCTTCTGCTCGAGGGACTTTAAACGGGGCGAAGGGTGGATTCGTTTCCGCTCTGCGGAGGAGGTAACTTACGACGATGTCTGGGGCGTCATCGCCAGCGTCTACCAGTCCAACTCGACAGGGCTGAATACTGAGACCTTCTGCTTGGGAGTGACTACTGTGAAAATGCCTGCGGGGAAAGGGGGTGACAGAGGGCGCCGTTATAACACCTTCGAAGAAGAGTGCGGCATGAGGCGGGGTATAATCGCGATAAACAATAAAGACAATATGTGCCTACCCCGAGCTATAGTGGTGGCTATCGCATGTGTGACTAAAGACAAGGACCAAACCAAAGTGCGCCGCGATATCGGGAAAATACAGACTCTAAGAGCTCAACAATTGTGTGTCGACGCGGGCGTCTCGATACCGGAGACGGGGTGTGGAATACCAGAACTACAGCAGTTCCAAGAGCACCTGAAAAACTATAAGCTTGTGGTTTATAACTATGGTAGTAAGGGTCGGGACACTATTTTCAAGGGATCTGCAGAAGGCCCCTCGTTAAACCTTTTGTATCACGAGGGTCATTTTAACGTTATAACCTCCCTGACGGCTGCCTTCTGCTGTAACTACTTCTGCGAGGAGTGCCACGTGCCCTACAACGTTAAAAACAAACATCGGTGTGGTGGAACGTGCCCTTGCTGTCAGCAGACACCAGCTTGTGTTCAGACATTGAAAATCAAGTGCGACGACTGCAAGAGATCTTTCCGAGGGCAGACATGTTACGATAACCACAGAAAGGTAGGGTCTATGGGGAAGGGAACCGTCTGTGTTGAATTAACGCGGTGTGAGGAGTGTTACAAGGTGATAAAGACGAGCAGACGCCACACCTGCGGCGAAATATTCTGCAAAATTTGCAACTCTCACGTACCCTCAGACCACCTGTGTTACATTCAGCCAGACACCGGCAAGCCCAAAACCAAGGACGTCCTCCTCGTTTTCTACGATTTGGAAACGAGGCAGGAGAAGCAGCTCGAAGACGGGTCCCTTCTTCACGAGCCCAACCTGTGTGTTTTCAGGCAGTGCTGCAACGCGTGTATAGAGGAGGGGGGCAAGTTATTTTTTTGCGGGAAGTGCGGCCTACGGAGGCAGATCATGAAGGACGCTGACCCTGTAGCCTCATTTATGCACCACCTGCTCACTATGAGGAAAAAATTCAAACAGGTGGTGGTTATCGCGCATAACGGCCAGGCTTTCGACCATCAATTTGTCTTAAATTATATCCTCACACAGACAGATCTTAAGCCTGAGCCGATTATGCGCGGAACAAAAATAATTTCGATGGCGGTGGGGAATCTAAAATTTTTAGATTCCCTAAATTACTTCCCCATGGCCTTGGCTAAGCTACCAAAAGCTTTCGGCCTGGGGAATGAATTTAAGAAAGGGTATTTTCCCCATTTGTTCAACACCGCCTCCAACGCCAACTATGTGGGTCCACTTCCACCTGAGGAATTCTACGGCCCTGACAATATGAAGGACGGCGATCGCGAAAAATTCCTCAGGTGGTATGATGAACATAAAGATGATAACTTCGATATGCAGAGGGACTTGGTAGAATACTGTATATCTGATGTTGAAATTTTGACCGCCGCATGCCTCAAATTCAGAGAGCAGATGCTCGAAACTGGAAACGTCTGCCCCTTTACAGAATCCTGTACCATCGCATCCTGCTGCAATAAAGTGTACAGGAGAAATTACCTGAAGCCCAACACCATCGGTATCATACCCAGAGGCGGCTACAGGTGGAGGGACAATCAATCTAAAATAGCTATTCAGTGGCTTGTGTGGGTGGAAAAAGAAAGACAAATAAACATTAGACATGCTGCTAAACAACAGGAAGCTGTAGTGCAGGGTGTTAAAGTGGACGGGTTCTGCTCTGAAACCAACCAAGTGTTTGAGTTTCACGGATGTTATTTCCATGGTTGTACCAGCTGTTTCAAAGCTAACAGAGATGAACCCCTGCACGATGACCCCTCACAAACATTAAATTCGCGACACGAGGTCACAGCCGCTAAAACAGAACGCCTGCGCGGGCTCGGCTATGAAGTAACAGAAATGTGGGAGTGCGAATTTAGGAGGCAGATGAAAACCCATAAGGAAATAGAGGAATATACCGAAAAGCATGCGTTGGTCACCCTAGCCCCTCTAAACCCTCGAGATGGTTTTTATGGTGGTAGAACAGGAAATACTGTGGCGTATTACAAATGCCGGCCAGGGGAACAGATTAAATATGTTGATGTTTGTTCTCTTTATCCTTGGGTTTGCAAGTACGGTAAATTTCCTATCGGCCATCCTAAAGTTTACGTGGGGGCTGAGTGCCCTAAAGACATTACCAGTGTAGAGGGGGAAATCAAGTGCAAAATTTTACCGCCAACAGATCTCTATCATCCTGTGTTACCGTGTAAAATGAACAATAAATTAATATTCGCCCTCTGTCGATCGTGTGCAGAACAATCGAGCTGCGGAGAATGCAATCACACGCCTGAAGAGAGGGCTTTAACGGGTACTTGGGTGGTGGATGAGGTAATAAAAGCTGTAGAGAAAGGGTATCGAATAGTAGAGACGTACGAGGTTTGGAGTTATAATGTTGAAAAATATGACAAAGCTACCAATATTTCCGGTTTGTTCACCTTGATGATGGACAAGTTCATCAAGTTGAAGCAACAGGCTTCAGGCTGGCCATCAAACTGTGTCACTGACGAGCAAAGGCACACATATATTGAGGAATTCTTGGAGCGAGAGGATGTGCGATTAGAATTCGCCGAAATTGTTGAGAATCCGGGGCTAAGATCGCTGGCTAAACTTATCCTGAACTCGTTCTGGGGTAAGTTTGGGCAGCGAGAGAACCAGCCAAAAACAAAGATTGTCAATGATCCCGGTGAATTCTTTGGCATGCTTTCAAACCCGTCGATATATGTAAACTCTATACTCCCAATTAATGAGGATACTCTAATCGTAAATTGGGAGTTTAGAGAAGAAGTAGCTGACCCTCTAACTACTGTAAATGTAGTGATTGCCGCCTATGTTACCACCCAAGCCCGTTTAAAATTATACTCCTACTTAGAACAGCTAGGTGAAAGAGTTTTATATTATGATACAGACTCTGTTATATATGTGTCAAGGCCGGGAGAATTTGATGTACCCACAGGGGAGTTTATCGGTGACATGACAAACGAATTAGATGCATACGGTCCTTGTAGCTATATTACAGAGTTTGTGTCGGGCGGGCCTAAAAACTATGCATACAAAGTTTTCTCTACCAAAAATCAGAGGGAAGAAATTGTGTGCAAAGTAAAGGGTATCTCCTTAAACTATGCTGCTTCCCAGCTAATAAATTTTGAAACTATTAAAAATATGGTTCTAACACCTACGGATCCTGTCTACATTACAAGTAATCATATCAGACGAGGTAAGGAACACGAGGTGGTCACAAGGACTGAAACAAAAATATACAGACCAAACTCGACAAAGAGAAAGTTCTCAGACGACCATACCTCTGTGCCCTATGGTTATAAAAAATTGAAAATTTAGACAGGGTTCTGTTGATGTTAGAATTATCAAGTGCTATGTATCGCTTTTTATATTTATTTTGTATGTGTTTTATCAAGTATATTATCTGTAAAAGTTTATGAATATTTAAGATTGTTTAAAAAAAAATGTGCAGCTAAACTTTATATTTATCAAGTATATTATCTGTAAAAGTTTTATGAATATTTAAAATTGTTTACAAAAAAAAATGTGCAGCTATTTTTAGAATTTTATCAGGTGTATTAACTCTAAAAAGTTTTATAGAACTGTATTGAACTCAATAATCGCTGCCTGTTTCGTAAGAAACCGCTTGTAAAAAGGTGTTACTAAGCTTTGTATCAAGTATATTATCGTGTATTGAATTTTATATATGGTGTGGGATATTTTTTATCCGTCACTGTATTGAATTTATACTGCTTACATGTGCATTATTTATATATTTTACTTCAATAAATAATTTAAACTATTTTGAGTTTTTCTTACCTTTTCCATTTCACGAGTGGCTCCAAAGTAGTAGTCCCGACATCCAAAGGGCTCAAGGCTATTTTTAGCGAGTAAACATTATGTAAAAACCTGAAAAAAGACAGCACAAGTCAGACCATTATAAATCGAGCTTCAGGGTTAAAATACTTTAAGTTACAGTCAACACAAATGACAAGATTAAAAGATCGTCTGTGAACATATCATGTATTTTTAGCTCTGAAGACCAATCAAATCAATATTGATGAGAAAACTGAGGAGAGAGTATATAACATGTTTACCCATGAAGTTCTAGAGTTAGGTGGTAGGACATACAGTCGGCATTTTCAGATCGCGTACGTTCGGGCTTAATTATAAATTTAAAACAAGGATATTAGGCAATTTTTCGAAGATGCTAATCGCGAATTAATTCTTAAATCATTTTCAACAAATTCAAGTGATGTTCCTAGCGAAGGTTTGTTAACATCTTTTAATCCTTGGAATACCAGACAATATTTCCCAGCAGCAAACATCTAAATGTTTCCAAAAGAACGACCTTCTTAGAAGCAGAAAAAGAAAGAAGTATCGTAATCAGACTCGTAGTATTTTACTGCGGATCAGTTTCTCAGAAGGATCCAAGAAATCATAAATTAAGGTCCAAGAAATCATAAATTTTGTAACTGCATTATTGGAAAAATATGGCTGCTTGGGGACCCAAAAACAAGTGTCCATCGAGATCTGGCCATATAGCTGTTGGTCATTGTCGTCGAGGCTGAAGAGTTCTTCTGGTGAAGAGTGACGCATCACGTGGTATGGATGTGAGCTCTGCACCTATTGCCCTTCTGGCTAAGAACTATTAGAACGATGTGCGGCGTGATCGCTTTATTATCATTATTATTATTCTTATTATTTATTTACTTGTGCTCGGTCAATATTTCATGTTATCGATGAGGCAATGAATGGCCGAGTCTATGAGAAAAGGTACCGTTTGTGAAAAAATAAGACGATGTGTGTTGAGTGCTACATGACTGGGCTAAATTTATTCTGAACTATCTTATTTTCTTGACATTATTTTCTTGATATTATTTTCTTGACATTATTATTTATTTTCCCTTAACAGCCCTTGAGACTTTTCTGTTCTTAGAGTTAAAAAGCCGTTGAAAAATACAAAAAAGAAATATTCATATATTCTGTAATTTAAAAACATAAAGATATGAGGCAATTTATCGAGATACGAACCTTCAGCAGTGGTTCAGGGAAACATATTCATTTGCTGCTCCTTACTGAACTCCAAAGCTTCCAAGAACATTTAAAGAACTATAAACTTGTAGTGTAGTGGCAAATAAGGACATCGAAACCATAGATTTTGGTTAGATGATGTCAATATGGAGAAGTTGCAAAATGAAATAGAGTTAATTGCTATGAAAAAAGGAGAAGATCATAAAGGAAAATCTTGACATTATTTTCTTGATATTATTTTCTTGACATTATTATTTATTTTCCCTTAACAGCCCTTGAGACTTTTCTGTTCTTAGAGTTAAAAAGCCGTTGAAAAATACAAAAAAAAAGAAATATTCATATATTCTGTAATTTAAAAACATAAAGATATGAGGCAATTTATCGAGATACGAACCTTCAGCAGTGGTTCAGGGAACATATTCATTTGCTGCTCCTTACTGAACTCCAAAGCTTCCAAGAACATTTAAAGAACTATAAACTTGTAGTGTAGTGGCAAATAAGGACATCGAAACCATAGATTTTGGTTAGATGATGTCAATATGGAGCAGTTGCAAAATGAAATAGAGTTAATTGCTATGAAAAAGGAGAAGATCATAAAGGAAAAGTTTGTTGACTTGCGGCGGTCAGCATAAAAACTCGGAGGCCTCACGCCAAGTTCTAGTAAAAAATGCATATTGAAATGAGTATAACACAAAATGGAGGGCTATTCCAGAAGAATGATCTTGCTAGAAAAGAACAACCCTATATAAACAATCGCAGTAAATTAAAAACACTGTAAATATACTTGGGCGCTAAAAGAAAACATATTCGAAAATTGCAAACACAGACGCGGCCCCTAGTTTTATGTATCCTGAACTCGTTCTGGTGTAAGTTTGGGCAGCGCGAGAACCAGCCAAAAACAAAGATTGTCAATGATCCCAGTGAATTCTTTGGTATGCTCTCAAACCCCTCGATATATGTAAACTCTGTACTCCCCATTAACGAGGATACTCTGGTCGTAAATTGGGAGTTTTAGAGAAGAAGCAGCCGGCCCTTTAACTACCGTTTAACGTAGTAATAGCCGTCTACGTCACCACCCAAGCCTGCCTGAAATTATACCCTTATTTAGATAGATGCCTGGACCCTCATAAAGAAGTAGACACCTCGTCATCTGAGCCTTTGAATAAATTGAGCAAAACATACAAGTGTTTGAGCGGTATAACAAAGCTATATTCTATAACAGTTTCTTGTAAAGGAGAATGTGCGACAGCACATCATTAGTTGCACCACCAGAGGGTGAAGTGAGCATTTAAATGGAAGGGGGTAAATAACAGCTCCAGCAACACTTACAAAACAGAGAAAAATTTAGCGACATGGCCCGGATAAATAAACTAATTAAGGGCTTGTACTGATTTTTGCTTTATATTTGCCGAAGCCCCCTTTTTTATACATAAGTACGGCACAAAACGACAGAAGTCTCGTTGTTATAAGTCAAACGTACGTTCTGTAATTTTACTTAAACTTTCCTGAAAAACACAAAAAAGAAATATCAAAGAAAATGTGCGACAGCACATCATTAGTTGCACCACCAGAGGGTGAAGTGAGCATTTAAATGTTTCCATAAGAATGATCCTGTTAGAAACAGCCACAGTAAATTGTGGTAGATTTGACGATCTAGCATAGCCCTTTGAGACAGACAGGGGTCTAGCATAGCCCTTGAGATAGACAGGGGAGATCAAGTTAGTTTAGGATCTCTGTAAATACCGAATTGTTTTCACCAGATATAGCTCATCAGAATCTAGGACACGAACATCAAAAATGGAATTGAGTGAGCGCGGAACTATTTCGTAGTTTATAAATTTGTATGATGTTAAAGGTTTGACATTTGTTCAGCTTTACACAGACGCAGGCCCCTAGTTTTATGTCACAGAGCCGCTACATCAACCTACTCGATCCAGCTGATTCGCAGCTCTGAAAACATAAAATGGAGGGGTGATTGACCATCGGTTTATAGTGAGCAGATATATTTTAGTTTCAAGTAATATTGTAGAATCCTTTTGACAAGCTACTCTGAACTATATATTATTTTCTTGACATTATTTTCACGACATTATTTTCTTAAGATTATCATAATTCTCCCCTTAACAGCTTTTGACTTTTAAGTTCTGTTTTTTCTTCGAGTTAAAACACTCGTTGATTCCGTATGTATACGGTGAAGAAGGGGATAAATAACAGCTCCAGCAACACTTACAAAACAGAGAAAAATTTAGCGACATGGCCCGGATAAATAAACTAATTAAGGGCTTGTACTGATTTTTGCTTTATATTTGCCGAAGCCCCCTTTTTTATACATAAGTACGGCACAAAACGACAGAAGTCTCGTTGTTATAAGTCAAACGTACGTTCTGTAATTTTACTTAAACTTTCCTGAAAAATACAAAAAAAGAAATATCAAAGAAATACGAATAAGACATATCCAATTATTCCAGAAGAATGATCTTGTGGAGGGGTGATTGACCATCGGTTTATAGTGAGCAGATATATTTTAGTTTCAAGTAATATTGTAGAATCCTTTTGACAAGCTACTCTGAACTATATATTATTTTCTTGACATTATTTTCACGACATTATTTTCTTAAGATTATCATAATTCTCCCTTAACAGCTTTTGACTTTTAAGTTCTGTTTTTCTTCGAGTTAAAACACTCGTTGATTCCGTATGTATACCCTAAGGTAGTGAAGAAGGGGATAAATAACAGCTCCAGCAACACTTACAAAACAGAGAAAAATTTAGCGACATGGCCCGGATAAATAAACTAATTAAGGGCTTGTACTGATTTTTGCTTTATATTTGCCGAAGCCCCCTTTAAAAAAAAGAAATATCAAAGAAATACGAATAAGACATATCCAATTATTCCAGAAGAATGATCTTGTTAGAAAAGAACAACCTTATATAAACAAACGCAGTAAATTAAAAACACTGTAAATATACTTGGGCGCTAAAAGAAAACATGGTTCTGCAGAAGGTCCCTCTTCGAATTTACTATATCACAAGGGACACTATAATGTAATAACATCCCTCACTACTGCCTTCTGCTGTGTTTACTTTTGTGAACAATGCTTACGATCACAAGAGGCTAAAATGTTTCCATAAGAATGATCTTGTTAAAAACACATATTATATTAAAATTGCTGCATACCCGGATTACTGAGTGATGGGCAGTAGAGATCTGTCGGATACATTAGAAAATATTCGGCCTATACCATACGAGTTGACAGACTGGTGACTCTGTAAAGATTTATAATTGGCCTGGTAATAATAAAATTACCTGCTGGAGTGGCAGCCTCTGGTGATGATGATGATGATGATGACGTCACTGTCCTCTGACTTCTACGGGTACTGCTTTACTGATACCGGCATTTCTTTTAACGTTGGGGATGACGTCACTGTCCTTTACGATCGCTTCTAAAAGAACCAGGGTCTTCTCCTACCACCTCGTCTGTCATATTTCTGAAAAACACAGATCTATTTACAACTTTACAGGCACAGGTATATAGGAACAGCTGGTACAGGTGTACAGGTCTGTACAGCTTTTTTCACAGGTCTGTACAGCTTTTTCACAGGCCTGTTACAGCTTTTTCACAGGCCTGTTACAGCTTTTTTCAGCTTTTTCACAGCTTTTTTACAGCTTTTTCACAGCTTTTTCACAGGTCTGTGAAAAAAGCCGTGAAAAAGCAGATATAAACAAGAAAAATCTCTCGTCGAGCGGTTAGTTGTCTTTTGAACGCTAAGGTGATTAGACCAGACAAAAATGATTGGCTGTCCTAGTTGTGAAATGCCCCCAAGATAAAATACAAGATAAACCCAAATAAGTCCTGGAAATATGAAAATATTATATCAAAACTGTTTCCACCAAAGAGAAATGCTCAAAGAAGTTCGCCTACCCTGCTTCCACAAAAGATAGTCGCATATTTGAATGCGGTGAGATTACTGATCCAAATGAAATTGTTGATATGATATGTATAAATAAATCATCGGGACAAGATTATCAATATCTTCTCAATATACTTATTGATATGGGGTAATAGGCTGATTCCGAATTTTCACTATAAAAGAAGAAAAATCTCTCGTCAGCCGGTTAGTTGTCTTTTGAGTGCCGAAGTGATTAGACCAAAAAAAAAAATGATTAATTGTCGCGCCTGTCAAAAATGTTTTTCAAATAAGAAAAATATGAAAAGACACACCAAAAAGTGTAGTAGTGGTAGTAGTAGTAGTAGTACTCAGGCCCCGCCAGATATTACCCCACAAGATAAAATACAAGAAATTATGGAGAAAATATTTGTTAGATTGAAGTATTATGCTTGTTGTCTACCTGCGGCGATGATGTTTTATGAACAAGTTGAAAGATTTGGTATTCGTTCAGATATTAAAAAGGGTATTGCAGTGTGTGATGCGCCTATACCGATACATTTTTGGAATGAAGTTAATGACCAAGTTTACGATCCCTCGCTAGCGATGGCCAGAGACGAATTTCCCGATTTGGTAGTTGTTTATCACGAAGGACCATGTATTATTACCAATTTAGAAGATAAACTAATGGAGGCGACTTATGAAATGTTTCAGGCGACAAAATCTACAGAGTTCTTCTTTTCAGTAGCACCCGAAGAAATATTGAGAATAAGACAGAAAATCCACGATAAAGTAACTCCATATTTACATACATACAATAAAAATAGAGAACGCCCCGTACATAATATTAGTTTAAATAAACAGCTAAAATAATAACGCCGTGTTTTTCTACCCCGCCCCATTTTAGAAAGTACCAAATATCGAGTAAAATATCTGTAATTCAGGGAAAAAAATATAATTTATGACCGGCCCTGTATATCTGTTTGAAAAAGAAAAAAAAAGACAGTCAGTAGAAAATTTCAGTAAAAATTATAAAAAGTATCTGTGGACCCTTATAGGTGCTGTTATAATTTCAAGCAGCAAAAATTAAAGTTACGAAAAATCGCAATAATAAAAAATTAAGACAACTTTTCAGTACATTATAATAAAGCTTTTGTAAAATTACTGTAATTTTAGAACTGAAAAAATACAAATAAAATAATTTATATCTAACCCTGTATAACTTGTTTCAGATGAGAAAGCAGCAAATTTCAGTAAAAATCATAAAATATCTGTAATTCGGTGAAAAAAAATACAAATAAAATATTTATGGCTACCCAGTATTATTTATGACTTGTTTTTAGTTGATACTATTTACCGCCTCTGTATAACAATGAATATCATAAAATATCTGTGGTTTTAATTTAGTGAAAAAATACAAATAATATATAATTTATGGTTAACCCTGTATATAACTGTAATTTTAGAATTGAAAATGAGGAAAAGTTACAAATAAAATATAATTTACGATTAGCTCCTGTATTATTTATTACCGAGCCTTGTAGGTACTGTTAGAATTTCAAGTAGCAAAAAAAAAAATAAAGTTACAAAAATCGCAATAATAAAAAATAGAGACAACTTTTCAGTACATAATAAAGCTTTTTGTAAAATAAAAACTTCCTGTACAGTTGTAATTTCAGCTTTAAAAGACGAAAGCGGGGTAGAAAATTTCAATGAAAATCATAAAATATCTGATTTTAATTTAGTGAAAAAAATACAAATAAAATACATATGGCAAATCCTGCGTATAGTTGTAACTTTCAATGGAACAAGATGAAAATATAATCTAGTTCTAGATCTCGTTAAAGTACATATGTATACCAAATTTCAAGTCAATATCTCAAACAGTTCCAGAGTAAACGTTCACACAAAAAGTTACAGACAGACCGACAGAAATTTCATCAAGACGTATTTTTTATTTTATTAAATTTAGACCTCATAATCGATCTAAAAACATAAATATACGGATTTTCGCGAATTTATTTGTAACATTAGAAGAATTATTAAATTTCAGTATTTAAGGATGCAATATTTTCGTCTTCCCTATGTTTTGACCTCAATCATAATTGCAATAAAATAAATTAATAGAACTTACCTTAAATCAGTAATGAGCACAAACACTTGCTAACAAAATTATAACTTGGAAAGTAAGTGATCTCAATCTCAGTTTATGCTTTTATACTTATTATCACATAACCAACTAATGGAATATATTTATCAACTTCCTTCAACGCACTTTGTCATCATGTGCACTTTATGGCTATGTAGGCAGTTTTATCATCTTTCCTGTTTTCCTATGAAATAACATATCAACGCTTTCTCGGTTTTATTTCCTTGCGATGTGCGATTGTATTATTTGTGTTAGATTTAATATATTTCTGATTTTAATAAATTCCTTTTTTAAATATTACCTTTACGACGCTTTATATTGTTCCAATAAATTATTTAAACTGTTTTTACCTTACCGCCATCCCTCATAAAAAAATTTTGTATGTGAAATTTTTGCACTCCAACATTTGAAAGATTGTCCTTTTTTACCATAAAAATGAATGTACGGCGAAAGTCGGATATGTGACTATGCAATATTTCTCTGAAATCGGGCTTGTAAAATGTGTGTCGCAAGTGGGCGAATTTCTCTGAATCGGCTTGTACTATTTGTGAATTTTATTAGATTTTTAATATATTTCTGTTAAAGAGTTTGAGGAATCTACCTGCTTTTTAGTTGCGAGTATTTTGCATTTTTTTTCCTCTAGATTTTATCCTTTTGTATGTTCTTTTGCAGATCAAACTTATTATTATTTTTAAACGTTTTGTACCTGATGGGGGGCTATTTAGACACTTTGCGAAAAAAGTATTTGAACATAACATGTTGCTACCGATAAAGGTTTATTTAGGAACGAATATTTCCTGCATTTTAATATTGTGGTGTGATGATACCTATAATATTAACCATAGAAAAACCTAAAAAATGTCACTGCCACGAGCGCCCACGCGGTGATTGCTGCTGCTGCTGCAAGACTATACAATTTGCGAGCTTGATAGATAAGTCTATCGGTAGCCGCTGTGACAAGGCATCGGATTACAAAACCCGAGGTCCGCGGGTCGAATCCCCGGTGCCTCCACTCACACACAATAAAAAATTACATGGCTCCATCTAGAGGGACATTCAGATATTCAGAGCTTAACTAAATGATCGACAGATGGCGGCGGCGGCGACGACCAAACATTAGGACGTGGTGGGCCAAAATTAGAAGTGCCAAAATTCAGAGGGGTGGGTGGTGGGCCAACCACCAAAAATACAGGCTGCTAAAATTAGGGCTGTCAAAAATGCGGGGGCGGAGGCGGCTTCCTTTGATCTTTCTTCAAAGGTTCCGACGGTCTTCAAAAAGTTCCCACGGTCCTCAAAAAGTTCCCAGTCTCAACCGGCCCCATACCTACTTAAGCTCATTATCAGAGAATCCTGAAATCACTAAGTATCAAATTTCATGTAGATCTGCCATTTATCGCAGCCATATTGTTTTCGCCTTTTTGAATTCTCAACTTTTGATATGAGGTTCGCTATGAGCTACTTCTAAAATACCTAACTACCAACTTTATTGCAATTCCGACGAAATTTGAAATTTTTATCACAAAATTAAATTTAATAAAATTAAATTATCATTGGCGACTTCGCCAAATTCTCAACAAAAAAATCTTGTTTCCAATTTTTGCTCACTTTATAGTAGATGTAGCTTGATGAAATTCATATATGGGACCACCGCCTAGCCATACCTTGCAATTTGAGAAAGATTTCATAAATATCGCTCAAGCCAATTTTGAATAATGTTTGTACAAAAAAAAACATACGTACGATTGAATTGAGAACCTCTTCCTTTTTGAAATTTTATGAAGTGGGTTAAAAAGAAAAACAAAATTTAATTCATTGGCATTATTTCTAGATTAAAACCTCTAACCTAGTTGTTGTACTATAATTTGATTCAGCAGTATGTAAACTTTGCCACGAGAATGTATTCTGGAAGTAAAAAAAGTGGTAATCTCATGAATTTATAACGCTATAACGCTTTTTTTACTTGGAAACTGCGTGTTTTGATGACAACATCGCCTGTGTCGTATGACGCCACGGTACTTTCACGTTATTTTGACATGATTTGGATAAATAGGCAAGGCATTAAGAATTCGCTCACTTTTTACAAGTTAAAAGTGGTCCCTTCGGCATAAATAATTAAGAAATGGTTCTGTTGCGCTGTAGCCCTTTATTACCTATGCTGTCTTATGAGAACTATCAAGCAAAACCGTAGCACTTTGAACAGAGTTCGCAAATTATACTTCGACTTCCATAGAACCGTTCTGCAACTTTAACCTGTGTACCCCCAGTCTGTATTATTCCGAGAGATCTATTTTCCTCTAAAATTAAACTACGTTTTAAACAAATTGTTGCACTGTTTAGAAAAAAATGTTTTATTATAATAAATAAAAAGGAAAATAAAATTCTTAAATTCTCAAAAAAAAAACAACAGGAAATCTAATAAATTTAAAGAAATAAAAGTTAGGTTTGGCTGGTAGACACACATGGCATTTCCAGGTGTTTTTGAAGTATTTAGATGTATTTTGCATAAAACTGTCAAAAGAAGTACAGGTAATGTAAAAAATTTAAAGAAATAACATTCATTTTGGCATTGGATACGCTGATAGACACATAACATTTTTAGGTGTTTCTGATGTATTTGGTTACGCTGAAAATGAATTTGAAAACACAATTTGACCATCACCAATAAGTTTTTGGTAATTTATATTTTAATCGATATTTTGCAACATGCAACATTTTCTGATACCTAAATTTGTGCAGTGTATCTGCAACAACGTATTTTCAAGAAAAAGCTCACTAAAAATTATGAATTAAAATCCACCCAGTTACCCGGTTAACCGAACCTTCTTACCTAAAAATATTGATATCGAAGTCGGTATAGGGACTCTAGTCATTTTAGATCCACGACGGGAAGTATGACATGCTTCTCTAAAAAAGGTAACATCAACCGGAATGGAGTGGAATTCTTTGAAGAAATAATTCGACCAGTCTTCGGATATAGCGCTCTCAGTGATAGTATATAATGTCCCTAAGGATTAACGCCAAGACAATAATACGAGGATTTCTTTAAATGAGAACATCACACGAGCAGCAATCGGAACACAAGGAGAAATATGTAGAAATGTGAAACAGTGTGGGATAATTGCTGAAAGTCTAACTGAGGTAAAAGCCAGGAAAAACTTGAAAATTCAAGATGTCAACACTGCTTTGGATAATTCAGACTTTATGTAGCAGAAATAAAATTTTTCATTTACAGAACACCTGTAAAGAACTGGAGTCACATGCAGATCACAATAACAGAAAAAACCTTTTCCGAACAGTAAATGTGATTCCATGGTAGATGTTCTGGCTAGATAGAGCTCTCAGCGGCCCCTACTGGGTCCAGAGCTAGCTTTCGGTTACTTCAGATAAAATGCCAAGAAGACAATAGAGAACTGAATTCGTTCTCAGTTCTTTGACTTCTGGGCCTTCCACCCAGAACTATGGCAAGCAACGCTCCTTATCTCAGGGCCCTTGACAAAGCGAGCAGAACAAATCTACGACTAAGCAGGAAACATGTCAAAGTCGTAGTAAAACTCTTAACTGGATACAGCTCTTTCAGAAAACATCTATACATCATTGGGGTGGTTGATAACTCTCTCCACATGTTCTGCGGGGATGAAGAAGAAAATTCCACCCACATCTTAACTTCCTGCCCTAGTCTTATAATCTTGAGGCACAAACGCTTCGGCATTGGTTTCCCAGTGCTGGAGGAAATCTGAGGTGAATGGGGGAATCCCCTGAAATTTAGAACAACAGATATCTGTGATAATTACACATTGCTGGCATTAATATCACAGACCAGTAAAATAATGTTGACAAATATCTGCTGAGCTAACAGAATTTGTTAAAGTACGTGATAGTAGAGATCAAATACTGAATTTTCGATTGAAAAGGCAAGATAATATTACGTGTCTTGTTGATTGTTTCGTAGGCTATCGTACCGCTTTTGATCATGCAGAATGGAACAAACTGTGAGCTGTATTATTAAAGATCTGTTCTTTATTATCCGCTGACTGTATCAAGATAATTGTTGATGGCTTTGATGAAAATCGACAACACTAACTCCAACAAATGTAAGGTAGGCAAAGGCGTTAGACAAGGCCGTGTTCTGTCACCAATCTTCTTTTTAACATATGTAGTGAACACGGTTAATAATTCGGGAAAAATCAGATAGCAAGAGGCGAAGAGGACGTCTTACAAAACATTGGTGCTGATGGGAAAAAGGCCGTACGCTTAATTGGCAACTGCGACAGGTGGCTTGATGCTGTCAGGTGTACTATACAACAAAGGGAGAATAATGCATGACTTACAAAACGTCCCACATGGGGGTATTTAAACGATTTACGCGGTCATAAGTCAATTTTTCAAAATGGAATAGTGTAAAATGCAAACGGCTAATTGGGATAGGAAACTAGTCCGAGAATAATACCCGACCCCTTCCACTTCTCTGCCGTGCACTCCGCCTATACAGGGTAAGTCGGATTGCGATCGTCTTGGTTGGTGTATGTGTCTGTTTTCGGCGTTTGTGTGAATTCATAAATTTTAACAGTGAATATTTTTAATTCTACTTTTATCTCGGAAGTGATAGTGATGGGTTTTGATATGGCAGGTAGAAATGCACTAACTATAATATAATTTCGATTATTTTTATAATTTTAAGGTTAGGTTTTAGTATTTGTTATACTTCCAAGTTAGATCCAGCTGTCGAAAGTTTGAAGTCTTTAGCAGTGACTAATCAAAAAATTAGCCGCGGAAAAGCGCGGATAAGTGCTATTAGGGTACTTTTTTATTAGGGTAGATTCATTAAAAAAAATTTGTAGATAAAGTCTTATGCATTTTAAAAGAATGTATTTTTGTTTTAGGTTCACAAGGTCCCTCGGGAGTAAGATGTGTGACCCGAAAACACTTGTTCGAACGTGAATATGAAAGTATTGTGTCTGACGAATGTTAGCATTTTTTTTTTACTTTTTGACATTAAATACGCCTGAACCAAACACTAAGAGCTTTGTTTTATTCAGTAATATTGTTTAGAACAGATAAAGACCAAGAAATATTTTTGGCCGCGTAGATCATTCAAATACCCGTATGTGCGTCCGTCAAGACATTGTGAATAAGAAAACAAAAATTATAGTTAAAAAACTAAAAACACGCTTTCATGAGTAGCGCACTAAATAGTTAAAAATAATTATTAGGTAATTATATTTAAAAGCGTAGGCATTAACAAAATATATTGTTAATTATGCCTAGACTGATATATAAATGCGCCCCACGCTTTTAAATTTAATTAAACACCTAATAATTACTTTACCTTTTTAGTGCACTACTCATGAAAGCGTGTTTTTTAGTCTTTTAAACTATAAAGGCGCCATTACACGGCGCGTGGTTCGAACCACGCGCCGTGTAACGGGGCCTTAAATTGAGGGTGTCAATATAGTACGTAGTTCATTCAGATTTGTGATGCATTTGGTTGTATCCTTTGTTCCGCGCAAGTTTACCGACATCCGATGGATCGCGGTAGCACGCACCGCGAACCGCGAACTAATAGCGAACCACCCATGTCAGACGGCGCGTGGTCCGTGGTTCGTCGGACCAGGTTCGGCGAACCACGCGCCGTGTAACGGCGCCTTAACACAGCCCCACAAAAAGAAAAAAAGTTTTTGATCTGGATGACTGACCATAGTATTCCTATGTGTTTTTCGACGCTGAATCCGAATCCGAGGTCAAAGAAATTCGTATACCCCAAACTATTGCGCTACGGGCAAAAACAACCCCGAAAATGGGGTAAAACCGTCCCATACATTAAGATTCAATGAATGGATGTAAATTAATGGTGAAAAACTTGGGAAGGGAAAATGTTTTATATTCAGCAGTCACTTACTTGAATATTGGAGATTGCGCATAATTTTAGTGAGTATTTTGTTGAAAGTATTGGTAATATTGTTCAAAGTATTGATAGTACTGAAACTTGGTCTAATTTAAACAATAATTTATATTTAAAATTCGAAAACTTTGAAATGCTTTCCATGCAAGACTTGCGGAAACTTGTTAGCAGTTTAGATAACAAATTGTCTATACATGAAACATTAAATTGTAGAATAGTTAAACAAGTATTTGAAACTATTGGCCATATTATATTAAACTTAATAAATACATCTCTTAATACTGGTAAAATTCCAAGCGCTTTAAAAATTAGTACAGTTATCCCTATCCAGAAAGTAGGTAACACCACTAAGGCTGAAAAATTTCGTCCAATTAATACCTTACCACCAATAGAAAAGCTTATAGAATTAGCTGTAAATGAACAATTATTGCACCATGTTTCTGTGAATTCAATATTAATAAATAATCAATCTGGTTTTCGTAAAAATTATTCATGTGAAACAGCACTACAAATCACACTATGCAACATCAAAACTAGCTTAGATAACAATAAATATGTTATTACTGTATTTTTGGACTTAAAGCGAGCCTTTGAGACAATCGACCGAAAGATATTGTTATCTAAGTTAAAACAATATGGTATTGGTGATAAAGTATTTGACTGGATTTGTGACTATTTAAAAAATCGCAAACAACGCGTCCGCTTTTATGATAAAATATCAAATGAAATAAATAATGATGTAGGAATTCCACAGGGTAGTGTGTTAGGCCCCCTTCTGTTTTTATTATACATAAATGATATTTGTAGAATGTGAATTTATTAACCTCTTTGCTGACGACACCTTAATAGCTTGTAGCGATGTTAACCTGGACAGAGCAATCCAAAAAATGAATGCTATCTTAGTATCTGTGAATAAATATTTAAATATCAATAAACTAAAATTAAATGTGGAAAAAACAAAGGCGTTGATATTTACTACAAAATATAAGTATAGTTTTCTTGATATTGACAACATAAATTTGAATATTAATGGTGAACAAATTAAAATTGTCTCTACAGTAAAATATCTGGGATTTCAACTTGATAACTTTTTGAATTTTGACCATCACTTTGATTATATTTACAAGAAAATTTCTAAAAAACTTTATTTCTTTAGTCGAATAGCACAACATTTATCAACTGAAACTAAAATCACTGTTTATAATACTATTATTCAGCCCCATTTTGATTATTGTGCATCAATATTATTCTTATTCAAACTTAATAAATTGAATATGCTGCAAAAACTGCAAAATCGTGGAATGAGAGTCATTTTAAAGGCAAGTCGCTTTACTCCAATTAATTCAATGTTGACATCTCTTAATTGGTTCTCAGTTGAAAATAGACTGTACTATTTTACCATGATTTTTGTATTTAAAATAGTAAATCATATGGCTCCAGAATATTTTCAGCATTTCATTACTTTCAACAAAGATATTTATACATATAATACAAGAGGTACAAACAATATTCATATTGCAAGAACTAATTGCCGTAACTCTATGAATACATTATATTTTAAAGGTTTTCAAAAATTTAATGAGTTACCCGAATCTGTAAAAGATGCTACAACGTTAAATAGTTTCAAAATTAAGATAAAAGAATTTATTAGGAATAAATAGATTGTACTTAAAGTAAATTGAATAAGAATAGAAAATAATGCCTTAGTATTATGTAATTTGTAAATTACCATCTATTTAGGTTGAGGTATTTTAATATTTTAATGTTTTATTTTTAATTTTAATACCTATGTTTACTTTTGCAACGTATTTTTTGTAGTATAGGTTTTTTATCATATGTATATTAGGTCTCTTCCTAATTCAATAAAGTTCTTCTTCTTCTTCTTGACTGGAAAACTACCCTTATAATATGCTGAAAATTCCCCCTGTACAAGCATAGAGTATATAAATGCCAATAAATCGCGATAAATGTTAAAGTTTTTATAGTTTGGAATACAGTACATGAATCTTACGCGTATTTCAAAACCACCCATATAACAGAGTGGAAACCACCCTTATATAAAAATAGACTGCGTGAATACCAATAGATTGTGGGAAATGGAGGAGTTTTCGATGTTTTAATTCCAGAATAGTATCTTGGGTGACCCTGTTTCACCTTATTCTTAGTCGGTACAAAAACTACCCCTATAATAGGGTGGAAACCATCCTTATTACAGAATAAAGCACATATGCCAATAAATCACGGGAAATAACTTTTTTATAGTTTAAGTACAGAACATGAATCTGGAGTGACTCCCAGGGCACCTCGCTTACTCGTGACCCAAAATCTCTCCTATAAAGGGTGGTAGCCACCCTTATATAAGAATAAATTGCATGAATACCAATAAATCATGGGAAATGTTGGAGTTTTCATTGTTTCAGTTCCAGAATAGATTCTTGAGTGACGTTAATCTACTCTATTTTCACTTGGTACTCAAAATCATCCCTAAAAAACCACCCCTACATAATAAAATGTACATATGCCAGTTTTTCAATTTTACTTCTCAGAATATTCTTCTCATTTTCAAATGATCTCCTCACTGGCTCTCTTTAATGTTCTTCGTGCGTGTCTCTTTTCATAGATCAACAGTAGTCGGCCATCATGTGGACATCCCACCTTCCTTGATACCGCTTCTCCATCTCCGATATATCCTGGTGAAAGCGTTCGCCTTGCTCTTCATTGTATTCACCCATATTTTCTGGATGGCGGACAACTGTTGGTCCATAAAAAGAGACACACACGAAGAACACAATAGGGAGCCCTGGGAGTCACTCCAGATTCATATTCTGTGCTTAAACTATAAAAAAGTTATTTCCCGTGATTTATTGGCATTTGTACTTTATTCTGTAATAAGGATGGTTTCTACCCTATTATAGGGGTAGTTTTTGTACCGACTAAGAATAAGGTAGAACAGGGTCACCCAAGATACTAATCTGGAATTAAAACATCGAAAACTCCTCCATTTCCCACAATCTATTGGTATTCACGCAGTCTATTTTTATATAAGAGTGGTTCCACCCGGTTATATGGGTGGTTTTGAGACACGCGTAAGATTCATGTACTGTATTCCAAACTATAAAAACTTTAACATTTCTCGCGATTTATTGGCATTTATATACTCTATGCTTGTACAGGGGGGAGTTTTCAGCTTATTATAAGGGGATGTTTTTGGCTGTAGCGCAAAAGTTTGGGGGTATACGAATTTTTTTGACCTCGGATTCGGATTCAGCGTCGAAAAATACATAGGAATACTATGGTCAGTCATCCAGATCAAAAACTTTTTTTTTTTGTGGGGCTGTGTAATTTATTTTCACTCTATGCCGCGGAAAATTCGAGTTTATGGCGGAGTCGCCAGTGTTACGCCATTGACAAGTCCATATGACCACATCACATCTCCATCATCACACATGGTCGATCATACCATTTTATTGTATTGTCGCCAGAATTGCATAAATTTGCAGTTTCAAATCGACGATTTTTGTCAAATAACTCGAAAAGTATCACAATGAGCGAAAATATGCTATAGATAAATAAAAAGCTACTAAATTGAGGATGAATTTCGTTTTTTTTTTCCAATTTCTGTAGAACTAATGATTTCGGAGATCTGGAAGTATAAAGACGACGTCCGAACATTTTATAAGACGAAATATTTAGTTTAAATGTTAAATATCTCAGAGACTATCAGGGACGGATGGGAAGGGGGGAGGGGGGGGGCAAACGGGCAAATGCCCGTCGGGCCGGTAGCTCTGGGGCCGGGCAGGGCCTGTCCGAGATAAATAGGCATTTGTACTGGCGGATAAAAAACCTGACGGCCAAAAGAAATTTAAACGGCAGCTCTTTTCTCTCCTTACTTAGAACGAAATATTTTCAGGCTGCTATCTTGGCCACTGACATAAATGCCAGATGTCATTTATCATTTATAAAAAGTTATTAACTTAATAACCTAATTTTGCATGTTCATTCCAAATTCTGCAAGTTTGCTTAAGAAAGTTCTGATGTATTAAGGAGTCTTCTTTCTTTTTCTTTTGACCTCTGAAACTTTTTTGTTTTTTTTTTATGTTTCGAGATGTTTATGTAGACACTATTAGTCATAATTATTATTGATTTATTATTCATTGTTACACTGTTAAAATGTTAAAATCTTTTATTCCGTTCTTTGTCTTTCAATATCAATAAATTTTAATAAAGAGTATGGATGTTTAGTGGCGTTTTTAAAAATGTTACCAAGATGGTAGCAGTCTGCTTTAGACCGTGGTTGTCAGATTACGTGTTAGTACTTTGAACCTTTAAGTAATATTTGCAATTGCATGAAAAAAAGGAAAATTCGTTTGACGAAACCTATTTTTCGAAGAAAATGTTTTTGCTACTCGAATTTCTAACTTTTCATTTTAGAGCGTTTGACCTTGAAAAATACAAAATTTTCGCATTTTTCCTCCTCACCACATACCCACAAAAAAAAAAAAAATATATATATATATATATATATATATATATATATATATATATATATATATATATATATATATATTTTTTTTCCCTGGTCCACTCAAATTTGAGGTTCTAGTTCAACGCTTGATTGGGCCGATTCTCTAAAATTGCCAAGGCCGGTTGGACTGACCTCATCCGCCCCTGGAGACTATGGCACTTACATCAAAAATGATAACCACCAAAATGAAAGACTATTAATTAGGCTGTCAAATGATTTTTTGACTATTTCTATAGCAAGTATAGCATAAAAGACAAAGAGATTATGACAGAAACAATGTGCATACAACACATGCTTCAGAAAAAAATTACACCTTGAACTATAACTTTTGAGGAAACGTATAATTATTGGTTCTTTGCAAATATCTCAATAAATGTTAGTTTTAGAGAAAAATGGTAGGTATCAAAAATAAAGACAATGAGAATGAGTTTATTTTATTTTGATATTTATGTAGAATTAATAGTGTCGGAGATATTTAAGTTTAAAGATGGCATTTGAACGTTTATAAGATAAAGTATTTAATTTAAATGTTGACTGTCTTAGAACTATGACACATCTATCAAAAGTTCTAAGGAACAGAATTAAAGATTATTTATCAGTCTTTAAAATGATTTTTATTTGTTTGTGTATCATAAAAAATAAAGAAGTTATTTCCGAAACGATGTGTGTTTTCACATTGTTTTTAACAAAATGTCGCCATTTTATATAGCACAACCTAGATGCTCAATTTTTGTTTAATAATACCCTTGCATAAGAAAAAATTCCACTCGTCATCGTAATCAGCGATCCCCAAAAACATAGATATCCTACGTTTCAAAAATAAATCAGTAATGCTTTTACAAATATTAATTATCCAAATTTAAGGATGGTTGTCACCCTTTGAGAGTAAGAGCAAGTGTCCGGACCATATAGAAATGGAGGATGATACCTTTTACTACACTATTAACCCATTACTGTACTATAATAGAAGCGTGTTAAAAATAAAGATGTAATGTAATCAAACGTATTTTTAACAAACTACAATACCATAATTGGATAATACGGTTGAATTAATCGGGTGACTTGGTAAAATCTTATCTCATAATTTTTAGGGAAATTTTAGCTTTTCTGCAGCAACAGGTTGAGACGGCCCATCATAAGGTGAGTATGTCTAAAACCTCCCCTAAACATTAGCATTCATTTTCAGAGAGTTTCATCGAGACTATTTACTTAGTTTTCTTCAAAATCGGGTAGGCGTTCCTAACAAATGGTGAAGGATCCAGTTATTTTTAAAGATTTTTTCATTTTATGCCTACTCCTCTACTTTGTGGCATAATGATATAATTGGAGCCCTAGTTTGCATGCTGATTATTTATTACTGCTGCTCATTAGTAAAGGATGTCCCAAAAACAAATTATTGCCGTAAAACACCGGCAAACGTCTTTATACAGAGCGTTCCATTGGGAAACGACCAAAATGAACAAGGTGATAGAGGACCCAACAAGTGACAATGTTGACTATTGGGGTTCGATTTTGAATGGTTTAAAAGTTAAAATTTTTTCATCAATTCTCTCTACGCTACACTAAGAATTTCATCACTGTGAAGTAAATAACTGCTGCAGCGGGGTGAATTTTTATTGGTGATAGCTGTGTAGCTAGTGTACTCACCTAACAAAAGACCTCTCAAAATATCATTCATTCAATTACCATTACAGCAATTGCAGATTTTTTTCTCTCAAATTTTATGCAATACTTTAATTTTTCGTCATACTTCACAAGCAATTTAAAAAAAATGTATTACTGAAAAAATGCTTGCAATTTCAAGAACTACCTTACTATGTGCTAAGTTAACATTGATGCACGTAAAGGACTTGTGAATATTACAGTAGTGTATTGTTCAAAACTGAACAAAAATTCGTAACCTACAAAGTAAAAAATCGGACCCCATATGCAATAGTCAATATTATCACTTTTGGAGTCCTCTATTACCTTATTAGTTTTTGACGTCTAGCTATGGAACATCCTGTATATTAGTGTGGATAAGATGGGGCTAAACTTAATTCTAATAGAAAGACATTATAGAAGAAAATAACAAGGAAACAGTATGTTATTATTTTAGCCTTACAACCGCCTAAACAATGTATTGACTATTCTCAAAACGATTGAGATTAAAATTGAATCACCTCGTATACGTGACATATGATGCATGCATAATACGTACTACAGATTACAGAAGCAAGAGATAATGTTTTGATATCGCAGAATTAATAGAAATAATAAATCATTACGCTAATCTGTGCATATTAATATAAGCCTGACTTGGTCGCTTTTATGAATGATAGCCAGTCATTTAATATCATGTTATGTAACTTCTTATCGCACATAATAATATATACAATAATACTACATTGGCTACCAGATCGCGGCCAAGGCTGTGGTATAGTACTACTGACCGATTTGCCAATTTTGAAATGCGATGCTACGCCCGCATTGTCTATTTTTATTTGTACCTATGTAATATTAAGTTTTTTAGTGTTCTAAATATGTAGGAGCAAATAGCAAATACCTTAGTCTATTAAAAATAAAATGGATAACTAACTACGATTAGTGTACAGACTGGACGCAACCACGATATATAAATATAACACATTCAGTGGTGTCAAAACTAGTATCAAAAAAAGATGAATAACGAATTCTCTTGCTGCAGTGATTTTTTTGTTTTAATTTGTTTTCGGTAGAATGAGGAATTGAATTCCAAAAATAAAAAACCAAATTATTCGCAAGGAAATTTCGAATAAAATCAGACTTTTAAAAAGCTTTCTGAGATTTCTATCATTCGTTAACAAAAATAATAACCGCTAAAATGGCTCTTTTTGTATAATTTAAGAAATATAATATAATAATACATAAATCTTAACGAGAGTAATGCCTTTTATTGAACTAAACCTTCCCTCTTTTGTCAACACCAAAAAAACTAATACAAAGTACTGTCTAACCATTATAGCACCCGTGTTCTAATGGTAAATTGATGGCCCTATGTATTTAAGACGCCCTTTTGTTATTGTGTATTTGGGAATATTTAATCATCACTGGTATATTAAATACATACAAGCACTTTTGACAATTCCTGAAAAGCGAATAAAATTACTTGTACAAAGTACTGTCTAACCATTATAGCACCCGTGTACTAATGGTAAATTGATGGCCCTATGAATTTAAGACGCCCTTTTGTTTATTGTGTATTTGGGAATATTTAATATCACTGGTATATTAAATACATAAAAGCACTTTTGACAATTCCTGAAAAGCGAATACAAATTACTTGTTTATAATCATACCTTTGAGACAAGATGGGAGGCATTCATGTTTCCATTCGATCGAAAAGTAGATATAGCAAAATTTATATTATTTTCTTAAATGCTTGTCTAAAGTCACATTTTAGCTCACCAAATCAATGTATTAACTACTAATGATTACTGTTGACACTACTGCCATCATGAAATTTTCAAAAAAAAAAAACATTCAGATTAAATTCTGTTACCTGGTCTTAAAATTTAGATATTTCATGAGGCCCTTTTGTTTTCTGTGACTATTTTATATAGGTTTACAGTAAAACTGGCTGTGCAAACATATTTTAAGTCTACGAAGATGCATAAATTATGTTGCTACAAGTTTCTAATATAATACATTACTTTTTTAGGTAGTTTATATATTCGTCATTCTTTGAATATCTATATTTCTCGAACTATATCTGCAATCCCCGTATATCAGTATGCTACCATATATCAAGGTAACAGTAAAATAATCATACTTCCCCCTCTATAGAATAAAAAAAAATCTCTTGTAGGAATTATTCGTGGGTCAACTAACAGATTGACTGTGCTATATCGATTTATGGATTTTTGGGGTAGATTTCAAATATTATATTATTAAAGTCCTATGAACAATTATTTCCACATAGCGTTATAACTAAGAGAATTGGATAGGAGATCTGCATGTGGAAGTTGTGATTTCCTAGGCAGCTGTTTTTTTTTAAGTAGCTTAAAAAAAATTTCTCGTGCGTTTACGATCGTTTCACAACCGGCAATCTCTAATGCCGGCAATTATTAAATTACCAAAATTTATTGCAGTTGGTTTTAACTTTTAACCTTGATAATTTTTAATAAAATGTTTTGTTTACTAACAGATATACTATCTTTAGAAATAAAAGATTTATCTGTTATAACTGTCTGAAAAATCTTAACGTATTATCTGTTTTATTTGCAAAAATAACATTTGCTGTTTATAATAAGCAAAAATAACACAGATATAAGTATTCCAAGACAATAAAATTTTTAATGAGTTGTTTCAAAGACGCACTCATGGGGGAGGGGTTGGGGGTTAGAACCTCCTCCAAAATAAACCAGAAATATACCATAGTAGAATAGTAGATACATTATTTTAAATATAATAATAAAATACATTTTAATTTAGTAATTTATTTCGTATCGGCGGCAATATTTAAATGGCAGAAAACTAAATATCAAGTTAAATTAGATTAGGTACCTGTTTCTAAATGTTAGTCTTTCTTTTCTAGAAATGTTATATTTGCTTATCAAGCTGAGACATTTTGGTTTGGATACTGTGTTGTAATGTTTTAATTCTGAGTGCGCCTCTGAGTTGGCTACACAAATATCACCAAAAAATCCAGTAGTACTGCCAGTAGCGTAGCGTTGTCTGAAGGGCTGAAGGGGGGCAGCAATTTTTTGGAGACGTTGCATTTAAAAGAAAGACGCTACTTTTAAAAGATATACTATTTACTACTACTACTTTTAGAAGTAAATGACTTAGTTCAGTAACGGGAGGTTTCAACTTTGAAATAATGTCATATGAATTAGATTTCGTTCATTTGTGGCAACTTTATAGTAAGTGCATCAAAGAAAAGTTTCTATACAATCCCCTTTTCAGGGGATGGCATCTAAAAAAAAAAAAACACAAAAACAGTGGAACTGAAAGAGAATCAAATGTTGAGAAGAAAAGGTTCTATGCAACTTTCATATTAATTTATTTAATTTTTTATTTTTTTATTAATTTTTATTTTAACGCCTTCATATTTACATCCTGACGGAGATTCCACCACTCAACTAGGACACGCACACATACTCACATAACACAATTTGTATTTAGTACATACTTGTACGTACGAAATATAAACTGTTTGTACTTAGTATGTACAAGTACAGTACAGTTCGTCTCAAAGTTATAGCAACCTCAGTCGTAAAACAGAGAAGCGCTCGATCTAATAAAGGCATGACGTTCGTCTGCTCTTGAAATATTATTTTTTTTATCTATTTATTTAACGTCGGCCTATCTCCGCTACCAGGGCCTATCACCGACGCCAGGAGACGAGCTACCTCCAACCTGAAAATTTTCCCGAACCTCTTCTCGTAAGAAGAGTAGGGATCTTTGACTTGCCTAACATTTAATAGACAAGGGATCGCCTGCTTTACATCCCCTTCGAAGGATGGTATATCCACTACGTATAGGCCGCTAGAAGGTGGGACGAGATCGCTGTGTTTCCCAAGCACTAACCGCGCTGCACGTTGCTTCACTGGAGTATCGAAATACATACAACAACAACAAAACGAATTTATTTGGTATTCAACGATACAAGAATGCGCCTCGCCGGATCCCGGCCTGGAGCCAGCCCGACAATCACGGTGAGCAGCGTAAATGTGGGGCTGGACGGGATGGATCCGGTTCGGATCCAATGGTTTTCCCGGAGTATGCAGTGAAAGGCCGCGGCGTACCCTTTTTAACGTTTTTATTCTTCATATTGTATTGTCATCAGAACCAAAGGTGTGTACAAAACTTCAGTTCAATTGGATAACGGGAAGTGGTCAGATTTCAATTACTAAATTTGATTCATACAGATAAACGACAACCGACGCAACGTGATGTCGAATTTAAGAAAACGATTGAAAAACAGTCACTGAAGAAACCGTGGTGGAGACAATTCTTCCAAAGGTGCAAGCCAAACATTCGACAGTGTTGTACTTCTCTATCTTCGTCATACAGCTGCACTAAAATGAAACGGAAGGAGGTACAAAGTTTAATGACAGACGTCGTCGTAATTGCCCGCATGTCGATAGTGTAAAATTTCGTAGCTCGACCGGACACTTTTACGACTTAGATTGCTATAACTTTGAGACGAACTGTAAGTATAAACTGTGTTATGAGTGTAGATAGCAACACAATATCTATTCCCTGCGACATTGCCATTTACCGCAGCTGAGACTCGAACTCAGGAGAGGAGAGCGACTTGCCCTGTTGTCTTACACAACCGCGGTCTAACCCACTGTTATATAAAGCATGAAAAAGGTCACTGCACATCCATACCCTAACCAAGATACGAACCCGGAATCCAGTGGTCGTAAGTCCAAAACTAATCAAATCAAAACAAATTTATTAACAATTAATAATTCTACATCTGTCCCACCCTAAGACCCGTGTCAACACTGTAAGTGCTGCGCCACAGTCGGTCAAATTGATAGTCTTTAAATTATAACGACTTGAAAATTGGGATTTTAGCTTAAAAAAAAGAGGTATAACAAAACAATTTTCGTCAAAAAACTCGAAAAGTATTACATTATACAAGAACATGTTAGAGACAAATAAGACAGCTACTAAATTGAGGATGAATTTCATTATTCTCTAATTTCTGCAGAATTAATGGTTTCGGGGATCTGAAAGTATAAAGATGGCGTTTGAACATTTATAAGATGAAGTATTTAGTTTAAATGTTAAATATCCCAAAAACTATGGCGTCAAAAATGAAAGACTATTAATTAGGCTTTCAAATAATTTTATGAACTATTTCCATAGAATAAAAGAAGTTATGATACGACAGAAACATTTTGTAATAAAAACGTCGTCATTTTGTTAATGTAAGTAATCAGTAATTAAAACAATATATTTTCATATACTGTTTTTCATTAACATACAGTATGACCTATTCTCACATTTTTTCGTCCGTTTACAGTACTTGCCTTGGAAACATTGCATTTTAAACTATAAAGGGATTTTCGAAAAAACGTAAAATTTTTGTTTCTTTGCAAATATCTCAATAAATGTTAGTTTTAGCGAAAAAATCATCAAAAATAAAGCTTATATGACAATAAATTTGTTTTTTTTATATTCTCAGATTCGTAATCAGCGATCCCAAAAACATAAATATCCTACGTTTTAAAAGTAAATCAGTACTTAATGCTTTTTCAAATATTAAATATCTAAATTTAAGGATGGTTTTCACCCCTTGAGGGTAAAAGCAAATGCCCGGACCATATAGAAACTGAAGATGATATCTTTTACTGCAATAATACCCGTAATGAAAAATTATCGTTACATTAGTGCTAAGGCTTTCGCGGAGCTGGTGATCTGGCTGCTGGTTTCCGGGTCTTCTTCCGCGTAGACTTGGTTGAGTGCTTGACGTTTCGACCATCTTGTCGTGGTCTTCTTCTGAAGCGAAGTGAGCTCTGCTGGACTGAGCTCCTCTATTTATACAGGTTATCAGGAGGCGTGTTGCGGATCATTGCTCATGCGGAACATTGACTTCCACGTTATTGGTAGTTGTAGTCCGTTGTCACGGTTATAGTTATTCGGATGTTTATTTATTTCAATGGCTTCTCTGTATCTTCTTGGCCAATAGTTCTTGGTGTTGGCTAATTTCTTTGTTTTGTCGAATTTTATCAAATGGCCGGTTTCTTCTGAATGTCTACATAATAAGATTAAATTTACCATGGAAATAGAAACAGAGAACCAACTTCCATTTTTAGACGTCCTCGTGTTCAAGAAGGATAATGGAGGATTAGGACACAAGGTATACAGAAAACCGACGCACACCGACAGATACCTGCACGCCAATTCTCACCACCACCCAGCACAAAAACAGGCCGTCGCCAACACACTAGTACATAGAGCAAAGCAAATTTGCGAGTCAGAACATCTACAAGAAGAATATCGGACCTTAAAAACATCACTACAGAAAAATGGATACAAACCGAAGGACATAGACAACGCAATAAAGAGACAAGATACAACCAGAACAGAAGAAGAAAAAGAAGAAAAGAAATACACGGCAACAGCTTACCTACCGTATATACAAGGGTGTACGGACAGAATCGGAAGAGTTTTGGAGAAAAAGAACGTCAAAGTAATATATAATGCAAAACAGAAGGTGGCACAACATTTTCCCAAATACCAAGGTCCAGAAGAACTAGAAACACCAGGAGTATATAGTATCCCATGTTCCTGCGGACAAGTCTACATCGGAGAGACCAAACGACGTATAAACACCAGACTCAGAGAACACATTAGAAGTACAAAGAAGGGAAATTCTACAAAATCAGCAGTTGCCGAACATTCAGAAGAAAACCGGCCATTTGATAAAATTCGACAAAACAAAGAAATTAGCCAACACCAAGAACTATTGGCCAAGAAGATACAGAGAAGCCATTGAAATAAATAAACATCCGAATAACTATAACCGTGACAACGGACTACAACTACCAATAACGTGGAAGTCAATGTTCCGCATGAGCAATGATCCGCAACACGCCTCCTGATAACCTGTATAAATAGAGGAGCTCAGTCCAGCAGAGCTCACTTCGCTTCAGAAGAAGACCACGACAAGATGGTCGAAACGTCAAGCACTCAACCAAGTCTACGCGGAAGAAGACCCGGAAACCAGCAGCCAGATTATCGTTACATATGAGATTATTCCTAAATTTTACATATTTTTCAACCTCTAGATACTATAATACTATATTTGTTATAGCGATTTGCGGTTAAACTGTTTAACTTATTATTTGTTTTCTTAGTAGAATCCATAAAATTCACTGTTGACAAATAAGCCTAGGCCGGGAAAGTAACATTCCCATAAGGTTTTGTTGATCGTTGCTTGGCAACGGATCTTTTCCGGTCTGTTTTCTGATAGTTTCTTAGCAACGGACTAAAATGCTGGAATTGTGCATTTTTCGATCTGAAATCGCGCCGCAAATGTAGACATTGCCGATTGATTTCAGAAAAAAACTTTTTCAGATTTCTCCCTCAATTTTGAGACCTGGAAAAAAATATTTTTTTCAGATTTCTTCTCCCCGCTCATCCATTATTAAACCTGGATTTTTTTTCACCGAAGGATCAAACGAAACGGTCAGTGACGTAGCGTGGTCTGAGGGTGTAGGGAGCGGCATTTTTTGGGATGTTGTTTTTAGACCGTTGTGAATACAAAAGTAGCTTTAGTGTGAATATCTGTCCGACAATACGGACTGTTAACCAGTCTTATGGCCGCTCAAGCGGACACGGTAAAAAGTTTTCGAGAAACTTGAAACCGTAATGCACGAGTACGTGCACAGAGCTAATCTTCACTGGCTTATTATTTAATTTAAATTATAGTAACCCTGAGTTTTTTTTGTTTTGTGTTAAGAACATTTAAAATTTAAAATATTTCAATAAATTTCCTAACAATTGGACACAAGAGGTTCCAAAGTTATAGCCTCGGGGGGGGGGGGTCCCGTGATGCTACACCACTGAGAATAGCCCTTGCGAATCGATAAAATTGGATCCGATTCTAATTTCTACAATGCGAGGAACATTGCCGCCACAGCCAATTAAAAAGTTTAGTGCGCAGAGGCGCAAGAGCAAAAATCTACTATTTTTATTACCGGCCATAGAAATTGCTAATTGTAAAACGGTCTTAACAGAATAATGGTTATATGTATCTGAGTATTCTTGCTTTGATGAGTAGGATTTTGCGGATGGTTAGATGAAAAATATTGAGCAAAAATGGTTTTACTTATGTTTTAATTTTCAAAATAAGGCGTATAAGTTTAAAAAATAATAAGTTTTAGTTATCTCTAAGGAATTAATGAATAATTCTTTTCGAATACATTGCTTATATTACTTTGGCGCGCTATTTCTACACAAAATTTCAACTCTGTTCTAAGAGAGGCGTTTTTCAAAACAAATAATTTTTTGATTCTACAGCAATCTTGTATTCAATTAATAGCATACACATTAAATAAATAAAGACGCTATTACTAATTACATAGGTGTGCAAAAAAAAAAGGTTTAAGTGTTTTGACGAGCTGAAACCAATTCTGGACAAAAAAAAAATCTATCGTGTCAGTTTTTCTCTACCACGTCTTTTATCCCCTAAAAAGTTAAAAAAAAAAAGGTCTTGTTCGTCCTAAGGTCCTGATCTAACTTCCCTGAAGTATTTTGGCGCGCACTGAAGCTAAATTTGGACAAAAACAATTTCTATCATGATAATTTTTCTCTACCACCCATTTTATCCCTTTAAAAGGGCAAAAAAGGTCTTGGACTAAGGACCAAAGTTCTGACCTAACTCTTTTGAAGTACTTTGACGCGCTGAAGCCAATTTTGGACAAAAAAATTATATCACGTCAGTTTCCCTCTGCCACCCCTAGAAGATAAAAGAGGGTGGTAGAGACAAGATAGAAAAAAATTTTTTGTCCAAAATTGGTTTCAGCACATCAAAATGCTTCAAAAAAGTTACATCAGATCTTTAGGATAAGACCTTTTTTTGTCCTTTTTTAGAGGATAAAAGGGGTGGTAGAAAAAAACCGACACAATTGAAAAATTGTTTTTGGAAAAAAATTGGTTTCAGCGCGTCAAAATGCTTCAAAAAAGTTAGATAAGAACCTTAGGACAACACCTTTTTTTTTTGTAGACCTGTGTTATAAGACTTTATTACAAAGAATAAAAACAGGTAGAAAAAAACGATCAAACTAGAAAAACAGAAAATACCATAGGATTTTTATCATTTTTTTAAATTGCCATAATCAATAAAAATAATTAAAAATTAGATTAGGACTGCGACAAGAAAAATATTTATTTTGAGTAATAACTGATTTCAGATAGCGGTAAAATTATTACGTTAATACTTATTGGATTATTTCATAAAAGAAAATAACTTTACTTTATGATACAAAAAGATTTTGTTTGGATCCAATGCAAGATAGCATTATCAGAAATTTGTCTCCAACTTACTGCACGGCTGTGCCCACTGCTCGGTTCCCTAAAGAGACGGCTGAAAATCAGTAATTGCATTAGACAGATATCACTAAAGGCAGCTTACCTAATATCAAATTCAACAGTCTGCCGGTTCATATCGGTCGCGGAAAATAAAATTGCGTTTAACATATTAATTAATGATTATTACACGCCCCACCATATTATAAAAAAAATCTTTTTGAAATTATTCACGGGTTAAATGACAGATTGACTATTAATTAATTGTAATTTTAAATTTTTAGAGTAGTCTATCTGTGACCCAAAGGGCACGACAAATAGTGTTAGCTTAGCAAACCCTTTGTGTTCCCGTTTTACTTTTTCTTGCAGGAAATGACGCAAGTGAGTGTAAACAATTAATTTACCATGTTAAGGATTTTCCGATCTTGACAGACTGGCGGATTTCGAGTCGATCTTTGAATTCGTCTTTAAATCTTTCTTGCAGAACATGACGTAAGCAAGTGTAATTTTTTTTTAAGCGAGCAGACGTCAAGCAGTACCTTAACAGTGAGAAGGCAGCCAAGTGGAAGCCCCCACACACAAGAGTCAGTTGTCTTTCTCAAGGCACTAAAGTAAAAAATAAAGAAAAATATTTTAAAAATTATTCTCTTCCTGTTTTAACATTGTAGACATTTATGGACGAAGACTTCTCGTCAAGCTAGAGCTCCAGAAGCAGCACCACCCCCTAGAAGGAGACAGACAAGGAGCAGATAGCCAGAGCCCCAGAAGAAAACTGGGCTCTCAAAGAGCAAAAATGAATCAATTAGACAACATGCCAGGGAGCCACTGGAAGCCTAGAGAGCCCAGCACCATGAGCTCCTAACAGCTATCAAAGGAGCTATCCCGAAAGAAACCGCGACCACCACCACAAGAAAAGTCGCCAGAAATGGAAGAAGTCTGCTAGCAGGGCACAGAAAAAGAGCCTAAAGAGGCGAAAACCAAGACAGTCGTCAGGGTGTGTCCCCCAGAAGTAACCAATCGGGTAAAAAGGATCAGAAGAGGCACCTGTAACAACTGAAACAGAAGAAGATCCCTCCAGTAATACTTCGCAAAAAGAGACCTGGACTGCGGTCAGCCAAAGACTGAGAGAGACCAGAACAAATTATACCAAGGTCAAGATCGTCGAAGAAGGTATCACCAAAGAACCAGAGTCCAGCGACGACTACAGACAATTTACAAGATTATTTACGTCCAAATAGCGTGAATACCACACGTACGCTCTGTCCGAGGAGAAGCTATACTACGGGAAGTAATCAGAGGAAACCCAACGGCATAATCAACGAGAGCGTCACGGGAAACCTCAAAAGACAGAGATTCGCACGCACATCCGTCCTCCGGGATGACCTCCGGGAGGACAAAGAATGAGATACTCCTGGTACATGTCCAAGTACCACTAAACCAAGAGAAAATTCTGACAGGACATATAATCAGGCCTCAACTGACTTACGCCTGGGGATATCAAGCGACCACCTACCTCAAAAAAGGAGAAGTCGTAAAAACGTCATCGTGGATGCACCATGGTTTGTCAGAAATGTTGACATTTTCAGGTACCTGGAATACACCTCAGTAACGAAGTTATCCAGGAAAGAGCGAAGAGGCCCTACTCTTGTGCATCTGAGAGCATGGAAATTGGCCGAGATATCAATTATAATATATGTCGAACGAATATAAAAATGAGCTACTACCTTCGCTTGAATTCCTACCCTATTATATAACCTACATAGATATATATGTGATGAAATATTACAACACATTTTGCAAATTTATAATCTAGCACAGATTAAATTAGCCTAGTTTTTTTTAAGTTATATTAATGAATTAATAATTACCTAATGGCTAATTGTTGTATCCATATATAGAACTTTTTTAGACCACTCATAATTTCAGTATTCATTTCTTGCGTTCCGAGTGATAACTTAACACGTATCTAAACTAAGTTAAGCTTTGTAGAGTATTCTTAAATGTGCAAAATAGGAAATTCCAATTTTAAAGGAATTGAGTAAGATACATTCGCAAATAAATAAACACAGTTTTTTCATTTCCCTTTATTTGCATATTGCAAATTAGTCAGTTGGTAAATCATATCAACTGTGACGGTGTTCCTGGAATTTCCAAGAAAACATCCGTAAACCACATAGCTATTAGCTATTGCTTCATTGATAGTACATACATACAAAAAATTAATAAAACTTATTCACTTCATCTATCAACAATAACGAAGATAAATAGATGTTTGCAAATACTTACAGAACTTTAATAATTTATTTCATAGTCAATAAAAATATTCCCGAATTAGATGGAGACTGTGACAAGAAAAATATTTTTTATGAGTAACAACTGATATCCGATAATAGTTATACACATTGCTGAATTATTTTATAAAAGTTTTTTTACGACACAAAAAGATCATGTTTGGATCCGACGGAAGATAGTATCAACAACATATTTATCTCCAGCTTACTGCACTGTACGGCTGTGTTCGCCATTCAGTTCCACCAGCATTCTCTTAGAACATATCATCAAGTTCAAAAATGGTATGGAAATAACAACAAGAACCCTCTAGACTGGGGATGGAAAAACTCCAATAGAGTTTTTTGATGTGAGACAGAAGACCACATCATCTCAGAAGAACAGGGTGAGATTGCTGACATTATTATGGAAGATCAACAAAATCAGCTTTCATCGTCGAAGCGAAGAAAAATAGAATAAACTTAAATTCATATAGTGCAGTAGGTCCACAAGGGATACCACTGATAAAGAAACGCTCCATGTATGGTATTCTACCGTGAGGTGGTGCGGAAATGAGTAAAGCAACAATAAGTCATGTTACGTGTTATTAAATGGTTCCCTTATTAGTTATTTATATATTTAATCGTTGTTAAATAATCTTTTTGGTTTTTTCTTCTCTTTTTTTATAATTATTCACCTATAGTTGAATGAGGAATAAATAAACTACGCTTTGTGGTAATGACAATGTGCTTTCTGAGGGCTATTTAGGGTTAAATGGAAGAACAAGGGTACGCTACTTGTTAGGTTGCCCATTGAATTATTTGTTTATTATTTTTTTATAATTGAAACTTTATTATTATTATTACTGTTATTAAATATTGAGTACCTAATTATTCACTATTGTATTTTGGTCCATAGAACGAGCAAATACGCATACGCATTGAACTGGTAGGTATTGCAAGTAAAATTACTTTTTCCCACAGTTACGTAAAGGTATCGAACTTCACTCGACTGTGTAAGTAAGTACTCATTTAAACTGCTTCAAGTATCAAGTACTTGAAGTAGTTTAAATAAGTACTTTGTCCATCTCTGATCTCCGAAACTGTTAATTTAAGGAAAAAGTACTAAGGACCTTCCTTGTGGAGGATTTAATGAATTTTATAATGGTAATAAGTGTTTCTCCAGAAAGTTAGTACTTCCACATGTCCCAGTCTCGTACCCCTTGCAACACGGAACTCTGTAAATTTAACCCAGAGAATGAACGGACACGACACGAATCTAAAACGGGTCGTGTATAAATGAACCTTTAACAGTGGCCAGCAGTATTCGGATTTAAATCCACTAGAGTACGAGTTGAATGTGGGACTTGAACTTAGATACTCAAAGAGTTATGAGGATCTAGGAAAAAATTGAACAAAAAGAGGTCAGAAGAGTTGTTCTGAGGATGAGGTACCGATGTCAAGCTATTAGTACCAAAGCGATATTTAAAGCATTTAATTTATTTTTTAGGGTTTGATATTTTTCTAATCTTAATCCACAGTATTTTTCCATTAAAAAAAATCTTAAAAAATAAATGTTTAATATACATATCAGAAAATCTCTCGATAAGCTTATTGTACACAATTTTTTATGAATACCTCGAATTTCTGCAATTAGGAAGTTTCCATTTTTCTCATTTCTCGTAATAAATAGTCGTAAAAATCTAAAAAATATCTGTAATTTTTTTTTTAAATTATCTCTATAAATAAAAAAGTTATGGTCCTCCCAAGTTTAAAATGCTGCGATCATCTGGGCTGAGCAACAGCGAGCGGGTGCGGGCACCCTTATACTCGCTGGCAAGCACCGGCAGTTTATAGCCAAGGAGGTTGAATAAATAAGGAGTCGCCATAAGAAGTAGAATGTGGCAGCACATTCCTCATTTTAGTATGATCGAAACGTCAACAAAACGCGACATGTATCTTGGTTTAATATTGTTATAAAATAAATGTTTTTGATAGAAAATAGTGTTTTTCGCCATAACATATGATTTCGTGTCCGCAAAATAGCTGTACAAATCAAAGTAGTATCGATAAGAAGAAATGTTTTGGAATCACTTTTCATAGGTTAAAACAGGTCTGTACTCAAAAGATGTGTTGAAACTATTTTCTATTTATTTTAGATTGTGTTTTATATTATATTATATTATATTATATTATATTATATTATATTATATTATATTATATTATATTATATTATATTATATTATATTATATTATATTATATTATATTATATTATATTATATTATATTATATTATATTATATTATATTATATTATATTATATTATATTATATTATATTATATTATATTATATTATATTATATTATATTATATTATATTATATTATATTATATTATATTATATTATATTATATTATATTATATTATATTATATTATATTATATTATATTATATTATATTATATTATATTATATTATATTATATTATATTATATTATATTATATTATATTATATTATATTATATTATATTATATTATATTATATTATATTATATTATATTATATTATATTATATTATATTATATTATATTATATTATATTATATTATATTATATTATATTATATGATATTATATTATATTATATTATATTATATTATATTATATTATATTATATTATATTATATTATATTATATTATATTATATTATATTATATTTATATTATATTATATTATATTATATTATATTATATTTGCTTGAAATGTGAAACCGTCATCTCATTCATTACTCTACTGGCTCGATATATGGTAGTGTCAATGTGTATAGTCAACTAACATGTATCTCCTCAAATGCTGTATAAACTTTTTTTAAATCAGGACCTGGCGAGCCGTTCATGAGAGTATGATCACAAGCCACGCCTTCTGCGGCCGTTTCTCATTGTAGGATATAAGCTCCGATTAAAGAACTTATATCTAGATACTTAACAGGCTATCTTTTCACTATATACCTTGTTTGCTCCTAACATAGTCACATTATATGTCCATTGAAATGGATAGATGAACATCACATCCCATAGGCAACAGTGGCGTTGTGTGTGTAGAAAATGTGTAGAATGGTAAATATTTTCATTAAAATTAATTATTGCAATTCCTGCATTACCGGCTCTTTATATAACGTGATGTAGGCATACGATATTACAGTAAGATAAAACAGTAAGATAAATATCTATTGAAAGGATATTAAAATTTAATTGCTATTTACTTTATAACTGTAAACTGAACTTCATCATGTTACGACTATGGAACGATCGATTTTCTTCTTTTCTAAACTGCTTTCTGCAAACGGCACAGCACTTCACTATTTATTTGCACAAAATATATTGTCACTAAACTGTGTAAATATGAATAGAGAATATTATTTAGGTATTAAGCAAATCACAACTTAAAATAAAATTACTTTTTCACCAGTATTTGGTCGGAGAACACGAAAAACATTTATTGACATTAATGGCCGAACTGTCAAACTGATATTATGATAATCGAACTGAAGCCGATCGTGTACGAGCGACCGCGAATACGCCGATGGGCCAATCAGCAACTTATGGGAAGAAGTGCCTTAGAATGGGAGTCTTTCGGGATCATAAAATTCATGCCATTATGTATCTAGATATAAGTTCTTTAATCGGAGGATATAAGCTTTATGGCTACTCCTTATTTATATTCTACCTCCATGTTTATAGGCAGCTTGCATTTGAGAGCCGAAAAAATTGCTAAAACATGCAATTTTGGCACGTTCATATTTTTCGAAAAACACCATTGGGACGGCCGTATGATGTCGCGACGTAAAGAGGAAGTCTTCCAGATAAACCTGATCGTAAGTTGCACGGCGAAATTCGAAAATTCGGCTCGGTATGAACGAATCAAAAGTGACATTTTGTGACATTTCGTGACATTTCAGAAAATCGAGCACATACACTAAATAAAGGGAACATACGGCGGGTCGCCGGCATGGTAAGTCAGCGCGTTATGTATTGTGACGTCACGGTGGACTTCAGCCGAGGCGAAGTATTCAAATAAGAAATTGAATAAGTTCGTGAGTTTTTCAGATATCGAGATAATTTTTTTTTTGTTTGACTAGTTATCTGAAAGACTACTAAATGAGGTTGAATGTACATGATATTTCTAAAATAGGAAACTTCCTAATTATGCACTAATTTTGGGACACAGTGTAAACAATATAAATTCGATTTCTATTAGTGGGTTCTGGATGTTATGACTTATATTTACTAGATGCTAAAATGTGAAAACTTGCAAATATATAGCAAGCGGGAAACTTTTTTATTTTAATTTTTTTTTCTAGGATTGTCAGTATTCGAGAAAATAGAGCAGATAATGGTGTCGAAACTATGAGTTAAAAGTGTTTAACGAAACAGAATTTCTTCTTGCAGAGTGCTAAAAAAAAAATGAAGAAATTTTTTAGCAAATCAATGGAGATTAAAGATTTATAATAACGGCATGGGAGAACACATTGACATGTCCCACACTATTGAATTAAGTGATACTGCAAAACCGCTATTTTACAGACGCAAAATGCATTTCCGTTTTATATTTTTTAATGGAAATATTAAAGAATCCGGCAACTTAACGAGAAGGAAAATTGTTAAAATTACTCTATGATAAAATAAATGTTTTTCATTGTTGATTGTTCGTCTATTTCCCTGTTCTCTAAGTTAATATCTGATAAGCGCATGTGCGTTCATAATTCAATTTATTAGAATATGTGATAGGTATTTATTACTGATATTTATTGTAACTAATTAAATAAATTAAAATTTAATATTAAATGCACAACAAATTAAACACCAACTAATAGAGTGATGATTAGCTTATAACCTGTTAAAAATTCATCGTCGCAGAACATTATAATATTATGTGCTTGAATCAATTTTTTTGGAGCTGTTTTCCCCAATATTTAAACCCAAACGGCCTTATTATTGCAAAATGAAAAATTGTCGGTAAATGTAGTCCTTGAATGTTATAATTTTTACTTCCACGTCCAGTGGAAGTATAGTAAGTCTGTCTGTCTGTCTGTCTGTCGGTCTGTCTGTCGGTCTGTCTGTCGGTCTGTCTGTCGGTCTGTCTGTCGGTCGGTCTGTCTGTCGGTCGGTCTGTCTGTCGGTCGGTCTGTCTGTCGGTCTGTCTGTCTGTCTGTCTGTAACTTTTTATGTGCGCACGTTTACTCTGGAACCGTTTAAGATATTGACTTGAAATTTGGTACACATATGTACTTTAATGAGATCTAGAACTAGATTATATTTTCATCTTGTTCCGTCGAAGGGTTGGGGGGTAAATTGGGGTAAATTTGGGGTAAATGGGTAAATCAAGCATGTAAGAGTCCATGAAATTGGTATTTAGTATATACAAGAGAAGCTGAGGTCTCAAAAAAATTTTTGGCATTAGCCACCCCCATTACCACCCCCACCTCCTTATTAAAGGGGATGAAAAAAAATGTGATTTAGTGCATGTACAGAAACCAGAAACCTCAAAATATTTTTTTACTTCATCCACCCCCCACTACCACCCCCCTATCACCACCCCCACCTCACTACCGATGTGGGGTATCGTTTTATGGGTTTTTGGGGTAGAGGATTTCAAATATTATATTATTAAAGTTCCATAAACAATAATTTTCACATACAAAGTTTTTTCGTTGTGAGTGACTTGGATAGAGAATCTGGATGTGGTAGTAGTGATTCCTTGGACATCGGTTTTTACAAACCACCTGCCTACAAGCGAACGTATCTCCTCTTTCATATTAACATGATGACAATGCACATTTGTACTGCAAAAACTGTATGTGCTATTTTAGCTTAACATGAAGCACGATCCGTTCCTGGTTTATACCACATCCCAAAATATTATTACTTACGTTTTTACACCAACTCTGCAGTACCTGTCATTTTCAGTGGACCGATGTGCTACAACCATTAATTGACTATCCGCTACATACAGTCTTGCCATCTTTAAAAAATACATCATTTTCAGACACTGCTAGCATAAATGAACTGGCATCTTTTATTTCACACGCTATAATTTGTGCCTTATTGTCTGGAAAAGATTTTCCTCTACGAAAGTCATCATTCATCTCAAAAAATTATAGGATCTCTAAATTGTCTATCCCTACATACAGGACATTGCATTGCATAACAAAACAAATCGTAAATAAAACATTTATTGCATTTCAAAGTTAAGAATTATTAAGAATAAAAGAAAAAATAAATTTTTTATCACATGTCTAAATAAATAAAATATTCAGTTCTACTGTCGAGGAATCTCAAGCTACCAAAAATTTGTACATTTTTTTTATTCTATCTGAAATCTTTCAGATGACATAAATTATTTAAAATAAAATTACTATTACAAAATAATCTGAAACTTATTTATTTATGCAACACTGACATTGACATTGGAATATTTAATCTATCTGACAGATACGTAACAAAAAGGATTTACTTCCTTATAGATGACTTCATCTAGTATTTAATAACATGATATTTTATTTGTTTTCATATATATTGAAAAATGTTATTTTGGGTAGATAATTTTCATACACTCAATATCTAATATTTAGTATGAAAATATAAGAAATTATCTATTCTTCTATCTATCCCGCTTTCTACCTTTGATCTAATTCTGATCACGCTAATATACTGAGCTAAGTTAATCAGTGATCAGAATTGAACTTATAATTATATAACATACTGTGATGTGTTGCAACTCCAGAATGTAGGCAACACAGAATTTAATAATTAGTTCGGATGCCTGAATGTAGGATTTGCACCTACTAGAGAAAGAACCTACTAAAAGCTCTAGAATGATGACATCTGGAACTATCTAGAGAATGGTGGCGTCGTAGAAAAATCGGGATCTGTCATTTTTAGGTATAAAAGGCCGCATTCTCGGCGCGAAGAAGTTTTTGGAATTGACAAGTGAGGTTAAGACTACAAAATAAATACAAAGTGATAAACATTGTTAAAGGTTATATTTAGTCAGCAGAAGTGTATTTAAGTAAATAATAGAATTGTGAAGTACCCAGTAAGTTAATTAATAAAGTGTGTTAGTGGACATCTCTTGTTATAATTTTTGGAACCCACTGATTTTTGCAAGGGCGGTTTCCTAGGAGTGGAAACACGTCACAAATTGGTGTCAGGAAGAGGAAGTGGAATTTTATGACAAGAGGAGCTCTGAAGTTGTGCTGAAATGTTCGAGAAGTATTCTAGAGGGTTAGAGCTAACACAGAGGACTAATTTACTGGACATTGTTCGAGGGTTATTTTCGAACAGGAAAATAGTGTTAAGTGCATTTTTTTAGACATTGTAGAACATTTTATTAGGACATTAGTGTGATAATTAAATCCTTTAAACAGAGGAGTGATAGAGACACTGAAAAAGACTAATTTGTGTTAGTGCGTGAAAATTACTAGAACTTTTCTATTTGGATATTAGTGGAGATTATTAAATTCTCTGAACTAGATAGTGACAAAACACTCTGGATAAGAGTTTTTCATGCTGTTTCGAGAATTTTCTGGAAAGTTTCATTACTGATATTGACGTGACAGTTAAATTTATTTTATTTTAACATAATCTTATGCCCATAGAAACAAGAAGAATGGCAGCAGAGAAACAAATAAAGGATTTGCTTGCGGAGTTTACGAGGATGATGGCGGAGTAACGAAAAGAAAAAGAAGAGCAGGAAAAGCGACGTCAAGAAGAAAAAGAAGACCGAGAAAGAAGACGTCAAGAGGAGGAAAAACGGCGTCAAGAAGAAAGAGACGAATTGAAGAAAATTATGGAAGACCTGGAAATAACACGCCAAGAAGAAAAAGAAGAACAAGAAAGAAGACATCGAGAAGAGAAAGAACAACGAGAAAGACAACGTCAAGAGGAAAAAACTGAGACAAATTATGGAAGACCTGAAGATACGACAACAAGAGGAGAAAGAAGAACAAGAAAAGCGACGTCAAGAAGAAAAAGAAGAGCAGGAAAGAAGACGTCAAGAGGAAGAAAAGCGGCGTCAAGAAGAAAAAGAAGAGCAAGAAACAAGACGCGAAGAAGAAAAAGCTGAACTGAGAAAAATGATGGAAGAACAAGAAAGACGCCAGGAAGAATTAAGGAAAATTTTGAGCGATCAAATAAAAATACAACAAGACGCAATCATTTCCGCCAAGGAAGAACTAAAGAGTGAAGTCAAAGAAGAGATAAACAAGGTAGAAGAAAAAGTAGATAAGGTTGAAGGAAAAGTAGATAGGGTAGAAGAAAAAGTAAATGAGTTTGAAGTAGAAGTAAAACGCCTTAAACGACAGCTGAGAGAGAAAGGAGGACAGGTGGTACCGTCATCAGGTCTTCGACTAAAACCTCCCTCATTTGATGGCAAAAGCTCATGGACAACATACAAGAGACAATTTGAGGCAGCTGTAAGTGCAAATAACTGGGATAACGAAGAAAAGGCTATGGCATTAGTCCTAGCGCTAAGGGGCCAAGCCTCAGAATTACTTCAGACCATCCCGGTGGAAAAACAGAGGGACTTCAAAGTCTTGGAAGCTGCATTAGATTTGAGATATGGCGACCAACACCTTGCCCAAGTATACCAGGCTCAGCTAAAATCACGGACACAAAAGGCTGGGGAAGTTTACAAGAATTCGAAGCTGCAATAGAGAGACTGGCACACTTGGCGTATCCGAGTGCACCTAGAGAATTTCAGGAACAACTAGCCGTGGGGGCCTTTTTAGATGGCATAAGGGACGAAGAGGTCAGGCGAGTTCTGAGGCTGGCGAGACACCAAAGTAGTAGCGAAAGTTTGGTGCATGCACTTGAAGTAGAAGCCGCTTATAGGTATACTCCAAAGTCGAGAGTGCGAGCTGTGACTCTCGAAGAATCGCAACCAGAACCCCATGTTGACTGAGATGCAAAAAATGTTCACCAAATTATTCGATAAATTGGATGACCTCGGAAAGCAGGAAAAACAACAAAATAAAGGAAAGCCGAGTGGAGGTATTAAATGTTACAACTGCGGCAAGGTGGGACAAATGAAACGAGACTGTCGACAGCAGAACTCGGAAAGTCGAGTAAATGCTGTGAACGTTGAAGAGAAGCAGGAAAACTACACCAGGGGGGGTGTGCTGGCTAGGGAATGCAGTGCCCCCAGGGAAATAAAGATTTCCCAGCTTCGAGGAATTTCGAATAGTCTACTGTTGCAAGGCTATGTGAATGGAAGAAAATGTTTGTTTACCATCGACACAGGTACTACGTCATCAATAGTATGGCCAGGATTTATATCGGGCATAAAGATTACCAAGAGGCAAAATGAAGTGATGGTCCGGACAGCTACGAGGGACAGGGCTACGGTTCATGGATAAGTAGACCTGGGTTTGCAGATTGGAACAGTATGGATTTATTGTTGACGTAGGAAAGCGAGTCTTAAGGATTGGGAATGAACAGTTTATTCTGTCAAAAGTGAACGACCAATTTCAGAAAACAAGGCTATTGACAACGCAGGTAGTAGTCAAAACTCCTGCATTATCCAGAAAACCGGACAAGAAAGTTTGCAAGCGCTACCTTCAGGTGGAAAAATTGCCGAACATGATTGAAGTCAACACTGTCAAGGTCGATCTTCCAGAGAATTGGAGAAAGGAAGTCCACTAGAGTGCGAGTGGAACATGGTACTTAAGGAACCCAAATACTCCAAACCTTATTTTAGAAAAAATTGACCAAAGAGAGACGAAGACTTGTTTTGAGCACGAGGCGCTGATGTCAAGCTATTAGTGTCAGTGGTAGAATCATGCGTTATTTAAAGCATTTAATTTATTTTTCCGGTTTGATATTTTTCTAATCTTAATCAATGGTATTTTTCCATTAAAAAATAAAATCTTGAAAAATAAACATTTAATATACATATCAGAAAATCTTATCGATAAACATGCATGTGTTGTACACAATTTTTTGTGAATACCTTGAATTTCTGCAATTATGCACTAATTTTGGCACTAGGTGTAAACAATATAAATTCTACATCTATTAATATGTTCTAGATGTTGTCATTTATATTTATTATATATCAAAAATAAAACAATATGACCTTCAAATTGAAAAGATGTATTTATAATTTGATTATAAAGTTAAATGAGAACATAAAGTTTTATTAATTTAATTACTTCTTGTCAACAGAATCGCCTTAGGAACTAGTTATTTGTAATGAACTTTGTATTGTAAATCACTTGAATTGATCAAATAAATTTAGATTAAATGTTACTGCACAAACCAGACGCCTATATTACTCGTTAGCAGCTTATTGAACATTATAATATACATATTATTTACTTAAAAATATGCACGTGTTGCTAAAATGACAATTTTTGCATAACAGATTATGCCTTTCAATAATTTTTTCAAACATTTTCTCTAAGTAGTGGAGTCGATGAGGGTTCTATCCTCGGAACTCTGCTAAGAAGGATGAAATCGACCGAAACTTTTTGTAACTTCTTTTTTATGCTAAAAACTGCAGTCTATATGTTTATCTAGTACGCTTTTTAATAATTAATTGTTTAAACAAATGATTGTTGCAAAATTGTATATTACAGTAATTTTGACAAAAATATCAATAATCTGTATTTTTTGCAAAATCGTTTTCACCTCTATAACATAACTTTAACGTTTGTTTTCTTTAAAGATATTTTTTTACAATAATTCAGGATTTTAACGTTTTGGGCAGACACATTGTATCCGCCATCTTGAAAATTTAATTATTGACCTCAAATTCTAAATCAAGTCAACAACCTCAAAAGTTAGTACTTAATTGATTTGCTGAACTGTGAAATCCGTTTTTATAAATTTTTTCTAACATACTGACGTACTAACGTAGGTACCTAGGTCGTTTATTTTTAAAATAATTTTCTAATTTACGAATCAAAATTTACTTATTTCGGGACTTTCTTTTCTGTACAAAATTAAATATCACAAGATAACAGTTAAAAAGATATACCAATTATAACTTAAATTTGCTCTCGCTTTCATAAAATGTTAAGTTCGTTTTTTAGGAAAATAATATTTCGACACGAAGTCCAATAGCTAGGGGTTGAAACATAAATATACAAAATCGTAATAGGCTATTTAGATAAATGAAAAGGCTGGGAAACAATTTCATAATCAGTCTACATAGACTGGCGGTACATGACCAGTCAGGTGCAACGTTTTTAAAATGCATGCCAATCATATATATCAATGTAATTGCCATGAATATGCCAGAAATGCAAATTTTAGGCGCGTGCAGAAGGGTGTGGAAATCGATTTTTTTTGTTTTTTTTTGTGTGTTTTTTTATTTATTTTAAAATGGATGCCAATAGTGCCAAACGAAAAGCCGTGAAAAAGAATCCAGCGGAAATTCATTGGCATGCAGTTTCCGCGCGCAAAACAAATTTTGGTGCGCACATTAAATCATAAAATTTTTTGGTATTTTTGATTTTGATTTTGGATTTTTTTTTCACGGCTTTTCGTTTGACACTATTGGCATCCATTTTAAAATCAAAAAAAAAACAAAAAAAAACAAACAAAAATCGATTTGCACACCTTTCTGCACGCGACGACTGCCTAAAATTTGCGTTTCTGGCGTATTCATGGTAATTACATTCATATATATGATTGGCATGCATTTTAAATACGTTGCACCTGACTGGTCATGTACCGCCGGTCTAACATGAGAAACTACGTGACTAGGCACCCTGGACGCATATAAAACTCGTGAAACTTTACATTCGGCGACTATTAGTCAAGTGCTTACTGTAGTAACGCGATCCTTTCTGATCTGTGGCCGCAAATCAGTGTTCTTCTGGATTAGTGTCCAGTTTTGAACTTCGCACGCTGTGGTAATGCGATACCCTTGAGTGATCTGTAACCGTAAGTTCATTTGTTGACCACAGGAAAGTGAGCTTCTGTAACTGAACAGATCTGTCTGACAGGCAACTGCTCGTTCCCTAATTTTGAGTTATATTCTGTAAATACGATCTTGTGGTTCCTCTGTCCAGGACGACTCGCTGTCATATAATGGACACGAAACATGGAGCCACTTGGGGAAGGGCAAATAGGTAATAAGATACTAAGTAAAGTTTTATAAATATTAGTAAATTATTGTCATTTCATATTCATTCTTAAGAAGTAAAATATTGTTTAATCAAATTTTATCTTTTCTAAATTTATTCCAACACATGGCGATGCAAACTTTAATTACCAAAAGTAAAAGACTTTATCACTTCGGTTGAAAACGCGATTGCGACAATTGCTGTGGTATCTTTTGATTAGCTTAGCTGATTTATTTGAAATTAGACTATTGTTTTGTGTCATTATTGCAACTAATTACATTCAAAATTAATTCATTATTTAATCTTCCAACTATTTCATTTTTAAGTTTTCTTTCAGTTTTAAAATGTTGTTATAATGATTGTTATAATCTGAGTAATATTCAGCTCAGTTATGCAAATGTATTTTGTACGCACGCGACGGTTTGATTTCAGATCTGGCAGTTATTTACTTTTTGTCATGAATTTGCATTTAAGGGTTCTTAAGTGCCATCTTGTAACTGACAATGACTTATTACTTACATACGATAATATTTGAAGACAGCTCTATTTGCTATAAATTTTCATAGATTCTCGAAAGGCAAACACAAGATTCTGTTGCTTGTCACTTCATCTACATAAGTAAGATTTAACAGGTATATAATTGGGATTAGTTGATCTCTGCTAAGCTGCAATTGTAACTAGCTATACAACGAATCATCGAAACACCGAGGTCAGTTGGCTTACCCTTCGGGATTCCGACTGGTCTAAAAAAAACAATACAACAAAACCTCCAACAGTTGTTGTGACAAGTATATACGCTTTTGTGATTGCAATTGTAATCATACCACTACGGATAAATGTCCCGAGCTTGTGTCAGATTTTACGTATGCCGACGTCAACTATAAATATTTCTGGATAAATCACGATTGTCAATGTAAACAATTAATTTCCAAATTTTGTCAAAAACATCGGTAAAAGTGAATTAATGCCTAGGTAAAAAGTATTACATTTAATTTAAAGTCCACATGACTATAGGACTGGACTACCTCAGACAAATAAAAAAGGAACTATTTATTTTAAGGAACATCAAATCAATAAAAAACAATCATATTCTATTAGGAAATTTGCCAATGTTTTACCACATTTTTAATAAGTTAAATTACACACAGACGGATCCAAGACTCAGGAGGGAACGGGCGCAGGCATACACGGATGCAAACCAAGGGCTCGTATATCGGTGCCACTTGGTAGGTACCCTAGTGTGTTCCAAGCAGAAGTGTATGCCATACTACGGTGCGCAAGCGAAAATATCAGCAGAGGTTTCGTAGACAAACATATTTACATATGCAGCGACAGCCAGGCGGCTCTGAGGTCCCTTGCGTCAAACAAGGTGACCTCTAGGCTGGTGCTTAACTGTCGAAACATTTTGACCGAACTTTGTAAACGCAACTCGGTTAAACTCATATGGGTGCCCGGACACAGTGGTGTGGAGGGCAACGAAGAAGCAGATCGTCTGGCGGAAGGAGGAGCAAAAACTCCCTTCCCGGGCCCTGAGCCAGCCTTCGGTCTGCCAAGGAGTCTGATTCACTCAGAACTGCAAGACTGGGCTGCGCCACAGTTTAATAACTATTGGGCTCGAACTCCCGGTATGAGGCAGTCGAGGCTCCACATAAAGGGGCCCTCGGCTGCCTCTACCGTAAAGTGGTTGCTTGGGCTCGATAGAGAAAAAATGAGACGGATGGTGGGCCTAATAACAGGACACTGTCCTCTGAACAATCACCTACATACAATGAGGTTGAGAGATGATCCAACTTGTCGGATGTGTGGAGTGGAGGATGAAACTATCACTCATATCCTATGCAGTTGCGCCCCATTAGGAGCGTCAAGGTATAGGCTCCTCGAAAGGCAATTCTTGCATCCAGAGGAACTACGGGATATCCCTTGGAACAGGCTGCTCTCCTTTGTGGAGAGCACTGGTCTTTTCTAAGGGATCCTTCACGTCGCGAATGTACAATGGGCCGACAGGCCTGAGTACTGCGGATTTCGACATCTGCTCGCGTTCTCTAATAATAATAATAAGTTAAATTAATGTAGTGTTTACTACAAACACTCTTAAACACATAGTAAAATATATTTTGTTTGCTTATCTTTGATAGGTATGAAGAACCTATTTAATTTTTACAAAATAAACAAACTCAAGTAATTAGGGAGCACAGGAGAGTATTTAACATTATAGCTGTGTCGCCGTTATATTTGAAGCCATTTGCTTATCAAATGACTTGAATACACTCCCACTCAAAAATTGATACGTCAATGAATACAAAACAGTAATTAGAACTTTAATGTAATAATTACAAATAAGGTTCACAGTTTGTGTCATTTTTAATCTTATTTCACTGAACTTTGTTGTGGACCGGGGAGTATATTTTAAAGGAAAGCAATTTAGATAATAATCGCGTCAAATTGCCGAGCAGAGGGTACCATGAATCTTGCACTTGCAGAAGCTCATAATTGATCAACCTATTAAAAAAGCCGCAGAAAGTTTCATTTCGTTTCCTTCAAGTAACAGTACCAGATTTTTCGATGAACTATTCTGATGGGTGCAAAATTATACGGTGGTCTTTAATGATGAAAGGCATACCTGAAGAGGTTACTACCGTGTTATTTGCCAATATTCATAAGTCAAAATTCTTTAAAAAAAAAGTTTGAAGAAATGGCGGACCTCTTCAGCATCAACATTAAGAGTATTTAATAAAAATAATTTCAAGGAGCCTACAGCTATAAGCTACGACATAACATCTTCAAAATCCTAATATGATCTCTACAAGAGATATCAGTATTTGTTTCGGGTTACTTGGGAAAAATGTATGTCTTCGAAACTCTTCCTTTAGAATGTTAAAAACATTAGGTACATGTTGAATGCTAATGCTCCCCTCAGCTCACAAAATTCAAAAGGTATCAAATATATATTTAGACCACATTAAGAAACCAAAAAACACTGTAGTTCACTGTATTCGACCACCTCGTAAAAAAAAACGACTAGTTACAAGAAATTATAACCATGTCATGGTCCAGCAAAAAAATTTCTTTGCGACTTACATTCAAAAAGCGTAAAATTGTAATTTTATATATCACATAGTATTAGCAGATTATTGTCTCTGGTATCAGACATGCAATTATTTCGGGCAGCATTTCGGGCAACGGTACATATGGTGACATAGGCGTAATTCGGGGTGGGCAAGGGTAGGCAACTGCCCACCCAATATTTTGAAAGTATTAAATTGTTTAAGGCAAATCTGACGAATTCCCGAAATTCTTCCGGAAAAAATGATAAGTATGACAATTATGCCAATCAAGTCAAAGGTTGGGGCGAGCATAGAGGCGACTTTAATGTGAATATCAGTCGATATTCCGTTGAAGCAACATCGAGCGCGGTTAGTACTTGGATGGGCTCCCATCTTGGGAAATACAGCGTTCTCGTCCCACCTTCTAGAGGCTTGTATATCAGTGTATACTCGGAAGTTACGCAATTTCAGACGAGGATTACGTAGTGGATATACCATCCTTCGGAGGGGATGTAAAGCAGGCGGTCCCTTGTCTATTAAATGTTAGGCAAGTAAAAGATCCCTACTCTTCTTAAGGGAAGAGGTTCGGCAAAATTTCTAGGTTGGGGGTAGCTCGTCTCCTGGCGTCGGTGATAGGCCCTGGTAGCGGAAATAGGCCGACGTTAAATAGTTAAAAAAAAAAAAGTCAAAGGTTTTCAGCAGGGGCGAATTTCCTGTCTATGGTTTAACTATTTGCAGCACTCGCTTTCCCTCGGTCATTTGGGTTTATAGAGTTATCGTTTCAGAATTACAGGGTTCGCTTTGCTTCCATATATTGGGTTATCTGTGAAAAATCCCTGCCTACCCAATAAAAATGCTGAAATTACGCCAATGTATGGTGATAAGAAATGTAGCGAGTTTGTTGTCAACAATAGGTACTTGTTAAAGTTTTACAGTAAACCAATAACTTCTAATATTTAACCATAGTATACTTGGTTTAAAATGTATCATATATATATATATATATATATATATATATATATATATATATATATATATATATAGGTATAGACGGTACATTGTGTAGCCCGATATATCGATAGGTCGCTCATAAGCCCGGCATTTCCCGAGTGTATAAATTAACAAATATATTAAATATGGCGATTGTTATGCATCTTTTCTAACAGGAAGCCACTAGAGGTAGCTAATTATTATTTTTCTTTTAATTATATAAACATGGCATATTTCAGAGCCCGGATATATTTACTGATCGTTTCAAAGCCCGCTGTATTTAAGAATATAGTTAGCGTTCGTTCTCCGACCCAGCGATGTTGCCAGTATAATAGGGCCTCAGTAGGTTATATTTTTATAATATATATTTCTTTAATGCGTGCATCGTCACGAAGCACAATATTATATGGTTAGGAGTACTTCCTATACTGCGCCACTATCATTACTGTTTACAGTAGAGACCCTATTGGAGGGCCAGCTAATAAAGGAAATATATTCGTTCTTTGAACTCCATAATAATATAACAGTTACGTTTATTATTATTCATTGTTATGAATTTGAAGATATATTAAAAGAACCTAATAAAATATTAGGTTATTTTTTTATGCAATTATATTATTAATAACTGATAATGTAACTACTCCGTGGTAGGCCTATAAGTATTTAAATATTTTGAATTTGTCCTCATTTTTTGTTTTCCACTTTTAAAGTATTGCCTCATTCACATTAGAATAAAAAGATGCAAAGGGGTAGAAATTAAATTACGTTTATTTACCTAACAGAGATATATAAAACAAATTGTTTTAATAGTACAGTAACATTAGGTATAATAGTAAAATAATCCCTTGATGCAATTTTTCTTTTGAAACTGTACTTATTTTGAGACAGCAAGTTTGTGTTTCCGAGTATATGGGTCAAATATGAGCAAAAATTGATTGCCATCGAATAACAACAAAGCATGAAGTTCTCTTTGAAGTATTTATAACTTTTTTATTTAATTTTATTTCACTGTCACTATACTTATAGGCTTAATTTTAAAAAAGTTATTACAATGACCTCTACTACGTACCGGCTGTCCCAAGTTAACATCAATTGAAAGTTGCATTATATGAAATAAGTTTTCAGATTCAGTTTGTCCCACTGTGCAAAGACGGATACTTCTTTAAAAATAAAAAAATATATATTCTTTTAAATTGCGCGGAACCCTTAAGGTGTAGAGATAAATGTATAGGAACAAAAGTGTCCTCTTTACAACAGCTTTCAAACAAAAAAAAAAAGGAAATAGAAATCGAACCATTAGGAGCTGAGATACAAAAACATTTAGTGTGGCTAATGGCGGACATCTTTAATGGCCGCCATTTTGGTGTTCTGCACGGATTTTAAAGTGGCTCCCTATAGGGAAAGTTACCTTTTGGAACTATGACCACAGAAAGTGGCACATCCCAATCAAAAAGTGCAGCTTTTTGGCTTATGTACCCGACGTACTATAAAGCACAAAGTTTCCTTTTAGGTATGGCAAGCAAGAAGTGCAATCATATAGAATATTTGTGCCCGATATTAATTAGTCTTCGCAGGTTACACTCTTAAAAAGAAATTTGTGTGGTATTCTTTTCTTTTCTTTCTTTTCGGGTTCAAAAGTTACTAACAATAATTGTAACAAAATGTGATTTTTCCCCAATATTTTGAAAATTAAGCAAGATAGGGCAAAACACTATACATACCTTTTCGGTAGGGCATAAAATTCTCTAGTATAATGGTTATAATAAAAAACGGTATATTGATAGTTAAGTTATCGTTATCAAAAGTAATACAATATTTATATTTTATTTTATATAATTATTTATAATTATATGAAAATTTGGTTTAATAGTTTTCTCAATTTAATGTAATATAGTCCACAGTACATCGCCTTTTTTTTTAATGATTAGTAACAGGCTAAATTTTCGTGAATAGCTTCGTTTTGACGAGACGCCCAACTTTTCTCTCTGCGATCAGATTTTATTTAAAGTGACATTTTCCGCAGTCATTCTGAAGTTAGAAAATTTGACTTTGTAATTGCAATTCATGTGGTAAACGCACTATTTTATTCCGGTATGTGAAGATATAATCAAGGCGTGTGGCAAATTCTTTGCCGCACGGCGTGCGGCAAAGTGATATTTTCTGCAGTTATTTTGAAGTTAGAAAATTTGACTTTCAGCGTAGAAAATAGTACATTGTAATACAAGTGTGGCAAGGGTTTCATTGCAAAACGAAGTATGAAAGTAGGAGTATCATACGAGTTTTGCAATGAAACTTGCCACATGTGTGTTTTTTCTACGGTTGTGAAGTTATTTCCCTTTTTTAAAGTCTTTCCAAAATTTTAAATTTGCTGCCGGTCAGATTTAATTTAAAGTGACATTTTCCGCAGTCATTCTGAAGTTAGAAAATTTGACATTGTAATTGCAATTCATGTGTAATTAATGTACATTTATAGAATTTAATTGTTATTACCGGTAAGTGATATAAAATTCTTTAAGGTAAACGCACTAGTTTATTCCGGTGTGTGAAGATATAATCAACGCGTGTGGCAAATTGATATTAATTGATCATTTTGAAGTTAGAAAATTTGACTTTCAGCACAATCGTCGAAAAAATATATTGCCAAACTAATTTGACAGGTTGTCGAATTGTCTAATTCGTGTAAAATAGAAAAAATAATTTTTGCTGTTAGCTACCACTACCCAGAATTTTCACAGAGAGAAAAGTTGGGCGTCTCGTCAAAACGAAGCTACTCACGCAAATTCAGCCTGTTACTAATCATTAAAAAAAAAAGGGCGATGTACTGTGTACAGTCATAATATGTTTTCCTAATGTATATGGCTAGTTTAGGCTAACCTCTTCCTTTTGTGTCTAAACTCTTTTGTGCACAATGAACGCTTATTTATTTATTTATTTTACTTAATTAAATTTGTACCGGTCACCAAACTATCAAAAATGAGGTAACGAAACGCTTGTCTGTCATCATTTTTTAATTTTTTTGTAGGTAATTTAAAATGCAATTAAATATCTGAAAAAGCTTACGTCATCTGTAGATTCCAGAAAACACTTTTCAAGAGACAACGGATTTTTAAATTCATGTTGTTTCCATTTAAATAAAAATTGATTTCTTCGTATTGTCACCACATTTTGCGATTTTCGGGTCTTAGATAATTCTATGATCTTATAGAAACATAAAAATAAAAACTTTTACTATGTAAAATTATAAATAATCCAATCAAAATTCTGCGAATTTACTAACTAAGAAATTTGTGCATTTGTTTGTTAACAAATAGACCTTTTGACATGAAATTTGAATTGGTTGAATTTTTATTTACACATGAAAAATTATTACAATTATGTTAAACGTTTTAGAACACTTTATATTTCGGCAAACGCGTGATCTTTCTTTCTCCCTCCCTCCTGTGGTGTTGTATTATGCCTCGTTGAGAGTACCTTTTTTCTTACATTCTTCTACCTACATTCAACTTAAATTTGGTGACATGTTGCTTTCTTGCACAGAGCAATAAAACAATTAAAGCGTCTCAAATTTCAAAAGAACTGTTGCCAATGGTATACAAAGCAACACAACGCCTGTTTAAAGCAAGATAGAGTTATATTACAGTATTTAGCCATAAATCTAACTAAAAAATTATTAGTCCTATATTACTATGACGAAAATTAAATGTATAAATAGAGCATACAAAATTATTTTAGAATTCGTTAAAATTAAATGATCAAAACATTAGAATACATTACAACAAATTAACTGAGCAATTGGAAATTTAAAATGAAATGAAAGTCATTGTTTATAAGAAATGCTTTTGTACAGAAAAAATAATTTTCAATTCCGTAAAAATACATGGCTAAAACTGCAGTCCTAGAGGTAATGACGTATACTTCACGAAATTTCTTTATTTTTTTAATAGACAGACACGTGACATTTTTAACTTTATTATTTTATAAACAACTCGAAAAATAAAGCAATAAAAGATATAGTTTCACTCACTTTCGTTATAGATTTATGCATTATTACACTATATTTCTTAAATTATATATAGATAGTAATATTTAAAAAAAATTTATTTTCTTGCAAGTTAACAAACTATCAGAAAGTTTTTTTATTCAAAATTTGTCTCTTTATTTTTTGCGATTACTAAGACCGGAGATAATAAGAAAAATAGCAGAAAATTCTAATATTAACACATACATTGTTTATATTTTTTGAAGCAATTCTTAGATTTAGTTCAGGACTTCTCATTGCACTTGTTACGACACCCAAGCAAATTAAAATAATAAAATCACGGCAGAAAGAATTCCATAATCACCTTTCTTGATGCTAAAGTTGTTTAGGGCAAACGCTCTGCTCTTTTACCACTAATATTTGCGTTAGTGTTTTCTAACTGTGATTAAAATATACCTTTTTTATCTAAATATGTAGGTATATTTGCCTACATATAATAAAACAAGAATAGCAGTAGTCCATGTTTTGATTCTAACTTGTATTAAATAAAATGGACGTTTCGGACAGAACGCTTTGGTTATGCAGACAAAATTACTGTTTTGAATCTAGCTTTTGTCAAATTTCCACGGCATACTTGATAAGAGTATTTTCTCGATTTTTAAATTATTATTCACAAAATAATTTTCATGCTTATGTATACCTACAGTTGTTTTTGTTATTTTTTTTATCTAAAAAAATATAAACACATTCGGCGATTGTTAATAACAAATTGTTTATTAGATAAACAAATAAATTAACAACAAAATCTGTTTTCCATCTTGTGGAGAATTGCAAATAATAAATTTAAGAATAATTCTTTTTCTCAATAATTTGTTTAAATAATGAAAATAGAAAAAAGTGATTATAAACAGTTAAAAACAATTTTTAAGAAATTTTTTTTAATCATAATATTTTATAACAAATAAAATGGCAAAAAAATATTTTTCAAAAATACGTAATTTATCTATTTGTTTATAAAATTTGTTTAAACAAATAGCAATAAAAATTTAAAGTTTATGTAATCTATAGCCCAATCAACGAATGCCCAAAAGAGGATTGTAGAGAACATTTTGGAGGGGAGAATTTTCCTCTTCAGGGATGTGTTGGGGGCAGTTAGGAGGTAAAAATACTAAAAGTTGCCGCCCTTGGCCCCGCCGCATCAGGGCGAAGGGGGGTGGAAAGGTTCCTTTTTTCGATTCTTCGTTTATAACTCGGAAACGATGCGTCGCTTAGGGAAAAAAAAATCTATACAAAATTAAACGGAATTATATTTTCCACAAGAATGTTTATATTCATTTTCTTCCTATTTGTTATAGTTTACGAAAATATGCTGAAAAAAATAAAACATTTTGAATGTTAGACATTCTAAAAAATGCATCCGATCGGCGCCACAAACGTACATACACCAAAATTTGATTTGGCTATTGATGGGGGATTTCTCATACATAAACTCATGTGGCAAAGGGGATCCTCAGTTTCTGCAATTTGTGGTGGCTACGTGAAATTCGTCAAGACCCATCAATATGATTTTTAATATTTTTCTCATATTTTGCTACCGTAGGTGAAAGATTTTCTGGTCATAAGTAGATCCTAATTTGTTCTATACTTGAGTAAAATTTGATTCAAATCGGAAACAAAATAATAAAGTTATAAGGGTATCTTCATTTTAAGTAAGTCACACTGTGTATTTAAGGAAATGTATAGATTTCGACAATATATTACGTTAGTAAATACGTCCAGTGTTGTAAAATAACAATTGTTTTGTGACTGTGATTTATTAGCAGACCACGGTAAACCGCTTTGATAGAAATATTAGTACGTACATAATTGATTTTTTTTATTATTAATTATCGATTTTCGCTGGCGAATATCTCATAAACTATAACACATAGGAAGAAAACTAATATAAACATTCTTGTGGGAAATTTAATTACGTTTAATTTTGCATAGATCACCTTTTTCCATACGACGCATCTTTTCCGAGTTATAAGCGAAGAATCGAAAAAAGGAACCTTTCCACCCCCCCTCTCCCCCTGAAGCGACGGGGCTAGGGGGCGAGGACTTTTAGTATGTTTACCTCCTAACTACCCCCAACACATTCCTGAAGAGAAAAATTCTCGCCTCCTCAATGTTCTCTACAACTCTTTCATTGACTGGACTAATAGTATTTTTGAATATAAAAACAGTAATAATAAATTTAAAAAATTTTCGACTTCTCTATTTTATTTTTTACTTTTTTGTTAGGTTAAAGAATTAATAACTAATAGACTATAACAATTAAAAACATAGCAATGTCATAATCCCATAAACTGTAGTTGACATCGCCACGAAGCGAAATAATTTTAGTGACTTTTGTTTAATAATTATCCGACTTAAAATATAAACGCAAACTCTAAAAAAAAATTGTTAACAATAGGCTCATTTTATGAAAAAAACCGCTGCCCAAGGAATCCCTACTTCCACATCCAGATTTTCTATCCAAGTCACTCACAATGAAAAAATTTTGTATGTGGAAATAATTGTTTATGGAACTTTAATAATATAATATTTGAAATCCTCTACCCCAAAAACCCATAAAACGATACCCCACATCGGTAGTGGGGTGGGGGTGGTGATAGGGGGTGGTAGTGGGAGTGGATGAAGTAAAAAATATTTTGAGGTTTCTGGTTCTTTTACACACACTAAATCACATTTTTTTTCATCCCCTTTAATTAATGGGGTGGGGGTGGTAATGGGGGTGGCTAATACCAAAATTTTTTTTGAGACCTTAGCTTCTTTTGTATATACTAAATACCAATTTTATGGACTCCCACCTGCTTGATTTACCTATTTACCCCAAATTTACCTCAATTTACCCCCCACCCTTCGACGGAACAAGATAAAAATATAATCTAGTTCTAGATCTCGTTAAAGTACATATGTGTACCAATTTTCAATATCTCAGTCGGTTCCAGAGTAAACGTGCGTACAAAAAAAAGTTACAGACAGACAGACCGACAGACAGACAGAAATTTTTTTTCGCTCAAACTTAAAATCTCGACGTTTCGTGACAGTCTAAGCCTATTTGAACAATAAAAATTTTTTAAAATTTTTTTGTCGTTACTATACTTCCACTGGATGTGGAAGTAATTGGTGAAAAATTTTGTTCTCGGGATATTGTTCCTTTAAGTGTTTAAATAATACCATAATTTTTATAAATTTTTAAATTGATATATAATAACATAAAAAAATCTTTTTACTTGTTACGGATGGTTTCAGAGCATCGTAACGGCTTGGTGTTCGCTGCGCGGAGCTCTATTTTCAACATTAAATTAAAATTATTAATAGATGTTTCGGAGTCGGGACTTTTTTATTGGAAATTTCTTCCTCTTTAAGAATCATTCTTTAAAATTTCTTAAATACTAATAGTTCTGGAGTTATTTGCAAAAAACGGAACTCGTTATTTTTCCAATCTTTATTAGTTTATAACTTTTGCAATTGTTTATGTACGCGTTTGAAACAGATTTTTCTAGACGTCACACACAGGCGAAAATAAGTCAAAACCTGGACAGAACTTGTAACTATGTAAATTACTTTTCTTTTGGTCTTGATTAATTACGTATTAAGTAAAAATGTAATTTTAATTTAGTTGTTGTGTTAAAACAGCCGTAATGATGATAATAATATAATAATAATAATAATATGACTTTATTTCAGGCGGAGTCTAGCTTAGCTACTAGAATCTGGTGGAATACGAAACAATAACACTATATAAATTTAAATAACTATTAAAAATTATTATTTTTGAACAGGCATTTCTAAACCTTATTTACAAAGAAAAAAAAATGGGTTTAACAAATATTACATACTATAAAGTCTTTGTTTATCTCCAGGAAGAACAGAAAATAATTAATTTACAAAACACAAAAAACTGAATAGTATAGTCTGAAAAATAATCGTCTACTGTCTCCGATTAAATAATATACATTTGTCTCTCAACAAGTCGAACTTTGGAGTGACTATCAGAAGCGGTATGAGACAGCTAAGGTATTTTTTCCTATTGGTTGCGTTTGTCGGTCTTTTCTCTAACCTATCAGGGTCGATTTCATGTTGTCATGTGATTATTGTATTTTAAACTTTTATCCCGGTTTTTAATTATTTTCGCCAGTGTGCGTCACTCCGAATCCAATGTAATCAAGGTAGGTGCATGATGTTGTCAGACGCACCATGCAGAGAGACCGACTACAAATATAGATTCAAATAACCATCATAAAAACATGTGTTCATTAATAAAAAAACCGCTGCCTAAGAAATCACTACTTCCACATCTAGATTTTCCTATCCAAGCCTTTTACAGCAAAAAAAATGTCGATAATATATTTGCAATCCAATCTCCCCCCCAAAACTTCAACGGAATAAGATCAAAACATAATCTATTTCCAGATCTCATTATAATACAAATTTTGAGTTAACATCATGAACGGTTCCAGAGTAATCGTGCGCACAAAAAAAAATTACAGAGAGATTGTATTTGCTGAAAGTTAAAATATCGACCTTTCGTGACATTCTAAGACTGTTTAAAAAAAAATTTTTACCTTTATTATACGTCCACTCCACTATGTGGAGAGCTTACAGTTATTATGGACAATGCCTATTTATCCTTATAATACGTAAATCATCATTCTGCATAATAATAATTGTTGTATGTATTGTATGTATGTCCCGATGAAAATTTTAGCACCAGAATTATATAAATTAAGTATAGTATTATTGAATACTGAATGAAAAAAAAAACACAATCCTAATTTAGGGACATGGAAACATCAATTTAGGACAACAATAAACAAAGACAATGTATTTTATATTTTGTTCTTATTCTAAATTCTTTCTCTTATGATATATCTTTTATCCCTTTATTTGAATTTCTGTATTACAATTCAAAACACATTTTAAGATGTTTAAGATGCTAACAACTAACAACTATTCTTCTTTCATAACACTGTACCATGTATTTTATAATTCTTAGTAGACATATAAATTTTTAAATTTAGAAAAATTGTTCGAACATGATACAATACTTGTGAGGTTAAAAAATTGATTCGAATAAAGAGCTTTCATTCATCGATTGTGACTTCACGAAGAAAGTATTTAAGAGGAAATAAGAATCGAAAGTTATCGAGCCATTGCAACGATGCCAAATATCGGGCTATATAACGTGCGATAGATATCAGCTGTATAAGAGTCTTGGATATACAGGAACAGCGCCGCCTGACCCAGTAGTGCTGAACTAAAAGTGTATCTCGGAACATAAAAATATGACTTTTTGAAGCCCACCCCAAAATTTTGTAGGAAGGAATCTGACATGATTTGTGTCCATTTAGTGATGATATACACAGGGATACGTTGATGAGCCCGATCCCGGGCTTCACAGCGTCAAATCGGGCTGCACTACAACCGCTCAGTGTATGAAACGGGCCTGTATATGACCATGCATATCTCTATATATATATATATATATATATATATATATATATATATATATATATATATATATATATATATATATATATATTATATATATATATATATGTTTCTTGAGATATAGTTGATTTTTTGCATAGTGAATTAGATCGCGAGTGTTCTTTTCTTGGTACATCTACATAGTGTAATAATCACGTAGGAAAATGGCATAGAATAATTAATAGATTGATAGACTTACCTGTAAGGATGATCGATAGGAATTATTCTAGCTCTTGCCCAGAGTGATTATTACAACCCTCCCATTCCTTATCTCTTCGCGAGCGATCTAATAATTCAAACGAATGCAATGACCAATTTAGGCACGTCTCTGGACCTAGGTATATTGATGTAGTTTTTATTGTTTAGTTTTCATCTTGGTATATGTGTTGGTCTGCACAAATCTATGCAAACTAAGTAGTGTGATAATCACTCTGGACAACAGCTAGAATAATTCCTATCGATCATTCTTACAGCAGTGGCGGCTGGTGAAATTTCAATATTTTCTCTCGTCTGTGGCGCATGGGACCCATACGAAGTATGGGAAATAACATCTAGAGAAGCACTTCTCTAACGACCTCTAAAAATATTGAAAAAGCAGTTTGCGAAAAAATTTTTTAAAATTCGGTAGCCTCCCCCGGTCTAGGGACTCCTGTTTATTTGTCATATACATTTGACTTTTCATAAAAATACAACAATACGTTTTGGAGTTTATGAAAATGTTTTCATTAAGTACTAACTGAGATACAACGAATTGAAATATCGTAATTTGTTAAATTGTAATTTACAAAATTTCAGTTCATTGTATTTCATTTAATAATGAAAATATTTTCATAACCTCCGAAACGTATTGTTGTATTTTCATGAAGTCAAATGTATATGACAAAAAAAAATAAACAGTCGCAACTGCTTTTTCAATATAGACCAAGGGAGGTTACCGAATTTTAAAAATGTTTTCGCAAACGGCTTTTTCAATATTTTTAGGGGTTGTTAGTGCTTCTCTAGATGTTATTTCCCATATTTCGTATGGGTCCCATGCGCCACAGACGAGAAAAAAAAATTGAAATTTTACCAGCTGCCACTGTCTTACAGGTAAGTCGATCAATCTATTAATTCTTAATTATTATGTTGCTAAAATTAAAAACATAAAGAAAATTCACCTATAGTTCTGTGCCTAACTTTTATGAACATGCTGTATAAGTACATTATTAAAACAATAACTTATAAATTAATTAAATCATATTCAAATTATGAATTAATCTAATTATATTACAGCTTAAAGCTAACATTTTTGCGAAATTATTAAATTTTCCTTTGATCTACTTTTCATTTTAAAACGCGGCGAGTGGCATGATTGCATGATGAATTCAAAGAATGGCCGGTGCCGAAGGGCACTGAAACCAGATGTTTAGACGTCTGGACATCTGACGAACATTACCTTAACTCTTTGAGACTAAACACGACTTCTGATATGTACATGAGTGTTAAAACCATTTATAAATATCGAGCTTAAGTAATTTGTAATTAAGGAAATTTTATACGTATGTAGTATTAAAATTGTTTACATTTTTTATTAAGATTCCATTATCAGCAATGCTATACTTAGATACTACATTTTGCTTAAATGTGTAATTATTTTAAGGAATAAAAAATGTAGGTTAAGTTCAGTGTTGGCGGAAAGCAAGGTCAATAACCACATTCATTATAACTTATAATTTTACATTTATTGCACTAGTTAAACCATTATCTATACAATTATTAGACACTAAATATATAAAGTTATTAAACCTGATGAGGCATTGTAAAAATAATGTATAAATATTTACTTCGAAGCAATTTTTTTTTTTTGGTAATGGACCGAAATAGTGTGACATTTCACTCCCACTCTAACTATTCCATCCTATTTCTAACATCGACCTTATTACCACTGTACATAAGACACTGGTCAAAATTGAATTTGAAATTTCAGAAAATCTGGGAATATTTAACTATTGAATTATCATGCAAATGTTTTAACTTTAAAAGCTGCGCCTTCTTGTAATAAAACTGTAATTTTTAAAGCCCTCTTGCAATTTTTTCAGAAATAATTTTTTATTGCGCACGCGTGTTTACGTATGTCGAATATATCTGTATCTTTTTATTTGTTTACCTGGACTAGATGAAATTTAAGGTTATGTATAGTGGATTATTTCCTTAGACCATTCAAGTGTGCCGCTTCGCGCGAAGCGGCTCACTTGAATGGTCTAAGATTATTTCTTTCATAATTTTCAAGGATTTTACAGTATTTAAAGCGTTTGCATTCCAAATTTGTACTGGAGTCAATAATAATATATTTCAACGGCATCGTAAGTACCTACGTTTGTGATTGAAATTATAACAAAGTAATTTTTAAATATGTATGTATCAATATATTTACCTATTTTTAGCATTGAAAAATGGTTCAAAAACACGTATTGCATTTTTCTGCGATTGCTCAATTTTTTAAAGATAAAAGAAAACTCATGGTCAAGGCAGAAAGTTCTGTTGAAGCGAGCCACGTGAAAGGAATGATTTATGATCCCGAAGTACCGATTGTTAAGGGACAAGTTCATGCTAGCATGAGAGATAGAATCTATAAAGTAGAGGTGTGTGCATTTTTTTTAAACATTATCATATTTGACTTTTAACGTAATTAATTCTTTTCAGATATTTTTGAATAACGATAAAAATATAACGGATGCAGAATGTACTTGTCCAAGGTGATTATGGTTATGACATCATATATAGCTGTTCTGGCTCTCTTGCACACTATAATATTTCTGTAAGGGTACGAACATGCCGAAGATGCTACACAGATATAGAAGTTCAGGCCGCAGTTTCAGTCGATGCATCGAAGCTATCAATTTGTGCTAAGAGCAGTTCACTCTGCTAGCATCCACGGTATGTGCGGTCACATTTAAATGTATAGGTTTGTTTTACACGTTAATGGCTTCGATACATCTTCTGAAACTGCGGCATGAACTTCTAGCTGGGTAGCATCTTTGGCATGTTTGTACCCTAACAGATGAAGCATGTTCATGGAATATGTCGTATTTACTAGACAGTTCAATTTTAAACTATTTTAATCATTTATAGACTTAATAGAAATAAGTTGTGAATAAATGATACAATATGTAATTTCTTTATTTATTTGCGTTTCTAAGTGAAAATACTTACTTAAAAATATTTAAACACGAAGTTATAGGTTGAAAATCTGTGATAATAGTATAAAATAATAATGGAAAGCAATTCAATTTCAAATGAAAATAAATAAAACAGGCTTTGAGGTTAGAATACAAAGAAATAATCAAAGAATTTATTTTAAACAATGTTAAAAGAAGAACTTAACAAACTCAACATTGTTTAAAATAAAACTATCAATTAGATATATCAACAGTTCTGTGTAAGCAGTAAGTATCTATGGATACTGAATATAACAAATATATTCTTAAAGCTGTGTATTTAATATACACAGCCCACAAACATTATAATACGCTTTGAGAAAGGAAACAGATTCGTTTTCCGAAACGTCAGCAAAATACGTCATTTTTATATTTTTGTTCTTATTCATTATTTGTCAACTAACTGATCCTTTGACGTAAAAGTCACAGGCGTAGAGGTTATTTTCCAGTAAAATACTGGTTAATTGTATTGTTTTGTAGATTTCAGACATTGTTTAGAAGAATACATGTGGCAGAGCATCCCAATAAGAATAGAGAAAAACATTTATTACACTAACCGATCGCTTGTTTCCTGATGAATCACCATTCAAACCCCTCCGCCCCCTTTGTCATCAAAAAAATGCAAAGAGGAAACCCCCTCCCCTACTTTGATGCTTACGTGATACTTGAATGGGCCCAAAGAAACGTGACGGACGAACAGACAGACAGACGGACATTTCGAAAGTTGTTCAAAATTCGATCACTACCACCCGATGATGCCATAGTTGTCATCCAGTTTTCAAAAATAATAGCTAGCAATAACTTACTGTCCAAATTTCAATTCAATTCGACTTTTCTGTCTTAAGTTATCATGCTTACAAGAAACGTGAAGGACGTACGGATAGACGAACATTTTGAAAGTTCACTAACACAGTGATATGACATTTTTTTCTCTACTAGAGATATTTACGGTTTTAGAAATGTGTCGATCAAAAAATGCAATATACTCTTCGCATTCGTATTTGGGAAGAGTATAATAAGTAAGGAATGGCCATAATTTTTTTTTCAACTGTTTTAGGTGTTTAAGACTGAGAAAATGAAATTTTAAATAAGGTTATTTTATATATTTTGGAAAATACATATGTTTGGGTAGATTAATTGCTACTTTATAATTAGCTTTAATTAACTTTGTTCGACGATTCAAACTGATTTCTACGACGTTATTTGTTACTAAAAATAATCAGTAGGTACCTATTTAAGAACCACAGACGACGCGACGGTTCTAAATATCTGAGAAGTCATATCAAGTCACCAATTATCTATAAAGACTTGTATTTCAATCATCACTTTTGTAGAGAAATGCATCGGGACCGAAATTTCTTTCGCTATATACTTGGGTGTTCAAAGAAAAACTGAGTGTGAATTTTTATTCCATCGAAAAAGTTGACATTTTTTAAAAATGTAAAAAATACAAAACTGTGGATTGTTTGGTTCCTGTTCGACTTATGTTGAAAATGATTATAAAAGAAAAAAAGCTGTTAATACTTTTTCTAAAACAAAAAATTGTCTTCTGATCTTAATAGTTTCTAAAAAACGTCTTTTCAAAGAATCTCCATGTTTATCCCCCGACTAAGTTTGACGCATATGTATGCTGTCTGTGACTTCTTATCTCTTCAAAGGTAATCCGACTTTGATGCGGTGTTTTCTTTGAAAGAGTATTTTGTCGAAAAGGTTTTTAGGTTTCATCTCGGCAGACCTTCAAGAAGCTGCACATCATTAATAAAACTTAATTATTGTTACTAGTATATTCGCAAATCTGGTGAATGAAATTAAAAACTTGGTTCTCGATTTACTTGAAGATTTTTAGCAAGGTTTTATTTTGGTAGACATTCAGAGAGCTACACATCATAAATAAAGGGATAATTATTTTCTCGTAACTCTCTAATGTTTCGATCAATATCAATGTGGTTTTTTTTATATGATAGTACATTAGGAGATGATTATAGGAATGATCAAGGGTTTTTAAAAATGTTCAATTCTACTTATGTGCCATTTTTGGCCCAAAAATTGTGGTTTGAGATTTCTTAAAATACCGTTTTCCTTAATTAGTAGAGAGGCCAAATGAAAAAAAAAAAAATTTTTCGTAGGACTGAAAAGGTTTATACCGACAAGTGGTGTTGTCGTAATCAGTGTGGTCTACTGATCATCAAAATGCATGCTGTCGCTTTCTAAAGTGGTGGAGTGAGTACCTATGACGTCACAAAGATGGCGCCTCCTGATGTTAGATTTTCTCTATTATTTCCATAACTATTTATCCGATTTAAACAAAATATTTGTCAAATGCTAGGCATTTCAAAACAAAACATATTAAGCAACTTTTGTTGTAAATGTTTAATCAAAAAAAATATTTAACATAAACTTGTTTTTCATACAAATTATTTTTATTTATTTCCAAAACGGAATATAATAATTATATTTGGACAAAATTCAGATATAAAAAAAATTTGCATATTTCTGCACTATATGTATAAAAAAAATGGAATTCGGATGAATAATAACAAAATTATAACAAGTGAACTGAGATACAATGTTAAGAACAAAAGTTACTATCCATGGTCATAAAATAAAGTCTTCTCTTGTCGCACTACTATGCTACTGCTATTGCAGTAAATCAACATCCTCTTGAGTTTCATAATTGTACTGATTAAAGCATTGCACACCTACATGCCAAATATCTTCCATGAATTTTTGTTTCCGATTAGCAAGTCCACAACGGGACGTCCTGCAACCTGTCTTGCAATTACATGCAATCAGTGCCAAATTTTTAAGAGAAAGAAGCAATGATGCTTTGGGACGTAGTTGCCCATCCTCTAATTTCCAACCAATAGGCCGAGGTAAATTTTGAATAGGTAAATTAGCGGTATACCAACAAAATGTTTGATAGTTTCAGGGAAATTTCCCTATTCTAGGGAAATCTCGGATCATTTAGAGACAAAGGGAATTTCTATGGATTCTAGGGAATTTTGAAAATATACAGAATTATTATAATTAACTAAATTTGAATACAATAATATTAATCAACAATAATAAAATCAAGAAATAAAAGTAAAAATCAAGAATAATTAATTGTTGATACAGTGCGTGTAATTGCCGATTGCGCATATACATTCACGTAGAGCGAGAGATTTGACAACCCAGCAACAGCAAACTCGCCCGTCGGCGGCATAGATTAAAGAGTCGGAGCTAGATCACTGAAGCATTCCAGTTCTCAGTTATTTCATTTCAGCCAGCTGGCACACGCGATGTTGAAATTCTTACTCCCTATGCCCAGCCCGCCACTACACACACTGTATATTGTATTATATTTCCATGAAGTAAACAGTTAGTTCAGCGTCATCTATATATAGTCGCTGTAACTTGCTAGCGTCCGGCGTTGGTTTCTACAAGATGGCCATGTAGTGTCGTAAATCGTAGTTTACTAGGGTCTAGGGAAAAACCGCTGGATGAAATAAAAAATATTTTGAGGTTTCTGGTTCCTGTACATACACTAAATCACAATTTTTTTTCATCTCCTTTAATAAGGGGGTGGGGGTGGTAATGGGGGTGGCTAATGGCAAAATTTTTTTTGAGACCTTAGCTTCTCTTGTATATACTAAATACCAATTTCATGGACTCTTACCTGCTTGATTTACCCATTTACCCCAAATTGCCCCCTAACCCTTCGAGGGAACAGGATGTAATTATAATCTAGTTCTAGATCTCGTTAAAGTACATATGTGTACCAAATTTCAAGTCAATATCTTAAACGGTTCCAGAGTAAACGTGCGCACAAAAAAAAGTTACAGACAGACAGACCGACAGACAGACAGACATTTTTTTCTCACAAACTTAAAATCTCGATGTTTCATGACATTTTAAGTCTATTTGGACAATAAAAATTTTTAAAATTGTTTTTGTCGTTCCTATACTTCCACTGGACGTGGAAGTAATATACGTTCAGAGGAACTGTAGATAAAAGATAAAATCTTTTTCAAATAAACAAATGCATCAAAACGGCAGCATCACACAGCTGTCTGCTTTTTAACAGTTCTTTTAACGTAAGGCCACTGTTTTATATTTTCGTCCACATTTCCAGAAAATAAATAAATTATTACAAGTCGTTAAATGCTTCTAACACATTTGTTGTCATGAACTGAGTTTTTAGAAAATGTTTTGATGAATTAAGATTTACCTTTTAGATTTATAGATGCCTTTTTTTCTTTGTAACAGTTTCATCAAAACATTTGTCAAGGACGTTTTAAGAGACTAGTGTTGTAATGGTATTTAATAAGTACCAATAGCCATTGAAAATGTCAAGTTTTAAAAACAACTTTAAATGTATTTATTGCATACTTGTTAAACCATAAAGAATAATTTAAAGTCTTTTTAAATCTTAATTGAATTTAAGAAGATAATAAAGCCATTTAACTTTATGGGGAGTTTTATATAAATATGATAAACCCATTACAAATACAAAAATAATAGTCCCTTGAGGTAGACCAGAAAAAGGCAAAAAGCCCAAAAGTTCTGCGACCGGACTGCAAGACGTCTTCTACAATTTTCGAGGGCGGGGAACACGATGGTGACAATATTTTTTGGCCTACCCTCCAATCACTACCCCTAAACCGAGAAGACCACTCCTTTTTCCGATTTTCCGGTGCCAGGCTTGCAAGGGCTTGTCGGATCGGTTTTTTTTTGTCAATTCGAATAAAATAAGTAAACATTGACCACAGGTGACCTAACCCACCCTGGGTCTGAAAATACCCCCACCCCCAATACCGAAATGCCACGAAGTCAACGATAATCAGTTGGAAAGCTTTATACCCCCCCGTTTTAGAGGACGGGGAATACGATGGTGACAATATTTCTTGACCTACCCTTCACCCACTACCTCTAAACCTGAAAAACTACCTCCCTTTCCGATTTTCTGGTGCTAGACTTGCGAGGGCTTGTCAGATCGATTTTTTTATCAATTTGAATAAAATAAGTAAATATTGACAACAGGTGACCTAACTCACCACCGGGGGTGAGTTAGGTCACTCCCAATAGCGAAATATCAAATCAATCACTACTTCCACATCTAGATTTTCGATCCAAGTTTCTCACAACGAAAAAAACAAAAAAGCAAGTACGATGATCCGCAACGGATTCGCACATTTTTCTCGATCCAAATGCATTACCTAATGATCTATGCAAGGTTGCTTTAAAATTAGTCAGCTTTTTATATTTGAAAAAATATCCTTCTGAAGGAAATTTTAATGACATTAGATTCGAATTCATGCTTCAGCAAGTTGAGAATGTGGATATACGTAAAGGGTCTAGCCGTACTTCCATGGCAAAACTGCCCCCGATAGGAACCTATATCGTAACCTGTGTTATATTGTAGAGGGCGCTAATAGTAGTTGATAAAGTAGATATTAGCTCTATATCTTAGTTAATTGGGGAGCTATTTGAAAAAAAAATTCTGGAGACGACTTTTTTTCAAAGCGATATATCTTAGTTAATTTTAAAGCTAGAAAAATAAAACTAAATGGTAGTGTTATGGTACACTTTACAATTTATTTTATAGCATTTCCTATGGGCCAAGCCTAAATAAAAGTATTTAAAAAATGCAAAGAAAAATTTTGTCAATCGATTTCTATCAGATCTAATTGAATTACCACTTTGAAAAAAATATATAATAATTGTCTATGTCTTGCCTAACAGCATGCCAAGTTTCATTAAAATCCAAGAGGTGCAACATGTCGAAAAAAATTTTTAAGTAAGTTTACCACCTTACACGACCACTATGTTGTCGCTTCTAATTTGCATTACATTTCATTAATCTTTGGTTGCGTTTTGGCAGCTCATAAAAAGTATATCAATGGTTGGTGGTGTCAACTAGAATATTACTATGTTTTTTTGATCTACTTTTATAGTGACTATAGTCGGTCTCAGTTAAGAATGCAGTTGTTTACGTTACGAGCGGAGCACAAATAGCTTACACAGGATATGGGAATTCCCAAGTAAGTGGAATCCCCCCATGGCCGACTCAAGCCAGTTGGTACATAAAATAAAAATTGACGGTTTAAATCGGCTTTTATTTGGCATTTTTCTTTTATAAATACATTGAAATGATTTAATTCATATTGCAACATATTTTATTTAGAGTAATGAAAGCTCATTATAGACGTAAATCTTCTAAAAATGTCAAAGCGTTATAAGAAGTAGGTTTACCTACTGCTTGCTTGTGCTCGATATCAGGCGAGCTGTTCTTGTCTCTGCCGTTCTGAATTGTATCTTTGATCTCTCTCATATACCTGTCTAAAGAGAGTACACAAATATCATAACCTCCGTGTAAGTGCATGACCACGTCGTCACGTCGCGTCGGTGCACTGCACAGCGCACATAGCACCGCACATAGCACCGCACTTAGCACGGCACTTCGCACATCGCACACTGAAATTAAATAAACCATTATTTTAAATGAGAGTGGCCATATCGACGCCCCTCGCACATCGCACAATAAAATTAAATAGAACCATGCTCTTAAATGACAGTGATGAAATCAACAACTTGAGCTTCGCACATCGCACAGCGTTTAGCACAGGCGATACCGTGTTTGTGAATCCTTATTTGTAACAAAAGAGATAAAATTTATCTTATTTAATATAACTATAGCAGTCTGATTTTAATAAAAATGGAAGGAAATAGTCGAACAATATATGAACAATTAGTACAATTTCTTTTGTATTAATATTGATAAATATCATAAAACAATAAAATAAACTTCGATGTGCAATGTGCGATGTGCGCTGCGCGAGAGAGATCAAAGATACAGTTCAGAACGGCAGAGACAAGAACAGCTCGCCTGATATCGAGTACAAGCAAGTAGTAGGTTTACCCATTTCTTATAACACTTGAGATTTTTAGAGGATTTACGTCTATAATGAGCTTTCATTAATCTAAATAAAATATGCTGAAATATGAATTAAATAATTTCAATGTATTTATAAAAGAGCCAAATGCCAAATAAAAGCCAATTTAAACTAGGGTGACCAGATTTTTGTTAAGTGAATGCTGGACACTTCTGCCAAGGGCGGATCCAGAAAGGTTACTGGGAGGGGGGTACTCAAGGGCGGATCTGGGCCTTGAGCTTGGGCTGAAAATAACAAAAATATTTTTCCTCGAAAATTGAAATTGATGAGCGGGATAATTTTTTGATGACCGGGAAGAAAAATTTTTTTGATCACAAAATTTTTTGATGAGCGGGAAGCAAGTATCCGAAAAAATTTTTTTTCCAAACAAAATGTAATGCTGTAACTTTACTATAACCTGAATGCTGAACTTATGCTGGACACTTGTAAGACTTTCCAGCGAAATTCCGGACATATGGTCAGAATGCTGGACTTTCGCTGGACACTTGTAAATGCTGGAAAATACTCCAAAATGCTGGACTTTCCAGCGAAATTCCGGACATATGGTCACCCTAATTTAAACCGTTATTTTTTATTTTATGTACCAACTGGCTTGAGTCCGCCATGGGGGGATTTGACTTACTTGGGAATTCCCATATCCTGTGTAAACTGTGCTCCGCTCATAACGAAAACAACTGCATTCTTAACTGAGACCGACTACAGTCACTATAAATGTAGATCAAAAAAACATTGTAATAGGCTAGTTGACACCACCAACCGTTGATATACTTTTTATGAGCTGTCAAAACGCAACTATTGAAATGTAATACAAATTAAAAGCGTCAACATAGTAGTCGTAAGGTAGTCAGTCCACTTACTTTAAATTTTTTTTCGGCATGTTGCACCTCTTGGATTTTAATGAAACTTCGCATGCTGTTAGGCAAGACATAGACTATTATTATATATTTTTTTCAAAGTGGTAATTCAATTAGATCTTATAGAAATCGATTGACAAAATTTTTCTTTGCATTTTTTAAATACTTTTATTTAAGCTTGGCCCATAGGAAATGCTATAAAATAAACTGTAAAGTGTACCATAACACTGCCATTTAGTTTTATTTTCCTAGCTTTAAAATTAACTAGGATATATCGCTTTGAAAAAAAGTCGTCTCCGGGCACTTTTTTTCGACTAGCTCCTCAATTAACTAAGATATAGAGCTAATATCTACTCGATCAACTATTGTTAGTGCCCTCTACAATATAACATAGGTTATGATATAGGTTCCTATCGGGGGCAGTTTCGCCATGGAAGTACGGCTAGACCCTTTCCCCCAACAGAGGCAACCATACAAGAGCACGCTCTTAGGGTATACTATCAATGTCAAGCCTGGCTTTTGAATACGAATATAAATCCGGGACGGACTATGGAAATGGATTTTTGGAACCAAAATTCTCTTCAGAGAAACTCATTCCTGATTCATTTTTTAAGCAAAATATTTGTACTTATATGAGTGGATGTGTTAAGCGATATGGCTGTAAAAAACTAGGTATTAAACGTAGCTCGTTCTGTAAGAATTGTAAGGGTACCGACTGTAATAATTGCGTGCATGTAGGGGAATCACTTGAACAGGACGATGATAATCTTGATTACGACATAAATTTAATTCCAGAAATAATAATATCTGATGATAATGGTAACGATGGTAATTCTAGTGATGATGGTAATGACGATGAAGATGATGATTATGAATATAACGAGATGGATTGAGATGTCCATATCGACTCGGAAGAGCAGTGTGATAATAATTGTAAGCGTCGAAAGATCTATTAGCATAGAATAAGAGTTGTATATAATGAACCGAATGACCATTGAATGAACAAAAACCGCTGTCCAAGGAATCACTACTTCCACATCCAGATTTTCTATCCTTTCTATATATTTCCATGAAGTAAACAGTTAGTTCAGCGTCATCTATATATAGTCGCTGTAACTTGCTAGCGTCCGGCGTTGGTTTCTACAAGATGGCCATGTAGTGTCGTAAATCGTAGTTTACTAGGGTCTAGGGAAAAACCGCTGCCCAAGGAATCACTACTTCCACATCCAGATTTTCTATCCAAGTGTCACTCACAACGAAAAAATTTTGTATGTAGAAATAATTGTTTATGGAACTTTAATAATATGATATTTGAAATCCTCTACCTCAAATACCCATAAAACGATACCCCACATCGGTAGTGGGGTGGGTGTGGTGATAGGGGGTGGTAGTGAGGGTGGATGAAGTAAAAAAATATTTTAAGGCTTCTGGTTCTTGTACACACACTAAATCACAATTTCTTTTCATCCCCTGTTAATAATGGGGATGGTAATGTGGGTGGCTAATCCTAAAATTTTTATTTTGATACCTTAGCTTCTCTTGTACATACTAAATACCAATTTTATGGGCTCTTACCTGCTTGATTTACCTATTTACCCCAAATTTACCGCAATTTACCCCCCAACCCTTCGACGGAACAAGATGAAAATATAATCTAGTTCTAGATCTCGTTAAAGTACATATGTGTACCAAATTTCAAGTCAATATCTTAAACGGTTCCAGAGTAAATGTGCGCACAAAAAAAGTTACAGACAGACAGACCGCCAGACGACAGACCGACAGTCAGACAGATAGAAATTTAGTTTTCGCTCAAACTTAAAATCCCGACATTTCATGACATTCTAAGCCTATTTGAACAATAATTTGTTTTTAAATTTTTTAATCGTTACTATACTTCCACTGGATGTGGAAGTAAAACGAGAATATTTTTACATATATAATCAATGAAACAACAAAAATATCTAATATGTACCAATGACTCGTCTCAATTAATTGCCTACAAACCACTGAAAGAAAAGTTCACTTCGTGTAAAGGCTACTTGAGCCCCCTGGTTGGTTGGGTCTCGTCTGATCCAGGTTTACTTATTTTATTTGAATTGATGAGAAAAAATCCCATCCGACAAGCCCTCACAAATCTAGCCCGAAAAATCGGAAAAGGGGGTGGTTTTTCAGGTTTATGAAGGACATGTCGGGAAATATTGTCACCATCGTATTCTCCGCCCTCGAAAACGGTATGCCGCTTTCCAACTGATTTTTGTTGTTTTCGTGGAATTTCATTATTGGGGGTGGGTTAGGTCACCTGTGGTCAATATTTACTTATTTTATTCCAATTGACCAAAAAAAGAAAACCGATTCGACAAGCCCTCGCAAGCCTAGTACTGGAAAATCAGAAAACGGGGTGGTTCTTCTAGTTAGGGGTAGTGATCACTATCTACTTTCCAGCTGATTTTCATGGTATTTCGTTATTGGGGGTGGGGGTGGTTTCAACCCCCGGGGGGTGGGTTAGGTAACCTGTAGTAATATTTACCTATTTTATTCAAATTGACCAAAAAAAAGCCAAAGCAAAAAGACAAGCCCTTGCAAACCTAGCACCAGAAAATCGGAAAGAGGAGTGGTTTATTCGATTTCGGGGTAGTGGTTGGAGGGTAGGTCGGAAAATATTATCACCATCGTGTTCCCCACCCTCGAAAATGGGGGATGTCTTGTGGTCCGGTCGCAGAACTTTTGGGGTAAAAGCCTTACCTCAAGGGACTATAATCCTAGCAGAAAATTAGCTTTATAATTAGGTTTTACAGAACGCCCTAAAACTTACCTTACAAGAGCAAAATACTTGAAGCCTAAAAGATTTTAATCACAACATCAATAAAGCAAAAGACTATTTTATAACCCTGACAAAACTTTCTTAAATCTTCCCGATGACCAAATTACTTTTAAATTGTTTATTGGGATAGCACAGTTATTTATAAACACTAAATATGTGGCTTCATATGAATTAAAAAGACATTGCCTAGTAATTGTTTCTATATTTTTCACCTAACAGTAGTAGTCCAGTGCATTTAGTTGAAAAATGTGCATTATTACGAAAATACTCTGAACTTAAGCAATCTGAACGAAACCTTTTGCAACTTTGATACTATAATTTCAAAATTATGAATTAAATAGGGACGACTTAAATAAAACTTGAAAATCATGGAAATGTCGCAAAAAGTACTTCAAATATTGCACTTATCACAATACACACATTTAAATGAGAACGCTGCCAAAATGGTAAGAGAAAAAAATGTAGAAGAAAGTTCTTTATAAAAGAATTTTTGAAAAAACGAATTGAGCCGCCTTCAAAATAGATATGAAATAAAATTTCATAATTTTTAGATCTTTTTGATGGCGGTTCAATTTCTTTTCCAGAAATTTATTTTCACCTTTTCAGTGGTCTCTTTATTTAGCTTCTATAGAGTAAAATATCCGTCGTTGTGACTTTAAACTTTGACACTAGGCTCGTTATAGTAGTACAGTATATGCATCTTTCATGTAAATCTGCAAAAGATTGCATTTATTGCAGCCATATTAGTTTCGTCATTATGAATTCTCAACTTTTGAATCAGATTCGTTATCAGCTATTTCCAAAACTAACTTAACTGTCAATTTTATTGCAATTCCGACGGAATGTGGATTTTTTATCACAAGATTAAATTTTATGAAATTAAATTATCAACGGCGACTTCGCCAAATTCTCGACTAAAAAAAATTATTTCCAATTTTTGCTAAACTTATACTAGATGTAGCTTGATGAAATTAATATGGGATTAATGCCGAGTCATACCTTGCAATTTGAGAAAGTTTTCATAGAAATCGCTGAAGCCAATCCTGAGTAATGAAAAAAAACATACTTACGAGTCGAACTGAGAACCTTCTCCTTTTTTAAATTTTATGAAGTAGGTTAAAAATTCAGTGAGAGCATATGTCTATCTTTTATAGAATGTACAAAGGAAGTATGTAAAATGTGGCATTGTGCAAATTTACCGAAATTAAACGCACATATTGCCAAAACAATAAAAGTTACATATGTGCTGCCACTCACTTTCTTATGTGAAATTTATTTTTTACAACTTTGATTCTATAGTTTTGTTCACGTCTTTTACCATTTTGGCAGCATCTTCATTTTAATATGGATATTGCCTTTTATATACATTTAAATTGACAGCATATTTGAACCACCATTTTTAATTTTGCAAATTTTAGAATTTTCTGGTTCTCACTACTCCCTACCTCCATGGCAAATTTTAAGTTCGGGAAGTACCCAAACAATTCCCTAGACAGATAAATATAGGTACAAACGTTGCTACACTTCGCTTTATATGTATAGATATGAAGAGTGTAACTATGTACTTATAAAAAATAAACACCTATTATTTCTGCTTACATCATTGTTAAAAATTATTATTTTGGGTATTCAGCAGATAACTTTCAAAGAAAAATATTTGTTTCTTTCATATACCATTGGTGCAAGTCTGGCCAAAATAGAAGATCAACAAGAGTTCCCGCACCAATTTCATGCTGAATGTTAGATATAGTAAGAAGGAAGTCGACAAGTCGTTTCGTAGGGGGAACTCTTGTTGATCTTCTATTTTAGTCAAACTTGCACCAACGGTATATGAAAGAAACGAACTTTGAAAGTTATGTACTTATGTCTGTGAATTTTTTTAGGTACTTCCCAGCTAGGAACTTGAAATTTGGCATGAAGGCAGAAAATACTTTCACGATTCCCATAAACTTACAAAATTCAAAATGGCGACTCCAATTTGGCGTCCTAAATTTTAGCCATCTTATGATTTTTAACGATCCCTCTAGCGGAGCGCGGGTATTTTGCTGATACGACTTAAAGAATAAAAACTAACAATAACAAATATAGGTTTTGAAGTAAGAGACCTTCAGACATAGGATCGTGGTATTAACTTTAAAGTGTTTTTTGATTTTGTAATTTGGTCTTGTCAGTCAAAAGTTATAACACGTCTTGTGTAGCTGGCGCACTCACACTATCAAAACGCGCTTGGATACCTTCATTCCGAGCGATTGTTACCAAATTTCAAGAATCAATAGTTTTTCTCATACGAGAAAAATGATAAATGTATTTTTTATGTTAAATTTTCCCATCATTCTTTTTGTTATCATATCATTATCCAAAAAAAATAAACCTAGCCTAATAAAAAAAATTTTTAAAATTGCACAAGAGTTAACTCTGTAAACTTTTCAGATTATCATTTCTACCATTTTTGAGAATATCCTCTCAAATTTTCAGCGAGTTCAGAGAATTTCTGAAACAAAAATCTAAATGCATTAGACTATGGAGCAACATTCTAATTAATCACGATATTTCAGAATTACTTGCTCGAATTATATTGATACTTAAGTGGCTCATTGATGTCAATTTCTTTAGTGACTCCAGTTACTTCTAGAGTGTCCGAGTTCAATTATTTTATTACCTACTTAATATGCGGTTTAGATCATGTTTTTATATTCTTCTATTCTTCACTATCATAATTTCAAGAAATAGAAGCATATATTAGGCAAACATATTTGCAATATTTTACAAAATTAGTCTTAACAAGAAAACCATTACTTAAATTTAGAACAACTCAGGTAATAAGTAGGAAAAATACTGATATACTCAGATGAATACGTGTTAATGAATTATTGAGAAATAGTTATTCAATGATGACTATGGTGTCTGTGAAAATAAAATAAATCCAAACCAAAAATGCACACCTCGCAACTTGCTTTGCCCAATAGGCAATGTCTCTGATTTTCACAAAAATATTACTTGAATTATAATTCCTTAATAGACCAAAACAAACAAAAAAATAAATGGATGTAAAAAATAAACAAGTAAAAAATCTTTTTGTTATTTGAGAATTAAGGGAAAAAATTTTGTTTGTTAAGAAATGTAATGTAATGTAATAATTTATTAATAATCTAGTAATATAATTAATAATAATGTGCAAGACCAGTAAACGTTATTTATGATTTTTGTTAATTCCATATCATAATAAATCAATAGCTTGAAATATATTCGCATATTACGGATAGACTAAAGTCTGCGTTAATGCGCCTATTACGACTTTTGTTAAATAATTGCTGACAACAATTAAGCTACAAGGCTGATAATAATTAATTTCAATAAGACTCTATTCCGATAATAGACGGAGTGACGAACTAAACACCGTTCTCTGCACAAAATTTGCGAGGGTGCTTTTCTCGAAAACTGCTAATCCTAGAGAAAAAGTTTTTTTCACACTTTATCTTTATTTCTTCTAGATATAATTCGCGATACTTGGAAAGATAAAAAAAGTTTTTCTACTTGCCTCTGAAAATTCTCACATTATGTCGACATAGCTTCAGAAAAAATTTCAAATTTTCTACACTAAACGAAAAAAATAGTTGTTTTGTTTTAATTACTTATCCAAAAGATGACCAGAACGAGTGAGATGGTTGACGAAAACTCGTGACGGTGCTAAATTATTATTTATAACTATTAAACTACTCGACAAATTACTATGAAATTTAATAGGGCTCTAATAAATAAATACCTATTATTTCTGCTTACTTACATAGGGCTCTATTCTAATACTAGACGAAGTTATTTAAAAAAATTATATGAATTCATTAAGGATTGAAATCTGTAGAGTGTTTCCGTACATACGTACAGACCAACTGACGGAGATGTATTTCAGTTTTCAGTAACAATTTCAGAACTTAATAAAAGTTCAAATAAATCTAAAAATCTCATTCCTTCAAGGGGTCCAAAAAGCTAAAATTAAAATCGATTCACGGCAGAATTAACCTATTAAAAATGATTTTTATCAGACAAACTGAATATCTGCGCGCTGAGTGAAGAATAGTACATACATCCAATAGGATGTGAGATAATTGAAGACACAAGTGGATGAAAGGCCTATGTAACAACAAAGTGATTTTGAGATAACTGAACTCAAATTTTTAACAAACTGCCAACTTCCTGAACAGGACATAGATCCTTTCAAGGGCGGATTTCGGGCTTGAGCGGGGGGGGGGGGGGGTAGAAAATCAGAAAAAAATTGTTTTCCTCGAAAAAGAAAATTAATTGTGGGAAGGAGAATTTTTTTTATAAACAAAACTAAATAAAATATATATTCTCAAATATAAAATAAAATAATAAAGAATTATAAAATTTTAAAACGAAAGTTGATGGTTGAAGCTTGGGATGACAATTACCCCATTACCCCCCCCCCGCAAATCTGCGCTTGGATTCTTTATCAATTTATAAATCTATTTTAGAATTAGAACCAAATGTAATGTACCTAATTATACAAAAAACTCGTTTTTTTTTCAGAAATGTCACATAGACCCTTCATCCACTTGTGTCTTTATTACCAAGAGGATTTTGTATAAATTAAAATTATTAGAGCATTTAATGTTTTATTAAAATAGTGCAAGGCACTAATTTTCATTAGTGCTTGCCGAAATCTAAACGATGATTAGGTATATTTTGCAAAAGTTTAGACAAATTAGATAAAATACTAAGCAACAAATTATATACAATTACCATCAGTGTTCCAATAAAATGAATACCACGCAAAATTTGTCTTTCTTCAATACGGGTGATGTTCTTATATAAAAAATACCCTTTAAACCATTCATAAGTAAAGTCGTTCAAATTACGTGCAGTAATAAAGTTTCTACTTCATACCCAAGGTTAATATCAATCAATATTATTAATATTTGTTGAAAAAATAACTCGAATTTCATGTTGTTAATTTTTTGTTGTAATTTTTTTACGTGTCACGTTGACGCCTATTATCAAAGAAAATGCATCTAAAAATGCACATATATTTTACATTGCTATACGAGGATCCTATTGCATTTTATCATTCACTAATTAAACAAAAACGCTGCTCATATATTTTCTAATAAATAGAATACTGCAAAAACTTGTGTACAATCATCAATTGCTTAACGAATTTCAAATCAATTAAAATTTAAACTGTTTCTATATTTTTCACCAATATAGCTTATTAATTTTATATATAGTTTAATTATTATGAGATAGTTTAAGATAAATGTAATGTTTTGTAAAATTGTTTTATATTTTTGACCCACTATAATTTTTATATACACTGAAAAATTAAGTGTAACAACAAAACTTACATGTTTTACTGCTGAGACGTTCCTGGCCGCACGACTTAACAAACCGGCAGCACTTTCAAAAGTGAGTAGAGTAGTTACTACTCAGGCTGCACAGTCTACGCGCTGATGTAATGTCATATTCGTATTAACTGGTCATATGTCCCACTCCATCAACATGACTGACAAGAATCTTATGATCAGTCATCAACAGGTATCTTAGCTTAGTTGGATGGAAAATAAATAGATCATTTTAAGACAATACAAAGAGGCGCAGGTAACGGGCTTGAATGTTAATTATTATAATCATCCCAGAAATTCTTCCACAGAAATCCGCTTCGAGACACCGTGAACCCAGAAATCTGTCTGCCTGTCTGTAAAATGCATGCTATTTCTTCTAAGCTCAATATTTTTTGTTAGACTTTTGATTTCAAAGTTTAGTACACTAAAATGTAAAATACTTCTGGCTATATGCGTCCTACAAGGTGATCTAATTATCATGTTTTATGTAGAAACTGTTTCATAATCACTTTCAAACAGTGGCGGCGATATGCATAAACGGAGACAATAATTGCTTAGGGGCGCGGATCTTTGCGGAGATCTTAAGCTCAGTCAGTATTCATTTAAATATCTCGTACTTCATTAGTGCATGGAATTTTCTTGATGCGAATTACGAAAGATCATGTCGGAAGTGATCTCGGTACATCATGTGTCAACCAGAACTTTTGGAGATCCGTAATACCACTGGTGAATATGCCAATATCAGTGAATCGTTGATCTGGTTAGTTTTTTCATTCCCTCTACATCAAACAATCCTAGGTTACTATACCCTAGGTTATCAGGTTCTAGACCTGCCATTTTTCAAGTAATTATGATTTTGGCTGCCTTCCTCTGGCACCAAATATCAGGCTTCTTCGAACTTTACTACTACTACTTTACTAATATTTTCCCACGCCTACAGCCCACTAGATCCCATGATACGTGAAAACTTCAGTGTTTGCTCTTCAGGAATCTCTAACACTCTAACAATTTTGGTGGGTTCTTCATTACGAGACGTGGTGTGACACCAAACCAAAATTCCTATCGGTAATATGCAGGTAGGGTAATAGGATTACACGTGATATATTTTGCATGCCTCTGAATTATATAAGTTTGAAGGGCCATAAATATTGATCGATTCTCTACAGTAACTTCTAATAACAATATTTCGTCCTTCTTAGTTTTGCTACTTTTGGTAGGCACTGTATTGCTTACAACTTCTCCGAAAATTCTTCCAATACACTATGCATTAGGTGCAACTGGTGTTGTAAGTAATCGGTTACGCAATACCTTCCGATGTACTGAACATCTATAAACCATATTAATGTATCATTTATCCAGCACTCGCCGGTAACTTTGTTCTATGAAAAACTTGCTATTAACGTAACTCATCAGGCACGTATTCTCGATGATTAACTTCATACTTAGTGTATGTAGTATAGGATGACTTCCAAAATCGCCATTTTCGATGCTCTGTTTGCCACACTTCATATGAACATAGTGATATTTTCCTTGTGATGGCTAATGTAAATAACTTGTCTTCTTCTACAACAAGAAACTTTTCCAATTATTTATTAGTTCCAAGACTTACCCAACCTTCGTACAATAGGCTGCTCTCACAATTTGCCGAGGAGATATTCCAAGTAGTTTCGCCAATGCACTACTGTTGCAAAAACGGTAAAACCCTTCGATTAGACCTACTTTATTTGTTCCTTGTTTTACTTTAGCAATATAGCCCTTGCAGCTGCCTCGTGCCACATTTGTCCATTTTCGTAGTAGTTCGTTCTATTGCACATCATTAGTCAACGACTCTAATATCGTAATCGACACCGATGTGGTACCATTTATAATAACATTTGTCCTGATTATATACTCGTAGGCCACTGACAAAGTCATTAGATGACAAAGAAATGGCAGTGGCAACATTTCTAGATATAGAAGGAGCGTTCAATAACGCGACAACGCAATCTTTAACGAATGCGTTGTTAAATAGAGGAGTTCCAACAGTACTCTCCCAGTGGATTAAAGCCAGCCTAGAAAAGAGGATAATAGTATCCAATCTAGGCGAGGCTACCATTGAGGCAAAAGTGAGTACAGGCTGCCCTCAAGGAGGGGTATTATCTCCACTGCTGTGGGCAACCCTTGTTGACGAACTCCTCCGAAAAATTTCCGCAGAAGGCTTTTACTGCCTAGGATATGCTGACGATCTAGCGATAGTAGTCAAGGGGCGATTTGCGAACACGATATCAGAGCGTTCACAAAGAGCCCTAAATATTGTCGACAGGTGGTGTAGTGAGGAAGGACTTTCCATAAATCCTCACAAAACTACAGTCGTCACCTTTACATGGAAAAGAGCCTTGAGAGGCCTAAAATCCCTGAGGCTCAATGGAGTGGAAATTTCATTTGCCAGCGAGGTTAAATACCTAGGAGTCATTTTTGACCAAAAGCTGACATGGAATTCCCACATCCAAAAAGTCACACAGAAAGCAACAATTGCCCTGGGAAGGTGCAGGCAGTGTGGAAAAAACTGGGGGTTAAACCCCAAGATGACCCTATGGTTATATACTAGGGTTGTAAGACCCATGATAACCTATGGATCGGTGGTATGGTGGACCAAGACACTGCAGCTTGGAGCAGTAAGGCTATTAAGTGGCGTACAAAGGCTTGCTTGCCTGTGCGCCACTGGGGCCATAAAATCTGCTCCCACGGCTGCATTGGAAGTCCTTTTAGACCTGACACCACTACACATATTTATCCAAGGAGAAGCTCGTTCAATGGTACATAGGCTAATGCAAGGCACAACGCCCATAAGGCAACAACACGGAACAGAGCACCAAAAGTTATACTCAGAGCTGAAGGCAGATCCCATTCTGGGAATGCCCAAGGACACTATGGTCCCAAAGTATAACTTCTACAAAAATTTTCAAATCAAAATACCAGACAGAGCCCTGCCAAAAATTCCACATAGAAACTTATAAAAAAAAAAGTGATGCGGTTTTATCGTTCCTATAAGTTATATTAGTATTATACAGACAGGATTTTAACTGTTTTATTAAGTTTTAAATCGGTTATGAAACAGTAATTCCGAATGAGCTATTTGGAATTATCATGTTGCCCTTTCATGAGTACTTATATGAAATATACATCAACAAATCTACAGTTTAGTGTCTGCAAATGCACCCTTGCCCTTATATCTGTAAACATATGGAATTACAGATACAACTTTAAAGAGATTCTAAACTTTTCTATAAGTAATATCATAAGAGTTCCAGTCCGTCCTTTCTCCAGTATCCTTCGTATGTAACACACCATTTATCAACATGTTTTTATTGTAAATTTCAACATTGTTTTTTATTAGTATTAATGTGGATATACATGTCAACAAATGTACAGTTTCAATTGTATATTTTACAGATGTATTTTTATTGTAAACTTCCATTTTGCTTTTTTATTAGTATTAATTTGGATATGCATGCCGACAAATGTACAGTTTAAATTGCATATTTCAAATAGAAATACTAATATTGTGGTAAACACAAAATTCTGCAAAGTCCTTATTTCCTCGAGTGTTCTTGTTCTAGCCTAGAAGCAATGAATGAGAGTTAGCAGTGAAAGAGACTGCTTTGTTTTTAATTTAACAAACACACTTCAGTTCCTTAGGTCACATTAGATTAGATATGAACTAGCTACACGTATACAGCTCCCTCTACTGGAGTCTGGAGTAAAGTTGCTGCTGAAATTTCTATCAGTTTCTACCAGAATGGAGCAGCAAACATTTACTTATACCACATCAATGAGAATTTATGAGAACAGTATCTAAGGTAAAACGTGCGGCTTTCCGTGGTTAAATGGCAAGTGTTTCTATAAGAAACGAGCTGCATTAGGTTAGGACAGTTTTGACTTACAATTGAAGATTACTAATTATAATGTTTGAATAGGGATTTATGAGATCAGTTTCTATGAGTATTAATGTTTTTTTTCAGTAATATATTAAATGTGTTTTCATTTGTTTGAATGGGTAAAAAGAAAGGTCAGTTTTCAACTGCAATTACAAATACAAGTTTAATCACTTTGAATGGGGTTATATGCGATTAATTTCTAAAAGTATTTATGCTGTTTTCCGAATATAATTGTTATGAGGTTTAATCAGTAACAAATTGTTCACTACTTGTTATGATATGGTCGAAAATTCCAAGTACACATTTAGTATTCCTTCAAAAGGATTGATGAGAGCAGTTTCTACGAGTATCTATTTGTTGTTCCTCTAGTAAATTATATAAGTCTTTACATTTACTTATACTATCTCAATGAGAATTTATGAGGACAGTATCTAATGTAAAACGTGCGGCTTTCCGTGGTTAAATGGCAAGAGTTTCTATATGAAACGAGCTGCATTTGGTTAGAACAGTTTTGATTTGCAATTGAAGATTACAAATTATAATGTTTGAATAGGGATTTATGAGATCAGTTTCTATGAGTATTAATGTTTTTTTTTTTCAGTAATATATTAAATGGGTTTTCATTTGTTTGAATGGGTAAAAAGAAAGGTCAGTTTTCAACTGCAATTACAAATACAAGTTTAACCACTTCGAATGGGATTATATGCGATCAATTTCTAACAGTATTTATGCTGTTTTCCGAATATAATTGTGATGAGGTTTGATCAGTAACAAATTGTTCACTACATGTTACGTGTGGAAATTCCAGGTACATATTTAGTATTACTTCGAAAGGATTGATGATAGCAATTTCTACGAGTATGTATTTGTTGTGCCAATAGTAAATTATACAAGTCTTAATCAGTATGCATTCGGATCTAATTTAAATATGAAAATTATATCAGAATAAAGCAACTAAATATTTTGAATAGTATCTATATGTAAATCCAGACATTTACTTATACTATCTCAATGAGAATTTATGAGAACAGTATCTAATGTAAAACGTGCGGCTTTCCGTGGTTAACTGGCAAGAGTTTCTATAAGAAACGAGCTGCATTAGGTTAGAACAGTGTTGATTTGCAATTGAAGATTACAAATTATAATGTTTGAATAGGGATTTATGAGATCAGTTTCTATGAGTATTAATATTTTTTTTTAAGTAATAAGTATATTAAAAGTGTTTTAATTTGTTTGAATGGGTAAAAAGAAAGGTCAGTTTTCAACTGCAATTACAAATACAAGTTTAATCACTTCGAATGGGGTTATATGCGATCAGTTTCTAACAGTATTTATGCTGTTTTCCGAATATAATTGTGATGAGGTTTGATCAGTAACAAATTGTTCACCACATGTTACGATATGGTCGGAAATTTTTAGATATTTAGTATTCCTTCGAAAGGATTGATGATAGCAGTTTCTATGAGTATGTATTTGTTGTTCCAATAGAAAATTTGTCTTTATCAGTATGCATTCGGATCTACTTTAAATACAAAAATTATATCAGAATGACACAACCAAATATTTTAAACAGTATCCACTTGTAAATCCAAACATTTAAAGATATATTTTAATGAGAACCAATCAGAACAGTATCTAATGTAACGCGTGCGGCTTTCCGTGGCTAAATTTTAAAAGTATTTTTAATAAATAGCTTTAACGGATTTGAACAGTTTTAATTTGCAATTCCAAATGAATAGTTTTAATTGTTAAATATGAGATCAGTGTCTTTGTGTAATGTTTATTTTCCAATAAAAACACATTTTATTGAAAAAAAAAAACATTACACTGACCTCATAGATCCCTAACAATTAAAACTATTCATCTGGAAATGCAAAACTGTTCGAATCCGTTAAAGCTTATTTATTGCAAATAATTTTAAAATTTAGCCACGGAAAACCGCACACGTTACATTAGATACTGTTGTGATGGATTCTCATTATAATATTATCTTGGATTTACAGGTGGACACTGTTTAAAATATTTGGGGTTTCATTCTGATATGATTTGCGTATTTAAATTAGATCCGAATGCATACTGATAAAGACTTATATAATTTACTGTAGGAACAACAAATAAATACTCGTAGAAACTGCTCTCATTAATCCTCTTGAAGGAATACTAAATATGTACCTGGAATTTCCGACCATATCGTAACATGTAGTGAACAATTTGTTACGGATCAAACCTCATCACAATTATATTCGGAAAACAGCATAAATACTGTTAGAAATTGATCGTATATAACCCCATTCGAAGTGATTAAACTTATATTTGTAATTGCAGTTCAAAACTGACCTTCCTTTTTACCCATTCAAACAAATGAAAACACATTTAATATATTACTGAAAAAAAAACATTAATACTCATAGAAACTAATCTCATAAATCCCTATTTAAACATTATAATTTGTAATCTTCAATTGCAAATCAAAACTGTTCTAACCTAATGCAGCTCGTTTCTTATAGTAACACTTGCCATTTAAGCACGAAAAGCCGCACGTTTTACATTAGATACTGTTCTCATAAATTCTTATTGAGATAGTATAAGTAAATGTCTGGATTTACAAATAGATACTGTTTAAAATATTTGGTTGCTTTATTCTGATATAAATTTTCATATTTAAATTAGATCCGAATCTTTACTGATAAAGACTTATATAATTTACTAGAGGAACAACAAATAGATACTCGTAGAAACTGCTCTCATCAATCTTCTTGAAGGAATACCAAATGTGTACTAGGAATTTCCGACCATATCATAACATGTAGTGAACAATTTGTTACTGATTAAACCTCTTCACAATTATATCCGGAAAACAGCATAAATACTTTTAGAAATTGATCACATATAATCCCATTCGAAGCGATTAAACTTGTATTTGTAATTGCAGTTGAAAACAGACCTTTCTCTTTACCCATTCAAACAAATGAAAACACATTTAATATATTACTGAAAAAAAACATTAATACTCATAGAAACTGATCTCATAAATCCCTATTCAAACATTATAATTTTGAATCTTCAATTGCAAATCAAAACTGTTCTAACCTAATGCAGCTCGTTTCTTATAGAAACACTTGCCATTTAACCACGAAAAGCCGCACGTTTTACATTAGATACTGTTCTCATAAATTCTCATTGAGATAGTATAAGTAAATGTTTGGATTTACAAATAGATACTGTTTAAAATATTTGGTTGCTTTATTCTGATATAATTTTCATATTTAAATTAAATCCGAATATGTACTGATAAAGACTTATATAATTTACTATAGGAACAACAAATAGATACTCGTAGAAACTGCTCTCATCAATCCTCTTGAAGGAATACTAAATGTGTACTTGGAATTTCCGACCATATCATAACAAGTAGTTAACAATTTGTTACTGATTAAACCTCATCATAACTATATTCGGAAAACAGCATAAATACTTTTAGAAATTGATCGCATATAATCCCATTCGAAGCGATTAAACTTGTATTTGTAATTGCAGTTGAAAACTGACCTTTCGTTTTACCCATTCAAACAAATGAAAACACATTTAATATATTACTGAAAAAAAACATTAATACTCATAGAAACTGATCTCATAAATCCCTATTCAAACATTATAATTTGTAATCTTCAATTGCAAATCCAAACTGTTTTAACCTAATGCAGCTCGTTTCTTAAAGAAACACTTGTCTTTTAATCACGGAAAGCCGCACGAATTACATTAAATACTGTGCTCATAAATTCTCATTGATATGGTATAAGTAAATGTTTGGATTAACAAATGGATATGGCTTGATTCATTTTACTGGTCAATGCGGATATAAACTGATAACAATTTCAACAGCAACTTTATCTAACTCTTATAGAAACTTATTGACCATATAGGTTCTCATAGATACTTATTAATTTTTGATAATTTTCAATACGGATTGATGAGATTTTTTTGACAGGGAGAGGACTGGAAAAACGGTCCTCCAATATCGGCGCAAACGATCTGGTATACGGACGGCTCCAAGACAGAACAAGGAGTCGGAGCTGGGATTTACGGGATAAGGTCGAAAACGAAAATCCCGATAAGTCTAGGAATACACGCCACAATATTTCAGGCTGAAGTGGCCGCTATACAGTGGTGTGCAAAGGAAATAATGAGGCAAGGAACTGTAAACCAGTCAATTGCCATTTTTTCCGATAGCCAAGCAGCGCTAAAGGCACTCGATTCCATGCAGGTCGATTCAAGACTAGTATGGGATTGTATAAATGCCCTTACAGACCTAGGAAGTCAGAACAAAGTGACCGTGGCATGGGTACCAGGACACAAGGGACACAGGGGAAATGAGAAGGCTGACGAACTGGCCCGAGAAGGCGCATCTAAGGCCCTAGTAGGACACGGTGTGGCTAAGCCACGCATACGAACATCAATTAACGAATGGGTACAAAATAAATCTCTAGAGTGGTGGAAGAATTTCCCACAACAGAGACAGGCCAAAAAGTTCATTAAAGAACGATCGGCTAAATTCACGGAAGACCTGCTACGCCAAAATAGAAAGGCCATTAGGATAATAGTAGGTCTTCTAACTGGACATTGTAGGCTTAATAGACATATGAGTCTAATGGGCCTGGCAGAGGATGCAACATGCAGATTCTGTCAAGAGGAAGAGGAAACCTCAGTACATGTGCTGTGTCATTGCGAAGGCCTAGCCAGACTGAGGTTCCAACTACTTGGCGAAGAGAAACCAAGGGCAGATAGCTATACCAAGGAGGTGGAGTCTGATACAAAAGACAAAGCTGGATAAGGAGCTCTAAGTAAAATTAGACAAGGAGAGCCACAATAGATCCACAGGGGTCGCGGTGGCCAAGGCGAATCAGCCAGCTCCTTTTTCAATCTAATCTAATCTAATACTCGTAGGCTTCTATATTGTTACATAATTCAACGGCAATGCCTCCTGATAAGACCGACGAATGGTTATGCATTCCACAATAGTATACAAGGTTTTCACAACATAAACAATAAAAATTTATTAAACAAAGTTTTTGAAAAGATAGCCTCGTTTTTATTGAGAATCTCCTCATATTTAATTTTCAATTAAAGAAAATATTATTACCGATTGATATCCTTTTATCTATTTTTATTAAATGATAGTACTTGATGTACGTACAATAACAATAAAACAATAAAACAGGATATAATAGAACAACTATTAAATTTTTTTTATAAGACTTTCAAATTTGACATCTTAAATTACCATTCAAAATTTCCTATAAATATATTTTACATTTTTTTCGGTTAAAGAAAAAAAATATTTTAGAATATCAGAAGTTAAACTTAATGCATAATAAATCCATGGTGAAAAATTGAGATTTTTTAAAAGTATAAATCGGCATTATAAAAAAATAGCATTTTCAAATAGGTATGTTTGGTCATATAGATGCCAAATGATCCTATGTATTTCCCGGTTGAGGGTCAGCATTGCTCTACCAAACACTCTGTATATTTAAAAGGCCATTCTAGGAGCTTTAATATTCGCGAAGGCTTTTATCATTAATTACAAAAGATAGTGAAAAAATAAGCATTTGGAGTACAAATAGACCTTTATATTATAATATTATAATGCATATCGATTAAACTGCTGATATTGAACCACCTCCCCCCTCGTTGGGGGTAGTTTTCGTAGTTTAGTTGGTAAGTGTAAGTATTATAATATTATATAATGGTAATTTTATAGTCCAAATGCTTATTTTTCTCTGTTTTTCGTAATTATTGATTTTCAACCCCCTCGTTAGGATGGTTTTCTATTGCGCATGCAGTAGGGTTCATGTTGGTTACTCAAGCATTATTTTGTTGCAATTATTATCAAAATCAGAGTTATAACAATCGTTTTATTTTTTAAATATTTATTGTTTAAGTATTTTCAACCCTTAAATAGAAGGTAATTTTCGCGTTTTTCTCAAAACGAAAAGATACGCTGTCCTTAGAATTTTCCAAAGATTTATTTGAGATTAACTGTGAAAATTGCGTAATAAACATATTTTTAAATTCTGCATTGTTGATAGCTTCCAAATATTTATCCGATTTAAAAACCGCTGCCCAAGGCATCACTACTTCCATATCCAGATTCTCTATCCAACGAAAAAACTTTGTACGTGGAAATGGTTGTTTATGGAACTTTAATAATATAATATTTGAAATCCTCTACCCCAAAACCCCATAAAACGATCCCCACATCGGTAGTGGGGTGGGGGTGGTGATAGGGGAGTGGTAGTGGGGGTGAATGAAGTAAAAACATATTTTGAGGTTTCTGGTTCTTGTACACACACTAAATCAAATTTTTTTTCCATCCCCTTTAATAAGGAGGTGGTAATGGGGGTGGCTAATGCCAAAAATTTCTTTGAGATCTTAGAGTCTCTTGTATATACTAAATACCAATTTTATGGACTCATACCTACTTGACTTACCCATTTACCCCAAATTTACCCCAAATTTACCCCAATTTGCCCCCCTACTCTTCTACGGAAAAAGATGAAAATATAATCTAGTTCCAGATCTCGTTAAAGTACATAAGTGTACCAAATTTCAAGTCAATATCTTAAACGGTTCCAGAGTAAACGTGCGCACAAAAAAAGTTAGACAGACCGACAGACAGAAATTTTTTTTCGCTCAAACTTAAAATCTCGACGTTTCATGACATTTTAAGCCTATTTGAACAATAAAGATTTTTAAAATTTTTTTGTCGTTACTATACTTCCACTGGATGTGGAAGTAAAACCGCTGCCCAAGGAATCACTACTTCCACATCCAGATTCTCTATCCAAGTAACTCACAACGAAAAAACTTTGTATGTGGAAATAATTGTTTATGGAACTTTAATAATATGATATTTGAAATCCTCTACCCCAAAAACCCATAAAACGTTACCCCACATCGGTAGTGGGGTGGGGTTGGTGATAGGGGAGTGGTAGTGGAGGTGGATGAAGTAAAAAAATATTTTGATGTTTCTGGTTCTTGTACATACACTAAATCACAATTTTTTTCATCCCCTTTAATAAGGAGGTGGGGGTGGGTGGTAATGGTGGTGGCTAATGCCAAAAAATTTTTTGAGACCCTAGCTTCCCTTGTATATACCAAATACCAATTTTATCGACTCTTACCTGCTTGATTTACCCATTTACCCCAAATTTACCCCAATTTACCCTCAACCTTTCGTTGGAACAACACGAAAATATAATCTAGTTCCAGATCTCGTTAAAGTACATACGTGTACCAAATTTTAAGTCAATATCTTAAACGGTTCCAGAGTAAACGTGCGCACAAAAAAAGTTACAGACAGCCGACAGACAGACCGACAGACAGAGAGAAATTTTTTTTTTTTCGCTTAAACTTAAAATCTCGACGTTTCATGACATTTTAAGCCTATTTGAACAATAAAAAATTTTAAAAAATTTTTTGTCATTACTATACTTCCACTGGATGTGGAAGTAAAAAACCGCTGCCCAAGGAATCACTGCTTCCACATCCGGATTTTCTATCCAAGTCACACAACGAAAAAATTTTGTATCTGGAAATAATTGTTTGTGGAACTTTAATAATATAATATTTGAAATCCTCTACCCCAAAAACCCATAAAACGATACCCCACATCGGTAGTGGGGTGGGGGTGGGAGTGGGGGATGGATAAAGTAAAAAAATATTTTGAGGTTTCTGGTTCTTGTACACATACTAAATCACATTTTTTTTTCATCCCCTTTAATAATGTGGTGTGGGTGGTAATGGGGGTGGCTAATGCCAAAATTTTTTTTGAGACCTTAGCTTTTCTTGTATATACTAAATACCAATTTTATGGACTCTTACCTGTTTGATCTACCTATTTACCCCAATTTACCCCCCAACCCTTCGACGGAACAAGATGAAAATATAATCTAGTTCTACATATCGTTAAAGTACATATGTGTACCAAATTTCAAGTCAATATCACAAACGGTTCCAGAGTAAACGTGCGCACAAAAAAGTTACAGGCCGACAGACAGACCGACAGACAGACCGACAGACCGACAGACAGAAATTTTTTTTCGCTCAAACTTGAAATCTCGACGTTTCATGACATTCTAAGCCTATTTGAACAATAAAAATTTTTAAAATTTTTTTTGTCGTTACTATACTTCCACTGGATGTGGAAGTAATTACACGCCTCGCCATTTAGCCTATATTTAAATAAATTTAATGTGATATCTGCTCTCCGGGTGTCTTTTTCAAATTTTCCAAAATAATTTCAAACATCTTCGCTGGGAAAAGCTTCCACCGTGTTTGCGATCGTATCTAGTGACATATATTTTGCACAGGGGGATGATTTACATATCACTGTTTTGGTTTCTGACAAGTTTGACTTCCACATCGTGGAAGAATAGTAATGGTAAATAAATATATATCCTTTTTTGTCAAATACGCTTAGAATGCCATGAAACGTCGGGATATTATATTTGAGCAAAAAAGAAAATTTCTGTCCGTTGGCCTGCCTGCCTGCCTGTCTGTCTGTAAATTGAAGAGAGGATTACGTTGTGGATATACCATCCTTCGGAGGGGATGGAAAGCAAGCGGCCCCTGTCTATTAAATGTTAGGCAAGTAAAAGATCCCTACTCTTCGACAGAGAAAAGGTTCGGCAAAATTTCTAGGTTGAGGGTAGCTCGTCTCCTGGCGTCGGTGATAGGCCTCGGTGGCGGAATGGGCCGACGTTAAATAAATAAATGAACAAAAAAAAAATTAGATTATATTTTAATATTATTTCGTTGAAGCAAACAAGTAAGAGTTAATAAAATTGGGATTTAGTGTATGTATGAGAAACCAAAATCGCAATTTTTTTTGCATCAGCCACCAGGGGGTAAACAAAAATAAAATTATGATTTAGTGTGTGTACAAGAACCAAAGGCCTCAAAAATCAACCCACCCCATCTACACTCTCTGGAAATCTGGATGTGTAAGTAGTGTTTCCTTAGGCAACAGATTTTTTCCTTTCTTTTCAAGTTAGCAGTGACTTAAAATATAATAACTGATTTTCCTCATCTGTGATTAAAACAGTTTTAATCACCTCCAGATGATGCCAACATAGTTGGGTAGTTGAAAGGTAGTATTTGAGTGTAGTGTTTAAGTGCTTTCCCATACAGCACACCAAATAACGATTACGATGTGTTCGCATTGTGACGATGTATCTAGATGCAGACACAAGGTTACACAATTCTACGATGTAAATGTGCTACGTTTACACATTGTAGGCACACACGTATGCACAAAGGTTAAACGTCCGCCTCACAACGTAGCCACAGTATACCATTTACATATACACAAATAATTTGATCCACAGTGTGTTATCGGATGCACAGTGATTGACTTCCTAATGTTTCAGACGAATGACGTCTTATGCTAGACGTTAATTTGACGTCTTTTTCAGGTTATATTTGGTAATCCCCCCACAGGTTTTTAGCAATGGGAACATATAAAACTACACACTAGTTAGTAAGTCTACTTGATAAAAATAAAGTAATTAATGCATAAATACGTTTTGTCCTATGAATTTATTTGTTAGCCATCCGTATAATTTTATTTACATTAACTATCTAATATTGTTTACCATCACTCCAATTTCTTCTCACAAGGGTTGCCTGCAAATTATAATGTTTATTAAGTTATTAAATTCATTTTTACTTACCTTTGCCAATTGCGGTGGGTAGGGGTCGAACCTACATGTCTCTGTTGTCCGTATTACAGTACTGACGCTTCTACCAACTGAGCTATCGTGGTGACTGTTATTTCGGATGCTAAAAGCAGTATTTATGATGTGTATGAAGTCTTTATTATGTGTGAAATTGAATTTCTAGCCTTATTTAAAATATATGAAAATCTTTCAAGTTCTCTTTTTTTTTCTATTTTTTTACGTGTTCCCAAACCTGAATTTTTCGAGTTACTAGTATTTTTATTTATTTATAATTATTAAGAAGAACTTATTTAATTTAATTAAACTGTCACCAGTGTCACCTGAGTTAAAAATTAAAGTTTTAGGTTGAAGTACTTATACAAACGGTCAGGTATAATATATCATCTACAACATAAATAGAATATTTAATGGTCTAAAATAGACCTAAAATTGAAAAGAAGTATATTCGTACATCGGTTTTATAAGCAATTATTACCTTGAAAAAAACAACTAAAAGTTTTTTTGCAATTATTTTAACGAAAAAAAAAGACAGAGTGAGCACGGATCGAACCGCGTACCTCTTGACTCGCCACTTAATGTTTACAGTGTTGCCAATTGCCGGAGAATTCTCCGTTTTTCGGAGAATTTGGCTGCCTACGGAGAATCTGGCGTAGAATACCTTTTTGACGGAGAATTGGCGGAGAATATAGGGTGACCGAATTTATCATTATTTCTTTATTAAAACAAATAACAAAATAATGTAGCTCTCTGTTTTCTTGCAGCTTAGTAGTTTATGTAAATGATAACAGATGGCGATATGTGCGTATTCAGTTTCATTATGAGTCAACAAGTAGTGAGCTCGATACTATATTGGAGTGAGGACCGATAGGCTGGAGCTGGAAGAAGCTTTAGAGAGAAAAGCCATACCTGCCTCAGTTTCCTGAATAATTAGTTAACAAGTGAGAGGGAGCCAGAGTGCCTCCAAATTTAGCTTATCTCTAAAGTTTCTTTGAAAGGGAACAATAGGTTCCTATTGTTCATACTCATTCCAGTGTGTATATAGAGTTCACTAATCTCAAGCGTACTCCAAACCTGGTTGTGGTGATTCATCACAACCAGGTTTTATTCATTACTGATGAATTAAAATATCAATTTGTGCAAATTAGTAATGGACTATAATGGATTACATATTGAGAAGCAAATAAAGATCAATATATTTTTTGTTGTATAGAAGATTTTGATATTTTATTTTTGCCGGAGAATTTCTTCGATTTGCGGAGAATTTTAAGGCAGTAGGCGGAGAATTTTAGAAAGCTCTGTTGGCAATACTGTGTTTAGCTCACTCAACCACTGACTTCTGTTTGAATATCTGCTAAAAGACTTTATAGTAGAACACGCAACGGCTAGATTTTGCTTTTTAATGCATTTTAATCTAATTTTATTATTAAAAGAACTCGATATCTTTAAAACTGCCGAATCTTTGCAAACTTTTTCGAATATAAATTATTTTGGATATTGTTAAAAAACAAAAATACCTGCTATATGTGTGGCTATGACCACTCTTATAGAGGAAAGAGGACACATGAGATACACATGGCCGGTACGCTCACGCTGACGCTTTGCGCGCGCACACTGTTCCATGCTCGAATAGTCGAATGTAGATACGACAAGACACAACTAAAAAGTGTATATATAGTTATTTGTATCATGTGTATATATCGCCCTTTCATCTGGTGTATGCAATAGGCACAAGTATTATATAAAGCATCACACATACATATGACTTAAACCTTGTAGGCATCTTCTACGGACGTCAAATTTCAACATTCTAATGATCCTTCTTTACGTTATATAAAAGTAGTTAAGTAGTGAGAGAATGAGACCAAACCCGTCAGTAGAGTAGCAATCAGAGTTCTGTGTGACGTCATCATTCCGGAAGCCCCGCGGGGGCGCGCAGGTGCTAGATGATAGATCCTATTATCTAGGTTGTAGTGTGAGGTGGGATCTTCTTAGATGATAGGTCCTAGGACCTAATGGGAGGGGGGAGATGGGAGATCCAATCCCTGAGCTTAGATAAGAGATTATATCTAAAAGGACGTGGCTAAGAGTATACAGGGTGTGTCTAAAATAAGATGGCTGCTGTTTATTGACTAATAGTATTGTATGTTTACGTTAGTGAGCGTTAAGAAAATGGCTACTGACGTCCATCATTGAGATTAAATAGACAAGTCTTATAATTATGAGATAAATATTCATTTACTTCTATATGTTAAGATTTGAATGTAAAACTGCGGTCAAATGCAGAGACGTTATCGGATTCCAGGAAATTGTTAATGTAAATAAATGCGGCTGTCTACGGCTATATGTATATTTAAAACGTGATTAATTACCTTTAGATAACTACAGCGGCTAGATCAAAGGAAATATCGAGACCCAATATAAACGCTTTTCAGACAAGTCTAGACTTGTTAGCCTGAGTTTTATATAAGATAAATATTCGTTCGCTTCTCTACGTTTAGATTTCAATGTAATAAGAATATAATGCAGAGCCGTTATCGGATTCCGAGAAATTGTTAATGTAAACAAATGAAATCATTTCAGATAGCCTACTAACATAAGATAGGTATACGGTAAAGATGCATGCGAAGAATTTTGTGTCTTACAATACATGGTTTCTTATGGGAATATGTAGCCACCCCGCAGCGATATAGCAATTTAACATTGTTTTATATGTAAAAGACGAACAGATTATGAAAATTCTGGGGCCTTTTAGAAATCGTTCACTGCAAAGTCACGTGACCCTCGACCGCCGAGTATAAAAGCAGCGTCATCTCCCCACCTCGATCATTAGCTGTTTATCTCTCGCGGTGAACGGTTGTCTAATTGAAACAGTATGTCGTCTACCGAGACCGTATCTAAACTCAGTACTGATATAATTAATTTAACTAAAAAATCATTGCTGCTCTTAAAGACCGATGATGAAATCAACCAACATATTTCGATAATTAATAGCAATATTAAACTAGTAGCCAAGGCAATTAAAATCAAAATTCATATCGATAATAAAGGTGAAAATATATTTAAATTGGAAAATAATTTAGCGCTTTTAAAATACTACCGAGAGCAATTGAAAAAATTAAAATTAAACAATAAAATATTAGGCGGTTCCTTAAAGCCGGCAGCACGAAAATATTTAGTATATCAAGAGGTAGAATCTTGTTTTAAAAATCGTGTTAAGTCCGGTATAATAACTAACGTACAAATTAAAGAACCGGTATTATTTTTTAAAAAAGCGTTTAGGAGCTTCTCTATTCAAATTAAAAAATGTTTAAAAGATGGGCTAATTAAAGTAAATGTTATTTTTGAATGTAACTTCGTACAGCCTACTAATGGCACAGTGGAATTAAAAACATTTGCTACAAGGAACACCGTGATAGACTTAAATACGGATTTAAAGGAATGGTATAGAGAAAATGTATCCGAACGGTTATTGAAACATCTAGAAGACTTTCAAGGAAAGATTCAGGCTGGGCCTTATCGGAAATTATCGGGCTAAGAGTAAATGTTAATAAATATTGTCCTATAACAGTGGGATTATCAACATATGCTGAAATGCCAAGCTTTATAAAAAATAAAATGTGTGTTGTTAACGTTAAAAATAATGATGAATATTGCTTCTTATGGTCAGTAGTTTCGGCATTATACCCCGCTAAAAATCATGTTGATAGAATTGTTTCATATCCTCATTTTAAGGAAGTTTTAAAATATGACGGCATCGAATTTCCGATGGAATTAAGAAATATTAAAAAATTCGAACGCTTAAATGATATTTCGATAAACGTATACACCGTAGTTAAAAGGGAAGTTTTACCGGTATGTTTAAGTAAATACAGTTATGAACGCGTCGTAAATTTATTAATGATTCCTACGAATTCTGCCGATAATTTTACTGAAGCTACGCAATATCATTTTGCTTGGATAAAGAATATGTCTCGATTATTATCTAAACAATTATCTTCACATAATGGTAAACATTTTATTTGCAATCGATGTCTTAATCATTTTACTACTCAAGAACTTCTAGACCGACATTCAAATGATTGTAATTCGAAAACTAATACTTGCAAAATTGAATTACCCGACGAGGATGAAAAGTTTTTAAAATTTAAAAATTACCGATATAAAGAAAGGGTACCGTTCGCTATTTATGCTGATTTCGAATGTATCTTAGAGGACTGTGATGCTAACACGAATCAAAATACGCAAAATTACCAGAAACATACAGCTTTTAGCGTCGCGTATTACTTAAAATGTTCCTATGATGACAGTCTATCACAATTTAAAATGTACCGAGGCGCCGACTGTCAGTACTGGTTTGTTAAAGAACTTGAAAAAATTTCAGACCGAGTTAATGTAATCATGTCCGACATAAAACCTATGGAATCGTTAAACGAGACACAAAAAAATGAATTCGATCTCGCGCAGGTCTGTCATATCTGTGAGGGGCCCTTCAAAGAGACGGACATTAAAGTAGCCGATCACAATCATTTAACTGGGTACTATAGGGGACCGGCGCATATGAGATGTAACATTAATTATCAAGATAGTCACGTGATTCCGGTTATATTTCATTGTTTATCGGGTTACGATGGCCACCTGATAATCAAACAGCTAGCAACGGCATTTGACGGACAAATTTCATTATTACCGATTAATAAGGAAAAATACATTTCTTTCACTAAACGAGTTAAAGATACGAAAATTAAACTAAGATTTATTGATTCGTTTAGGTTTATGGCAGACAAAATCGAAAAACTAGCTTCCTATCTCGACGATGACCAGAAACGAATCACTAAATCGTACTGTAATAATGATGAACAATTTCAATTATTAACGCGGAAAGGTGTTTTTCCTTATGATTATTTAAATTCTTGGGAAAAATTAGACGAGACATCTCTACCGGCTAAAGAAGAATTTTACAGTAAACTGACAGACGAAAACATAACAGAGGACGATTATAACCACGCTATGAATATCTGGAATAAATTCGATATTAAGACATTAGGGGAATATTCCGATATATATTTAAAAACAGATGTATTACTGCTAGCTGATATATTTGAAAATTTCCGCGAAACATGCATACAGACGTACGGACTTGACGCTTTAAATTATTATACTGCTCCGGGGCTGGCATTCGACGCGATGTTAAAAATAACTAAAGAAAATTTAGAGCTTCTCACAGACATTGATATGATACTGATGATCGAAAAAGGCGTGAGAGGCGGTGTAGCGCAGGTATCTAACAGATATTCGAAAGCTAACAACAAGTACATGGGGGATGCGTTTAATCCCGACGAAAGAGAGACTCACATCATGTACTTTGACATCAATAACATGTATGGAGCTGGGATGTCTGTTCCGCTACCTACAGGTGCTTTCGAGTGGGTGCCCGTCGAACAATTTTATGCCTTAGATATTCCAAATTTATCGGACGAGTCAGACATCGGTTATATTTTGGAAGTAGATATCGAGTATCCACTTGAATTACATGAGCTACATAAGGATCTCCCGATGTGTCCAGAACATATGGTGCCGCCCGGTTCAAAACATTCAAAATTAATGACCACTCTGTTAGATAAAACGCGATATGTAATGCATTATAGGACTTTAAAAAAATGTTTAGAACGCGGATTAAAACTCAAGACGGTACATAGAATTTTAAAATTTAAACAGTCGCGATGGCTAAAGAAATACATTGATTTAAATACGGATTTACGAAAACAGGCAAGTAACGAGTTTCAGAAAAATTTCTATAAGCTAATGAACAATGCGGTGTTCGGAAAGACAATGGAGAATGTCCGCAAGCACAAAGATGTTAAATTGGTAACTAAATGGGAGGAGAGATGGGGCGCCAAGTCTCTGCTCGCGAAACCGAACTTTCACAGTTCGACTGTCTTCGGCGAGGATATGATTATTATTGAAATGAATCGACTAAAAATTAAATTCGATAAGCCAATATATGTGGGGTTCGCCATTTTAGATCTTTCAAAAATTATTCTTTACGATTTTCATTATGATTATATTAAAAAAGAATTCGGTGAGCAAGCCAAACTACTTTACACGGACACAGACAGTTTAATTTACGAATTTAGCGACGTTGATATATACAAGTACATTAAAAAAGACATCCATCAGTTCGACACATCGGATTATCCTGTAGACAATGTCTACGGAATACCTCATGCAAATAAGAAGGTACTAGGCGTAATGAAAGACGAATGTCAAGGGCGCGTAATGACAGAATTCGTAGGACTCCGTGCAAAAATGTATAGTTATATAGTGGAGGGTGTGTCGGTAAATAAAAAAATCAAGGGTCTCTCGCGTTCGGTAATCAGAAAAATTACATTTGAAGACTTTACGAATTGTCTATTTAATAAAGAAATTTTGACCAAAGAGCAGCGATTAATTCGATCAAAGAAACATGAAATATATACTATCAAACAGAATAAGGTGGCACTCAGTCCGTATGATGATAAAAGAATTATAAATTATATAAATACCGATACGAAACCTTGGGGATATAATTTCCAACAAGTCTCGGCTCGTCAGATGACGTCATCGACGCAGTGAAGCGCTTGGCAGTAGCCGTTCGGATTCATTTACTTTAGAGACTTTGATCGCGATGGACGGGTTAGAAAAAGAATTGCAGTACAAGCTTGTACTTATCACTCTCGACATATATGAGAGGTACATTCAAAATGCATTGAATCGGGGTAATTATCAATTAGTTCATAAAATTTTAGAAAAGATTGTTATACCGGACAAAGCTTTATACTGGATGGCTTTAAGAGATAGTTCTAATTTCGATTTAATGAAAAAAATATTTACGAAAAAACTTCAAAACGATATTTTTATTCAACAGTTGGAATATATTTTCCAAAGAGAATGTATTACTCACCTTACCGTGTATCGATTACGAGAAGTAATTAACAGACATTATCCCGCCGCGAATAATAGTTATTTTAGAATTTTTTTAGAAGAATTATTAACGTGTAATGATGATTATATGTCAATTGATTTTTATTCGAAATCGTACCCGGCTAAAAATATTTCTGATAATTATAAAAGTATTGATTGGTCGATTAATAAAGCATTTTGCGAGGCAGCTTACTTTACACAATACGAATTTCTTGAAATTTTGTTTCGAGTAATTGGTAGGAATAATATACATTTCAAATTAGATATTAATTTCAATGAAGAGCATAAGCAGCTAATAAAAATGGCTGGAGGATAATATATCCAAAGGTCGCTCTGGGCAGCCGACTGGTTGGAGCTCTGGTCCAGACAGCGGGCACTGGCCATCGACTACCTTAGAAGATTATGTTAAGACGCTTGACATAGTTCGTCTACATTTTTTGTAATTAGTATTAAAGTATTGTAATATAAATATTTTACATTTAATAAATTAAATTATTTATAAAATGTGTGTTTTTATTTCCTAATACCTATCCTGACATGATGATCATGAGAGAGGCAGGTGAGACAGCTTGAACAGCTCCAACAGCTCGAACAGCTCCAACAGGTGTAACAGGTACCGTACCTGTTACAACTGTTGGAGCTGTTCGAGCTGTTGGAGCTGTTGGAGCTGTTCAAGCAGCCCATATACATATACATATACGTGTATTATATATGGTTAGTTTCAACAGCTCGAACAGCTCCAACAGCTCCAACAGCTCCAACAGCTCGAACAGGTGTAACAGGTACGGTACCTGTTACACCTGTTGGAGCTGTTGGAGCTGTTGGAGCTGTTCAAGCAGCCCATATACATATACATATACATGTAATATATAGGGTCAGTTTCAACAGCTCGAACAGCTCCAACAGCTCCAACAGGTGTAACAGGTACCGTACCTGTTACACCTGTTGGAGCTGTTGGAGCTGTTGGAGCTGTTCGAGCTGTTCAAACAGCCCATATACATATACATATACATATACATGTATTATATAGGGTCAGTTTCAACAGCTCGAACAGCTCCAACAGCTCCAACAGCTCCAACAGGTGTAACAGGTACGGTACCTGTTACACCTGTTGGAGCTGTTGGAGCTGTTCAAGCAGCCCATATACATATACATATACGTGTATTATATATGGTCAGTTCCAACAGCTCGAACAGCTCCAACAGCTCCAACAGCTCCAACAGGTGTAACAGGTACCGTACCTGTTACACCTGTTGGAGCTGTTGGAGCTGTTGGAGCTGTTCGAGCTGTTCAGACACTTAATAAGTATGAGATGCTATCAACTCATTGAAATAAAAAAAGATTATTAATAACATTTTTTATTAATATAAAAAAATTATAATTAAAATTGTGTAGAATTAATAAAATAATAAAAACACTGGTCTGGCTATCCGGCAGGAGGGCAGATCGTATGTTAATTAAAAAAAGAAATTTATTGGTCTCGCCGGCTGACAGATCGACCTCTCCAAATCTCCGAAGAAATTCTGAGTTCAATGGAGTCTGTAACAATTTAAAAAAATATCTATAAGTATTGAGTTATACGAAACAGAAAAAATATTTTAAATACCTTTCATGATGTCGGCTAAGAGCATCAGCCGGGGCATCTCCTGTGGTGGTGGTGGTGGTGGTTGCGTTACGGGGTCCTGGGGCTGAGGCAGCCCCAGGTACCTCCAGCCCTCCGGTGGGACTTGACACATCGAACATTGGCAAATATTGCCCGCTATCAGCTCTCTAAGCCCCGTTTGATTGTGCATCTTTGCAACGTCTAACTGATCACCGCGCTCTGACTCGAGGCGAGAGCTCTCCCCCCACTTCTCTCTCTCTCTGCCCCCCACCCCACTCGTCATTCATACACGCACACATGTATACAGAAATAAAAGCCAGTATGGTTAGCATAAATTTGTTTATTCAAAATCCTTATCTTTATTTACAATATACCACTGATATATCGAGTAGACATTCTGCCTAGAGCAGCGTAAATGATTATTAATATGTTTATGACAATGATATTCTAAATTATTTAACATTAAACTATTCATATTATTACAATTATATAAGTCTATAATATTATTATTATTAGACAGATAATGCTGAAGCCATCGCTTCTTTTCCAGTCCCTTGACATAAACTTTTGCTTCTCTCTCAAGTACGTGGCTGTCGATGAAGTCCTGCAGGTCGCCGTACCGGAGATTATCATAAGGCGTGGACCATTGGAGACCGTGCACATGATCAGTTATCCAATTAATTTGCTTCTGAATATTGTGTGTAAGAAGCCCGTAACTAACGGTCGGTTTAATTATCCGATGTACACACGAGACATCGGTAATATTAAAAATTGAAATTTCTTTACATGTAAAAGCTAACTCCTTTTTATGCTGGAAGCCCTGCACGTCTATTATATACATATTAGTATGGACGAACTATACTGGTTAAAGGATTGTAATAAATCAATCTATCATGAATTATAAGACAATATGCAGCAGTGTCTTTCGGAATATTTTTATTAGTGCTAAATTCCAGCCTAATGTCCACTGCACTCGACTTTACAACCTCATTCTGACACGAACAGTCGATAACTACCAGAGGAGCTTTAGTTTTAAATTTATATTTAGTAAGCAGAGGTTCATTTTCTTTTTCATAATAAGATTTCTGAAATTGACAGAACATTTCATACAGAGTAGCACAGAAATTCTTCTCAAAATTAATATTCAAGTTATCATAGGGATATGATTCCGAATTTAAAAAAAGTTTAAAATTAGTCAACTCGCAGTGATCAAATTCACTCATACGTTTAGCGACTGCATTTTTACGACCCGTTTGAAGGCCGAAAATAATATATCGCGGTGTCTCTAACTGAGACGAAGTTTTAATATTCCAAGTATGCGTCTGCGATTCCATCAGCATGGGGTATTCATGTAATTCCCAGCTTCTAAACGGTACAGGCAAATCGATATTCCTCTCTAGATATTTCATTAATTTTAATCGCTCAACGTCAGATACAGTCACGTGTGGTACACGCCATTGAACGATTTCCAATTCTACTTTAATATTTTCATCGGCTACAAGATTTATGATTGCGTTTGTATCAATACTACTGCGAACGAGTACCAGCTCTTGACGGACATTTAAAATAATTCTTTCAAAGGTCTCTGCGAACCCCAGACATATTTTTAAAGGTATACATGCGTCAAAGTAACCGTTCTCGTCTGCAAAATTATCATCCACATCAGTCCACCCAGCATTTTCTAAGTGATTCGCGTCATTCGGAGTGAATGATGCATATCCCTTCATAACAGTCGCGAGGCCTGGATTTCTACTGCTGTCCACAATTTTACCGCTCACTTCGTATCGTATCTCGTCAAACAGATACAATAACCCCATTTTATCAAAGACCGCTGTGTTCGAAACCGTACCATCCTCTTTAAGTAACCGGCCCCGCATATACAGCGAACTAGCATACGGCGCAGTATACACATCCTGCTGCTGAATGGGTATACGAATTTCGTCGTTATTATTTAAATTTCTGATTGAATATGGTCCATGACTATGATTTTCAAAATTAGTTATCGCGGTTTCAAACGTAGGCTTCTCAAACACGTTTAAAATATTCGGATTCATATTAGCACTTTGTAACCGAGAGAGTAAAGAAAACGTCTATTTTTAGATGTTAACACCTTGAAGGTTGCAGGTGAACTGTTTCGAGCGCGAGCAGGTGTTCCTTTTAAACTATTTCGGAAACTAAGACCCATTCTTCTTCAAGTGCAGTCTTACCGTGATGACCTCGCCACGGAAATTAACAAGATCACCGTCTTGATCGACTATCTTAATTGATATGTTATCTATATGCCTCTTATTAATCGGTAGGTAAATTGCATTAGCGGGACACTCTATTATTTTATAGCCGGGAGGCACGCTAGGAAAAAATTCATGAATAATGTGTACAGATCTATCATTCATGTAACTGCCCGTGATGAGATTACACTCCACGCATATAGCGTTTACTTTTTGAATTTTTGCCGGGAAATCAGATATATGTTTCTCGAGCGGTTTTAGACGACGAGATGTAAATCCTAACAAACTGCCAATACCGCCGGCCTTTTCAAAATTTATCATCTTATTGGATTTTATTTCCACTTTTAACGTATTTTTATTGGATACTACAGAAATATGGCCATCGTTACCATGATTCTGAATAAAATGCTTTCTTACGTAATTATTTATATCTTCTATTTCATACGAGCCCTCCGGAATTTTTATAAACTTATCGTCTGTATCATAATATATATGATTATTTGTAGCGTCTATGTTCGGTATGGAGTTATACGCCTCGAAATTTATTAAAGCAAGCGAATATTCAGCACCGTCTTCAAGGTCTATGGGTGGGGAAAAGTGCGCGGTTAAATTAGATGATTTGCCGGATAATGTAAACGTACAAGACATGTTGCGGCTTCAAGGTTAGCTCTGAGAATGAACGTGACTTAAAAGCATGACGCATTATATAGAAATTGTAAACACAGATGTCCACAATTTACTGTGTCATAAGACTGATACTGCTTGTGATTGTATTCAATAGAACAATTTAAATATTTTATTAATTCGAGAGGAGGCTGTAAATTACCAAAACTATCATAATAAACGGCTTTCGAACCGTTCTTAAAGTATGCAGTCCAATGAGTACCATTACCGCTATCACTATCCAAGTTCACAATGCCCGTCTCAATTTTATGTACGCGTTTAGGTAGTCGGTCTCGCATAAATATTCCTCGAAAATTAGGTATATTTAACATCTTAACATATTTTTTCAGATCCACGTCGGTGAGCGCTCGATTTGGTAATTTTACTAGTCACTTGCTGTTGGTGTTTTTATTCATGTATAGTCCAAGTCCCGTTCGATAGGGACGAAGATAGAGTCCCTTACCTAGGGCGATACTCTCCATAGCCTGATTGTGACGTTTAGATTCTTTAAGCTGGGAGGCTGCCGCCTGAGAATCTCTTACAGCTTTCGCTATACCTGCAGATCCGCCGGCTAGCGCTCCCAGAGCACTAAGTCCGGCAAATATTGGTATTAGCGGTAGAACGCCACCCGTCTTCGGTATAGGAATAACGCGAGCAGCCATCGGTGATATTTTTTTATCTTTTTTAATACGCTGTACTGCACGAGAGGCCTTTTTAATAGCATCCCCGACAGAGGGAGCTCCACGTACTAGTTTACGAATTTTATTGGATATTTTTTTAAACGTCATCGTACCGCCACATTTTCTTTTTTTACATCCCAAGCCTAATTTAACTTTAGCACTCATGATGCCTGCTACACCGGCTGCTGCCGCTCTTTCTCCGATGGACGAATCCCTAGCAAATACACGCTTCAGAGCACGTTTTGCCAATTCTTTATCGGCAATATGCCGTCCTTTCACATCATTGACTTTAGAATATTGTATGTCGTGGTCACGACACGCCTCATCTAGACCATTAATTCCGCGATCTCCTCGCGCCAGTCTTTTTTCTAATTTAGTACCCGGGCCGCAGAAACGATAGCCAGGGATATGGGCTTCGAAAGGTAATTTATTTATGAGAGCGTTTACAGCCATGTTACCTCTATCGCATGTAATAGTAGACTGAGGTGTTACAGGTGATCGAAAGCTATTTATACTTAAACTCCTGGTGGAAATACCTCAGTGTCAATCATGCGTTTCATCAAGACAGGTAACAGTCTGAAAATCGATAATCTCGATTTCGATAGTCATGTGAAAAAAGATAGTAGACATGGTCCTCTGTTACCCGACAGCATCAGGTGTATCATTTGCGGACCTTCAAATTGTGGGAAAACAAACATCGTGATAAGCCTGCTGACTCATCCACACGGCTTGCGTTTCAAGAATGTTTACGTCTACTCGAAATCTCTCTACCAGCCTAAATATGAATATCTTAGAAAAGTACTCGGCTCGATCGTGGGATATCATGAATTCAAGGATAGCGATGTAATAATGACGCCTGCGCAAGCTAAAATTAATTCCATTTTTATATTTGATGACGTAGCTTGCGACAATCAAAGTGTGATGCGTGACTACTTTAGCATGGGACGGCATAAACAGATAGACAGCTTCTATCTCTGTCAGACCTATACTCGCATTCCAAAACATCTGATAAGAGACAATGCAAATTTACTGATATTATTCAAGCAGGATGACATGAATCTTAGACATGTATATTCCGATCACGTTAATACCGATATGAGCTTTGAGGATTTCAAACATATGTGCTCGTTATGCTGGAAAGATAAATACGGATTCCTAGTGATAGATAAAGATAGCGATATTAAACATGGCCGATACAGAAAGGGGTTTGACGAGTATATATACCTGTGATTTTACTATCTCAATCAGTTGATAATTACACATGTTATCTGACGCACCTGTCGACATGGACATTACTAATAAAATTATCGAAGCTCGGAAAGCCGTAAAGCGCAAATTAGAGGCACTCAAAATGCACGATCTGCAAATCGAAAAGTCTTTTGCCCCAATCACCGCACCTTTACATTCAATAGCTAAACATATCAAGCTTGAGACGGACGAGAATTTAAACATTAAGAAAAAGTCTGAACCCTCAGAGGATGAAAAAAATATTAATATTACACCGTCGCCGTCGATTGTCGACTCTGAAGAAGGCGACCAGTCAGATGAGAAGTATCTTGAGAAATTTAGCGATCTGCCTAAAACGTATATATCTGAGATGATGCATGATACTGAAAATACACATGATTTTCGATATGGTGTACGATATAATCCCGAAGAAGATAAATATTATATTGGAAATTCTGTCATTCAGTTTGACGGTGACAATTTAATAATAAATAATAAAGAGTATCAGGGCACTCGCGGTCTTTATGAATTACTATTTAAAAAACGTTCGCATCACTATAACTATGATGATAAGAAACAGTACATTGATATTGTAAAAAGGACTAGCGCACATAAGAGAAATTATGATTCTGAAAAGCAAAAGTCTGGTAGTAAGAGCTGGAAGTACCTGCATATTATTAAACCGATGCTTTACGCTCGCGAACCTCGGCAACGTGCTCCTGGTAAAGTAAAAGGCGGCGAATTAATGATGCAAGTCACCGATAATGCTATTGATTACGTATATTGGGACGATCCTAATGAACTCGTCGATCGTCTTAGGCTTTTGATAGCTTCACAGGAGGCAGGCAATTCAAGTCATACGAATGAAATAAATAGAATTTTAGAGGAACTATTAGAAAGTAAAATAATCGAACCGCTGGATTAATTTAACAGTACGTAAATTATTGTTGAACTGTAAACATGTCTGCTATAAAAAGAGATATTGTTAATGAAATACATAAGCCGGCTAGAATTAACTTTAAGAGACGAAAAGTCGTAGTTAGAGGTTTAAATGAATTGCTTCAGGCTGACTTAGTCGAAATGATTCCATATGCTAATTACAATAAAAATTATAAATATATTCTCATTGTAATTGATGTTTTTTCAAAGTACGTATGGGCTGAACCAGTTAAATCTAAATCTGGCGTAAATGTTACTCGAGCTATGGAAAAAATATTAGTCGCAGATAAACGAATCCCCGTCAATTTACAGACTGATAATGGAACCGAATTTTATAATATTAATTTTCAAAAATTAATGAAAAAATATAAAATTAATCATTATTCTTCGTATAGCACTAAAAAATGTTCAGTAGTCGAACGCGTAAATAGGACTATAAAATCTATGATGTATAAAGAATTTAGTATAAATGGTTCTTTTCGGTGGTATAATTTACTTGCTGATATTATTAAGAAATATAATAATACTAGGCATCGTACCATCGGCATGAAACCTGTAGATGTAAATAAAAAGAATGAAAAAATACTCTTGAAATCCGTTTACAATTATCCTACAATTACATACTCGCAATTACCTAAATTTAAAATTAACGATCATGTGAGAATAAGCAAGTACAGAGGCGTGTTCGATAAAGGTTATACTCCTAATTGGTCTAATGAAATATTTACTATTTCAAAAATTAATTACACCAGCCCCATAACATACTTACTGACCGATGCACAGAAACAACCAATAGAAGGATGCTTCTATACTGAAGAACTGCAGAAGGTTAAACATTCAGACATGTATCTCGTTGAGAAAGTTTTAAGGAAGAAAGGAAATAAGGTTTTCGTTAAATGGCTTGGATTTGGCAGTTCCCATAACAGTTGGATTGAAAAAAGTAGCATTGTTTAATTTTTATGCACTTATATTAATTATTATTATTATTATTATTATTATTATTATTATTATTATTATTATTATTATTATTATTATTATTATTGCTATTATTTTTATAGGTTATGTATTCCATGTACATATATAAGCTTTATTACTGTATTATGCGTTCAGATAAATAAAATATATTATAAAAATTAAATTATTTTTTTATTTTTCGTCTGGGGTGGCTTTATTTTTTAAGATTTAATTTTTTTGATTGCATATTTGAATTCAGCATTAAAAAACACATAAAATGTAGCATGAACATTTTCGTTACAATAAACTTGAAAAATATGAATTTTTTCATTTTTTGCCTGGGCTGGCTTTATTTTTTAAGATTTAATTTTTTTGATTGCATATTTAAATTCGACATTAAAAAAGACATAAAATGTAGCATGAACATTTTCGTTACAATAAACTTGAAAAAAAATCTGAATTCTTCATTTAATTAGGAAATGGGTAATAATAGTCAACCATTTTTTAAATTAATTTATTAATACATATAAGAAAGAGGTTACATGTTTTGTGATATAATAACAGAATATTTATGTTCAAGTACTGGATTAATTATTTGAGCGTATCGTAATATTTTAATTTGAAAACGATCTCGATCGCGGGCGTCTTGCATCCAGTTACCACATCTAGCAGTTCTATGGGCATAGCTCCAATGGTAAATGTGATGAATTTTAACGTCCTCGCTGAACTGAACTGTTCTTGGACTTCTTCGGCTGGATACTGACATGTTGAAATGTACGTAAAACTTCAACGTACTTAACGTCTTCTCTGAGTAATTTTAAATTGTTCATAAATTGCTGTAACCTCTTCTTATATGTTTCGGGATCCATCTTTAGGACTCAATGAATTCGATGTTAGTGGTCGTGCCTGCTAGCCCTCTATATACTAAGTACACTTCTTTTAGTATAATGGTTTGTTGTAGCGTTACCATATCATCATCAGAAATAATGCGTGAGTATCTGGCTGGTAGACTCACTTTACAATTTTCGAGGATTACTTGGACCTGGATACCATATGGTGAAAGTGCTTTATATATATCTAGCACTTTATATTTTCTATCGACTTCCAGCTCATAGATTTTCATGAACGGCGTGACATGAGCTTCAACATTAATTTTTGCGAAAGACATTGCTGCTGCTGCTTGTATATATATATCGACTTTAAGATTGTGAATGAATGCAGCGATCTCAGGTCTTTACTTTTATGCTGTATTCCACCCCCACTTTTCGTATCGAGTAAGCAGAAAAATATGGGAAAAAATATGATGATTTCATTGTTTACATTATTTCTCTCCAAACCCTGAGACGCTCCTTATAATGGATCACGTGACTTATTAGTCATTGTATTATAACCGCCGGATGCTGTTATCTAAAGACAATTAATCGCGTTTTAAATATACATATAGCTGTAGACAGTCGCATTTGTTTACATTAACAATTTCCTGGAATCCGATAACGTCTCTGCATTTGGTCACAGTTTTAACATTCAAATATAAAATTTACGTATTGAAGTAGATGAATATTTATTCCATATATAAGACTTGTCTATTTAAACTCAATGATGGATGTCTGTAGCCATTTTCTTAACCTCTAACGCCCTCTAACGTAAACATGCAATACTATTCGCCAATAACTATAAACAATAAACGGCAGCCATCTTATTTTTGACATACCCTGTATACTCTTAGCCACGTCCTTTTAGATATAATCTCTTATCTAAGCTCAGGGATTGGATCTCCCATCTCCCCCCTCCCATTAGGTCCTAGGACCTATCATCTAAGAAGATCCCACCTCACACTACAACCTAGATAATAGGATCTATCATCTAGCACCTGCGCGCCCCCGCGGGGCTTCCGGAATGATGACGTCACACAGAACTCTGATTGCTACTCTACTGACGGGTTTGGTCTCATTCTCTCACTACTTAACTACTTATAAAAATGTTTAGAATCTTGAGTGCATACGGTATACAATTATTAAACATTGTATCACATAATTCTGTCAATATAAACATAAGTGTATCTCATATGTGTACGCCAGTACTAGTTTAACAATTAGATCCACCTTAACATATTTTGTTTCTCATGTGTATATCTTGTAGAGACGTAATTACAATTGGACGTGCTGTTTGGGTTAGATTAGTAGTAGGTAGTAGTTTGTGGAAACTACTTCAAAGGCATCGACTTAGTATCAATATTTATGTAATAAAGTCCAATGAACCCTTATTTAATAATTTTTAATAACTTTTTTTTTTTAAACGGTTCTATGTTTGGAAAAAATTGTATACATCGTTTTTAGTGGCCTATTATATTTCTGCGACCTCTCCACAAAATCTTGTTAAAAAAATTACAGTGTTATGGAGTTGGTGCTGGTAGTCTGAAATTGCTCTCTATGTATCTAACAGATAAGTAACATAGCATGGTAGTAATTTCTCGCAGGAGTCCCGCAGGGATTTCTGCTTTTCCTCAATGACATTCCTTCATCCTCACAGAGAGTGCATTAGTATTGTATGCTGACGACACAAATTTTACACACTGCAATATCAATATTGATCAGTTGAAGTCTCTATCTACAATGTGGAGGATTGGTTTTCAGCCAACCAATTAAGTTTAAATGTAAATAAGATAGAAAAAGTTTTTTTTCCTTACGCAGAAATGATAAAATAAACAACACAGAATCCGTAAAAATTTTTTTAGACACAACTCTAAATTTTGAAAGTCATGTTTAACTATATATCTAATAAATTTTCTAAAAGTATATTTTTATTGAAAAATCTAATAAAAACGGTGAGTCAGCAAGTTTGCCTTGCAGTCATACAGTCATACAGTCAGTCTTAAGTTATGCTGTCTTAGTGTGAGGACACTCTTCGCATGCAAAAAGAGTATTTAAACTACAAAGACGGGCAGTTCGTATAATAGCAAAACTAGAATACCGCGCCGACGCTAGAAACGCATATAGTTAGCTCGATATTATGACCCTTCCTTGCAGATATATTTTTGAGTGTTTACTGTACATAAAAAATAATAGCGAACACTATAGTACCTTACAGAACACACATAATCATAATACACGGCACAAAGATGATCTTAGAATTGAATTCCTGCGATTAAATAAATCCTGGAACACAACTCTACATTTGGCCCCAACTTTTTTTAACAAATTACCTTCTGAGATTTTTGGAAGGAAACAACTTCAAAAACACAATAAAAAAAATCTTAATAAAAAAAGCCTACTGCTCCTACAACGAATTTTTAAATAGCAATATTACAATTAATGATGTTTAATATAACAAATTTTTCTCTTTTATCTAATATAAGTTTTAAATCTTATGTATATATTTTAATATTAAATTACTTCCACGTCCAGTGGAAGTATAGTAACGACAAAAAATTTTTTAAAAATTTTTGTTGTCCAAATAGGCTTAAAATGTCATGAAACGTCGAGATTTTAAGTTTGAGCAAAAAAAAATTTCTGTCTGTCTGTCTGTCGGTCTGTCTGTCTGTAACTTTTTTTGGTGCGCACGTTTACTCTGGAACCGTTTAAGATATTGACTTGAAATTTGGTACACATATGTACTTTAACGAGATCTAGAACTAGATTATATTTTCATCTTGTTCCGTCGAAAGGTTGGGGGGTAAATTGGAGTAAATTTGGGGTAAATAGGTCAATCAAGCAGGTAAGAGTCCATAAAATTGGTATTTAGTATATACAAGAGAAGCTAAGGTAAATTTTTGGCATTACCACCCCCATTACCACCCCCGACTCCCTTATTAAAGGGGATGAAAAAAATTGTGATTTAGTGTACCTATGTACAGGAACCAGAAACTTCAAAATATTTTTTTACTTCATCCATCTCCCACTACCACCCCCGTATCACCACCCCCCACCCCACTACCGATGTGGGGTATCGTTTTATGGGTTTTTGGGGTAGAGGATTTCAAATATTATATTATTAAAGTTCCATAAACAATTATTTTCACATACATAGTTTCGTTGTGAGTGACTTGGATAGAGGATCTGGATGTGGAAGTAGTGATTCCTTGGGCAGCGGTTTTTTATTATCCAATTTACGATTGTATTTCTATGTATGTGTTATTTTTTGTTGTATTTGACTTATGTAAGAAAGTGTAATTTTTCCTGTGCATCAATAAAGGTCTGTCTGTTTGTTTGTCTATCTGTTTGTCCGTCGGTCTATTATTTAGCTTCTATATAATGAAACTAAATATTGTGATTCCTAATGAATCATTTATCTATAATTTGGCGGATGCGCTGGTGTAGAGAGTCAACTAAAATTACGTAATTATCCTGTTAACCGTACCAATCCGGGTATAATAATCATGTCTAGAACCTAAGTACCTATAAAAATTCAAAGTCATTTTCATACTCTTTATTGAATAAACATAAACACATAAACACAAACACACCACAGATAGTAGACAACCCCAAATCCATAGCCAAGGCTGTGCGGAAGGGGGTTACACATTTTGAAAAACGCAGACATACATCCACACCTACCGGTGTTGTCAATACCGGGGCTGGGGGTCGAACCCAGAGCGCGGTACACAGTCGATCAGCATATTCGCCACTCAATTACGTCTTAACCGATTGAGCTACCGTGCCGGAATATTTCATTACTTCTGAAAAAATGTACTGAAATAAACCTTTGCGCCGAATGGATCAAACAAATATTGGATTTTCAATACACTATAAAATGTTTCGCACCTAAAAATTAATTAGAAAAGCATATAAACTAAAACAGCATTGTTAAATAGATTATTACCCACAAGATATTCTACGAATGATTTGTAAAGGTCTTCAGAGGAATGTACAGGGTGTCCAGTTAGTGTTCCCTGGGAAGATTGTCCAAAAACGGCTAACTTTATAAAAAACTTTTTTAACTAAACGTAAAATTATTTTCAATTATACAAGATGTCACAAAAACGAGTTACACAAGTATAATTTTTTTAAATGGAACACCCTGTATTTTTTGGCGCCTGTTAAGCCTCCAAGGGTCATGTATTATACTCTAAAATATTTTGCCAGTCGGATGCAGCGTTGCCAAGTTATGATTTTTTCCTGTTTTTTTTTGGCAATTTACAAAAATTTATTTGACTGACACATCTCAGCGATTTACGAATTATTATTGTACCGAGTGTCCAAAATATTTGTTTACATTATCATTTTTCTCATTTTTTTTTTAAATAGAATGCCAATTATTTTTTTACATGGATAAATAAAGCATATAATTCCCCACATTTTAATATCATACACTTTACTTTTATTTCAAACGGTTTTTGAGATATGATTATTTCAAATAATTTTTGCGTGAATTAAGATGCTCTATATTTTAGCAATAAAATCTAATATGGCTTTGGTCCTTTGTTTTACATTTTTTTCAATTTTTTTAAATGGAATGCTTACATTTTTTTTACATTCATGAATAACGCATACAACTTCCCACATTTTGATATAGGTACACTTTCTTTTAATAATTATATGAACGGTTTTTGAGACATAACTTCTTTCACGATATTAAAACTAGCCTAACAATTCCTCAAAATGTCCACCATTTTGATTCACGCAACACTGAAGTTTTTTGATAAATGAACGATTTACATTGTATAACATATCAACATTTATACGATTGAAACACTGTCGAATCATTTCCATCATGTCTCCTCGATTCGTTGGTTCTACTTTATAAACGTCTGACTTCACAAATCCCCAAAGGAAAAAATCCACTGAAGTCAGGTCGTGTGACCTAGGCGGCCATGCAATGGGACCTAACATAATTTAATAAAATAATGATTTAGACATAATTTAATAGTTTATTAAAATCAGACCTCCTCTTCCTATCCACCTTTTAGGAAACTGGTTACTAATGGCCTGACTACTAAAATGTGGTGGTGCACTATCAAGTTGTAACCCTATATATGCTCGATAGCTCGATCATTTGTGGAAACGTATTTTGCATAAGGTCCAAGAAGACTGCTCCATTCGCATTTCACTCAAAAAGTAAGGACCAATAACATAATCATGTTCAATTCCTACCCAAATATTTAAACTCTAGTTGCGCTAGAAATGATTTTTAAATGCTTTTATTTAGCGTGCAATGTTTGTATGTTAGTTAGTTTGTTTGTTTGTTTGTTTGTTTACGTCGAATCTTGCAAGCTGAATTTCGACTAGTTCTAATTAAGCCAGAACTTTGAAATTTGGCACACATGTATAAGTCCGGTGACAATGTAATATAGTATAGCCATTATCGGTCTAAATCCAATATGGCGGACGTCCCAAGATGGCGGATCGCCTTTCTCTTCACAACCCCCTTGATATGGGTATCAAATGAAAGGGTCTGACGAGTAAAATACGATAAACTATGTGACGTTATTCTAAATTCAATATGGCGTACGCCCTAAGATGGCGGAATATCCTTTAGTTCATAACCCCCTTGATATGGGTATCAAATGAAAGGGTTTGACGACGAAAATGATTTTCAGTAAATACATGATTATCAAATAACATCCTACATAAACCATGTGACGTCATTCTAAATCAATATGGCGTACGTCCCAATATGGCGGATCGCCTTTTTCTTCACAATCCAAATGAAAGGGTTTGACGAGTAAAATACGATAAACTATGTGATGTCATTCTAAATTCAATGTGGCGGACGTGGGAGAGGTGGGAGGAGGTGGGGAAGGGATGGGAAGAGGTGGGGAAAGGATGGGAAGGGGTGGGAAGAGGTGGGAAATGGGTGGAAAGAGGTGCTTTTTAGTAGTTTTTTCAAATAAAAGCTTTTTCTAAAAAATATTTTTTTTTGTATAATTTTATTCTGTACAACATGAGGATTTTCAGTGGCGGTCTGGGTGTCTAGGGCTTAGTCGGTATTTTACAATAAACATTCAAACTCAGTTCGTCAGCGATTTGAATATTTTGCTTCGCATGTATATAAACGTCGTCCCAAAATTTTTTGATGAGCGGGGGGGGGAGAGAAATACGAAAAAATTTTTTTCGTCCCAAAATTTTTTTAATGAGCGAAAGGGAGAAATCCAAAAAAAAATTTCAAATTTTTCGTCCCAAAATGGCCCCTCATTAAACGCGACCCTAGGGCCCAGTCGGCATTTGCCGACTAGCCGACCTAGCCAGACCGCCACTGAGGATTTTCTCTGTCATAATAATGGAAATTGTGCCTATTCACAAATCCATTGCGATGAATCCACGTTTAATCCGTCAACAACACAAATTTGAAAAATTCTCCATTTTCTCCAATTTGGTTCTGAGCCCACTGGCAAAAATTTAATCTACGATTTAAATCCACATCCAAAAGCTCTTGATACAGCGCGGTACTCGATAGGGGTGAAAAGTAAAACTTATCTTTAACTTCACCCTTAAAAATTTTTAACACGTATTTCTATTTCATTTTTAAATGTACTAAATTATCTTATTATTCCATAAACTAGGTATATAAAATTCATACAAAATATAACATGTGGCACATGTGCTAGTTTTATCACTTTGGGAAATAAATACCAAATGCATGTAACAATAGAATTATACGATACCTAAATAACTGATCCTAAAACCCGAATAAACCGTTTATTACAAATCCTCTAAATTCAATCTTTAAATGTCAAAATTGTCTATTGTTAAATAATATTTAAGGACATTTTAATTTTATTGTCCTATTATATTTAATTTTAATTAAGTACTTCTTCGAGATTTAGAACCCTAATTTACCTTAAAAATCAATGTGTTGATTATGAAGATTACGTCGGATCTGATGCAGTTTCTTATCACTTTAACTTAGACATTTCGAGCTTTTCAGCAGTCATTACTGTTTTGGATCGATTTTTTTATAAATGGGGGCTAGTTTTCGCCCCTCACTGGGGGTGTGTTTCATATCTATTGTATGCTGCTGTTTAACCTTAATTTGTATAATTCGATCGATTAGGATGTAACAACTATTCTCGTAGCTTAATATTCTTTTTACTCCAGTCCAGGGGTATTTTTTGGCTCTAGCTAAAGATTTTGGGGGTGTACGAATTTTTTTTTTTTTTTTATCTCGGATTCGGATTCAGCGACCGAAAATATATAGGTACATGGGTCTGGTTCGCTGGTCTGAACTTTTTTTTTTGTGGGGCTGTGTTATCAATATTTTAATGCCGTTATGTAGCCTTACATGGTTTTAAAGGGCTAGAAAAATGCAATGACCTTAAAATTCCTGAAAAATGTTCGCCCGTATCGCTTCCTACAATCTTCTATGCCCCCGGTACTCCGCAGCTCGCCACATGTATTGACGGTGTTGAGGCCCGGAAAAACCTTTTGTCCCAGGGCCCGCTCTGGCTTTCCACGGCCCTGCTGAATACTGAAGACAACAGACAGAAATCGATAGTCGCAAGCAATTATATCGCAACTTTGCTCTCTTATATTGAACAATGATAAGTCAAAAAGACAATATCTTAACTAGCTTCAAATGATTGGTTATTTACTTGCCGATTTATCATTAAATTTTATATATTAGAACATCAGTTAACAATTATTTTGGACGTAATAATAATACAAGATTACACCTGATAATCTAGAAATATTCTATGGAGGAAAAATATTATAATATTTTAAAATATTCCTAGATTAATTTGATCACTCCTGTAATATACATTTTGGATAATCCTAGAATATTTATAAACTGTGCCATTTGCATAAAAAAAGAATATTCCTGAAATATCTGGAATATTTAAAAATATTTTAGGAATAATTGAATCTTCCAAACATATAATCAGTTATTATTCCAGGAATCAGATTGTGCTATCAGGGTATATAATTAAAAACGAAATTAGAAACTATTAACATTTTGGAAAAAAAATTAATCTTCGTTTTCAAAACTTTGAACATGACCGGCGTGTGTTTATGTATTTCCATAGTCTACGTGAGACATTATAGTTATTAAGGTACCAAGGGTGTTATAAGGGTAATAACGCGCCGAGGTCGGCAGTGTACAATCCCGAGGGCCCCTGGCCCGAGGGAGTGTACGTCGACCGAGGGCGTCATTATCCTATAACACCCGTGGTGCCTTCAACGTTTAATGTCCTGCAAGTCTGTTATTTAATTCGATTTTTTTTTGACATTTACGATTTATTAATTTGACATCTATTATGTTCAGAACGATTTGATTTAAAAGAGAGTAAAAATCAAAATTTTTTGTAAACGCCGCCGTTGCATAGCAACGCATTTTGTTTGTCAATATCGCTATCATAATTTGCTTGTTTTGGGTTGTATTATAATTTTATAATGCCCTAGGGCGTTATAGATATTCATAATGCCCCAGGGCGTTATTTTTCATTTAATGTATCTCAAAATAGGGTGGTTATTGTAAAATAACAGACTTGTAGGACATTAAATATATTAATTTTACTTTTACTAACTTCATCTTTTGAGGGTAGGCAACCAGCTAATACAAAAATCTATAGAATCATTTGATACACATTTATACTCGTTTAACAAAATAATAGCGGTTGGCTATTAACAGCTATTAATAGTTTCATTTTACTTCCGCATTTTCACACCTATGTGTTATAAGTAGATTTGGAACTAAATTACATTTTGATCTTATTCCGTTGAGGTGTAAATGGGTATATAGGTAAAGCAAGCAAGCGTTCTTAAAATTGGGATTTAGTGTGTGTATAAAAGTCAAAGGCTTCAACATTTCCTTTTAGCATCAGCAACCTCTCTCTTTAATAATGGGGTAGGAACGGTAGTGGGGGGGGACTTGGATTGGAAGAGACTTGGACAGGTAATCTGGATGTGGTTAGGCGCAGTCCATCATGCTGTATGCAGTGCCAGTATGGGAAGGCGCGATGAAGCTGGTAAAGTAGAAACAAAAACCAATTCAATTCAATTCAAAACAATTTTATTTAACATTATTAGTACAAGAATGCGCCTAGACCGAGCCCCGATTCAGAGCCGACCACACCACCACGTCGCGCAACGCCGTGGTAGATGGGTGGTCGGATGGGAAGGGGTCGGTTTTCGGCTTTAACAGCAGTTCAAATGATGAGGGTTAGGCCTCCTGTTTAAAAATAGAAAAACTTAAGCCTGACAGTTGCGGTTTAACTAGAACTAAGAACTAATAAGTTTAAAAACACTTAAAGCTACTTAAGGCTAGATTTAAAAACTTGGATTAGAGGGCGCGCGCACAACACATGCGCACTGGTTTTTAGAGTTTTGGTTAGTAATACGGGAAAAACTCAATGAAAAAACCCATTCGAACGAGTCACAGTCTTCATCCGGTGGTCTGCCTGCCTCCGGAAAGGTAGGGTGAAGGGGAGAGTGTGATTTTAAAAGTTGGGATTTGCTAGAGGTTATTGGTCAAAAGGGGATTTGGGAGGACAAAAAGGGACAAAAATAATAAAATTTAACAAAAATAACAAAATGAATAAAGGGAATAGGGAGGGGTTTGAGATAAAAGGTGGTTAAATTAAAGTAAAGGGTGGTGAAAGGAAAATTGTGGTATAGGAAAGGTTTGGCTACGGAAGTTGCCGAAAGATAGGCAACGCCTGGTATGGTAATGGGTGTTTTAGGTCGAAAAGTATGGCATTATGCTGTCTGATTCGTGTGATGTCTCGGGTTAGCGGACTGTCGCCCAATTTGAATTGGTAGAATTTTTGGGAGGTTTCCCGGACGAAGTCCGCTAGTGGGGTTATGTCGTGGTAACGTGCATAGAGATCTCTGAGGCAGGTGTACCTATCTGAGTCTGAAATGAGGCGCATAAATTTGTACTCTAAGACTTTAAATTTATTCATTGTCGTGGCCGGGATGCTGCACCACACCGGCGTCGCGTATGTGATGGCCGGCCTGATCACCATCGTGTACAACAACTTTTTATTCGTCCTGTTTAGTCCGCTTCCCCGCCAGGAGCGGGTACAGACTCCTGGACATGGAGTAGACCTTGCGTACCGTCTCGTTGATGTGTGTATTGAATGTCAGCCGTCTGTCTAAGTTGACCCCCAAATATTTCACGCACCGCTTTATTGGAATTTGGCGGCCCCCTATCGAAAGTGGTGTGAGAATTCGGTTCTCGGTAAAGCGGCGCGTGAAAAGAATCGACTCCGACTTCTCGGCGTTGATCCGGATCTTCCACTTGTCGTAGAAACAAAAACCGCTGCCCAAGGAATCACTATTTCCACATCCAGATTTTCTATCCAAGTCACTCACAACGAAAAATTTTGCATGTGGAAATAATTGTTTATGGAACTTCAATAATATAATATTTGAAATCCTCTACCCAAAAAACCCATAAAACGATACCCCACATCGGTAGTGGGGTGGGGGTGGTGATAGGGGGTGGTAGTGGGGGTGGATGAAGTAAAAAAAATATTTTGAGGTTTCTGGTTCTTGTATACACACTAAATCACAATTTTTTTTCATCACCTTTGATAATGGGGTGGGGGTGGTAATGGGGGTGGCTAATGCCAAAATTTTTTTTGAGACCTTAGCTTCTCTTGTATATACTAGATACCAATTTTATGGACTCTTACCTGCTTGATTTACCTATTTACCCCAAATTTACCCCCATTTACCCCCCATCCCTTCGACGGAACAAGATGAAAATATAATCTAGTTCTAGATCTCGTTAAAGTACATATGTGTACCAAATTTCAAGACAATATCGCGTGCGCACAAAAAAAAGTTACAGACCGACAGACAGACAGAAATTTTTTTCCGCTCAAACTTAAAATCTCGACGTTTCATGACATTCTAAGCCTATTTGAACAATAAAAATTTTTTAAAAATTTTTGTCGTTACTATACTTCCACTGGATGTGGAAGTAAAACTAGAGCGGTTCGGCTAGTGTACAGAGCAAGCTGGCCATTAGAACATGTAGTGCCTATAGGACGATTTCAAGGGAGGCCGCGTTGGTTATAGCCGGCATATTACCAATAGACTGCTGGCTGCGGAGCGGAAACAGGTCTGCAATTTAGTTACTAGGGAAGAGGCCAGAAGAAATCTCATGGTAAAGTGCAAGGGATGCTGAAGGACAACAGTGAAGGGAGTTTGGATTAGACGCCTAATCACTGACTTAGATTCATGGACAGACAGGCCCCATGGCAACGTGGGAGTACTACACAAGTCCCATCGGACCATGGATGCTTTCGCGAGTATCTGCATGTCAGAGGCAAGGCAGAGGATGATGAATGCCTGAATGGGCTCATTTAATGAATTTCATTTAGTAATTGTTACTTCTTGTGGATAAAGTATTACTTAAAATTAGACGATATAGAAAATTTTAGATGAATCCGATATGTAGTTTTCGAAATATACGACTTTTAGAGCACGGTGCGACCAACATCGTGACGTCAGAGGATAGCAATATAAATCGGTGAAAACAGTTAATACCTAAACTGAAATTCTTCACAAACACGCATAAGTTTCAAAACACACTGCTTAAGTTAACGATTTGCTAGTGGGTTCCTATCAAGTGACGTCACGGCCGACACTCAACCGCGGGTGCGGTCCATTTTTATGATTTTTTACTTCCACGTCCAGTGGAAGTATAGTAACGACAAAAAAATTTTTAAAAATTTTTATTGTCCAAATAGGCTTAAAATGTCATGAAACGTCGAGATTTTAAGTTTGAGCGAAAAAAAAATTTCTGTCTGTCTGTCGGTCTGTCTGTCTGTCGGTCTGTCTGTAACTTTTTTTTGTGCGCACGTTTACTCTGGAACCGTTTAAGATATTGACTTGAAATTTGGTACACATATGTACTTTAACGAGATCTAGAACTAGATTATATTTTCATCTTGTTCCGTCGAAGGGTTGGGGGGTAAATTGCGGTAAATTTGGGGTAAATAGGTAAATCAAGCAGGTAAGAGTCCATAAAATTGGTATTTAGTATATACAAGAGAAGCTAAGGTCTCAAAAAATTTTTGGCATTAGCCACCCCCATTACCACCCCCACTCCCTTATTAAAGGTGATGAAAAAAAAATGTGATTTAGTGTATGTACAGGAACCAGAAACCTCAAAATATTTTTTTTTCTTCATCCACCCCCACTATCACCACCCCCCACCCCCTACCGATGTGGGGTATCGTTTTATGGGTTTTTGGGGTAGAGGATTTCAAATATTATATCATTAAAGTTCCATAAACAATTATTTTCACATACAAAGTTTTTTCGTTGTAAGTGACTTGGATAGAGAATCTGGATGTGGAAGTAGTGATTCCTTGGGCAGCGGTTTTTTAAACGATTTATAGGTCTCACAAAATTCTATTTTTTTACACAGGGTCTTAAAATGATAAGATCTTTCAGATACTCAAATAAAAAAAAGTGCTAAATGAGCCCATGCGGGAGATGGATAATGCAGAGCACACGATCTTCCACTGCCCAAAGTGGGCATCAGAAAGAATTAAATGCAAATAGAATAGAATAAAACAAATGCTGGAAGGGGGAGAGAAAGTGGAACATAGTAAAGAAAATTTTCTATAGTATACTCAGAGCTGGGCAAATATGTACTTACAAATACCTCATAAGTATTTAAATACTTCTTGCAACAAGTATTTGTATTTATACTTGCAAATACTTTATCTGAAATATTTACTACTTAGTATTTGTGAAAATGATCCTAAAGTATTTATAAATACTTAAACTATTTAAATAACTGAGAAGTATTTAAATACTTCTAAAAAAGTATTTAAATCCTTTTCTGACAGTATTTAAATACTTTCAGAAGTATTTGAATCTCAAAAGTATTTAAATAAATGCAACAAATATAATCAAATACACCAGGGAGACAGGAAGATACTCGTCAAGAATCAAGACATGTACCATACTATGTAGTTAATAAACACATTGCATCATTCAGTCTTTAGTCATTCACGTCTTAATTCCCAGAAAGTTGGTTGAGAGCAAACATAGTAAGTGTTAACTGTTAAGGTTAAACTTTTGCAGAGTGAGAGGGAAATATGCGTTTATTTTCGGTTTGTTATAAATAATTAAATAACCAAATATACTATAATATTTAAAACTGTTTTAAATAATTGCTATTGTTCTAATGAATACAACTACATAATTTTTTTATTGTAAATTTCTGTTGTACTTGAATATCGTAGTTTGTCAATGAAAATAGTTCCTAATTTCATTATTAAAGTATGGCATTTAACTATATACAAAGTTTATGATAAAAACTGTATATGGTTGTATTCCTTAGAGCAATGGGGAGTATTTGAAACTATTTTAAGGATTATACCATTTATCATTTTTTAAATAGGTATTTATAATAAACCGAAAATAAACGCATGTTTCCCTCTCACTCTGCATGTATATGTTTTGTGATTGTGACAGAGAACAGTTGAACTAGTGCCATAGTCTCTGTGCTTTATTTGGGTATTTGCAGAAGACGCAAAGGTCTAGCTCTACGGATAAGTAAAAGTCCAAGACCCAACTAGAACTGATTAAGTATAGATGTATTAAAATAGTGTTGTAAAAGTTCATGAAGATCATGAAACCTAAAATTGTGACACCTCAAATAGTCAAATAGTATTTAATATAATAATAATAATGATAATGATAATGTTAAGTCTTTATTGATTTCTAGAAAAATATAAAATACAATTTGGCGAAGTTTAGCCATCAAAGGCTATTTTTATTACACTTAACTATGCTACGAAATATTTCAGTGTTATCAAAGTATTTAAATATTCAGAAAGTATTTAAATACTAAGTTTAAACTATTTAATTACTTTTGTTATTTATTATTTATATACTTTTATCTATTGAAAATACTTAATATTTAAATACTTTCAATTTTCTGAAAGTATTTAGTATTTAATATTTAAATACTTTTTCAAAGTATTTGCCCAGCTCTAAGTATACTTCACGTAAAAGAAACTGAACAGCGTGAACTTAGAAACTAGAACCTATAATTAAGGCAAATTGTATACAAATGGCCTAACAAGGAGGATATACAAGATGAACAATAGAACAATCCCGTCCTAAAGTGATGCGAAAGCGGTTCGGTGGTGTAGAACGGTTTTTAATTGTATTATATTAAGTATAGTTTAGTATCTTTTTAATAATCTTGTTTTAGTTTAAATATTTTTAAGTCTGAGACATTTTGTAGTAAGTACATAAACATTTACAAATACAGCCTTCCATATTCCGTATACTGTAGTAATATGATACTATCATAAAGCATTGTCTGGCGACTGAAGTTGTGCGTAGTAGTATGTGTAGTATAGGTGAAGTATAAGTATGAAGTTTTCTCGACTAGTATTATGTTACTTGATCTACAATATGTTATCACAATTTTAGGTCCAATAACTTATATTACTTCAGCTTTTAACAGACTATGGCCTTCCTGTGTTTGGCGATGTTCTGAAAACATATTTACCAGTTAATATACTATTTAATTTTCTCGACAAACTCTGTTATGAGAGATAGCGTATGCAAATAGAAAGACAACGAAATAGTTACCATATATGTAACACTATTTTCAGTCGCGAAACGTTTTCGGTATGACATCTATATATTATCACTAAATATGATATCATTTATGGTTGAAAACTTGCAACAACATGAATGATACAATATTACCCAAGCAATTATATTTCCTTGGATATGAGGTCGTAGTTTCTATTAAGTTGTTATGCAGTACATTTCAATGAAAACTGTAGACCCTAAATAAATTTGGGTGTATTGATTTTTGCAAAAAATCTAAAAACGCATCAAAAAGAAATAATAGGGGGATACATTTTCTTATAAATAGATCTAGGATTAGCTCCACCTCCTCACCCTTACAATTTTTTAAATGAAACACACCATATTTCTTTAGGTTGTTAGTTTCCCCTCGAAGAGCTTATTACAAATGTATATAATGTGCGGTCTAAAGTAAATAGTTTGGGAGTTTTAAATTAAAAAAAGGTTTAGAGTAGGTAATAAACGATTTAATACGAAAAATTACTTTATTAGATGTTCAATCTGACTTGACATTGACCTCCATGCAATGATACAGAGCATTTCAAATGCCTGTCTAACCTTACGAAAAACTTGTGGCGTTAACTGTTCAACATTCTTGAACAATCCTTTGTCGTAAATTATCTAGCAACTCTGATAGGTGCATAGACTTTTGTCTTCAAATGCTCCCGCAAAAAAGTCTAAAGAAGTCAAGTCCGGTAACCTAGATTTCCACTCCATCATCGGACCTCTTCTACCTATCCAACTACCAGGAAATGTATCATTAAGAAATTGACACAGCAAAATGAGGGATGCTTCGTCTTGTTGAAATGCAAGGAGATTTTCAGAAATAGTCTCGTCGTTTTCAAAATTTTGAGTAATTTGTGGATCAACTGCATCTCTAAGTAATTCCAAATAAGATTCACTATTTAGGTTTCCGCCAATAAAAAGGGCCCAACAATACAATATCTTAGGATACCACACCAAACATTCGATTTTTGAGGTCCTTGAGTATCAGATTCTCACATCACAAGTGAATCACTCTCAGCTCAATATCTGCAATTGTGTCCATTGACTATTGACCAATCCATTGAGAGTAAATGTATAGTGTATTCCATAAATAATTCAGCGATATAAAAAATCTCGCAAAAAAGCATAAAAGACGCCGACCGCTTCTAGTTAGTGTACCGCCCGCCGGTCCAATTTGACAACGCTAGTCCACGTTGACCCTATATTTTATTCCAACCTATCATAATTCCGGTAGAGAAAATTTCAACCAATTATATTCAGTGGGAGTGGCCTGCATTTTTGTTCGGAAATATATGACCATTTTTTTGTGATGATAATAAAGAAGCCTAACACTTTTATGGAAATAGACTGAAATTGATACACGCTCGGTACCTTTTATGTTTTTTTGAGAACTTTTTTATATCGCTGGATTATCGATGGTACAAACTATACATTTATCGGAGAAACAAATGTTGTACAGAAGATTTGGAGTGGCAATTAAACGTTGACTCATTACTTCACAAAACGACGGTCAGGATCATCCTCATGCAATTCGTGTACTAATTATATTTTGTATGGATGAAATTAGTGTTTGTGTAAAATTCTTAAAACACTGCTGCGTGAAACACCAGTTGCTCTAGATTATTGTGATATAGACTGCTTATCCTTTAAAGTAAATGCACTGAATATGACAATTATATAAATACACCACATATATTAGACATTTGTCTACTATATGTGGTGCATTTATATAATTCAATCCAACGCCAAGGCTGTACGGAAGGGGGGTTACACATTTGGAAAAACGTGAACATACATCCATACCCACCGGTATTGTCAGTACCGGGGATGGGACTCGAACCCAGAGCGTGATAGACAGTGGGTCAGTATATTCGCCACTCAATACACCTTAACCGACTGAGCAATTATGCCGTATGTTCTTCATACATTTATTAGAAATAACAAAATGAAGCCGACGCCATACTGCTTGATGTTAAGCGTTGACGCCTCGACTTCCTACACTTTTGCTTCACTATGCCAACTCTTTCATGCATCTGAGCGGTATGGCAGTTAAATATTCGTATATGTTTCGGTAAAAATAAATAATACGCAAAAAAACAGCCTGAATGCTAAGGTGTATTTTTGTGGTCTAAAGATTACATGTTTATCTCTGTGTGGTGGCCACTTCCAGGCACTCTAATTATGGCACCTAGTTTCCAGTAAATTTCTAATTTTTCCCAGCCCTTACCGACTGCACCAGCATTTATTAACACTTCTTTCAGCGGTCGGCCCTGAGGTCTCCATTCGGATATGGTAGTTGGATTTTCTTGACCTCTGTCATTTAAATAGCAAGCTTGTGTGGTTTTCCAGATGAGAACGAGAACGATACATGTTATATTAGATTTAAGAATGTTACGTATTAATATTTTATATAAGTCCCTTATCAATTAGTTCGCATAAGTAATTCAATACCAGTGCTGATAATCACGTAACTTTAATCCAAATCTTTTCTTTATCTTTTATAATTTAATATCATCATCCTTTAAAATCACGTACAGTCTGGATTACTTTGCGAACCGCAAACTATTCAAAATTATTGTTAACTCAACATAAGATAAACACACATTATAAATATGACTGAACGACCATAAGCCGTCAGTTAGCATTCTACCGTTATACTCAGTAGTTCATAGTTTCAAGCTTATTTTATCATTTTAAGAACGTTATATGTTCTAAGTATTGTACGTACTTATACCTAGTAGTGTTAAGTGTAATAAGTACACAAAAATAATAATAATAATAACCTGTAACTTTAAATAATAAAAAAAATGTTTTTAAAAAGTGATTATCTTCAAGTCAAATCTAACAATTGGCGCAGTCGGTAGGATCCTCAAAACACAGTCAGAACAAGGAACCTGAACCTAACTGGCAGTGGTGGATCAAATCCTTCAACGGCAGAAACGAACCAAGATCCCTTCAAGAAGAAACAAACACGCAAGAAATAAAATTATTAAGAAGCAATCACGCGAACAACGAACGACAGATCTCCACACACTCTCATGAAACCACTAATGTAAGTACATTTAACTTTGAATCATTAAGTGCATCGAAAGTGTTAAATTTTTCCCTCGTTAATATTTTTCGCGAACCGTCAGTTCTATTATCCAATCTTCCCCTTTTCCCAATTTAATCAAATCCTGTAAAAATGCCAAACGACCAAGACGAACGTCAACTCGAACAAGACGAACGTCAACTCGAACACGACGTACGTCAATTAGAACCCTACAAGCTATCAGAAATTTTTTCAATAGTCCCCGAATTCGATGGTGACCAAATCTTTTTAAATACGTTTCTTAACGCTTGCGATCATTCGCATGGCATGGCCATTGGTGACCAGCAAAAACTGCTAACCTTGCACATTAAAAATAAGCTCCGCGGACGAGCAGCACAATTAATTAATTCGAGAAATCCAGCGACTTGGGCTGAAATTAAACAGCTTCTATCGGTTCATTTCGGAGATTCACGCGACTTAACGTCTCTGATACAAGACCTGCAGCGTATCAAGCAACTTCCAAATGAATCGGCCCTAACCTTCTTCTCCCGTCTGCAAACCCATAATGCTAAAATGCATGCTGCAGTACAGAAATCGCGTCTAACTGTAGAACAAAAAACCGCTCAGTCTCAACTCGTCGAGACGATGACGCTAAACACTCTTCTTACTGGTCTAGAACCCCGTCTAGGACAGATTATAAGGGCAGGAAATCCCCCTGACATGCTCCAAGCATCCATTCGCATCAGACGAGAACTCCAGCTCTCTTATTTTGAAAACCAAAAGTTTAATAAAACAAGCAACTCCCGAGACGTCCAAACCACCCCTATACGAAAACCAAATGTCCCAACCAATTCTCAAAAAACGTGCACATACTGCAAACGAACAGGCCACCTCATCAATGAATGCCGCGCACGCCAGCAATCCTCACAATCATTTAATTATACGAGTTTTACTCCACAAAATTTCAACTCGAATCCTCAGAGGCAATATGCTGCCCCTCAACAACAACAACAACAACAAAGGTCATTTCCCCAACAAAACTTTTCTAACCAAAATCAAAGGCCAAATCAATTCCCCAACAGACCAAATCAATTTCAACCTCGACCGTCTGTAATACAACCAAATCCAAATTTTAACCGAAATGATCAGCCCCGAACACATCATATAAATTATCCGATGCAAAACTACCCAAACGAGGAATATCGAGAATACTCTAACACAGAGTTTCAGGAATTCCCATCCGAACCACAAGAATATTATTCAGAAGAGCCGTATCAATACCCTAATACTTCCCAGGATTTTCAATTAGGCCCTCAAACTCTTCACGACCCCCCGAACTATCAAACTCAATGTCCCGAAACTTTTACACAGGAGAACCCTGTTATGTTCCCGGAGATGACTCTGGAGGACTACAACCCAATTTCAGATCTGGCATCCCAAGTCCAGTCAATGAACCTGGACAACTTCAACCCCAATTTGAACTTCCCCGAACAAGACTTCATTTAAATCCCCTTCTAACCGTCAAATCTAAAAATCTGTACTATATCAAAGATGCCACCAATACCTTTAAACTCTTGATTGATACCGGTGCAGGAATCTCGATATTTAAAGAAAAAACCGCCGAAAAATTTTTGAATAAATTTTCCGAAAATGCCGTTATTCAAGGAATAACCAACGAAAAAATCTTAATAAAAGAATCCAAACTTATTCCATTTAAAGTAGGCGATCCTCATAAAGTATACATTTACAATCTAGACATAGAATTTGACGGATTACTCGGATCGGATTTTCTAGAACATTACGGTTGCATAATAGACATAAAAAACAAAAAACTCACTACTAACTATAAAACAATACCCCTCTTCAAAGCAGGTGACGAGGCTAGCGAAACTCCAATCATCATTAAAAACACGCATTTTAACGAAAATTTCACAAAAAACATAATTTCCATCGAACCTAGAACCGAGCAAGTTTTCAAATTAAGATGTAATCTAACAAATACTGATGCTATACTGCTAGCTCAGGAAGTAGAAAAGGTCAGATTACCTAACGTTATAGTTAAAGTAAATGAAAAAGGTGAATTTCTAACTTCCGTAATTAACGCCAATGCTATACCTAAGATAATTGACTTTTCAGACTTAAAATTAGAATCAGTTACGCATTTCGATTTAGCTTGCAATGTAAATATTTCATACGCGAATTTGAATGAATTACAAAACGATGCCACGGACAGGCTGTGCGAAATTCAGAACCAGTTACGTCTAGAACACCTCAACGACGAAGAAAGAGAATCGATTGTAAATTTATGTCTCAAATTTTCGGACATCTTCTACCTAGAAGGTGACTCCTTAACATTTACAAACGAAATAAAGCATTCAATAGACACTAACAATGCCAAACCTGTTTTCACTAAATCATACAGGTACCCCCAAATTCATAAAGAAGAGGTTAAACGTCAAATGACAGAAATGCTCAATCAAGGCATAATTCAGCCGTCCATCTCACCCTGGTCCTCCCCAGTGGGTCGTACCAAAGAAGCTTGACGCCTCAGGCAAACAAAAATGGAGAGTCGTAATTGACTATCGAAAACTCAATGAGCTAACCGTTAACGACAAATACCCGTTGCCTAATATTTCAGATCTCCTCGATCAATTAGGGAAGTGTGAATATTTCACCACTTTAGATCTTGCGTCTGGTTTTCACCAGATTGAAATTAGTAAAGAAGACATCCAAAAGACAGCATTTTCTGTAGAAAACGGCCACTATGAATTTGTTCGTATGCCGTTTGGGTTGAAAAATGCACCCTCCACCTTCCAACGCGTTATGGACAACATTCTGTTAGGCATTCAAAATGAACGCTGTCTCGTGTACATGGATGACATAATAATATATTCACCCACTATTCATGAGCACATTTCCAGAATTACAGAAGTCTTTAAAAGGTTAAGGAAAGCCAATCTTAAAATCCAGCCAGATAAGTGCGAATTTCTAAGGAAAGAAGTAGCTTATCTAGGTCACCTTATTACCCAAGACGGAGTCAAACCGAATCCCTCAAAAATTGACTGTATCCGAAACTTTCCAGAACCTAAGACACCAAAAGAGATTAAATCCTTTTTAGGATTGGCCGGCTATTACAGGCGCTTTATTTCCAACTTCGCAAAAATCTCTAAACCTCTTACTAAGCTTCTGCAAAAGGACATTCCATTCAATTTTGATTCGAATTGCAAAAATTCCTTTGAAGATCTGAAAATCGCACTAACCTCAACCCCTATTTTGATTTACCCAAACTTCGATGATACCTTTCTCCTAACAACCGATGCTAGCGCATACGCCATTGGAGCCGTGCTATCGCAAGGACCCGTAGGTAAAGACCTCCCAATAGCCTACGCATCGCGAACCTTATGTAGCGCGGAAACAAAGTACTCCACGATAGAAAGAGAGCTATTAGCTATCGTATGGCAGTCAAACATTTCAGGCCGTACCTTTTCGGACGAAGATTTAAACTTATTACCGACCATCGACCTCTGACTTGGCTCTTTTCGATTAAAGATCCCGGTAGTAGGCTCGCACGCTGGCGCCTCAAGCTGGAGGAATATGACTACGAGATCATATACAAGCCAGGCAAAATTAACAAAAACGCGGACGCCTTATCTCGCATTAAAGTTAATCATATACAAAAATGCGTGGCGTTTCATAATAACGCACAAAACTTAGACAACCCACCTGACCCAGAAAACATTCCCGATGACGAAGACGTACCACCTGAACAAGTAGTCCAAGAGTACGAAACGTTCGAAAAATTATATCAGACAACATCCCTAATCGATTACTCTAAAATTCGATTCTCAAATAATCAACTACTCGACAAAGACCATAAACATATAATCACATTCTTTCAACAAGACAGCCTGCAGGACTTCCACTATAAAATTATAGAGGATATCCTTGAAGAAAATCCCGATTTTCCTAATAATAAAATCAACACCGTGTCTAGCAAAACAGTAAAAAATAGATCTTACCATATTGTACCCCTACCTTTCGACCCTATGTCAGCGATATTACAACTCTTCGTTACGATATACAAAAACCAAAATGACATTGATCAATCCAAAACTTACTACGTCGAAAATAACTTGAATTTGCCCATTCTCGAAATCTTCTCCTTTATATTTAGCGACAAAGAAATAAAATTAGTAATTTGCCAAGACATTGTAACAAACCCCGATGAAGACCAAATCCCCATAATTCTCAATCAATTTCATGCCGGAAAAAACAACCTCCACCGCGGTATAAACGAAACCATACGTAGGATAAAGAATAAGTATAATTGGACAGGACTAACAAAAGACGTAGAAAAATTCATAAAAGCTTGTGAAACATGTCAAAAAGCAAAAATCTTACGAAAGAATCTCGATAACCCCTTAGTTATCACCGAAACACCAAGAACCCCTTTCGAACGAATTAACATCGACGTCATGGAAATTCCCACAAAAAACTACGCACTAACTATTAGAGACGAACTCACTAAATTCACACAAGCATACGCCATACCAGACAAAACCGCGAAATCTATCGCAAATACCCTTCTACTTTATTTCCAACACTACGGTACACCCCTCCGTATACATTGCGATTCCGGACGAGAATTCGAAAACCGACTTCTCAAAGACCTTTGCATTCTTTACGACATTAAATTAACCCATTCTAGCGTACACCACCCGCAATCTAATGGCTCACTCGAGCGATTTCACGCGACGCTCATGGAAATGATGAGGGCTAATAAGTTAGAGAACCCCAACGAACACCCACTAACTATTTTACCATACGCAGTTATTTGCTACAATAACTCCGTTAATAAGACGCACGGTTTTACCCCGTACGAGTTATTATTCGGACACACCGCGAGTCGTCCCCCCGAAACACTTTACAATCAGGAGGAACTGATATCGAAGTACATACGAGATTTGAATAACAGAATCTCGCATTACTACAAAATAGCCCGAACAAAAACCCAACTGCAAAAAGAAAAGGCGAAAGCGCGATTCGACAGACACGTAACTGACAATCCATACGAATTTAAAATAGGCGACAAAGTCTATGTAAAAGAAAGCCAAATAAAAAATAAACTCCAAAATAAGTTCAACGGACCATTCGAAATTAGAGAAATTCTAAATAACTCCGCCATACTTTATAATCCCGAGACTAAACACACCACAAAAACCAACTTTGACAGAATGAAGCCATACTTTGAAAATTAATTTATTTTCAGGTTTCTTCTGCTGCTCAAAGCAGTGTCACCTCAATATTCAATTGACACGATCAACAATACCATCGGAATTTACTATCATGAAGAAAATCGCATTGAAATCTCTAACGATAAATGGACGCTTTTAGTCTATAAAGACATCGAACCTGTTGAATTATATGAAACAATTCAATATAATGTTTAACAACTCATATTAATTAATTATCATTTTTTGGTCAGAGATAGTACCAATCAATAATTAAATAAATCTGTAAATGTAATAATTCATATATTTAAAAAACAATAATAAAAGTTCATCTTTGTTCCTGATATTGAATAAGTGCCTATTTATTGTCTTTCCACACGGATATCTCAATAGGTTAAGGGCCCAGATATACGCGGAATTGAGTAAAAAGACAATAAAAAAATTATTTTTGAAACAATATTCTGATATGACGGAAGAGGTGGAAAAGTATCGCATTCCCTTGTTTGATGGTACAAATTTCAGCAACTGGAAATTTAGAATGCAAACTTTGCTGGAAGAAATGGACTTATATGAATTTGTAAAAAAACCATACATCAATATGGTGGAAATTTTAGAGGTAGACACGGTGCAGCAACGCACAGAAAAAGAAAGACGTCTGGCTCAATTGGAAAAGCGCGATCGGAAGTGTAAGTCGCAAATCATACAGAGGATTACAGATAGTCACCTAGAATATGCAAAAGATAAGCAAACTGCATTTGAATTGTGGACTTCTCTGTGTGCAGTGTTCGAGCGTAAAGGTATTGCCAGTCAACTTCTCATTCGCAAATCACTCCTCACAATGAAATTCAATGCAATGAATGACACGCTTGCAAACCATTTTTTAAAATTTGATAAATCTATTCGTGAACTTCGTTCAACAGGAGCCACATTGGAAGAGACCGATATTGTATGTCATCTATTGTTAACAATGTCAGTTGAATATGACATTATTGTAACGGCTCTTGAAACTTTAACAAAAGACGATTTATTAATAAGTTTTGTTAAAAACCGACTCTTGGATGAGGAAACAAAACGGAATAATTTTGGGACGAAGCAAAACAAGATTGAAATACCCTCCACGACGGCTTTCTCATCAACAGCAAGAAGAGGAACACCGAAAGGCGGATGGAAAAATTCTGGTTCAAATAAAACTAACAAACGTCACCCATTTCCTTTTCATTGCCACCAATGTGGTTTGTTTGGACACAAGAGGATTGATTGTCGCAGAAAACCCCAAGGAAATCGGAACGACGGAAACAGCAAAGCTCACGTAGCATCTGATGAACAAACAAATGAAGAGATTTTTTGTTTTTCAGCAACAACCAAGTGTGAGTCAGAGAATCAACTCAAGTATTTTTTGGATTCCGGAGCGACGGAACATCTTGTCAGCAGTAGCGTTCCTCTGTTCAAAGTTAAAAATTTGAAAGAGCCCATTAAAATTAACGTCGCCAAATCTGGAATATTTTTAGAAGCGAGTAGAATTGGGGAACTTGAAGTCATCAGCAGCGTAAATGGAAAAGAAATTCCGATAAAAATTAAAAATGTTCTTTCTGTACCTGGACTGAAGTATAACCTTCTCTCAGTACGCAAGTTGGAAATGAATGGATTCGAAGTTATATTCAAGAACGGAAAAGGGGTTATTCAAAAGGGTAATCGTATAATTGCTATGGCATCCAGAAGTGAATCACAACTATATGCTTTATGTTTCAAGCAAAAACCTATTTTAGCCAACACTTGTACTCCTGCTGAGGACCTGAAATTATGGCACAAAAGATTGGGACATTTAAGTTACGAAAGCGTTAAGAAACTTCAGGGACACGTCGATGGAATGAACGTGGATTCAATCAAATTATACACTGAAATATGTGACACGTGCATTGAAGGAAAACAAACGCGAATGCCGCACAATCAGACCCGTGTTCGTGCTACAAGATCCCTACAGCTCATTCACAGTGATCTTTTTGGCCCCATAGGTCCGACGTCTTATGATGGAAAGAAGTATGTTTTGACCTTAATAGACGATTATACTCACTTCACAGCGGCGTATACAATGAAATCAAAATCAGAAGTATTTAGATATCTTAAAATTTATGAAGCCATGGTAACCGCTCATTTCAATTTAAAAATTAGCCGGTTTCGCTGTGACAACGGACGGGAGTATATTTCAAAAGAAATTAAAAATTTTTTCGAGGAAAAAGATCCAGTTTGAATTCACTATCAGATATACGCCTCAACAAAACGGAGTTGCGGAAAGGATGAACCGGACTATCATTGAGAAGGCAAGGTGCATGATCCTCAACTCGAAGCTTGGAAAAGTATTTTGGTCAGAAGCAGTTTTGACAGCGGTATATCTTATAAATCGAAGCCCTACATCAGCATTGGATGGAAAAGTACCGGCATCACTATGGTTTAATAAGACACCGAACGTCAACAAATTGAAGATTTTTGGATGCGTCGCATTTTTGCGTGTTCCAAAGGAAATTTTATCTGGAAAATTTGACTCGAGGTCAAAGAAATGTTTCATGGTTGGCTACTGTACAAATGGTTACAGATTATGGTGTCCAGAGAATAGAAAAATCATTTTCGGGAAGGACATTATTTTTGATGAGGCAAGATTTTCATTCGAGGGACTTACGAGTGAGCAGTGGATGAATAATGAGGAAATTCAAGATGGCGAGAACATCGATCAAATCGAAGCAGAAAACTCTCCGGAAAATAGAGAATCTAATGAAATTGTAATCGAAGAAGAAGAAAACGTGGAAGAAATATCTAACGCGGAAGATTTAACATTCAAAGAGCCTGATTACAATGCAACACTTAGGAAAAGTAAGAGAGTAAAGATAAAACCACAATACCTCAACGATTACGCAGCTTTAGCTCTAAATGCTGAATCGTTTGTAGATAATGTTCCGGACAGCTACGAAGAAATTCAAACACGTGAGGATAAACTAGAATGGGCACGTGCGGTTGAGGAGGAGATAGACTCTTTGATAAAAAATAAAACGTGGGAATTAACAAATTTACCTTCAGGAAGACGTCCTATCGACAGCAAATGGATTTTCAAAATCAAACGTGACAAAGACGGAAATATCGAGAGATACAAAGCACGATTGGTCATCAAAGGTTGCGAAAAGGCTATGATTATGAGGAAACCTACGCACCAGTTGCTAGACTCGCAACGCTGAGGACGCTACTATCGGTGATCAATGAAGAAGACCTTCATGCCTGCCAAATGGACGCATTTTTGCATGGGGACTTAAAGGAAGAAATATATATGAAAGTTCCAATTATACTAAGTCAACAAACATACCTTCGAAAACTATTAAACAGATTCAATATGGAGGAATGCAAACCAGTGCAGACGCCAATGGAACTGAAGCCTCTAGTACACGACGAAGCAGAAATCTGTAATGAGTCGAGGCCGTACCGAGAGCTAATTGGCTGTTTAATGTATGCGATGATGACTACTAGGCCAGATTTGAGTGCCGCCATAAACTATTTTAGCAGATACCAGAATCATTAAACAGAGACTCTGTGGAAAGGATTAAAAAGAGTATTAAGGTACATAAAAGGTTCACTTGATTTGGGCCTACGTTTTCAAAAAGGAAAACAAGAAGTGCTTCTGTGCTATGCAGACGCCAACTACGGGAGAAAAACCGACAGAAAATCAACCTCGGGATTCCTGATGAAGGTATACGGAAACACAGTACTCTGGGCTTCAAGAAGACAGACATCAGTCGCCCTCTCATCAACGGAAGCTGAGTATGTTGCCCTCGCAATGGCTGCATCAGAATTGCTGTGGTTAAAACATTTACTAACTGACTTCGGAATTACCAGTTCGAGGCCACTAAAGATTTTCGAGGATAATCAGTCCTGTATACATTTGCTGCACAAGTGGGAACATCGACGCCTCAAACACGTTGATGTTAAATATAATTTCGTTCGGGATCTATCAACGAAGGGTTTAATAGATGTTCAGTACCTCAGCACGAAAGACCAAATCGCCGATATCCTAACGAAAGCCTTACCCAGTGACCAGCATCTGAAACTGCGATTACGCTTGGGACTTGTCAGAGAAATCATTTGAAGACATCAACGCACGAGTTTATTCGTTTACCTATTTTTTAATAAAACATTTTTTTTGAATTCTGTTATTGAATTGAGGAGGAGTGTTGAATTATATGAAACAATTCAATATAATGTTTAACAACTCATATTAATTAATTATCATTTTTTGGTCAGAGATAGTACCAATCAATAATTAAATAAATCTGTAAATGTAATAATTCATATATTTAAAAAACAATAATAAAAGTTCATCTTTGTTCCTGATATTGAATAAGTGCCTATTTATTGTCTTTCCACACGGATATCTCAATAGAACCGATAAAGTCGATCCTAGACAATAACAACAACATTCTAAACAGCATGATAACGACGTTCGAAACGGACAATCCCCGCATGACATCCTTTCGGTCAGAAGTTAGAACACACATCAGTCTCTTAACCCAAATTTCACAATCGCTACAACAAAAAATTGAAGAAATATTCGCGGACACTAAACGCTACAAACGAGGTCTTGTAAATGGAATAGGTACATTCTGGAAAGCCATCACAGGTAATCTAGATTCCTCTGATGGAGAATATTATACGAATTGTATTAATAAACTCACAAACGATGAACATCAAATAGAAAATTTGATGAAAAATCAAATTTCGGTAACAACTTCAGTAATAAAAAGTTTTAATTCCACCATTCAAAAATTAAAAATCGATGAGGAAACCTTTAATAAGGACATTAAGGAAATCGAAAATTCAATTTATGATATTTCGGACGATTTGGCGTATATCAAATCAAAATTACGAGTACTTGAGCTATGTGAATCTCTGATGGAAAGTTATGTGTTTCTGGAAAACAGTTTAGATAACATTTTAAATTCAATCACGTTTGCTCGATTGAAAATTTTGCACAGTTCAATAATTGCTCCAAAAGATCTGGTCACTTCATTACAAGAAGTATCTCAATCCCTACATAAAAATAATTTGCCGATAACCCCACGAATCTCGAAGGTAGCCCAATATTTTGACATTATAGAGCTCCAAGTTTTGCAAGCTGGATCTAAAATAGTATTTGTTTTGAAAATCCCATTAACAGAACCGGAAAGCTACACCCTTTACCACCTTTATCCCATTCCTATATTGGATAATCGAACAGGACTTCACCACATCCTGTCAACAACGCATAAATACATAGCGAAAGATGATGATTCACTGTTATTTGTACCACTCCCGAACCTTGGAAATTGTAAACGTTTGAACCCTAGTGTGAGACTTTGTTCGAATGTGCTTCCGTACCCGATAGACAGTGACGCGATATGCGAAGCACAAATATTAAGACAATTAAGTGCAGTGCCCCGGACTTGCCAATCGAATTTATTGTTTGCAAAAGACTACAGTATACAAACATTAAGCAACAATAAATGGTTGATATCGGTTTCAGACAGTCTACCAGTGACCGTGAAATGTAGCAACAGGGACGTTGTTACCAAACTAATCTATATAAACTCTATTTTGACATTAAAACCGGAGAGTAGTGCTTTCACAGGCAGCACCAGAGTCCATGCATCGACACAACAAGAGAATATCACCTACAGCAATCATCCAGTTCAGATACCATACGATTGTTGTAACCATCTACCGAAGAAATCCAAACTCCCGACTTTGAAACCCCTGAAATTAAGTAACATCAACACGGACGATTTAAACATCGCAAAGCACAAACTAGATCAGTACTCTGACGATCTAGACAAACTTATCAACGAACCATTTGTAACAAAAATATATCCTGGTTCACCTATTTCATTATAACCCTAATTGTAATGCTCATTATTTTATTTATTATTTGTAAGTGTAAGAAAAGAAGAAGAGACACTAGAATCGTTTCCCCATCAGACGACCAACCATCACAACCTCCACAACCATCGAGGTCCAGGATATTCGGCGGATACGGACGTCTAATCCCCAAAAGAAGACCAAGCGTAAACATACGAGAACCACTGGAAGATATTGAACTGAATCCTAGTTTTAGTAAGAACTACGCTTAAAAAGTTGATTCACAGCATCAACTTTTTTATATGAAAGGGAGCTGTTATATTAGATTTAAGAATGTTACGTATTAATATTTTATATAAGTCCCTTATCAATTAGTTCGCATAAGTAATTCAATACCAGTGCTGATAATCACGTAACTTTAATCCAAATCGTTTCTTTATCTTTTATAATTTAATATCATCATCCTTTAAAATCACGTACAGTCTGGATTACTCTGCGAACCGCAAACTATTCAAAATTATTGTTAACTCAACATAAGATAAACAAACATTATAAATATGACTGAACGACCATAAGCCGTCAGTTAGCATTCTACCGTTAAACTCAGTAGTTCATAGTTTCAAGCTTATTTTATCATTTTAAGAACGTTATATGTTCTAAGTATTGTACGTACTTATACCTAGTAGTGTTAAGTGTAATAAGTACACAAAAATAATAATAATAATAACCTGTAAACTTTAAATAATAAAAAAATTGTTTTTAAAAAGTGATTATCTTCAAGTCAAATCTAACATACATTTTTTTGTGCTATTAGCTCCGTTCTATCACTGCAGTATTAATATAATTCTAAGAATTTTCAAGCAACAAATGTTATAAACATTAATTTGATATCACCAACAATAATTATGGCTGAAGATTAAAATAAGATTTTTTTATTAAACAAAACTCTAATTTAGTTTCTAATAACATCTGGGTCGGCATGGGTCGATAGGTTGATAAGTATTTTATACGTAATATAAATGAAGAAAAATATATTTCTATGGATAATAAAATTTTAGGGAAATCCAAAAGGAATATAACCGTAAACATAGCTTTGATCGGTAAAATTAAGAAAATTTGTATTCTTCCGATTACCAACCGAAGCGTTTTGCGCCAGTCTAGACGTCCACGTTCTTAGTTGGCAAAAAATTAAATAATTGACCAATGGGTACCACTGTGACTGGTTTCAAGTACTATATGAACAGCAACCGGCCATTTGGAATCCAAAATACGTTTGATGTAAAATGGGAAATTAATGACGCTTGTGAAGGTACATATTTGGTCGTCACAGTAGCGCGGAGGGCTAAAATGTGTTGTGTAGCGAGCACGCTTGATCACAGTGCCTATCATATACTGAATTCGATCCCCAGCTTCGACATTGGCAAGGGCGATATCGGCGGGTTAGCACTAAAGTAGGTATAAGTAGGTAAGTAAGTAAGTAATTATATAAGATATTATATGGTAGAGCGTTAAAAAACTTTATTTTATATCATAATATTCTGTGCCATTGCTTGTTTTCGATAAAGTTAAAAAGTAAAAATGTAAGTTCTTATTACTTCAGATGGGATATGTATGTAGCCGAGCGCGAAATACATATTTTGATTTGTGCATACCTATATAGAAGACATTGCGTAATGTAAATATTCTACAATATGTTGGAATCTTTAGTTTTTTAAGGATTCCCTGCACTCTTTCCTGTAACTCAAATCTGCGACCACTCTTACTGCTTTTATTTGTACAGCAGAAGCAGTTGCAGCATGTGGAGAGTGACTTCAGACCATCATTGCATAAATAAGTAATTAAACTAAAATAAGCTGTTAATAAAATTATCGGTGATACACAATTCGCAAGACAACATAATAAATAAATATTTTTGACACAAATAACATACAAAGTCGGAAAGGGTTTGTTTTGGTATTGCACAAGTTTCAACGATTTAACAGACCGTCCACAATAAGATGTCTACCAGTACTCTAGCACATGTAAACAGTGACACGCCAATCAAGAGAAGCATCTACACTATTGCATGCTTTGCTTTCGCTTGCTTTTATTGCCATCCCAAAACCAACACTTTCCGATAATATATACGTGTTTTTCTCATGTTAATTTGTTATCGAGATTGATGACTAGAAATTTAATACGATCGGTGGTTATCATTTTATATTTAATGTATGTTATCTTAAACTTAAAATCATGGATTCAGTTTTGTTCGCATTAAGCAGTAAATTATTTGCCAAGAACCAATGTTGGCTGATAGATTGAGTATCATGCCCACTTGAAAGTAATCTGTTGATATATTTATTATTATGAGTTAATGTGGTGTTATCCGCAAAAAGGACAGCTCTTGCTGAGACGGAGTTATATGGTAAGTCATTAACAAAGATAAGGAACAGAGTTGGGCCCAATACGGATCCCTGGGGGCACCAAATTTAACTTTAATGGGCTTAGAATTCATATTATTATATTTAACAAACTGGGATTTATGATGATAGTAATTTCTAGCTGCTAATGGAAAATTTATAGAAAAACAACTTTTTTATCAATAGGTATGTCATGAGACTTGCAGCCAAACGCTTTACTTAAATCTAAAAACTGAACGTACAAAATTTTGATTTGTTCGTATCCGTTATTTATCATATCCGTTAGCATATTTATAGCTAGCATTTTGGCTCTGAACTCACACTGATGATTTACACGGGTCTACCAAAAAAAAAGGTCTTGTCTTAAGGTTCTTATTCAAATTTCTGCTGTATTTTGACACGATAAAGCCAATATTGAACACAGAAAATTTTCTATCGTGTCAATTTCCCTCTACCACCCTCCCCTTTATCCCCTAAAAGGGCAAAAAGAAAGTCTTGTCCTCAGGTTTTTGATCTAACTTTCTGAAGTATTTTGACACACTGAAACTATTTTGGACAAAAAAAAAATATTGTCAGTTTTCCTTTACCACCCACTTTTAGCCCCTAAATAGAGCAAAAATGAGTATTTCCTTCATTAAAGACAATTTTTTTATTTTGTGAAGTTATGAGTACTTGATCAAGTCGATATTACCAAAGTCAGAGCATAAAATAACGTATAAAGTAGGCGGCACTAGTGCTGCCTAGTGACGAGTTTGTGCCGCCTAGTACCACTTGGTTGTGCCGGTGGCACAAAAGCTGAAAATTAAAAATTTTCATTTTCGAGGTAAAAAAAAAGTTTATAATTTTTTCCCTCCGGTCATCAAAATTCATTGAGATTTCTCCTCCCCCGCTTATTAATTTTTCAATTTTGGTTCCCCCCGCTCATTAATTTTTAATTTGGAAAAAAAAATTCAGATTTTCTGCATTTAACTGGGCGACGCGACGGTGAAATTTTATTTCATATTTTTTAGCGACAATTTTTGAAGGCTTTTCAATTTTTTTTGTTTAATTTTTTTTCACACTTTTTAGTGCCCTCATTATTTAGCTTCTGCACACAAAAATATGCGTCGCTTTGACATTTTAAGCTTTGACATTAGACTCATTATCAGAGAAACCTGAATCAAATTTTATGTAAATCTGCGAAAATATTACAATTATCGCATTCGTCTTGGATTCGCCATTTTGAAATCCTAACTTTTAACGCCAGTTCGTTATCAGCTACACCTAAAATACGTAACTACCAATTTTAGTACAATTCTGATGGAACTTGAATTTTCGATCAACAAAATTGAATTTAATGAAATTAAATTATCTATCGCCAAATGTTGCAAAATATTCAACTAAGAAAAATCTTGTTTCCAATTGTTGGTCACCTTGCATTAAACGTTAAACGTAGCTTAATATGGAACCACTGCCGAGCTATACCTTACAGTTTGAGACATACTTCAAAAAAAGAAAAACATACATACGGGTCGAATTGAGGACCTCATTTTTTAAATTTTATGAAGTCAGTTAAAAAAGCCTGATACAATTTGGAAAACCGAGCACTGCACGTTAAAAAGCAAAAAGACAAGAACATTTTATTTTTTTGTGATTTTTTGCTCCAAGACATGAGTTATTTCAAATTTTCTTTAAAAAAACCCTTTCATTTCCCGAAATGTACACAAAACTTATGTTTCAAAGTGAAGTGGTAAAATAGGCCTGCATCGATGTTGGTTAGGAGGGAGTTCATCAGCTCTTGCATCATCGCTCCAATAATCTAATTTACAAAGCGACTGACACTTCCTTTTTATTAAGTGGTTTTATTATATGCTCACAAAAATGCAACAAGGTACAGTCGCATACAAATAAATATTGTCTCATAGGCATTGTCTAGAATTATTTTGTTTGTATAATTTCTTACTTTTTATGAGGTATTTTGTCAGTTCTGCAAGAATACCTAAAAAATCTAATGAAAGAAATCTCTGCGCCAAAAAATGGATCAGGCCTAGGTTGGTTTTTGAATAGTCGTGATTACTAACTATATAATGTCTCACATCTAAAGATAAATGAGTAAACTAAAACAAACAAAATTGAAAATTTTCGATATCGGTTAATACATTAGAGAGCTACATGAGAATAAATAACTCTTTATTGGGGATGTGCAGCTTTCTGAATCTCTACTGAGATGAAACCTTGCTAAAAACCTTCTCGACAAACTCCAAATGCAAATAAGCTGATGTTAACAATAAATTAATCTTTATTGATGATGGGCAGCACCCTGACGCTCTACCGAGATGAGAAAACCTTATCGACAGAATACTCTCTCAAATAAAGAAAATTGTATCAAAATCGGATCACCGGTTGACGAAATATGGTACAAACATACGTGTCAATATGTGTCGGGAGTTAATAAAATTGTTAAATAGATTATTGTATAACTAAAAATGAAATTAAAAGCTGTTCATTTTTCGGAAAAAAATTTTTTCGCTTTTCGTTTAGAAAACGGAATAAACCGAAAAATGTGTGTATTATTTTCAACTAACGATTGAAAAGAGACGTGTTATGCGCTTAACTTCTGTCTCTCTGTGTATCTCCGTTTGCAACTCGAAAATGCCCGCACACCGACTTTAATGCTTTTTATTAATGTTTTTTTTAGCGAACAGATTAGTTTGCCGAGTAGGTTTTTAGCTAGCTTTTAATGGAGTAGTGGCGTAGTAGTCTTTAATGTCGTAGATGTCACGGCCGGTCAGAAGTATTTTTCCCCTGTAAGTCTGTAATCGATTTCGATGGGGTCTTTTTTAGGTCAAAGTAGATTTTGAACAGAATATTATAGGGTATAATAGATTTGGAAGTTTGGTTGCCATTTTAGGTCCGCTAAGTCGAACTTCTCCAAAAATTGTTCGATTGAAGTAAAATTTAAAATTTGAAAAAGGTACAGAAAAAGGCCTTTCGGAAAAAATTTTTGAAATTTTGGGAAAAAGTTCTCCTGATTATACTGAACAAAAATTCTCATGGGCCCAACGCTCAAAATTCAATAGTTCGGCCGCCTGTGGCCTTTGAAGTCAAAAATTATAGAGACCAATTGGATTATTTTATTCTCTATTTTTTTTATTTATTAATATTACAAATATTTTATTAATAATTCTCTTGTTTATACTTTTTCGTATAGAAGTTCTCGCAAGTAAAATATTGTCAAATGTGTATACCTGGTGTAACAGGATTATGGTACATACATCCCTTTTCTCCTTTAGTTTTGTAGATAATTGATTTAAATTTGGGATACCCTATATACATAATAAGCGGCACTTTTTGACATAAAAGTGATTTTTTTTTCACTTCCGGTTTCGCCGAAAGTGACCCTGACTTTCGATATTTAAATAGAACATCCTGTATATTATTGCATTTTTGAATTCTGCATTTGAATCTAACGATACCAAATAAGTGACATTTCAAACGTCAGTATTTTTTGTATATAATTTTTAGTTTTCCATTTAAGTGTGCCATGATGGTTCAGATTTATTCTAAATGGCCCGTGTAATGCTAGAAAAATAGAGATCCCGTCAAAAATACTAAATTACGTGATTTATGAGCAAATAAAGTTCATCAAAACGGTTTTTGGGGCAAAACTCATTTTTTTCAAATGGAGCCATACTGGTACCGTGGTAAGGTTCTTATTCAAATTTCTGCTGTATTTTGACACGATAAAGCCAATATTGAACACAGAAAATTTTCTATCGTGTCAATTTCCCTCTACCACCCTCCCCTTTATCCCCTAAAAGGGCAAAAAGAAAGTCTTGTCCTCAGGTTTTTGATCTAACTTTCTGAAGTATTTTGACACACTGAAACTATTTTGGACAAAAAAAAAATATTGTCAGTTTTCCTTTACCACCCACTTTTAGCCCCTAAATAGAGCAAAAATGAGTATTTCCTTCATTAAAGACAATTTTTTTATTTTGTGAAGTTATGAGTACTTGATCAAGTCGATATTACCAAAGTCAGAGCATAAAATAACGTATAAAGTAGGCGGCACTAGTGCTGCCTAGTGACGAGTTTGTGCCGCCTAGTACCACTTGGTTGTGCCGGTGGCACAAAAGCTGAAAATTAAAAATTTTCATTTTCGAGGTAAAAAAAAAGTTTATAATTTTTTCCCTCCGGTCATCAAAATTCATTGAGATTTCTCCTCCCCCGCTTATTAATTTTTCAATTTTGGTTCCCCCCGCTCATTAATTTTTAATTTGGAAAAAAAAATTCAGATTTTCTGCATTTAACTGGGCGACGCGACGGTGAAATTTTATTTCATATTTTTTAGCGACAATTTTTGAAGGCTTTTCAATTTTTTTTGTTTAATTTTTTTTCACACTTTTTAGTGCCCTCATTATTTAGCTTCTGCACACAAAAATATGCGTCGCTTTGACATTTTAAGCTTTGACATTAGACTCATTATCAGAGAAACCTGAATCAAATTTTATGTAAATCTGCGAAAATATTACAATTATCGCATTCGTCTTGGATTCGCCATTTTGAAATCCTAACTTTTAACGCCAGTTCGTTATCAGCTACACCTAAAATACGTAACTACCAATTTTAGTACAATTCTGATGGAACTTGAATTTTCGATCAACAAAATTGAATTTAATGAAATTAAATTATCTATCGCCAAATGTTGCAAAATATTCAACTAAGAAAAATCTTGTTTCCAATTGTTGGTCACCTTGCATTAAACGTTAAACGTAGCTTAATATGGAACCACTGCCGAGCTATACCTTACAGTTTGAGACATACTTCAAAAAAAGAAAAACATACATACGGGTCGAATTGAGGACCTCATTTTTTAAATTTTATGAAGTCAGTTAAAAAAGCCTGATACAATTTGGAAAACCGAGCACTGCACGTTAAAAAGCAAAAAGACAAGAACATTTTATTTTTTTGTGATTTTTTGCTCCAAGACATGAGTTATTTCAAATTTTCTTTAAAAAAACCCTTTCATTTCCCGAAATGTACACAAAACTTATGTTTCAAAGTGAAGTGGTAAAATAGGCCTGCATCGATGTTGGTTAGGAGGGAGTTCATCAGCTCTTGCATCATCGCTCCAATAATCTAATTTACAAAGCGACTGACACTTCCTTTTTATTAAGTGGTTTTATTATATGCTCACAAAAATGCAACAAGGTACAGTCGCATACAAATAAATATTGTCTCATAGGCATTGTCTAGAATTATTTTGTTTGTATAATTTCTTACTTTTTATGAGGTATTTTGTCAGTTCTGCAAGAATACCTAAAAAATCTAATGAAAGAAATCTCTGCGCCAAAAAATGGATCAGGCCTAGGTTGGTTTTTGAATAGTCGTGATTACTAACTATATAATGTCTCACATCTAAAGATAAATGAGTAAACTAAAACAAACAAAATTGAAAATTTTCGATATCGGTTAATACATTAGAGAGCTACATGAGAATAAATAACTCTTTATTGGGGATGTGCAGCTTTCTGAATCTCTACTGAGATGAAACCTTGCTAAAAACCTTCTCGACAAACTCCAAATGCAAATAAGCTGATGTTAACAATAAATTAATCTTTATTGATGATGGGCAGCACCCTGACGCTCTACCGAGATGAGAAAACCTTATCGACAGAATACTCTCTCAAATAAAGAAAATTGTATCAAAATCGGATCACCGGTTGACGAAATATGGTACAAACATACGTGTCAATATGTGTCGGGAGTTAATAAAATTGTTAAATAGATTATTGTATAACTAAAAATGAAATTAAAAGCTGTTCATTTTTCGGAAAAAAATTTTTTCGCTTTTCGTTTAGAAAACGGAATAAACCGAAAAATGTGTGTATTATTTTCAACTAACGATTGAAAAGAGACGTGTTATGCGCTTAACTTCTGTCTCTCTGTGTATCTCCGTTTGCAACTCGAAAATGCCCGCACACCGACTTTAATGCTTTTTATTAATGTTTTTTTTAGCGAACAGATTAGTTTGCCGAGTAGGTTTTTAGCTAGCTTTTAATGGAGTAGTGGCGTAGTAGTCTTTAATGTCGTAGATGTCACGGCCGGTCAGAAGTATTTTTCCCCTGTAAGTCTGTAATCGATTTCGATGGGGTCTTTTTTAGGTCAAAGTAGATTTTGAACAGAATATTATAGGGTATAATAGATTTGGAAGTTTGGTTGCCATTTTAGGTCCGCTAAGTCGAACTTCTCCAAAAATTGTTCGATTGAAGTAAAATTTAAAATTTGAAAAAGGTACAGAAAAAGGCCTTTCGGAAAAAATTTTTGAAATTTTGGGAAAAAGTTCTCCTGATTATACTGAACAAAAATTCTCATGGGCCCAACGCTCAAAATTCAATAGTTCGGCCGCCTGTGGCCTTTGAAGTCAAAAATTATAGAGACCAATTGGATTATTTTATTCTCTATTTTTTTTATTTATTAATATTACAAATATTTTATTAATAATTCTCTTGTTTATACTTTTTCGTATAGAAGTTCTCGCAAGTAAAATATTGTCAAATGTGTATACCTGGTGTAACAGGATTATGGTACATACATCCCTTTTCTCCTTTAGTTTTGTAGATAATTGATTTAAATTTGGGATACCCTATATACATAATAAGCGGCACTTTTTGACATAAAAGTGATTTTTTTTTCACTTCCGGTTTCGCCGAAAGTGACCCTGACTTTCGATATTTAAATAGAACATCCTGTATATTATTGCATTTTTGAATTCTGCATTTGAATCTAACGATACCAAATAAGTGACATTTCAAACGTCAGTATTTTTTGTATATAATTTTTAGTTTTCCATTTAAGTGTGCCATGATGGTTCAGATTTATTCTAAATGGCCCGTGTAATGCTAGAAAAATAGAGATCCCGTCAAAAATACTAAATTACGTGATTTATGAGCAAATAAAGTTCATCAAAACGGTTTTTGGGGCAAAACTCATTTTTTTCAAATGGAGCCATACTGGTACCGTGGTACCATTCATTAGTACTAATTAAGGAATTTATTCATATGTCATATTAAAATGTGCGATAAATACAAACAAAATTACAGCTAAAAGAAAATAAGAAAATACAAATTCCTTATTAATAACACTAGTCAATGGTACCACGGTACCAATATGGTTCCATTTGAAAAAAATTGAATTTTGCCCCAAAAACCATTTTGATGAACTTTATTGCTCATAAATCACGTAATTTAGTATTTTTGACGGGATTTCGATTTTGCTAGCATCTAGCATTATACGGGTCATTTAGAATAAATCGGAACCATCATGGCACACTTTTCACTTCCGGCGAAACCGGAAGTGAAAAAAAAATCACTTGTATGTCAAAAAGTTATGTACCTATATAGTATATCCCAAATTTCAATCAATTATCTTCAAAAGTAAAGAAGAAAAGGTGGGTGTACCATGATCCTATTACACCCGGTATATGATGCAAGAAAACTTCATCGTAAGTAAAATTTTGCAAACCGCGCATATTGTTTGGTAAGTAAACATCTTGAGAATGGCACATCAAATACCTTGTTTTATTTGCCCTAATTCTCTTATACCACGCGTGATGGTTCGTATATTTGGAGGACGTAAACACTTAAAACTGACCGTTTTTTTTATAATATAAATACTTTCATTGTATATATGTAGGTTACTAAACATATTTAATCATCAGCTAGAAGAAATTAGAAAAAAAAAAAAAGAAAATCAAACTAATACACAAGTGTGAGCGCGCGCGCACTCACACACACAGACGAATAAGTATTGTTTGTCATATTTATCATATACTGTTTGTTTGAATATTTATATGTGTACATTATGTTAATCCTTAATCATAAGCTTTATAGTATTTTGGTAATAACGTTGTTATTATAAGTTATTATATTTTAATATACAATTACGCGGGAGAGCGCAAAAGCAGGGAGACGTTTTAATACACCCGCCTATACCGCTTATGCGCACTATACACATACACATCTGCGCACACATCCACACACTAACACGCACAAAAGATTTTACCATTTATACATACCATAAAAGGGATTAAAAAACCGCTGCCCAAGGAATCACTACTTCCACATCCGGATTTTCTATCCAAGTCACACAACGAAAAAATTTTGTATCTGGAAATAATTGTTTATGGAACTTTAATAATATAATATTTGAAATCCTCTACCCCAAAAACCCATAAAACGATACCCCACATCGGTAGTGGGGTGGGGGTGGTGACAGGGGGTGGGAGTGGGGGGTAGATAAAGTAAAAAATATTTTGAGGTTTCTGGTTCTTGTACACACACTAAATCACATTTTTTTTTCGTCCCCTTTAATAATGGGGTGGAGTGGTAATGGGGGTGGCTAATGCCAAAATTTTTTTTGAGACCTTAGCTTCTCTTGTCTATACTAAATATCAATTTTATGAACTCTTACCTGCTTGATTTACCTATTCACTCCAAATTTACCCCAATTTACCCCCCAACCCTTCGACGGAGCAAGATGAAAATATAATCTAGTTCTAGATCTCTTTAAAGTACATATGTGTACCAAATTTCAAGTCAATATCTCAAACGGTTCCTGAGTAAACGTGCGCACAAAAAAAAGTTACAGACCGACAGACCGACACTACAGAAATTTTTTTTTCGCTCAAACTTGAAATTTTGACGTTTCATGACATTCTAAGCCTATTTGGACAATAAAAATTTTTAAAAATTTTTTTGTCGTTACTATACTTCCACTGGATGTGGAAGTAATAATCCAAAAAATAGGGAATAAAATAATCTAATTGGTCTATATTTTTAGACTTCAAAGACCACTGGCAGCCGAACTATTGAATATTGAGCATTGTGCCCATGAGAACTTTTGTTCGGTATAACCAGGAGAACTTTTCTCCAAAATTTAAAAAATTTCGACCGAAAGGCCTTTTCCTATACTGACCCAATGGGCACACGTACGTTTAATAAACGTTTTTAAAACATTGTAGTCGTTGATTAAACGTTTTACGTTGAAATTTTCAACGTTGCATTTGGTTGAAAATTTCAACGTTTAAATAAGATGTTTAAAATACGTTACTACTACACGCATTTTTAACCATTTTTAGTAGAAGAAAATGCTCCAATAAAACGTTTTAGTAAGCACGTTTTTTTCACAAATATTTAATAACGTATAAAACACGTTTATAATGTAAGGAGTTTTAACGACTCGCTAAAGGTGACGTTTATGAAACGAAAAAATTTAACGTCTTTTATTATGTATATTTGATACGGCGATTCAAACGTTTTATTTAAGGAAAAAAAACGTATTTTTTAAAACGTTAAAATAATTGTTGTTTCCAACTTACTAAATGCAAGAGAAATTTAAATCCACAGGTGAAATAGATGGTAGAATATTACGTTATTTAAACGTTTTTCTACGAATCTATATCAACGTATAAAATTAGTCTGTCAAATTTTATATTTAAATAAAACGTATAAAATACGTTACTCCTACACACATTCCCAACCTGTAGTGGAAGGGAATACTGAAATAAAACGTTTTAATTACAACGTTTCTTTTACTGATATATTAACGTATAATACACGTTCATAATTTGAGAAATTGTAACAACCCCGATGGTGAAACGAGAAAATTAAACGGTTTTTTTATTGCATTAATCACATATCAATCACATATAGCAATTGAAATATGTTTTCAATTGCTGCAGCAAATGGAAATTTTTTTTCTATACAATGTTAAAATAACTGATGCTTTCAACTTATTAAAATGCACTGACGTTCTAAATCTACAGGTGAAATAAGTGGTAGATGATGACGTTGTTTTGACGTTTTTCTATTCAGCTATATTAATGCATAAAATTTGCCTACTTACCACGTAGTTTGCTGCAGATATTATTTGTAGATGGCGCCACATGCAAACCACTGACAATAATCACTCATGCTTCATCTTATATTCTTATGAACTTATATAAAATATATATAACATAGATTGCAATGTTTAAATTCTTTCAGGGAGCATCGATTTATTTGGATGGATCTTATAACGATCAGGTTAAAGATCATTATTCTGTGGCTTGGCCGAGATAGCATAAAAGAATTTTATGCTATCTGTTTAATAAGTTAAGCACCCACTGGTTTCATGATAAATCCAGCGGGTGTTTAACCGATTAATTGTCCATTTATCTACATTGCGGTTCATCCTGTAACATATCATATATATATATATATATATTGGAAAATGGAGACCTAGAGCCTGTTTAATTTCGTTTAATTAACGTACATAATTAGTGAATATTTAACGTTATTAAAACCTATTCTACATTTACTTTCGTTTTATAAACGTTGAATATTAACGAATATTTATCGTTTTTTTTAATGTTATTCAATCGTTATCTATGATGCTTAAAAGACGTTTATATTTGGTTAATAAGAACGTTTTTCCGCCCGACATTTTTTCGTTGAATCAACCGTTACTAAAAACCCTAGAACAACGTGTGGTTTTCAATCCTTTTTTAACGTTTATTAAACGTACGTGTGCCCATTGGGGAGTGTCCGTACCAATTCTTTCAATGCTTTTATACCGCAAAGGATAACCTATGTCTTGGTAGATTTCTTTGAGGTGGCATTTTAAAAATTGCGTCGCCATCTTGGGTTCGTCATATTGGATTTCATTAGAAGTTGTGGCAGTTTACTTACTCCTGAGTGAGATTTCTGAGTAACCAAGGATTCAGAAGAAACAAAAATAATGATATATAATATTTTGAATATACATATTTTAAAATTAAATGTTAAAAGAAGATTTTTATAAAAGCTTAATATATACATATATTCCAATCTAATTTTATTTAATTATAGTAGATGTTGATTAGGCAATAATATCAACACCTATAATTTTGGTGACCTCAAAGTGAAATAAAATGTAATAATTAATACTTTACAAGTAATATTTTTACCAACTTCAACACCTTACATTTTGAAATCCATTTGTATTTCTATATATGTTTATATAAAAAAAACTTATTATTTTTAGGCGTAGTACGCGCTGGCGAAGTTTCTCAATTTAAATTAGGACCACCCTGTATATTATAACATATGTGCCTACTAGTATAGTTACTTACCTAATATACTTACAGGTTTTCAATTAGATTTGCTAGCCGAATTATTTTGTCCTTTATAAAGTGTTCTGCGATTATACTTCGGGGTTTTTTTAATTATTAATTTTATTCTTATTACTAAAACAAAATTATTGGTTTCAAATATAAGTTTTTATTGCGTCAATAAAAATATATATACCACATTAGTTAGCAGAATGTTCTTGTAATTATTGTAACATACCGCAGAACATTTATATAACAGCGGTTTCAATTGTTATTGTTTATTAATGCAATAGAAGTGCAAGGTCGCATAAATAAATTTACAATGCCATAGAATTTTTAATATTTTGGTGATTATTTCTTATTTGGCGTCCATGTAATATAATTGTTTAAAATGCCCATACCCTATAATCCATATTGCTCGAGAGTTTAGAATTCTTGACTAACTAGGTATACTACTATAGTGTTTGTGCGTGTGGAGAAAAAATCAAACCCACATATTAACATATTTTTGGCAACACTTGTAAAATCCTGCCTGATAGAAATGCAAGTAATGCAAATAAATAATAAAAAATAATGTAATATCTATATATTACGTTCGTATGTTCCAAAAAATGTATAATTTACTACATCCAACCCATGACAGAATCTCCGTAAGGGGAGGGGGGGGGGGGTGTTTATTGGTACTGAGTTTAGGGGCCCGCAGAGATGTTGACAATATTTTTACATTTCTCCCCACCGCTCATCAATTATTAAGCACGGGGCCCATACTATGAGATATACGCTCTCGCTCAAAAATTCCCTTTACCGCAGCCTCTGTCGTGGCGTCACCAGCTGGTACAACTAGTGGAGCGATCAGGATGTATAGATTTTTTTAAGGTATAAAGTAATGTCACCTTAATCGAAGTATTCAGTAGCTTATCCCCCGATATAATAAAAAATTACGACTCTAGGTTGATCGAGACCAAAGAGGTAAAAATGTGAAAAATTGGAAAATAATTAGACCAATTATTTTTTCTTTTAATACGCTCTAACTTCACAGATGACACCAAGTTGGTGTCGAATTTTTACCGTGTTTTCACTACATATTGTTAAAGAAATATATAATATGAGGGTTACCTAAACTTTAATAAGTGTAGAAAATATGATTTTTTTTTTCTGAAGCTATGTCGATAGAATGTGAGAATTTGCAAGGATAAGTACAGGAAGCGGATTTTTTTTATCTTTCTAAATAGATACTAAGCATATAAAGATTTTCTTAGGATTAGTAGTTTTCGAAAAAATCGATGGTGCAAGAATTATATGTCAGAAGGAAGTTCAATGAAACCTAATTCAAATTTTCTGGAAATTGATAAGAAATTTGAGCAAATTAATGTAGAGTCATTAAAGATTTGTAATAATTACGTGAGAGAAGCACATCGACATGTCGACAATTTCGTATTCGAATTTTCAATAAAAGTATTAAAAATTCCGGCAATTTAACTCGATGGAAGATTGTTAAAATTACTAAATGATAAAATGAATTGTATAGTGTATTCATTTAATTAAATTAATTAAAGTAAAGTGGTATATTATTTACTGCTGTTATTTATTGTGATTAATGAAATAAATTAAAATTTAATATTAAATAAAGAAAAATTGAATAGCAACTAACCCAGACAGCACAAGGTTATCCTACGAACATCCTAGGGATATAAAAGCAGGACAGCAAATATTCTAAGGATATCCTAAAAGACGTCCACAGACGTCCCTGGAATCCAGAATGTACACTATTTTCCATATCCTCAGTATATCCCAAAAAGGTATTTTTGGATATCCTCAGGATCAACCTGGGACCCTTAGAGGATCTGTTTTATGCCATCCTTAGGATATCATTGTAGGCTTTCATAGGGCCGTAGTTTACCTAAATAGCCAGACTGCAAGTTGCTTTCAAACGATGTTAGCAACTTGTTACGCTATACCATTCATTGCTTAAAAAACTGTTTGCATTTCATGTCAAAATAATATTTTTACTCCTTGAAAGCATTATGGTAGTATTGTTTACTTGAAACTATACTAGAACATTTAATTTAATAGTAGCAGAAATATTATTTTGGCATAAAATGCTTACAGTTTGCTATTCATTGGAGCACACGATGATAGGGCCGCCGACTTTGAAAGCAAATTTTCTATCAGTCTTTGCTGTTTAGATTTACTGAACAGTGATTTCTTGGGTATCGTTTGCACCGTTTATATCGGAACAGTGATTTCTTGGGTATTGTCTTTCACCGTTTACATTGGAACAGTGATTTCTTGGGTATCGTCTTGCATCGTTTATATCGAAGTTCTGAAAAGTCATCTCTACATCACTCCAATTCTACGATAATAAATGTGGTTTTGAAGATACGAGCATATTAAAATTTACATCTTAAACTAGTCTATTGACAAAGTAGAGCCCCATTTCTTTAAGTTATGATCTAAATGTGTTGGCATTCAGAAAGGCAGCCTTTCCAGACTATGATAAGAATGGTACAAAACAGCAATACTTAAGAAATCAATAACCTGTTACATATTAAAATATAAAAAAATTTCCATATCTAATTGATCAATTATAGATTAATTAGATAGATATCTTGTTTTATGGATAATTGATATACAGACGATGATGATGTCCTGGCAATAATGATCCCAACAATACTTGTCTTCCCATATACTTATGTTCCATTTTGTATCGTTATTTGTAAACGACTTCATAAAAAAACCAAAAGCACAAGACGCAACTTAATTATTAATAAAGTCAGTAAGTAACCAACAAATTCAGTTCCTTTAAATAGCTATAAAGGGTAATTGCAGTAGTAAATAACAAATAGACACGTTATCAATATTTTTATTTTAAAATAAAACAAAAATATATATCAACATATATTACCTTTCCGTTTCACAAAAATATGCTAGTGATCCAATATGAACGCCAATATGAAAGATACAATTTTTATTTGTTGACCGATTGAAACTATTTTTTTCTAAATGACAGAGCCTCAATATAACTCTACTATGGTGTTAAGTTTAAGAATAAAATTTCAAAGCTTACTTCGAATTTTTTTCAAAGTCAAAAATCCAAAAAAAAGCATTAGCAATTTTTCTTATCTCTAATCTGACTATGCCATTATATTTTTAGGATACTCTCAAATGGGTGTAACTGAAATTTAACAAAAAAATATCAGTTTATTACAGAAATATACCATAATTAAATTTTGTATTGTAGAATTTTTATCAGTATGGTGCCGTATCTAAACACGTTCTAAAGAATGATAATTTACAACAAATGACCAGTCTGGACTTTTTGCTTGCTCTTTGTCAGTATAGGTGCAGGGGAGGGGGATGAACATGGCTTACTATGTCCGGGCTGTGGAAGCGGTCATGTAACCTGGTAAATTCTAATGGAAATTCCACATCGATGTTTTGTTGAGACTTAACTTTTGCAATGTGATATATGTTACCAGTCGTCGAGAAATACCCTTGCCAGCATTTCCTATCATCAGGTTCGTCCCTAGGCCTAACCGTTAGCCGTTTCACCATGATTTCCAGGAGATGGGCTTAGGGCCGAACCTGATGACAGAAAACGTTGACAAAGGGATTTTTAGATTGTTTTCAACGCCTGGTAACATATATCACATTGCAAGAAAAGTCTCAACGAAGCATCGACATGGTATTTCAATTAGAATGTACCAGGTCACATGCATGACCACTTCCACCGCCCGGACATAGTAAGCCTTGTTCACCCAAAAAAAATTGTATCAATAGGCTTTTCAAAACCATGATATATTCCTGCAACAGCAACTAAATTTTCAGATGGAAATAAAGAAACTAAGATATGGGGACTAGATATCCTCGAAGGTCCTGATAAAATGAACAGCCTGTATATAAAAATGTTTCAGACTATTTTTGGCTAAATAAGTATTTTTTTCCGTTACTTTTGGGGACCAGAACAACTTTTTGGTAGCTACAATCAATTCACTTTTGTTAAAAGGGTGAAGATCCGGTTATTTTTAATATTGTTCTTTCACCGGTCGCCACTGTTAACAATTGTATTATAGAGACCCCGATCCTTTCACTAGGCTCGTCATTCTCGTAACACATGCTATTTATATTTTCGACTGATCTAGAAAAAATGTAAAAGACATATGAAGTCTCCAAAAATATGTACTTTACAAAATCATGAGCTAAATGAACAGTCAAATAAAAAAAACTTAACACAAACACATATTTCATAAAACTGAAAAAAAACTACTTTTGATAATCGCTGCTAGTGTTTTCATTAAAATATCTTATCTTCCTTATAATCTACGATATCCAACACTTTTCTACAATTTGTGAGATTACAAACGATTTCCCTATTTATTAGCCTATTAATAATATTATCACAAGGGGACACTGTCTCTTTTACCGAGTTATTTATTTCATGTTGACATGAAATCGACTCCTCTGCCTGAGGGTTTATTCCACATCATTTTTTCTGATGTACAGGAAATGTATTCCTGTGTTTTTCCTGGACCAATTATATAAAAAATACTCCAGAGAGAGAGAAGGTATTGAGAAAATACATTAACATTTTGAAAATACTAACCTGTAATTGAGAAATATTCTAAAGAATATCATAAAGCCCCAATATGTTTACAGGCAGGGCTCCGGCATTTGGAAATGCCTCGGGCCCCCCACTCCAAAAAAAAAAATCAAAGTCCTTGAAATTATATTTTTTATTATAGGGAACAAAACCTCCTTTTAAAAGGCAAGTTAAATTTAAACTAAAAATAAACTTCAAACATATAACAAAACAAACAAAAAGCCATAAAGTTCAGAAACAAATAACACAATATGATATGAAGTAAACAAATATAAACTAATAGGTAATAAAGTAACAACCATCAACCAGATAATCGGTATGTTACAATTGCTTAGTTACCGCACTTTTCCAAATTCACCGGTGGACGCACCCGGTGGACAAAATACGAAGCTGATGCTATGTTTTTCAAAATAGCCAATCAAGTAATGTTATTGCTTACCGGTGCGATCCACCACTCAATTTAGAAATCTGCGGTTACAGGGTTGCCTTCCGAGCTTTGACGCGGGCAAATCTACCTATAATTTCTTCAAAATCAGTTTCCCGTGCTAACTTAAGGTGCTCCGCACATGGAGCTACTCATTAGAAGCGGTAACTGGTTTGTGACCGAAATATAAACTGATCGCTAACTAGTTAGTAACCGGACTTCGCACACGAAACTGCTGTATCTGCCACAAAATTCACATTCACAGTTCACAAAAACACTTGTAATAGTATATTACATTCCGAGGTGGAAAGTGTTTCATTGTTGTCGAGAGATAAGACATTTTATAAAAAATAAATTTTTGAATTTAATAATTTTTTGAAAAGAGACTTTTGGGTGTCGAAACCGTTAGTGGCGCAGTCGGTCTAAGGATTATCGAAATTATCGTGTATCGAACACATAATTTTCGTTTCAACGATTAATCGATTATCGGACAAAAAAGTAAAAAATTCGCGAAAGTGACTAAAACAGAGTGGCTCCTCGAACATTAGGAAACCCAGTTTATCGCAAACCTGTGCAAGACTCTTTCAACAACAATTCACGAGAATTGGAACTACATCGTCCCATTCTGCAAGGAACTCGTAAATTGGAGAAGACAAAATCGCTCATCCATTTGAGGGCTCCTTATAGTTAGTGAAAAACGATGCTCAAAGTCACAATAATATTAATGTAAGTACAGTTCGATGTCACTCGAAAAACTTTTTGAAAACTTAAGCTTATCACCTTTAACTGAGTCAGACGAAGAAGATAACAATTCTCTTTTGCCTTCTAGTTCCTCACATAAACCAGAAAATAACATTCAATATTCTAGTGAAATAAGTAATTTAGAAGTTAATTTAACCTTAAATAATACGAAAATGGTTCAGTTCAAACCAGAGTATTTAAAATGCGTTCCGCAATTTGACGGAAATCCGAACGAATTAAATAGATATTTAAGTATTTGTGATAGCATTATATCAGAATTTTACGACACAGCTCACCCTGATAGTTTTCATAACGTGTTTTTATTAAACTCGCTAATAGGCAAATTAACAGATAACGCTAAATTAGTTGTTAATATACAGAGTGTTACTACTTGGAAAGAACTAAAATACACTTTATATAGAAACTTTGCAGATCAACACGACGAAGCTTGTCTAAATAGTGATTTAGTTTTGCTAAAACAGCTTCCAAGCGAAAACCCGCAACAATTTTACGACCGTTGCTTACAATTATTAAATTTAATATGTTCACATGTAGACATTCATGAAAAAGAAGCAGAAACCAAAGTATTAAAACGCGATCTCTATAACAATCTTACTCTAAAAACATTCTTGTCAGGGCTAAAAGAACCTCTAGGCACAACTATTCGTTGCATGCCCCCCAAAGACATGAAAGAGGCGATGCAATTTATTACTCAAGAAGATAATACGCACTATTATCAAAATATGACTAACAAAAATTTCGTACAACAGGCTCCTGTACAACCAAGACCAATATTCCCAACCATTCATCAACAAAATTCAATGCATAACTTTAATAGACCAGTAAATAATTTCAGCAGACCAATGAACCACTTCCCCAGAAACCCTTTCAATGGCCAAATGCCCTCATTCAATTATCAAACTCAGAGTAATCAATTTCGTCAACAAAATAGTTTCCCATCTCAACTGATTCAATTTCACCCTAGAGTGAACAATCCACAGCAAAGATTTTTCATAAATTCGCAAATATTCAGGAACCAAAACCAAAACGTTTTCAGGCCAAATCCATACAAAAATCTGCCTAACCCCACTCCTATGAGTATATCAACGAGGCAAACTTCGAACAATTTCCGACCTCAACCGGGACCATCGACCTCAAAATCAATATCGCCCCCCTCAAAGAAATTTCGCTTCCCATGAACTTCATAACACTGAAGTAAACGAAATTGAACCAACCTCTAGCGGTGTTTACGAGTACGACAACCAAAACCTTCCTGAAACTTACGGAGACGTAAACGAGGCATATTACCAAGATAATATTAATTTTCAGCAAGATAATATAAATTTTCAGCAAGAAAATGTAAATTTTCAGCAAGACCCACCGGTCGACGATCAAACGTAAACCCTGAAATTATCTCAATCAAATGAATTACCCTATATTATACTACCTGAACATAACCTAAAATATTTAATCGACTCGGGTTCAACAAAATCATTTATCGACCCTAATCTTGCTCATAAATTATACCCTAATTGTATTCAAAATGATCCATTTATAGTCTCTACCGTTTTTCAAAAATCCGCTCACAAAGAAAGTGCATTAATACCATCTTCAAAACTATTTAGTTTACCACAACCAACAAGTTTAAAATTCTTTTTATTTAGATTTCATAATAGTTTTCACAGATTAATCGGATTGGATAATTTAAAAATACTTCAGGTAGCTTAAACGACAAAGGATTATTGATAACGCCGTATACAAAAATCACCTTATCTTACCATAAAACAAAAAACGAATTAAATTGAATATCAATCGCACCTCGCAGCGAACAAGTAATAAAAATAAAACCGTCGCTAGAAAATGGAGAAATAATAATCCCTTATCAAAAAATTCACAATTGTGAGATACCAGAATGTTTAGCCACCGCCAACAATGGCGAAGCTATTACTACAATATTAAATAATACGGTCAATCCCATCACTCTAGACTTTTCCGAACCTATAGTGGTTGAGAGATTCGAAAAAAAATCAATTCACGAAATAAACTTAAACAATTTTGTGAAACACCAAAATCATACTTAAGCCTATCTAACATTCGTACCGACCATCTAAACCCGGAAGAAAAAAGTAAAATTGAAAATTTGTGTAAAGAATATTCAGACATTTTCTATCAAGAAAACACTAAATTAACTTTTTTTAATCAAATTAAACATAAAATTAATACGACGGACGAAGTACCGATATATACGTTACCCGTTCGTCCACAAAAAGGAAGTAGAAAACCAAATGAAAAAAATGTTAGATCAAAATATAATAAGGCCTAGCAATTCACCGTGGTCATCACCTATTTGGGTGGTGCTCAAAAAACCCGATGCTTCGGGAATACAAAAGTGGCGTGTAGTGGTGGACTACCGTAAACTAAATGAAAAAACGGTCGACGACAGATACCCACTTCCCAATATTACTGATTTATTGAACAAGTTAGGTAAATGTCAATACTTTACCACCTTGGATTTGGCTAGTGGTTTTCATCAGATAGAGATGGACGAAAGCGACATAGCCAAAACAGCTTTTAACACAGAAAACGGGCATTATGAGTATCTAAGAATGCCCTTTGGTCTGAAAAATGCGCCCGCGACGTTTCAGCGAATTATGGACAATATTCTTCGTGGTATACAAAACGAAAAATGCTTAGTTTACTTAGACGACATAATAATTTTTTCTACGTCACTTCAGGAACATATAGAAAGGTTAAGATCAGTTTTTGATAGACTTAGACAATCAAATTTCAAAATTCAGTTAGACAAGTCAGAGTTTTTACGCAAGGAAGTGGCCTACTTAGGCCACATTATTACACCGGACGGGGTTAAGCCAAACCCGGACAAAATAAAAGCTATAAAAAATTACCCAGTCCCTAAGACAACTAAACAAATTAAAGGCTTTTTGGGACTATTGGGTTATTATAGGAGATTTATAAATAATTTCGCCAAAATTACCAAACTGATGACGAAATGCTTAAAGAAAAATGCAAAAATCACCCACGACGAAGAATTCTTATCTTGTTTTGAAGTTTGTAAAAATTTGTTGATTAACGAGCCTATCCTGCAATACCCTGATTTCACAAAACCGTTTAATTTAACCACTGATGTGAGCAATGTGGCCGTTGGCGCCATTTTGTCCCAGGGCCAGATAGGGAAAGACTTACCCGTCGCGTACGCGTCTCGAACTTTGAACGATTCCGAACAAAATTATAGCGTGATAGAAAGGGAACTTTTGGCTATCGTTTGGGCTACTAAATACTTCCGGCCATACCTTTTTGGACGGAAATTTAACATAATAACTGACCATAAACCCCTACAGTGGCTGTTCTCGTTAAAAGAGCCAAATTCTAAATTAATAAGATGGCGTTTCAAGCTGGAGGAATTCGACTACAATATCATATATAAATAGGGTAAATTAAATACGAACGCTGACGCGTTATCCCGCATAGAATTACACGCGAAAGAGACGAGTGATATATTTGAATATATTGACGAGTTTAATGAGCAAATCGGGGCTAGCACTTCAGCTCAGCCCTCGGAACCCAAAGAACCCGCGGAACCTCCAGATCCGGAAATCGACAATATTTCCACTCGGGTACTACCAGATGAACAAAGATTAGAGACTGATAATCCTGAGAATGATAACGGTAATGATAATATTACTGTACACAAATGCCGAGCACCATCCCATAGCAGAAATTCCCATCGTGGAAACACCCGTTAATTACGGACAAAATCAAATAATTATTAAATCAGTTCTACATTCCCCTGCTAGACCAAAACTGACGATATTATTCAATAAAAAGCAACGCCTAGATTGTCAAATATCTCAAAATCAATTTGAGCAAGATATAATCAACTTTTTCAAAAACTATGTAGTGCCAAAAACACCTTATCATTTATATTTTGAAGACCCTGATATGTATGAACCATTTTGTGAAGTTAAACGTAAGAATTTTAAATGGCCGTACCTAAAATTAAAAAATTGTAAATTAAAATTAATCGATGTCAGTAATAAGGACGATGTTCAGGAAATAATAAAAAATTATCACGAAAGCAAAAGCAACCATCGTGGTATAAATGAAACCGAGCAACAAATCAGGAAGCGATATTATTGGCCCGAAATGAAAAATTCAATTCAAACATATATAAACGATTGTAAAATTTGTCAACAAGGAAAATACGAAAGGCATCCCGTAAGAATGAAAATGAATATTACACCAACCCCGGTTCAACCTTTTGAAATGATTCATATAGACGCTTTTACCTTAGAGCAAACCAAATTTTTGACTATCATAGATACATTTTCGAAATATGCACAGGCATACAAATTAATGTCACTATGTTCTACCGAAATCGTAAACAATTTAATAACATTTTTCTCCCATCATGGCGTTCCAAAACAAATTATCGTTGATAACGGTTCAGAATTTAAAAATTCAGTTATTACCGAACTTCTTAACTTGTACAAAATAAAATTGCATTTTTGTTCACCCAATCACCCTCAATCTAATGGTCCCATAGAGAGATTACACTCAACATTAATAGAGCATGTACGGTTACTAAATACTAGAGGATTTTTAAAAACCCCAGTACACATGAAAATGATTTATGCAATACTAGCGTATAACCACTCGATTCATTCGACAACAAAATTAAAACCAATAGACATCATTAAAGGACACATAAATAATGAAAATCCATTCGATATGGACATTGAAAAGATACTAGTTAACGATTATATTAACGAACATAAAGAAAGGACCAAATTAATGTACTCAAAAATAAATCAGAACCTTATAGAAAATAAAGAAAAAACCATAGAGAAACTAAATCAAAATCGCGATGATCCAAAATTATTTCAGTCTAAATCAACCACTTATATTTAAAAACATAAAAGGCAAATAAATTTCATAAACCAACGGTAATAAAAACGGTAGACAAAAACTCAAAAACCGTATCGACCGAAAACAAAATCCACATGGATAACTTAAAAAGACCACTAAAGAAAACAACCCCGGATTAATACCACTTAAACTAGGACTGGCAAAGGTACAAGAATATAGTCACACCTTGATCCATTACTATGATTTAAACCCAATTATCACCGAAATTAATAAGCTACATGAACAATTAGAAAATCTTATGCATAGCATTAATTTGAATAAAAATTACTCCCAAGATACATCAAACTATGTTAAAATATTAAAGTTGACGGAAGAAAAGGTCGAAATCAAGTTAATAGAAATTCTTCCGCATCCCCAAAGAACCAAAAGAGGTTTAATAAACGGTCTAGGTTCTATTTTTAAATCAATATCTGGTAATTTGGATGCCACCGACGGAGAACGGTATGACAATCTCATTAGGCAAATTCAAAATAATCAAAATAAATTGGCTGCAAGCATTACAAAACAAAACTCAATCTCTATAGACATAATTAATAAATTTAATTTAACCATTCAACAAATATCTCATAATGAAAAAGTATTACAATCAGAAATCGAACGGATTGCCGCCATTGCTGAACGAGACTTAAAACGCAAAACTACCAACTTCATGAAAGACATTTTAAATCAAATTATAAATATGTATGAAATAATTAACTCTATTCTCCAAGATATAGAAAATTCAATTACGTTCACCAGATTAAATATCATGCACCCAAGTATAATAAAAACTACCGATCTGTTCAAAGAACTATTAAAATTGGAAAAAAATATACAACCGGGACAATTGCCCTTTGAAATAACACTAGAAAATACCCTACTAATAGAAAAATTAATAGAAATTGAATGTTATATCCTTAATAATAAAATCACCTACTTCGTTTACCAATCATGTACCCTGAAACCTTTAATTATTATCACCTGTACCCAATTCCTGTGTATAGTCAGAGTCAATTCAAGGCAATAATTCCAAATAATAGATATTTGCTAAAAGACAAATTGTACTTTACATTCTAAAGTGACATATGCACCAAAATGGCACCACAATATTACGCTTGTAAGAAACTTGACATAAAAGAAATCGACGAAGACAGCCCTTGTGAAATACAACTCCTGGATATGAAGAACACCGCAAGCTGTCAAAGAACCCAGATCAAAACTACAAGAGCCGTAATCAAGCAACTAGAAGAATCGACACAATGGATTGGTATATTTCCCAGCAAGCAGGCAATCACCATGAAATGTAAACAACAAGAAGAGGTCCAAAAGTTAATTGGTACCTATTTAATCTACATCCCAATAGGGTGCGAAATAATTACCACCCGAGAGAAGATCAGCAATAAACAGCAAGCCATAAATCAAAACGAGCCGATATTTTTCCCAGAACTAGACCAAGAGAAAAATCCTACACCAAACCAAACCTTTACCATCCACTTAGAGAATATCAACCTAGACGAACTACAGGATATTCAAAAACAAATAATTGAAAATCAACCCCAAATATCTTATGACGAAATTGGAATTTCCAATATTCCCAGTACATGGACAGTACTCCTCTATGTTATAGTTATTTTAATCATCTCATATTTTTCATATAAAAAATGTATATTAGCCAGACGAAGTAAACATAATGAAGACATCGTGGGAAATCGACCAGAAGCCATCCCACCAAACGTTCAACTTCCTCGCTGCACCCCGTAGTTGAATCTTCGAGGGGAGGAATTATGTATCGACCCCCCATTTGAATTATAAGGAGACGACTATGTTTCCCAGCATCAGCAGTTGCAGTGTAACCTGACACTTAGAAGATAAGGCGCTGTGCCTTCTTTCCTATTTTGCATTGTTTTAGATTCAGTCAGTAACTAGCTTTCCTTAATAAAACACATACATTGTACTTAAACATTTTATAAAAAATAAATTTTTGAATTTATAAATTTTTTAAAAAGAGACTTTTGGGTGTCGAAATCGTTAGTCGCGTCGCCTTTAAAGTACCGATACCCGACGTCATAAACATCAAACGTCTCTGTTTCCATTGGCATTGACTTAATGACTTATATGACTTTGGATAAACTAGGTACATACACTCGCTGCTGCTGCTCACATAATCATAAATAGTAAATTAAGAATTCATATTACAATTTGTAATCATTTTTATTTTTAGTTTGATATTTTTTGTTATTTAAAAAGTCTAAAGAGAGTTGGGCTACCTTACGGGGCCCGGGTAATTGTACCGGTAATTGTAATGGTAATTTGTACCGGCCTCTCGGCGGCCTTGTTTACAGGAGGAATAACTAGTAATAACTAGTGCCCGTTGTGGACACGAACAGGCCCAGTAAACACACTCTGCCACATCCACATTATAGCCACTCACATTTTAGTGGATTTTGTAAATGGCAAAGAATCACATCACCGTGATGACACTGTTTGGACCATTTCAGAACGTTCACATTATAACCACTCCCATGTCAGTGGAGATTGGGATGTCCAGAATCACCACATCATTTTAATGATACATTTTAAAACGTGGATGTAACTAACTGAGCCACCACTCACTTTGGTATCACCATCTCTTACTACCCTGCCAAAAATTCCACATAGAAACTTATTAAAAAAAAGTGATGCGGTTTTATCGTTCCTATAAGTTATATTAGTATTATACAGACAGGATTTTATCTGTTTTATTAAGTTTAAATCGGTTATGAAACAGTAATTCCGACTGAGCTATTTGGAATTATCATGTTGCCCTTTCATGAGTACTTATATGAAATATGCATCAACAAATCTACAGTTTAGTGTCTGCAAATGCACCCTTGCCCTTATATCTGTAAACATATGGAATTACAGATACAATTTTAAAGAGATTCTAAACTTTTCTATAAGTAATATCATAAGAGTTCCAGTCCGTCCTTTCTCCAGTATCTATCGTATGTAACACACCATTTATCAACATGTTTTTATTGTAAATTTCAACATTGTCTTTTTATTAGTATTAATGTGGATATACATGTCAACAAATGTACAGTTTCAATTGTATATTTTACAGATGTATTTTTATTGTAAACTTCCATTTTGCTTTTTTATTAGTATTAATTTGGATATGCATGCCGACAAATGTACAGTTTAAATTGCATATATCAAATAGAAATACTAATATTGTGGTAAACACAAAATACTGCAAAGTCCTTATTTCCTCGGGTGTTCTTGTTCTAGCCTAGAAGCAATGAATGAGTTAGCAGTGAAAGAGACTGCTTTACTTTTAATTTAACAAACACACGTCAGTTCCTTAGGTCACATTAGATTAGATATGAATTAGCGATACGTATACAGCTCCCTCTACTGGAGCCTGGAGTTAAAGCTGCTGCTGAAATTTCTATCAGTTTCTACCAGAATGGAGCAGCAAACATTTACTTATACCACATCAATGAGAATTTATGAGAACAGTATCTAAGGTAAAACGTGCGGCTTTCCGTGGATAAATGGCAAGTGTTTCTATAAGAAACGAGCTGCATTAGGTTAGGACAGTTTTGACTTGCAATTGAAGATTACTAATTATAATGTTTGAATAGGGATTTATGAGATCAGTTTCTATGAGTATTAATGTTTTTTTTCAGTAATATATTAAATGTGTTTTCATTTGTTTGAATGGGTAAAAAGAAAGGTCAGTTTTCAACTGCAATTACAAATACAAGTTTAATCACTTTGAATGGGGTTGTATGCGATTAATTTCTAAAAGTATTTATGCTGTTTTCTGAATATAATTGTGATGAGGTTTAATCAGTAACAAATTGTTCACTACTTGTTATGATATGGTCGGATATTCCAAGTACACATTTAGTATTCCTTCAAAAGGATTGATGCGAGCAGTTTCTACGAGTATCTATTTGTTGTTCTTCTAGTAAATTATATAAGTCTTTACATTTACTTATACTATCTCAATGAGAATTTATGAGAACAGTATCTAATGTAAAACGTACGGCTTTCCGTGGTTAAATGGCAAGTGTTTCTATAAGAAACGAGCTGCATTAGGTTAGAACAGTTTTGATTTGCAATTGAAGATTACAAATTATAATGTTTGAATAGGGATTTATGAGATCAGTTTCTATGAGTATTAATGTTTTTTTTTCAGTAATATATTAAATGTGTTTTCATATGTTTGAATGGGTAAAAAGAAAAGTCAGTTTTCAACTGAAATTACAAATACAAATTTAATCAGTTCGAATGGGGTTATATGCGATCAATTTCTAACAGTATTTATGCTGTTTTCCGAATATAATTGTGATGAGGTTTGATCAGTAACAAATTGTTCACTACATGTTACGATATGGTCGGAAATTCCAGGTACATATTTAGTATTACTTCGAAAGGATTGATGATAGCAGTTTCTACGAGTATGTATTTGTTGTGCCAATAGTAAATTATATAAGTCTTTATCAGTATGCATTCGGATCTAATTTAAATATGATAATTATATCAGAATAAAGCAACCAAATATTTTAAACAGTATCTATTTGTAAATCCAGACATTTACTTATACTATCTCAATGAGAATTTATGAGGACAGTATCTAATGTAAAACGTGCGGCTTTCTGTGGTTAAATGGCAAGAGTTTCTATAAGAAACGAGCTGCATTAGGTTAGAACAGTTTTGATTTGCAATTGAAGATTACAAATTATAATGTTTGAATAGGGATTTATGAGATCAGTTTCTATGAGTATTAATGTTTTTTTTAGTAATATATTAAATGTGTTTTCATTTGTTTGAATGGGTAAAAAGAAAGGTCAGTTTTCAACTGCAATTACAAATTCAAGTTTAACCATTTCGAATGGGATTATATGCGATCAGTTTCTAACAGTATTTATGCTGTTTTCCGAATATAATTGTGATGAGGTTTGATCAGTAACAAATTGTTCACCAAATGTTACGATATGGTTGGAAATTCCAGGTACATATTTAGTATTCCTTCGAAAGGATTGATGATAGCAGTTTCTATGAGTATGTATTTGTTGTTCCAATAGAAAATTTGTCTTTATCAGTATGCATTCGGATCTACTTTAAATACAAAAATTATATCAGAATGACACAACCAAATATTTTAAAAAGTATCCACTTGTAAATCCAAACATTTAAAGATATATTTTAATGAGAACCAATCAGAACAGTACCTAATGTAACGCGTGCGGCTTTCCGTGGCTAGATTTTAAAAGTATTTTTAATAAATAGCTTTAACGGATTTGAACAGTTTTAATTTGCAATTCCAGATGAATAATTTTAATTGTTAAATAGGGATCTATGAGATCAGTGTCTTTGTGTAATGTTTTTTTTCCAATAAAAACACATTTTATTGAAAAAAAAAAAACGTTACACTGACCTCATAGATCCCAACAATTAAAACTATTCATCTGGAAATGCAAATGAAAACTGTTCGAATCCGTTAAAGCTTATTTATTGCAAATAATTTTAAAATTTAGCCACGGAAAACCGCACACGTTACATTAGATACTGTTCTGATGGATTCTCATTATAATATTATCTTTGAATGTTTGGATTTACAGGTGGACACTGTTTAAAATATTTGGGGTTTCATTCTGATATGATTTTTGTATTTAAATTAGATCCGAATGCATACTGATAAAGACTTATATAATATAATTTACTGTAGGAATAACAAATAAATACTTGTAGAAACTGCTCTCATCAATCCTCTTTAAGGAATACTAAATATGTACCTGGAATTTCCGACCATATCGTAACATGTAGTGAACAATTTGTTACGGATTAAACCTCATCACAATTATATTCGGAAAACAGCATAAATACTGTTAGAAATTGATCGCATATAACCCCATTCGAAGTGATTAAACTTGTATTTGTAATTGCAGTTGAAAACTAACCTTTTTACCCATTCAAACAAATGCAAACACATTTAATATATTACTGAAAAAAAACATTAATACTCATAGAAACTGATCTCATAAATCCCTATTTAAACATTATAATTTGTAATCTGCAATTGCAAATCAAAACTGTTCTAACCTAATGCATCTCGTTTCTTATAGAAACACTTGCCCTTTAACCACGAAAAGCCGCACGTTTTACATTAGATACTGTTCTCATAAATTCTCATTGAGATAGTATAAGTAAATGTCTGGATTTACAAATAGATACTGTTTAAATTATTTGGTTGCTTTATTCTGATATAATTTTCATATTTAAATTAGATCCGAATCTTTACTGATAAAGACTTATATAATTTACTAGAGGAACAACAAATAGATACTCGTAGAAACTGCTCTCATCAGTCCTCTTGAAGGAATACCAAATGTGTACTTGGAATTTCCGACCATATCATAACATGTAGTGAACAATTTGTTACTGATTAAACCTCATCACAATTATATCCGGAAAACAGCATAAATACTTTTAGAAATTGATCGCATATAACCCCATTAGAAGTGATTAAACTTGTATTTGTAATTGCAGTTGAAAACTCTTTTTACCCATTCAAACAAATGAAAACACATTTAATATATTACTGAAAAAAAAAAACATTAATATTCATAGAAACTGATCTCATAAATCCCTATTCAAACATTATAATTTTGAATCTTCAATTGCAAATCAAAACTGTTCTAACCTAATGCAGCTCGTTTCTTATAGAAACTCTTGCCATTTAATTACGGAAAGGCGCACGTTTTACATTAGATACTGTTCTCATAAATTCTCATTGAGATAGTATAAGTAAATGTGTGGATTTACAAATAGATACTGTTTAAAATATTTGGTTGCTTTATTCTGATATAATTTTCATATTTAAATTAGATCCGAATCTGTACTGATAAAGACTTATATAATTTACTATAGGAACAACAAATAGATACTCGTAGAAACTGCTCTCATCAATCCTCTTGAAGGAATACTAAATGTGTACTTGGAATTTCCGACCATATCATAACAAGTAGTTAACAATTTGTTACTGATTAAACCTCATCATAACTATATTCGGAAAACAGCATAAATACTTTTAGAAATCGATCGCATATAACCCCTTCGAAGCGATTAAACTTGTATTTGTAATTGCAGTTGAAAACTGACCTTTCTTTTTACCCATTCAAACAAATGAAAACACATTTAATATATTACTGAAAAAAAACATTAATACTCATAGAAACTGATCTCATAAATCCCTATTCAAACATTATAATTTGTAATCTTCAATTGCAAATCAAAACTGTTCTAACCTAATGCAGCTCGTTTCTTAAAGAAACACTTGTCTTTTAATCACGGAAAGCCGCACGAATTACATTAGATACTGTGCTCATAAATTCTCATTGATGTGGTATAAGTAAATGTTTGGATTTACAAATGGATATGGCTTGACTCATTTTGCTGGTCAATTCGGATATAAACTGATAACAATTTCAACAGCAACTTTACCTAACTCTTATAGAAACTTATTGACCATATAGGTTCTCATAGATACTTATTAATTTTTGATAATTTTCAATACGGATCGATGAGATTTTTTTGACAGGGTAAATAGCGACCACCGCCGGCAGCGCCACTAGTCTAGTACTACTGGAATTCTCTTTGTTCTACTCTCGGTCATCTGTCATCTCCAGTTTACACTTGTCTGTGTTCTGCTAACGACGTTGACGTCAATAAACTTTAGTTTGAATCAAAAAGGATAAGATAGAGCGGAAGGCTCGCGTACACATGCCATCTGTCGAGTTTTAGGCAGCAACAACATATTTACAGGCATCGGCATCAATGAAAGAGATTGTCGTCTATACTAATGACCTTGCACAGGTGCGTTTTTTTGCTACAATTCTGACACCGGAATATCAAATCTTGTCGTTTTTTGCTCGCCATTCTGATTCCATACACATGAATGTCGATGCCATTATTCGTTATTTAAGAATCCTAAGAAATTTGTCGCCTCCCACCTAGGAATTTCAGTTTTGTCGTTTTATTGGTAAATATCATTCTGGTAATTCTAACTCTACCGGTCGTGGACAAAAAAACGCACCTAACCTTACAATCATGCAATGGTAATGGTGATCATAATAAAATGTCACATGTAGAAAAAGCAAATGAGTATTATATGTGTAAAAAAATTATAGTTTTGATTATAGTTATAAAGTATATAATGGTTGTGGCCTGCAATTTTTCAAACTGTCGTTGAAGAAACGATAAAGATAAAGGGCATGGGTTTTTTATGGTCCCTAAGGAACCCGAAATGTGAGTAAGATCCCAGATGCCAGTTTGATTTGAAATTGTTATGAAAATATGCTACCAGCTTGGTACCCTCCGCCTTACGAAGTTCTTTATCATGTACTTAGCATACAAATCTTGCAAATTGCTGGCACTCAGGGCGAGTTGTACCAACTAAGTTCAAACCAAGTTCAGCTTGAGATGTTATTTCCCATATTTCGTATGAGTCCCACGCGCCACAGACGAGAAAAAAAAATTGAAATATCACCAGCCGCCACTGCATGATCAGACCTTGATCATCAGTATATAGAAAGAATATAATTTTCTTGTTTTTGATATTGATATTGTTAGATGAAAGCAGTTGATAAGATGTCTCGTAAGAGTCATTTTTTGTTGATATACTGGTATGATCAGACTTGGATCGATAGTATATGGAAAGAATGAATGGTTTCATTGAAAGTTATCTGCTGAATTAGTACACAAAATAATATTTTTCGATAATTTGTAATGGTTGTATTTTGAGCTGCCACCAATTAGTGATTTTTGCTTTACCCATTAATTTATTTTTAGTATACGATATACGATTTTTTTTTTATTGGAGCTGACATGTTTATATTTGTTATTTTTTCTGTCAGTTTTGTGTCCGTTTTATTTATTAATTTTGTATGATTAATTTTTTTCAATTGCACACGTTGAATTCATTACGGCTAGAATTTTTATTTTCTGTTTAATACAACACTGTAGCATAACTATTGATCAGTGTTATACAAATTTCTAGTTATAAGTTATTATACAGTGTCATTTGTAGAATATTTTATAAATTATTTATACTATTTACATTCAGTTATTACTAGTGATATTTGTTTTGTTAAAGATGCAGTGGCTATTTCTTAAAATAAAGTAATTTTTTCACGTTTATCGCTTCTTTTTTCCTTAATTTTTAAGAAATCCAGTGGCACGAGTACGGTGCCTCGACAGTTTAAATTTCCCGGTAATGGCCAGTGGGGGATTTAGTTACGCATCTGATCTGCAGAGGGCGCCGGCTCGGTACTTCCGAATTTAAATTTCCCGCTAAAAATTGAAGGCTGAAAGTTCCTTTACGAGCCCGACCCGCGCAGGGTGCATGGATTGAGGACCTTGAGTTTCAGTTTCCCGCTATGTGTGGTAGTGGGGGGATTTCATGCTGCCTAGGACTCGCCCAGGTGGCGCAGGAAAACCTTGTACGGAAAAATACATTGTGGCCATATGGAACCTTCCACTCTATCTTATCCTTTTTGGTTTGAATGTTTTTGGTTTTTGTTTGGTAAATATCAACGCATTTTTACGTAAAGGTAAGTACTACTTGTATTAGCTACATCGTTACTATGAAATGTTGTATTCTTATTTTATACCTTGTCTGTAATTTTCATGTTTGGTGACATATGGAATGACATCATTAAAATTCAAGGGAAAAAAGCTAATTTATCATTTAACATAATATATTGGTTAACACTGGTTATTTATTTTTCAATTACAGAATACTTTCGAATTCATAATTTAGTTTTTGTACCACATTAGGTATACCAATAGGTACAGTGTTGTCTCCATGTCATCCAAGCGGCGTGCCCCATTTGATATTCGACGAGATTAGGTACCTTTTGTGTGCTATCAATTAATTGGTAAAATATAGGTACACTTTTATATTTAAATTTCATTATATTTATAAAAACAGTATAAAAGAGAGATAAATAAAATATAAATATATGGAGAGCATATTTAGGTTATTTTTGATTTAAATACCTACTGATAATTGTTTTCTTACCAATTGACGACAAAATGCAGTCATATTGAATGGTATTTGCTTTAATTATTATTTTTATTATATTTTATTTTGCTCTAGCATACTATTTTAGTACCCAAATCCGAGGATTGTCTAATTATATCTACTTATAGTATAAATACCCCAGTCAAATTAGAACAAATTTCGACGTTTGACGAAAAAAACTGATAAAGTGTTTAAATTTGGCAAATATGTTTATTTAGGCTTACCTACTACTAAACATACTAAAAGTCCCCAGCCCAAACTGTTGCGCTTGAGCCACCATCTTGGAGCAGAAATGGCGGTCCGATTCAGTTTACTGCTTATATCTTTCCAACCATTAGCGATATCGAAATTATGTTTATATACAAAATAAAGCTTATAAAATTCTGTACAAAAAGTGTTATATGTGTTTCATCGACACGTTTCAACAATTGTGAATATCACTCGTATATAATAAAAATTGTCATATAATACGGGACAACTTTCAAAATGTCTTTTCTGTCAGTCCGTTCGTCTGTCCGTCTGCCTCTCCATCCGTCATGTCTTTTGTAAGCTAAATAACGTAAAAAAGAAAAGTCTGATTTTATTGAAATTTGGACAATAAATTAGTGTTAGCTATAAGAACCCCAGCGTTTAAAAATATGTTATGATTGTAGGTGTAAGTGACATACTTGCAATTTTAATGATCTCCCGATGATACCACCTTAATTGTCGAAACGTTGGTCAGTATACTGTGCAGTATCTCTGTATTTTTAGCATCTTATCAAAGGTGTTACAACACTCTTCATATGCCTTTTTTTCATAAAATGTTTTATAACCTTTATATTTACTAATCGATTTTTTTCAAAATCAATAGAGTTCTTCCTTTAGTTAACACTAACTTACTGTTCAAATTTCAATAAAATTGGACTCTTCTCTTTTAAATTATCATACAAAAAGTGTCGTACAGAGAGACAGATGGACAAACTGACAGACTGACAAACAGATATTCGACGGATATTTTAAAGTTATTGGAAATTCTAGAATTAACATAATAATATGAATTTTTTTTTACGAGTGCTTTCCGGTTTAGAAATGTGTTGATCAAATGTAATTTCCTATTTTAGAAGATGATAATAATAGATACGGGAAAATATTATATTACATTTTTTGTAGAGAATTTTATAAGCTTTACTTTTTATTAGAGACTTAATTTCGATATCTCTAATGGTTAGCAAGATATAAGAAAAAAAAACTTAATCTGAGCACCATTTTTTCAAGATGGCGGCGCGAGCGTAAGAGATAGAGTTGACGACTTTAAGTATGTTTAAACAGTGGGCCTTAATGAACATCTCTGCCAAGTTTCAAAACTTTAGGTATCAGTTTTTTCCTCTAATCCTCCTGATTTAACTGGAATAATTTAGGTACTTATACATTTTTTTCTATTTTAGAATGTTATAATAGACAATTAAAACTATCTTCGTTCGTGGGGCTTCTGGCAGTAGTGGCAGTGGCAGTATAATGAGAGAACAAATGGTAAGTTTATACAAGTTCTAAAAACTTAGACATTTTGCATTTGAATTTTGTGCAAACTGCTGTTTTTACCAATTTTTTCTGTAGCTATAATAAGGCTCTATAAAAAAATATATTCTTTATTGTTTCATATTGAAATACTCGTTTCGGTAATGAGAAACTTCACCTTCAGTTTTTTTTTGCTTAATTTTTAATTTAGTGTATACTTAGTGTCTTATTTTAAGTCTCATCGAAACTTTATTATTTTGCTAGAGATAGAATTCAAATGGTGTCCACGAATCAAGAGTGATACAAAGTTCAAATAATTTTAGAACCGTATTCTGCATGCCCTAGTAGAATCAAATTCTGAATTCGTATATTGCTAATTCATGTTTTACAAAATAGTAGTTTATTTTCAATCGTCTTCCTTTTTTTTTTATATTTTCAATAGTGTCAATGAAGTTGTTCTATTAAAATTAAATTTAATTACTTTCACATCCAGTGGAAGTATGGTAACAAGATAGGCTTAGAAAGTCATGAAACGTCGAGATTTTAAATTTGAGCGAAAAAAAATTTCTGTCTGTCGGTCTGTAACTTTTTTTGTGCCCACGTTTATTCTGGAATCGTTTAAGATATTGACTTAAAATTTGGTACACGTATGTACTTTAACGGGATCTGGAACTAGTCGAAGGGTTGGGGGGTAAAATGTGGTAAATAGGGGGTAGATTGGGGGTAAATCGGTAAATCAAGCAGATAAGAGTCCATAAAATTGGTATTTAGCTAAGGTTTAAAAAAATTTTTGGCATTAGCCACCCCCATTACCACCCCTACCCCATTATTAAAGGAGATGAAAATAAAATTGTGATTTAGTGTGTGTACAAGAACCAAAAGTCTCAAAATATACTTTTTACTTCATCCACCTCCACTACTACCCCCTTATCACCACCCCCACCCCACTACCGTGTGGTATATCGTTTTATGGGTTTTTGGGGTAGACGATTTCAAATATTATATTATTAAAGTTCTATAATTAATAACAATTATTTCCACATACAAAATTTTTTCCTTATGAGAGACTTGGATAGAAAATCTGGATGTGGAAGTAGTGATTCCTTGGGCAGCGGTTTTTTACTTTAATAACAAAACGAGTGTGTGGTTGAACTTGAAATTACCACTACCAACACTCAACTTTTAACATTATTTTTACTGACATAAATGATACCAAATCTTATTAAACATTTTTAAACTGTGATAATTAATTTTTTATAAATTTTTAGATGTGGTATGAAAAATAGTTCCAGCCACAGCAGACTTTGACTATGAGATAATTGTGACACTTAATCCGTTATAGGGATCAAAGAAGATCAAGAAAGAAATAGCTAGGTGAATTTATATTATAAGGCATACCTGTAATCATATCTTGAATATATATAGTTTCGGAAATGTTTGTTTCATTGATCACTTCAAATTTATTTAATACTTTTTATATTTTTAAATCTAATTTCTATTATTTTACTTAGCGACATTTTCTGGGACCCCACTTTAGTGGGGTCTATAGCATATGTGCTATAAAACGATTAAAATATCTAGGGATATGTGCAAGATTTATAAGCAAATATCAAATGATTATGTATGACCTGCCTTTTTATATATTTTCCGAAATCTCAAGAAATGAATTGTGAATAAATTATGTTGGTTTCTAATGTATATTATAACAACTTGAATGTTACCGCTGAGTTAATTTTAAAATAAATGAAAGGAATCTATTTTGCAACAAATAAATCTTCTTTTATATTACGAAAAAAATAACTCAATGAAAGAACGATGAAAGATTTATATTTATACCCGGCTCCAATATAAAATGATTAATTTTGAATAAATTATGTTTCCTCATATGGAATTTTTTATTGTTTTTAATCGAAAAAAATTATTTCATCAAAGTCGGCTGATGTTTTATACTTAGTGTATGATTTTACATTCTGAACAACTTTTCTCTTTATTTTTTTTTTTTCATTTAGAAAAATAAAGGTGTACTTATTTCTTAAATATTTGTTTACAAATCACCCTGTATATCTAAAATTATATTCTCATATACAGCTAATTATATATGTAACTATATTATTCAACGAGAATAATTTTAGGTATGCAGGAGGATTTTGAAACAAATATTTAAGAAATAATATAAGTTCACTTTTATTTTTCAAAATGAAAAAAAAAAAAATGAGAAAAGTTTTTCAGAATGTAAAATCACACACAAGGTATAAAATGTCAGCCGACTTTAATGAAATAATTTTCTTCGATAACAAAACAATACTTTACTCTTACTCTTTTTCTTTGCGGTCTTACCCACGATTTTTTCCTGTTTGCCATAAAGCTTTGGTCCGCACTAACATCTCCTATTTTTTATTCTTCCTTGGGTCCAGTGATTCCACGCAGGTAGCTATAGTTGCCTCCGTGGTGTGTTAGTTGTCGCTCCGGAAACCCGGGGTCTTCTAACTCTTGCCACAAATGTGCGACTGGCTGCCAGTCAGTGGTCACCGTTTGTGTCAATTCCTAAGTTGTGCCTATCCTTTCAACTTAGCTACACCGTGCTGATGAGGACCAACGAGTCCGAAACACGTGTCCACGGTTGCTCTTTTTCTTTGCGGTCTTACCCACGATTTTTTCCTGTTTGCCATAAAGCTTTGGTCCGCACTAACATCTCCTATTTTTTATTCTTCCTTGGGTCCAGTGATTCCACGCAGGTAGCTATAGTTGCCTCCGTGGTGTGTTAGTTGTCGCTCCGGAAACCCGGGGTCTTCTAACTCTTGCCACAAATGTGCGACTGGCTGCCTGTCAGTGGTCACCGTTTGTGTCAATTCCTAAGTTGTGCCTATCCTTTCAACTTAGCTACACCGTGCTGATGAGGACCAACGAGTCCGAAACACGTGTCCACGGTTGCTCTTTTTCTTTGCGGTCTTACCCACGATTTTTTCCTGTTTGCCATAAAGCTTTGGTCCGCACTAACATCTCCTATTTTTTATTCTTCCTTGGGTCCAGTGATTCCACGCAGGTAGCTATAGTTGCCTCCGTGGTGTGTTAGTTGTCGCTCCGGAAACCCGGGGTCTTCTAACTCTTGCCACAAATGTGCGACTGGCTGCCTGTCAGTGGTCACCGTTTGTGTCAATTCCTAAGTTGTGCCTATCCTTTCAACTTAGCTACACCGTGCTGATGAGGACCAACGAGTCCGAAACACGTGTCCACGGTTGCTCTTTTTCTTTGCGGTCTTACCCACGATTTTTTCCTGTTTGCCATAAAGCTTTGGTCCGCACTAACATCTCCTATTTTTTATTCTTCCTTGGGTCCAGTGATTCCACGCAGGTAGCTATAGTTGCCTCCGTGGTGTGTTAGTTGTCGCTCCGGAAACCCGGGGTCTTCTAACTCTTGCCACAAATGTGCGACTGGCTGCCTGTCAGTGGTCACCGTTTGTGTCAATTCCTAAGTTGTGCCTATCCTTTCAACTTAGCTACACCGTGCTGATGAGGACCAACGAGTCCGAAACACGTGTCCACGGTTGCTCTTTTTCTTTGCGGTCTTACCCACGATTTTTTCCTGTTTGCCATAAAGCTTTGGTCCGCACTAACATCTCCTATTTTTTATTCTTCCTTGGGTCCAGTGATTCCACGCAGGTAGCTTTACTTGACACCTTAAAAGTTTGCAAAAAAATATGCAACACCACAAAACACTTTTTTTAATACAAACACAAATTATGTACGAAATTAATCACTAATCGTACGTCCCAAGTATGTATTATTCCCCAAACCTATCACTCACTTTTGCCACCTTAAGGGCGCCGGAATTATAGGTTAAATTTACTTAAAAACATGACTTCGTAGTTCGAGGATTTCTTCTAAATCCCTGAACTGATTAAAAAGAAATTTCACAGGCTTTGAGAAAAAACTCGATAGAATGGTACTGGACTATTGCAAATTCACGAAAAGTAATATTTTTTTCTTGTCAAGCTGTTAAACATCCTCTAACTTTGAACCTAATTTTAAAATAATAAAAAAGATATTATCTTATTGATATTAGTCTGAGCTCATCTGCTATAGTATATGAAACATATCGATATTTAAATTTCAATTTTTTATTCAGTAGTTTTTGAAAAATCCTCGAACTACTAGAACCAATTCATTGAAAATAAATAAGACAAATTGCCGATAAAGCAAGCGTTGGTTTGTAAGACCAATAATGTAAAAGTCATAAATGAAGTTTAGCACTTGGCTCGCAGGTGGCGCCTGACTAGATCGCTTCGTTTCACGATGTCGTCAATACGTTATGAAGGTCACTTTTTTTATGTGATTCATACTCTTATATAGTATATTAGGATACCGCGACGAACTCTCTAGGCAATGAAAACCCGTCTTTTTGTCCATCGTCTTTATATCCCATTCACATAATATGTAAAAATTACAAAATTATAAAACTATGAATTTGCACATTTTATACAGTGTCCGTCAAAAAGTCTGCACCATATGACTATTGTTATTGACTTTTTGAAAAATTTTATTTTTGATAAAAGTTCGTGCCTGTTCTCAAACGAAAAAAGGACTGCAGAAATGTGTGTTAGTCCTGGCGCTTAAGTCGAAAAATATATATTTTATTGAAATTACCTCAAGAGTAAACATGCAACCGAAACATGTTATTTAAAGAAGTTGCTTATAATGTGAAGTTATATCCAGATATCAAATTTGGTTGTTCTTTTCTAAAAATAAAATCTAATTTCTAATTTCTGTAAAATTAATGGTTTCGAAAATAAATATAGAAGTATAAAGATGGCGTCCTATAAAATGAAGTATTTAATTAAAAATTTATCTCAGAATATAGCACTTACATCAGAAATGCTAACAACCGTAATGAAATACTAACGATTAGGCTTTCAAATGATTTTTTGACTATTTTTATACTTACCGTAAAAAACAAAGAATAAGTTATGACAGAAACAATTAGCTTCCTTACATTTTTTTTTAATAAAAACGTCGCCATTTTTTAAATGTAAGTACTTAGTCAGTAATTAAAAAAATGTATTATATACTGTTTTTTCGTCCGTTTACAGCATTTTCTTCAAATAAAAATTGTATTATAAACTAGAAGCGGGACTTTCTAGAAAGCGTATTTTTTTTTTCTCAATAAATATTGGTTTAAGCGAAAAAATGATAGACATCAAAAATAAAGCCCATAAACTGAAAATTAATTTGTATTTATTTAATATTTACGTAGAATTAATCGTTCCGGAGATTTCTTAGTTTATAGATATCGGAAAGATTATTGGATGAAGTATTTAGTTTAAATGTTGAATATGTTGAATGAAACTATGAAACTTCCATAAAAATTTCCAAGGAACAGAATAAAAAATAATTAATCAACCTTTGCAATGATTTTTTGTTTGTTTCTGTATCATAAACATAAAGAAATTATGGCCGAAACAATGTGCCTATTCACATTTTTTTTTTTATAAAATGTCACAATTTTGTTATTGTATTGGGGTATTCTCACTCGGTGGCACTTAAAAAATATGTATATTTATTGGAAGTAGCATCAAATTTTAAGAAGAAAAGGTTCTATGCAATTTTTCACATAAATTGATAGTTTTTAAGTTATAACGACTTCAAAATTGCGATTTTAGCTTAAAAAAAAGGTATTTCCAAACGGCTTTCGTCAAGTATCTCGAAAAGTATATTACTTTATCGAAAAAATATTACAGAGCCCAGGTAGCAAGGTGACGTCATTATGACGTCTTTTAAAGGTGATTTTTCGTCGCCGACATCATTGTCCCAATAAATGACGTACCAGAGACGTGATATTTATAACATACTTCTGACGTCATCATGAAGACGTCAAATACACGTTTCTTTTAGGTAATTATTCTGACGTCATTAATAAATGACGTACCAGAGACGTGATATTTAATACGTACTTCTGACGTCATCATGAAGACGTCAAATACACGTTTCTTTTAGGTCATTATTTTGACGTCATTAAAATGACGTGAAATAAATCATTATAAAATAAAAATAAATAGAAGTATTTAGTGACTAGTTCAATTTTTGCCACATAGTAATAATAATTTTGTTTTACTATTTCTAACTAGGTATACAGCTTTTAAACATATTTAAATAAAGATGTTCAGTGATTCAGTGAGTTAAGTGTTGGGTTGCGAGGCAAAAGGTCCGCGGTTCGATCCCTGCACGTTCCGGTTTTTTTTTCGTCAAAAACTTTATTAATATTTGTGGAAAAATATTATAATGAGAGGTTTGCATCTCTTATCGCAAAATTCACTGATTACCAATACGTCTATATGACGTCATTGGGCTGTGACATTGTGCCGTCTTTTCACGTCATTTTTACGTCATGCTGAAGGTGAAATTGACGTAATTAATGCCGAAAAAACGACGTCATAATGACGGCACCTTGCTGCCTGGGAGTTAAATATCTCAGAAACTGTGACACCTACGTCAAGGATGCCAATAGGTAGAATAATAGGTTATTAATTATGCTTTCAACTGTTTTTTTATTTGTTTCTGCAGCATAAGAAACAAAGAAGTTATGACCGAAGCAATGTGCGTCTACACATTTTTTTAATAACAACGTCGCTATTTTGTTACTGTAATTAGCCAGTAATTAAAAAAAAAAGGAATTTCAAACACTGTTTCTCGTTAATATATAGCATGACGTAGATGCTTAATTTTGTTGGTTTGTATACAGTACTTGCTTATAAAAAATATACAGTTTACACTATATTTTCGATAAAACGTATTTTTTTTTCCTTTTCCAAATATTAGCTTTATTGAAAAATGGGTAGAGACCAAAAATAAAGCTCATAAACTGATAATGAATTTCGCTTGTTTATTTATTTACATAGATTTAATAGTTTCGAAGATATGAAAGTTTAAAAATGGCGTCCGAACGTTTGTAAGACGAAAAATGCAGTTTAAATGTTAAATATCTCAGAAATTGTAACACCTATGTCACGCAAGCTAAGAAATGAAATTAAAGACAATTAGTTGTGCTTTCAAATTATTTTTTATTCGTTTCTGTAGCATTAGAAATAAAAAAGTTATGACGGAAAAATATGCGTATTTATATTTTTTTATATAAAATGGTCGCCATTTTATTACTTTAATTAGCCAGTAATTTAAAAAAATTATCTGAAATACAGTTTTTCGTTAAGATGTAGCATTATCTAGATGCTCAAATTTGTTTGCTCATTTAAAGCACTTGCTTTAGAAAAAAAATGCATTTTAAACTTTAAAGGTAATTTTGAAACACTTGGATGCCAAATATAAACTTAAATATCTCCGAAACTATTAATCCTACATCAATAAACAAAAAATATAATTAAATTCCAGTTTGTACTTTCTGTAATTGGTCTATCATTTTTTCGATAAAGTAATACTTCGAGATATTTGACGAAAGCCGTTTGGAAATACCTTTTTTTTTAAGCTAAAATCGCAATTTTGAAGTCGTTATAACTTAAAAACCGCTGCCCAAGGAATCACTACTTCCACATGCAGATTCTCTATCCAAGTCACTCACAACGAAAAAAACTCTGTATGTGAAAATAATTGTTTATGGAACTTTAATAATAGAATATTTGAAATCCTCTACCCCAAAAACCCATAAAACGATACCCTACATCAGTAGTGGGGTGGGGGGTGGATGAAGTAAAAAATATTTTAAGGTTTCTGGTTCCTGTACATAGATAGGTACACTAAATCACAATTTTTTTTCATCCCCTTTACTAAGGGGATGGGGGTGGTAATGGGGGTGGCTAATGACAAACATTTTTTTGAGACCTTAGCTTCTCTTGTATATACTAAATACCAATTTTATGGACTCTTACCTGCTTGATTGACCTATTTACCCCAAATTTACCGCAATTTACCCCCCAACTCTTCGACGGAACAAGATGAAAATATAATCTGGTTCTAGATCTCGTTGAAGGACATATGTGTACCAAATTTCAAGTCAATATCTTAAACGGTTTCAGAGTAAACGTGCGCACAACAAAAAAAAGTTACAGACAGACCGACAGACATAGAAATTTTTTTCGCTCAAACTTAAAATCTCGACGTTTCATGACATTTTAAGCCTATTTGGACAATAAAAATTTTAAAAAAATTTTTTGTCGTTACTATCCACGTCCAGTGGAAGTAAAACTATCAATTTATGTGAAAAATTGCATAGAACCTTTTCTTCTTAAAATTCGATTCTATTTCAGCTCCAACAAACATATATATTTTTTAAGTGCCACTCCCTGAGAGGGGGTGGCATCCACCCCCTATAAATTAACAAGCCCCTGCACAATATAGAAACTTTTACTATTATACTGCCAAAAATGGACGAAATCCGTTCAAAATAACATTATTCCGAAGTTAAAACCTCTAGTTACTGTACTATAAGTCCAGAGACGAATAATATAATACATAATTACTATTACTCTATCTTGAAACGGTTCAAATTAGATTGCATGCTTCGCATTGTTGATTCAAGGTCACTACCATTTTCATTTGTTTGGTTTTTGCGGCCTCCACCTATCTCCTGGAAGAGGAATTACAAAATGCTGCTACTGTTATTTGCACTGAAATTATTGGTTGATATCCGCGATGTAATATTGCCAAATAGTACACGTAGTTCCATCTGTTCAAATTTGTGAGGTTGGTGATGCGCTCCGGCGGTCTTAAAAATTTGCATAAAAAATATACAACACCACAAAACACATTCTTTTTGATACAAATACAAATTATGTACGAAATTACCTATTATTCACTTGACACCTTAAAAGTTATATTTTTTACACATTGTATTTAGCTAAGGCTTGGACCTAAAAAGCATTGCAATGGTTTTATGCGGCAGGCACTTGTTAATCATTAAGACATAAATAAACTTGGATAAATAAACTTGGGTGGTACTTTAAAAATGAGAAGATACTTAGCTTATCTATTCCTGTTATGTATTGCCTGGTCCTTTAAGCTTGTTTCTTTATGCATAGCACTGCACTATCGGTTCTGCCACTACATACTCTGTATTAGTTATTTTCAAATATTAATTCTATTTCAATTTTGTTCTTTTGTTACGATATATCGATTTGCGCGGAATTCTTTAATCTACAAATTCACCTAATTTTTATCAAATTTGGCGGGCTTTTAGCGGGCGTTTTCACGTTTTAATGGCAGCGTTTTTCGGACGCGTTCGTTCGCTCGGAAAGCACAATTCGAACTCCGTATTTCATGTTTTAACGTTTTTATAGAAATATGTTTCTTGAAAAAGATGGCAAAAATGCTGTTTGGATATCCGTGGGCAAACTGGACAGGATAAACCATGGATATCGATTCTATTACATCCGTAGGATATAGATATTTTGTACACCTTTAGGATACCGACATCATGTCGGGATATCCGTAGGCAATCAGTTGCAGATATCCGTAGGATATCCATAATTGGATCTTTACAGGATATTAATATCCAATCAGGTCAACCCTGGGAAGTCCTGGGGATATGTTTATGGGATATCCCAAATCTGGGACAACGGGACTCCAATAGGATATCCTCATGATATCATGTGCTGCCTGGGAATATACTGGTTACCAGCTTATAACCTGATAAAAGATCAACGCCGCAATAATATTTGAAATCGTCTACCCCAAAAACCCATAAAACGATTTGCTACATCGGTAGTGGGGTGAAGGATGTGGTTCCTATATACAGGGGCGGCTGGTGAAATTTCAACAATTTTTTTCTCGTCTGTGGCGCATGGGACCCATGCGAAATATGGGAAATAACATCTAGAGAAGCACTCCTCTAACGACCCTTAAGAAATTCTGAAAAAGCAGTTTGCGAAAAATTTTTTCAAAATTCAATTGACCCCCCTAGGTCTAGGGACTCCCGTTTAAAATTAATTTTTTTTGTCATATACATTTTAATTTTCATAAAAATACAACAACAGGTTTTGAAGTTTATGAAAATATTTTCATTATTAACTGAAACACAATGAACTGAAATTTTTTAATTTATAATTTAACAAATGATAAAATTTCAATTCGTTGTATCTCAGTTAGTAATGGAAATATTTTCATAAACTTCAAAACCTGTTGTATTTTTATGAAAAGTAAAATGTATATGACAAAAAAATTAATTTTAAACAAGAGTCCCTAGACCTAGGGGGGGTCAGTCGAATTTTGAAAAAATTTTTCGCAAACTGCTTTTTCAAAATTTTTTAGGGGTCGTTAGAAGAGTGCTTCTCTAGATGTTATTTCCCATATTTCGTATGGGTCCTATGCGCCACAGACGAGAAAAAAATTGTTGAAATTTCACCAGCCGCCCCTGCCTATATACATACACTAAATCACTATTTTATTTTTTTACCAACTTTAATAATGGTGTGGGTGTGATAAAATGGGGGTGGCTGATGATACCTAAAAATGTTTGAGACCTTCTTATACACACATATTAAATCCCAATTTTATGAGAATATTACTTGCGTTACCAAACTATCCATTTACCCCCAACCCTTCAACGGAATAAGATCTAGTTTCAGATCTCGTTAGAAAAAGTTAGATAGACAGACAGAAATTTTTTTATTTAAATCTTCGACGTTTCATGACATTCTAAGCTCATTTGACAAGAAAAAAACTACAGAATTTTTATTTACCGTTAATATACTTCCACTCCACTACATGAATGTGGAAGCAAAATGCCGATAAATGCATTCCTTGAATTCTATGATTTTAGAGAGTACCTGCCTGCAAAATTTCAGCCCCCTAGCTCTTTCTGTTTTCGAGATATTTTAAATCAGAGATTAGACAAGAGACTGCCGCAGATACGATTTGAAAATTACTAGCAAATTTCCTGAAGAAATTGTATTGTGTTTAGTTAGAACTAGGGCACATATTAGATTCATCTCAATAGAAAAATAAGTTTTGAAAAATTCAGGCGGAAAATAAAGAAAAAATATGGGGCATTATAATCAAAAAACGAGTTAAGCATATGGCGCAAAGAAGAAATAAATTTTTTGAAATATTTTTCATAAAAGATTTTGTACCGGAAATAAACAAACTGGTATTTTTAGAGTAATAGAAACTAAAGATACCCCACTTCCACAACAATGGCATTTATTTATTCATTCAAACAAAAAACAGGTGACAATTTTTTTTATCCGAACAATTACTTGAAAATTCGTTTAGAATAAATATTCAGTTTGCTACCAGTGGGGGCCAACCACAAAGAAGAGGACACTAGAATTTTTTTACACGTGCTATCTGCAAAAATGGCTGGCTATTCCAGAGATGTATTATTGAATGCTGTGATACTGATGTGCTAGCACTTTTAGTTCATTTTAAGAAATCTCTTACTTCGGAGGTATGGATGAAAGTAGGAAGGGCACATAGTGTAAGATACATTCCTATTTTTTACCATTAATTATTTTTATTTATTTGCTAAATAAACTTAAGTGAAGACCTTTCCAAGAATTTACCCGCTTTTCACGCGCTCACTGGTTCTGACACCACTAGCCAACTTGGAGGACTTGGAAAAAAATCGTGTTAGAAAATTTACCTAGAGTACTATCACTATTTAGATGGTGTTGGTGTGCATGATTTTTCTGAGGAATTATTCAGTAATATGCGCAATTTTGTGGTAAAACTATATTCAAGACATCCGGATATTACGTCAATTAATGTGTTGCGTGGAGTTATGGCAGCCTCGACATCAGTTACCACCAACGATGAGTGCTATTAAACAACACTTCTTAAGAGTACATTATCAAACTAATGTGTGGTTTAATGCCATGGTTCCTTGTCTCAAGAACTGTTCATAGGATTGGCTCGATGTGATAAGAATTTTTGATCAGCATGACTTGAACTACAAAATATCAAAATTTCAGCCGATTCCACAGAATCAACATTTTCATGAGTTTTGTTCCGGGGTCCTTTCTCAAGGGGGATTTATGAATGGGATTGATAGGAGTGTCGCGTCTCTATAGTATTATATTACTAGTTTTTGACTCTACTAAGCACTTCAGCAAGAAGAATAGAGACCAGGAGCAAGCATGCCGTGATTTTCACTAGATCCGTGAAAGTGAAAGCAAAAAGGGAGCAGACGCAAGCGACTCTGTTCTTACCAGTGAACATTAAGGGTTGGAAAATACGCATCAAAATATAAAGAGGGGGGACTGTGCTGCTGTGTCATCGCATTTTGAGGGTATTCCTCAGGGGGTATTCCCCAAGAACCGTAAACTGCCCATATAGCACAAGACGTCTTTAAGACGTCCATATTATGTCTTATTTAGGTCTGAACGTCTTAATTCCTTATAACGATGTCTTGAAGATGTCTTTCCTTAGACGTCTTTAAGATGTCTGATTTTTACGTCTTAAAGACGTTTTAAAGATGTCATAATTACGATGTCAATGTTAGTATTGCCCAACAAAAGCAAACATTTTTTAACAAAACCGGTTTTTCAATTTTACAATGTTTTTGTTTATATTTAACCGTTATTTCTGTAAAATGTCTAGTGTATTTTTTATAATAATTTGTAAGTTTGTCATTAATAATTTAATTTTAATCTTTTCTGTAAATTATTAATGCTATTATTAGATAAATGAAAGATTAATGTTAGCATAATAAATAACAGCCGGATTGCTCATTGAAATCTAGCCGTTGCAATATCCAACTATATACAGTCTTTAAGTCTATAGTAACGCAACCGTTCAGTGACCGCGTGACTTAAAGCGTCGACTTACAAATAGCGGGATCTGTAGGGTGTACGGGAAATGATTGAATAGGTAGAGTACCACCTCCACCCCAAAATAGGTACGTGGCGGCACCATCTCCAAGGACCAATGTATGGGCGGAAAGGGCCAATATGAGTCAGCAGTCACAGCAACAGCCGAGGCAAGAACTAAGAACTAACGAGATACCACCGCCGCCGTCATCGCAGCCAGCGAGCCAGCGATCATTGAACGTGGATTCAAGCATGGCGAAGCTTCGCTAAGTCGGCGAACAGACGGAGAGGCTGGCCTCTCTAGTAAATCTGGATCTCTTGTTGGCTCGGATGAACGAGTTAATCGACGAAGTCAGAGATGTACGTCATCCTTAGGTAAATTTTAGGTGGTCTTGTCCATTTTTCAAGGTCTCCCCGTAGATGCCTTTTAGTATAGGTAACAAAATTCCTTTTTTAATAAACTATTCAACGAGGCACAAAATCACATTATGTTTCTGAATGAGACGAAACTTTCTCGACGTGATAAGCTACGCGTCCGGGAGTATACGACTATACGAAAAGATAGGGTAAACATTAACAGAGGGGGCGGTGTGGCCGTTCTTATAAAGCCCAACATTGCGCACACGCACCATACTCTGCGGAACACGTCCGTGGAGAACGTGTGTGTGATGCTAAATGGCGGCATGAGCATCGTTGCCGCATACAATCCGCCCTCGAACGGCTTGACGGCGGATTGCCTTGAGAATTTGATAAACGCAAGCCCAAGCTACTTGCTCATAGGCCACCTTAACGCACAACATCGCGCATGGAACTGCCATCGCAACAACGCAAACGGTAACACTCTGCACGATTACGTCAATAATCGAAATGTCGTGTTGCAGTATCTGGACGATCCCACGCATTTTCCGGTACAACACCTACCACCCACCACCCTTGACATAGTGGTCAACAAGGGTGTGAGGAACTCCACGCCGCCGGTGGCGCTGGTGGAACTCACATCCGACCACAATTCCATCCTCTTAGAGTTGGAAAATATGTCGAGGGATACGCAAAGTCACTTCCTATAGGGACGCCGACTGGCGTCTCTACAAGACACATGTAAACACGAACTTAGCACTTGCAAACAATATCACCAGAGCCGCCGAGTTGGAAAATATGGTGGGCGAGTACACAAGGGTGCTGCAGGAAGCCAAACAGAGTGTTGCCACAACGATAACAATTGATCCGTACAGATACCGACTCGACGCAGCGGTCGTATAAGACATTTGGGAGAAAAACCGACTGAGACGGCTTTGGCAGCGAAATTGCGGTATCAACCCCAAGTCCGAGATGAACAGGCGGCAACGACAGATCAAGACCGCCATAAACACTGAAAAAAATCGGAAATAGCGGGATAGGCTGGAAGCGCTGAATCCTCAAAATAACTCGCTGTGGAAAATGTCGAGGGAAATGAAAAATACGCGGTCATACCCGCCTTGACCAAACCAAACGGACGGACTTCTGTGACGGACTCGCAGAAGGTGAACGACTTAGCTGACCAATTTCAAGACGTACATAACGTGAGCATACCAAATAACATTGAGCATAACCGCATAGAAAACGTCATAAACGAATTAATTGGCCATGACGTCCAATTGACGAGACGTGAGTTCTTAAAGGTCATGGTCAAGCCCTCGGAAGTAGCTGGCATTGTCCGGACACTACCGAATAACAAAGCTCCGGGAAAAGACGGAATCGATTACAGACTACTCAAATATCTCCCGAGAAAAGGTATTGTGCAGTTAACGTATATCGTTAACGCGATCCTGGGGCTGGAGCAATGACCTAGCCAGTGGAAATACGCCAGAGTCGTGCCAATCGTGAAGCCGAACAAAAACGCGAAGCTCGTCGACAGTTATCGACCAATCTCGTTGCTGTCGACGATCTCCAAGTTGGTGGAGAAGGTCATCCTGATCAGACTAGACGCTGTTCAGGATGAACTTCACATCGACGATGAGTGCCAATTCGGCTTCAGGCGGAGCAGGAGCGCTGTGCAGCAGGTCGCTAGGATCGTGAATGATGTTGCTGTACAATACAATCTCCGAGCATCGCCGCCATGGTGCTCCTCGAAATTGAGAAGGCATTTGATACCGTATGGATCCCGGGCCTACTTTACAAACTAAGCACGCCGGGCTTCCGCACATACACAACCAAACTTATTCACTATTTCCTGACAGGTAGATCGCTACAGGTCAGGGTGAATAACAAACTATCAACGCGGCGGGACATACACCTCCCTCAGAGATCTCTATGCACGTTACCACGACATAACCCCACTAGCGGACTACGTCCAAGAAATCTCCCAAAAATTTTACATCACCAAACTGGGCGATAGTCTGCTAATCCGCAACATAACCCAAATCAGACAGCACAATGCAATATTATTCAACCTCAGACACCCCCTTCCATACCAAGCGTTGCCTATTTTCCGGCAACTCCCTTAGCTAAATCTTCCCCTACCATAAACCTTTATAAAACCTTATCCTATCATCTTCCCTAAACTTTATCTTTAATTATCTCTTTCCTTTCCCATTTGTTCGTTTTTATGCTTCTGTTATTTTTCTTTTTTGTTATTCTCTTTGTCACTTTGTTCTAAGGGCGGATCCATAAAGGTTACTGGGGGGCACTAACATTTACAAAAAATGTTATAACTTAAAAAAAAAAAAATTTTTCGCCTCGGAATCTAAAAAATTTTTCGCTCGCCTCGACGCTCGCCCCGGAATTTGAAAAAATGTTATCGCCTTATGGAGGGAGGTAAAAATAAAAATCCAAAAAAAATTTTTTTCGAAAATTTTGGCTCGTGGGGGGGGTACAAATTAAAATCCGGACAAAAAATTTTTCACCTCATGCACGGAGGTGCTATTAGAAATCCAAAAAATTTTTTTTTTCACCTCATGCGGAAAAAAAAAAATTGTCGCCTTGAAAATGTAACGAATACTTTTCTCGGGGGGGGGGGGCAATTGCCCCTACTGCCCCCCCCCCCCCCCGGATCTGCCCTTGCTTTGTTCGTAAATTCTTTTTAGGCCGAGAAAATTCTTGAAAATTATAACATTTTAAACGATATTCTTTTACTTTATCATATCTTCCTGGAGGAATGGAGACCACCAGGACGACAGTTCTCGTACGGGTTTTTTCGTTTAGCTTTTTACCCGAGTCAACAATCCAAATTTTGTAAGTGCTTTGCCAAGTGTTGTGTTAATTTTAATTAGCTTTAGGTATCTGCGTAGACAGCAATTTTTAATATTATTATTAGTTTTTAAGTTTGTTTATAACAAACAGGAGATCCAATCTCCCCGTTAACCGTTAAGCCGAACCGGACCTGCCCCGTCCAACCTTACATTCATCACGGCATCACGTGCCATGGTTTTTTGGTTGGCTCCGGGCCCGGATCCAGCAAGTCACATAGTTGTACTTAATTGAATAATACATTTGTTTTTTTTTTTGTTTGTTTTGTCGACTTACCAATCAAGAGGTCTGTAGTTCGGTCCCTACTGACTCCGTTTTTTTTCTTTTTTTTTTTCGTTAAAATAATTACGAAAAAAGTTTTGGTTGGTTTTTATAAAGGTAACAGTTGCTTGTAAAACCGATATACAAATGTACTTTTTTCTATTTTAGGTCTGTTTTAGACCAACAATGGACCTCGAAAAAAGGTCTGGATTTTTAACATAAGACCTAAATAAGACATTTTTAAGACGTCTGTAAGTCGTAAATGGACGTCTTTAAGATGGAGTGAAAATTTAAGGAAGGCGTCTTTAAGACATCTTTGTGCTATTTGGGTGGCGTTTACAGTTCTTGGGTATTCCCATTACCTTGCTTACTCTTGCTCCTTGTTCTTCATATCACGAAAATAGAGACCAGGGTCCGCACGTTTAGGGGAATACCGAGGAAAAACCGCTCCGCAAATTACGATGATACAAGGCAAGTCTTGTATCATGGTGATTTTTGTATCAATGACACGTTAAGAAATAATAAAAATATGAAATAAACCAAAACATTACTCGTCACAATATTTATATATGTTTCCAACAAGAAGCAGAAAGAGAAACTTGAGTGTACTTTTCTGTCCTTTTCTGACAAGATCTGATTGATTGAAAGAAATGTCTGGATGGTTAAAGGAAATCAGTGGGAGGAAACGTTAACTGGCTGTACGCAAGCGAAAGAAAGATGGAAAAGTACATTCGATGAGTTTCCTTTTCTGCTTCACTTTCTCTAGTCGAGTGCGCGTTCCAGTATGTTATTAAATTCCATGGTTTGATATGATATATCGAGTTCGAGTCCCATAGTTCCGTCGAGTTCGATGATTAGCAGGCAACTCAGGCTACTGACCGTGAACTGAGGCCACTGGTGTATTAGGGAATCCAACGACCTGTCAAAATTGTTTTTCAATATGGCGTTGTGGGCAAACACGGGATTTATTTTAATTAACTCGAGGAAACGTAGCCAAGGCAATCGAAAAACAAACTCTAACAAACGTTTAACGAATGAAAACAAACGTTTGCCGGATGTTTGCCCACAACGCGTCACGTGGTTTGGATTGCCTAATTTCAAAAGTGTTACGTGCTAAGTTAACTGAAAGATTATAACTTGTGCAACTCTGTTTCAAATATAAATCTCATCTCACAGTGTTTAATAAAAAGATAAACATTTATTGCGGCAATTTGAACACTCATTTGACCTTGAAGCTGAGTGACGTCACATATCCCGGACTTATATTGGCAGCATTTGCCAAAACGCCTAATCAGGCCTATGATGGAACGTTTACGTTATTTAACATACACCTGTTATGTTGAGCGCTGATCAAAAAATATATGAGAGTGAGAGAGACAGATGACCGTAACATGGGTGTTATGACTAACGTAAACGTTCCATCATAGGGCTGAATATAGCCACTAACATCACACCACAACTGACACATATTTATTGTTTACGCTTTGTGTTGGGGTTATGTTCATAGATTAGAGATTTATATAGGATATAGATGGGCAGCTCCCTCTCCATCGACCAGTACCTGTTTGGGTTCATACTATATGCACCTGCGGCGCCAGTAGCGTTAGATTTACGCGCTCTAGGCTCGGGGGGGGGGGGGCGGAAGATTTAAATTCATCTTTGAAATTTGGATAGACAGATTTAGTCGATCACATTTTGTGATCCAATTTCTTGTTGAAAACTATCTTTTATCTTTAATTAAATACCAATTAGGTGTTTTGACCCATCGTTACCAATTGCGTTAGAATGTAATTGGTAGAAACTGATGGTAATATCTAACAGTAGTAAGTAAATAAAGACAAAAAATATTTTTGAACAATTTGTCACAAAATATGATCGACTAAACGTACGTACATTGTGTAAATAAAATAAGAAATATCCAATTACGAAGTATATTTTAAAATGTAAGCCTGACATTTCATCCTAAAAGCATGCGTGTATATAAAATATGCTATTGACGGCTGGCAATTAGGCACACAACAAACAAACATCATAATGGTTCCTTGTTCCTGTCGGCACCAACAACAAATGCGGCAAACACAGTTTAAAAGCAAACGTTATTAACATAAGGGTGTTTTTTCATTGGCCGAAACGATACCGATTCGTCGTCAACGACACCGATACAATGATATCGGGGCAGCACAAACGCATAAAATTATATGGAACTCTTTTTCACTTGCCGATACAATACCGTTTTGTCAAATTTTGTCAGCCCCGTGTTATTACCTATATGCTATTCTTCAGTATCGGTACGACATTGTCAGTATCGTATCGGTATCGTGTCGGCCAGTGAAAAAACGCCCTAACCATAATAACACTTAAATACATGAAAGCACCGCATTTATAGCACAGAAGAAGAAACAATCAGAATATAAAGTCGGCAAAAATCCTTTGATCCCGTTGTTGTAAATTTCCGCCATACTTTTGTTGGGGAGTTCAGGACAGTACTTAATATTTTTTACCCCTTTTAGGAACGGCCCGGTAGAGAGTCAGAAATCCTGTGAAACATTAGATGAAGACAAATAATATTTGTTTTAGATTTTCAATATTTCTTAACTAGTTAGGCGGCATCATGATACAAACTGTATCACGAGGCAAGATCACGCCACACAACATTTGTCGCAGACGATCCAGTTACAGAAGAAATCCGTGATCCGGGTCTGGCACAATTTTTTACAATTCCGTCCGAGATTGACAGTGCGCCAATGAGAGATCGTATTCTGATTGTTTCTTCTTCTGTATTTATAGCTAGGGAACAAGTCATCGGCACATTTACAGTTTGAAATTTGACACGTGATGACATATTTTATCCGTCGAGCCCATAGTTACTTCTACTAGTCTATAGTCGGACCACAATTTAAATCAGAAAAGTGCCGCCAGCGCCGCTTGGGATCATAGTATGAACCAAAAAGATTCATAAAATATTTTGCATTAAGTTACCATAGCCTGGTCACAGAAGAAGAAACAATCAGAATATACTCTCTCATTGGCGGGAAAAGTTCGCGCATCTACATCGCGCACTGTCAGTTTCGGATGGAATTGTAAAAAATCGTGCCAGGCCCGGATCACGGATTTCTTCTGTAACCGGATCGTCAGCGACAAATGGCGTGATTAGTTAAGAAACATTGAAAATCTAAAACAAATATTATTTGTCTTCATCTAATGTTTGACAGGTTTTCTGATTCTCTTCCGGGCCGTTCCTAAAAGGGGTAAAAAATAATGAGTACTCTCCTGAACTCGCCCAACAATTGTATGGCGGAGATTTACAACACGAGATCAAAGGATTTTTTGCCGACATTCCCTTCTGATTGTTTCTTCTTCTGTGGCCTGGTTATGTTCTGTGTGTTCCTTTACGAATTGTGTTTTGCTTGGTTTCTGTATAATAGTGGAAGAAAATGGAGCCAGGATTTTCTAAAGGAAGTGCAGAAAATTTGCCGAAAGTTGATTGGACCATTTATTTGTTATTTGTACATGTTGGTATAAAGCATTCTTTAAACATTTTCTAAACACAAAAATCCAAACTAAAGAGAAACGGCTGCCCAAGTGTCAATTTCAACGTCAACTGGGGATTCCCCAGTATCATAAAGTTGGTTCCCCAGTTGAGAACCAACTTTATATGATACACCGGTATGAAGGTCGTAGGCTCGTCGACGTCACTAAGGTGACTGCGTTACGTCACGTTCAAAGCGCGCGCTTATTTCCACACTTTTGATTTTTTTTTTTCGATAGAAATCAAGCTAAAAAATCGGCAGCTACTAGAAGCGGCTGGAACCTCCCCACCCGGTGAATCTTTGAAGCCGAAAAGAGCACTAAACAATATGAACGATCTCATTTAATTATATTTATTAAGTTGAAATATTTTTTTCGTATTAAATCAGAAAAAAGTCTTTCGTTCGGTGGGATTTGGACCTAAGAACTTGAGTGTTAAATTTATAGTCTGCACAACATTGACATTTTATTCAATGTTTTTAATACAAATATATGCTTCATCGGATCCTAGCCCGGGGCCAGCCAGACAACCACGGTGAACACCGCCGTGGCGAGTGTGAGGCTGGACGGGGTAGGTCCGGTTTGGCTTGGAGAAAAATAGAAAAGTAGCTCCTGTCTTCTGTAGGCAGGCTTAAAGACTAGGTTAAAATTATAATGTGTCCACATGGACCTAAAATGAATATAAAAATAAACACAATTCTATAAAAACGTTTGTAGGCAAGAGCACTTAATAATTTTGATTATTGATACGGGAAACAACTAAACGAAAAAACCTGTTCGTTGGAATGGGATGGATGGCAGGGATGGCCATCTTTGGAAAAAACCATATAACTCTTGGTGGACAGCTTCTCTGCCAAATGTAGCCAGGGTAGTGTTCATGGTGGATCGTTTAAATTTGAGTTGGTATATTTTGTTTTATTTTTTGGCCTCGACCAATTTTTCACTAAATCGGTCGGGGAAGTGATAGCTGTCAAATTTTTGGTTCCAATGTTTCTCTGGGGACTTTGGTTTTTGAAAAATGTTTAGGTTGGTACCAATGTCTTAAATTGTTTTTAGGTTATGTAGTACTATTTTTAGGTTATGTTGCCGGAAGAATTTCCGGCGGGATGCCGGAAGTAGCGGAAATAGTTTTTAAAATATAATGTCACTGTCACTTTTAAAGTTTTATTGGAAAAAACTCACTGCGTTCCGGTGGGGTTGCTTACACTTGTAGGGCTTGTAAGCGGTTCAGGATGGCCTCTCACACTATCCCTGGGCTTTATAAACGTCGAAAAAACTTATAATCTCTCGATGCACTTGACACGTCAAAAATACTCAGCATACAGTCTGCACGCTTTAACACACTAGCAGAGAACTTATACCACAAATGGACCCGTAGTATTTTTTGGGAATTTTCCTTTGAGTCCATTTAATAAAATTTGACATTTTTCTGAAAATTTGACATTTTTATGAAGTGACATTTCTCCGAAACTTTGACATTTTTTCGAAAATTTGACATTTCTCTGAAGTGACTACTCCGAAAATTTGACAATTTTCAAACATTTAACATTTATCTGAAAGGTGACATTTTTCTGAAAGGTGACATTTCTTCGAAAATTTGACATTTTTCCGAAAATTTTACATTTTCCTGAATTTTTGACATTTTTCTAAAAAGTGACATTTCTCTGAAAATTTGACATTTTTCTGAAGTGACATTACTCCGAAAATTTGACAATTTTCAAACATTTGGCATTTTTCTGAAAAGTGACATTTCTTCGAAAATTTGACTTTTTTCAAAAATTTGACATTTTTCTGAAAAGTGACATTTTTCTGAAAATTTGGCATATTTCTGAAAAGTGACATCCCTGAAAATTTAACATTTTTTCGAAAATTTGACATTTTTCTGAAAAGTGACATTTTTCCGAAAATTTGACATTTTCCTGAATTTTTGACATTTTCCTGAATTTTTGACATTTTTCTGAAAAGTGACATTTCTCTGAAAATTTGACATTTTTTCGAAAATTTGACATTTTTCTGAAGTGACATTACTCCGAAAATTTGACAATTTTCAAACACTTGGCATTTTTCTGAAAGGTGACATTTCTTCGAAAATTTGACGTTTTTTCGAAAATTTGACATTTTTCTGAAAAGTGACATTTTTCTGAAAATTTGACATTTTTTCGAAAATTTGACATTTTTCTGAAAAGTGACATTTCTCCGAAAATTTGATATTTCTTGGAAATAAAAAAAAAAAATTTCGTGACTCGTCTTGTAAAAATATTTTTTTGATATCATCAGTTCGCCTATTATAAGAATTTTATGCTTTTACGACGTCACACAGTGGGTCAGGTTGAACGTTTTTTGGCCAAAACTCTGAAACTCCTGGAAACGCCTCAAAATCAACAGGCATTGAGAGGAAAAATAATGAAAAAAATCCCATCGATAAATGGGGGTGGGTTTCAGGGGTGTAAATTAAAATAATTGAATAAAATTGTGAAAGTTTGGATTCGAATAGAATATTGCCTCCAAATTTTAGGAAAAATGGTTAAAAAAATTCCACCGATATATAAGGCTGGGTTTCAGGGGGTGGAAATTGAAATAATTGGATAAAATTGTGAAACTTTGGATTCGACTAGAATATTGCCTCCAAATTCAAGAAAAAATGGTAAAAAAATTCCATTGAACGATTTCATGAATTGAAATAAATCAGTCATTACAATATCACTAATTATTTTACTCCTAAAATTGGGTATTTTTAACCTAAATTAACGTATTCAAAACGCCTTAATGCAAAAAACGGCAACGAGGGGCAGCTGCAATTCACAGAATATATAGAGAACACCATATTCAATATTATTAAAAAAATTATAAAGGTAAAGCTTGCGAAAGTGAAGTGTAACAAAAATGAAAAGTTTCATTTTAATCAAAATTTACGGCTAAAACCGCTCACTCGCTAGAAGGCTATAATTCGGACACCAAATAACAAATAAAGTCAACTAACTGCCTACAATAAAGCTATTGCCTTGTTCTATGCCAGACATGGCCGATTCGTTCAATTGAGGGCAAAAAACCAAAAATTCACAGTCGTGTAAACGCTAAATTTTTACTGCACAATTTTAAACTTGAACACGTGTTTCCTTCTCGAGCTGTAGAATGCAAATGCGGCAGGATCAAGGCCTTTTGTTTCCCCAAGAATAGCGTTAACCCTTACCAAAAAGCATGTTTGTTACTCATTTTTCGGGAGTTGATGAAATTTGGTACATTTGAGTTTTGGCCAGAAATCTCTTAAAATGACCCACTGTGCGTCATCAGAACGTAGGTGTATTTTTAATTCACTCGTATTCCATCCATCTACAATATTTCCACCTGCGTTTCAAACTTTAATTGGATGTTTCCAATAGTTAAGTCGATATCTGCACCAGTTTCTAAGAATTTTTCTTATTTGTGACGTCACGTGACGTAGGTGTATTATTAATTCACTCGTAATCCGTCCGTCTACAATATTTATACCTACGTTTCAAATTTCAGTTCGATATCTTCAACCGTTCCCGAGTTATCAGCCGAAATCACTGAACACCTCTGTCATTTTTAGAATATCACCCTGTACATTGCACTGCTTTGAGGACAAAACAAGTGAAATTTTTGTTTTTTAATTATTTTCACGGAAACCAAATCGAAAAAGTGCAAGTGTGATATATCGTTGAAACCGGAATTTTTACTGCTTTTCAATGGTTCAATTACAAATTGTAAGTAATCATAAAATAAACAACTTGTTGTGTCAAAACGGCACTAAACGTAATCCGATCTCAACCAAAACCTTTTCAGATCTTCTGGAGCACTAAAGAAACCCTCATGCAAAGCTTCATCCAAATTCGTTTAGTAGCTTCGCCGCTATCGTGCCAACACACACACACACACACACACACACACACACACACACACACACACACACACACACACACACACACACACACACACACACACACACACACACACACACACACACACACACACACACACACACACACACACACACACACACACACACACACACACACACACACACACACACACACACACACACACACACACACACACACACACACACACACACACACACACACACACACACACACACACACACACACACACACACACACACACACACACACACACACACACACACACACACACACACACACACACACACACACACACACACACACACACACACACACACACACACACACACACACACACACACACACACACACACACACACACACACACACACACACACACACACACACACACACACACACACACACACACACACACACACACACACACACACACACACACACACACACACACACACACACACACACACACACACACACACACACACACACACACACACACACACACACACACACACACACACACACACACACACACACACACACACACACACACACACACACACACACACACACACACACACAGGTCTGACCGTATTTGTGACAAACCATCCTCAAATGTATTTGTGGAAGCTTTGCTAATATGGTTGCCTGCCGATCAGGTAAAAATTCTCCTTTTCGTAGATATGTCTCATTTTTCGATACACTCCGTAGTTAAGAAGTTATAAGGTGCATATATTTCTGACGACGTTTGCCACTAATACTATGTACGTGTGTAAAATGTATTCCATAAATCTACTGTGTATCATGTACGCCACATATATATTTAATGAATGTGTGTATGAAATATCAGTAAAAATACGAATTTCCAATATTACAATTATATTTAATAAAGATATAAGTGTATCTGTTTGTCATTCACAACATTCTAGCTAACATTTAGATACACTATTTAATTAATAATCACAGATTACGTTATATATTCCTATATAAAATTTGTTACGTATTTAATAATTTGTCATTAGGTCAATCCTTTAGAAAACTTTTATGTACGATAAGTAGATAGGCACACAAGCTTTTGTTTAACTTGCTTTGTATGTATGTTAGTTTGTATGTTGTTAGCTTGTATGTTAGTATGTTTAGTTCAAATCTTGCAAGTCAATTTTGAACGACTTAACGACGGTCGATTGAATTTTGCATACACATGTAGTTCTGGTAACCATGCCATAATATGGTACTAAAAAGAGTATTTTTACTTCCACATCCAGTGGAAGTATAGTAACGACAAAAAAAATGTTTAAAAATTTTTATTGTTCAAATGGGCGTAGAATGTCATGAAACGTCGAGATTTTAAGTTCGAGCGAAAAAAAATGTCTGTCTGTCTGTCGGTCTGTAACTTTTTTTTGTGCACACGTTTACTCTGGAACCGTTTGAGATATTGACTTGAAATTTGGTACATATCTCTACTTTAACGAGATCTAGAACTAAATTATATTTTCATCTTGTTCCGTCGAAGGATTGGGGGGTAAATTGGTAAATTTGGGATAAATATGTAAATCAAGCAGGTAAGAGTTTATAAAATTGGTATTTAGCATATACAAGAGAAACTCAAAAAAATTTTGGCATTAGCTACACCTATTACCACCCCCACCCCGTTATTAAAGGAGATGAAAAAAAATTGTGATTTAGTGAAACCTCAAAATATTTTTTTACTTTATCCACCCCCACCACCACCCTCTATCACCACCCCCACCCCACTACCGATGTGGGGTATCGTTTTATGGGTTTTTGGGGTAGAATATTTCAAATATTATATTATATATTATTAAAGTTCCATAAACAATTATTTCCACACACAAAATTTTTTCGTTGTGAGTGACTTGGATAGGAAATGTGGAAGTAGCGATTCCTTGGCCAGCGGTTTTTTTCTTTTAAAGTGCATGTACTTTACGGTGGTGTTTGGAAAGAAAAAAAAATTAAACTTAAACCAATTTTTTGGATTTTAATTTTAATTATGGATATTGCACGTATAAACAATTTCAAATAACTACGTCATTTTTTGTGAAACCAAAAAACGATAAGTGAATTATGAAAGTATATGAAATAATCAACGTTTAAAAAAAGAATTATGTTCTACTTGCATCTGAATCCGTGATACGTTAGTTTTTGTTCCAAAATGATTATATTTCTCTCTCTGCTAGTTGAAAATTATCCACAACTAAAATTTTTTAAATTACATTGCATAAAGCATCATTGAGAACATAACGCACGTTCGAAAAAAAAATTATCTCCCCACCTCTTAAATATTGTAACTAGACAACTAACTTAATTAATGGTATACATCCATTTTCCGCATTTGAGCCTTTTTTTTTAAACATTTTTGGTCTTTTTACTTCCACGTCGAGTGTAAATATAGTAACGACAAAAAAAATTTTTTAAACTTTTATTGTTCAAATAAGCTTAGAATGTCATGGAACGTCGAGATTTTAAGTTTGAGTGAAAAAAAAATTATGTCTGTCGGTCTGTCTGTAACTTTTTTGTGCGCACGTTTACTCTGGAACCGTTTAAGATATTGACTTGCAATTTGGTATACATATGTATTTTAACGAGATCTGGAAAGAGATTATATTATCATCTTGTTCCGTCTAAGGGTTGGGGGGTAAATTGGGGTGAATTGGGGTAAATAGGTAAATGAAGCAGGCAAGAGTTCATAAAATTGGTATTTAGTATATACAAGAGAAGCTAAAGTCTCAAAAAAATTTTTGGAATTAGCCACCCCCAGTACCACCACCACTCCATTATTAAAGGGGATGAGAACAGATTATGATTTAGTGTGTGTACCGTGTACAAGAACCAAAAACCTCAAAATATTTTTTTACTTCATCCACCCTCCACTACCCCCCTATCACCACTCCCACCCCACTACCGATGTGGGGTATCGTTTTATGGGTCCTTGGGGTAGAGGATTTCAAATATTATATTATTAAAGTTCCATAAACAATTATTTCCACATATAAATTTTTTTCGTTGTGAGTGATTTGGATAGAAAATCTGGATGTGGAAGTAGTGATTCCTTGGGCAGCGGTTTTTTTCGTTTTATTAGGTACATTTAAATAATAATTTTTTTTTACGTTTAATTACATTTAATTTTATTTCAAAATTACATCTTAGTATTACGTTTTAATATTTATATATTTTATACATTAGCCATTCATTCTACACCCCCCGTTACCACTCCGTTATCAAATGGGGTAAAAAAATAAAATTGTGATTTAGTGTGTGTACAAGAGTCAAAGGCCTCAAAGATTTTTTTTGGTATTAGTCACACCCTCTACCAATACCATCGCCACTCTGGCGCTATTATTATAGAGGGTAGAAAATTGTGTATACAAAAATTTTTTGGAGTTAGCCCCTCGACAACCACCGCATGACATATCGTTTTTTTATTATTTTATTATTATTATGTTTTTAATGCCTTATATATTATTAAAGTTCTTTCGTTGTAAGAGACTTGGATAGGAAATCTGGATGATCTGGAAGTAGTGATTCCTTCGGCAGCGGTTTTTAATTTTTATTACTATTAATATAAGTTTTTATTCATATTCTAGTCACGTTTCTTTTTAAATTAAAATAGGTATTTCGCGCCATTTGTGCTATCTTATATACAGTATATATGGTCCTATTTTATAGTCCTGTTAAAAGTATTTTGTAAAAATAGAATAATAATTTTTTGATACACTCCGTAGTTAAAAAGTGATAAGGTACATATATTTATGACGGCGTTTGCCATTAATACTAAAATTTGTAGGTGTGTAAAATGTATTCCATAAATCTACTGTTTATGATGTACGCCACATATATATTTAATGCCTGTGTGTGTGATATATCAGTAGAAATACGAATTTCCCTTAATATAATTATATTTAATAAAAAAATAAGTGTATCTGCTTGTAGTTCATAACATTTTAGCTAAAATTTAGATATAATTTTAAATTAATAATCACAGATTACGTTATACGTATCTGTAGAAAATTTGTTACATATTTGATAATTTGAAATTATGTCAATCTTTTAGAAAACTTTTATGTACGGTAAGTAGTTACGCCCATTTATTACAAGCTTTTATTTAACTTGCTTTGTATGTATGTTATTTAGTACGTTTGGTTCAAATCCTGCTATTCAATTTTGAAACATAGGCCTTAATTTTTTTTTATATTAGCCTCTACCCACCCCCGTCCTATTATTAAAGGGAGTAGAAAATAAAATTGGGATTTAGTGTGTATATAAGAACCAAGAGCCTTAAAATGTTTTTGGCATTGGCCACTTCGTCTACCACCTCCGTTACCACTCATACATTCATACTCCATTATTAAACGAGGTAAAAATATAAAATTGTGATTTAGTGTGTGTACAAGAGCCAAAGGCCTCAAAGAATTTTTTTGGTATTAGCCACACCCTCTACTACCCCCATCGCCACCTTCACCCTAATATTAAACAGGGTAAAAAATAAAATTTTGTCAATCCAAAGAACCAAGGCTCTCAAAAATTTTTGGCATTAACCACCCCCTCTAATACACCAACCACCGTGTGACATCGTTTTTTTAATATTTTATTAATATTATTATTATTTTTAATGCCTTATATATTATTAAATTTCTTTCGCTGTAAGAGACTTCGATAGGAAATCTGGATGTGGAAGTAGTGATTCCTTCGGCAGTAGTTTTTAATTTTTATTACAATTAATATTAGTTTCCAGTGGCGGCTGATGAAATTTCAATATTTTTTTTCTCGTCTGTGGCGCATGGGACCCATACGAAATTTGGGAAATAACATCTAGAGAAGCATTTCTTTAATGATCCCTAAAAAAATTTTGAAAAAGCAGTTTGCGAAAAAATTTTTGAAAATTCGTTAGCCTCCCCTGGGTCTAGGTACTCCTGTTTATTTTTATTTTTTTTTTGTCATATGCATTTGACTTTTCATAAAAATACAACAACAGATTTTGGAGTTTATGAAAATATTTTCATTACTAACTGAGATACAACGAATTGAAATATTGTAATTTGTTAAATTGTAAATTACAAAATTTCAGTTCATTGTATTTCAGTTAGTAATGAAAATATTTTCAAAAACTCCAAAATCTATTGTTGTATTTTTATGAAAAGTCAAATGCATATGAAAAAAAAATAAAAATAAACAGGAGTCCCTAGACCCAGGGGAAGCTAACGAATTTTCAAAAATTTTTTCGCAAACTGCTTTTTCAAAATTTTTTAGGGGTCATTAGAGAAGTGCTTCTCTAGATGTTATTTCCCAAATTTCGTATGGGTCCCATGCGCCACACACGAGAAAAAAAATATTGAAATATCACCAGCCGCCACTGTTAGTTTCTTTCTATTCATATTCTAGTCACGTTTCTTTTTAAATTAAAATAAGTATTTCGAAGATGTTTCTGTCATAATTTCTTTGCCTTTTATTCTATAAAAATAGTTAAAAAAAATTATTTGAAAGACTAATTTATTAATAGTCTAAGGAGAAAAAAATTTTTCTCTACGACTTGATGGTATTCCAAAACAATTGCGACTCAATTTTCAAATTTGTTATTGTATTTTAGGTGTTGTTATAAGCATTTCTACTTGAAATTTGATATGACGTTGATTAGTTCCACTAGAACCACATTTTTTTAAGTTATCTGGTATCGTAACAGAAAACCAGATTGTTGGTTATGAAATTGCGAAGAAAATTGGAACTGTGCCATCTTTTTCGTAAATAACAAAACAATTAAGATCGATCTTTTTTAAACAGTTGACAATAACTTAAGTGATAATATATATGATTTAATGAAACTTTCGAAAAATATGATTCTAGGGAAACAAAATACCTAATTTTCAGTCAAAATGTAAATATTTTTAAACATTTCTGTTAATACCACTAAAAAGTACAAAAAACCCATATTCTAAAAACAATTATGTTGTTCTGCGACTTAATGTACTTAAACAATTGCGATTTTTAGGCACTATTATACATTTTTTTATTTTAAATTAGACATTTATTATTACTATTATTGTTATTTTCGTGAATTGCTTAAAGATGATTGATCGTAATTGTTTTTATTTTCCGCAACTTAACAATTTGAGTAATAATATTTTAGTTTTGTTCGCAATTTCATAACGAACAATCTGTTTTCAATATATTGCGAATTTTTTTGTAAAACCAGAGATATTTTAGAAGAACTGCGAAAAACACAGTATGACACCTTTTGAAAAAATACTGTAGGTATTGTACAATCGGCAAATAAAAATTGCCCAAAGTAGATCATGTTTTTACGATTAAAGAAATTAAAGAAATAAAAAGACATGTATTTCTCAAAAAAGGCAGATAGAAAATTGCATTTACTGCAATGTATACATAAGTTTCATTGACTTTTATTACAGACTTTTTTCGGTTGGTCTTTGAATATGAATGAGGAGGAAGCAATTATGTTGCCTAATTATTTCTAGCACGACTAATAAAAATATGAGGGGGATCCAATATTTGACACCTTAAGCCAAAAATGTATAAATATTTAAAAACAGCGCCGCTACTCGACTGTGCTACCAATATTAAAATATTAAAATTATGTGTTTTAAATATGGCAGAAAATTTTAAAAGTTGTTAATTTTAACTCAACATGTGGCAGGCCATAAAGGCATTACTAGCTCTGCAAATGGTTTGGGCTTGAAAATGAAATGCAGGTCATTTTATCCCTCGACAACCTTTAATGGATCTAAATGCAAAGCAATCGGATTCACAACAAAAAAGATCCTATTATAAGTGAATATGATACTATAAGTATATTAAATCGTACCTCTGAAATAAAAGAAGTAGGTGTCAGCTTGAAAAATAATTTTAGCTACCGAGGAGGAGGTGTTGGTCAAGTATTCGTAATATAAACATCACCACCCCCCAATTGGTTGTTTATTTTATTATTCACTGAAACGTAAATTGTTGACACAAAAAATCGTACTAGTAAATTCAAAACATTAACTTTTACTACAAGCTGCCATATATTACTTATATTGATACAAAATTACCTATGGAAACAAAAAAGAAGTTTTAGGTAAATATATAGGGTGTCTCACTTAAAATTCCTGGTGCCATTTTATTGATAACTAAAAGAGATATTTGAATTCTGTTGGAAGTATTCATCAAAATATATAAATGACTTCAGTTTTTAATAAAAACGATCTCTCCACAAATTAAGATATAGATAACGTTGTGATGCAAAGCAATTTTTAAGGATTTAATGGATTTCCCATAATAATACATTCAACCGTGCAAATAAAAAAAATACATAATTTATATTTATTTGACATAATCTTATTTTAAACTTATCGAAAAGATATTTATTATTTATTGTATTTCTATAATATCGACATTATTTTTATAAGTTTGGTTTAATAGTTTATTACATCTTTTGGGTGAAATACTTGAAAATAAATAATTTTTGTAGATCAAAGGAAATAAGTTTAACAATAATGGGTAACCTGAGATCTGTTTTTAATGATACCAAAAACTAATCAATCTTTCATGGAAAGCGTAGAGGAAATGGATCATGCTGTAGTTTGAGAATTCCTATCCCGAAATGGATAAGGAAGCGTCGACTAAACGGTATACAAAATCAAAAACTAGATTCTTATGCAGAATTTTCTATCGGATTCAAATTTCGACGGTTTATATGGAATTGCAAAAATAGAACAAAAAGTATTTGTCTGCAAAAACCGCAAAAAATATGAAAATATGTATGCAATTATCTTTTTAGTTCTTACTCAATATCGCCATTAAAAATATCAAACGTATATTTCAATAAAACAGCATTCAAACTGTTTTTTAGCTGTAGCCAGACTAAAAGTGAACCTTACATGAAGTTTTATAGTAAATATTTAGAGTTGACTTTTCTATTTAATGATTGATTTTAATTGCCTTCAAGTAAATATATCCCATGCACTAAGATTCTTTTACATTGTACGTGTCATTAGTTAGTGCGTTTTACTAGGCTTCTTAAATTATTGTTTCAGACAGCTTCATAGAAAACATAGTTCCAATAATGATGAAAAAAGAACCAAAGCCTGAAAGTTTCAATTTACATTCAATTTGTAAGACTTACAAACTGCTGTAGTTATTATCGTTGCAGTGCAGCAAAACCGCAATGCAAACGAATTTATGTAAACAATTATGAATAATGGCACGTCGTATTTTTGTGTGCTTCTTCAAAAACTTAATAAAATTTTGTTCTGAAATTATAATGAAACAGTTCGTACAATATGCAGTTAATATAAAACGCCTCTAGCGATCACTCTGTATGATGGAAATGGTCCAATTTCTATCAAGTATTCTGCTATTACATCAAATAAGGATCATAATGCATTTGTAGTTTTTCTATAAATTTAATAATATAGTTAAATTTATTTTGAGAAAAATCATAAAACATTATTTTTTATTATTTAGTCTCATATAATGTTATTTTTCAATTTGTTCACGACATATAAAATCTTGTCATTAGCAAACATTTTTGACTTAGTGAAAATTTCACTTTCCTTGAAACCAAAGTGCTACTTAAAATTTCTTTAAGAAAAATACGTACTTATATATCTGCTTTCTATTTAAAAAATAAGTCAGTCTTCAGTTAGTCAAATCTTTCTCGTTATTATTAGACACTTTACGAGTACCTAGGTAAAATTTTATTACGGTCGCTCAGTTAAATTCTGTAAAAATAGCGCGAAAATGATAATATCTACAGTTTATTCCCAATGATTCATCTTCAGGTAGTTAGTTTCAAAATTTAGAACACGTAATGAAAATAGATTATATGCACTTTATATATTATTTTGTGTTTGTACATTTTAGCATGTTTTATCAAGTATGCTTTCTTTTCATGTTTGATTTAATAAATACGCACTTAGTTATTGTTAATTTTTTAAATTCTCTTAATATTATACAGTATGTCCACCGGAAGAAAGGAAACTTTTTATCTGCAAGTTTTTTTCACGAAAAGCAAGAAATTTATATTAATTATAGAAAATAGATCAAACAAAAACTTTTTATTTTCATGCTCATACTAGGCTTTCAGAAACAATAAGATCATAATCCGTAAAAGTAATTATAATCTGCACCAGTAGTACAACCACACCAAATTTATCCAATATCCAATTCTATCCAATATATGCTTTACTAAAAGATAAATATGAAAGATTTTGAGAAATTGCTTAAAAGAAAAAGTGAAAACATAACAGCACCTATTAAAAATTTCACTGGAAGATTATTATACTCTTCGCAACTAGGAAAACGTTGGTGATTGAATTCTGAACGACTTTCAAAATGTCCATCCGTCCGTCCGTCTGTCTGTCGGTATGTCCGTCCGTCACGTTTCCTTTAAGCACGGTAACATAAGAGTGAAAAGTCCGATTGTATTTAATATTATTTTTCATTATATATATTTTTTGCTGTGCAAATTATGTAAGTATGGAAAACTATTATTAAGACCATAAGCAATATTCGTGATTTTTTTTCGGGCTGAGGCAATGCGATTTAATATCTTTTTGGAGTACTTAAAAATTTAATTTAGCAATTATAGAAAGTTAAAGAGCCAGAAAATTTCTTTGAATTTATCAAAGTAAAAATTATATAATTTGACAACAATCCCCAGATTATCGTAATTTTTTCTAAAATTGGATGTTTAAAGACTTAAAAAACATACTAAATCTCATTGCCTCGGTCAAAAGAAATGACGAATATTGCTTGTGGTCTCAATAATGGTTTCCCATACATAGTTACCCAGAAAAGTAGGATAACATACAAAAAAAATGTATTGTTAATTTTTTTGTTAAAATAAAACTTAAAAATATTTAAAAAAACGATATGATTGTTTCAACGTATATTTTCACGTTTCGGCGAAGCGTTCGTTTTTTTTTTCAACTCTAATATACCGGATACCCACGAGATCAGTTACACCACCACATCTTTTATTTTTAAGGAATCACTACTTCCACATCCAAATTTCCCATTCAAGTCTCTTTAATCGAAAACATCTTGATACTATATTTGCACTCTAGTAAGCGAAACTAATCGCTCATAGAATTTTAATATAATATTTGAAATCGTCGATAATATGTGAAGTCGTCAATTAAGTTAAACTGTTCGAATGAAAATGTGCGCACAAATAAAGTTACAGACAGAAGAACAGATACAAAATTTTTTTTCTGTCAAATTTAAGTCTCGACGATTCATTGCATTAGAATGCAATGCAACTTATTTCAACAAAAAAAAAAAAAGTGTTTTTTTACGATCACTATAATAGTAATACTTTTCGATTGACTAGTGCGGGCACTTACTAGGTATCATAAACTTAAATACGACTTTCATTTTTCCTGTGCAACCGTTGAACCGTTCGCATCATGTCTTTCTCAAAAAGAATATCCAAGCCAAAACTTTTGAACTTCATTGCACCTCAGCTTGTGAAAAGTACAATGGTGTAGATTGTACTAATTGTAAACCTGCGGAAGATTTAATAGATACTAACGGAACAAATGAAACTTTGGAAGTTGACGAAACAAATTCATTTGATGAGTCTACAATATTTATACCTTAAATAAAATAAGTGTTATACTTGTAACTATGTATATAAACTTATTTCAATTCTTTGAATCAGTTGTCCCATTTTTATCATTACCAAATATGAATTGTGAAAAACAAAAATTTTCCGGAAAACTTTCACATTTTTAATCTAAAAATTATATTGAACCTTTAAAAATGGTATAGCTATATAGGTTCCATATGTTTTTATAATAATATATATAGTTCACGCTCATTTTTTGAATTTTCATGTATTTTGTAATGTGCAAAAAATGTAGTACATTATTTATCGTGAAAAACTGCCTGCAACTCGGAAAATTAGCAAGTTACAAAAACATTCCAAGAGACAAAAAATATTTAGAAGTCCTCAATGCATAACGTTTAAATTTTTTCAAATTTTTAAGTTACTTATTTTAGCGGTGAAAACACACGTTACAGGGGATCTGCAAATAAAAAAAGGCTTGTATTTCGATGATATATTCACCTGAATTTTTTCAGATTTTTTTTTCAACTTTTACATTTTCCCTCCCCCACTTTTATGGATTTTGGAGTGGCCATATCTCGAAAAATATGCATTTTTAGAAAAAATTCATAAGAGTAAAAACATATTATTTTGGGTCAAAAAGGTAAAAATATTGTTTTATTACATTTTTGACCTAATTCTACAAGTTGCGGAACCCCTTCCGATCATCTCCTACTCTAATCTTTTTTCAACATTTTTATTAACTTCATTACAAACACAACAAGGTTTCATCAAAATCCATTCATTAGCACTCAAATTAGATGTTATGGAATTCAGATATATTTTATACTTTGATATGACAGAAAAAATTACATAAATAGAGTGTTTTTAATTTTAATTTATTACTTATATTCCTTAAATTAACGGACGGAGCTATAGTTTCCTAATATCATTTGTTAAATCCGTTAAATAGTTCAATTGAAACAATTTCTATAAAATTGCATGAAAATAAAATTATTAAAATTCAACATAAATATTTAATAGTTTAAAAACTATATATTTTGTGCATTGATTTATTTGATTTAATCAAATATCAATTTAGTCAAAAAATCCTTATAATCACACATAATGCTAGAAATCCCGAAATTACATAGAGAATTAAAATGATTCTTTGTACCAAAGTAAATTTTTTTAAATGGGACCATATTGGTAACAAGGTAGTACTACCATTAAGAAGGAAGATATTGATAAGCTAAGCTAACTTTGCATATCTGACAGGTACAACTGAAATTACCGTCCATATATAATTGAAGGGTAAGATGTAACTAAGGTGGTTTTGAAAACAGTGAAATATTTAGCTCATCAAACTGTTAGGTCGGCTTATCGATATTTTCATTGTATTACTTCCTCCACGTATTGGAGGTTTTTGACGAGTGTTGAGACTTAAAGAAAATGACATTTTTGATGATGGCCATAAAAAAGTATTATTTAAATTTTTTGCAGAGATTAATGTAGAGATATTTACTAGAAATCGGGCAAAAACGCACTACCGCCTCTACGTTTTCCACCTCCTACGTCCCTCAGGCCGGTAATTTACTTAAAACATGTTAACCTGCATCTGTCATTTTTTTTTTTTGTTAAATGCTTATCACTGAGATAATAGACATTTTAGACACATAGTACCTTATATGACGATGATGAAAATTTGAAGTAGAATCTAAAACTAAAATAATATACAGGGTGTATCACTTTTAATTTGATCCACTCAAAAATACCCATTTGTGGCTAACTTGAATCTGTCGGAAGCAGAAACTCCTAAAAGTGCTTGCTGTAAAAAATATAACGTAGAGGGCGCTCTAGCACAGTATAATAATACACAATCCGTGCATGCCACAAATATTGTAGAAAGTACCACACGTAAAACTATGCATTTCTGGCAACATTTCACACATTTTGCCTTTTGAGAAAATAGTCGATTAACTTATTCTCTATGATAACGATTATTGTGAACCGTGACGGATAAATGGTCCCCCGAAGGATTTATAATAGATAGTCCGCTAAAATATGATGAATCACAGAGTTCTGGTGGATAAAGACTCTGGCATACGCGTGTATGTATGCCACAGATTTGGAGTATCCCAGAAATGAGTTTGATGCACACACAGGTCTCCATAAATATGACGGCACATACACACACACACACACACACACACACACACACACACACACACACAGACATTTTTCAAAAACAACTTTTTTGGGTTCCTGGGACCTCAAAACGTAAAGATTTGATGTTATCTCAATTTTCGATTTTGGACTAATTGCAGTAACCTCCCACAATTTTATTGTGGGGAGGTTAAAAAATACGGCGAAATTGTTGTATAAAACACTCACATAAAGCAATACAAAAAATCACTGAAAAGGCCCATTATCAAACAAAACCATTGACACCAACGAGGTTTAAAGTATAGAGGGGCAATCCCAATTCAGTATACGTACGGTTTGTTTGGTCATACAACAACCGCCCGAGGGACGCAGTGGGGGTGAATTTGTTGGCCCTAGTTGCAGTGGAGTGTACTGCTTTAAGGGATACAATTAACGAATGAACATTGTTTTTTATTGCTGTTCTATTATTAGTTGAGCTCAAATTCATTAGTCAAATTACTGTAGAAGTAGTAATAAATTAAATTATATTTGAAAACGGAGTAAATGCTGTTCGATACATTTTTAAAATATTCGCAAATTCCATAACGTTAAGTTGAAGTGACGCCGATGGTGGACTAGTTGCTTGCCAAGGTTGAATATGTTCGGGCCGTGTGTATCCTTACCAAATACATAAGAATACACTGGTATAGTCCGCAGGACTTTTTTCTTTGGGGGAGGGGGGGTGATTTTTGGGGAGGTCAAAAACGAAATAAATCTGGCAATTCTAACTTCGGTCCAAATACATAAGGATACACTGATTCTGGTCTGTAGGCCAGACCACTTTTTTTTTGTTTTGGGGGTTAGAGGTAAAAAACGAGCGAATCTGACAATTCTGACTTCGGATTCAGTTTCAGAGGGTCCAAATACATAGGGGGTGCACTGGTATGGTCTACAGGCTAGACCACTTTTTTGGGAAGGTGTATTTTTGGGGTTAGGAGTGAAAAACGAGCCAATATAACAATTCTGACTTCGGATTCGGTTTCAGCGGGTCCAAATACATAAGGATACACTGGTCTGGTCCGCAGAGGCCAGACCACTTCTTTTTTGTGTGGCTGTGTTATTATTAGGGCTCGACCGCATGGCAGAATTTTGCCGATGGGCCGATGTATATAATATATAAGTCTTTAATCTATGGGCCGATGGCGATGCAGATACCGATGTTTTTACTTGAGCATCGGCCGATGCCGATGGCTGATGTTTGAATTCAGAACTTAGACAATAGACATCAATCAACATGTTCAAAAATAAAAAGAATGATATTAATTGCACAAAAACGGAAACAAAGGTATATACATTATAAAAAAAACATATAACAGCTTCCTAAAATAATCTAAATAATAAACATTTCATTCCCAACAGAGACTTTAAGTATGCAACCCATAAAAAAATCCATCGGCACAATCGGCCTTATATTTTGCAAATGGCCGATGCCGATGGGTGAAATTTTGTACCATCGGCGCCGATGCCGATCCATCGGTCGAGCCCTAGTTATTATTAAAGTATGAAAATGATATTCCTGTAAACCTGCAAATAAATTATTTTTTATAATTAGAAATATTCAAACTAATTTAATTTGAATTAAATCCGAATTAATCAATATAATAATAACGCATTACTAGTATACCACGCTAAGACTGAATTCTTACAGCACCTCAGCGGAAATATGAGTGGTACAAATTTCTATCAGGAAAATTATATCTCCTAAGAAAACACATACAATAAAAAGAACACATGGAGCAAAACTCAAACACGGGTATACAGAGTCACAACTGCCCTTGAGTTATTAAACTGTTAGTCGAGAAAAACAAACCATCAAGGGGCCTGACCAAGCAGCTGTCATACTGCCAACGATGACATATGGAGTTAAAAACACGGCAATGACAACAGAAGTTTTGAAAAGAGCTGTAAGGGACATCATCCAACTACTCACAAAAACAACAAGACGAAAATGGCGACATAAAACATCAACACTAGGGAAGACAATTACAAACAGGATAGAAATGTATGTAATGAAGTACTGGGGACATGTTCAAAGAAGGGATCCAACACATCTACTGAAGAAAGCGATAATACTGAACGGCAACAAACTAAAAATAGGGAGATCATGCTACACGTGGAGAACAACAATCGAGAGGATAATTAATGAACTAGGAAAGGACCGAAAGCATACTGGGAAATAAAAGCGAGGGATAAAAATTAATACCACAAAGAAACTGCAACAATATGCTCTACCAGAATCAGAAACAGAGGAATCAAAAGACTTACAAGAAGATTTGTAGAAGCAGAAACACAAAAAGAGGAGCATGAACACTCCATATCGCCCATCCCACACACTCCTGTACCATCCGTCATGTGGCTCCCGCTGCTGACAACAAGCATGACTCAAATCCAACCCAGCATGCACGTAGCCGGCCCGGCGGTATATCCTGGAAGTGGCAACAATGCCTACTGTCGGCTGGTAAATCAATCAATCAATCTAATTGTTATACTTATAATTTTAATCATCACCTGATGATATCATTTCGATTTGCGAAACCGCTAATTTGCGCCAGAAATTTTTCAACTTTCAATAATATTTACGGCGAAAGTATGCGCTCTAGAGAAAATTGTGAAAGAGAAAAGTTGTTTCTTTTTTTATGTAGCATATAACATGTATTTTTTCAGATCTTTGTATTGAAAAATTTTTTTTTGCCAAATTGGAAATACTTTTTTATTTGCGAGAAAAATCTGAAAAAATTGAAGTATATTCTACATAAAAAAAGAAACAACTTTTCCCTTTTACAATTTTCTCTAAAGTGCATACTTTCGCTATAAAAAAATTATTGAAAATTGAAAAATTTGTGGCGCAAATTGGCCTCGGAGTAAAAAATTTCAAAGAGCAAAAGATTGATATTTTTTGGCGTAGAATTGAAATCCACTATAAAAAAAACATGTTACCCTATAAAAACCCCATTGTGCCATTATGTAGAGCCCACAAAGCTGAGAAACTTTTGCCTCAAACTTTTTTTGATTGGAGTCAAAAATTATTTGAGCCATATCACAAAAATGGCTGCCCCTGAGCCGCTGCAACCCGGATTGCTATGACCGACTACACACGTTCAGAGAATGACTTGATAAGCATCCCCTCCAATTTTTTACTCTCCAGCTTATGTGTTCCATTATTGTCGGTGAGCTTTATTGATCGATTTTTTTCAAAAACAATAGGACTTTTTCTCTAGCTAACCTAATTTACTGTCCAAATTTCAAATCTATCGAACTTTTCTGCCTTAAGTTATCATGCTTACAACAATGTGACGGATAGACAGGCAGATGGATATTCTGAAAGTTGTCCAAAATTCGATCACTAACACTCTGATACGAAATTTCTTTCTTTACCAGCGATATTTACAACTTTAAAAATATACCGGTTAAATGCAGTATACTCTTCGTTTTCTTATTTGAGAAGAGTATAATAATAAAAAAAAACTGTTCATCATGCTACGTGGGAGTGGGAGGGTGCATCATGGGAGCATTTAGTACAGGCTGGTATTTTCGATCTTCCCTGTGGCCATGTTGTCAAATTGTCTAGTGAATAATGAAAAATCTTGTTGGGTGTTGGGTACTGCAATGACACCAGACACATTTTGTTGCCGTCTATGTAACCTTGCAAGAAACAATATAATTTTGTTACAAGAGATACTGAAGAGCATACAATTTGGTCATTTAGTTTAAATTGTAATATTCCAATATTTTTGTAAGTAAATAAAATAAAATAGTCCTTTTTTAAAAGTGGCTTAAAATTCTTCAGCAGAACATTAACTGTAGATATTCAGAAAACAATTTTTTAAGTAATTTCTGTCCAATCTAAATTATAAAACTACAAAACATCTATATCAAATACTACGACAGCTGATAACTGCTCAGCAAATATTTATGTTAAATATATGAGAATTTCAATTAATATTATATCTCTTCATTTACTATAAATACACGATAACTTCTTTGTAGACCTGCCCCTTGGTATGAGACGTGTGCCCATTGTCAACATTTTTCTTTTAAAATTCACTTTGTATTCGTATGGGTAAAACGTAAAGACGTTCGTATGGTTAGTTGGTTCTGTTTTTCTTTTTCATTCTATAGATAATAGTAATCTGAACATATGGCTAATGAAAAATACTCAAGTCTAATCCAAACAGGAAAAAAAAATTGTAATTTTTTCACATGGTATAGAGTCAAAAATCTAATATTTAGAATGTACTTGTATATATGGTCTTTTTTCTTATATTAATTTAATTCTATATTCTGTCATTTTCTTAATATTTTGCATATCGGCTTTATTAACATAATTAACAACATTTCTTCCCTAATACTGATATTGAAGGCGGTTAAATTCCAAATACATTTGGTTTCTTTTTACATCCTCAAATATTAGGTAATAAGGGTCAATTAACCAGTCGACTATGATACTACATTTCATAATTCTAGTAATAATTACGAAACTTCTCTTTCAATTTTCAACAAAAGAATTTATTCACCCTATTCAGTGGCCTGTTACTTAACGGCTACATGGAAAAAATAATTGTGATATTTGTTAATAAGCATGCTGAACTCCCAAATGAACCGTCATTTCTCGAAAATTTGGTGAACTCTGGAGCTGGTGTACACAATTAATAAAAATTACATAATTATTCGGTTAATCTTACCAATCCAAGTATATAAATTATGTCCAAAACATGAGAATAATAAATCATTTGCTTTCATAAAAATCGGTTCAACCTCTCTCGAGTTATACTCAGACAAATAAGATGCAAAAACACACGCATATATCTCGTATAACCATGCGATACAGGTTTTCTTTGTCGATAAAGATTTATCGAGATTTTTTTTTTGTGGCTTTGCTTTTATCATTAGCCGATGTCACCGAATTAAGCAAATACCACTAGAGATCCTATATATTTTATTCTGTAGCGACAATATATTTATCAAACCTATATCTTATTATTTATTCAAACTATATAATCTGTATAGCATCTATATCACAAATTTACCTGCTTTCTTTCTTGCTTTTATGCATTAGCTGTAATTTCTGTGTCCTACATTTAGCATATCTATATTATTTCTAAACACGATATCTATAAAGAATCGTGATTTTGTATAAAGAATCTCTTTATAGATAAGGCAAGAGAACTATATACAGTCTATAAGTTATATCTGTTTATGTATTCTAGATGTGCATTTGGTAATCATTAATAATATACGTAATAAGGTATACAATTATATATACCTACTGTCTTTTTGTCGTACTGATTTAAGCATCATGTCTTTAATATTTAATAATCAGCAAGTGGGAATATTAGTTATCTCAATTTGAAAATAATCTTTATGCAATGTGTACATAATTCATGTAATGAGAAGCAGTTATTGAACAATGTAATATATTGTTAAACAACTGCTTCTCGTCGTGTGACAGTTCGATAAAAATATCCCAGTTTTGTTTATTAGAAATTAAATAAGTTCTCATTCTTATAAATACAAATGCTACTAACAGCAAAAATTCAGGTTTGGGTACACAAATAAAAAATAGAAAAAAGAGAACTTCAAGGACTTTCACGTGATATTTCAAATAACGTATAATTGTTTGTTAAAAGTTGTATTAGAAATTCAATTTCACATAATAAAAACTTTTAGTATCCAAAATAACGGATGCAGGATGGTGCAGTGAATAAATCCCTAGAACAGTTATAGATAATAATAATAATAATAATAATAATGTCTTTATTTACCAAGATTGAAAAAAAATTAAAGGTACATTCCAATACACATATGGTACAGGCGAAGTTCACCATTTTACGCAAGCGTAAGGTGCTCTACCACTTAACCTGTAAATAACATAGGCATTGCAGGTTGGAGTCCTACCGATGGCAATTGGTAAAAAGGTAAGTAAAATGAATTTAATAAACTAATAAATATTATAATTTGCACACAGCTTTTGTGAGAATTAATTGGAGTATGGCAAAGAGTATTAGATATAAGAGCACATTACAAGCGAACTTCGCCCAAATAAAGACCTGTTATTATAATATGTGTATGTAAATACATTGATGCTAACACTACCTATATTCTTTATTTACAGAATAGAGAACTTGCATATTTTTTTAAATTTCATTAGGGTGTTTATTTATATGGAAAAATAGGCTATGCCAAATATCAGCCCTTAAATCGCAATATTAAATTTGTAACAAATAATTAAAGTTGTAATTGCTAGCTATTAGTTTCATACGAGGCTATGACATCATGGCGTCTGTCGAACGGAGAACAGAAAATGGTGGACATTGCATTCGTATTGGTACTGAGATTAAAAATTGTAGTGGTGGCGTCTGTTTATGCTTTTGTGTTTATTTTACGTTTCAAAAAGCCCTAATAATGGCATATACTTATAAACATTACACCCAATTTTTACAAAGACTACACAAATAAAATTTTGTATACATACATAATGCATTTATATTAACTGAATTTTGTATAAATTGCATACTTATTTTATTCTAAGTAACAAAAAACATAAGTTTTGTGCTTCGTTTTGTTTTGTCCAAGACACACTCTCTCTACAAGTAGCAGGATAGTTGTCAGACAAAAGAATAAATATAGTTCTGATCTCTTTTAGTTTGTAGTTTATACTTAAAACCCAAATATTTTTTCTATTTTGAAGATGTTTATTACTATACTAGTAGGTTTAAAACAATGTGTTATTTAATTATCTGAATTATCCTTGGACTTATTTAAATTTTAAAACAAGAATGGAATAAACTAATATATCTACTTGCTAGCTTTAACGCCGCAAACTTCACCAAGAGGGAAACATTCCATGTTTTTTATAAAAGATGCCACCATAAACAGATCCACAGTGGACAAATTGTCCGATTGTCCTTTCGAAAACCTTCATTGGTCATTTGAAACAATATATACACTTCTAAAGCATTGATAATTAATAAATTAGCAGCCAATATTTGTAAACACAATAATATCGACTAAGTTCTAGTATAGTCTGACATATGTCAGCACACCCCGTTTACATCACAGTTAATGGCGGTCTGTAACAAGAATAGCTTAAATTATGCAGACTTTAATAACTTATATTTAATACAAGGAATTGAAAAAGTATAAATAAATGATTATATTTCTGCCAAAATTTAGAAAGACTGCATGTGTAGAAAATATAATCAATAACGTACATTATTATTAGAAAACACGGGCAGATCTGAAGATCCGCAGTATTCAGGCCTGTCAGCCCATTGTAGATTCGCGACATTTAAGATCCCTAGAAAAGACAAGTGTTTTCCATGAAGGAGAGCAGTTCTGCGGCTGTAGAAACTGCCTTCGGAAACACCTATACCTTGACGCTTCTATTGGCACACAATGGCATAGAATATAAGTGATGGTTTCATTCCCCACTCCACACATCCGACAAGTAGGATCATCTTTCAACAACATTGTATGCAGGTGCTTGTTCAGAGAACAATGTCCTGTTATCAGAGGCCATCCATCCATCTCAATCATTCTCTATCGAGCTCAAGCAGCTACTTTACAGTAGAGTCAGTCGAAGACTCCTATATATGTAACCTCGACTGGTTCATTCCTGAGGTCTGAGCGCAATAATTGTTAAATTATGCCAAAACTTTTTTTTGGTATCTGGATGTTCATGGGTCTTTATTAATTTTTCAGCAACATAAAGCTATGATTTGGAATTTTATAGAACGGAGTTTAAATAAGGTGTTTTCTTTGAACACACTTCATTGCTTATCTGTTCTAGACAGATGTGCTCTCCATAACCAATTTAGTCTCATAGCATTTCCAGTGAAAGCCGCAACATACAAGTCTTTATGGTTTTAAGTTTTTTACATATTAATCCACGATTTCCATGCTGTAGGTACAAATAAAGAAATTTTGATGTTCACATTCATAACGGTAATGAAGCAGAAATTATATCAGAGTCTCAGCTACTTTCTGCATTACATTAGTGTCATAATGTATACTTAGAAAAAGAGCTTGTCTAAATAGCTACCAGGAAAAATAGGTTGTACTAGCTCTAAGCTTATGTTTATGTAGTTATATGTTTGCATATTTTTCAGAATAAATCAACCTAATAGGACCAATGATTTAATAATATCTCATGAATCTTTGCCAAGACCATAAATTCTGAGCCACTTTCCCAATTGGACATCAAAACTTTTTTTGTAATATATTTATTTTTATATGATTAAATAAAATAAATAAAACACCAATAATGTATATTATCTACAAACAAAATTACAATATAAATACATGATGGAGGTGACCTCGATTTTTATTAATAAATGAAAAAGAAAATAAGCAATTTGTTCAAACATTAAAAACTATTCTTAAAGCTAAATAAATTATGTCAATAACTCGAAGTTATAACCACAATAACAACTAAACTCTATACAGGTTTTAAACAATGTATTATTTTAAATATACATTTATTATTATTGCTTTACCTTAGGCACTTAGCAAATACAATTATTTTTTATACTTTATTTATATTAGTAACAGTTGTAGACGGAAATATCATATATTTACATGAATCATAAAAACCTTTGGCTCCTAGAAGCTGTGAGATTTTATTACAGCTAGCTCTCGCTCATTTTGGGCATTTCATTTAATTTTAAAAAATGAGTAAAATATTCATTATGATTTGGTCAAGCGTGATTTCGTTCATACATAGGAAAATGTGTATAGCATTTTCTACATAAATGATTATAACAATGAGATATATAAATTGTTTGAAATATTAAAATCAAACTGTTGTCAATAAGCTCAAAAAAGTTTGCTTTTTTAAACTTTTGAAACTGGAGGAAGAGAAACAACTAAATTCCACACATTCTTCTCAACCACGAGTGTATATTTCAAATTTTAAAATTAAAAAATATGATGTCTACTCAAAAAGTTCTTTCCAAAGATATGACGTGTATATATTCAAAAACAATTTATTTTTCTAACTTTTGCATATACTGGAGAAACATAAGAACAACCGACCTTTGTGATCATTCTTTTTGCATTGTTGATGCAAATTGCACGCATATAACATTTGTGGTTTAAAAGTTGGAAGGTGATGAGTGATGACTCACGGACAGCAATATAGCCCTACGGAACCCTAAAAATGGTAATGTACAGTTTAAATTTACCCATTTGTTTCTCTTAATTAATACAAAAAAATGGCATATAAATTAGACAACTCCCAAATCTGAATTTCCAACTGCCAGAAAAGGATAACATTTTTAAGAAAAACATAGACATTGGTGAGGTCAAAAGTTGGAACAAATAAAATTGATATCTCAGTCATGTGGTTATTTGTTTTTGACTATCAGTTTTTTTGGAGTGCGTTTAATGCGAAAATTAATACTTAAGTTTGTTAAAAAATGATTATATACTTGCAAAAAATTTAGTTTTACTTTAAAGTTTAGTTCAGCTTCACATAAAAAAATATTACTGCCTAATGATATTGAATTTATAGAGAACGAAAAAGTCAGTGTTAATTATACATATCTTAAAGTGGTAAGACTTTCTTACTTAAAGTACTATTGAGTCTTACATACAAATAAAATAACGGTAATTAGAATTGCCCATGTTGAAATTATCGCTTTAAAAGATATATCACTAGGATATATTAATTCCAGTCTGGAAGCTCATATATTTTTCTAATTCTTCACATATACAGTGCACTCCACTTATTATGGCTACATCTCAATATTTTTATTTTTTAAACCAAGAGATGAATTGCTTAGGAAAAGAATTCGCATAATCCATCAGGAGTACGAAGGAAAGGTAACTATTTATATTCCATAAGAAGTCAAAAATTCCCTATAGACACCAATAGGATAGCTAAACAAACAGTGGTGGCTGGTGAAATTTCAATATTTTTTTCTCGTCTGTGGCGCATGGGATCCAAATTTGGGAAATAACATCTAGAGAAGCACTTCTCTAATGACCCCTAAAAAAATTTGAAAAAGCAGTTTGCGAAAAAATTTTTGAAAATTCGTTAGCCTCCCCTGGGTCTAGGGACTCCTGTTTATTTTTATTTTTTTTTGTCATATGCATCTGACTTTTCATAAAAATACAACAACAGATTTTGGAGTTTATGAAAATATTTTAATTATTAACTGAAATACAACGAATTGAAATATTGTAATTTGTTAAATTGTAAATTACAAAATTTCGATTCATTGTATTTCAGTTAGTAATGAAAATATTTTCACAAACTCCAAAATCTATTGTTGTATTCTTATGAAAAGTCAAATGCATATGACAAAAAAAATAAAAATAAACAGGAGTCCCTAGACCCAGGGGAGGCTAACGAATTTTCAAAAATTTTTAGAGGTCATTAGAAAAGTGCTTCTCTAGATGTTATTTCCCAAATTTCGTATGGGTCCCATGCGCCACAGACGAGAAAAAAAATATTGAAATTTCACCAGCCGCCACTGTAAACAAATAAAGATAGATTCAGAGCTAAGAATAGTTGAGAAATGTCTGGAGGAGCATACATGGCCCAGTAACACAGAAGGCAGCATAAAATCATATTTTGCCAGAAGAGATGAAATAACCTTGGAAAACAACACATTGATATCAGATCATATGGCGATTATACCAAAAAAATTGCGTAATTAACTTTTCTGTTAATAACGTCACACGACTCGACGAAAGAAGTTCCTGGAACAACTATGTTCGGTAAAAGCATAAGAATGAGATTTGTATATGGGTTGATTGATTGATTTACCAGAGTGCGGTAGGCATTGCTGCCACTCCCCTGTATACCTTATACAGCTGGGCCTGCTATGTCCACGCTGGGTTGGATTAGGGTCATGCTTGTTGCCAGCAGTGAGAGCCACATGGCGCATGGTAAAGGTAACATACATAGGTAACAACGATAGTGTTATAAGTGTAAGTAAGATAGCAGATAGAGTAAAATGGTATCGAATGAGAACTGTTGAATGTTGTTAACAGTGAAAATGTAATTAATGGCAGGTCACCTAGTTCTAACACAGACATAGTGAACAAGATCAGACACCAGGATATGCAGGAGAAAAACTCAGCAAGCAACATATCACACATGGAGGAAGCACATCAGATTCAACGCAGTCTGCAAGAGAGCAGTGAAAGTAAGGACGAGACAGATAGGAAGGAAGTTCATCATCCAAGAAGAGAGAAACCAAAACATTTCAAGGGTTTCATGTTAGATTAAATCACACCCCCAGGTGTATTTTGTTTAACCATTTTGTAAAATACATATTGGTTTGGTTAAATATGCGTTAAAATACATACTTGTCTTGTTGAATGTCATGTTAAAATCCATATTGTTTTGTTTAAAGGTTGGATATAAAAGTTTATGAGAATAGCAATATTACGTAATAAAAACATATTGTCATTGGACAATTTAGTCAGGCAGCTAATTGTTCTAGTATAATTACAAAATTATGACCAGATGTTGTCAAGTTAAAGTGTTTGGTGTGTAGGCCAATTCAAATAGCACAGGTATTATAGTTAAAGACTGGAATAGGGGTGTGTGATGCATAAGAAAGGCAATATGCGCAATTGTGCAAGCTCCACATGAGCAGCAAGGTCTCTCTCTCTCACTTTTCGACTGTGGCCACGATACGTTGAAGTTGAATGTCAAAAGAAGTTGCAGTGGTAATAAAAATTGCTAAGTTGAAACATTGTAGTTTTTGTAATCATCCCTAATCTACCTAAACCATGAATAGGGATTTGTCACAAGTTATCAACTAGTATTTTTCTAACAATATAATTGATATTATAGAGGAATGATGTATCAGCTTGCTCACAGTTCAATAGAAGTAATTAAAAAAGTGGATAAAATTTGCACTGTTCGTATTATATTCTAACATATTCTAGTGACATACCTACTAACTGAAATATTCAAGTTAACACAAAAACCTGTTGAATTTTATATTAATTAAAAATATATACATAGTTACATCAAAACAGTTAATATATATTTAAGTACTAATTAGCTATTTTTATCACATTTTTGGAATGTACGAATTTTTGAGAACAATATTTACACGTTGTATTTATATTACATATTATTTCATTTATATATTATATAGCAAGTATCAAAACCGTTAAAGCTAACTTATTGAAAATATATTTAAAAAAACACTTAATGTATCAACTTAAAAATAAATGCAAAAATTAAGATAAGATGGCTATACATACACAATATATTAAATGAAAAATATCACACTTTATTTACTACATACTAAATTAAAACAATAATTTATTAATTACTGAATTATTGACATTTAAAAATAATAAATATGATAGTATCGAATACTGGGTGGCTCAAATTTTATTATTTATATATGTATATATAATTTTGTACAAGGTTGCAAATTGCACAAATATATTTTTAATACCTATACAACAATCAGATATACTAATGTTATTTTAAAAATACACTTTTGTATTTAAGGCGGATTGTCACTGGGCATGAAGCTAGTAAACGAAGCTAACTGAAACAATGTTATATAAAAATATAAAATTTGGGGAATTCTATAACTCGCAAGGTAAATGTCACCTTAAACAGCAAATGGTTGTATTTACTTGCTACTAAGTTAATTCAGAAATGAGATGTTTAACCTACACAAAATCTTAAGTATGAAAGCTTACCATTTTTAGTTTCAATCACCTCTAGATGATGCCTATATGGTTGTCGAAACACGCGTTGAGAATAGACTGTATTCGAGTGTAATGTTTTGTCATTTTTAGGTTATTAATGTCTTAAAACAGATTTTGGGATGTCATTAGGAATTATTATGAATACCTAGATTTCATTTAGTTAGTCTACAAACTTCCGCCAAATCACCTCTGTGGAAAGTAAATAAGATAATGAAAATTAAGAGATCAAAGTCATCATTTATATACACTTCGTAGTATATATATTTTTGGATCCTTTCCTAGTGATGCCCACCTTATCAGTGAAATAATTCATTTTTCATTTGATAACAAAACCCACTTTCTAATATCTGAAGATAGGTCACAAAATGCTAATCACATCTTGGTGTGTATGTACTTATTACGACATGTACAACATGTAATAAGACAGGCTAACAACTATTTGAATTAACAACTAATTCACAAGCATAAGATATTAAAACAATAACAATTAAAAATAAACCGTACATGCACTATTTGATTTTTAAGATTTTCTTGTAGATTAAACGCTTCATTTTTCAAAGTTGTGGCAACGTTAACTTTTGATCAGTATCACAAAGATTAAAAAATTCATCTACAGTATGTCCACAGTTAGAGTGAATAACGGGGTAAACTTTTTTATTTCTCATTTTACGCGGAAAATTTATAACTGTGGACATACTGTATATTAATATTTGAAAATGACCCGTGCAAAATATTACGAACTTCTGTTCTGAAATGCTGTGCATGTCAGATGAACATCTAATAACAGTACCAGCAAACCTTGAATCAGGCACGTACTAAAACAAATGAGGATAATTTTTTGTACAGCTATCTTCGCTTAGTGTAGTTTTAAGAATAGCCATCTATGCGGCTAATGAAAATAATTTCAGTTTATCCTCAAAGTTTAGGCAGTTTAAAGAAATTCCCAAAAATGTTACAAAACATAGTTTCGCTTAGCTTCATTTAACTCTTTGCTTCCAGTGGAAAAATGTACAGACAAAAATGTTTTTTATTGGTCTAGAAATAAACACAAATCATAAACCTTTCTTATAACTGTACCTTGTGTAAAAAATGACCGGTTTTAATGATAACTGTAAGCTTATAGTATATTAATTGTTAATAATACTTATAATAAAATGTAAATAATAATAAATCTTGCCATAAAATTTTTAATGAATAACCAATAAAAACTGAATCTCAATTAATTACGTTATTTAAGGAGTAGGGGTAAACCATGGAAATAATAATAGAGACCAATTAATATAAACCTCGTAATGAACACTCTGAGCAAGGCAAGGTAAGACAGACTGAACAATTGAAGTGGAAGATGCTTGTCGATAATAAATAAGAGCTGAACTATAATTTACCACAGCTGACCATTCCTTAATACATTCACTGCTGATGTCGCCATATGGCGACGCAGTAGTATATCGTGTATTGCTGATGTCACCATATGGCGATCTGGTCCTATGTATATTCTATTATTCTATTGTCAATTTAAAAGTCAGCATCTGGGGTTACCTAACAAAATCCCATCAGCAGCAAACATGTTAACAGTTCAGTTAATCTGGCATAAGAAAAGTTAGTCTGTGCATTTTGGGTAGGCGATTTTTTTTTTTTTTTTTTGGGTATCGTAGGAGGGTTTCAGTTTCTGGAATGAAACTCCCGCATCACGAAAATGTTTTTGCAAAAGATGCAAATTTAAAGGGACGGAAAACTTTGAGGTGAAATAACTTTATTATTTTTAATTCTAGGAAAAAAATTATTCTTAGCTTTTTTATATGGCATTTAAAATGAACAATTTCCCTTATTTATCTTTTTATTACATTCATTTTTATTGATATTATAGTGCCTTGAAGAGAGCAAAGTTTGAAATCATGTGCTTCGGAAGACTGTATTTAGGAAGTTCTAAGTGAGAAAAACCCAGAGCTGGCTGTCAGAGTAGAATTGTTTCAACATAAAAAAGTGGATCTGGTCATACTTAATGTTATAGGAGAACACTTTTCACTTTATACGGCGGTGGTAAACATGAACAATTGTATTGACATTTGGCATCATAAATGATTTACCAATTCCAACATTATAAAACCAAGTTTAACTTCTCCTCACTCCCGCCTACACAAGATGTAACTTGTATGCACATATTCAGAGTTTACCATCAGATACAAACATGAGTGGACGAATCCAGAATCTTTGGACTAAAAAAAACATCACGCATATTCATTCCAGTATAGAGGATGCAGTAAGCTGGCTCAAAATGCTCTGCTGTTTGTTAACACTGCAGTGGTGGAATGTGCCAGAACGTAATGGAGTGTTAAACTTCTTAGACGAAGAGGATGTTAAAGACATGCTATTTACTGAGTTTAACGAAATTCCTCTTTACAAGGCTACAGCAATCACATCGACGAAGACCCCCGATTTCCATCAATGGTGACATTTCTACAGTAGAAGATTTGCAACCTAGTTCTTCAAAAAAGGCAATATCAACTGCGTCTCAATTAAGACTTGTGGATTAGTCCCTCCGGAACCACGTAAAAAAAAATGCGCCAAAAACTCTAACTTAGTGTGGAAAGGAGTTCCGAGGAAAAATATAATATTAAATAATAATGTGAAACAATAAAACAGTAATAAAAAATAATACAAACAATATATATTATTAATACAAAAGTTTTTACATTTTTTTTTCCTACTTATATACCTATCTGCGTATGTTCTACAGAAAAGCTAAGAAGCATTTCTTTGTAGAATTAAAAATAATAAAGTTATTTCACCCCAAAGTATTTCATCCCTCAATATTAATTAAAAGTAATTAAAAGTTGTAGAGACTATTATTATCTACAAAATTGCTCTTTACAAATTTTTGTCAGACTCATGATATATCACAAAAACTGATGACACTCTTATTTTCAAGATGGCGGCCAAATGGGGGGGGGGGGGGGGGTGTTTCATCCTGGAAACTTAGTTTTAGACTCACCACCCTACGAAATGGAAACAAAAAATCGCTACTTATCCAAAATGCACTGATGGATGCCGGATTGATTGGACTATAAAGCACTTAGGATATGTGAGTTCTCCTTTAATTTTAATTCATGATTTCAGGAACTTTATTGTTTATTTCTATAATAATTTACAAACAATAACTGTTACAGTAAATAATGTAAGTATTGTTCATTTAATTAATTTTGTATTAGATCAGTCTAAACACTTATGTGGTATAAACATTGTTTAATTATATAATGTGAGGAGTTCGACTATGATATAAATTTAAAGTTCAATTTCCAAAAGATAAGTTACCTTTTTGAAAGTGTGATGAAAAATTCTAAAATAAAAAATTAAACTGTAAGGTTTTATTTCTAAATTATTGAATAAAAATTAAATGTTTATATACCTGTTTTTCCACGATAAACATAAAAATAACTCTAATAGTCTACAATTCTATATATTCACAATATAAACAATGATTTAATGATCAACTGACCACTAATAATATCATATTATTTTAATCAAGAAAGAAATATCAGGTGAAACATCTCAGAAAGGAAATTTTACATAGAATCATAATGTCTAAGAAAATATACAGGGTGATAATTAATATAAGTTATTTCGGATAGACTAGAAGTGGTGGTAAGCTGAACATTTTATTGAAAAATGTATAAATGGACATACCAGGGAATCAAAGGTTAAAATTTTTAAGGAAAAAAAAATAAAGTCAGTGTCTACTTAAGACAGAAACAGTTATATGCCAGAAAACCTTAGGTTATAATCATCTATTGTTGTCAATTCAAGAATTGATCCAAAATATAAAAATTGCACCATCTTGTAAGTCTGAACTGATATTTGATGACTGCCTAACACAATGTATTCCTCTCTTAGATAAATAGAGGTGGCAAAGAAACAGTTTCTAGAATGAATGTTTGGAAAGGAAATATTGTGTTAAAAAATCTGAAGAACTTAAATCTTTACCTACTTAAATTTTCACAAAAAAAAAAATTTTTTGTAGTAATTAAATGAGGAGCATTCGTGCAAAACCCGATAAATCCAGTTTTTGCATTTCTCAGCAAATCAACGACTATGCAATCGATTGGATATTTTTAAATACATTTTTCGGCAAAACGTGTCTAAGAGGTTCAACCGAGGAATCCTGAAATTTTGGCAAGTTTCAATGTGTAAAGCTCTTTTTTAAAAACAAAAATCATTGGATTTATCGGCTTTTACACAAAATTATTGGATTTATCGGTTTTTGCACAAAATTTTTGTAATGATGTTTTTACAAGGTGATTTACCATGATGTGCGGAAAATTTATCAGTAGGTTGTCCCCACCGAAAGGAGTTAAAAGAATGAAAAATTAAAAAAATGACCAAAAAAATTACACTCTTTTTTTGTAGAAATGCGCCGCCTATGACTTTAGTATAATACCTATATCCGTTTCAATATTGGATTTTGGATTTATCGGTATTTGCTCGAAATATTGGATTTATCAGTATTTGCTCGAAGTGATCAAGTTTACATAGGATTTTACAAGGGAAATATCGGCTTCTGGTCGAATCTGGTTTCATATATCAATAGAAGACCCTTTTCTTAGTAAGAAACGATGTATAACTCATTTTCCATCAAAACTGGATTTATCGGGTTTTGCACGAATGCTCCTCAAATATAGACAGGAAGAGTTAAAATTTGCTGGATATATTTATTTTGAAGTTTTTGAAGCAACTCTTGTATTTTTGCAGTTAATTTTTCCAAATATCCTATTATTTTTTCAAATAATCCCCAGAATCTTCCAACTTTATTAAAAAGTTTCTTCTTTTTATATTATATGTTAACTATTCAATCATTAGTAGAAAATGTTTTATATTCGAAATTTGGAAATGTGGATGATACTTTTATTAAAATATTTTTGGATATTTCTTCAGTGCTTAAACTCGATTTGTCAAGTATCTAGAAATTAGTGCAAACTATATATTTCTCCGAATATCATTCTTATTTGTTTTCACAAGTCAAAAGTACTTTATAATTATGTAGATTATTACATAAGGTGAATAAGAGAACAGAATTTCTTCCAATTTCTAAATTAAAAGAGTTCATAAATTTTCTATTCTGAATTATATATGGAATATAGTCAGTCATATTATGAGTATACAACATGATTATTAGATATTAAAAGTAAATAACTGATTGTTAAAATATTTACAAAACAAAGTAAATGTGGTCTACCAGTTGATGTGATGGGCCTGAGCCGTATTGATCGCCGGCATAGTACCTAAAGATACCTAAATTTGGTATATCAGCCAACATGTTAAGTGGCCCAGTGGTGTTGAAATAACAATTTCAACACCACTGGTTACTTGAAAAAGGAGTGAAAATATCAGATTCACTTTTTTTGTAATGGCTTAAAGCCGAAGTAAAATTATTCAGCTTTATATTTCACATGGGTTGAAGGACTCCCGTTGATTCAATACACAGTTGTTAGGGATCATTCAACAAATATGTTCACTTTGGGGGGTACTGAAATGAAAAAAAAAAATAGCCCATTCTTATAGACACATTTGTTGAATGGTCTCTTATTATTTATCATTTATCTCACCATTATTTATTTACGATAAATAATTAGAGACGTAGTAAGTAGGGACCATATATAATTCAGATTAAATTTATTTTTGAATACAGAAATCCATATAACGAATATAATTATACGTTAGAGATATGATATTTTTAAATTTCAGTTTACATAAACGGAATACTGTTCTATAAAACTATTTCATTTATTACATCGTTAATGGCAAGATAAGTTAACTAGAGTACAGAAAAAAATAAATAATTACCCATTTTTCATTATGGTTGGGATGGAAAACTACAAGGATAAAAATGAATGAATGATATTGATATCATAGATTGGTAGATTAGGTTATTGCAGTTGTACGAAACTCATATTCTTGTTTGTGATCTGTTAGTGAATAATTAAAAAAAACAATATATCAATACTTAATACTATTCTTTTAAGTTCATTTATATCAGCAAAGCTTAAACAAAAACAGAGAAAAGTGATGGTCGAGATGATTAGGTACTAAAAGTAGACGTAAACTAAAATCTAATATAAATATAGGGAATTAGTGCTTTTCATAATCGTTTCTGTAAATTACCTTTATTATAAGTACAGGTAAGTCTTATTTTTTTTATTAATAAAGATCATTATGGCAGTTTCTTCTTTATTAGACTGTTATAGGTATTTGGTTTATAAATTGCACTATATATAAAATATTTTATTGGAGAATTTATGTAATTTTTTTTATCACAATGTTATGAAGTTATGATTTTTTTTTCAGTTTATTAGTAATTTTGTAAAAAATTGAATACGGTTTATGCACTTATAAAAACAAAATGAAAACACGATAATGTAATTAAGTAGTATTTCAACACAAAATAGGATGTCTTAACCAAATAATTTACGATAGTTGGTCATTTGAAATTAAATTTGTTCTAATGGCATAGGTACAAAAGTAATCTCACCATATGGTAATAAAGAAGAGAATAAGTTAAATCTTATTATTAAGTACAGCTAATTCATATCTTTTTGATATTAGGTTCTGCTAATGTGAAAGTTTTACGATGAAACCATTATTAGAAATATACAAGACTCTACTGTATTATACAGCATCGTTTGGGTTTTGAGTATTCTATATTTTCTTCTGTAGTATTACCAGTAAATCTAACAATATCTGTAGAAGGGCTTAAGATTGATTCATTTTCAGAAACACTACCTACAGGTGATGTGATACTATTTACATCTGTACTGCTGTTTCTTATTTGCATTCTTTGTTTCTTTAAATCAGCCAGGGTGCCATTTCCATTTATCGTTACTACAACATGGACGGTTACTTTTCCATTAACGTCTGTTGTATACGTTTTTTCTTTCGTATCTACTAACTGACTGTCTAAAATAGAGTCATCGTCTTTTCCTTCAGGTGCCCGCCGATCCTCAATTATCTGGACAGTATTAGATTCGTTGCTTATGGGACTGGTTGTATCGATTTCTTTATTATTATTTGTACTTAAATCAGATAAATGGTTATTATTTAACATGGCTTTAGAATTTGATGACGATATGGAACTATTAGTTTCATTGTTATCCAAACCCTGCAAAAAAAAAAAATTAAATCAACATTGAATTTGATGTACAATAATTTTTTTGCGATACTATTGCTGATTTTCAAATTACCTTAACTAATATCACCTAATAGCTGTAGATCTAGCTAAATTATTACTCCTTTCTTCCGATATATATTTTAATTAATTTAAAATATATGTATATCTTGTATTAATCTGTTCAAAGCAAGGCACAGAAGTAGCAGAGGCGTACTCGTAAATAGAGTACAATAAATTATATTAAAAATACAGTGAAAACCAATATTCATAAGTGACATTTTATCTATCAATATGTAAAACCTGTTAAATAGACAAGACGAGTGTATGAAACTGACATATAGTATCCCCTGAAGCACATTTTGGGTGGATATAGGTACAATATATTACCTAAATTGTATGTTGGGCCAATCAATATGTCAGCTTTAGTCAATACTGCACATATATGCTTATCAGCTATATTTTCAATATGTATCCAATATTTTATGAAGATTGGCAAAGCAGATTTAACATATTCATTATTTCATATTATTTAACCAATATTGGCGCAATATGTAAAAACTAATATTAATTTTCAAATATTGAAAAAACATGAATCCTTTATATTAATTTTGTACATTTACTTATTAACACGTTGACTGCCATCTCGGTCTATATAACCGAGGTTTTTATTGTCTATGAGGCCAACTCGGTCCATAAGACCGAGTACTTATATTTGCCCTGTGGGCCGACTCGGTCCATAAGACCGAGTCATGTTTTCGGGATCTCTGGATTTTCTGGATCTTTTCGGGATCTCAGAATCTCCCAGCGACTCGGTCCAGCACACTTCTATCATTATAAATAGACCGAGATGGCGTAGTAAAGGACCGAGACTTTTTTGACGTATTCATAGCCTGGGGGATATTTTATTTGGTTAAACCGTTGCTACCGGTTGCCGCCTTATGAGAAATTTGTCTTAACCCATATGGCAGTCAACGCGTTAACAAATGAGCCATATAATCACACTTCGACCTTAAAATAAACATACAGTAATCAACTGGTTCTCCAACGGGTTCATAGCAATTCCTGACTTTTCCAGGATTCTGGAAGGTTTTTTCCAGGTCTAATAAATAGACACTGTTTACTGTTTAATGAGTTTAATGAAATGCTGCAACGTATAATTCGTAGTTTTCTGTTTTGAGCCTTGAAAATTTCGACATGCCCTAACATTTTATGAAAGTTACTAAAATATCCCGATTTCTCAATAAATTTTCCAAACTACTTGACTTTTTCCTGATATTTTTCAACAGTTTCAAATTCTCTGATTTTTCCAGGTTTTTCAGGTTTTCCAGGTCTATGAACCCTGTATAACTATTATGCACTAAGTATTTTAGTGTCATTAGTTGCTATAAAACCAATTGTCTAAACAATACTTACTTAATTCAATAGTGAAATATTTTTGCCAAACTCCTCTATACGTTTCCTTAAATATATAAGGAATAAAAACCAGACTGCAACCAACAGCTATTCTCCGGACTAATCCCCCCCGAGAGCTGAATTACGAATTACAAACCTGGCCGCGTTAAGTACAATAACTATGTATTGCCACAAAACGCTAAAGTTTCGATTGTAACGGACACCAGCCGAAAGACTTATTCCTACTCAAAAGAGCTCTCGTGCTAGCCACTCCACACCACTTGCAAACTGCAGTTTCGAGCCATTGGCGCTCGTCAGTGCAAGGTAGGTCTGAGATGGCTGGAACGAGGCACTTGTTCATTCTTGGTACATGATGAGATTTATTTCCTTTTTTTAAGGAAACGTATAGATGAGTTCGACAAAAATATTGAGCTAGTAAATATTCTGCCCCCTAAAAGTATACCTGCTAACTGTGCCCATGTCAGGGCTACACTGCTGTTTCCATTGTAATGGAGATCAGCTGCTAGATGGAGCCTGCTATTTTTGTTGCATGTCGTGGTTTTATAAATCTCGTCATGTACCAAGAATGAACAAGTGGCTCGTTCCAGCCATCTCAGACCTACCTTGTACTGACGAGAGCCAACAGCTCAAAACTGCAGTCTGCCAGTGGTGTAGAGTGGCTGGCACGAGAGCTCCTTTAAGTAGGAATAAGTCTTTCAGCTGGTGTCCGTTACAATCGAAACTTTAGCATTTTGTGGCAATAAATAGTTAGTGTACTTAACGCGGCCAGGCTTGTAATTCGTAATTCAGCGCTGGGCGGGGCATTAGTCCGGAGAATAGATGTTGGTTGCAGTTTGGATTTTTATTCCTTATATACTGGGTGGTCCAAAGAGTTATTTATAATTGGTTGCGCTGTACAAAATTTGGTAGGAGGGATAGGAAGGTGGGGTCGGTCTTAAACGATGGTTAGACTCCGGGAAATTTAGTCACCATGCAACGCTACACGGGAGAAGAACGCTCGTTTTGTGTGCGCGAATATTACCGCAATAACAATTCCGCCACTATTGCACGCCGCAGATTTCGACAAAATTACAATCTCCACGATGTTCAGCAATGTCCAAGCCTTCCGTTGATTAAGCAATGGGTTCGTAAGTTCGAGGAAACTGGTTCAACGTTAAATAAACGCGTCCCCGGCCGTCGAAAGTCAGCGAGAACCGATGAAAACATTGAGAGAGTGAGAACGTCCACCCGCCAACAACCAGACTTATCGACTCGAAAGCGCGCAGCCGCTTTAAATCTGACTAGATCGTCGGTGCTTCGCATCATTCACAAAGATTTACACATGCACCCGTATAAGATTCAGTTAGTGCAAGAATTGAAGCCGACGGACCCCGCTAATAGACTTTTATTCGTTAACGAAATGATGAACCGATTTCCAACATTCGATAACATCTTATTCTCTGACGAGTCTCATTTCCACCTTAATGGCCATGTCAATAAACAAAACTGTCGCTACTGGTGTGCAGAAAACCCTAGAGAAAAACATCAAAGGCCTCTGCATAGCCCGAAGGTCACAGTTTGGGCTGCAATGTCGGCATCCGGAATAATTGGCCCGTTTTTTTTTGAAGACCACCAAGGCCGCGCAGTAACTGTGAATTCTCGGCGTTATGTCGACATGATCCAAACGTTTTTCACTCCTGCTCTTCAGGAATTTGAAGGGTACACTCCAAACACTTGGTTCCAACAGGACGGAGCCACCTGCCACACTTCCAATCTCTCTTTGCCCGTCGTTCAGGCGCTTTTTCCAGGAAAATTGATTTCTCGAAGAGGAGACATACTGTGGCCCGCCCGAAGCCCGGATTTGACTCCCTGTGATTTTTTTTATGGGGATACCTTAAAAGTCGAGTGTACTGCACCCGCCCCGCCACTCTGGAAGATTTAAAGGACAATATTCGGCAAGAAATCGAAGCCATAACTGAAGACACTTGCCGCCGCGTTATGGCAAATTGTAGAGCTCAGCTTCAGGAGTGCCGTGACAGAAATGGGGCACATTTAGACAATGTCATCTTCAAGACATGATTTTCCAAAGAAAATTGTACATTTAAAAAATAAATTTGTTAAAATTGATCCGCTTGTTTTTTTTTAATTTCATTTCAAAAATTAAGAGTATGATTCGCGGTAGGACACATAATATTTTCATTGATATATATGAAAAAGGTATATACGGGTGGGCGTGCACCTTTGACCAATGAAATATGCCCAAAGGCGGAGACAAACAGATTGTGTAATATAAGAGAAATAGTTCAAATATATTTCTGTCGTACAGAGTCGAATTCGCATTGGGTGCACAAGAATTTTTATTTAAAGTAATTTGAGTAGGAAAACTGAATGCGGTTGTAGTGATTCCTTAGGCAGTGGTTTTTAATTAAAAGAAAAAACTATCTGTAGGTACATAATGTATATTTACAGTGTACAGGGTGTCCTAGTTAACGCGTTATGTCCGATTTTCTAGGTAGTTTTTGAGATAAGTATTTTTATTCCGGGGAATCGATGCCGCTAAGAAACACATAATTGAACATCAAAGAAGAATTGATCGTATTATCTATGTTCTTAATTGACTATTAAAGGAAAGTAAAAAAAGGCATGTAAATTTTAAATATCACTTCCGGTTTACATGGCAATGGCGTTCTTTTTCTTGAAAATAGAATATTAATTACTTCCACATCCAGTGGAAGTATAATAACAAAAAAATTTTTGAAAATTTTTATTGTTCAGATAGGCTTAGACTGTCATGAAAGGTCGACATTTTAAGTTTCAGCGAAAAAAAATTTCTGTCTGTCTGTCGGTCTAACTTTTTTGTGCGCACGATTACTCTGGAACCGTTTAAGATATTGACTTGAAATTTGGTACACGTATGTACTTTAACGGGATCTGGAACTAGATTATATTTTCATCTTATTCCATCGAAGGGTTGGAGTGTAAATTGGGGTAAATGGGGAGGTAAACAGGTAAGTCAAGCAGGTAAGAGTCCGTAAAATTGGTATTTACTATATATAAGAGAAGCTAAGGTCTCGAAAAATTTTTTGACATTAGCTACCCCCATTACCCCATTTTTTAAGGGGACAAAAAAAAGTGTGATTTAGTGTATGTACAAGAACCATAAACTTCAAAATATTTTTTTACTTTATAGTCTAAAAATTTTTATTGAAAAATTACCAAAAATCCTCGCTATGTTGGGGTGATTTCTATTACGAATAACTGGCAAAATAAGGATACATATATTACTTCCACATCCAGTGGAAGTATAGTAACGACAAAAAATTTTTTAAAAATTTTTATTGTTCAAATAGGCTTAGAATGTCATGAAACGTCGAAATTTTAAGTTTGAGTGAAAAAAAATTTCTGTCGGTCTGTAACTTTTTTTTGTGCGCACGTTTACTCTGGAACCGTTTGAGATATTGACTTGAAATTTGGTACACATATGTACTTTAACGAGATCTAGAACTAGATTATATTTTCATCTTGTTCCGTCGAAGGGTTGGGGAGTAAATTGGGGTAAATTTGGGGTAAATAGGTAAAAAAGCAGGTAAGAGTTCATAAAATTGGTATTTACTATATACAAGAGAAACTAAGGTCTCAAAAAAAATTTTGGCATTAGCCACCCCCATTACCACCCCCACCCCATTATTAAAGAGGATGGAAAACAAAATTTGATTTATTGTGTGTACATGAATCAGAAACCTCAAAATATTTTTTTACCTTATCCACCCCCACTGCCACCCTCTATCACCACCCCCCACCCCACTACCGATGTGGGTTATCGTTTTATGGGTTTTTGAGGTAGACGAATTCAAATATTATATTATTAAACAATTATTTCCACATACAACATTTTTTCGTTGTAAGTGACTTGGATAGAAAATCTGGATGTGGAAGTAGTGATTCCTTGGGCAGCGGTTTTTTTTATTGTTAAATTAGTGTACAATATCGATAATTCTATCATTTCCAATTGAAATTAATATTTTGTGGACATGCCTATTGAAAGTCGCATTTCGGAGATATGAACTTTACTTTGCTTTTTTTTAAATTAACACTCCATATATGTACCATTGAAACACCATAAAAAAAGCTTTGTTTTTATAATATGGTACTTATCTTAAACAAATTTTGTCTAATTTACTATAAATTTACAATTTATCAAATTAGCCATGGAAAACAAAAGTATGTAAATTAAAATAAACAATATGTTAGTACTGTCTAATTTCACTTTATTTTAAATAAAATGGAGAATTTCAATAATTGATACAGTGTGTTTCACTTGAAATGGTAACACCCCAATAACTTTTTTATTTTTTTTTTCCGATTTGAATCACATTTTACTTACAAATTAGTATCTACTTATGACCAGAAAAACATTCGCCTCCTACGGTACCAAAGCCACCTGCGGTACCAAAATATGTGGAGAAAATCGAAAAATCATATTAGGCATTTTTTTGTCGGAAAATTTTGTTAATAAAACTTGTTCAGAATTATCCAAAATGGCCAAAATTTAATCAAAATTAAAAAATGAAAAACTTAAATTTTAAAAATTTTGAAAATAATTATTTAAAAAAAACTGTAAATTGCTTTACAACTACCTGGCAGCTTGGGTTTAATTTCAAACAAAATTGTCATAGTACAGTTTTCTAAACGAAAAAACCCATTAAAATGATATTTTCGGACTTTGACATTATTTTAATAAAAATTTATATATTTTTTATTTTGATTAAATTTTGGACTTAAGGTTTCTGAACAATTCTGAACAAGTTTCATTGACAAAATTTTCCAATAAAAATATGCTTAATATGATTTTTTGATTTTATCCGCATATTTTGGTACCGCAGATGGCTTTGCATTTGTAGGAGGTGCATTTTTTTCTGGTCATAAGTATATCCTAATTTGTTCCATACTTAAGTAAAATTTGATTCAAATCAGAAAAAAAATTAAAAAGTGAAACACACTGTATATTTTTCGGACTACCATGACTTAATGTACGAAAACATAAAACTTAATATCTACTATAGTTTTTAAGAAAAATACTGTGTCATATATCATTGGAAAGAGTTTTCTATGGCCTTTCAAATGGTGTAAAGATATATTTAAAAAAACCAAGGTAAAGCTCATATCTCCGAAATTCGACTTGTTTGAATTGTTTTGCTGAAATGATGTTTGGAAAATATATGTGATATCCCATAACTTTTATTTTTGAACTTATTTACGTAACTCCTAAATAAAGAAGTTAAATGAGGTTCTAACGTTTGCACAACCACCCTGTACTGTTGACTATAATAAGGAACTTTAGTCTAGTTAATATAAAAAACACGTTCTCAAATAAATTAAACATGTTCTGATAGAACATATTAATAATAATAATTTTTCGTTTTTGTCTTTGGTGTTTTTCAAAAAAATTGCCGCCCTTGAATTTTGCCGCTAGAGCCCCTATAGCCCCCCCCCCCCCTAAATACGCCACTGACTGCGCTCCGTCAGAAACCCTAAAATACCTATATGCATGTTTGGAGCATATTTAATGTCCGATATATCAAAAAATATTACAGCTAGATCTATCAATCCTTATATGTTTGAAATCAGGGATAAAGGATCTAAAAGAAAAATATACAGGGTTTTCATTTAAAAACCAACCCTCATTATTATATCACGTGACATATGCAAGCAATTCTTTTTTAATTGCATTTAAAAAAATATACATACAACCCTACAACTCTTATACGAAACTTTTTTTTATCTCCTTTATAGTTATAATTCGTCCGCTGTCCTGGATTCCTAAATTTTTAAAAAAATTCGTAACCCGCATCCCCGAAAATCTCCAGATATCGATTTTCATTCGAATACGACCAGAGATAACGAAATTCATCCGCCATCTTGGATTCCTAAATTTTGACCAAAAATTCGTAACCCGCATCCCCGAAAACCCCCAGATATCGATTTTCAGTCGAATAGGACCATAGATGACGAAATTCGTCCACCATCTTGGATTCCCAAATTTTGACCAAAAATTCGTAACCCGCATCCCCGAAAACTCCCAGACATCGATTTTCAGTCGAATAGGTCCATAGATGACGAAATTCGTCCGCCATCTTGGATTCCTAAATTTTGACCAAAAATTCGTAAACCGCATCCCCGAAAACCCCCAGATATCGATTTTCAGTCGAATAGGACCATAGATGACGAAATTCGTCCGCCATCTTGGATTCCTAAATATCTTAGCAGTATGAGATTCCTCGGAAAACCTACGTCAGACTGGATTTTGAACCATAAACTTATCTCAGAAACTACCGAGAAAACCGAGCATAGCGCGTTGACTGGGACACCCTGTACATTTGGCTTAGTAATAATTTCGAATAAATTGATTTCTGACCTAACTAAAAACCGCATTCAAATTTTCATAATAAAATTTGTAGGAGTGTTTATAAAAAACGGTCCTCTCTATTTTGCACCTTTTATTTATGTATTAACATTTTCAAGAATTTCATCTATTAAGTCATTCCAGTAAGATAAAATAATTTATAAATAAATTTAAGATTACAATTACCAGAACTCCTAAATGCTTCCCTGGCAAGCATTCATTCGCGTCTGGTCTCCATGACAACAAGTTCCTCCCTAAAGTCTGAGAGTGTGTAAAGCTATGCGAATGCCGAGGCGAGTGCCATCTATTGACGGCAAAATTGGAAAATATTTATTGAATCTATGTTTGAAAATTAAGAGGTTATATTTTATCCACGTAATTAATTAAGGACTATCTAGGGCGTCACGATTTCGTTTTTTGTAAATTCCAATTTTTCGACGTCAATTTTTTCGTTGATCATGTGTTTTTGATTAAAACAAAAAATTAAAAACGTGACGAACTAGAATATATATTTTAATACACACGTACAAAATTTGAAGTTTCTATCTTCAAAAATAAGCCGAATAATTCGTTTCTTCATTTCACTGATCGCAGATTATACTCTTAAACAACTCTTTGGACCACCCAGTATTTAATGAAGAGTATAGAGGAGTTCGACAAAAATATTTCACTAGTAAATATTTTGCCCTCTAAAAGCCTATATCTACTAATACTTACTTAAACCTTATATTCATACATATTTTAATACATGATGTATACTTCTAATTTTAAATTTACCGTCCATAGCAAATTCAGAAACGATGACACATTCAAGTCTTAGCCATGTTGCCGAAATCCGGCTACAAGAATAACGTGTTGGTGCTCTGCAAATTCGTCAATTTCCTTAATAAAGAACAGTGCACAGTTTGAGACAACTGGAATAATTGTGCAATAAATGTGCACTGTGCATGTTCCCATTCAAATAGTAATTAATAGTAAACATCATTTAGATTGTGGCAATTTTTCATTTTCTTACAAAGACTTATCGTATTTGTAGGAGACAAATACGATAAGTCTTGCTATGTTCAATGCAAATCACGTATATTTAGGCACTAAAATATTTACTACTAATTACATGTATCTTACATTAGTCCAAATATATATATGTGTAATCATTTTATAAATACAGATTGTATATTGGGCCTATATTTTCCCAAGATTAGCAAATCAGACTCAATATTAACGATTTAATCAATATTGGTTCAATATGTAGAAACTAACTTTAGGCACTAAGGCCCTATGATAAATTTAATCTATTTTTTAGGCTTTTTAGTATTTCAGAAACTTTTTTCTCAAAATGAACTAATGAGTGTAATCAGCAATTAGCAGAAAAGTAGGAAAACACGAGGAAAGTGGTAAGAGTAGTTATTATTACACGAATATTATTAAAATACAGAGAGCATTTTAGATTCAAATTTTATATTTGTGTGGAGAGGACAGCTACACAAAAGCTATGAATGCTCAACTAATGAAAAAGGAAGTACCTAGCTATATTCAATTTAGAAGAAGTAAACAAAAGAAGAAATCAGTGCAATAGCTCAAACTTTTTGTATCTAGCAAGGAAAAAAATAATTTATTGAGTTTGCTATACTGAACCGATTTTCACTCTTATAGTTCATAGCAGACCCAGAAATATCACAGAGGTCGATAAAACAAGTAATATCAGCATATTTAGCTGGATCGGCAGATAAAGATGGAGAAGCAAATCTCGCGATTCCACATGAAATCGAGGTCCTCCAAGAATTGAAACAGATGAACGGAGAAACGATAATATTTAAGCTTATTTTTATTATTTTTGTTACATTTCAGAAATTGATTTGGTTATTTCTAATTTTTCTTTACCTTTTTTGTAATTATCACAATTAAATTTTTATTTGTTTGTGTTTTTGTTCATTTTCATATATATATTATTTTTCAAATTTTCAGATTGTAATATCGACTTCCATTTCAATGGATGCAGTGCCTCTGTTATTACTACTGCGTGGTTTCCGATGTCAGAAATTAGGCACATTGTATAGCAATATGGCACCTATGTTGGTATCCAATATAACGCCTATGTTGGTATTCAATATGATGCTTATGTTGGTATCTAATATGGAATCAATGTTGGTATCCAATATGACATCAATCTTGTTATACAATATTACGCCAATATTTGATCGCAAAATTAGGCATGGACAGGTTTGATAGAGATGTAATAAACTTGTATATTGTCTAATTGCCCATTATTTCAAGGCGAATATGCAATTTGTCAGTGTTAGTGCCTTAATAAATTACTGAATATATGTGTTAATATACATATTTTATAATTTTGAAAAAGTTTGGATCGTTTTAATAACACGTTATTAACATGATTTTATCATCGTTCTTATAAATGTCCAATAAATGATTAAACATTAAAAAGATTAAGTGGATCGTTAAGTCAAAAATAAATAATCGGTCATCTTACACTATTCCAAATTTGTTTGTTTTAACAAGGAGTTAACAAATTCACTAGTTCATATTAATTTATCAACAAGCCAATTTAAAAATATATTGTATGTTTTGAACACCAAGTGCTAAAATGACTTTAATGTATATCCATGAAGGGTAATTTTTCACAATAATATTTATAAAAAAGAACTATAACAATATAATTAATAAACAAAATTAAATACTAGAAGAAAGAAAACGATAAAAGATCTTCTAAATCAAACTGACTTACTTTATAAGATAAACAAATTACACAGTGTTTCTTTTTCCTCATACTAAAAACACCAAAGCACCACAACTCACATGTGCAACGACATTAAAGAAGTAACTGAAAGTGAATTACATTTTTAGTTGATGTTTTGATGAAATAATATAAATGCTTTAATTTCACTAAAAGAATTTTACATACCCTGGCAAGTTTGGTGCAATATAAACTATAATAAACATTTCTGGTAACATTGATGTTTTAATATACTTTCTTGATATTACTATTCCATATGCTCAGTGATTGGAAATAATTAAATTCATTAATTTCTATAAATGCATATACGATGAGTGTTATGGATATAACCAATTTAATGTTTCTATGATTTTAAAATTTGTAATTTAATTCTCAATTTATTTAGAGAAATTTTCCAGGTATATAAAAGGTAAATGATTGCATCATTTCAACTGTTTCTCTTTAATTAATTCCACTTGACTACAATTAGAAAAGGGAAGCGGTGTGTTGCACCAAGACTTAACAATTTTAATTTGTGATTTTAAAATTATTTCAAATGTTATACTGACTGATCCAGCATCAGATTTCATGTTCCTCCTCTGATTATTTATTGTTTGGGTGACCAACCAATGATAATATTATTATTACATTCAATAAAAAATTATACAAAGGCACTAAATTTTACGTCAATACCTGAGTACGGTTTAAGTGTAAACTACAACAAAATGAAAATTATGATTGTAGACCGAGCCAATGCAAACCATCCAGACGAATAAGATAGATAATCACAAGCTAGTAAACAAGATGCTCTACTTTGATGCCCTTGCGGATAATACCAACAACAACAAATATGAAATTCAACGAAAAATATAAATGGCAAGATCTGCAACTTGCCAGGTGAGCAAAATTTGGCGTGACAGAATTATCATGAAATAGAGAAAGTTCAATTTGTTAACGTCCTAGTTTTCTTCACCATTTTCTATACCTTTGAGACATGGACCTTAGGGAGGCAGATAGACCATGTGTTGATGCTTTCGAGATATGAGTCTGGAGACGTTTGTTACAAATTGTTACAACACCTCGGGCCATCCTGACAAATTAGGGATTTTATTTCTTTGCACAAGCTGAGTAAATTTAGCTATTTAAAGTACTTAAATAGGTTAAAATTCTGTTAAGTTGTATCCCCCTGGCCCACCTTCAAAAAATGTACGCACAATCCAGAACAATCAGGCTATGTTACAGGACAAACTACTAGAAAACAACTACTGAATTTATAAAAGCTTATCGAAAAGGTAAGGGAATATGAGAGACACTTGAGAGATATTGCCATCCATGTTACAGTAAGTTTACATCCAAGTGCAAATTTTTCAACATCCTACATCTTTCTTCCTATATTCAAAATAATCTACCTGCTGAATTTTATAGTCTTTCAGTCACTACCCTAAAGAAATCCAAGTTAAAAATTCTGACGAATATTTTTTAAGAGCAAAATTTCAACTACGAATGTCAGTGGTAATGTTAACCTTAGTTGAAGAAATGAGCTCTGTCTAATATTTAGTTATGACTATATGACCCTGTAATGAGTTGCCTTTTAAAATTATATAAGACGAGGCGATAAACTGTTAAATAAAATATAAATAAATGTAAAATTTTTATAAACAATCTTTGAAAATTGATGCACCTACACCACTGATAAACATGAATTGAAAGTAAAATAAGTTAATAAATATTGTTAAACTTAATCTACTTCCTACATCTGCACGCATAATAATAAAAGAGTAATAGTGTTAATAAAAACATTAAAGTTTTATAATATTATATAATCGTGTCAATACAGCAAGAAATTATGCAGCTAACAGTTCATATTTTCATTTACATTTATTTTTAACTTTTGTTGCATAAGGTACTGAAATTCATTTTGTTTAAATAAAATTAAAATTATTGAAATATGTTTTGTTATCAATAGAGCCCAGATCACAGTGATAAATGACTTCAAAAACAGGGTCGACTCTAAATGAGTATTGGTAGATGTAATGCTAGCACACACACCGAATTTTTAACTACCACTCACAGAAGTAGTATATAGTTTTAAATATTTTGGAATTGAACTTGCCTTTCATTAAACATCCATTTTTACTGTGAGAAAGACAACATCGACTGATGAAACTGTGAACTTTTGCAGACACCACAAGAATCTCTTGTTTAGAAAAGTCTACTTCTTTGCCATTTAAAAGGTTGACTGTATCTGACATTATGAAAATTTCAATTGTTTTTTAAACAGTTTTGATTTTTCGTTTTAGTCTCGGAGATGTCTCTCCGATAATTGAAAAATGTCTTGTCGAATACAACATTCACCGCATAAATGTTGTTTTTGATGTTCCTGGCTTATGTTTGAGCTTTCGTATGACTAGAAGAATGTGAAAAATTATTGTGTACAGACTTTAAATTCTCTTGGACAGTTGAATCCATATAAATGCCTATTGAGCTTGTTAAACAGCAACTGAGCTATGAATTTACTAGTTTGGCACAATCAAAATTACTATAATAGTACACTGCTACCTATAACTAAGTTCAGCATTGCATTAAAATGGTTTCTGCAGGTAACGAGCACTTCCGAAAAATTTCAACAGTTCAATGAGGTCCACATGCTGGGCACGTTATAAGAAGCACATTCTGGATGTTTTCTTTAAAAATTTTCCAGCAGCTTCCATATGAGGAACTTTGTCGGTAACAAATAATAACAACTGGTCCCTAATTTCTACGTATTTGTCGCCTCACAATTCTCGTAGAGAAGGACCATCCATAAAACGAATGGTGGATTTAAAAAGACACAGAAAACATGACACAAAATGTCACATGGAGAGGCTCATCTCATTCACCACATGGTATTAGATATGTGAAAATCAGTCATGATTTTCTGGCTTTGTTTTCTGTTTGATGTGGCAAAGTATATACTTTCTTCAATATCATCTTGATCGGATCAGTCAATATTACACGAATATTCCAAATAAAAAAAAAATCTTTGTTAATTCTCGTCATAATCATTCATATTTTAAATAGCATGATTAAAAAATTTGTTTGTATGTATGAATTTTGATAAACAATAAATTTCTCGAAAGCAGTAAGTATATACAATATAAAAAGAAATTAAAACAGCCCACAATATACCAACATTGAAAGAAAAGCAATATGATCACAGTACAATTTATTTTTAAATAAAAAAAGTGAAATTTTCACTCTCACTTTAAATGTTCTAATAGTAAGTTTCATAGGTGAATACTTTTATTTCTATATACATCTCGTATACACACCCAACTAATGTTTTATTAACATATTAATTATTTATTTATGTTTCATAGTAAACAACTGAATTTCTCATGAAAATGATTGAAACTATATGTTATGGGAAAGCAAGACAAATGTTTATTATCCAATGATTAAAGAGTTTTATGAATGCAATATACACAGGAAGCCAGCATCACCTCTTCTTTAAAATTTAAATTAAAAATGGTAGAATTTCTAAAGTTGAATTAAAATTGAAAACTGGATATGAGTTTTAACTTTTTGGGGTGGATACGTTATTTTGTATCCAGTGTGCAACTGATGTAGTCCCTTTGCGGTAGTTTCTTTGCAAAAAGTCGTTGCTCAGAACTTTGTCATTGCTAATTTTGATATACAGGGTGATTCACATAAAACTCCCCAGGCAGTTTCGGTGGTAACGAAAAGAGATATTCAAGTTCTGTAAAAGCCAATTGTTAGATATTTTGGTGACTTTATTTTGTCTTTCAGATGTTCCCATTAGCGTCTGCAGGCGTCGCAACGCCGGAAAGAAAATTTTCAATGACAGGAACTTTGGAAGTAGAATATTATTAAAGTGTATTTAATTCTATGTACTTTTTCATTAAAACCCGTGGTTTTCGAGATAAAGCAAAAAAAAATCCATGGTCGAATATTTTGGTAACTAACAAGGAAAGTAAAATTTGCTAAAAGGTGATCGCTAAACTTTAAATGATTTGCAATTTTTCAACTGGCTGTACAAATATGGTGCTGAAGTGCAAAATTATTTTTCGATAGCTGCAACATTGAAACATAGCATACACGATAGGGCACCAAATGGTATATAATTTTGTAAGAATACTTTTTTTTACAAAACCATTAGTTTTCAAATTATCTGATATTTTCAATTTTTAAGTTTTCGAAGTATAATTTGGATTAACCCCTGTATCCTTTTTGTTAATTATTCTAATTAGTGGCCTTAAATATAATTTAATAATGTAGAGTCCGTAAGTTGTGTAGTAATTTATTTTGACGTTTAAGGTGGGCGGTGCCGTGAACTTAACTCGATAATTTATTCTACATCCCTGAACCAATTCAAAACATTTTTTGATAGAAGTTACCCTGATGATTCAGGTTTGTTGATCCGTGAATTGAATCCATTTTCAGAGGATTCGGCCCAGCTCTAAAGTAAGTTTAGTAGGCAATAAAATTATAAAAAAAATATATTTTTAAGAAAAAGTTTTTATTTGAAAAAACTACTAAACAGTAAAAATATATTTTTTTAAATTTATACACCTGGAAACCAATAACTTTGGGAGCGGTCATATAGCGCTATTGTATAGTTACTTTGTTCAATTGACCGCCCACAAAGCTTTTGGTTTCCAGGTGTATAAATTAAAAAAAAAAATTTTTACTTTTTAGTAGTTTTTTCAAATAAAAGCTTTTTCTTAAAAACATATTTTTTTTATAATTTTATTTTTTACTTTTTAATCTACTTACTTTACAAACAGACAGACAAAACCTTTTCATTTGCCACCGCCATCCACCCCTTCCCTCTCCCGTCTTCTCACACTCACACTCTAACACTACTTCCCACTTCTTCCCACCCTTTTCCCTCCTCTTTTCACCCTATCCCCACCCCTTCCCACCTCTTCCCACCTCTTTCCCACTCCTTTCCCACCTCATTCCACCCTATTCCCACCTCTTTCCACCCCTTCCCAATTCTTTCCCACCTCGTCCCACCACTTCCCCACCTCTTCCCACCCCTCCCCATCTCTTCCCACCCCTCCTCGCCCCTTTTCCACCTTTTCCCACCCCTATCCCAACTCTTCCCACCCCTTCCCCACCTCTCCCCACCTCTTTCCACCTTTAGTACTTACAGCGCTCCATATGGTAATAAGTATAAACTCTGTCACCTACAAAGTCTTTCTATAGGAATGCACATATAGGCAGAGGAAGTCCGTAGGTGGTACTGAAGGAATACTAAGTATGATGCTCTTTTTTTTTCTTGCCATGGGTAGGAGAACTGAAGATTGGCAGATGATGCAAGCAGACTACGGACATCCCTAGCTGCCTCCACCTTCTCACTATATTGCCATCTTTTAATGTCACTTTAATATATTCATTTGAGCTCACCATCTATCTCTATAAGTCTATGGGTTATGTGCCCCCCATGTGAACTAATTGCTTTAAACTATTGTACCATTTAAAAATGTATTGATTACCTACTTAAAAAAAAAATGAAAGCTTGTAATTACAACCGGATTATTCAGGTTTCACACCAATATTGTAAAAAACTTTACAAAAGTGATCATCCTGAGGTAGAAGATGAATAGCTGCAGGAGTACAAACATAAACCAATACTGAAATCAGAAGTGGAGGCAGCCATACAAAAACTAAAAACTGGCAAAGCAGCTGGGGTCGATAATATCATGCCTAGTGTCCGCGAGTGCGAGAAGTGGTCGCTCTCATCCTCGCTCTCATAAATCATGAAAAATCTATTCTTGATCTCACTCTTGATTATGAGAACGAGACCAAGAGTTGACTACTTCTTGATTTACTCTCATTCTCGTTAATCGAAAAACTAATGGTCAAGAACAAATCATTTATTCTGATAATTACTATCAGAAAAGGAAAAAATAATGTGTATGTTTATTAAAATTAAATTAGTCTAGCCAGGTTTCGAGGAGGTGAACTCTCATTTTCAGGATATGAACAAAATTAGAAAAAAATTTGATGCATTTGAGAAGGTAAAAAAAATTGAAAAAGTTAAAAATACAGGCATAATTTACACGAGTTCATATATGCGAGTTAACGAACTAGATGCAGGTTTACTGGAGTTTTTGTATAATTTTGAACATTCTTTGGAATACTCTCATAAGCTTAATTTTTTAGATATAAAAACTATATTTTTAATATTTTATTTCATTTTGTTGAATATATCTCTGTGCTACTCGGTTGGTGAAATGCTTGTCACTAAACCACTATATTTTAAGTTAGAAATACATTACATTATTAATGTTCAATTTTGCAATGACCTAATGATGTCAGCTGTGTTGGCAAAATATATAACAGAATACAGTAAACTTTACATTTATTTTAAGTTTCTAACAACTTTATTAGTCTTAGTATCACATTGAATGTCTTTTGAATGCCTTTTTTTTAAATTAAAATGTCATAACTTTTATAGTTACTAATTGGTTTATTCAGAAACGATAAGGTTCTTCCTCCAGCTAACACTAACTTACCATTCAAACTTCAATACCATCAGACTTTACATTCATAAGTTATTGTGCTTATAAAAAAGTACCGGACATATGGACTGTCGGATGACAGATGAATGACCAGACCAAGCAGCTAATGGGAAATAACTTTGGTGAGGCCGTGTGCCTAACAGACAACCACGAGAGATGACAAGATAACGTAACTCTATAAACTAATATTTTTATATACTTTCGACAATAACATTGGGTCAACATTATAAATATAACAAAATAAATATTGTAATATGTTGCACCCCTTAAAATTTAAGGTTATGTTACTAAAAAGTAGGCAGACTTCAACAGATTGAATGTCTGAATGAATGTAGTGTATTTGCACCTACTCGAAAAAGAACCTACCAGAAGATTCCAAAGTGGCATCTGGAATTCTCTAGAGAATGGTGGCGTCATCACAGAACAATCGAGATCTGTCATTTTTAGGTATAAAAGACCAACCGCATTCTCGGCGAGTAGTTCAGAAAGTATAGAAAGTGAGGTTAAGAGTTCAAAGATAAACAAAGTAATAAACATTGTGATTTTTAGTCAGTAAAGTGTATTTAAATTAATAATAGTATTGTGAAGTATCCAGTAAATATTTAATAAAGTGTGTTAGTGGACATCTCTTGTTATAATTTTTGGAACCCACGGAATTTGCGAGGGTGGTTTCCTAAGGGTGGAAACACGTTACAATTGGTGTCAGAAAGCGAAATTTTATGACAAGAAGAGCAAGAAAGAAGACGTCAAGAAGAAAGGGATGAATTAAAGAAAATTATGGAAAATCTGGAAATAAGACGCCAAAAAGAAAAAGAAGAACATGAAAAGGAGAAAGAAGAGCAAGAAAGACGACGTCAAGAGGAGAAAGAGGAACAAGAAAAGCGACGTCAAGAAGAAAAAGAAGAGCAAGAAACAAGACGTCAAGAAGAAAGAGATGAATTAAAGAAAATGATGGAAAATCTGGAAATAGGACGCCAACAAGAAAAAGAGGAACAAGAAAGACGGCAAGAAGAATTAAGGAAAATTCTGAATGAACAAATGAAAATACAGCAGGACGCTATCATTTCTGCCAACGAAGAATTAAAGAGTGAGGTCAAAGAAGAGATAAACAAGGTCGAAGACAAAGTAGTTGTGGTCGAGACAGAAGTTAGTCAAATCAGAGGAAAAATGAGCGAATTCGAAGGAGAAATGGAGAGACTTAAACGACAATTGAGAGAAAAAGGAGGCCAGCTAGTAACATCATCAGGCCCTCGATTAAAACCTCCCTCCTTTGACGGCCAAAGTTCCTGGACGACGTACAAGAGGCAGTTTGAGGCAGCAGCGTGTGCGAACAACTGGGATAATGAGGAAAAGGCCATGGCATTAGTTCTAGCATTAAGGGGCCAAGCTTCAGAGTTACTCCAAACCATCCCAGTTGAGAAACAAAGGGACTTTAAAGTCTTGGAAGCTGCATTAGACTTGAGGTATGGCGATCAACACCTTGCCCAATTATACCAGGCTCAGCTGAAATCCCGGATGCAAAAAGCTGGGGAAAGTTTACAAGAATTTGAAGCTGCGATAGAGAGGCTGGCACACCTGGCGTATCCGAGTGCACCTAAAGAATTCCAGGAACAATTAGCCGTGGGGGCCTTTTTAGATGGTATAAGGGACGAAGAGGTCAGGCGAGTCCTGAGACTGACGAGACACCAAAGTAGTAGCGAAGCTTTGGTGCGTGCACTCGAAGTAGAAGCCGCTTACAGGGATACTCCAAGGTCGAGAGTGCGAGCTGTGACTCTCGAAGAATCGCAACCAGAAATGAACCAGAACCCCTTGCTGACTGAGATGCAGAAAATATTCACCAAATTATGCGATAAATTGGATGGCCTCGGAAAGCAGGAAAAACAACAAAATAGAGGAAAGCCGAGCGGAGGTATTAAATGTTTCAACTGCGGCAAGGTGGGACATATGAAACGAGACTGTCGACAGCAGAACTCGGAGAGTCGAGTAAATGCTGTGAATGTTGAAGAGAAGCAGGAAAACTAAAGATAGCCAGCACCAAGGGGGCTGTGCTGGCTAGGGAATGCGGTGCCCCCAGAGAAATAAAGATTTCCCAGCTCCAAAGAATACCAAGTAGTCTGTTGTTGCAAGGATATGTGAATGGAAGAAAATGCGTGTTTACGATTGACACCGGTGCTACGTCATCAATAGTGCGGCCAGGGTTTATATCAGGCTTGCAGATTGACAAGAAGCAAAATGGAGTAATCATTCGGACAGCCACGGGGGACAGGGCTGCGGTCCATGGAGAGGTCAACTTGGAACTGCAGGTTGGACGGTTGAGGTTCAATTACAAGGTCATTGTGGCTGACATTATGGATGATTTCATTTTGGGTCTAGACATCATGGGACAGCAGGGATTTATTGTTGACGTAGGGGAGCGAGTCTTAAAAATTGGAAATGAGGAATTTATTCTGGCAACCGCAGATGACCAATTCCATAAAGCAAGGTTGTTAACAACACAGACAATCAAGATTCCTGCTCATTCAGAACAAATGATCGATGCTGCCTTAGAAGGAAATCCTGGAGGGTACCGTGTTGGCCTAGTTGAAGATGACGAATCGATTAAGTCCCTACCCAATATTATTGTGGCGAGAACTTTAACCCAGACTAAAGACAAAATCCCAATTAGAGTCGTTAATTTAAATTCCCACTCTGTGACAATTAAGGAAGGCAAACCGATTGGCTCCTATGAACCGGTCACATGGGTAGCGAGGTGCGAGGAACAAACAGAGGGAAGTTCGTCTGCAAAAATAGACCAGGAAGTTTTGACCTTGCTGAGTACTCAGTTAGAGCATTTATCTGATGATGAACGAAGGGAGGCAATCAAGTTCCTAGAAAAGGAAAGTTCAGTATTTGCCAAGAATACAGAGGCCCTTACAAAAACAGACATGGTCCAGCATCGGATAAATACTGGCGACTCACCCGCTATTCGACAACCACCTAGGAGGCTTCCATTAGCAAAACAAGAAGATGCCTCGGCAATGATAGACAAGATGCTACAAGATGGAGTCGACGAGTCCCTGGTCATCGCCAGTAGTTTTGGTTGCCAAGAAGGATGGAACATTAAGATTTTGTGTCGATTATCGAAAATTAAACGATGTCACGAAGAAAGACAGTTACCCATTACCACGAATTGACGACACGTTAAGCACGTTGGCAGGCTCACGATGGTTTTCTACGTTAGACCTTAGGAGTGGTTACTGGCAAGTGGGGCTTCATCCTGATGATAAAGAAAAGACGGCGTTTTCAGCAGGCAGTGGTCTTTATCAATTTACCGTGATGCCTTTTGGGCTTTGCAATGCGCCAGCTACCTTTGAAAGACTGATGGAGTTCGTGCTGCGAGGGCTAACCTGGAGGACGTGCCTGGTTTACCTTGACGACGTGCTTGTTATGGGACAGGACTTTACAGAACATCTGAAAAATCTTCAAGAAGTATTTGGGCGAGTCAGGAATGCCCATCTGAAGTTGAACCCGAAGAAGTGCCTGCTATTCCAGAAAGAAGTCAAATTTCTTGGTCACGTGGTGTCTTCGGATGGAATACAAACAGACCCCGACAAAATTTCTGCTGTACGAGATTGGCCAAGACCATCTAACGTTCATGAAGTACGGAGCTTCCTTGGCCTCTGCACTTATTATAGGCGCTTTGTGGAAGGGTTTGCAGAAATTGCGAAGCCATTACACCGGCTGACAGAAGAGAAAGTGCAGTACCAATGGACACCGGAATGTGAAACGGCATGGAGAAAATTGAAGGCAGCTCTATGCACTGGTCCTGTGCTAGCGTACCTACAACGGGAAGGACTTTTTATTTTAGACACTGATGCCAGCAATTCTTCGGTCGGATCTGTGCTGTCTCAAATCCAGAATGGGCAGGAAAGAGTGATCGAGTACTTCAGCAAGGTGCTGTCCAAACCAGAAAGAAATTATTGTGTAACCCGGAAAGAGTTACTGGCCATCGTAAAATCAGTGGACCATTTTCATAAATATCTTTATGGAAGACATTTCAAGATTCGGACCGACCATGCTGCATTAAAATGGCTGTTGCAGTTGAAAACCCCTGAAGGTCAACTGGCTCGTTGGATAGAACGGTTGCAACAGTATGATTTCAAAATAGAACATCGTCGCAATTGCAAAATTTGTGCAGCCAGTAAGGGACCACAGACTAGAAGTAGGGGTGCAATGAAGCAATATAACGTCGGAGCTCCTTTCGAGAGGATCGCGATCGATATAGCCGGCCCATTCCCAGTAACCAAGGATGGGAACAAGTACATATTGGTTGCCATGGACTATTTTAGTAAGTGGCCAGAGGCCTATGCAATTCCAAACCAAGAAGCAGTCACTGTCGCCAAAGTCTTGGTAGATAATTTGATATGTCGGTTTGGTGTACCCCTGGAGCTGCACTCAGATCAAGGGAGGAACTTTGAGTCAGGGGTGTTTCAGCAAATCTGCAAGTTATTGGGGATACACAAAACACGGACAACAGCCCTTCACCCGCAATCAGATGGAATGGTGGAACGACATAACAAGACCATGAAAGAACATCTCTCTAAAGTGGTTCATAAGAATCAACGCGATTGGGATCTCCACATACCGTTCTTCCTCATGGCATACAGAGCTGCTATCCACGAGTCTACGAAACAAACACCAGCCCGTGTAGTATTTGGACATGAGATCAGACTGCCGTGTGATTTGATTTTCGGAACGCCAGGCGGAGAACAGCTTCCTGTGAACAGCTATGTGGATGAAATGAGTGAACGGCTAAGAAATGTTCATGAGCTGGTTAGAGACCAAATCACCATAGCCAGTGACCGAATGAAGGCTCGATACGACCGTAAGGGTAGTTCAGAAGGGTTCAAGGCAGGAGATTTGGTTTGGCTGTACAACCCACAGCGGAAGAAAGGGAAGTCACCGAAACTTCAACCTCCTTGGGAAGGACCTTATACTGTTATTACCCGGATTAATGATGTCGTCTATCGTATTCAACGAAACAAAAAGTCCAAGATGAAGATCGTACACTTGGATAGACTGGCGAAGTATGTGAAAGAGGCTGAATTGCCTGACCGGGACGTTCAGGCTTAAGGAGGGGGCAGTGTAATATGTTGCACCCCTTAAAATTTAAGGTTATGTTACTAAAAAGTAGGCAGACTTCAACAGATCGAATGTCTGAATGAATGTAGTGTATTTGCACCTACTCGAAAAAGAACCTACCAGAAGATTCCAAAGTGGCATCTGGAATTCTCTAGAGAATGGTGGCGTCATCACAGAACAATCCAGATCTGTCATTTTTAGGTATAAAAGACCAACCGCATTCTCGGCGAGTAGTTCAGAATGTTCAGAAAGTATAGAAAGTGAGGTTAAGAGTTCAAAGATAAACAAAGTAATAAACATTGTGATTTTTAGTCAGTAAAGTGTATTTAAATTAATAATAGTATTGTGAAGTATCCAGTAAATATTTAATAAAGTGTGTTAGTGGACATCTCTTGTTATAATTTTTGGAACCCACGGAATTTGCGAGGGTGGTTTCCTAAGGGTGGAAACACGTTACAATATTTTGTCAATAAAGTAATCATCCTCTATTTCTTACTGGGATGCTCTGCCACATGTATTTTCTTCTAAACAATGTCTGAAATCTACAAAATAATACAATTAACCAGTATTTTACTGGAAAATATGCCTGTGACTTTTATGTCAAAGGATCAGTTAGAGGGTGGTTTTTGACAAATAATGAATAAGAACAAAAATATAAAAATGACGTATTTTGCTGATGTTTCGGAAAACGAATCTGTTTCCATTCTCAAAGTGTATTATAATGTTTGTGTGCTGTGTATATTAAATACACAGGTTTAAGAATATATTTGTTATATTCAGTATCCATAGATACTTACTGCTTACACAGACCTATTGATATATCTAGTTGATAGTTTTATTTTAAACAATGTTGAGTTTGTTAAGTTCTTCTTTTAACATCGGCAGCCAGGTTGTGTAAACATCTATGGAACAATTCGACACGCATTTATCTTCATTCAATAGTATTATAGCCACTTCTTTAATTGTTCTTTTCTTGCTAACTGCCTCTTTCTTTCGGTCAAATTTCGCCGTTTTGTTTGTCACCGTAATTAATCGGTAATTAACTGAAATCGATCTCATATACGATGTCCACTTAATATCATATATTACCTAGATGCTTATTCATTAATCTCGGTCCTTCAAAACAAAGATTTCTGACAAAATTATTTTTTTAAGATTTACATGCATTTTCTGGGAAAACGTGAAATTTTCTCCAATATCTCGATATTTATCGGTTTTTTCGAAATATTTATAGACAACAAACGTAAAGAGGCATTTATACTAATCTTTAATTTTATAATTTTTAAGAATTTAAATATTCGCGCCATCTCCGAAATATGCAACGTTGCCGATCAATTTCAACAGCTGTTTTATTTACACAAATGTAGGACTTAAAACTGATTAAAGATCTAACTTTTATGCTAGACGGATGATTTTTTCAGGATTTTAATGTGTTAAGAGTGTTAATAAGAGCAAGAATTAACTTAAGCCGAGCTCTACTATGTCAAATAAGGCATTTTTGCCTATAAAAGTCAAACTTTCTGAATCGATTACTCCGAAACTAAACGGACAATTTTAATTTAATTGAAAATTCAAGTGTAAAATCACTTTATTTATTAGTATACCAAATTATATTTAAAACTGTAATAGTATATTATATTACTAGGAGTAGAACGCACTCTTTTTTTGTGTTGAGCCCAGGATTTGCGGCTGAGGCGAAGCCGAAGCCACAAACTGGGCGAAACACAAAAAAAGGCGTTCTACTCCGTGTAATATATACTATTTTTTCTTCAAGCGTATTAAAATGCAAAAATTCATTTATTTATCATAAATGTACAAATATTCAAACTACAGTCTTACATGTTGATACAATATGACAAGTGGCTAGTGGATAGCGCGCCACCGGTGGCTTTCGGTATTAACATTATGTTACTAGTAAAACAATACCCACTGCGGTGGCGCTTTCGGAACTAACATTATGTTACTAGTAAAACAATGTCCACTACGGTGGCGTTCGGTACTAACATTTTGTTACTAGTAAAACAATGTCCTACTTCTACTTCTGTTTTTGGTGACATAATTTAAACATTTTAATACGCTTGAAGAAAAAAGTTCATTTTAGTACATAAAATTCATGAGGACCCCAAAAAGGAGCGAAAAAAAGGTTTTTTTTGAGGTCACTCTTTAATAGTAATACTAATTATTTTCATTTAAATTGAAAAATTCCAAGATACATCAAGTAAATAAATTTTAAAAACAGGGCTGCCCGAATATCTATGTAATAAAATTATCAGACAAGATCAGGTTTATGAGATACACTTAAGGGATATTGCTGACAGTACACTTACAACGTAGTGAAATTCTGTCAAGAAGCTTTTCTTATTTTTCTTTCCATGTTCAAAATAATTCATCTGCTGAATTTCACAGTCTCTCAGTTATTACACTGAAATTCAAGTTAAAGAAAGCTTAAACAATTAATATTGATCACAAGATTTTAATTGATATATTGTATATTGTCTATTTCCTGTAATTTATTGTATTTAAATATTATGTTATTTTTCTACTCCCATACTTTAATTCGTTTATTAGACATTTCCTACCTGTACTTTAATGAGATTCATTAAGATACAAATTTTTCATTAAGATTAATTAATTATAACCAATAGAAACGTGACACACAGCAATATTCTGTCAATATCAACTATTGCCTTGAACATCTGACAGATCTAAAATTTATCAATTTTGACAAGTCATAGGTACTTATTGTTTACCCAGCAAATTTTCAAACTGTGTGCTTCTTGCAATTAATATCAGTGAACATGTGTGATAGTGAAAGAGAAACTAAAATAATATCCATAATATAGTTTTAGTTTTCATATTTCCTAAATTGTAATCTATAATTAACAAATTCAGAAATAAAGTGTTAATTTTATATCTTATTATGACTGGTCGTAGAAAAAATAGTGTATGCAACTCATATTTAATGGCTATTAAGACACTCGCACATATTCTGATATTTGCCTATGGCTCATATCATAATTCTCATGCTCGTGGATTAATAGCCATCATTAAATGATTGTTGCATAATACACTATTATTTTAGTTTATTTTATTATTCACTATTTTTAGGGTTAGGTTAAAATCACTTAAAATGCACCTTGTCCTCTTGTGTATATATTCCCTAACGCACAGTATCTACTCACATGGTTAGTTTGGACGTTATTAAGATTTTTCAAATATTGCACTAGCAAAACTACAAATTTTAACTCAGCGAAGACCTTGTGTTCGTGATCTTTGACTTTGTGGATAATCTATATTAGATATAAATCATCAAGTACCTTATTTTCTTTAATGCCAATTGTCATACATACATGTTGATCGAATATTAGATGGCAAAGTAGGTACCTACTATTTTGGACGTTATTAAGATTTTTCAAATATTGCACTAGCAAAACTACAAATTTTAACACAGCGAAGACCTTGTGTTCATGACCTTGACTTCGTGGATAATCTATATTAGATATAAATCATCAAGTACCTTATTTTCTTCAATGTCCTACAAGTCTGTTATTTTACAATAACAGACTATTTTGAGATACATTAAATGAAAAATAACGCCCTAGGGCGTTATGAATATCTATAACGCCCTAGGGCATTGTAAAATTATAATACAACCCAAAACAAGCAAATTATGATAGCGTTATTGACAAACAAAATGCGTTGCTATGCAATGGCGGCGTTTACAAACAATTTTGATTTTTACTCTCTTTTAAATCAAATCGTTCTGAACATAATAGATGTCAAATTAATAAATCGTAAATGTCAAAAAAAAATTTCGAATTAAATAACAGACCTGCAGGACATTAAACGTTGAAGGCACCACGGGTGTTATAGGATAATGACGCCCTCGGTCATATGTGTGAATTCTTCCGCAATATTAATAATTTGTCAAGAATTTTAAAGTTTTAATGAAAATATTTGAGTGTTAGATTACATTTAACAATTTTAACATATGAAGATAATTTAAATCAGATTTTAGACATATCGTTTGGAATTCATTAATTATGAATAAAGAAAACATATTTCTATTGATTTGTTAAAACGTCATTGAAATAAATAAAAATGTAAAATTGAAATAGTAAATAGTAAACAGGTGGCTTACATTATTTTCAGCTTGCAGTCTTAATCTTGCCTCTTCAACGGCATCCCTTCTGGCAGTTAACCCTTTGTCACGCAAAGAGGTTCTTCTGACTGATTGTGTCCTGGTATTACTCTGTGACCTCCTAACTTTACGTTTAGCTTCTGCTTGTTTTTTTATTTCCTGCTCAGTTCTTAATTCTAATATTCTTTCTTTTATTTCTAGGTCCTCACAAATATCTGAAAGGACACAAAACAATACATAAATGGAATATAAACTAGCTAATCAATTAGTTAATTACTACAAACGACATAGGAACTGGAACCATGGGATTTGCGGAGCATGGGGGCTTGGCACCCCCTGCTGAAATCTAATGCTGATGATTCTATGCATGAGAATATAAAATTAAACAGACCAAATCATCAAATATACAATTTGCCTTGAATTTCAATGTATTTCATACTGAGACGAGATTGAAATACAAGACACAACACGACAATAATGTTTTCATGAGCAACTTTAACTAACCAAATAGTACGGCATAGTGAGATAGTAAGTTCCCTTATTCCATTAGCATTAGTAAGTGACGTAGTCGTGAAAACATTATAGTTAGTGGCTATGGTGGTTAGTGCCTAAAATTTTATGCGCCAAACATGACAGAAAAATGAATAATTATTTTACTTTTATTTTATATATAAAATTGTATATATTTTCTATAATATAGAATGTTTACACTAATATTAAAAGCAGCATTTTAAAAAAATTGATTGATTACATTTTTGCCTCCAAAAAGAACTGAAAAAGTCCAAATTTAAGTGTTTTATGTCTTTAAGTTTTTATTTAGGACAGTTAATATTTAACTGCAAAGTTAAAAGAAAGTTAAAAGTTTTGTGTTTAGCTCAAAAAATGCCAGAGATCAATCCAAACTTCAAAAAATCATAATAATAATAATAATAGTTTATTGGTGTTAAGACACTGGGTGCGTACATAAGTCATAAGATCAAAAATTAATACAACATAAACTTAAAACTTGAATATAAAAGATAAAACTAGACAAAGGACCAAAAAGATAAAAGTAGACAAAGGACAAAAACTTGATAAAAAAAACTACAGACTAAAAATGAGATCCTCAAAGTTATTTTGTGTTTATATTTAATTGTTTTATTGCCTCTGGCAAGACATTGAAAAATTTTATGCAGTGATAACCGGTACCGTCTCTGGTTCTTCATAATTGTGGACATCACTGTGTTTGTTGAGTAGATGTTCATTTTTCTTTGTATGTATAAGGCATTCTAATATAAAAATGCATGGTAGCGTAAGTATATTAAGTTTTTTGAAAGTTTAGCGACAGCAATCTCGGTATTTCAATTTATCTATAATTCTGATGCATCGCCTTTGCAATCCAAATATTTTAGATGCGTGAGTGGAGTGTCCCCAATTAAGGATGGCATAACTTATATTTGAGTGTATGTGACCATAGTATGCTGACTGAATTCACTAGGTTCTTGACTAAATAAATGTTTCTCGAAATCTTTATGTTTTTCCCAAGTCAGCATAGGACCTAGGTAGATACCTAAAAATTTTACCGATTCGTTTTTTGTCTCTTTGTTGTCATTTTTTGTAGGTAGTAAGCTAAATGTAAGATATTGTGTCTTGTTATCATTTATTCCTAGTGTGTTAGCAGCATACCAGGTTTTTATATTTGATTGTGTGTTCATAGATTTAGTCTTGACAAGATCAAGCAATAAATCTTGTTGTACCTCAGAGGTGTCGTCTGCAAATAAAATTAGATTTGCATTGGGATCGTATTTGGGCAAATCATTAATATAAATTGAAGACTTAAGTGGATAAAGGTGTTATGTCGCATTTTAAAAAAAAATTACTTTATGCAATTTTTTAACCTGATATAGATTTAACACCCAATAAACGGTGAATTCTAAATTTGTAATATTTTATGGAAACTTTTTAATTACAAAGGCGCCGTGTCATACATACAACCAGTAATTTTAGGGGATGTACACAGTTTTTGACAGAAAAATCTAGTTTCATAACAGCTTGATATTGTTCTTTAATATTAGTGTAAACAAAAGAACATAACCCAAAATTATCTGTTTTATGAGGTATTATTCATTTGAATCGAAGACAAAATAAATAAGTTCCAACTCAAAACCGTTTTGTTTAATTTACTCAAAACTTTAAAAGTGTGACATAACACCTTTATCCACTTAGATCTTCAATTATGAAAAGAGTGGGACCTAACACCGAGCCCAGCGGTACTCCGTGTAGGACGTTTTTATTAGAATGTGTGTTATTGTATGTCACTTATTGACATCTTTCTGTGAGGTATGATTTAACAAGACTCAAGCTGTTCTCATCAAAACCATATGCAGATAATTTCTTTATAAGTGTATCATGAGATACACTGTCAAAGGCTTTTGTCAAATCGTAAAAAAAAAATGTAAACATATGATTTTCAAACCCATCATTAATTAGTTGAGTGAGGTTATTAATTGTTGTTCTCAAAAAATTCCACTATTTGTGTTTTTAAGAGACTCAAAAATTTTAGACAAAATAGGTACCAGGGAGATCGGTCTGTAATTTGATGAGTTTCTTGAAAATAGGAACTACTCTTGTTATTTTTAAGCTATTTGGAAAAATATTGGCTTTATACATAGATTTATTAGTTTAGTCATTGGTATACATATTAAGTTTACCAAAGTTTTGACAATTTTGACTGAAATGTCATAATAATCTTTGCTCTTGCTATTTTTTAACTTACTAATACTCGCCCTTACTTCATTATAGGTAACACCTCTGAATTTGAATACTGATTTTTCATTTGTTTTAATGTAGTCTATTGGGTCTTTATTTACTTCTGGGACACTTTTGATTACCTCATCAGCTATGTTTATAAAAAAATTATTGAAGTCGTTGGCACTTAATTCACTGCCTCGAGGGGCATTTGGTGTTTGACTATTACTTTTAATAATGTCCCACATGGCACGTTGTGAGTTGCTAGAGTTCCTGATATATTCATCGTGAGGTCTGCGTTTGGAAGTGTTTATCTCTGTACGGTAGTTATTCTTGTATTTTATTAGTTTCTTTTGTTATTATTTCGGGATTTGATTTGTTCACTCCGTTTAGAAAGTTTAAAGTATCGCGCATTGTCTTAGGTTTTCATTGTACCATTCAACTTTTTTTTTCCGAACCAAAAGTGCTAGCGAACTTGGTTTTCATAGGAAGGGTTACCTCAATAGCTTCTGTTATTAAATCTATAAATATATCAAGTTTTTCATCACAATTTACATTTGGGTCATTGATAAAGTCCCAGTCAATATTTTCAATTTGGTTATAGAGCTGAAGTAGCCCATAGTCCGTGATTGGCCTATAGCTTACTCTAGCGTTACTATTAGCTTTTTCTTTACCATGTCAAAATTAAAGGAGATACCTACCCAAGGAACAATTTTAGATTCTTAAATGTATACAAGGGTGCTATAAAACTATTTATAAAGTGCCTTGAAAAATCTATTTTGCTGTAACAATATCCTTAATACCATCATAAAGCGACTTGTAGACTAAAAGGGCCCACCCTTTCATTGTCATTTTACAGTTGTTAAGGCCTTTTTAAATTCCATCATAAAACTCCTTAGCGAGGCATAGTGCTGCTCTTGAAAACCTTGTTCGAGCCGTTTTAAAACCTTTCTTAAAACCTATTTTAAAGCTGTCAGAAGCTTTTCTATTAGCTTCTTGCATTTCTAGAAAACACCTAGAAGGCTACCTTAAAACTGGTTTTTAAAACCATATTAGAACTGAGAAGCTATAAGAATTTCCACGAAGGAATCCAAATAATTTTATAATTGCATTTATTTTTTCTAAACTGATTTAAGCAAACACACCATCAGACTTATTGAAGATAAAATGGAATTTGAAATGTATAAAGCGAAGAGCACTATAACCTCTCTAACGCCGATTTAAAAGGTAATAAAAAGCCATCAGGTATGACAAAAAAATTAAAACCAATGGCAATTTATCGTTAAAACTACATAAGAAAGGCCCAAAAAACAAGAGCCCATCAGAAATAATAATGATTTTAATATCCATACAAAATTTGCATAGACACACGTAATCAACAAATTTAAAAAAGTGGGCTGCTTCTCGGTTCCCACGGTAATTTTCAGTCGTTTCTTGTAATTCTACCTTAATTTGCTAACGAAAAAGTGATAATTATTGATAATTATAATTGTGAGATTGACCTTGAATATCTTTATATAACAAGAAAAACATGGCCAGCGAACTAAAAACCTAATTGTGATTTTACAGTCCTCTCCAGTGTTGCCAGGTCTAGTGAAATGTCAGTAGATCTGGTGATTTTTTTAAAATCTAGTGATTTAGTGAGAACTTTTATGAAAATGCCCATTTTTAATGATTTTTGAATCATTCAATTTATTGCTCTCTACTGGTAGGTAGGCAAACATTAAATTCGAGTTGCAATCCATTTAATACAGAACTGTTCACGTTAATCGCTACCACGGTCAGTAAACTCTACGGTTACCTCGATCAGCAGCTCTTAGACGAGAGAGATGCGCGGAGCGGGGAATCGAATGAAAGAGACAGACATATCTGATTTCCGTGCAAAAGACACAGATAAAGATGCCTGTAGTGTCTACAGCTGACGTAGGCTGTAGACCCTAACAGAATATCTTTCATTCGATTCCCCGCTCCGCGCGTCTCTCTCGTCTAAAAGCTGTTAATTGAGGTGACCGTATAGTTTATTGACCGTGAATCGCTACAATCGAATAGCCTGGGCTCGTTGCCCTCTAGCGTCTCGTAGACAAACAGTACTTTCTAGTTACAAACCATTTAATACAATACAGAGTACGAAGTCTGGCAGCGAAATAATCAGATAGAGGACGCTCAAAGCTATGCTATGCTCAGAGAGCTCAAGAAAATTACGTGTCCTACAGACACTGCAACTTTTGAAAATTAAAGATGAGAGTTTTAATTTCAAATCTAGTGAAATTTTAGTAAGATTTAGTAACTTTTTAAAGCGTCATCTGATAACTTTTGATCTGGCAACACCGGTCCTCTCATTAAACTATATATTCTAACACGGCCGACTCTGTTACTAGAGTCGGCCGTGATTCTAATAATGGTAATGACCTAGAACATTTACTCTAAATGAAGCCCTTTTAGTCTTTTTGTATACTATCACAAATAATCCCTTCCTTACAAAAATGCAAATGCATTTGGTGAAGACCACATGGACTTGATAAAAGCTGTAATAAAACGTTTGGGACGTTGACATTTGATACAAAAAACTTAAAACTTAACCTCAAAATAATTTGTATGTGTGTGTGTTTTAACAGTCCTTTTAAAATGGCCACTCTTTTTATTTTCTTCCACCTTTCCAAAAAAGACTTAATTACACATCAGTAAGTTGTGAAATGCTTTTAATTAACACACACACACACACACACACATGCATCAACGACACTTCAGGCAGACATATTGTTTATTATTTTTATAATAAATGTTTTATTGAGGTTTTGGAAAGTGTTTTATGGAATTAAAATTTGCCTTTTAGATTTATAGAGGCCTTTTTTTCTTCATAACGGTTTCATCACAACATTTATCAAGGATGTTTTAAGAATCTAGTTTTGTAATGGCCTTTAATAAGTACTAATAGGCATTGAAAATGTCTAATTTTAAAAAGGATTTTAAATGCATTTATTGCAAATATGCTAAAACCATAAAGAATAATTTAAAGCCTCTTTAAATCTAAATGGAATTTAAGATGTTCATAAAACTAATTAGCTTTATGGAGAGTTTTATGTAGGTTATGATAAATCCATTACAAATACATATTATCCTAGAAGCAAATTAGCTTTATAATTAGGTCTTACAGAATGCTTTAAAACTTACTATTAAGAGCAAGTATACTTGAAGCCTAAAAGGCCTTAACTACAATATCAATAAAGCACATGACTATTTCCTAACCCTGACAAACCTTTCTTAAAACCTCCTCAAGTCCAAATGACTTTTAAATTGTTTCTTGGGTGGGTAGGTGGTCTGACAAGTTTGTGTCAACAATTTTAGCAGAGTAGCTGCTCGTTGGAAGGTTTGTAAATATATTATCAAGGCATGTGTTATGCCTTTTATTTTGATTTATTGTTTGATGGAGTCCATCAGAATCCAAAAGGTTACAAAGTTGTACAGTTTTTGGGTCACCTGTATTAAATTTTACGTTAAAATCACCTGTTAGAATTGTCCGCATAGTACTGTCAAGTTTGTCTAGCAATGCATTTATTTTTTTTAAGAAAACATTAAAGTCACCCAAAGGTGATCTATATAAAGTGATTATCTGCATATTTCCAAGAACAATACCTGATATTTCACAATGTAGCTCTACTGATATGTTATTCGTCTTAATCGGCGAACACTCTTCATTGTTAATCTTAGTGAATATACTTACGCCACCATGCTTTCTCTCTGTTCTGCAGAAGTCAGAGACTGGTAATCTAAGAATCTCATTGTTTCCAATTCGTTCTTAGTTAACCAGTGCTCATTTAGGCATAATATTTCATATTTGTTTTCTTTGAGGAATACCTCCAGTTCAGTGGCGGATCTAACCGGGCGGCCAATGAGCAAATGCCACCTGGGCCCCTGTACAAAAGGGCCCTCGAAGACAATGCAGCTGTCGCTTGCGTGGTTATCATCCGAAAAAATGGGCCCTTCAAAGCGTTTGCCACCTGGGCCTTTTACCTTAGATCCGCCTCTGCTCCAGTTCCTGTATTTTGTTCCTAATACACTATATTCAAATGTAATATTGAAGTATTCCAATCCTGATCAGCTTTGAAGTTTATGAAATGTTTATTCGATTTTATGACAGTTGTTTGGGGTTCTGCCGTGTTTGTTTGTTCCTTATTATCGGACGTCATCGAAGAGGTAGAAAATGGTTAATACAGTGGAATTAGCTGGTATGTTTATGTTTACTAGGCGTATGTACTTATGTATATAGTGTGAAGTTATTTGTCTTAACATTTTAACATTATAAAAACTATTTGTGTTTGACTGTTTAAATCGATTGATTATTGTTTGCGGTTCATATTTATTACTTACTAGCTACGCCCGCGGTTACGTTCGCGTGGAATTTTGAAATTGACTAAAAAGCTTCTTTATAAACGATGTTTGAGGTAGAATCACCATTCTGGAATATTTCAGAAAACTCACAAATTTTCTGGAATATTCCAAAGTACTCTTGAATTTTCTGGGATATTACAGAAGTTTAATCTTAAAAGTTTATGCCGTCCAAATACGCTTATTGTAGAGATCAAGCTGTATCTCCTGTTCTACTAGACCGATTGTCATAAAAGTTGGCTTAGTCTAGGCCGATTTCGATGAAATAAGAACTAAATGTTACTCCAAGCTTAGATGAACCTCATTGGTTCAGTAGTTTCTGCGTGATGCGCGTTCAAATAGACAAGCAGACAAACAGAGAAAAATTACAAAATCTGTCTTAATGTATTCCATTATTCATCTTACATTCCCCACATCAGTTTTTTGCAAATATTTTCAATGAACATACACGTCAACTTTACAAATGTATTATATGTATACGTTTGAAAATTATTAAAAGGTAAAATAATTTAATAAAAGTGATTTACGCTCACTCCCACCGACGGAAGACGCTTTTCAACAACATGTTGCAAATATTACTTTTTTTTAAACAGTGTTGTGAACCGTCATTCAAATTACCTCTTGCTCTGGATGCAGAATTGGAAATCAGGAGCTGGTACCGATAATGTCGACAAAAAAAAGTTTATTTGAACTTAAATTAAAAAGTGCAACTGTAAAATAAAATGCGACACAAAATGTTCTTGTGAGTGGTATTCAGTTGCGTGCTCGTGTGCTGCTTTTCCTGAAAATTGTTTTAAGGGAAAAAGCAATATGCATCATTTTATAATGATAGTGATTCTGACTAAAATGTAAGAATAGTTACACTCAAAGAAACAGTATAGGTAAATTCAACAAAAAAAAAATGGTTAACTAACAATATCGTTAATTTTGTTAAACTAAATTATATTGATGGTATTTTTAAACAAGAGGTGATTGTTATTTTAATTAATAAAAAGTTGTCGTACAACAAAACAAACATTAACTTAAAACATAGATGAATAAGACTATTATTTTTTTCGTCTGACTATTATTTTGTTGAATTCTGTCAAATTAAATTAGATAATAGTATATTTTATTTTTGACTATTATCGAATTGTAATTCTAACCCAGTATTAGTTCGCTGTATTATTGTACTTGGTAGACAAACCAATATTATTGTCGTCTTCTAGAAGTTCTAAAAGAATTACCATAAAATGTGCTTGCTTACCACGTAGTCTATTACGGAAATTATTCCCAGATGACGCCACATACAAATCACTGACAATAATCAATCATGCATTTATCTTATACTCTTATGAATTTATAGAAAATTAATAACATGATTGCAATGTTCAAATTCTCTCAGGGATCATCGATATATTTGGATAGATCTTATAAACGATCTCTAATCTTTGGTTTGGGTGGTCTGATGTCTCAGTACTGAGATTTTGGCTAACGAAAAAAACTTCATCATACAATAAAGTGTAGATCAACCTAAAAATTAGTTGGTGAACAAAAAACAAAGTCGTTGTACTATTTAATTGTAAACCAAATTGAAAATGGTTAGTGAACATAAAAAAATGTCATTGTACTATTTAATTTGTTACAAGAAGATATGATTATTAAACTACTATTTGTTTACGAAAACAAAGAAAGTTGTATGACTATTCTTTTCTGATTAATTTAACTATGAAACTAGATAGGCGCGATTTCATATGCTCTTTTTGGTTGAATTTACCTATCATTTTCTTTAAGTGTATACACAAAAATTACATAATATACAACATTAATGTTTTATTTAAAATATCTCCCTTTTCTGCTTTCTATTAAATATGCTAAATACCTAAAATAATATTTCTCATTAATGTTTTATTTCTTAAACAATATAAAAATGAGTAGAAGTTGTACTCGGGCATGGCCAATTACGAATACCTATTTGATTAACATTTTGCTCGAACACACAATTCACTTTGTATCGATTATTATTTTTTTAAATGAGTGGCCGCAATCGGCAACGCCCGACTACTACTTTCATTCGTTTTGTTGTATTATTAACATAAAGTAATTCAAATTTGCGATTATATTGAACAATATAGTGCTTTTTACTGTTACACTGTACCAATTATCGTGTAGACTATTTTTATTTTAATGCTGCATAATTACGCCCCTCATAAAAAAATCATAAACAAAAAACTGTATACGTTAACGATAGGATCTTTTTTAAAAAAACTTTTTCAATATATGGACTATATTTGTTAAGCAATTGTATATAAGAATTTCATAAATTTAACATAGTTGTCCGCATATCGAAATTTTTAGAACGTAAATATCAACATTTTGATTTTAATTATTTTTTTCCAAAAAAAATATTCTTTTCAAAAATACCAATAGCTTGGTTAGAATCACGTATATCTTTTGAGTATACATACCAAAAATCAGATCGGTAGGTTACATAGTTTTTGTTTTAATGGAGAATAACCATTGTAAAACATAATTTTGTAATTATCAATCCGCCATCTTTTTGCGATTTCTGAAGTTGCGCAAGAGCAAAAATTAATCCGACAAGTGTTTTCTAGTGCCTCAGGTAATGCTCTCTTCATTACTTATATCAACATTTGTACGTCATGTCGGAACAGGTCATCTTGATTTTGGAGTGCTTGGACCCCGGACTATTAGTAAAAAGCTTAGTTCTTACTAATTTTGCAGAGGTTGAGCATCCAAAATATTTGCGAATCTTTAAAAATATGTTAGCACAATTTTTACTTGTCAAGATACGAAAACTTTGTTTCTCATGTGAATACAATATGCGCTTAGAGCTCACACATTCATCATACAGATACAAGTTCAATTAGTGATGGGTGATATCTTGATTTTTCAATCACATTCTGAAGCATTATTGTGATTTTGTGATATCCGTGATTCTAAAGTGAGATGTGATCACAACTTACATAATGACGAAACCAATGAAAATAAATATTCAATTCAATTCAATTTATTCAATCAAGACATACTTTACATTACAAATACAATTTAAAAAGGAAAAGTGGATTCAAAGGTTTCAAGTCCTGTTTATATGACATTCAAAGTGTAAATGTATTGGTAGCTGAAGTCGTGATCACTTCACAGCTGGTAACAACAGTAATTTTTTAATATTAGTGATTAAATCACAGTTCGTGAAATATCGTCCATCACCTGAGAAGATTATTGAATGAGACAACACTTGGTTGCATTCAAAGTACTAGACGTTACTAAGTCAAGAAGTGTAGCTGATTTAGTGCAATTAAGTTTGAAAACAGTATGGGGTAAAAAATATGACCAAAATTTAGACCAATTTTAGTTCTTTATCACCGACGCGGTTAATTATATGAAGGCAACTATTACATAAAGTTAATACTAATAAAGAGGATTTTAAAATGATCCATTAGGTTACTCACCTGAAGGAGTTTCATCGTGTTTATTTTTTGCATTCAAGTTTGCCCCATACTGTGCTAGTAATTCCAAAACCTCCAACTGAAATTAAAAGTAAATTCAGAGAAAGGCAGTAATAAATATATGTTATATTCATACATGACCCCAGCAGGCAGCTGCGTGAGATGGTTGCCAATCATCTTTATCTTTTACATCTGTCCTTACTCCATGTTCGAGAAGAAATTCTACTACTGAAATATACCCGTTCGCTGATGCTATGTGTAGCTGAAAATTAAAACAGATTGATTATACAGAGAGTTCAGTAAAAGTTTTAGGTATTTTCCAAATTGAGCGATATACAGTATGTCTCACTTTTCATGACTCCCATATCACAGCTCCCTTATTAACGATGCAATTTTTTTTTTAAATTTGGGTGGAAGGTACTCACCCATCAGGAGATAGTGTCACCATAAAACATTAAAAAATCCACCTTGGCCTTCATCGTTGTGAAGAAAAATGAACCTAATTTTTCCAAAAAAAAGATATTAGGAATTTTTTTACAAAAACACTAACGCAATATTATTGATCAGCATGCTTCAGAACCCCAAATCCAAAATTTAACGATATTTCGATGTATGGTTTTCGAATTACGGCCCCCTTAAAACTGCATTTTTAAACATTAAATAATCAATAACTTGGAAACGAATTGCTTTTCGAAAAAAGTTATTTACATTTTCTTTCTCTACCAGTTTGTCATCGATACTTCCAAATTTGGTAATTCTTAATGCCCGAATAATATACAGGGCTGCTGGCCCAAAATTTCTGTTAATTTATCAATGAAAATTCTTCGCCTACAAAATTCGAAAGTATCAATGACATTAGGTGCTAGAAACAGTGAATTTAAAGAGAAAATGAGGAATGACTTTTCTTCGAAAAACAATTCATTTCCAAGTTATTGATTATTTAATGTTTAAAAAACGCAATTTTAAGGGGGCCGTATTTCGAATACAATATATCAAGATATTGTTAAATTTTGGATACAGGAGTTCTGAAGCATGCTGATCAATAATATTGCGTTAGTATTTTTGTAAAAAATACCTAATATCTTTTTTTGGAAAATTAGGTTCATTTTCTTCATAATGACGAACGCCACTGGTGGATTTCTATCTAAGATTACTGTCCTTGTTTTATGACCGGGCCGTTTTCTTTGTTTGTAGTCTTGAGAGTACAAATAAAAAGAAACAGTCAGCTATTTCTTCCAAACAAATTATTCTATTTTCCTTAAACCTGTTAAGCCTGATCAGGTAAATACAACCAATTTAGTTCTAAATTAACTTTAAAGCCAGAACAGACGAATTTATTTTAATCTAAATACCTAGGTCCCACTTAACTTTACAGTCAGTTTTAATGACTTTGACTGAAGAAAAAACGTTAGCAATGAGATTTAAAATATTGCGAAAGAACACTTTGAAGTCGTATGGTACTATGTTCACTATATTTTTCAACCGGTTCTAAGATGCCATTTTATAATTAAATTTTGACAAGTGACAAACTGAAAAAATCAATTTAACAGATACTAACAGCCATATGCACCATTACTCAAATCCGTGGTTAACTATCAAACTGATTTATCAGTCAGCTAAGCATAATTCGTATGCACCATGTGTTTGACTGTTTCAGTTAGTAAACAGTTGGATTATTAAAAGTTACCAGTAATATTAGGTGGGCTATACTGATGTGACTAACTTCACTCAGATTTAATGTTCATTTATGGAGGAAAACAAAGAACGTTTCCCAAATTTTACCGACCGGGAAAAAGAGGTCATCATTGCACTGGTCAAGAGCAATATTACATAATAGAATCGAAGTACTATTAGTATCTGATTTATTTCTGATATGGTTTGATTTCTTTGGTTTGTAGGCTCATCATCAATCTGCAATAGTTGCACTGTACGTTTCGACATACGAAATCTCATTTTAAACTGTTGTTCGTCTAATTCATCAAATAAATTTTTTCTTGGTAGAACTATTGGTACTCAAGGTATTTCTACTATATCATCATCAGATGATGAAGTTAATAAATTAAAATTCAATATCTCCATTATCTAATTAACTACTCTGAAATATTTGTCTTGTATAGAATATTGTTGCTTCAATCTATAGGTATAGCTAAAGCTAACATAACCTCTTTTCGTCTTTTTATTTCTTGACTTATCAGACGATTTTAACAGGCCAAATTTGGTTTTTTAAAATATCCGACACTTTAACAGTTTGTTAAGTATCTTTCATGTATGGTGCATACCAAACCTTACACTTAACACACTGTTACAAAGTTAACTCTCTGATAACGGTAAACTAAGGAATGGTGCATATGGCTGTAATAAGTACAATATTATTGTATTTTATGCTCCAGGAAATTCCTCATAAGACAATTTCATATGCCTTTTACAAATATTTTTAAAACACATTCAAGCTAAAAAAAATTTTTTTTCTTTAAAAATGTAAGATACATTCACAATGAAAATTGATAGGCAGTAATAAACCAGCGGAGGGGAAGGACACATTATTTCAAAGGAACTCCGACATTATATGATGTACTCATACTCTTTGTATAGTAGATGTTTGATTTCTGGTTATATCTTTGGTGCTTATGGCTCCTAACTTATAAGTAAATTGTTCCTGTAGATAAAACCTTTAGTAGAACTTATTAGTTATTTTTCAATGAGAAAGACTGCAGTTGAATGAATGGAAAGAGGACTGAAATGGTAGATATTATATATTAACAAGCACAATAAAATAAAATGTTCACGTTTAAATTGCCTGTTCAGAGAAATATGTTCTATAACTAACCATTATAACTGAGCAGCCTTATTTGAGACGTATTAGTGACACATTATCTCATTCTCCATTCACCTATATTTTACATAAATTTTAAGTCAATTAGGTAAGGTTAATCATGCAAACGAAACCAAAATAAGGTGTCTGCATTACGTAATTCTGACATAAAGTGCTACTTGGATAGCATTCGATAGGGGAAAAGGCCGACTACCAAATAATAAACTAGATATTCGTTACATCTCCAGCATTTAAAAACTACACTAATGTAAAAACATTTTTATTTTACTCACTGGTGTAGCACCCTGACTATCATAACATTCTAAGTTGCCACCACTAGCTGCAAGTTTTTTCATGTCGATGAGCATTTGTCTTTCTGTAGCTGCTCTTGTTTCATCTATAAGCTGTTGAGTAACCCCTCTTTTAGCCATTTCACTTTCAATATAATCTAAGGCAGACTCATCTTCACATATATCGTAAGGCATATTTCCATCGGCATTGACTGCTAGTAAATTGGCTCCACGTGCTATAAGAATTCTAAAAAAGAAATAATGTGTTTTGCTATACTATAAGAAATATTTGAAGCTGAATTATTACTAATTACCAGAACAGTAGCTCAGTCAGCTAAGGGCGTATTGTGTGGAGAACATGCACTCTCTATCGCGTATTGGGTTCGAGCCCTAGCACTGACAGTGTCGGTGGGTATTGATGTAAGTCTGTATTTTTCCAAACGGCCAGTCTTGGATTTGAGTGTTGTCTATTAGAACATTTTGTGTTTATGTTTACATTAATTATCTAGTTTATGAAAATTCCATAATTGTATACTACTTAGTAAAAACAATATACAAATTGGTAAAGTACATCTAAAAACCTGAATATAAAAAACACAAAATACACCACACATACGAGATAACTCCCAAATTCAAAGCTCTCTGAAAGGATTCACACATTTGAAAAAACATAGAAAACACCCATTACCCACCAACATTTTCAGTATCGGAGCTGAGGATCGAACCCAGTACATGATAGGCAGTGTAACAAAGTGTGCTTGCCACTAACATGCTTTAGCCCGCTGCGCTACTGTGTCGGTTTATCAACTGAAACATTTCAGAATGAAGCACTTCTACCAGGGAAGCTCGTTGCCAAGAGGGTCAATACTGAAATAATGCGCAAATCGTGATTGATACTCTCGATCAGTACTCCTATGTGACATCAGAGAGTGAGACTAAAGTCAACCAGATGCATTAAACTCTGGCGGCATTATCAGTCTCTAACCTGTAATAACACAGGCACACAAAATAAAAAAAGTGATCTTTTTCTGGTACTCCATTAGATAACCCAAATGTATTTCGACGTGCTGAACACGAATCAGGTGTCCGCTTAGCTCCATTGGCCACCATTTTTTTGTAAATCGCGAAAATAACCTAAAAAAAACTCATAATTTAGGTTATTTTCGCGATTTACTACAAATTTGTGGTAACGGAGCTAAACGGTTACCTGATTTGTCAACCAGATGCATTAAACTCTGGCGGCATGAGTTTAATGCATCTGGTTGACTTTAGTCTCACTCTCTGATGTCACATATTAGTCCCAGGAACAGACCTTTTGTGTGTGTGTGGGTGTGTTGTGTGTCTGTGTAATATATGAATAGCACCGGAGCCTCCGCCATTTTCTAGAAAATCGCATATGCAAATATATTACACAGACACAAAAAAAAATGTGAAAGGTGATCTGTTTCTGGGACTCCATTGGCTATTCTTCTTTTTTCTTCCTTATTTAGTAACTCCAACATCAGATACTAAATGAAGAAGAATAATGAAAAGCTATTCTGTCTAATCCATTTGTTTGAAAAATTTTCATTAAGGCACCTACGTACAGCAACCGAATAATGTACAGAAGCACTATTTACTTAAATAAAAACTTTTCTTTTTTCTTCTTTATTTAGTATTTGATGTTCCTTAATAGCCGGAGAGCCGGCCGTCGAATATCCTATGAATAAGATACATGAAAAACTTTTTGTGAGTGATTAGTACTACCACAGACCTAAAGGGAGTCACCTTTTATACAAGCTAATTTTGCCTGCATCATGGATTTTTGACCTCACTTCCGGTTACGATTTTTAATGTTTTCTTAAGTCATCAATAGTCCCTTGGGGTAAAGCTTTTACCCCACCGGACCGCAAGACATATACCCCCCGTTTCGAGGGCGCGGAACACGATGGTGACAATATTTTCCGACATAGCGTCCAACCGCTACCCCCAAATCGAAAAAACCACCCCCATTTCCAATTTTCCGATGATACGCTTGCGAGGGCTTGCCAGGTCTGGTTTTTCTTGGTCAGATTGAATAAAATAAGGAAATATTGACCACAGGTGATCTAACTCACCCCCGGGGCTTGAAACTACCCCCACCCCCAATAACTAAATGCCACGAAAACAGCGAAAATCAGCTGGAAAATGGTATACTCCCGTTTTCGAGGGCGAAGAATACGATGGTGATAATATTTCCCAACCTACCCTTTACCCACTACTCCTAAACCTGAATACCACCCCCTTTTCAAATTTTTCGGTGGTACACTTGCGAGGGCCTATCGTATCGTTTTTTTTTGGTCAGTTAGGATAAAATAGTTAAATATTTATGACAAGTGACCTAACCCACCCCCGGGGGTTGAATCTCATCCCCAATAACAAAATGCCACGAAAACAATGAAAATCAGCTGGAAAGCAGTATACCCCCGTTTCGAAGGTGGGGAATACGATGGTGACAAATCTTTCGACCTAGAATGCAACTGCTATCCCCAAACCGAAAAAACCACCAAGTTTTCCGATTTTTCGGTGCTACGCTTGCGAGGGCTTGTCGGATTGGGTTTTTCTTGGTCAATTTGAATAAAATAAATAAATATTGACCAGAGGGGTGAAAAAAAAAGTTGAATTGTGATTTAGTGTGTGTACAAGAATCAAAATCGCAAAAGGTGATGAGTTTTTTCGATTTAGGGGTAGTGGGTGAAGGGTAGGTCGGGAAATATTGTCACCATCGTATTTCCCGCCTTCGAAAACGGGGGTATACTGCTTTCCAGATGATTTTCGTTGTTTTGACCCTTATTGGGGGTGAGGGTAGTTTCAATCCCCGGGGGTTGGTTAGGTCACCTGTGATAAACATTTAATTATTTTATTCTAACTGACCAAAAGAAACAACGATACAACAGGGCGTCGCAAGCCTAGCACCGGAAAATCGGAAAGGGGGTGGTATTCAGGTTTCGGGGTAGTGGGTGAAGGGTAGGTCGAGAAATATTATCACCATCGTATTCCTCGCCCTCGAAAAGGGGGTATACCGTTTTCCAGCTGACTTTCGCTGTTTTCGTAGCATTTAGTTATTAGCGGTGAGGGTAGTTTCAACCCCCGGGAGTGGGTTAGGTCACCTGTGGTCAATATTTACTTATTTTATTCAATCTGACCAAGAAGATCTGATAAGCCCTCGCAAGCGTAGCACCGGAAAATCGGAAAAGGGGGTGGTTTTTTCGATTTGGGGGTAGCGGTTGGACGTTAGGTCGGAAAATTTTGTCACCATCGTGTTCCCCGCCCTCGAAAACATGTCTTGCGGTCCGGTGGGGTAAAAGCTTTACCCCGAGGGACTATTGATGACTTAAGAAAACATTAAAAACGTAACCGGAAGTGAGGTCAAAAATCCATGATGCGGGCAAAATTAGCTCGTATAAAAGGTGGCTCCCTTTAAGACTGTGGTAGTACTAATCACTCACAAAAAGTTTTTCATGTATCTTATTCATAGGATATTCGACGGCCGGCTCTCCGTCTATAAGTCGAATGACTACTTTACCTTTTTAGTAAGCCTAACCTACTTTTATACAAGGCCAGTCGAAAAGTGAGCAATTTTAAATTTGGCTATTGAATAACAAACACCCTATATGACGTATCGAGCTAAACTTTTGTATAGGGGTTTTGTATATATTTGAAACTGCGAATCGAATACGCTATCCAATTTGCCGATAAAAAATTGCCTAATAGTCGATCTCGAAATTTCGACCCATTTAGAGGAGCTTAGTGGCCTTGAAAATATGACAATTATACATTTTTCAAACCAGTCAAATAAAGCTCATCGATCAATATATCTCAAAAAAAAAAATTAAATCCGCCAACGCGTTCCAAAATAACGAGGTGTTGCGGTATTAAATAGCAAACACTGTTGTAAAACAAAATGAAGGCCTAAACTACTCTATTTCACCATTTTTGAAAATTCGTTAAGAACTGAATTTGTACATAATTCATAAATCGACAAATCATTTATGACCTACGATATAACATTATTAATTCTTTTTCTCTGAAATTCCAGAAAACGTAGTTTAGTAATGAATGAAAATGAAAAATTGCTATTTTCTCGATTTTTCAGACCACAAAACCAGTCACCCCAATCACACAAGTAAAGTACATGAACATTTGAGTGAAAAAGTCGTACTGAATTTCTCGTTGATAATTATACAGTTTATTCATTTATTTCAAGGCGTTGACAGTACTTAACTAATTTAATGCAAAATTAACTGATATCAGAGTAAATTTACTGATTTAAACTTAAGAAATCTAAATTTCATGTAGAAAATATGATTACCTACACAAAATAATTTTTTTAAATTTAAACAAACCTAACTAATTTCAGATGACCACATGTTGCGGCAGCATGTAAAGGGGTCCATTTTTCGCTATCCTCGGCATTTACATTAGCACCATATTCTAATAATAGTAATAACATTGATTCGTTATCATCTATACAGCACTGATGCAATGCTGTAAGGCCATCTTCATTGCAAGAGTCTGGACTCACACCCTTCATTAACAGTCGCCTAACTAAAACAAAAAGCATATTGAAATTATCTGTAATAAAGGATTCAGAATAAGAATTTTGCACAAATGAAGACGACAACATTTATTCTGCTAGACTTGTTCGAATGAATATTTACATATCTACTACGAATAGATTCACTGTAATAGTTTTTTGAGTACCTAGTTGTGATTAATACGATAAGTGTCATGAATTCGTTTTTTTATGTTTGTGATTTTTAATATAATACAATAATTCTGACAGATCGAAATTTTCCAGGCGATTTAGACTTTTGCTGCCAAATTCGTGACATACGAAAAAATTTTTTTTTATTGTGTTTATTTGGACGACTTGAATAACACATGGTAGTTACGCCAATATACACCTGGAGGATTTCTTGAAAATCGCGTCGGAAGGTCGCGGAAACCGCGGATTCGCGATTAACTCAGTTTTTATGGCTCAAATGGGAACAACCTATTATAAAAGTTGTACATCTGTAAATTCTCTACCTTAAAGATGCTATACTTTTTTTTCGTACGCCTAACCGTTTTGGAGATATGACGCGGATTAAGTGAAAAATGCTTTTAGTTTCGCCAAACCTCTTTAGCACCAAACATTTCGCAATTATCTTGCTTTCTATGTCTCAGAATGAGAATTAAATATTGCTGTTATAGAGCTCGGTGATCTTTATTCTCTACCAGAATATCTTATAGATTTTATTTACATTTATTTACAGTGAATAAGTCAAAAAATGCATTCGTTTCTGCACCACCCTAGAGGTAGAATGCCGGATCTTAAATTAGTCAATATTTCCTACCCCTTCGGTATCTGAAACGTTATCGTCCAATGACAAATCGTTGTCATTACTTTCATTCTGATAAGATTCTACGTCGTCCACTTCGTCATTGATAGCAATTATAGGTGCGGTATTCAAGCAGAAGTGACCGTGGCAATGGCCACAAGCTGTTGAACAATTCAGTCCTACTTTCCTACAGCTACATTTTCCTGCACAACCTTTGGTACAGTTGCAAAAAATTGAATTTAACAATACGTCTGGTGCTGGTGGTAAATGCACGTTTGTACTGGCTGCAAAATATCATTCTTCCTAATGCAGCCCCACTCTTCAGGATCGGTGTCTTTTCCCAACCAGTTTGAACTTGATAATACACTCTACACAAATGCTGCTGAAGATGTTGGAGGAAGTGATGCATTTTTCACTTAGTCCGTGTCGTATCTCCAAAATGGTTGGGCGAACGAAAAAAATGTATAGCACCTTTAAGGTAGTAGTCGAGGAAATATAACAGAAAAATAGCCCCAACTTTCAATTGTTTTTGCAGTAAGTCGGATTGAGATGGGGTTTTTTTCATTCACTTCGTTAACTCGTCTAGAAACTTTGTGCCATATTTTGGTCTTGTAATTTTTTGAAATCGCATGTCTGCATCTAAAAGTGCATTCTGATAAGTACATCTTTTCAAGTGATGAAGAAAAACTTCATATCTTCCAGAAAAAACTCCCGAATCATTCGAATTTCAGTACCCGGGGTTTTTTTGAGTCGCTGGACCTGAATGTAATGTCCAAATGAGCCCCCTGTGCACCTGGAGGTCAGGACGGCACCAGGAACGTGGAGTTCCCTGTAAACTCATAGAAAATCGATCGAAACTCGTTACCCGGGGGTTTTTCGGGTCGCCCATCCCGAATCTGACATCGGCTCCGATTAAAGAACTTATATCTAGATACATAATGGCATGAATTTTATGATCCCGAAAGACTCCCAATCTAAGGCACTTCTTCCCATAAGTTGCTGATTGGCCCATCGGCGTATTCGCGGCCGCTCGTACACGGTCGGCTTCAGTTCGATTATCATAATCTCAGTTTGACAGTATCCGTAATTAATGTTAATAAGTGTTTTTCGTGTTTTTCGATCAAAATGTGGTGAAGAAGTCTTTTTATTTTAAGTTGTGATTTGCCTAATACCTAAATAATATTCTCTGTTTATATTTAGACAGTTTAGTGACAATTTAGTGCAACATGCAACAGTGCTGTGCCATTTGCAGAAATCGATCGTTTCATAAGTAAGTAGGTCATAGTCGTCACATGATGAGGTTCAGTTTATAGTTTTAATAATAATATTATAAATAATATCCTTCCAATGCATATTTCCCTTGAATAAAACATCTTTACCTATTGTATTTTTTCAATCTGCGTTAATATTCCTAGAAGTTAACCAATAATTATCACATAAAATAGGTACAATATTTTACATTTTCCCTTCTACACATACCCGCCTCTGTTGCTTATGGGATGTGATGTTCATCTATCCATTTTAATGGACATATAATGTGACTATGTTAGGAGCAAATAAGGTATATGAAGAAAAGGTAGCCATTATGTATCTAGATATAAGTTCTTTAATCGGAGGACATCGGCAACCTCCTCCGGAGGACCTGGTACGCGCGACCTGACTAATAACGTCATCTCCTGGAGTTTTACTGAAATTACTTATCAAATTGATCGAAAGTCGTTACCCGGGGGTTTTTCGGGTCGCTCATCCCGAATCTGACATCGGAAACCTCCTCCGGAGGACCTGGTGCGCGCGACCTGGCTAATAACGTCATCTCCTGGAGTTTTACTGAAATTACTTATCAAATCGATCGAAACTCGTTACCCGGGGGTTTTTCGGGTTGCTCGTCCCGAATCTGACATCGGCAACCTCTTAATTTATACAAAATGGGCATGTTCTCTCTTTTTCAATGAACTTACTTTATCACCAGAGTTGGGATAGTTGATTCAATTGAAACTATTCGAGGGGTAAATGACAAATATATGCAGGCAATTTCAAAAATATTTGAACTTTATATTTCTTTTTACAAATACATTAAGTTATCAAAAAAACTCTTCTTAATTTTTCAGTTTCTTCTAAATATCGTCCACCCCATCAACTAATACGTTAGTACTTTCTTCATCGAGAGTGTCGTTTTCGGCGGCAAATAAGTGTCCTGTGGAATATTTCTCGACGTTGGTGCAATTTGAGCCGGCACAATTTTTGCAAGCGATACTGCAAATCAGGCCGTTCTTCCTACACCCACAGGAATAACCGCAGTTGGTTTTACATCCACAGAATATCAACTTCATTCTATTCGGTGGGCCAGGTGGTTGTGTCATCCTTATGGGGATCAGCTTATCGTTCTCGTTTTTCCAACCCCAATCTGTTGGATTTAGGTGATGCTCTTCTCCAAGCAACCAATTTTGTACTTGTAAATAAACCCGTTTAAGATGTTGAGTGAGGGCATCTACCGTAGGAATGATTTTTCCGATATTTATCATAATAAACACTATTTATAATTACAAAAATTTATTATTTGATAGAAGTAAAACTAGTTAAAATTTCAAATTGGCGCTTTTTTTATACGAGATTCCAAAATTGCGTTGGTTTAATTTTGTTGCGTCATAGATATTTTCGTTAAGTATGCCGGTATATAATTTATCAGTTCACGTGTATATAAATTATTTTTATACACGTGAACTGATAAATTATATACCGGTATATAATAATATAATATAAGTATAAGTATACCGGTATATAATTTATCAGTTCACGTGTATATAAATTATTTATATACACGTGAACTGATAAATTATATACCAGTATACTTAACGAAAATATCTATGACGCAACAAAGTTAAACCAACAGAATTTTGGAATCTCGTATAAAGAAGGCGCCAATTTGAAATTTTAACTAGTTTTACTTCTATCAAATAATAAATTTTTGTAATAAAAATAATTATTTTAATTTTTAATTAATAATTATTTATAATTTGTTGCGTCACAGATACTTACGTCGAAATGATCAAGAAGGTTGCAGTCAAAAACTTGTTCTACCACAATAATATATTAATTACCATTAATTAAAGCAATGTTAGAAAGTTTGAGGGCAAAATTTCAGTCAAACTCCAAAAGATGACGTTATTAGCCAGGTCGCGCGCACCAGGTCCTCCGGAGGAGGTTGACGATGTCAGATTCGGGACGAGCGACCCGAAAAACCCCCCGGGTAACGGGTTTCGATCGATTTGATAAGTAATTTCAGTAAAACTCCAGGAGATGACGTTATTAGCCAAGTCGCACACACCAGGTCCTCCGGAGGAGGTTGCCGGGACGAGTGACCCGAAAAACCCCCGGGTAACGAGTTTCGATCGATTTTCCATGAGCTTACAGGGAACTCCAGGTGATGACGTTCCTGGTGCCGTCCTGACCTCCAGGTGCACAGGGGGCTCATTTGGACATCACATTCAGGTCCAGCGACTCAAAAAAAACCCGGGTACTGAAATTCGTATGATTCGGGAGTTTTTTCTGGAAGATATGAATTTTTTCTTCATCACTTGAAAAGATGCACTTATAAGAATGCACTTTTCGATGCAGCAATGCAATTTCAAAAAAGTACAAGACCAAAATATGGCACAAAGTTTCTAGACGAGTTAACGAAGCAAATGCAAAAAACCACATCTCAATCCGACTTACTGCAAAAAAAATTTAAGGTTGACTGCTATATTATTATTTCCTCACCTATAGAGAATTTACAGATGTACTTATAACTTTTATAATATATGTTCCCGTTTGAGCCATAAAAACTAAGTTAATCGCGAATCCGCGGTTTCCGCGACCATTCGACGCGATTTTCAAGAAATCCTCCAGGTGTATCTTGGCGTAACTATCACGTGTTATTCAAGACGTCCAAATAAACACAATAACAAATTTTTTTCGTATGGCACGAATTTAGCACAGAGGTCAATTTTACAACTAAAACGCCTAGATAAAAAATTCTACAAACATGGTTTAGGTTGCATTGCAAAAGGGTCTTAAGTGCTTATAAGATCACTGATAAAACTTTATTTAGAATTAGTTGCTTTTTAATCCAGAGAAAATAAAACTAGACGTAAATATTTCACCCTTCACAGTTTTTTTAAATTAAGTTAATTTTTTAGGTATACTTCCTATTGTTGCACCTTAGTTATACTAGTTTATATATTGTTGCTAAATTGTTTTTATAGTTAAACAAAAATATGTTATTTGATAATAATTTTGATTGACAAAGTAATAATAAAAGTTTAAAGAAAGTATTTTATTAATCTGGAGTGGAGTTTAAGGCTAAACATTTGAAGATTTGAAGTAGGCCTACTATGGAAACGTGAAACATTGAACTTCCTGAAAGCAAGTCTAAAGCTCTTCAAAGATTGAAATGAAAAGAAAATGTAAAAGGTACGAGCATTTTGCAAATGAATACTGTGAGAAAATTAGAAATTATTTGTAAAAAGACTGTTATAAAATTAACACCTAGCGGAGCTTCAATTGAGGGACCTAGGACATGGTATCCACTACATTTTGCGGTAGAAAACCCTAATAAACCTGGAAAAATTAGGGTAGTATTTGATGCTGTAGCAAAGTCTAATGGTGAAAGCTAAATAATAATCTACTGTCAGGACCAGACTTACTACAATCTTTGGTTGCTATATTGTTGAAATTTAGACAGAAACGAATTGCCCATTTGATTACAGCTTCAAATCGAAATCGAAATCGTTAGAAATTGACGACATTTGGCTACCGATCACGATTTGAAGGTGTAATCCAATGGAGGTCGGGGTATTTGCCGCTGAGTAGTTGTTGCCTTCAAATCCTGTTTCATAAACAGTATAGTCCACTAGGGCTAGAGGTCGCCGCTCTTGGTACTTGCTTTGCAAGTCGCTATACGCCACAGAGGCATATGTGATTATATCCGACATATAGTAGCATCTGACCACATGAGAGTTTACCTCTCACCATTACTTAATTTGCGTTAGTTTGTATAAGACTAGCAGGTTGGCCACTATCATTTGTCTGTTCTATGACCTACACCATACTGAGGAGAACATAAGTTCGAAACCAGTCTATGACTGGTTAGAAATTGACAAATGACATTTGGCTACCGATTACGATTTGAAGGTAAATCCAATGCAGGTCGGGGTATTTACCCGCTGAGTAGTTGTTTCCTTCAAATCCCATTTCATAAAATACACATATTTAGTGGAAAGGGTTATACAAATTTTATTTAATCCAGCACAAGTAAGACAGTCGTACCGTAGTAATTTGTTTAACTAAAATAGATTGACTGCCGCGGCACTCAATCTACTATTTTACTGCTGAGTTGAACATAATTATTACAATTCCCATAATCTCTTCATTTTTGTTGTAATAAATTCGATAAATCATTCAATCATTTTGGAAAAGTGACACTTTGTTGATTGAGTCAGCAAGATTAGTATTTTGCTGCCAATCGGCGAAAAATGATGTTTGTTTGCCTTTCCTTAAACAAATTCTTTGCACTCATTATTCCAACGCGAATTTATGGCTGTTTTTCCGCCAGTCCTTATAAATCCGACGCTACTATACATAAATATGAGCTAAAGGTCTACAAAAAAGGCCTTGTTCTAAGGTTCCCATCTAATTTTTCTGAAGTATTTTGATGTGCTGAAGTCAATTTTGGAGAAAAAAAATTCTTTGTATCCCCTAAAAAAGGCAAAAAACAGGTCTTGCTGGTCCTAAGGTTCTAATTTAACTTTTCTGAAGTATTTTGACGCGCTGAAGCCGATTTTGAACATTTTTTTTATCATGTCAATTTCCCAACTGACCAAATATTTTGTCTAAAATAGGCTTCAGTGCGTCAAAATACTTCAGAAAAGTTAGATGATAACCTTAGAACAAGACCTCTTTTATTGTAGATCTGTGTAATCGTTATTAAACAAAAGTATATATCATCAGTTCGTTCTGAATTATCCTACAATAAACGAAAATATAATATAAATGCATTTCAAGTCCATAAGAGAAATTCACAAAATATCTTGGAATTAAAAATAGCAATTTAGAATGAAATTCATGCCACTGGACAAAAAATCAATTTTTTATTTAGAAATGACTACAACGCAATATATAACGTATCTTGACTCCTTATACTAGATTTTTAAATTCTTGCCTTTTTGCATACTGTCAATCTACGTTTATGTTTTTAAGCTTAATGCAACATTTTAAGACGAAAAATAAACAAATACAATAAAAAATGTATTAATGAAAAAAAAAACGTGTGTATGGCCGTCGCTAAGCCTACCGCCAAAACCAATTGACCGATTTCGTTTAAATTCGATATCTAGAGTCCTCTTACAAATATCTGCAAACGTTTTTTAAAATCTTCCACCTACCCTTAAAATTAAAGTTAGTTTGCAGATGCGAAAAAAATCTTGACTTTAAAACACATTTTAAACATTTTTTTATTTACTGACAATAATATATGAAGCCCATATCATATATTATTCCAAAATTATTTACCATATTTCTTGACAGGTCTTTCAAAAATAAAATTTCTTGAATTTCTACAACCAGTCGACCAGTCGACTAACGCCTTAAAGCATTTTTAAGCATTTCAGCCATATAGTAAAAAGGCGATGACGACTGAAATTTTAATTTAATAGGCGATGGAATGCTGTTTAAATGTTGGGAAGTGCTTTGATATATCAAGTATTTTATTTTAATAATAATAAAAAAGCAAATTTGCATACAGTGAGAACATCTAATTTGACTATTAACTCTATACCCGCCATTTAAATTTCTGTTCTTCCCAATAATTTATTCTATGAACATTTTTAAATAAATATCAAATACTAAAATAAACGTATCTATAATAGATATGTTTTGACAATAAACGTATTTTTAAACTACTTAATAGAAAAAAAAAATATTAAGCAGATAAAATTTGTCAATCTCACTGAATTAGTGTGCAAAAGGGATTAAAAATACAAGATTTAATTTTTGATACCAGGAAATTTAAATAAGATAAATATACAGGTGCTTCAAATAATGTACCTACTCAAATAAAGATTGTTTATAAGAAGCGCCCAGATTAAAAAAAAAAGTATAAAAAAAGAAGTCAGTAGTATTAATAAATGAACAGATAGAAATTATACTGCTTGTGAATTACATATTATTATACTGATTATACACTCGCCCGCAAAAAATTCGATGCACCCATAATTTTGATGTTTGTAAATTTTATCACCTTTGGGTCGATATTAATGCTTTTTTTAGCAAATTGTAGATACATTCATAAAGAATATCTTCTTTACTTTACTCCTTTCTCCAAATATGTATTATATTTTATATAAAACGAACATGAACCACTTCATCCAAGAGATTGCAACATGTAAAACTCTATTTCTATGCCAAAAAAAAAACATTAAATTTCCAAATTACACACTTAACTGATAAGTTTAGTAATCAAATCTATAGCGCTTCCATTCCTGCTCGAATTTCATCCTATGATATATACTGTCAGATATCTCTTAGGAGAGATAGGTCAAGAGACAGGTGCTCTCCTAGGTAAACTCTTCAAGTTACCATTGATACAACCACACCTTCTGCCTTCTCCAAAAATCAAGAGGAAGGATATATGGTCTCAAGATGCCCCTTAAGATGGATGAATTTATGTGAGGTTAGCTTAAGATATTTCTTTGGTATAATTGGTGGTGAAAAGTACTGGCGGTGAAACGGCCACGGCAAAACGGCCGCGGCGAACCGGCGGCGGCGAAATGTCATAGACCCTGCCTGGACATGCTGGGTAGAAAGACGCGATATCGTATTCCTGCCCCTGATAGCTTACAGGTGCTGAGTGCAGCACTGCTTGAAGAATGGGAGCAAGATCTTATTCAACACGTTATCGAAAGTGAATTGAATAAAAATGCTTTTTCGACGATTGTTTGAGGGGTACGGCCATATTTTGGTGGAAATGTAATCTGTATGTTACGAGGGAGTTGCAGTGAAGTTTTGTCCAATCTGGGAGGTGGGCGATTTTTTGGAAATTAAGTTTTAATTTTGGAAAACGTGTTTTTGTCTCGTTGTTTTTTTTAATATCTCGGGTTCTGCTCATCGGATCAGGCCAAGCCAGAAATGAAATATTTATAAATAAACTACATATTTGTAAAACTGCATAGGTTCAAATCCTATGCGCCATTTTAGCTTTTTACCAAAAAATATAAACCACAAAAATTTTTAATTTTACGTACTTAATCCTAAATTATTAAAAAAATCATAAATCTTTTTCAATGAAACTTAGTGAAACTATAGGTTCTGTGGATGGAAACGATTTGGAATATTACAAACAAAAATATTAATTTTCTCTACAAAACGAGATTTTCCAGAAAAATTTAGAGCCTCATAAAAAACTGCTATTTGATCACTTAAGACTTTTTCTTAAATTGTAGTTTTTGGAACGTGCTTTAAAATGGTTATAAAATAAAATTTTTATAGGATATTGAAGTTACATTTCGTGCATTTTTGAAAAATTCATTTTTTGTAATGCATTTGTTTGTCGAGAATGCCATCCAGCCAAAAAACTTTTATCATCTTTTGAAAATGAACAATTTTGAAAAAAAAATAAACCCTTAATAATTAGAAAATGAGATATCGCATCTTTTGCGTTTCATGCATTTATTTCCATACATTGTATATATTTTGAGCTGAAATTTGTACTGCATATTCTTTAAAGTGTGAGAACCTCACTTTAGTGAATAAATAAAAAATAATTAATCGTTAATATAAGAATCTAAATCACTCAGGTACACGCGCGCTCTTTTGTCAAAATCTCGAGTGCCACGCAGGGGGGTCGCTAGGATCTTTTTTTTTTTGGGGGGGGGGGTTAATAATTCCCAACTCCTCAAAAAAATTTATCCAAAATGAAAATTGATGAGGGGGAAGGGGGGTAATTTTTCTGGAATTCTCCCAACTTGAAGCTTGAATTTCTCAACTCGAACTACAATTACAAAAATTTTCTTCGAAAACAATAATTGATGAGCGGGTGAAATTTTTCCCGAATTCTTCCAACTTGAAGCTTGAATTTTCCAACTCGGCCATGATATTGCCCTCCCCCCATAGCGACACCTCCTGCTGCCACGACAACAGATTCTAGGCAAACGTGCAAGATGATTTTCATGCTATTTACTTGCTCATCTAGAGTGCTCAGACAAAGTCAAACGCGTTTCGCGAAACATCAGAAAATGCCATTTTTCGTAAGTTCCTTCTGGATCAAATTTCAATTTGGTTTACAATGTGGTAAAATATTACTCTTGCTTTTTCGATATAGACATCGTACGGCCTTCCCATATATTAACAAAGATCTGATCATTGAAAAATTTCATGTTTTGCTTTCTCTGCCATAATTCATCGAAGCCGTAAACGTTTTACGGCTATAGCCCACCGATTAAAGTGAGGATTCCCATATGGAATGAAACTGTTCAAATTCTGAACATATGTTTCTTTTTATTTTTTATTTTTTTCAACTTTTCTCGTTATATTCCAGCTTACAATTTGTAATTGTTCGTTTGTTTGAAACACTTTTAACAGATAAAAATATATATACGCATATATTTGGATATATAGGCATTTTCGATAAAAAAGGCATTACAGAAAAATGCATTTTGAAAAAATGCAACAAGTTAAAATAATATAAAAAAATTATTTTTACCACATTCTAAAGCACGTTTAAAAAGCTACACTTTAAGAAGTCTTAGTATGATCAAATGGCAGTGTCTTATAAGGCTCTACAAATTATTCTAAAATCTCGTTTTTTTTAGAGAAAATAACAAATATTTTATTTGTAAGTTCCCATAATAGATTACATCCACAAGACCTTTAATTCCACCTCGTTTCATTAAAAAAGATTTGTTTTTTTAATAATTTCGGTTAAGTTAAATTAGAAATTTTCCTGGTTTTTATTTTTTTGCAAAAAAGAAAAACAAAATAGTAGATCGGATTTGGGCCTATGTGGTTTTATTTATCATTTGTTTACTAACGTTTTGATGTTTTCTTTGGCCTGATCCGATGAACAGAACCCACGATATTAAAAAGAAACGAGACAAAAACACGTTTTTCAAAATAAAAAACATTTCCAAAAAACGATCAACTCCTAAATTGGACAAAACTTTACTGTAACTTCCTGATAACATAGTTTGTTATTTGTGTTGAGTGTAGTTTCCTAAATTTATTGTCAGTAGAGTAGCTTCGGCTCGATTTCGCCTTAGGTATTGTATTAATATATATTACTTGAAATAAAGACAAGTTATTATTATTATTATTATTATTATTATTGTTATTATTATTAAAATTGTCAGCGTCATATTTGAAAATTTGCATCTCCAACCAGAAGAGGGATGCCTATTGGATGATTCAAAAAACCGAATGCTGAGGAAAGATGTGGCTTAAATATAAAATGAAACATAACCATACTGCCTAAATATTCCACAGGATGTTTTTCATTTAGTGAAAAAACGTTATAAATATGATACAATTCAGTTCTTTTTTGAAAATAATAAAACACGTGATAATCTCTATAAAATCTACAACATGCTAAAAAGTCATGAAAATCGGCCCAAGGGTGAAAAAATTCATCAAGTTTCAGCTAAATTATAGGTGGATCGGATTTTTTGCCGATGAGTGTATTTACAAATATCTAAAATGGTAATTCAATTATGATATGTATGTTCTTGAAAGTAAACTGAAAGTTAAACTGTAATATGTATAAATAATTTGTTGAGTGAAAATTGCAAGTACTGTTTGCCAATATTCATAAAACTGATTTGAGTGTTTTGTTTGAACACTTTCAAATGTAATAATATAATTCTATACCTACCATTTTAGATAAACGTAACGGCTGTGACTACTAATTGCAATAAACAAACTTAAAAGTACATCGGTATAATTTTACCATTTTAAGTCTACAAGGCACCCATGCATATTGCATGAATTACAAGACTTTCTTTTACCACTTATACATTTTAATTACTTACTTTACTTTTACCGGATTGTGACATTTTAAGCAGAATAAATCGGAATCGCGTGAATTTAGAAACAAAGCTCGAAACAAAGGCAATAAAATGCGTATAAGATTTATTTTCTAAAAGTAAGATGTAATCAACCAGAAGTTTTTTAAATCAAATATTAGTTCTAAAGTTATCAGTGCACATACAATTTTACCGCAAAATTAAGTCACGATCATATGTAACTGCGTGGCCGAGAGTCAAGGGTGTTTAAGACGAAAAAGTCTCGGGTTCAATTTTTGGCCGTAACACCGGGATTTTTTTCGGAAAAAGAAATCAATCCTAGTACAAGATTGTCACAGAAATTTCAGTTTCAATTTCCCTGACTTTCCCTGACCGATTTTCAAAAATTTGCCTGACTCTCGACTTAAAAGGGTACCAGGAAAAAAATTTATGTTTTTTTCATCCTCATCCCCATAGCTATCCTTACGCTTTCTTTTTGTTTTAATTTTTTTTTATTTCAAAATTAGAAGTACATACAAATCAAAACCTAAAGAACAAAATCCTATATACTGGGTGACACAGGGGATATGTAGTATGTTTATTTAAAAAGATATTATTTTGAAATTTGGTGGATTTATATAATAGTACGTCGGGTACCCCAAAGAAAGCTGCACTTTTTGATTGGAATGTGCCACTTTCTGTGGTCATAGTTGATGCCAAAAGGTAACTTTTCAGATAGAGAGCCACTTGAAAATCCATGCAGAACACCAAAACGGCGGCCACTAAGATGGCCGCCATTAGCCACACTAAATGTTTTTGTATCTCAGACTTTTGGAGATGGGATACGGAATTCAAAAACAGAATTTTTAATCATGCTGAGAGGTTCCATGAAAACAGAATACACATTTCTTGGGATATTTACTCAAAAACCTGTCTGAAGAACCGTATGAGAGATAAGAGAGGTGTTGGTCTTCGTCGCCAAGTAGCACAAGAAAATATGCTACCAAAAAATTGGAATGACTACCTCTGCTGCAATCAGACTAAGACAGAACTCTTCAAGTTACTTGGAGAACATGCATTTCTGAAGTTTGATTGGGCTCACATCAGTACTGAGATTTATGGCATAATTCATTCATCTCGGCCGGATGAAACTTCAATTGATGGAGTACAATGCAGGCAACATGGAGAAGCAGACGGCAGGATTTTTCTCCACGTTAAAGACAGTGTTGAACACGGAGAAAAAAAAAATTTGCACAGTAGATACTGATGTAGTTGTTTTTGCAATCCCTTTCATTCACGTTCTCAAAATTGCAAGACTTCAGGAGATGTGGATTCTCTTTAGTGCTGGGAAAGGTCATGCAGTGATACATGAGCATTAATGCCATGTTTAAAAGTATGGGTGAACAAGCTGTTGGATTGAGAGGATTCCATGCATTCACTGAATCAGATGTAACGTCATCATTTGCAATGAAAGGGAAATCGACTGCCTGGAAAGTGCGGAAATCAATTTCTGAAGCTGCTGAAGCCTTCCAAACTATCTCTCTACTACAACAGTCTATAGACTGACGAGACTTTTCAAGTTCTGGAGAAGTTTACTGTTTTGCTTTTCTTTGTTTTTCGTCTACAAAGACGCAGACTTCTCAGTCAATAATGTTAGAAAGTTTCTCTTTACTTCAAAAAGTTGCAGTCTATAAAGTCTGTACCCAAAGAGACACTAAGGCAACATTGTAAGGCCAGAAGGATAGGAATGGACCATGGTTGCTGGGGAGTGTAGTTGCTCCGGATGCCGTACACGATGCTCCTGTTCAAAGACCAAGGTTCCATGCACGCTACTTTGCACGAACTGCATTGGGGGTCGATAATGCAGCAATAAATAAAATAAAAGGTATGCGTTTAAATCATTATTTTTAAATTCGTTTCACAGTTTCAAGATCATAATATTGCTTTGTTGATGCAATGCCTTAATATAATAATAATATATAATTATTTTGTTCCAAGGATGAATTGAAAGATGAAGAAGATGACTGCGTGATTTAGAGTCATAAGAGCTGTATAGAAGCAGTCCATTTACATGAGTATTTCTTAGTATTTAGTCGTTTTTTGTTTGTAAAAATTTGTTTCCTTAATGTAATAAATGTTTTCAAAATAATCAAAATTACTATTATGTATGAAAACAAGTCTTTCTTGACCTATTCGGAACCCCATAAACATAAACCCTTTTTTGGTTTTATGTCAAGAAAGGGATATTGAACACAATTAAAAACTTATTTATCAATAAAAAAGTGAAAAGTGAAGTTTTCAGATTTTTGAAAATTGCGCAGAACCCTCAAGATGTAGTGATAAATGTGTAGGAACAAAAAAGTGTCCTCTTCACAAGAGCTTTCAAACAAAAAAAAAAGAATATCGAAATCGGACCGTTAGGAGCTGAGATACAAAAAAATTTAGTGTGGCTAATGGTGGCCATCTTTAATGGCCACTATTCCAATAAAAAAGTGCAGCTTTTTGACCTTTCTAGCCATGTACCCGACGTACTATAATGCGTGATTGTCCTTTTTTTGATACAAATAATACATTTTTTCCTCTCCCGGTTTCACCGGAAGTGACATCTACTTTGTTATTTTAAATGGCACTCTATTTTTTTTCTCTTTGATTCTCCTTTATTCTCACTTTTCAACTATGTATAGCAAGATGGCAGTCGTTTTTAAAACGACTCCTGAAAACCATTTTATTACATTAAGTCAAGATGGCTATGGTATGAAATGTGGCGGTAATTAATGCTTAGTGTGCTGCGATATCAAAAGAACCCCGATACATAATTTTGTGTTTCGTTGTGTACCTGGGTTCCTTTGATAGCGCAGCACACTAAGCATTCATTACCGCCATACCATAGCCCTCTTGACTTAATGCAATAAAATGGTTCTCAGCAGCCATTTTAACAACGAATGCCATCTTGCTATAATATAATTGAAAAGAGAATCTAAAGGAAAATCAGATAGGAAAAAAAATATACAGGGTGTCATTTAAAATAAAAAAAGTAGATGTCACTTCCGGTGAAACAGAACTGGAAAAAATTTCTTGTTTGTACTAAAAAAGGACAATCACGCATTATATAAGTCCAACAAATTTCAAAATAATATATTTTTAAATAAACATGGTACGGGGTGTTACATATCTCCTGTGTCACCCGGTATAGTACAATATAGAACTAAATGCCAAAACTAAAAAATACAAGTTATTAATTTAACTAGGCAGAAGAACTTCGGTCAATGGCCTGTTGAATCAATTTCGGTTGAATAAATTCATTTATTATTATTATTATTAATTTAACTTTTAATAAAGGAACAAAATACCAAACTTTTAAAGTAAAAAAATTCATCACAGTTGCACAACGTTTCATTGCGCGCAGATGTTTATAAAATAATTTTTCACTGACTCCTAGACTCGCTCTTAGATTTTTTGCTGTTTTCCCTGACTTTTGGCCTAACTCTCAAGTCTTCTTTGACTATCCCTGACCAAAACTAATTTCGCTGACTTTCCCTGGCTTCCTCTGACTTTCTAGGTCTGTGGCAACCACGTAGTATATAATTTAGTTCCGCATTATCCTTATTTTTCTACAAGAATGAATTTGTTTGTAAAAAAAAAACAGCACCATCGAAAACATTACTCTCACTACATATGAAAAACCTACTTTTTCAAAATTTAAAATAACAGGTCAAATCTCGCCATTTCACTATCTCGAAAAAAAAAGCTTTTTGAAAATGCCCTTCATAAGGCATGTGAGATGTTATTTTACATGTTTAAAAAGGTGCTGAATACGTTAAACATATTAAAAAAAAAAACAATTTAACAAAAACTGAAATAATATCATATACCTGTTGGACAGGCTTTAGGAAACAAGCTGTGATTATGGTTAAATGTAAATTACAACAAAACGGAAATTTTGATTGTAGACTGAACAAATGACAACCACCCACACACGTTAGGAACAGGTGGTCGTGAGATGGCATATCTTGGAGCCCTTGTGGACTGTAGACTGACAGCTTCGAACGAGACTCGGCGAAGAATGCACACGGTAAGATCGGCAACTTGCCAGTTGAACAAAGTAGACTTGTTAACGCCCTAGTTTTCTTCATCTTTCTTTATACCTCTGAGGCATGGACCGTTAGAGAAGCAGATAGACGGCGTATTGTGCTTTCGAGATGTGGGTCTGGAGACGTTTGCTATGAATTTCTTGGACAGACCATATAATATCTCGATTCTCCAAGAAATGTGTCCTCAAAAGCGACTCCCCTTCAACGCATTCTCCCAAATTGTCTAATTTTTTGACCAGATCAACCACAGAGAGAACAATATAGAACAATTGATGGGACAGATTTTTTGGTGAACAATCAACCGCGACAAATGGCATGATATCGCCAGATGTGCTATACAGCAAGTGGAAACCAACTAGAATAATGCACGAATCACAATACTTGTGGCAAAACGTGAATAAGAAGTCAAGAACTGTTGAAAAGTTTGTACAAAAGGACGGTGACTGGCTCAGCAAACCTTCTGCTTTTAAACTTGGGTATGAAAAAGCATAAGCATACATGTACCTTGTCAGGAAATCTTGGAGGTCGATTCAAACATCAAAATTACAACAAAAAGTTGTTAATAAAAGTTGTAGATAATATGTGCTCTCTACAATTTTTTTGTGGGAGTTGTAATTTCCAAGATATATTAAAAAAACATTTACACCCTCATTTCCAAGATGGCGGCCAAATGGGTGCACCACCGACCCCGAAAACTCAAATTTAAACTTATGTTGGACCCCCTCCCACATTTAAAAAAATAAAATCTTACCTTGCCCAAAATACACGGTTGACCTTTTTTTTTTTTTTTTAACGCCGGATTGATTGGAATAACCTAACCTAACATTAAACCAAAAGAAGCCCAACAAACATTTATAGTCAGAATTACTTCAATTCGACAATTAGGTCAGAATATTTAGTTTACCAATTTAGTGATGGGCAAATTTACCTCAAATTTTCCACAGATTTATCAATGTGGGGAAAGAAATGAAAGTAAATTCGAAATCGAGAGGCACTTTGTTCAAGAGGTTAAGGCAGTGAAATGTTATATAGGTACCCATAAGCATGCACGGAACTAGAAGTACAAAACAGGGTGGGCCCAGCCCGAAACTGGCCCCGGGAGGAGAAGCCCAAAACATTTTTTTAGTGAGCGGGGGGGAACGCTCAGCGACACTACATTTTAATATTTTAAAATACCATCGCTTACCTAATGTAAACGTATTCTAAGGGTATTATGGGCACAAGCACGGAACTAGCTGTGTACTAGTGAGTAGACTGAGGCTGGGCTAGAGGATAGGGGTTCAAACAACTTCACACAATCTTAACTATTTAAATATTTTGGAAGATTTACTCAGTTAGTGAAAAACGAGAGAATTTTTAATTTGCCAGGGATCAGGGTGGGCACAAGGGTTGGCCAACTTAATTCTAGGTGGGCCATAGCTCACCCTGGCTAAACCGTAGTTCCGTGCCCGCCTATTAGTAAGTTAATTTGTGGTAATTTTAAGGTAAATGTTTCCTATTATTGATCTAAATAAAAACCTATTTATATCACAAGATAGAAGCAGGATTACTTAGAATTACTTGTTGGTGAATGGCTGAATAATTCTTGAGATGAAACATACATATAGATTCGGCACATGTAGTTTTATGAGATAAACGAGCGCAAGAAAGAAAACAGATAAATTAGGAAAAGAAAGACGTATCTAGTCCCACTACAATGCATAGGTGGTTAGAAGCGATAGGTACCGATGTCCTACGTCAACACACGCCAAGGTGATAAAAATAAGATTTCACGAAGTGTGTAACGTTCTGGGAGCAGTACATTCGTCTTACTTTTCCTAGTTTCTCTGTTTTCTTTCTTGCTCTCGTTCATCACAGGATATATAAAAGTACATTTGTCTATTTTGTATATTAGATGATAACTCCAGCCATAGTGATTTTTTTTTTTTGGTGAGAAGGGGAAACCCACAAGGGCTGCCCACCCCTACTTGGAATTTGTCTGAGTGTCCAACTGACTAAAACCCCTACTCCTAGGGCTCGTCTGTAAAGAATACTCCGAGGGCACTGCAGCCTCCTGGGGTTATTGTGTTTACACTGTCCATTTTAATACTCCTGTATCACTGACAAGGTGATACAGGTCTGAAAAAGGACGAGTTTTAATGGTTTCCGGGTGTGTTTGTGTTTGCCCGTAGATATTATACCTTCTGCGATCCAACGCCTTGCAGTCATGTATAATATGTTCTACAGTTTCTAATACCTTACCGCACAGTGTGCAGTTAAGGTCGCCATCAAACTTTCCGATTAAATGCAGGTACTTCTTAACGGGAAAATATCCAGTCAAAAGACCTGTTATGGTTCTCAACTGAATCCTGTTCCTTGTGAGCAGTTCTTTAGTTTGTTTTGAACATGGTTCATTGATGAGTGTTTTCCCATATCGATTTCCTGGAATGTTTCTCCAGTAGGGGTTGTGTTTACTTTTGACTCAGTCTTTAATTATCCTTCTGGCTGAGCCTTTTGTGATACTCAGCGCGGGTTCTGGGCCATAGTGATACTTTAACAAAATGATTTTGGTATCCTATTCTCTCATCATGCAGTGAAGAAATTTAGTTACAAACAAAACTTTTCTGTAAATATACCTTATTGCACGCCTAAAACATTTGTGCCCGTGTGAAATAATACAAATAAAAAAAAACTCAAAAATAACGCAGGCACACAATAGTAATTTAAGTTATAAGTCCGGTAGGTGACTTATTACAGTACAAGTTGTTTTACGGACGGGGCGACGAGTCCGGAATATGAACGAGTACTGTAATGAAACCTACCGGACGTGTATCGTATAATATTTGATTTCATACTGTCCGGTAAATCCTTTTTAAAATGAATAAAAAATTCTAGTTAATGAATTTTGAAAAATATTAGTTCGCAACGATCGCATCACCGTAACGAGTTATAGCCGTTGTTTTTCATAGCTAATTATGATTGTCTTTAGCTTGTCACTATCAACTAAATAAAACCATAATTACTTCCACATCCAGTGGAAGTATAGTAACGACAAAAAAATTTTAAACATTTTTATTGTTCAAATAGGCTTAAAATGTCATGAAACGTCGAGATTTTAAGTTTGAGCGAAAAAAAAAATTTCTGTCTGTCTGCCTGTCTGTCTGTAACTTTTTTTTGCGCACGTTTACTCTGGAACCGTTTAAGATATTGATTTGAAATTTGGTACACGTATGTACTTTAACTAGTTTTTAAATAAGCTTCAACCGTAAAATAACGTTGAACATTTGACCAACGCTCACAGTTAAACTGACATTTGTCGCAACGCTTTGACAACTTGCCTAAATACACATTTATCGCGGAAGCATGGCGACTTGGTTTGAATTTATATCTCATTATATTATGACTATGAATTAACTTTGAAAATGGATACTTCATTCTGCCGGACCCGTTATTATATTATTAAGTTCCATAAACAAATTTTTCTTATTATGAGATTTGGATGGAAAATCTGGACGTGGAAGTAGTGATTCCTTGGGCAGTGGTTTTTGTTTATGTTTATAAGTTTATTATTATCTATTATTTCTATTATTATTACCTATTTATATTGAATATGAGTACTAAATTTTTTGTTATTTTAGAAAGCTATTTTTTTGTAATGTATACCTTTGTTTCTATGTTAGTGCAATAAATATTAATTTTTATTTTTGAACATGTTGATTGATGTCTATTGTCTAAGTTCAAAATTCAAACATCGGCCATCGGCATCGGCCCATCGGCAAAAATCTGCCATCGGTCGAGCCCAATATGTCAGTAATAACTGACAATAATTATACTCTTGTGTTGAGGTTCTAAGGTTTGCATAATATTAGTAATTAAACCGATCTACAAATTTTTGCATGACAGGAACTAATTAAGTAGTACAAATGGGAACCAAAACATAGCTCTTGGCTTTGAAGACTAACGAAGACCAATATCCTTGGTAAATGGTATGTTAGACTTGTATGTTGTCAGTATTTCCAATAGGTCAATTGTGATGGTAATTTAGACTCTATGGTCACTTTAAGATAAATAGAACAATAATCCAAGTTACTTCAATTTTTTTCAAACTTTGGGCCCGATCACAAATATATCTATAATATGGTGAATGCGCCAGTACTACCGACGATGCTAGCTATGCTTTTTACGCAATATAACAGGTATCAAATGCTCTTAACTATAGCAAACGTATTTTAGATATCGTTCTAATAACTCTCAGGTTTTGAAGAAAGATACAAAAAAACAAATTTACAATATCTGTGAATCTCCTTTTTTTATCGGTTAAAAAAGACGAGGAAGAAGAATAAAATAAAAAACGAATTAAATTGGTATATTAAGCAATGTATAAGTTTTTGTATACAATACCTTCATCTATATCATTTCTTGCAGCGGCTTCCAACAGAACCACACTATCGTTGAAAAATATTCCTCGTTTGTTCGATTTTTGTTGTTTCGGAGTTTTCCTACCGTGTTCCTTTTCTTTTTGTGTCCAAAATTTCAGTTGTTGATTTCGCCTTTTTCGAGCTAAAATTAATCTTTCTTGCGTTGCCATTTGCTCGATCCGAGGCATTTCCTCTATTAATTGATAATGTTCCATTTTGATGTTTTTTGAATATATTCAGTCTTATATCCTGAAACAATAAGGACTCATTAATTGTATGGACAATAAGTATAAGTATTATGTTATTGTAGATATTTGTAAGCATATCTTCATTATATTAAAACTAGAGACTTTTGTCTTAAAATAAAATAATGTAATTGTTCTTATACAAGATTAATCGAAAAAAATTAAAAGGTGTTTATATATATTTTTCTAAATCAGTTCATCAATTTTTATGTACGTGTATATTTTAAAGATGGATTTCAAATATAATTTACTCATCTCGTTACTATTGCTACTAACTATATCACAAAAAGTTGAAATCCACGCTAACAAATTGTTCATGTGCTTTGAAATGACATACAAACATGCATGACTTATTTTGTTATCATACGCAGTCAGTATCAAATATAATTTTAATCTAGATAGAAAGTGATTCTTATGAAATATGATTTTCACTTATTAGTGTTACGTTATTCAGGTTGACACGGTGGACGTTCCAACATGGTCGGTCATGCAGGTTATGTGCAAAAAGTTTATTTATCATTGAAATTTTGAATGAAGTGGTTTCTTCCATGTGTTGCCGTGGTCGTTGAATTTGACTTAAGTTAAATTCGATGATCACGGCAACACCCGAAGGAAACCACTTTATTGGACAATAGCCGTGAAACCTTGTGTTCTACCATTGAAATTTTGTTATGTTGTCTTTTGTTGGGTGGTACAAAACGGTCGTGTTTTGAGTTATAGCTATTTAAATAAAGGCATGTGTTTAATAGGTATGATACAAATAAGAAAATCATTAAACAATTCACTAAAACTTACTTATTTTCATTAAACAATCCACAATATCACTTAGAATGGTCTATATAATTTAATAATTAATAATATATAATAATCAACATATATCCATACATTTCAAATTTATGATTAATCTTTGACAGAACGTTTATTATCTTGCTTTAATAGATATGTGTGTACTGTTAATGAAAACTATCTTATCTAAGGTATATCATTTCGTTTTATCAAAATGTAAAAGTGGCATGTGAATTTGGTATTAAAAGTATTAACGATAGTACGATAATTGAATTATCAGCTTCTATATATAAAAAAACTGTAGAAATTTATGCTATTTTTAATCAATAGTGATATAAATAAATATATAGGTGCAATAAAGACACATTGCAGCATGCAAAGACAGACAGATAATACTAAAAGTAAAATGCAGTCTTGTTGATTTACCTAGTATTTGTTTAATCTAAAGATTATGACTGTAAAAAACTCACGTTTTCATTTCAATTAGCACCCCCAAGTTTATGCATGTAAAAAAGTAATGTGTTGAAGAATTGACATATTTTAAAAACGTGTACAGTGGGCCATTTGGACTTTTAGAAGGATACAATTCTACAAAGTACCCCGCACAAATCTCATGGAAAATGGTTCTCCGTGAAATTGGCTTAAATTGCAGTATGTTGTAGATATTGACGCACTGATTAAATGTCTCAATGAGCACAACCTTAAGAAAATGCCAGTTTTTGAGTTAAATCTCTCTTCAGTCTAGTAATACCATATCATAATATACAGGATGATTCATAAGCAATGGTGTAACACTTAACTGGGTTGTGTCAAAATATTGAGATTTAAGGTTTGTTCAAGAACCCTGCACTATCTGCATCAGTGCAGATGTATCTCTCTTCAACTTATCTATAGCCTCACTCGATCCCCTTCTATTCTTCTATATGCACTAGCGCAGATAGTCCAGGGTTTTTGAACAAACCTTTACCTAATAATGCCTTAAAGAAATGTTTATATAAAAAATGCTTCGCCATATATTTTTTCGAATTCTGAAATCAGACGTGGATTGTGTGTACTTGCAAGTAAAATGTAAAAAAAATATTATAAATAAATATAGAACCAACACTTAAATAAAACTCTCTGTACCAACTAATTATTGTTTGAAAACTTGATTGCTTGACTTTTTGTTTTTTATGAATACTTCATACATATGTATCTTTATTTACTCTGATAATGCTGCCTTAACTCCTACTTTTAAAGATTATTATTTCAAAAAGCTATTAAAAAAGTTGCATGGAATTTTTGATTTGTACTTTTCTCAAAAAATGTTGTATTTAGACTTGAAACATGTACACCTTATTAAAAAATGACAGAAATATACAATTTATACACGAAATCTGTTATGAAGGTGTGGATAAAAAGTTACGACGCCTTTAACACATTAAATGTAGCGTACGTAGCGCCCTCTAAGAGCTAGTCCAAAATTGAAGATGTGTTATAAGTTTTCAAAAGAAAATTTTTAAAACTTATTAAATTGCAAAGGAAAGCAAAAATAAAATAAAAAATATGACACCCTGTATCTTTTTACCTATAAACGTTTCATTAAGGCATGATTAGCTAAATCTTAATATTTTGACTCATACTATGCACAGTTAAATGTTGTACCATTACTTATATATATTGGGGTATTACTACACTAAAGGAAGATTTAATTAAAAAACTGGCCACTTTTTAAGGTTGTGCCTATTGAAACAGTTGACCAGGACGTCAATATCTACAACATACTGCAATTTCAGCCAATTCCACCGAAAACCATTTTCCATAAGACTTTTTTGGGGTTCTTTCTAAATAAGCCCAAAATAGTTGTTAGAAAACCAAAAAAATAGTAAAACAAAATGTTGGCACTAAGGGGGTGGTTTTTGAGAAGTTGAAAAATATATTTAGTTTCAAAATTCTGAAACTTTGTGAATAAGATAATATTATACCTGCCAATAAACCAAAAAAATTGCGAAAAAATTATAAGCAACAAGGGGATTGTTGTTGAAAAATAAATAATATTTTAAAGTTTTGAAACTGAATTTGATAACATTAAACCTTTAAATACGCCAAAGATGTTTAACAAATTTAAGCCTTAAGGGTTCTTTTAGGGGTAGAAATATGAATAAAAACTATGTGCTTTTGCGAATATAACAGTACTTTATATGTAGGAGAAAATAATGAAATAGATATAAGTATTTTAGGGTTGGTTTTTAAGGTGGGGTGCTGTGGGCTATACATACAGTGTATTCAAAAAATAAAAAAAAATGTTTGCTCAGCCATGAACTATTAATAACGAGTCCTACTGCTATTGCACTTTTTCCACTGTATTTTAAATTGGTGAATAAATATCACTAATTTACTTTTCAAACTTCACAATAGCTTTTGAAGCATTGTGAATTTGTAAAATGTCCAAAACATTGTCTGTTGTCATCTCTTTGTTATGTAATAAAACGTATGTCTCTTCTTGGAATAAAGTTCAAGGTTTCTGAATAAAAAATAGTATCACCACTAGATATTTTTTTTGTTAAATATAAATGACTTAAAGTTAATTGAAGTTTAATATAAATAATACTTCAGGGTGGGAATAAGGGATGCTAGCATAAAATATTCAAGAAGAAGAGCCTAATCGTAATCCGAAATAATGGGCCGTCTCAAATTAATTTCAATGTGTCTCATAAAATGACTAACCCTAGTTTAAAAAACCGCTGCCCAAGGAATCACTACTTCCACATCCAATTCTCTATCCAAGTCACTCACAACGAAAAAACTTTGTATGTGGAAATAATTGTTTATGGAACTTTAATAATATAATATTTGAAATTCTCTACCCCAAAAACCCATAAAACGATACTCCACATCGGTAGTGGGGTGAGGGTTGTGATAGGGGGGCGGTAGTGGTAGTGGGGGTGGATGAAGTAAAAAAATGTTTTGAGGTTTCTGGTTCTTGTACATACACTAAATCATAATTTTTTTTCATCCCCTTTAATAAGAGGGTGGGGGTTGGTAATGGGAAGTGGCTAATGCCAAATTTTTTTTTGAGACCTTAGCTTTTCTTGTATATACTAAATACCAATTTTATGGGCTCTTACCTGCTTGATTTACCCATTTACCCCAAATTTATCCCAATTTACCCCCCAACCCTTCGACGGAACAAGATGAAAATATAATCTAGTTCTAGATCTCGTTAAAGTACATATGTGTACCAAATTTCAAGTCAATATCTCAAACGGTTCCAGAGTAAACGTGCGCACAAAAAAAAGTTACAGACAGACCGACAGACAGATAGACCGTCAGACAGACAGACAGACATTTTTTTCGCTCAAACTTAAAATCTCGACGTTTCATGACATTCTAAGCCTATTTGAACAATAAAAATTTTTAAAAATTTTTTTGTCGTTACTATACTTCCACTGGATGTGGAAGTAATAAACATTTTTTTACTAAAATAGCAAATCTTAGCACGAAATTCCAACAGAATTGAAAAACTATTACCTAAGTTTTTCAATTCTGTTGGAATTTCGTGCTAAGATTTGCTATTTTAGTAAAAAAATGCACACCGAGTATGATAGAATTCTACGAAATTAGGAACTTTATTCCTACGTAAAAAGTAAATACTCTAAAAATATTATAATTTCAAGTATAATCTGTCTCTTAAACTTTACTTAATAAATATGGAATGATTTATTAATATAAAAAACCGCTGCCCAAGGAATCACTACTTCCACATCCGGATTTTCTATCCAAGTCATACAACGAAAACATTTTGTATCTGGAAATAATTGTTTACGGAACTTTAATAATATAATATTTGAAATCCTCTACCCCAAAAACCCATAAAACGATACCCCACATCGGTAGTGGGGTGGGGTTGGTGACAGGGGGTGGGAGTGGGGGGTGGATAAAGTAAAAAAATATTTTGAGGTTTCTGGTTCTTGTACACACACTAAATCACTTTTTTTTTCATTCTATTTAATAATGGGGGTGGCTAATGCCAAAATTTTTTTTGAGACCTTAGCTTCTCTTGTCTATACTAAATATCAATTTCATGAACTCTTACCTGCTTGATTTACCTATTTACTCCAAATTTACCCCAATTTACCCCCCAACCCTTCGACGGAACAAGATGAAAATATAATCTAGTTCTAGATCTCGTTAAAGTACATATGTGTACCAAATTTCAAGTCAATATCTCAAACGGTTCCAGAGTAAACGTGCGCACAAAAAAAGTTACAGACCGACAGACAGACAGAAATTTTTTTTTCGCTCAAACTTGAAATCTCGACGTTTCATGACATTCTAAGCCTATTTGAACAATAAAAATTTTAAAAAAAATTTTTGTCGTTACTATACTTCCACTGGATGTGGAAGTAATATAAAGTATATATCTTGAAATGCTAATTTCACGTCAAAAATAGTTACTGTAGTTGTACACTTGTTCAAAATTAATATTGATGCAAACGCTTGAACACAAAAAATACTACTAGTGCTATAGTTGTCTTCAGATCTACTCTGCATCAAAAAATGTCGGCGTCTTTGATCTTTACTGCACCGCCAAAAACGCCGAAATTTTTTTACACGCATAATAAGTGGGTAGTCAACTATACCGTTTTGATCGTACCGTACGGTTTTGATCGTACGGTAAAAAATCATACGGCCGCATTCTTTTAGTGGAGTGAAGAAAAGCATGAGACCTTTACATTATACGATGACGGCAAAACGCCGGTGCCGTGCCGTGCAGTAGCAGTCTCTTACCACTGGACTCGACGGCTGCCGTACGGTGCTTTTGACTCAGTGGTCTACATAAACTAAATGCGTGCCTTCACATTCGACGGTTTTGAGCCGTACGGTAGCTACGTTGTTTGCTTTTACTACTTAGTGCCTGTTGCTTGGTATTATAGGTATTTTAGTGCCTTGAAAGTTTTATTATATTCAATGTTTGAGAAATTCGATAAACAAAATCATATTGAACCTTGATCCAAATTGTTGAAATTGAGACCTGAGCCTTGGTATGCACAGTGAATTATTCTTTAAAACGCTATTAACTTTTGTGAAATGGATGAAATTGATGGTGAAGTTTTGGTAACCTTGGTCCAAAGTAGACCTGTGCTATGGGATAAAACTCTTGATGTTTATAAAGATCGGATTGCCACAAGAAATGCCTGGCGTGAAGTTTGCTTAGAACTGAAACGAGATTTTGATTCGATAGAAGACAAAGATAAAAATGCGTTTGGTAAGTATATGTAATATTTATTGAAAACCTAAAAACGACGATGAAACAACCACAAAGCAATAATTTGTTCACGATCCATTAACACTTGTATGACATTGAGAAATGAAATAAAAATATTGAGCTTAAAACAGCAAAAAACCGTGCAATGAGAAAACAACAATGTCACGACAAAAATCCGTACGGTTTTTTACCGTACGATCAATACCGTATAGTGTGAAAAGAGCGTTGGGTCGGGAAGTCATAGACCTCCCACTAGTTGAATATTTACCTGGCTTTTTCGCGGAACTAAACTGGTAGGAAATTTATCCCAAAATACAGGAAGAGCTACAAAATTAAGATTGGCTCATTTTACTTTTTTCATTTTTGGCGTACTAAATTCATTATAGGGCAAACTGTGGGCCGCCCCCTTAACAATATCTAGATTATTTCCTACAAATACCTTCAGTTTCAAATACATTGTATCACCCTGTATGTATTTTTTAACACACCGTTATTTTCTTGAGAGAGGCGTTCTTGTCCGTGATATTTCTTTGTTTTAAAATATTCAAAGCGTTGTCTCATCTCATACGTATTCCAGAGAAGTGTAATTTTCTAATTTTAAGTGTGTGCGTCCCGATATTTTCCTAACCTTCTCTGAACTTCGACATTTGTTATTTTATGAACTCACATGTCGAAGACCTCGATGTTTTCCATGGTCGGTTTTATAAGGGCTCATGCCACAACATCGTATTCATATATATATATATATATATCATGCAACAGAACAGAATGGTTCATTTTACTTCCACGTCCAGTGGAAGTATAGTAACGACAAAAAAATTTTTAAAAATTTTTATTGTCCAAATAGGCTTAAAATGTCATGAAATGTCGAGATTCTAAGTTTGAGCGAAAACAAAATTTCTGTCTGTCGGTCTGTCTGTAACTTTTTTTTGTGCGCACGTTTACTCTGGAACCGTTCAAGATATTGACTTGAAATTTGGTACACGTATGTACTTTAACGAGATCTAGAACTAGATTATATTTTCATCTTGTTCCGTCGAAGGGTTGGGGGGTAAATTGGGGTAAATTTGGGGTAAATGGGTAAATCAAGCAGGTAAGAGTCCATGAAATTGGTATTTAGTATATACAAGAGAAGCTAAGGTCTCAAAAAAATTTTTGGCATTAACCACCCTCATTACCACCCCCACCTCCTTATTAAAGGGGATGAAAAAATTGTGATTTAGTGTATGTACAGGAACCAGAAACCTCAAAATATTTTTTTACTTCATACACCCCCCACTACCACCCCCTATCACCACTCCCACCCCACTACCGATGTGGGGTATCGTATTATGGGTTTTTGGGGTAGAGGATTTCAAATATTATATTATTAAAGTTCCATAAACAATTATTTTCACATTAACCACCCCCATTACCACCCCCACCTCCTTATTAAAGGGGATGAAAAAAAATTGTGATTTAGTGTATGTACAGGAACCAGAAACCTCAAAATATTTTTTTACTTCATACACCCCCCACTACCACCCCCTATCACCACCTCCAACCCACTACCGATGTGGGGTATCGTTTTATGGGTTTTTGGGGTAGAGGATTTCAAATATTATATTATTAAAGTTCCATAAACAATTATTTTCACATACAAAGTTTTTTCGTTGTGAGTGACTTGGATAGAGAATCTGGATGTGGAAGTAGTGATTCCTTGGGCAGCGGTTTTATAAAGAGGTCGGGAAATGGGTATTTCCCGACCGTTATGAACACAATTTTTCCTACGAGCGAGCGCCTCCAAATTAAACAAAAATATAGGTATACAAATTGGCATCTTTGATGTTTCATTTCACAAATTTGTTTTGCACTATTAAGGTCCCCAACTCGCATTCCTCTACTGTCTACAATTACTTCCACGTCCAGTGGAAGTATAGTAACGACAAAAAAATTTTTTAAAATTTTTATTGTTCAAATAAGTTTAGAATGTCACAAAACGTCGAGATTTTAAGTTTGAGCGAAAAAAAAAATTTCTGTCTGTCGGTCTGTCTGTCTGTAACTTTTTTTGTGCGCACGTTTACTCTGGAACCGTTTGAGATATTGACTTGAAATTTGGTACACATATGTACTTTAACGAGATCTAGAACTAGACTATATTTTCATCTTGTTCCGTCGAAGGGTTGGGGGTAAATTGGGGTAAATTTGGGGAAAATAGGTAAATCAAGCAGGTAAGAGTCCATAAAATTGGTATTTAGTATATACAAGAAAAGCTGAGGTCTCAAAAAAAATTTTGGCATTAGCCACCCCCATTACCACCCCCACCCCATTATTAAAGGGGATGAAAAAAATTGTGATTTAGGGTGTGTACAAGAACCAGAAACCTCAAAATGTTTTTTACTTCATCCACCCCCACTACCACCCCCTATCACCACCCCCACCCCGCTACCGATGTGGGGTATCGTTTTATGGGTTTTTGGGGTAGTGGATTTCAAATATTATATTATTAAAGTTCCATAAACAATTATTTCCACACAAAATTTTTTCGTTGTGAATGACTTAGATCAAAAATCTGGATGTGGAAGTAGTGATTCCTTGGGCAGCGGTTTTTTAAATCGTAGTAGTTATTTTTTTCTTGAAAAATATAAATAATAAAACAAGATTTGTTTTAGGTTGTTGTTATTTTTGATGTAGCAGGGAGCTTGTCAAAGAACTTAACTCACAAACATGTTAACTAATCACATGGAAGATAAAAATTAGTTTTTGATAGTGAGAATTCCTGATGCTAAGTCTAAGGCAGAGTAGTATTATTATGAGAGGATGCTCGGGGCGAAGTCAAAGACTAATATACAATATAAGCTAAAAACGTACTCTTCGCCTGTTCACTGAACTTTTTATATAACTGTTACACAATCTTCGCAGTTTTTTGCAAATAATGTTAGTTTTAGACATTTTTAATTTTATGGTACGAACTTAGTTGGTAAAAGAGTTAGTATAAAATAAAGTAAAAATAAAAAAAACATACCAAACCCCATTTGCCATTTGGGTTTCGAACCCGGGACCCTTGGATTCCGAGTCAATTTCAATTAAAAGCGTAAGAACTACACCACCACCTTACACGTAAAAAAATGTAAATTTTTACATTATAAGACACGAGCTAAAATCATATTTTCACATTTGTATATTACATTATAAAATGTATATTTGTAAAATATATAAATATTTAGATATTAAAATGAAATATCAATCCACCAAATTTCTATTCAATTACAAAAACATAAAAATTAAAAAAAATTTTTTTCAAATTTAAATCATTAATAACATTTTTATTTACCGATCGATTTTGTTCAAAAACAATAGGGTTCTTCCTCTAGCTAACACTAACTTACTGTCCAAATTTCAATACAACCGGATTTTTCTTTCTTGAGTTATCGTGCTTACAAGAAACGTGACGGACGGACAGACGGACGGACGGACGGACGGACGGACGGACGGACGGACGGACGGACGGACAGACGGACATTTTGAAAGTTGTTCAGAATTCGTTCACTAACACAATGATATGAAAATTTTTTGTCTGCGAGCGATATTTACGATTTTAGAAATGTGCCGATCAAATGCAATATACTCTTCGTTTTCGTATTTGCGAAGAGTATAATAAGACATGATACTCGAAAAGAGAACCTCGTTTACTGAGCGAGCCAAACAAGATTCCAAATTAAAGGGCTATTTCTTTTGCGCATGCGTCAGCAGGTTAGTATTATTGGATCTCTGTGAGACATTCCAGAGACGGGTTTTACGTAGATATATTTATTGTAAAAACCGGATGAGACATTCCCAAACAATATAGAAACGACGAAATGGTGAAATATTAATATAGCTAAGACTACGAGTCTAAAAATGGTCAGATACCTACTTCCCATTCTAAGTAATAGCAAATCCTTTTAAACACGCATAGAGTAAGCCAAAATACACAGATTTACGAAAACCAGTGGACGTACTCCCTGCTCAAAAGGTTGGCTCGCATAGATATATACATACATACATATTCTATTTTTCTTCTCAAGACCGTAAGAAATAGAGACTTGCGGTTTGCGCCAATCGAAAGAACATGAAATTTTACACCTCATAATACATAATTTTGAGTTACTTAAAAATAGTATTTTTTCTTCAAACGTATTAAAATGTTTAAATTATGTCACCAAAAACAGAAGTAGAAGTAGGACATTGTTTTACTAGTAAAAAAATGTTAGTACCGAACGCCACCGTAGTGGACATTGTTTTACTAGTAACATAATGTTAGTTCCGAAAGCGCCACCGCAGTGGGTATTGTTTTACTAGTAACATAATGTTAATACCGAAAGCCACCGGTGGCGCGCTATCCACTAGCCACTTGTCATGTTGTGTCAACATGTAAGACTGTAGTTTGAATATTTGTACATTTATGATAAATAAATGAATTTTTGCATTTTAATACGCTTGAAGAAAAAATAGTATATATTACACGGAGTAGAACGCCTTTTTTTGTGTTTCGCCCAGTTTGCGGCTTCGGCTTCGCCTCAGCCGCAAATCCTGGGCTCAACACAAAAAAGAGTACGTTCTACTCCTAGTAATATAATATACTATTTTTCTCCCGCACTGCAAAGAATATGGAAGAGAGCTACTCTGTAATGTCACATTTTTGCTTATTACTCCTAAACGGCCTAATAAATCAAAATTTACTAACATTTCCTATAGATTGATGTAAAAAGTGATTGATATTTGTTTAAATAATCCATGCAGTGGCGTACGAATATATTTGCACTTGGTGGAATGTAACACAGCGCCTAATAAACAATTTGTTTGTCAAAATTGATAATAAATAGGGACTTGCGATTAGCGAAATAAAATAAATACATATTTTTTAAATTATCAAAAATCGTATTTTTTCCTCCCACTATAAAAAAACCGCTGCCTAAGGAATCACTACTTACACATCCAGATTTTTTATCCAAGTCACTCACAACGAAAAAATTTTGTATGTGGAAATAATTGTTTATGGAACTTTAATAATATAATATTTGAAATCCTCTACCCCAAAAACCCATAAAACGATATCCCACATCGGTAGCGGGAGTGGTGATGGGGTGTGGTAGTGGGGGTGGATGAAGTAAAAAACATTTTGAGGTTTCTGGTTCTTGTACACATACTAAATCACAATATTTTTTTTGAGACCTTAGCTTCTCTTGAATATACTAAATACCAATTTTATGGACTCTTACCTGCTTGATTTACCTATTTTCCCCAAATTTACCCTAATTTACCCCCAACCCTTCGACGGAACAAAATGAAAATATAATCTAGTTCTAGATCTCGTTAAAGTACATATGTGTACCAAATTTCAAGTCAATATCTCAAACGGTTCCAGAGTAAACGTGCGCACAAAAAAGTCACAGACAGACCGACAGACAGAATTTTTTTTTTCGTTCAAACTTAAAATCTCGTCGTTTCGGGACATTTTAAGCCTATTTGAACAATAAAAATTTTTAAAAATTTTTTTGTCGTTACTATACTTCCACTGGATGTGGAAGTAATATAGGAGAGGGCTTCTCTGCAATGATGTTAATGACATTTACTTAAATAATACGTACAGAATCTTAAAAAAAAAAAAATAGACTTCTGGATTCCACCAATCGGGGTAAGTAAATAAAATTTTACATATGATTTATTTTTAGTGTTTGGATTTTGATGAAGGCTGGGAATGGGGCTTTTTGAGGGTATTTCAATAAAAATTAAAATAATAAACTTTACGCAGACGTGAATCGGTTCGAAAATTCGAATTCAACATAAACACCTCAGGCAAAAATCTAACTTACCTCTAAAATATACAAAATGTTTTGTTAACGTGGTACAACAATATTAAAAAAGTCACAAAATGACACGCCATCCGTTAACACCCAATATCAAATTTGAACTTGGATTTTCATAACATCCAAATAAAATCAAAGCTGATAAATGACTTGAATGCGATTACTTTTACTTTCACACCCACGCAATGGAGTGGAAGTATACTAACGGTAAAAAAAATGTTTTGCTCAACTAGATTTACAAGATCATGAAACGTCGAAATTTTAAGTTTAAGCAAAAAGAAATTCTGTCTGTTGATCTGTAACTTTCTTTTTTGTGCGCACGATTACTCTGGAACCGTCTATGATATTGCCAAGAAATTTAGTGCATCTTGATCTGAGAATATTATTTAGGTATTAAGCAAATCGCACTTACACTCTTTTACTTCCACATCTAGTGGAAGTATAGTAACGACAAAAAAATTTTTAAAAATTTTTATTGTTCAAATAGGCTTAAAATGTCGAGATTTTAAGTTTGAGCGAAAAAATAATTTCTGTCTGTCTGTCGGTCTGTCTGTAACTTTTTTTGTGAGCACGTTTACTCTGGAACCGTTTAAGATATTGACTTGAAATTTGGTACACATATGTACTTTAACGAGATCTGGAACTAGATTATATTTACATCTTGTTCCGTCGAAGGGGTAAATTGGTAAATTTGGGGTAAATGGGTAAATCAAGCAGGTAAGAGTCCATAAAATTGGTATTTAATATATACAAGAGAAGCTAAGGTCTTAAAAAAAATTTTGGCATTAGCCCCCATTACCACCCCCACCCCCTTTTTAAAGGGGATGAAAAAAAATTGTGATTTAGTGTATGTACACGAACCAGAAACCTCAAAATATTTTTTACTTCATCCACCCCCACTACCGATGTGGGGTATCGCTTTATGGGTTTTTGGGGTAGAGGATTTCAAATATGATATTATTAAAGTTCCATGAACAATTATTTCCACATACAAAGTTTTTTTCGTTGTGAGTGACTTGGATAGAAAATATGAAGTAGTGATTCCTTGGGCAGCGGTTTTTTATTTAATATGAAATTATCTACTAAGTAGTATATTAGCGTAACCAGATTAAGGTACCATAACTTATATTAAAGCATCAGTGAGCTGTATTATATACTGGAGAGAGCCCTAACAAATAACAACAGGAAACGATTATTTTCTTCCTCAGAAACTTTAGAGAGAGAAGTTATATCAGGAGGTTCTCTGTCTTTCTCGCCCTTGTAAATTATGTATTCAGGCAACAGAGACAAGTGACCTGCTGATATAGCTTTCTCCTTTATTGTTTCTGCGACATCTCCCTATCAGCACACACTCCAGTATGTTATTCAGCTCAGTGTAAAGCATAGATTAAAGAATCGGCCACTTCCAATACTTTTTCAAACTTCAAGAATATACACAAAGTAGATAATTACTTCCACATCCAGTGGAAGTATAGTAACGACAAAAAAATTTTTTAAAATTTTTATTGTTCAAACAGGTTTAGAATGTCATGAAATGTCGAGATTTTAAGTTTGAGCGAAAAAAATTTCTGTCTGTCGGTCTGTCTGTCTGTAACTTTTTTTTGTGCGCACGTTTACTCTGGAACCGTTTGAGATATTAACTTGAAATTTGGTACACACATGTACTTTAACGAGATCTAGAACTAGATTATATTTTCATCTTGTTCCGTCGAAGGGTTGGGGGGTAAATTGGGGTAAATTTGGGGTAAATAGGTAAATCAAGCAGGTAAGAGTTCATAAAATTGGTATTTAGTATATATAAGAGAAGCTAAAGTCTCAAAAAAAATTTTGGCATTAGCCACCCCCATTACCACTCCCACCCCATTATTAAAGGGGATGAAAAAAATTGTAATTTAGTGTGTGTACAAGAACCAGAAACCTCAAAATATTTTTTTATTTTATCTACCCCCACTACCACCCCCTATCACCACCCCCACCCCACTACCGATGTGGGGTATCGTTTTATGGGTTTTTGGGGTAGAGGATTTCAAATATTATATCATTAAAGTTCCATAAACAATTTTTTCCAGATACAAAATTTTTCGTTGTGAGTGACTTGGATAGAAAATCTGGATGTGGAAGTAGTGATTCCTTGGGCAGCGGTTTCATATTAAATAAAAAAATTGTGAATGACTGAATTTAAATAAATGGTTTAAGTATTTTCAATACATTTTGAAAAGAGAAATCCTATCATATAATTCAATACTTCGTCAGTATTAGCTAGAAGAGTAGTTGTTTTGATTGGTTCTCTAATAATGAGAGTTTTAAAGTATTTACTAGTATATTACCGTGCCCAGATTAGGGCAACAATATACAGAATGAAGATGTGTGTAAGTTGTGATTTGCTTAATACCTAAATGATATTCTCTAATCATGATGAAAGCAAATAAATAAAAAATAATTAATAGAGAAGTTGCATGATTTTTTTTATAATGAAAATCGATACAACATCAAAAAAAAGTTATAAACATATAAAATTTACGATTTTTTGAATGTTAATACAGCGAGAAAATAAATCATTTCATCGGTGAGGAATTTGGATATTTCAAAACGGCAGTTATTTTGCGCCATTAACTGTGACGTTTTCCGTTATGATTTGCCCATCGAAATTAATAACAAACTGGAAGGTGCACTCGACTAGAGAAAGTGACACAGAGAGAGAAACTTGCGTGCACTATATTTCATCCTTTTTCTCGGTCTGTTTACAGACGGTTAAGCCAATCGGACGTTTTCTTCAACCAATCAGATCTTGTCTGACAAGGACGGATTAGTGAACGGAAGTTTCTTTTTCCGCATAAATATGCTTCAGTAGTTTCGTATATCTAAAGCAATTTCGATGGGTTTGTCAAATATCAGTTTACTGTTTATTGTTAACAGTCTGTTACAGTCAGTTTAAAAAGTTCTTGTTTGTGGTGTTATTATTTGGTTTAATGAGCTAGTGAACAATATTACAAATATTGCATTGTGCCTAAATGTAAAACTAAGAGTATCACTACAAATATGGTAATTTTACATTCAAGATTCTCCAAAATTAGTTCGTAGACAGACATCAACAAGAGGTTAGGACACTGGGTCTACTTTGGACAAATTATCCGACTAACGGATTAGTGTTGGGCGAATTCGAATTAAAATACTCGGTTAATCCGAGTATCAAAATACTCGCTTGATTCCGAGTATTAAAATTTCATCCGAATAGAATATACTCGGATTAATTTTAAGTACAAAACAAAAAAGAACTGTCAATCGTGCACTTGGATAATAAAATGTTTTTTAGATTTCTCCCCCCCGCTCATCAATTCTGAGATCTGGGGAGAAAAATTACTAACCTCAGTGCCACTTGCATTCGCTTTAACCACGATCGCAATTACTGTTGACAGAGTGATTGAAAAATCGCGATATCACATCACTAATACCTATAGTGAAAATTTAATTGGACATCGGATGATTAATCCGAATATTCTTGTCATTCGATTCCGTGTAATCCGAGTACCGAAATCATCCGAATATCTGCATCACTATAACGGATGTCGTCATTGACTTTACGCCAATAAGAAACCGTTTGCAGTCATGTGGTTTTGTTTACAAATTACGGCATAATCTAAATATAAATTTTACGGAAAATAAATTTTATTTTGAATTTCTTTTATTATAATCGTTTTCTGCGTAATGGAAATTAAGAGCAAATCACCTTTTCAAGCATTTTAAAATTTCATGCATATTCCCTATTGTCAAAATATATCTTGATCTTATTCCGTTGAAGGGTTTGGAGGAAAATGGAGGTAAATAGGTAAAGCAAATAAATAAGAGTCTATAAAATTGGAATTTAGTGTATGTACGAGAAGCCATGGTCTCATTTTTTTTTTTGGCATCAGCCACACTCTCTACCCTCACCCTTGTATTAAAATTAAAGGGAGCAAAAACATAAAATTATGTGTGTACAAGAACCAAAGACCTCATTTTTTTTGCATCCCCCTACTACCCCATTACCACCCCATTCCATTATTAAAGGCGGTAAAAAAACAAAATTGTGATTTAGTGTGTGTCCAAGAATCAAAGGCCTCAAATTTGTTTGGCATCAGCCACCCCCTCTACGACCTCTACTCCATTATGAAAGGTAAAAAATAAAATTGCAATTTAGTGTTATTTAGCCTTCAAACTTTTTCTTTGCACCACTACCGTGGTGTATGCAATTTTAAATATATTGTCGCGTGTTTCCACCCTTAGGAAAGTACCCCTTGCAAATTCCGTGGGTTCCAAAGATTATAACAAGAGATATCCACTAACACACTTTATTAAATATTTACTGGATACTTCACAATACTATTATTAATTTAAATACACTTTACTGACTAAAATCACAATGTTTATTACTTTGTTTATCATTAAACTCTTAACCTCACTTTGTATATTTTCTGAACTTTCTGAACTACTCGCCGAGAATGCGGTTGGTCTTTTATACCTAAAAATGACAGATCTCGATTGTTCTGTGATGACGCCACCATTCTCTAGAGAATTCCAGATGTCACTTTGGAATCTTCTGGTAGGTTCTTTTTCGAGTAGGTGCAAATACACTACATTCATTCAGACATTCGATCTGTTGAAGTCTGCCTACTTTTTAGTAACATAACCTTAAATTTTAAGGGGTGCAACATATTACACTGCCCCCTCCTTAAGCCTGAACGTCCCGGTCAGGCAATTCAGCCTCTTTCACATACTTCGCCAGTCTATCCAAGTGTACGATCTTCATCTTGGACTTTTTGTTTCGTTGAATACGATAGACGACATCATTAATTCGGGTAATAACAGTATACGGTCCATCCCAAGGAGGCTGAAATTTCGGTGATCTCCATTCCTTCCGCTGTGGGTTGTACAGCCAAACCAGATCCCCCACCTTGAATCCCCCTGTACTGGCATTCTGATCATAACGAGCCTTCAAGCGGTTACTAGTTCTGTTCATCTGCTCTCGATCATTCTTCGGCTGTTCTCGGCTTCCATTTCTGTAGTTGCTCATCGAAAATGGTTCTCCACGGGCAGCACAATTTTTACACTTGCGACACCAGGCCTCCACATCCTGGCGACTATTAACCCAATAGAACTGTTCCCGTGCTCTACTCAATGTCTTGTTTATGCCGAAGTGTCTGCTGGATGTTTCATTATGTGCTTCCTGGAGTACTTCTGGTACACGACACCTGGGAATCACTAGACGCATGGCAACCTGCTTCCCATCTGGGCTTTCCCATGCTCTCCTTAAAAGCCCATCTACGACCATAAGTGAATCCCATTGTGACCATAAAGCCTTCAGCCCCACTTCTTTGTTGGAAACATCCTTCCATGCTGGACGCGTTCCCTCTTCTTTTGCTCTCAACATGGGTCCGATTTCTACATCGCGCAATTGCTCTTGCCTCAGAGTTTTCTTTGTCCAACTGTCTGGAAGATCGACCTTGACAATGTTGACTTCAACCATGTTCGGCAATTTTCCCACCTGAGGGTAGCGCTTGCAATCTTCCTTGTCTGGTTTTCTGGATAATGCAGGAGTTTTGACTGCCTGCGTTGTCAACAGCCTGGTTTTCTCACATTGGTCGTTCACTTTTGACAAAATAAATTGTTCGTTCCCAATCCTTAACATTCGCTTTCCTACGTCAACAATAAATCCATACTGTTCCATAATGTCCAGTCCCAAAATGAAGTCATCCGTAATGTCAGCCACGATGACCCTGTGGTCGAACCTTAACTGTCCAATCTGCAAACCCAGGTCTACTTCTCCATGAACCGTAGCCCTGTCCCCCGTAGCTGTCCGGACGATCACTTCTTCATTTTGCCTCTTGGTAATCTTTATGCCCGATATAAATCCTGGCCGTACTATTGATGACGTAGTACCTGTGTCGATGGTAAACAAACATTTTCTTCCGTTCACATATCCATGCAACAACAGTCTGCTTGCGATTCTTCGAAGCTGGGAAATCTTAATTTCTCTGGGGGCACTGCATTCCCTAGCCAGAACAACCCCATTGGTACTGCTTTCCTGCTTCTCTTCAAGATTCACAGCATTTACTCGACTCTCCGAATTCTGCTGTCCACAGTCTCGCTTCATGTGTCCTACCTTGCCGCAGTTGAAACATTTAATACCTCCGCTCGGCTTTCCTCTATTTTGTTGTTTTTCTTGGTTTCCGAGGCCATCCAATTTATCGCATAATTTGGTGAATATTTTCTGCATCTCAGTCAGCAAGGGGTTCTGGTTCATTTCTGGTTGCGATTCTTCGAGAGTCACAGCTCGCACTCTCGACCTTGGAGTATCCCTGTAAGCGGCTTCTACTTCGAGTGCACGCACCAAAGCTTAGCTACTACTTTGGTGTCTCGTCAGTCTCAGGACTCGCCTGACCTCTTCGTCCCTTATACCATCTAAAAAGGCCCCCACGGCTAATTGTTCCTGGAATTCTTTAGGTGCACTCGGATACGCCAGGTGTGCCAGCCTCTCTATCGCAGCTTCAAATTCTTGTAAACTTTCCCCAGCTTTTTGCATCCGGGATTTCAGCTGAGCCTGGTATAATTGGGCAAGGTGTTGATCGCCATACCTCAAGTCTAATGCAGCTTCCAAGACTTTAAAGTCCCTTTGTTTCTCAACTGGAATGGTTTGGAGTAACTCTGAAGCTTGGCCCCTTAATGCTAGAATTAATGCCATGGCCTTTTCCTCATTATCCCAGTTGTTCGCACACGCTGCTGCCTCAAACTGCCTCTTGTACGTCGTCCAGGAACTTTGGCCGTCAAAGGAGGGAGGTTTTAATCGAGGGCCTGATGATGTTACTAGCTGGCCTCCTTTTTCTCTCAATTGTCGTTTAAGTCTCTCCATTTCTCCTTCGAACTCGCTCATTTTTCCTCTGATTTGACTAACTTCTGTCTCGACCACAACTACTTTGTCTTCGACCTTGTTTATCTCTTCTTTGACCTCACTCTTTAATTCTTCGTTGGCAGAAATGATAGCGTCCTGCTGTATTTTCATTTGTTCATTCAGAATTTTCCTTAATTCTTCTTGCCGTCTTTCTTGTTCCTCTTTTTCTTGTTGGCGTCCTATTTCCAGATTTTCCATCATTTTCTTTAATTCATCTCTTTCTTCTTGACGTCTTGTTTCTTGCTCTTCTTTTTCTTCTTGACGTCGCTTTTCTTGTTCCTCTTTCTCCTCTTGACGTCGTCTTTCTTGCTCTTCTTTCTCCTTTTCATGTTCTTCTTTTTCTTTTTGGCGTCTTATTTCCAGATTTTCCATAATTTTCTTTAATTCATCCCTTTCTTCTTGACGTCTTCTTTCTTGCTCTTCTTTTTCTACTTGACGTTTTTTCTCCTGTTCTTCTTTGTCTTCCTGCCGTTGCTGCGCCATCATTTTTTGGAATTGTTCGAATAAGTCCTGTATTTGTTTATCGGATGCCATACTTCTTGTTGTTACGGGCATACGATGAAAATAAAATAAATTTAACTGTCTCGTCACTATCGGTAATGGAACTTTTCCAGACAAATCTCGAAATGGCACGAAAAAGTCTTATTCAGAGTCTTTTGTCACTATCCAGTTCAGAGAATTTAATAATCTCCACTAATGTCCAAATAGAAAAGTTCTAGAAATTTTCACGCACTAAATGAGTCTTTTTCAGTGTCTCTATCACTTCTCAGTTCAAAGGATTTAATTAACACACTAATGTCCTAATAAAATGTTCTACAATGTCTCAAAAATGCACTTAAACACTATTTTCCTGTTCGAAAATAACAACACAAATGTCCAGTAAATTAGTCCTGTGTTAGCACTAACTCCCGAGAATACTTCTCGAACACTCCAACACAACTACAGAGCTCCTCTTGTCATAAAATTCCGCTTTCTGACACCAATTGTCGCGTGTTTCCACCCTTAGGAAACTACCCCTTGCAAATTCCGTGGGTTCCAAAGATTATAACAAGAGATATCCACTAACACACTTTATTAAATATTTACTGGATACTTCACAATACTATTATTAATTTAAATACACTTTACTGACTAAAATCACAATGTTTATTACTTTGTTTATCATTAAACTCTTAACCTCACTTTCTATATTTTCTGAACTTTCTGAACTACTCGCCGAGAATGCGGTTGGTCTTTTATACCTAAAAATGACAGATCTCGATTGTTCTGTGATGACGCCACCATTCTCTAGAGAATTCCAGATGTCACTTTGGAATCTTCTGGTAGGTTCTTTTTCGAGTAGGTGCAAATACACTACATTCATTCAGACATTCGATCTGTTGAAGTCTGCCTACTTTTTAGTAACATAACCTTAAATTTTAAGGGGTGCAACATATTACAATATGATTATAGTTCTATGAACAATTTTTCCCACATGGTATAGTACAAATAGGGTATCAACATTTGTTTCGTTGTAAGAGTCTTGGATAAGAAATCTGGATGTGGAAGTAGTGATTTCTTAGGCAGCTGTAATTATGATTTTATAGCAGTTTAAAATATGGGAATTTTTGAGTGGCCACTTCTTTTGACCCCCCTATCTACTAAATGTTAGTTGTTTAATATTAGAAATATTACCATATCGATTTATAATAAAATACCGAGAATGATGGACAAATAAAATAAACAAAATAAATGAATTTAAAATATCTGCTAAAAATATTTTTATCTTGTAATTTGGGTATTAAAAAGCGAGATTTTTTAATTATTGATACTGCGTTAATCAATAATAATTACTGATGTATTTAACATTTGATAAAATGTGGAATTATGAACAAATCGACCAATATACAGGATGAGAAAAAATCGAATAGTGACTCCAATTTTGTAAATATTGTCATATTACGCAACCTTTATTATTTTTGTTTCTTATATACTAACTAAAAAGCAACCTCTTTTCTTCACATTTTTAAAATGACATTTTATTTGTGATATTATCAATTTTTTTTTGTATCATATGCACTTCCTTTCGTCGCGAACTCCGTCCTGGGACATTGTAAGTGCGTGCAAATTTAACGGAACTTTAATTGGAACTTTTTTCGTTCCGTTTCTCCGCAGTACTTTAAAGCGCATCTTAGGTAGACACTGCCTGCTTATCTGTAGGTAGGGCTGATTTAAAAAGTGTTTATGTTGCACGATCAAAATTTAAGAAACATTTTGGTCAAGCTGGTGCTTCATTTGGCAACGTTGCTTCAATCTTGACGTCGTGGATTCTAATTGACTATTTGAAATCTCACGCTAAACAAACGACAATTGATCAGTCAGTTGTCAGATACATATGATGCATAAACTTTATTCTTAACTCACATACAACTAGTGAAGCTGTTGGTTTTGTTATTCTAACCTTTCAAAGAAATGTTTTGTCCGTATAGATATCAAAATAATTAAGTACTTTGAAATAAAGCCGAGAAATTCTAATAATTTCAAGGATTTCTACTTCCTCTACAGCAGCTACAGCATTAACTAAACTTCATTTTTATTAAACAACAATATTTACTTTAACACAGTAGAATATATAGAGGAGAATATATAGATAAAAAGAAAGGGTTGGTATTATGTCTTAAGCTGTCAGAAACAAACGCAGGTAGGACGGAGTTTTGGCGTGGTGCAAAGCTGTGAGATGCGGGCATTCTTAAACTGCAACTTAAGTTTCAAGTACAGCTTAAGAGCTGTTGGAAAAACCGGGCGTTAAATTCCTCAAATTTTCTGGTCTCTTCCTGTATATCTTTCGTTTATTAACTGTCCACGTATAGAGATACCGAAAGGCGTAAGATCGGGAGACCTCACAGATCATTCAAATATCTAAACACTCAGTTTAGATATCTTACCACTTGAAACTCGTAGTGTGGGGGTAAGGCACCATCTACTTTTTTTTCTTATGAGTCGCGTTGTCAGATCTCGCTGTATTGAATATTGGGATTATTGTCCACCATAGTCACATTAACTCATTAGTTCCGTTTCTCCCAAGAAAGCGAGTGTACGGTCGTTGGGAATTTTGTTTATCTCATTCGGTGTCACAACTAGTACTCCGATGTGTGAAAGCCTTCTAGCGATCAAGGCTGGGCATTCACAAAATATATGTGGTGAGTAGTTTCCTAATCTTCACCACACATCCTACATTCTGGATTGTCTCTCAACCCTATATTGGTTAGGTGTATTGTTTTAATATGCCCACTGCACATCTTAGCTGTTTTTTTCTGTTTTAGCAATTCACAGGTCTTTGTATTGAATGTTCCACCAGCAATGTTACCATACACCGTTTCGATTCAAACCATTCTCATTGTCAAATGAGGCAACGCGTGCCAGATATTACGTTGTTTTGTAAGAATTCCAAATGAAGGGTCCAGAGGTCCTATTCTCCAGCTTAAGAGAAGTGAATCGGGGTATTTTTTCTCTTTTTATTTCATTATGTTTCCTATTTCTTTCTCTTTCCTTTCTCCCGAAATGATAATTCTCTCGACTGGAGAATAAGGGTCCAGGGGAATAACGATGAATGTCACAAAATAGTTAAAACTGGGTTAACACTGCCATCTGTTAGTTACACTACAGTACTATCTACTGTACAGCTTAGCCAGGTAAAAAATGCTGAGAGTATCTAGATATTGAAGAATATAATTTAAATAAAAAAGGTAAAAACGATGAATGTCCAAAAAAATTGTCTACTATTATTCTGATCATCTATTTTGTTCAGTTGTTATTGATTTATTGACATATTGTGGTGTAGTGAGCTTTGTGTGAAATATAATAATATGGTATGTTTAATTATTATTTGTATAAAAATTCTTACCAAATATAACTTCATTTTAGCTAATGGATGACTCAGATGATAAATAAGGTTTGCTGAGGTAACTATCCTAAAAAAAGGCCTAAATTATTGGGTAGAGTCTCTGATGTAAATAAAAAATTATTAGTATCGACACATACAGGACCGGATTGTAACTGTTCTAGACTTCATTGCGAAACTTACATGAGCTAAAAAGGTGTTGTGAAAATCCAGAAGCACACAAATTTTACGAACAACTTCTTTTTACTAAGAATAACGATAATAACGACGAATATTCTGAATGATAATTGTCTTTACAATGTTATTTAATGGACATTCATTATTGTCTTGAAGTATAATTATATTATAAGTAAATGTAATTGAATATAAATAGATTTTACAATATTTTCAGTAATGAAAAAAATTATTGGTACCTAAACCGCGGACAGCCCTGGCTTTGCGGGTTACCTTAGTTTATTTGCTTGTCAATTGAATCTATTGTGTACTTTTCTTTTCTCTGTACAAATACTTAGTAGCTAATAAACAATTATTATTATTATTTATTATATTATTTTTTCCTAGTTTTTTTTTGTAGTTTCAAAGACTTTTTTAGATTTTCTTAACGTGAATTTTTAAGAAGCACGATTTTGTTTTGCTAATCAGTAGACGATACTACGTTAATTATATAAACCAAAATGTGTAAGCATATTACTTTTGTATTAAAAATAAAACCGTTTTCAAAATAAAACTACAAATATCTCCATTTTAAATTTTTGTGACATTCATCGTTATTCCCCTGGACCCTTCAAATACTTTTGAGCAGTAATTTTCCTGTACATAAAACAGCATAACGCTATAACACCCAATAATACTTTTCCAAATATTTACCTTCTGTGAATGTTATGTGCATGTAACAGTAGGTACAAGCTGACTGGCAACGGGGTTACGATCACGAACCTTCAATATTTAAATCAGAAGTGGATACAGGCATACAAAAACTAAAAAGTGGCAACGCAGCTGGAGTCGACAATGTCACAGCCGAGGCGCTTAAGCTAGTTGGTGAAGATGGAATGTATAAATAAATAAATATAGGAAACATGAATCTAACCCAATGATTGGAGAAATCTTCGTACCATATAAAAAGGGAGCGACAGATGCTTTGGGGAATGTAGAGAACACTAACTCCGATAAATGTAAAGTCGGCAAAGGCCTCAGACAGGACTGTCTGCTGTTACCAATCCTCTTTAACATGGTGGAGTAATTACGTGAGAAACCAGAATTTCTAATTTGAGATTAGCAAATGATACTGCGTTCGCTGCAGCGAGCGAGGATGAGCTCATACACCCGTTAGATAGGCTTCAGACAATAAACCCTGATTATGGTCTCAAGTGTAAATTACGACAAAATGAAAATGATGATTGTAGATCGAGCAAATGATAAGCATCCGACACAATAAGGATAGTTGACTGTGACATAGTAAACAAAATGGTATAACTTGGAGTCCTTGTGAATAATACCCTCGACTACGAATATGAGATTCGACGAAGGATACAGATGGCAATATCGGAAATTTGCTAGTTGACCAAAATTTGGCATGACAGAAATATCACGAGACGCACAAAGATCCGATTTGCTAACGCCTTCTTTTTCCTTATGGGTTGCGATGCCAGAGGCCCCGCCGTATTGAAGCTTAAGCTTATTGTACCTCATAGTCTCGTTATCCCATTAATCCCATTCCTCTCCAAAAGGAGAGTATACGGTCAATGGAAGCTTTGGCTATTTCTTCCGGGGTCACGGTTGGTCCCCCGAAGTATGAAAACCTTCCAGCCACCAAGGCTGGGCATTCACATAGTATGTGGTGAGGAGCTTTCTGGATTATCCTTCACATCTAGGTTAGTTAGGTGTGAAGTGTCCTGTTAAGATTCCCACTGCACATCTCAGCTGTTTTCTGCTCAAACAATTCGTTAGTCTTTGTCTTGGATGGCCGCCAGTGATGAACATACGTGACTGTCTCATTACCGGCGCCCCGGTCCAATACAAGTTATGTTTCTGACTTAATAGTTCCTTTACCATTCCTCTTGCGGTAATGTATAATATCCCGCAGGATGGCTCGGGTCCCATCAAGGCTGTTTTTGCCCCTTCTGGCCAACTCATCTGCTTTTTCGTTGCCTTCATTGCCCTGGTGTCCACGCGTCCACTCCAGTTGTATACTGTTGTGTTCCGCCAGTTTCGCCAGGGATTTAAGGCACTCCTTTACCGTTTTGGAACGTATTTCTACTGCATTCCGAGCTTTGAGAGCTGCTTTAAGACCGTCAGTGATGATGCCGATTCTTTTGTCACTATATGACCGCCGTATAATTTCTTGTGCAAAGATTTCTACAGCTGTGACTTCTGCTTAGAACACCGTTGCGGTGCTGCCCAGGTTCAGACTAATATCTGTCCCTGGTTGGTCCCCCGTAACACCTGCTCCAGTACTTCTTGACGTTTTTGATCTGTCAGTATACCATATGGTATCATTTGGATGTCTTCGCAGTTGCCTCGTTCCTTCCTCTTTCCTATCGGGTATGTATACCCTAAAGGTCTTTGTGAAGTTGTGGCTTGTGCTGATTCTATCTGACTGCATATTCAGTAGTCGATTTTTTCGTATTTGTTGGAATATTTCGGTATGGTATCCCATTCTTGGAATGGTCCTATGTCCGTTTGTTTTCAGTCTGTACGCCGCTAACAGTACCTCACTCTCCACAACTAAACTCATTGCCTCCCCTTTTCCGGCTTTATGCCACCAGATCAGAGAGGTATATGTTATTATTGGTACAGCCAGTGCACCATTCCTGGTTGTAGTCCCCAGTTTTTACCTACCATTCTTCTGCTGGCCCATAAGGCCCGTGTAGCTTTGGTAGTCACTCTATCTAGATGTGCATTGAAGTTTAATTTGGTGTCTAGAATCACTCCCAAGTATTTGACTACGTTGCTCACCTGCAATTCATTTCCCTGGAGATGGATGGCCCGATATAATCTTCTCAGGTTGAGTTTCCTCTTTCGTGTGTAGGCGACCACAGTGATCTTTCCTGGACTCACGAAAAGACCTTCCTGAGTACACCATCCGTCTACCATAACGAGGACTCGCTGCATCTTTTCCGTGTTTTCCTGTTGGCGATATCACCTGCATAACCTTGCGCATATATTCCACGCTCTTCCAGTCGAGATAAAAGAGGCCAACTAGACTGATTTTCGCGAATCACAAAACGTCTAGCAAGACGTTGTAAATAATAAGAAGATATGCAATACCAAAATCAGCACTACTCTACCTAACTGCTTAGTAAGTTTTCAGGATCAAATGGCACATTTTCAGGCAGTGAATGGATTCCATTTTGAGATTTTATTGTAAATTTAAATTACCCTAGTTTGTATTTGTAAGAATAACAAAAAATGTATTTAATATCGAATGAAAACGTTATTCTTGTATACATTTTTAATTTGTTTTTCTCAAAAATTTCCCATTCAGATTATTTAATTTTAAATTGTCACGACAACAATATTAAAAAGACCAAACAATTAAGTAAGTAGAATAACTTCTTTTCGATTCATTTTTTGATTTAGGCTATATTTACAACTGGTTATTTAGTTCTTCTTTCCACCCTGTATATTCATATTTTAAAGTGAAAGAATGTACCTACGTATTTATTCGAGGCCAAAAACACTTGTGAGGTAATTTAATTTTGTTTAAATAAACTGATATGGAATAGTGCATGTGCGTAACATGATTATATTATACCTGCTTGATTTAATCACTAGCTATAATAACCGGGCGAAAATTATTATGAACAGGAAAAAGTTGCTCAGAAGCCCCCACTTAAATTAAAAAAAAGTGTCTGTGTGCCGTCTCTTTATCTCTCCTTTTGCTTCGGTGCGTGTAAGCATGACAACTTAATGCAAGCAACTTTAAATAAATTAACATAAATAAAACTCAAGAGCAAAATATTATATTTTTTTATGAGAATAAAAGAAGGTAAGACATAAAATTTTAATATACCAGAGAAACTAGACTACATTTTTATTATCTGTGTGGAAGTACTATTTTCGAATAAAACTGCTTAAAAAGTAATCTTTCTTAACAGGTACAGTCTACCAAACAATATTTGGTGCTATAAAAACTGCTGCATAAGGAATCACTACTTCCACATCCAGATTTCCTATTAAAGTATTTTACAACGAAACAAATATTTGCACTTCACTATGTGGAAAAAATTGTTCGTATAACTTTAATAATGTAATATTTCAAATTGCCTATCGCAAAAACCCTTTAAAACGATATATGCCACACGGTAGAGGGGGTGCTAGAGGAAGAAGCTAAAGCCAAAGAACTTTTAAGGCTTTTAGTTATTGTCCACACACTAAATCACAATTTTATATTTTTATCCCCTTTAATAATGAGGTGGGGGTGGTAGAGGAGGTGGCTGATGCCGAAAAAAAATCGTGCACACACTAAATCACAATTTTATTTTTTTACCGATCTTAATAATGAGGTGGGGGTAATAATTGAGGAGATATAGAGGTGACTGATGACAAAAAAATGTTGAGATCATGGCTTCTCGTATGTACGATTTAGTGTATGTACACTAAATCCTCATTTTTATGGTTTACCTATTTGCCCCCCAACCCTTAAACTGAATAAGATTACAATATAATCTAGTTCCATATCTCGTTATAATATATAACCAAATTTCATTCAAGTCGATTACGATGTCAAAGGAATTGTGCGCACAAAAAAGTCCGACAGACAGATTTTTTCCCTTAAACTTAAAATCTCGACATTTCATGACATTTTAAGCCTATCTGAACAATCGTTACCGTTACTATACTTCCACTCCTTTACGTGAATCTGGAAGTAATTGCAAAAAAAAATAGTAGCACAAATACGCGCCGGTAAAATTACTACCAGATTTTAATATATACCTGGGATAGCCGGTAGAGGTGAAATACTACTTATATCCCAATTAAATGTCTGTTAAATAGTCAACAACGTTCGACTGCCTCTTCTACTTGTTAATTTTTAAATTTGGGTAAAAGAAATAACTAAATGCTTTAAAAAGTTCTCATGATATCACACAATCGATTGTAACTCTTCATCTGTTCGACTTTGTCCGTCCATCATCCCCTATGTGTATCAAAGAAAACTCATACAAGCTCATGAAAATTTAACGAAGATGTGCACTTAAGATTTTGCAAGTTACAGACCAGGGTGTGTAAACTTTTCATGACCTCTTTTCACTCAAATACCAACTGCAGTCCCTCCCATGGCTGGAAAGAATTATAGAGACGTTTTATGTTGAAGAAAATTGTTCAGTATGTTCCAAACTAAATTTTATATTTTATTAATACAAATAAATTAGTAGTAACAAGCTATTATTTGAATACGCTAAAAAGAAAAAATAAACTTTGAAGTAAATCAAACCCATCATTTTGTTACATTATAAAATTTTATATCATATAAAAAAGCTTGTCGTGAGAATTAATCTTGACACAGGTAATTACTTCCACATCCAGTGGAAGTATAGTAACGACAAAAAAAATTTTAAAAATTTTTATTGTTCAAATAGGCTTAGAATGTCATGAAACGTCGAGATTTCAAGTTTGAGCGGAAAAAAATTTCTGTCTGTCGGTCTGTAACTTTTTTTGTGCGCACGTTTACTCTGGAACCGTTTGAGATATTGGTACACATATGTACTTTAACGAGATCTAGAACTAGATTATATTTTCATCTAGAGGATTTCAAATATTATATTATTAAAGTTCCAGATACAAAATTTTTTCGGTGTGACTTAGATAGAAAATCCGGTTGTGGAAGTAGTGATTCCTTGGGCAGCGGTTTTTTAAATTTGATTTATAAGAAATACATAGGTAGGTACTTAGAATTACCTATGTCAAGATTAATTCTCGCGACAAGCTTTTATATCATATAAAATTTTATAATGTAACAAAATGATCGGTTTCATTTACTTCAAAGTTTATTTTCTTCTTTTTAGCGCATTCAAATAAAAGCTTTTTATTAAAAAGGTTTTTTTACTATTAATTTATTTTTAAATTTTTAGTTAGGTCTTAATTGGTTTCATATTCATTGCGTTGTCCTTACTAAAAGAACCGGACTAAAAACACCGGATTCTTCGTTATTTCTTAGAATGCAACGTCTAAGTACACTATCCGATTATATTATAGTTTTAAAACTAAAAAACGCGTCCGCCATATTGGATTTAGAACGACGTTACATAATTTATCGTATTTTACTCGTCAGACCCTTTCATTTGATACCCATACCTAGGTGGTTGCGAAGAAAAAGATAATCCGCCATCTTGCGGCGTCCGCCATATTGGGTATAGAATGACGACACATAGTTTATCGTATTTTACTCGTCAAACCCCCGTGTTAAGGGAGTCGTGAAGAAAAAGGTGATCCGCCATCTTGGGACGTCGGCCATTTTGGATTTGGAACGATATTAGATATATCATATTGTATTATCACCGGTTTTATACACGTATGCAAGATTTCAAAGCTCTAGCTTAATTAGAACAAGTCGAAATTTTGACTGCGCGTCCGCCATATTGGATTTAGAATGACGTCACATTGTTTATCGTATTTTATTCGTCAAGCCCTTTTATTTGATACCCGTATCGAGGGGGTTATGAAGAAAAAGTGGTCCGCCATATTGAATTTCGAACGATAATAGAAACACTATATTGCATTGTTACCGGACTTAAACACATATTTTGATTGCAAGATTTGACCTAAACAAACAAACTAACATACAAACATTGCAAATTAAATAAAAGCTTTTAAAAATAAAATAATGGGATAATAAACCAAAGTACATATTAGACTTTAATAGGAACAAAATTCATTTATTCTTATAGTGAGAAAAACGCACACTCTTCTGTCAACGGTATGTATTAATCGTTGGTATAAATTAATTAATCGACAACCCATTTCATCAACTGATATCAAACTTAACATGAAAAATAACATTCTTTTCATACGTCGATCGATTAAAAAATGCAGAAACCTTTTATATTCCACCCCTTGCTATTTCTTTACCATGTACAGTAACGACAAAAAATTTTTTGCTCAAATCCCAAAAATTTTTTTTTAAGTTTGAGCAAAAAATATTTCTGTCTGTCGGTCTATCTGTCACTTTTTTGTGCGCACGATTACTTTGGAACCGTTTAGGATATTTACTTGAAATTTGGTACACGTATGTACTTTAACGGGATCTGGAACTAGATTATATTTTCATCTTATTCCGTCGAAGGGTTGGGGGCAAATTTGGGTAAATGGGGGGTAAATAGGTAAATCAAGCAGGTGTCCATAAAATTGGCATTTAGTATATACAAGAGAAGTTAAGGTCTCAAAAATGTTTTTGGCATTAGCCACCTCCATTACCATCGCCCTCCCCATTATTAAAGGGAATGAAAAAAAATGTGATTTAGTGTGTGTACAGGAAGCAAAAACTTCAAAATATTTTTTTACTTCACATGCGCAACTATTTTCATATTTTTCAATTATCACAGAGTAATGTTTTTTTGTTTGAAGTGAACTAAAAAAATATCACTTCAAAATGGTAGACATGATTTTTCGACGCTGCATTCCATTCAAAAGATATTTAACTTTAATTGGATTTTTTTATGCAAAAAAATTTCCTATATTTCAAATTAAATTTTCACCATTTTTTCTGAATAATAATCATATAGAAAAAAATTGTAAATATTGAACAACTCTCGAAGAATAGAATTTTTCTTCTCATAGCAAAATCTGACAGAAAGTGAAGTACTTATAGCCATTTTTCGAAGACCAATAAAGCTATCTTAATGTTCGTGGGCTCATTTTATAGGCTTTTTTAATACCTATAACTGTCCCATTTGAACTTTCCTCTCAGATTATTAGTCTTCTATTGAAACGCGAAAAACCGATTTTTCAAATTTATGGCCCCTCGCCCCCCTTATCCGGTATGACATCAGTTGGCACGCTATAAGGGCTTGTTTTGGATGTCCAACCCATCAACTTAAAACAATAAAATCGTGATTATGAATTTTCGCCACATTTTAATACTATTTGTGACAATTCAACCGGACTAATCCTCAACTGACTCAATTGAACTAAAAATAAACTTAAGTCGCGTCTGTTACGAGGGGTTTTACCGTAACAGTATACGTCAAGACAGTGGTCCTCGGACTTTTTCTTCACTTAGGACTGAAGATACGCTCCTCATTCGAATTTCCAAGTGGTCCTTCCACGACAGTTTCGAGTCTAGTTTTAACCTCAGATACCTCCCTGTACGGGAACGATACAAACATGCATCCATAAGAGAAGGAAGCTGAAAATAGATAATTTTTCTCCTCTTCCTGAACAGTAACTCTGTTTTGCCAGGGTCGACAGAGAGCTCGTTTTTTTACACCATATCTGAAGTGTGTTGAGAGCCCTTTGTATAAACCCTGTTATGGTCACTTCAAATTGTCCTTTTTCCATTACAGACAGATCGCTTAGCTGATAGATCTACCGTTCAGCTAGAAAGTATTGTTCTATTGAGCAGCTTGCGTTTTTCTTTTACGCAACTCACCTATTTCTGTATTTCACCACGGGGCGCAATCTTCCCATTTACTTACTTGTAAGGAACGGTCATGTACGTAATTGCTTCCGGTTGACATCCCTCTAGGATGAATGTCATGTATCGATGGCTCTATAAAGAGGGTTCCGACATAACCTTTCAGTCTTCTATTCTGTACTCCACTGTTGTGCAGTCGAAAGTTAAGTCTATTACTTCTTGCCTTCCCTGGATTACAAATGTAGAAGCACTGTCTTTGTTTATAATGTCCAGGTCTGAAGCGTACAGAAATTCCAGCAATGCTATGCCTCTTGGGTTGAGATCAGAACTGCCCCATACCGTGTGGTGGGAATTGATATCACAAAAGTTGTATTTCCCCGGTCCATATGTCACACGAGTAGGCAGGAAACAAAGGGGCCCCGTTTAGAGGGTAAGACATACAATGGGAGATCGCGAAAATTGATGAGAAGAAAGAATGAAATTGAAAAAATTTTTTGTCGAAAAGGAAAATTAATTAGCGGGGGAGGGGGGACAAAATAATTTTTTATAAGCAAAGAGCGCAAAGAGCTCAAGATGCCCTTCATGCCCTAGCGCGCGCCCCTTCACGCATTGTCGCCTCTAGGCTTTAGCCTAGTTAGCCTTATAGATAATCCGGAACTGATCGAGGGAGCCATCATACCACCAACGATGACATATGGAGTTAAAAATGTGGAAAAGACAAAAGTCAACAGAAGCCTGAAAAGAGTTGAAAGGGACATTCAACCAACTACGAAAGCAGCAACATAAAACGTCAACATTACTGTTACTTTATTTCTTTATAAGATGTGCCAGGCACAACGATGACAATTTCTCTTGCATCATCCTCAATATCTTTTTCGAATCCATCTCCGCTACGGTCTCTTTCTTTTAAGAAGTAACGCAGTGTTAACTGGTTTCTCAGATGACTTCTATCTAGAGGTATCTTTCTCACAAAATTAATTATGTCTTCATCTGATTCGATACATGGCAATAAATTTTGTACATGTCCTGCATCTTTCATTAATCTCTCGTATAAAAATTTTAAGTACATTTCACATATTCAATTAACGTAAATAAAATTGTTCTTGTCTATCAATTATATTCTCTACAACTTTTTAAGTTTTGAAGCTATAAAAGTTTCAAAATATCTTTCTACAAATTGCTTGTTTACTTACCGTCACATTTTCAAACTTTTCTGTAAGAACCCTAACTTAAATAATGTTATGATTTATGATTAATAAACCTTGACAAGAACCCAAATGTCACAAATTTAATGAAAACCATCAAAAACAAGACAAGACTTCCACAAGACAACACCGACTATGACTTGACAAACGAACTAAGGAACATAAAACAATAAAACGTTGAGAACTCACTGATAGTTGGATAGAAAATGACAGAAATATTAGAAAAGTAATGACAAAATAATTTTTTATAAACAGAGAGCGCAAAGAGCTCAAGACGTCCCTCATGCCCTAGCGCGCGCCCCTTCACGCATTGTCGTCCCTAGGCTATAGCATAGTTTGCCTTATGGATAATCCGGCCCTGGGAATAACCATATAACTTTTTCACTAAAAATAGTGTCAACTACATTCCAAATTTTCCTCGGACTAAAGACATGCAGACAGACTGATGAATGCAACGACCTTAATTTTCGCAAGCAACGTAATCTGAAATGAGAAATTTCAAAAAAAACTTCGAAGGTCAATTTTTTCACGATTTTCCATTTCCTTTCCTAAGAGGAAAATACTGATCAAAATTGAAGCAACATGAACTATTTTCCCGCCACATTGGAGCCGCCATTTGCAACTAGAAAAACTAGTTAAAGATTTCTGTTTAACGACCCCACATAATTATATTCTCTATTTTATCTAATTCGATATAATTTTTTTTGTTGGAGCTGAAGTCTGGCTTCCGGTTTTCTTCCGCGTTGATTATTTTGAATGCTTGACGTTCCTACCTTGTAATTTAATTTAGAAACGAAGTGAAAAAGACCACAACATGTTACAAAAGTCAAGCATTAAAATAATCAATAATCAATTACCCAGTAGCTTGCACAATGACCCATAACCAAGATGGGCTCCGGTGCGATTTCCGGCTGATGATCTGGAACTCTGTTCAAAAAGAAATTAGTTCTAGTGTATTTAGATATTAAGTGTATGTCCGCACAGTTATTTTAGAGATACAGGGGTTCGTAATAACAAAGTATATGTTATATGATGTTTGTAGTAGATGCGAGTGCTTGCAAAAATGATGCGTTCATCACATCATATTATATATATTTAAGTATGACATTGTCATTCAATTAAAATATAGTAAAAAATAACCAAATGACCATGAAGTTTGAAAACGGATTTATTTTTATTCTAACAATATTATTTTTAATAACATTCACAAGTAATCAATAACTTGCATTACACATCCAGTTAATTTGGAGCCATTCGGTTTTAAAAAAAAAGCGTCTTTGCACCTTGAAAGCCGATTCAAATTTTACCGGAATATTACGATTTCGGTTTGTTTGTAGCTTGAATTTTCAGCCTCAATTACGTGAATAGGTTGAAGTAAAAGTGTAACTAATTATAATAATTTAATAATTATTAATTTAATTAGTACTAGTTTAGCAATGATACAAGTAAAATAAACCAAGTCAGGTATACCGGTCTAACTACAATTTAAATCGTTAGCTGTCACAACGTATTCGTAAAAACATTCAATTTGACCACCTTAATTTATTTTTGGATAATAATATCAACTACAAACTTAGCAAGCATCTATAGAAATTTCTTTCCAACTGCTGCTGCATATGAAGACACCAAATATTGCAAAATGGAGTCGTATGAACGAGCTGTGTTGAATAACTATCCCAGAGAATAGGCTTATTGATGTCCCAGGTTCTTTTTTTCAAGTAATCTCAAGCAGTGTCGAACTGGCGACTGTTTCGCTCAACGGACAAATATTTAGCTTGGCCCTCTGCTGTCTGACTGATGATAGATTACAAATACAAGGGTTTAAAATGAAAATCTATTAAGTAAACAACTCGGTAAACAACATATATTTTAAGAAATTAATTTAATTGAATCTGCGGTAGATTTTTCATAAAACATATTAAATAGAATAAGTAATATATACTGCTTGGATAGTTTCATTCATATTTAATGTATGTTTCGGCCCCACGACTATTGTCAAAAGTGGAACAGAAAACCAAGTGTGTTTATTGCTTATTATATTTTAAGAAAAACAAATATATTCTGCACATTTTCTCAACATCATTGATATCTAACAAAAAGTCTCAAATTCGTAATACACAAAAAAAGAATCATGTATCGAACGCAAAGAAAAACTTAAATTCTGATTAAGCAATATAATATGTAATTAGAACAGTAGGAACATCATAGAAAATATTAGGGATGCAACGGATAGTGTTTTGGCCGGATACCGAATACCGGATATCCGGCGTACTTCTTTTACTGGATACCGGATATCCGGCCAAATATCCGGCTCATATTGAAAGTTGGCTTGAAAACACGTTTTGGCAACCTCAGCGACAAAAAATACTTACTGGCAACTCTTCTAGACCTCAATTTTTTTCGATAAAAATCAGGCTGAAAAATTCCGTCAAATTATTCTGCTGGAGGCTTAAAAAAATAGTTGTGATGATTCATATTCAAGCATGATAGTGAAAGTGGTTCTTCTCCTTCCAATGAACAAAGTAAGAGAAACCCACTAGATAATGTTACTGCTGATATTTACTAGGGATTGCAATTTACCGGAAATTTTAATAACCGGTAAATCGGTAAATAAAACTGGAACTAACCGGTTAACCGGTATTTACCGGTAATTTTTAAAATGAATGATTAGGGTGGCGAAAATGGCAATTGTCTTTTTCCATGTACAGAATTATCTAAATTTAACAAAAAACATTTTTATATACGTATATTTAATATAATGAACAGACAAAAGGTTTTTTATCAAAAGGAAAAAATATAAATGAAATAAATTTAAATAAATAATTATTCTGTAAATAACAAAAATATCAACTTAAATAACAAAAATTACAAACATAAACTCAAATAGGGCATTTACTGAATACCTAATCTAAAAATACAATATTTTATAAAAATAGCCTGTTAAAAGGGTTACTTTTACTTCCACATTCAGTGGAAGTATAGTAACAACAAAAAAAATTTTGAAAATTTTTATTGTTCAAATAGGCTTAGAATGTCATGAAACGTCGAGATTTTAAGTTTGAGCGAAAAAAAAATTTCTGTCTGTAACTTTTTTGTGCGCACGTTTACTCTGAAACCGTTTGAGATATTGACTTGAAATTTGGTACACATATGTACTTCAACGAGATCTAGATTATATTTTCATCTTGTTCTGTCGAAGGGTAAATTTGGGATAAATAAGTGAATCAAGCAGATAAGAGTCCATAAAAGTGGTATTTAGTATACACAAGAGAAGTTAAGGTCTCAAAAAAAAATTGCCCATTACCACCCCCACCCCATTAAATTGTGATTTAGTGTTTGTACAAGAACCAGAAACTTCAAAATATTTTTTTACTTCAGCCACCCCACTACCACCACCTATCACCACCCCCACCCCACTACCGATGTGGGGTATCGTTTTATGGGTTTTTAGGGTTGAGAATTTCAAAGATTATATTATTAAAGTTCCATAAACAATTATTTCCACATACAAAATTTTTTCGTTGTGAGTGACTTGGATAGAAAATCTGGATGTGGAAGTAGTGATTCCTTGGGCAGCGGTTTTTCTATATCTGTTAGTCGTCTGATAGTTGTGCATAGAATACCACCAGCTGAAGATGCCCTTCCTCAATCGATATTGGTGGGTGGATAAGTTAATAAGAATTGGTATTAACATACTTCTAAATGTATTCCACGGATATTTGCGGCAGTGAAATATTCAATTTCCTGTCGCAAGATATTGTATTTCTTAAGGCTTGGTGTTTGGATTTTACTTTTTATAAAATTATTTATTTATTGTTAAAAGTGCTCAGTGTTGGAACAGTCACTCTGTATTTAGTGAATACTGGTCACTGACGTAAATAGAAATGTTGAATACGAGACATATGGTAAGTTCAGAATTTACCGAAATAACCGGTAAAAAATTAAAATAACCGGTAATTATCGTCCTGTGTTTTTTGACCTGACAACCGGTTAACCGGTTAACCGGTATTGCAATCCCTAATATTTACAACACTTTTTGGGACTGTTTTGAGGAAGTGGTGAAAAAAATAGTAGCGTTAATGGAAACGTTTCGGAGAAAAGTATAATGGCCGAAGAGATCGATTATTATTTGAAAGAAGCACGGATTCAAAGAAATAGCGACCCTTACGCATGGTGGTATACTAACTCGAATTAGTATACACTTTTGTCAAAATTTGTAAACATATATCTTTCAGTCCCTTGCCGTAGTGTATACAGTGAGAGGCCTGTTTCAGAAGTTGGCAACGTATACGAAAAGACACGCAATCGTCTACTACCACTACACGCTGAAAAACTCATCTTTATTCACCATAATTTACCATTGGTAAACTTTAAGTATTAATTTAGTAACTAATTCTATAGATATTTCCAGTTTGTAGTAATAATTGTAATGCAGGATAAGTGAAAAATAATAAAACTGTTTCATTTTTTATACCACTTTTTATTTTTTAACTATCCGGTTTTGGCCGGATATTAGATCACTATCCGGTGCCCAGCCGAATAGTAATAAAGTGGCCGGATAGGCCGGATACCGGATAGTAACCGGATATCCGTTGCATCTCTAGAAAATATATTCATGAAAATACCCATGTCAACACACAACTACTGCTGACCGGCTTCTTGAGGGTTGTATAAATTAAATATATCTACAAACATTCTTGTCTTGACCCTTATGTTGGAGCATCCTCATTAAAAAAATTTGAAAACAATTGAAGCGCCTTCAAAAAAGATCGCTAAAAGTTGTGAAATAAACACCGTCGCGCTTCGCCCAGTTAATTGAACTTATTACCTAATATTGATATTGCAGTAAGGTAAAAATGCGTTTGAATTAGTTATTCGTTCATTTTTATACCGATATCAACATCTAAATTAGGTAATAAGGTTCAATTAACTGGGCGGTGCGGCGCGGCGGTGAAATCTTATTTCAGAATTTTTAGTGTATTTTTTTTGGAGGGTTATTATTTTTTCAAATTTTCTCTTTCAGCCTTTTCAGTGACCTCTTTAATTAACTTCTACACAGTAAACTAACTTATAGTACAGTCATTTGGTAGTTTTACCTGGAAAGTTTTCCGGGAGTTTTGAAAATTGGTGATTTTATAGATTTCGATGTGCTCTTTCCGAATTTCTACTTTGCCACCTCGTATCTTTGCCGCTCCCGCCGCCATATTAGAAAAATGGAGCCTAAAAACTGTTTTTTGACAATATCTCATTTCCGATTCATTTTACGATAAAAGCAGTTATATAATAAATTAAACTAGAGAAAATTTCCTATAGTTTTTTTAATAACCTTTTTTTTGTAAAATGAATAGTTTTAGCGTACGAGTGCACAGTGGGTCAGGTTTAACGTTTTTTGGCCAAAACTCTGAAACTCCTGGAAACGCCCCAAAATCAACTGGCGTTGAGAGGAAAAATAATGAAAAAAATCCCATCGATAAATAGGGGTGGGTTTCAGCGGTGGAAATTAAAATAATTGAATAAAATTCTGAAAGTTTGGATTCGAATAGAATATTGCCTCCAAATTTTAGAAAAAATGGTTAAAAAATTCCACTGATATATAAGGCTGAGTTTCGGGGGGTGGAAATTGAAATAATTGGATAAAATTGTAAAACTTTGGATTTGACTAGAATATTGCCTCCAAATTCGAGAAAAAATGGTAAAAACATTCCATTGAACGATTTCATGAATTGAAATAAATTAGTCATTACAATATCATTAATTATTTTACTCCTAAAATTGGGTATTTTTAACCTGCATTAACGTATTCAAAACGCCTTAACCCAAAAAACGGCAGCTAGGGGCATCTGCAATTCAGAGAATATATAGAGAACACTATATTCGATATTATAAAAAAAATTATAAAGATAAAGCTTGCGAAAGTGAAGTGTAACAAAAATGAAAAGTTTCATTTTAATCAAAATTTACGGCTGAAACCACTCACTCGCTAAAAGGCTATAATTCGAACACCAAATAACAAATAAAGTCAACTAACTGCCTACAATAAAGCTCTTGCCTTGTTCTATGCCAGACATAGCCTATTCGTTCAATTGAAGGCAAAAAAACCAAAAATTCACAGTCGTGTAAACGCTAAATTTTTACTGCACAATTTTAAACTAGAACACGTGTTTCCTTCTCGAGCTGTAGAATGCAAATGCGGCAGGTATAGGGATCAAGGCCTTTTGTTTCCTCAAGAATAACGTCCACCCTTGCCAAAAAGCATGTTTGTTACTCATTTTTTGGAAGTTGGTGAAATTTGGTTCATTTGAGTTTTGGCCAGAAATCTCTTAAAATGACCCACTGTGGAGTGCCGCAAAATCTACTCCAACATGTGTTTTGGCCAAAAAACTCATTTCCACACCACCATGAGATAAAGTAAGTGGCGTGTTTTTTATCGTGGTATCCCCAGTAGGCCTAATCCACATGCACTGCACTATTCCAAAATTTAGCGCATTCTCCTTCGCTTCGCTGTTCTTGATAGGCTAGGTGTTGCGAATTCATCGTCTTCAGTACCGATCAAAACGTCACAGATAGAAATTTCATTCATGTCATACGTTTGCTCGAGAACAGTATCCGTTTCTTCCTCTCCATCGATATCTTGTGATGGAATTTGCGAATTATAACAGGTACCACTACAATTCGTGCATATAACGGAGCACTTTAATCCAGCCTTTCTACAATCACAGGCTTTCTCAAATCACTTTTTGCATTTGCAAGAAATAAGTTTTAACAAGGTTTCCGGAGCTGGGGCTCGAGTGTGGTGACAGGAATTATCCCATTATTGTTTGTTTATTTTCCATCCCCATTGCTCTGCATTTTGTTCATTCCCATACCACTGCTGAACCTGGTGATAGGTTCGGAACGAATGTTGTCGTGCTGCTGCTTCTGTTGGTGGTAGCGATGCAATATTAAATTTATTTTTATATGCTGATTTTTTGAAGCATGCATATCTATAGTTGTTTAACGACATACTTTTCATACTTTTCACACCACTGTAACCATACAATGGAACAAGGAAGCGTTCTCCAGCTTTGGCAATGATCTTAATCTCTGGATCAGCATTTGGGTTTTTGAATACCTGGATAACCTCGTTTAAATCTGGTGTAGATGTATAATGGTTTGTGGCGCTCGTACGCTAAAACTATTCATTTTACAAAAATAAAGTTTATTACAGGAAATTTTCTCTAATTTAATTTATTATATAACTGTTTTTATCGTAAAATGAATCGGAAAGGAGATATTGTCAAAAAACAGTTTTTAGGCGCCATTTTTCCAATATGGCGGCGGGAGCGGCAAAGATACGAGGTGGCAAAGTAGAAATTCGGAAAGAGTACATCTAAATCTATAAAATCAGCAATTTTCAAAACTCCCGGAAAACTTTCCACTTTTTTGAGCAGAAAATGACTGTATTAATATGGGTCATTTGAATTTTTAAGCTTTAACGTCAGGCTCGTTATCAGAGAATCCTGAAATCTTCATATATTTTCATGTAAATCTGCAAGAATGTTGCATTATGGCAACCGTATTGGAATCACCGAAATCCTAATTTTTGAGATCAAATTCGGTATCAGCTGCTCCTAAAATACTTACTAGGTTGCGCGGCGGCGGCGCCTTCGCCAAATATTACAAAATCTTGCTTCCAATTTTTGCTCATTAGTGCAGTGGAGTGCCGTAAGGCGTGAAAACTAAAAAACCTTGGAATCCAGTTCCTATGAATCAACTTTAATGAAACTTGTTGCATTGTGTTGCTAAAACCTAATACTAAAATGTTTATGGATTAGAAATTGACGTTTTTTACCCTGGAGGTGGATGCCACCCCTTCTCGGGGGTGGAAATTATTATGTTCAAAGTAACTGCAGAAATCGATAGAGGAATGAATTCTAAGCAATAAATGCAATTTTTTTCGATGAGTCAATACTTTCGATTCTTTCAACGTTAAATAATGGAAAAACGGAGAATTTTTGGAGGAAAACATATAAGACATTTTTAAAAATACTTGAAAAGACCTTTAAAATGAACTTTGGTAAAAGCATGAAAACTAACGGAGTTATGATGAAAATAAAATGGTTGTCTCTTTTCTTCGGAGAAAAAGTCAGCAATGAAACCAATGGCTTCGCCGCAAGAATCGACACTGAACGTAATCCATTTACAATTTACTTTATTTAAGTACTAACAATATGTTCTAGAATTTTGAATGGTTTAGGATGCCTTTGTTTGAAAAAAAGTTTGATTCAAATTTGAAATGATTTTTGAAATGTCTTAAAAAATTTTCATTTTTCACAATAATTAAAAAACTAAAGAAGATACGTAAAAAATGCTAGAGTACAAATATTTAGGTTTCTATTACTGAAAATTTTGTTTTTTTTTATTTCTCTAGGATAAAAATGAATTAAGATATCATCGTTATAAGTTTGCATTTGAGTGCGATGACCACCTTCCCCGAGCCCTTAAAACTCAAAAATCACAAAAACGAATGGTTCAAGGAAGTTCAACTTTACATGCCTCGTAGCCCTTAAAGTTTCCTGTAAAATTATTTTTAGAACGATTGAATAGCTTAAAAATTAAGGAAGTTATCATTGATAAACCAATCATATGCTCGAGAAACGCTGATAAGTCTTCGACACGGCTCAATTTTTTTAACTGTGTCTCTTTAGCAGATCCGTGCAGTAATATTGTGCAGTACGTACCGGCTTCTAAAATTTGTACTGTGGCATTTTTTACGTATCTTCTTTAGTCTTTGAATTATTGTGAAAAAATGAAAATTTTTAAAGAAATTTCAAAAATCATATCAATCAAACTTTTTTTCAAATATACGCATCCTAAACCGGTCAAACTTCTAGAACATATTGTTGGTACTTAAATAAAGTAAATTGTAAATGGATTACGTTCAATTTCAATTTTTGCGGCGAAGCCATTGGTTTCATTGCTGATTTTTTCCCCGAAAAAAACTGACAACCATTTTATTTTCATCATATCTCCGCAGGAGTGGATGGGGTCAGTCCAACCGGCCCTGGCAATTTTAGGGAAACAGCCCAATCAAGCACGGAACTAGAACCTCAAATTTGAGTGGTCCAGGGAAGAATTTTTTTTTGTGGGCCAAGACTCGAGGAAAAAATGCGCCGCATGCGAAAATTTTGTATTTTTCAAGGTCAAACGCTCTAAAATGAAAAGTCACACATAGTCTGACTCAACCACGGTCTAAAGCAGACTGACTTGGTAACATTTTTAAAAACGCCACTAAACATCCATACTCTTTATTAAAATTTATTGACATTGAAAAACAAAGAACGAAATAAATGTTTAAACATTTCAACAGCATAACAATAAATAATAATCAGTAATAATTATGGCTAATATTATCTACATAAACATTTCTAAGCATAAAAAAAAAACAAAACAAAAATGATCCAATAATTCAATAAGTTTCAGAGGTCCAAATAAACCTTAATAATACATCAGAACTTTCTGAAGGAAACTTGCAGAATTTGGGACGAATATGCAAAATTAGGTTATTGTATTTGTTTTTTATTTATAAATGACATCTGGCATTTATATCAGTGGCTGAGCTTTAAGATAGCAGCCTGAAAATCACATCTGAAACTTCTTTCGTTCTAAGTAGGAACTAAGGAGGGAAAAGAGCTGCCGTTTAAATTTTTTTGGCCGTCGGGTTTTTTATCCACCGGAGCAAACGCCTATTTACCTCGGACCGGCCCTACCCGGCCCCAGAGTCACCAGCCCGATGGGCATTTGTCCGTTTACCTCCCTGTCCCATCCACCCCTGTATCTCCGTTAGTTTTCATGCTAATAACTTTTACCAAAGTTCATTTTAAAGGTCTTTTCAAGTACTTTTAAAAATATCTTATATGCTTTTCTCTAGAAATGTTCAGTTTTTCTGTTATTTAACGTTGAAAGGATTGAATTCAGTTTTCGGCGAACAAAAAGTCACCTTCAACGAGCCATAACTCGGTTCGTATTGCATCTACAGAAATAAAAGAAAACCAATCGATTTGTTATTTTATAGGCTTCATTTTTGCTTATAATAATTTTTTTGGTAAAACGTAAAGTTTTCGAGTTATTAGTGAAAAATCGTTCTAAAACACGCATTTTTTAGATAAAAAATCAACATATTCAATCAAGAATAACTCAAAAAGTATTGACTCATCGAAAAAAATTTTATCGAACATTTATTGTTTAGAATTCATTCCTCTGTCGATTTCTGCAGTTACTTTGAACATATAATTTCCACCCCCGAGAAAGGGTGGCATCCACTCAGGGTAAAAGCGCACATCAGCACTATTATATAACTTGTTTCTTGAGCAATTTCCTAATTATTGTTCAAAGGACCCCGCACAAATCTTATGGAAATTGGGTTCCGGTCAAATTGGCTGAATTTTTAATATGTTGTAGATTTCGACTTTCTGATTAAAAGTTCCCATGAGCCCAACTCGATCCTATGATTAGTTTGCAAGATACAGTTATAAATTCTTCTAAAATTTTGTATCTTGTCGAACTTTTAATTTATTGGTGGTATTAGAATTAGAAGTCAAAGGAGCAATTTGCGAAAGTTTTTCAATTAAAGTTTTTTGATCAGGATGACACTTTCTATTTTTAAAAAATGTTTTAGCCAATTTGATCGAATATTTTTTTTCACTTGTTATTTTTATATAATTTCCCGGCGCCTTCATCAACATTTTTCAAACTTTAATTTTTCCTACTCTATTTTTATTAAAACAACAAATGTTTTTAGTGTAAAATATTAACTATAAAGGGCTATTAGAACGTATCACAATATAAAATGTATGAAGAAAATCATAAATTCGATTTTTTTTTATTGTACAAGAGGTCATGTACATTTTCAAGATTTGTGCGGGGTCCTTTCAAGTCAATCGGTTTGATCCGAAAGAATTCTGAGCGAAAAACCTTCAAACACTGAACTAAAATAACTTTTTCATGAATATCGGGAAAAAACATAAAAAAATAGATTTTTACTGTAAAAGTGTTATTATTGTTTAGGTAAACAATATAAACAACTATCAACCCCGACTGTGAGAAACATATTTTAACTTAAATTTTCAATAAAAATATGTTTTGTAAATATCGCAAAAAAAAAAATTAAATATATTTTTTTGTAAATATTGTTATTATTGTTTAAACACTATAAATAATTATTTGCACCACTGATTTTGAATAATATTAAAAAACACACATTTAAAAAAAATGATCAAAATCGGAGCTGTTGCTGAGAATTGGTTTTGACGATTGTTAGGCTTCATTGACTCGCCTATGTAGAAAATCTTGATAAACTTTCAAATAAAAAAAAACGTCAATTTCTAATCCATAAACATTTTAGTATTAGGTTTTAGCAACACAATGCAAACAGTTTCATTAAAGTTGATTCACAGGAACCGGGTTCCTAGATATAAATCTAACTGCACTCCACTACATCTTGTACTACACATGGCTTGATGAAATTAATACAGGACCACCGCCGAGCCATACCTTACAGTTTGAGAAAGTTTTCATAGAAATCGATTAAGCCAATCCATAGTAATGATTGTACACATATTAATAAAAAAAATCACGGTCCTCGCAAAGATACAATCAGAGTGACATTGAAAATTATGAAGTTAGATTTAGAGCCTTTACTAGGCAACCTAATAGCTTTAGTAACCTTGTCAACGTCATGCTGCAAATGCAACATGCACTTTTCAGGAATTCAGACCCCATATAGGAAACTAAAAACATTTTTATTCCAAATCTCATTAAAATACATACCTATACCAAATTTCAAGTCAATATTATCTTAAACGGCTCCAGAGTAATCGTGCGCACAAAAAAAGTTAGACAGACCGACAGACAGAAATATATACATTTTTTCTTAAATTTAAAACCTCGACGTTTCATAATATTCTAAGCCTATTTGAACAATATTGAACAATAAAAATTTCCATTTTTTTGCCTTGCTTGGCTTCCACTGGATGTGGAAGTAATAGATAATCTATACAAACATACTTCTTACCTATATTATTGAAAAGTATATTATTTTACTGGATATATTATTATTTAATAAAAATGTTGTTACTATATTTGCACTCCACTGTGTAGAAATAATTGTTTACGGAATTTTAATATATTTGAAATCGTCTACCCCAAAAATCCATAAAACGATATGCCACATTGGTAGTGGGGATGGGGGTGGTGGTAGTGGGAACGGATGAAGTAAAAAAATTTTGAGGTCTTTGGTTTTTGTACACTAAATCACAATTTAATTTTTTTCACCCCCTTTAATAATGGAGTGGGGGTGGTAATGGGATGGCTAATTCCAAAAAAATTATTTTTGAGACCTTAGCTTCTCTCATATATACTAAATACCAATTATGGACTCAACTGGACTTGGCAGACGTTTTGTAATCCATGCATTATTTTAGTTGGCCTCCATTTGTTTTAAGGCACGTCCTACAGCGTTCCGACATCTGTCGCGGTTGCTTATTAGACGCACGGCCTTACCAAAGCTATTCACATCAGCTCCTTGGTGACATCACCCCAACGTTTTTTGATAGGCGTCCTCTTCGACTCTAACCATCTAGTGGCCAAGAAATTAAATGATTTGGGAGAGTACGATGCTGGAGAGTCGCTTTGGGGAACGCATTTCTTGTAGAATCGAACTGTTGGTGCAATGTGCTGTTCAAGGAATTCGCAGCACTTGTTTCCAGATCCACATCACGAAAGTATCAATAATGATACATGTCTCAGCTCAGAGACGCGAAAAAAGATCTAGTTGCCAATTTTGCCATCTGTATTCTTAGTCAAATACCATTATGTTTACTACCTCACATCACCTATCACTCCACACCCAAACCATAATCAGAGTTTATTATATGAAAATTATTCAGCGGGTGTATAATCTCATCCTCATTTGCCGCAACTAAGTTATCAGCTGCAAATCTTAAGTGACAAACCTTAATTCCACCTATGGCGACTCCACCCACCAGCATCGCTTTCTCATTATAGATATTAAAGGATTGGTGACAGAACACAGCCCTGCCCCCCGCCTTTACCAGCATTACATTTGTCGGAGTTGGTGTAATCAACTATCACCAAAGCAGAGTTTTGTTCATACAGTCAACGAGTGATAACACAGGCCCACAAAAAAAGTGGTATGTGCTGTGGTAATGACCTATCCTTTTTATTTAGAGCTGATGAACACGAATCTGACCTTAGCTTTTTTCCAGCACGGCAGGTTCTTCTTTTAACAGAAAAAAGTCTGTTGGATCGTAATATTGCTTACCCAGCTCATTTAAATCAGACTCAAAAAGAGATTCAACTTTAAAACTTTAACCCAATGAGATTGTGGTACTTCAATATTGACAAGATAACTGAAAGGAAACCTATAAAACCCTATAACCCTTGGAATCCGATGAAAATAGTGGGGAATTTTGATTAGGGAGTTAATGAGAAGCAAAACTTTTAGCCAATTAACCCCGTGATTCTAGGGATTCAACAAAAGCAAATTAGGGAAACTTAATTGGGGATTCAGTGAGAATGTAAATTTGGAAGTGGAGTATCTTTTCAGGTCATTTCTGTTTAAGGGACTTCATTTGATATCTTGCTATTGCGAACTCTTGTATCTTCGAACGACCTATGTAACGGATTTCTTTTACGTGCCTTGCTCTACACCACATGTTCCCTATTCAACATCCAACAAAAGTCTGCCATCATATGCTCATCCCACCTTCCTTGATATCGTAAAAGAATTGCAAAAGCAAGAAATCAAATAAAGTCACCTAAACAGAAATCACTTGAAAAGATACTCCAATTCCAAAGTTACATTCTCATTGAATCCTCAATTAAGATTCCCTAATTTGGTTTTAGTGAATACCCAGAATCACGGGGTTACACGGCTAAAAATTTTGCTGTTCAAGAGCTAAGGGATCACGGGCTACTCGATTTCAACAATGAGATAACATAATCTCGAATTCCCCTGTTCAGATTCTTCACATTCTTTTATTATATTCCCAGATTTATACAGTTATGGGTTTACGGGTTTACTGGGCTATGTAGTAGAAGGGTTTGCTGCTGGAGCGCTTATTATAGGCTTACTTGGTAACAAGGTAACAAAGTTCTGAGGGTACAATCTAATTGATTCCCCAATCAAGAACCTCCTAATTTTTTTATTGAATCCCCAGGGTTATGGGGTTATGAGGATAGAGGGATTGCCGTTGAAGAGCTATGGCACTATAGGGTGCTTGATTCCAAGAATCTAATGTCACAACACGAATTTCCCTATTTTTTTTTCGTTGGAGTCGAGGGGTTATGAGGTGTTATGGGATGCTGAAGTTATGGGGTCATGAAGTTGTGGATATATGGCACTCAAGCACAAGGATCCGACGTCTCAATTTTATTAACTCCCCAATCAAGATTCCCCATTATTTTCATCGGATTCCAAGGATTATGGGGTTGAGAGATGTTGTGGATATATATATATATATATATATATATATATATATATATATATATATATAAGTTTTAAAGTTTAAGCACTTTTGGAGTCTCATTCAAATGAGCTGGGTACGCAATAATAAGATCCATTTTTTTTGGTGTTAAAAAAAACTTGACTTGCTGGAGAAAAACTAAGGTTAGATTCGTGGAATAGGTATGGTCAGTACCCCCGCACAGATCACTTTTTTTTTGTGGGCGTGTGTAATTAAAGACCAAGATAAAGACCATATGCCGGGGTGTTCCCATCTTCTTCGGTATCTGTAGTTATCACAGACATATGTCACTTCCTTCTTATGTAGTAGTACGAAGTTCGAGGTTCTCCAGTTATTGAGCCACATTCCTGTTTCCCACATTTTTTTACCTATTCTGCGAAAGACTCTCATTCCATATTCACCAACTAGCTTAAGGACCCCGATCATGATATTATCGACCCCGGCTGCTTTGTCAGTTTTTGGTTTTTGTATGGGTTCTTCCATTTCTGATTTCAGTATTGAAGGTTCGCGTTCGTAATTCTGCTGCCACTCCTCAAGCTGGCCACTCGAAAAGCTTTTCGCAATATTGGCGCCAAACCTCGATAATCTGATTGCTGTCAGTTCTTACGTATTAGCGAAGGCCTTAATTGATCTCGTTTTGGGTGTAACGTGTAATAGCCCATAGATATACAAACACTCTCATATTCAACACAAATATTAATATGGGCGAAAACTACAATACTTTTTTCATCTCATTATTTTCACCTCAATCTCATTGTAAGAGTTTACGCGTTGAAATTATCATTAAAAAACGGTCCTATTCATAAGTCGCAATAGTCGGCACAATTGAAGCGAAACGTTATAAAGCGTCAATGTCAGTTGTACGATCAATGCGGGAAACAGAACAAGCTCCGCCGTAGTCTCTAACTTCAGTTGCCCTTCACATATCCGCAATCGAAACCTTAATTTATACATGAATACGCCCACTATTATCCTCCAATTTTTCGGTTTCTGCGTCCTTTTTAGTGATCTTCCCCTATTTCCATGAATAAAACAGGATATTCCAATTAGAGTAGAGAATCCAATCGACTTATATAGAATTTTCGTCGGACTCGGCTGGGTTATGACAACAACAAACAAAAACATATTCGATGAGGTCTCCTGTATAGGAAAATGACATCTGTCGCACTCTGATTGTGTGGAGGACGTAGTTATCAAAATGGCGGTTGAATATAAGGGTATCTTTGTTAAGCATTTAATAAGCTGTTATATAACGCTCCATACAAGCAAATCGGTTAATTAGATTTCAATTTAATCGAAGATAAATAAATAGGGGAAGCTATCATCTTGATGATAACTGCGTACTCCACAAAATAAGAGAGCGACAGCAGACATTTTACCACTCAGGAGACCTTATCGAATATTTACTTCTAGTCGTCATAATCCAGCTCAGTCCGACGGAAATTCTATACCAATTGCCTGCCCTACTATAACAAAAGCGCGAAATTTTTATTAAAAAATTTAATGACACACATTGTTTTAATCACGACTTCATTATTTCTTGTACTAAAGAAACAAAAAATATTTGAAAGCTTAATTCACGACCTTTAATTTTAATTCATTTTCAAAGTAAGTGTCATAATTTCTAGATATTTAACATTTAATCTAAATACTTCTATAAACGTTCGGACGCCATCTTTAAACTTCCAAATTTCCGAAACTGTTAATCCTACAGAAATGGAAAATGAAAATGAAAAATTCGTCTTCAGTTAATAAGCTTTCTTTTTGGTTTCAGTGATTTGTTTAGCTAAAACTAATATTTTCAAGAAAAAAAAAGTTACTTTCTTTGGAAAATTACTTTATAGTTTAATGTGTAATTCTTTTAAAGCAAGTACTTTAATAACAGAGCAAAAAAATATAAGAATATGGGAAATACCGAGGGTAACACTACATGTTGATGAGGAGCAGTATTTGAGAATTTTCTTTTAATTTCTGACAAATTACAGTAACAATGGCTACATTTTTATTTAAACGATGTGAAGACGCACGTTGTTTCGATCATAACTTCTTTGTTTTTTATGTTACAGAAACAATTCTTTGTTTTTTATGTTACAGAAACAAATAAAAAACCATTTGAAAAAATATATATATAGTTACTAATCTTTAATTTTGATCGTCAGCGTTTATTAAGTAAGTACCATCGTTTCTGAGATATTTAACATTTATACCAAATACTTCGTCCCCTTATAAACATTCCAATGCCAACTTGATGACGCCATAATGACGTACTCCACACAATAAGAGCGGGACAGTAGGCATTTTCCTATTCAGGAAACCTTGTCGAATATGTTTTTGCTTGTTGTCGTCATAACCTAGCCGAATCCGACAAAAATTTGACTAGTTATTTTACTTTGGCTTCTCTACTATTAGGAAATCTCAAAGCACTTGGAGCATTACGTTCAGCTCCAGTATTTGTTGATGGGTTAACACGGCGTGGGAGGCGCATGGCTGATTGAATTTCTAAACGCTTTAAATAGCAGGAAATTTTCTGCAACTGTCAAAATTTGTGCGACACCACAATAAACACTCTTTCAATAAGCAATACGTTTTTATACTTCGAACTTACCGGCATCATATTTCTCAGTGGACATGCACATGCAAGTGCATTCTATAGAAAATTTAGTAGAATATTGAAATTCTGAGAGCAATATTAAATATGTTGTTGCTTGAAACCCAACAGTACGCTACAGTGGCAATTCATAAAAATCTGATAAAAAAAATAAAAAAAAATGATGACTAAAGACAAAAAGAAGACAAAAATATTTTAATTATAGTCCGGTAGAGGAGCTCAGAACCGAAATTTATCGTATTAAGTTCTTTTTACTTCCACATCCAGTGGAAGTATAGTAACGACAAAAAAAAATTTAAAAATTTTTATTGTTCAAATGGGCTTAGAATGTCACGAAACGTCGAGATTTTAAGTTTGAGCGAAAAAAAATTTCTGTCTGTCGGTCTGTCTGTCTGTCGGTCTGTAACTTTTTTTTGTGCGCACGTTTACTCTGGAACCGTTTGAGATATTGACTTGAAATTTGGTACACATATGTACTTTAACGAGATCTAGAACTAGATTATATTTTCATCTTGTTCCGTCGTGGGGGGTAAATTGGGGTAAATTTGGGGAAAATAGGTAAATCAAGCAGGTAAGAGTCCATAAAATTGGTATTTAGTATATACAAGAGAAACTAAGGTCTCAAAAAAAATTTTGGCATTAGCCACCCCCCTTACCACCCCCACTCCATTATTAAAGGGGATGAAAAAAAATTGTGATTTAGTGTGTGTACAAGAACCAGAAACCTCAAAATGTTTTTTTACTTCATCCACCCCCACTACTACCCCTCATCACCACCCCCACCCCGCTACCGATGTGGGGTATCGTTTTATGGGTTTTTGGGGTAGAGAATTTCAAATATTATATTATTAAAGTTCCATAAACAATTATTTCCACATACAAAAATTTTTTCGTTGTGAGTGACTTGGAAAAGAATCTGGATGTGGAAGTAGTGATTCCTTGGGCAGCGGTTTTTTAATGATATTAAGCATCAGGTGAACTTTTAACATATCCGACTAATGACAAGCTGCCATCTTTAGGCAACTCGAGATATAGAGGGTTATTCAAAATTAATAGCCGTCATAAGATATCCCGTGCATCTAGAGGCAGGAAGGTTGAAGTTTGAAAACTGTATGAAATTATATTTTTATAAAATGTCCTAAAAACCAAATTTTGAATTCGAATATTTGAAATATATTACAAATATACAGCCACGACTATTTGAAAAAATGTGTTACAGGTAAATTAGGTAACGTTAAAATGTACAAGAAACTATACTCATTGTAATGTAACCTTCTTCATAAGTTGTTTGGTGCTTCGTCACTACTTTCTTCTACAGTAACATTGCGTAACAGTGATCATTCGTGTTACGTGCGCAAAACATCGCGCAAGGTAAAGCTGCATTTTTACAGCTGCATCCTTGGGTTTGGCACAGGCTACTCCCTCTGTTGGGTCCAAACTTTGATCAAATTCCAAAGCGTGTTTCAAAATGTTTTTCCAAAGTCTTATGCGGGCCTCTGAAAGTCAGCTACACAAAGCTTTTCCATAGCATGCTGTGATGAACTTGGTTGCTTGTTTAACAATTTCAGTAAAATTTGCGTCCCGTTCCCTTCACCTATAAGAGATAAACGATCTCCAAAATCTTTTTAATATTTTGATGGCTATGCTTTTACCTATACCATAACACATTGTTGTCGTATCACATCATGGCATAAGCTGCTAATATGTCGGGTAATGTATAGCTGTTTAATGGCTGTTGCGTCTAAATTAGACCAAGGCGTAGGAAGTGCTTTCTCAGATGGCTAAAAGGCCTAAAGCTGGTTTTTACCTAAATCAGCAAGCATTTATACTGCAGAACTATATGCCATCTGGATGGCTTTGAGATATTCCGAGATGAATAATTTTTTCGTGACCTTGATCTGTTCCGATTCGCTGAGTGCATTGAAAGCATTGTCTGATTGCTCATCCGTCGATCTATTGGTGCAATCCACCCTTGAGCTTACTCACTGGTTACAAATTCAGGGCAAACAAGTAATGTATATTTGAACCCCAGGCCACATGGGTATTCCTGGGAACGAACTTGCAGATGACACAGCGAAAAGGGCAGCAGATCTTGACTAATCAGAGGATATACCTATACGTAATAGTGATTTGAAAATATACTTACAACAGAAAAACCGCTGCCCAAGGAATCACTACTTCCACATCCAGATTTTCTATCCAAGTCTCTCACAACAAAAAAATTTTTTATGTGGAAATAATTGCGAATGGAACTTTAATAATATAATATTTAAAATCGTCTACCCCAAAAACCCATAAAACGATATCCCACATCGGTAGTGGGGAGAGGGTGGTGATATGGGGGTGGATGAAGTAAAAAAATATTTTGAGGTTTTTGGTTCTTGTACACACACTAAATCACAAATTTTTTCAGTCCCTTTAATAATGGGGTTGGGGTGGTAATGGGGGTGGCTAATGCCAAAAAAATTTTTGAAACCTCATCTTCTCTTATATATACTAAATACCAATTTTATGGACTCTTACCCGCTTGACTTATCTATTTACCCCCCATTTACGGCAGTTTAGCCCCCAACTCTTCGACACGGAATAAGATGAAAATATAATCTAGTTTCAAATCCCGTTAAAGTACATACGTGTACCAAATTTCAAATCTTAAACGGTTCCAGAGTAATCGTGCGCACAAAAAAAGTTACAGACAGACATTTTTTTTCACTCAAACTTAAAATCTCGACGTTTCAGTGACATTCTATTTAAACAATACAAATTTTCAAATTTTTTCTTTGTCGTTACTATACTTCCACTGGATGTGGAAGTAAAAGATCTATTATTTTTATTCGTGCGAGCAATGCCGAATTTTCGAACGCCCTGTAGGTACATGGAAAAATAGATCTTAGTAAGAACGGCACAATAGCAGTTATTAGGAAGAAGACAAAATAATGTCATTGTTGACAAATGTGTGCTCACGGTTCACAGTAATGAAAGACACAGGAAGTTAGTCACAGACATAAAATAAACTTTCAACGTTACACTGTGAAAATGACACAACTCACGCAAAGATCCATTGCTTGAAACATATATATATAAACTTGTTCCATTTATATTTATGTAAATTTCGTTAACACAAAGGCATCATAATATTAGTTGAGGGTAAACTGTCAGAACGAATTTATAGCGAACTCGGTCCATATTCCTGTTTATCATAATAACTAAGCTGCAATTTCCTTCCGGAACATTCCATATTGGGAATTGGAGCAAAGCGGCAGACTAGGAGACCCTAGAGCCGTTTTCACACACATCTGTGCTAGGAAGACTTAGACGATAACAACGTGTCAGTTTCATTATATCTTTGTGTAGTCTTGTCCACGCTAGTGTCGGAGAGTTATATTGCGCAATGGCCAAATAACTTTTTTTTATTTTAATCCCAGGAAAAACAGGCAATACTAGCTATATGAAGGAAGCGACATGGTCACGTAGAGGTCATATTGGAAGAGAGAACGATCCTGCCCACGAATAGCTTAAAATACCTGGGGATGATAATATACAAGAGTCTAAGCTTCGAAAAACATCTCACTTACGTCGTGAAGCGAGAAAGCACGGCAGCCGCGGTCCTCAGTCGTATACACGGTGTCCAAAAAGTCTGGACACGGTCAAATATCTCGAGAAATATATATTGGATCCAAAAAAGAAAAAAGAGAAGACCAGATATCAGGCCTACCAACCGACTCAATCGTTCTCTATCGAGCCCAAGCAGCCACTTTACAGTAGAGTCAATCGAACGCCCCTTTATATGGAGCTTTGGCTATCCCATTCCGGGGGCCCAATAGCTGTTAAACTGTGCCGTAGCCCAGTCTTGCAGCTTTGATTAAATCAGGCCCCTTGGCATACCAAAGGCTGACTCCGGGACAGGGAAATGAGTTTTTGCTCTTTCTCCCGCCAAACGGTCTGCTCTTTTATTGCCCTCGACGCCGGTGTGTCCGGGCGAACATATGAGTTTAACTGAGTCGTGTTGACACATCTCAGTCAGAATGTTTCGACAGTTCAGCAACAGCTTAGAGGTTAGCTTTGATGCAAGAGCCCTCATGGCTGTTGTTACATATATAAATGTGTTTATTATTGTGTTTTCGCTTGCACACGCAAAATTGTATATATCTCGGCCTGGAATACACTAGGGTCTTTACCAAGTGACGCCGATATACGAGCCCTTACTTTGCATCCGTGTACAAATGCACCGGTTATTCGATTCGTCTGTGTACCATTCTAGCGTTCCGGAACTTAGAAGATGAATTTTATCGCGTTTCCAGTCACATCTACTAGTGAGTAAAAATCTCGCATAACCCTGCCGCTTAACATCTAGGCGGATGTCTTCCCCACAAAAAAAGTTGATTTGAGTCTAAGTCTGAAAGTAATTTATTCACACTTTTGTTTGATTTGCAACTATTTATTCCGACTTCAGTTCTTTCAAAGGTTTTGGTGCCGTCTGCTCTTTGTGCGTAGGTTTTATTCCGATCCTATTCGTCTCTTCCAGGAAACAGGAAGTTAAAAGGCAGTTCGTAGTTGACCATGGTAGGCATCACATCTGAAAGCATTTCCAGAATGTTGCGATTATCTATGCCATCTGGCAGCCTCTGTTGCGTTTATGATGCTAGCCTGCGGCATACTAATATTCTCTTGGAGGCTGTACGTTGCCCACCTGGCATCTCTCTTCAGGTGGATATGGAGAGGTGGTAGGTTCAAGAGGATTTCCAGAGCACCTGACTATTTATTATACCAGTTATTGCCAGGCATGCTTGTCTCTGTAATCCAGAGAGTTTAGCTTTGGTCGTTTATTGCAGCCCCTTCGACCATCAAACTATTGCGGCATGCGCTACCATTGGTTTTATGACCGGAACGTATATTCAATATATTTGCTGTCATGTCCACAAAGACGGTTTTGATTTGTAGATTACCATTTCCAAGTGGAAGTTCCAGTTAGGTGATTTATCTAGTGTAATACCTAGGGATTTCACTTCCTCCGCAAATGAAATAGTTTCACATAATAAGTTCTAAATTATTCAGGTCTCTTTTTCTGGTGAATTGTACTCTTACCGTTTTGTGGGGGTTAACAGACATCTGCTCTCTCTCACACCATATGTGGATTGCATCTAGTACCCCTCCTTGAACAATATGAAAAGTACTTCTCCAAATTTGCCTTTAAGCAGAATGACTAGATCGTCAGCATATGCTTGAATCTCGCCTTCCCACAGAGAAACAATGGCCAGTAGGTCATCCTCAAGTAATGACCACTGAAGAGGCGGGAACCCCGCCTTGTGGGAACTTTCTTGCGAGCCTAAAGCTGATCATTTCCCCCTGTAGAAACGTTGTTAGCATAGCTCGAATCCAGTCACACGATCCAGCGACAGGGACCCGACATTGTCGGTACGCTTTGAAGATAATTGGAATTCCAGCGGACCAGTTCACTTTTACGAATGAGTTCAAAGCATGCCGACATGGCTGGGTCCCTGCCGCTGGATCGTGTGTAGACCCCTTTATGGTACACACTACACACCGTATCGTACCGCCAAAGACGCCGACATTTTTTACACGTATAACAAGTGTGTAGGCAACTGTATATGAAATCGGCCTAAGTCTTCATGTTCTAAGTTGACAGAATGTTAAATGGCAGTACCACCTGTAATCAGATTCAGTGTCATAGGTCGTTTTTCGAGCATAGACACTTTATCAAAAGAACACGATAAAAAATGTCGATGCGATACCTAAATGCGTATGAGTGTATATGAATTTTTCAAGAGGTGACGACCAAATACAAGCACTTGAATGATGAAACAACAACCCGTTGTTGTAGATGGTTCTGCAAAGCACGGATGTTGTGTCAATATTTAAGAGGAATACGACAAATGTCAAGAAACCTAGAAGCGATATTTAAATTTCTGTGGGGCAGAATACCTGAATGTAAAAAATATTTTGATGTAAGGAATATGCTGCTGAATTAGTGCATTGCATTTTTGGGACATCTTGTATTTCATACTCGCATAAAAAATGTTTAAAGGTAAATATTTCTCTTATCGCTCTATATTAAATTTTATATCAGTATACACAAGAATGGATTAAATTGTCAAACATAAATCTGGCTAAACCCAATTAAAGATAATACGATTCAAATAAAAGTAGATGTAGATAAAAAAGTTAATATTTAATTTTCATCAATAAAATTTTTCCATTTCTAACCATTATTATACACTCCACAAATACGGAAACGAAGAGTATGTTGTATTAGATTGGCACAAGTTATTTATCCAATAAGTGCTATGCGTATAACGTTAGTTCATTGGTCAGATTATCATTTTTTAAATTTGTGGTTTATTACAAACAATGCACCAACAGTGAAGAAGTGGCACTATTGGAGATTGAAGACGAGATAAAACGATGGAGGGAAAACTGCTTGGAAAAATTGTTTGATGACGAACAACGTGGAAATCGAATAGCAACTAATTACAGTACAATCATCAAAAATTATGTCTACGACTCGGGAGTTATCCCAAAGGACTAGTTCACATAAATTAATGATCCACTCCTACACTAAATCAATATACGATTACAGTGCCGCTCTACCTGCAAGTTTCCATCGACGTCGTGTTTCGATGTCAAAGCGAGTATAAGTTTACCTTCAATGTCTACCAACCTTGCACCGTTCTCTGCGACGCACTATGGAGTATACAGGACTTTTGCGTCTCAAAAATCTGTAACTGTTTTATTTATTGATATAAGCATGTGATATTTGGTACATAAACAAAGAAAGTTTTCTTATATAATTGTTTAATAACATTGTACTTTTTTGTTGACTTTTTGTTTTAATCGAGGAAACTAAAAAAATTGTAAAAATGAGTGCCCCACATGAGGCAACTATTCGCTTTCTTAAATGTTCTAAAGTGTTAATGGGAGTTTTATACACCAGTGTTTTAAGATGACCCACAAAAAGAACTCCAAACTACTGAGATCGGGGAATCTTGCTGGCCATTGCTGAGGTCCTCCGCGACTTATCCACCGAATAGGATAAACCCCAAGAAAAGGGTCGTGAACAATTACACTGAAATTAACAGGAGCTCGGTCGTGCATGTACCAAATGTGATTCCTTAACGCAATTGCTCGTGCAATTGGTACATCTTCAAGCAACACAGGTAGTTCTTCTTCTGGAAAATGCAGGTAAGATTGTCCATTAAGGTCTCTTGGCAAAAGAAAAGGGCCTATAAGATTATTACCAATAATTGCTACCTATACATTAACCGAAAATTGCTCTTGGAAATGGGTTTCGGTTATGGCAAGGGGGTTTTCGTCCGCCCATACATGATTGTTATGGAAATATTGAATAGTATTTCTAGAAAAATTTGCTTCGCCTGTGAACATAATTTGTGACTCAAACTGCGGATTTAGTGTAACATTCTGAAGGTACCTCTAACAGAAATTCACATGCTGTGGAAAATCCCTGGGATGTAATGCTTGTACTCTCAGAATATGTTACGGATACAACAAAAAATAAACCAAAACTCGCCAAACAATTTCATGACAAATATTCAATATTCCTCGTACTCGTCTCAGGATGTTTGCTGATTTCCTGCAGTACCGATTCCTCAATTTCGGGTGTTCTGACGGTTCGAGCTCTACCTACCGAAGTACTCTTTTGGAAACTGCCAGTTTCACAAAGATGGCGATGAATAGCCGAAAGAATCGGCTATCTGACAAGGCACGATTAGGATATCTTTCCTGATACATACTTACTGGCTTTTGTTGTATTACCATCTTCGAGACCATATACGTAGTGCATTGTCACCATTTCCGCATTCGTATAACTCACCATATTTACTGAGATATTCGAATAAAAACAGCGAAAAAATAAAATAAATTCAATGAAACACTAGAAATCGAAGAAGTAAGACGACGAGATGGTTGAACACCAACAACTTACTTTATGTCAACAAATATTGTTTTGATAATGATGTTTATAAAAACGTCATTTACTCCAGGATAACTAGATTGATATGTTCAAAAATTATTAGTCAATGCTTCCAAATGAAGCAATTTGAATATAATTGTTTTAATCAAGAACTGTGCGTCTGACGAGAAAAACGCATGAGATCGTTTTCATGTAGAATTGACCAGGCTAACCAGAAAAAATATCCACATGGAAAAATGTCATGGGCGTACCACTTTTTTGGTAAAAAATATCAGAGGACATGTTTGCAGGGACGCCACTGGTGGAGGGATTAAATAATTTTATAACTAAAATATGTAGTTTTATATCCTATTAACACATACCAAAATTGAAAATAATATCTAAGGACTTTCTGAGATATTAATAAATAACGATTAAAAAAAAATTCAACACCCTGTAGCAAAAAATTTAAGCCGTTGCGGACATATGTTCATATGAATTTTTCTTCATAAAATGACCTAAGTAATCACACTCTGAAATATTACCACGTCATTAAGGAATACCCTGTATATAATGTTCAATTTCATTTTATAATTAACTAAAAAATCTTTTTGTAAATGACGTTTGAGGTAGAATCACCAGGATTGTTTGCATCACTGGCACGGGAGAGAGCCACGTAGATCTGGCCTGGGGAAAAGCAACAGACACTGAGGTCCACACCCGCAACGCGCAGTTGAAATATTTCAGAATACTCCCGAATTTTCTGTAATATTACAGAAATTTAATCATGAAAGTTTTTCATGTAAATACGCTAATTGTAGAGATCAAGCTGTATCTCCGGTTCTACTAAACTGATTTTCATAAAACTTGGTTTAGATTAGTCCGATTTTGATGAAATAAAAACTAAATTTCATTCCAAGCTTAGTAAGTTTATCTGTAAAAACCCGATTCAAATTGGTTCAGTAATGTCTGCGTGATGCACGTTCAAACAAACGGACAGACAAATTTCCAAAAACTATGTTAATGTCTTCTATTACTCAGCTTGCATCCCCCCCCCCCCCCCTAGATCAGTTTTTTGCGAATATTTTCAATATACAGACATGCCAACTTTACAGATTTATTATATGTATAGATTTTTAGCAACCTTTTTTGAAGGCGGTTCAGTTTTTTTTTTAAATTTGTTTTTCGTAGAGTAGCATTTTCCCTTTTCTAAAAGCTGTGATTAAAATCAATTCCTTGCAGAATTAACCAATTAAAAATGACTTCTATCAGCGAAACTGCGCGCTGCGGAAGCGTTGGAGTGCTGAGCGAGAATAAACCACACGATAACAAAAAAATAACCTAAAGGTGAAAATGCCTCGAACTAACATATAAATCATATAAAATTGGGTATTTATTAATAGCAAGGAGATACCCGTATTCTATACTGTTCTCTGATAATGAATAATTATATCATACGTATTTTTAACTTTTAATTAATTACTGCGGGTGTTAAATGATGTTTTAAGGTTTTAAAGTAGTTTGGTAACAATTTCTGTATATATTTGTTTTTTTTTAATTTTTGGTCTTATCTCGGTGTAGATGCTATTACGTAATAAGTAAACAATTATTCACCTACTAACAAAGTTAATATTATAATCTCGAATACAATCAACTTTCTAGACTAAAATATTCCAGATTAATTAAGTATATTGACTTTTCTTGTCGCTATTAAAATCATTCGCTAAAAACAATTAATTTTTATATGTACAAACGTACTAAAATGGCATATCCAATGGGGATGGATGGGATAACTAACATTATTTTTACAATTATTTTTTATTTATTTGCTTTTATCATGATTAGAGAATATTATTAAGGTATTAAGCAAATCACAACTTACACACTCTTTTATTTATTATGAAATTACCTACTTTCTGTATACTGTTGCCCTAATTCGGGCACGCTAATATACTAGTTAGGTAAATACTTTACAACACTCATTATTGGAGAACCAACAACTACTCTTCAAGCTAATACTGACGAAAGACGAAGTATTGAATTACATGATAGGAATCTTGGCATTTCAAAGCAAAAGAATGTATTAAAAATACTTGAATAATTTATTTAAATTCAGTCATTCACACTTTTTTGTTCAATATGAAAATATCTACTTTCTGTATATTGGTACCTTAATCTGGTCACGCTAATATACTACTTAGAAAAACACTTTAAAACAGTCATCATTGGAGAACCAATCAAAACAACTACTCTTCTAGCTAATACTGACGAAGTGTTGAATTGCATGATAGGATTCCTAGCATTTTAAGGCAAAAAAAATATACTGATAATACTTAAATCATTTATTGAAATTCAATCATTCACAACAATTATTATTGAACCTTATATTCCATTTTAACTCAAGTTTTTTCGAACTCGTTAGTTCTCATCAGTAGAGTATAGAAACATTCATTCATTATTTATAAGCCTATTCTTGATTTATTTTTACAATTAAGTATTTTTATTTATTTATTTTCATCATGATTATTTAGGTACTAAGCAAATCACAACTTACACACTCTTCTATTTATTATGAAATTACCTACTTTCTGTATATTGTTGCCCTAAGCTGGGCACGCTAATATACTAGTTGGGTAAATACTTTAGTATTAGCTAGAACAGTAGTTGTTTTGATTGGTTCTCCAATGATGAGTGTTTTAAAGTGTTTTTCTAAGCAGTATATTAGCGTGACCAGATTAAGGTACCAATATACAGAAAGTAGATATTTTCATATTAAATAAAAAAATGTGAATGACTGAATTTAAATAAATGATTTACCTAAGTATTTTTAATGCATTTTTTGTCGTTACTATACTTCCACTGGATGTGGAAGTAATATTTTTTCTACGACTGTCCTTAATTTCCATATTTAATAAGTAAATTTCAGAATTACAAATCTATAATTTGAAGTTTCTAAAGGAAGACAACTTAATGTTTTCAATGTACTTTATGATTAGGCTATTCGTCAGACTGAAACGTTACTTATTTTTACACTGTTTATTTTACTTCCTCGTCCAGTGGAAGTATAGTAACGACAAAAAAATTTTTATTGTTCAAATAGGCTTAAAATGTCATAAAACGTCGAGATTTTAAGTTTGAGCGAAAAAAAATTTTGTCTGTCTGTCGGTCTCTCTGTCGGTCTGTTTGTAACTTTTTTTTGTGCGCACGTTTACTCTGAAACCGTTTAAGATATTGACTTGAAATTTGGTACACATATGTAGTTTAACGAGATCTAGAACTAGATTATATTTTCATCTCGTTCCGTCGAAGGGTTGGGGTAAATGGGTAAATCAAGCAGGTAAGAGTCCATACAATTGGTATTTAGTATGTACAAGAGAAGCTAAGGTCTCAAAAAATTTTTTGGCATGCCACCCCCATTACCAACCTCCACCCCCTTATTAAAGAGGATGAAAAAAAATTGTGATTTAGTGTATGTACAAGAACCAGAAACCTCAAAATATTTTTTTACTTCATCCACCCCCGTAAACGTACGCACAAAAAAGTTACAGACCGACAGACCAACAGACAGACAGAATTTTTTTTTTTTTAATCTCGACGTTTCATGACATTCTAAGCCTATTTGAACGATAAAAATTTGCAGTATTTTCAATTTTTTATCGTTACTATACTTCCACTGGATGTGGAAGTAAAAGGACTAAGCACGCTGTACTTTAATCGCGATTTTAACTATGTTCGTAAAAGTGGCAGTGGGCCTTTCTTCCACTTTTACTTCCACATCCAGTGGAAGTATAGTAACGACAAAAATTGTTGAAAATTTTTATTGTTCAAATAGACTTAGAATGTCATGAAAAGTCGAGATTTTAAGTTTGAGCGAAAAAAAATTTTCTGTCTGTCGGTCTGTAATTTTTTTGTGCGCACGATTACTCTGGAACCGTTTAAGATATTGACTTGAAATTTGGTACACGTGTGTACTTTGACGGGATCTGGAACTGGATTATATTTTCATCTTATTCCGTGGGGGGTAAATTGAGGTAAATAGGTAAATCAAGTAGGTAAGAATCCATAAAATTGGTACTTAGTGTATACAAGAGAAGCTAAGGTCTCAAAAAATTTTTTGGCAATAGCCACCCCCCATTACCACCTCTACCCCATTATTAAAGGGGATGAAAAAATTTGTGATTTAGTGTGTGTACAAGAACCAAAAGCCTCAAAATATTTTTTTTCTTAATCCACATCCACTACCCCCTATCACCACCCCCACCCCACTACCGTGTGGGATATCGTTTTATGGATTTTTGGGGTAGACGATTTCAAATATTATATTATTAAAGTTCTATAAACAATTATTTCCACATACAAAATTTTCGTTATGAGAGACTTGGATAGAAAATCAGGATGTGGAAGTAGTGATTCCTTGGGCAGCTGTTTACATATAGTTGAAGTACCCTACAGCGTGCTTACTCCATGTATTAAACACTGCTAGCTAAACGTTCACTCAACTTTTGATAGATGAGTTTACCTTATTTTGTTATCAACTTGTTCATCTTTTTCTGTTCTGCATATAAATTCACAGCTAACTATCCTTATGACGTCATTACTATTTTCACGGCATATTCAAATAGTCGAAGCTTAATAACTAACTGTCTTTGATATGTTGCGCTTAGAATTTTTTTCCAAATTAAATATATAACTTAATTAAATTAAGGCTTCCACAACTACATTTCATTTTTGAAGATTCTTCTACAACATATCTACAGTAACTAACAATAAAAAACTTTTTAGATAACTATCAGCCTAAAACACTTTAGAATATGTATTTACTATAAATAAAATAAATTATAAAAAATGAACCAGAACTATTTTTTAAACTTTAAAGTTTACTAAATGAAACTTTGTCAATAATCCCATTTATAAATGGAGATTTTTATAAATACATTATTGACTTTGTATATAATATTTCAAGCCTAAAATACTAGATTGCAAAGACTTTTATTTACACTTCGTCTTATTTTGAGTTAAAATAAACAATTTTAGGGACTGTTCGTTGAAAATATAATCAATTTCCGAGGCAGCACGCTTGGATTTTCTCTGAAGTTATAAATTTGTTTATATAGACGAGAAACCCGATTGAGCCCAAACAAAAGTAAACAAATTTTTAATTTATAGCTTCATGATAATAACATTTTTATACGAGTTTACTTACAACCCGAGGAGAGGTCAAATATAAAACTAGTTCGAAAATCGATGTGAACTGAAATGTTCTGCTGTTTAGGGTCTCATAAACAAGTAAAAAATAAAATACTAATGTGAAAATAGTCGACCAGAATCGGCTGCCACTTATTTTTGAAGAGTAAGGAAAAAGGTTTTTGCAAAATCTTGAAACCCATGAATTTTATCATAAACTGATGAACATACAACTTGAAAATTATGAAATTGTGAATTTGAGACTGGTCTCGTCCACTTTTGTCAAAAGGTGACCGAAATATGATTTTCATAAAGTTTTTTACACCTTTCTAAAATTCAATTTTTATGGAGCATTTTCCGTTATTAATTCAAAAACTAAGGCTTCGCAAAAAAAGTTAAAAGATGATTTAATTCCTTACAATTTGATCCTTAGTACAACCCTTTGCGATAAAACTTGGCCGAATTATCTTTTGCTAGAAAAGTACGTTGATAACTGATCAGACTTGGATCAATGGTAGGTATATGAAAATAATGAATGGTTTCTTTTGCTAAATATCCAAAATAATGTTTTTTAATAATAATGTAAGCCGAAATACAGAAGATATATTTTTTTAAAAGTACGTTTTTATGAACATTGAATTTACAAATCGTCACCTTGGAGCTATACTGTTGTATGTAACATTACCTTTTTATTTAGTTATTTCAAAAAATATTCACCCCGATACATCTATGTATTTTTGGTTTCCTACATCTTAGGATGCTATGTACACATTTGAAACTTTGCAAAGGTAAAGTTTAGGCTACACACAACTTTGTTATACTGAAAACTGGAAATCGACAAAAATGTGACATACAACAGTATAACTCCAAGGTGACGGAATGTATACCTTCAAATTAGGAAGTTTCCATTTTTCTCATTTTCTCGTAATAAATAGTCGTAAAAATCTAAAAAATATCTGTATTTATTTTTAAATTATCTCTATAAATAAAAAAGTTATGGTCCTTCCAAGTTTAAAATGCCGCGATCATCTGGGCTGAGGCTCGATTACGTCACAGTACATGATTCCGTCAACAGGGAGCGGGCGCGGGCACCTTTATACTCGCTGGCAGGCACCGGCAGTTTATAGCCAGGTTTTCGTGAAATCATTTGCATAAAGCTAGATGTTTTCCCATGATAGCTTAGACAGTATCTATGATGAAGGTGTAATTCTACCAATCTATAAGTACCGCAAAAATGAGTAAAAAATTAAATAACATGTTGCAAAAAGAGATGTCGATTTTCTGAAATGTCACAAAATGTTACTTTTGATTCGTTCGTGCCGAGCCGAATTTTCGAATTTCGCCGTGCAATTTAATTTATCAGGTTTAGTTGGAAGACTTCCTCTTTACGTCGCGACATCATACGGCCGTCCCAATGGTGTTTTTCGAAAAATATGAACGTGCCAAGATTGCATGTTTTTGGCAATTTTTTCAGCTCCCAAATATAAGCTGTTTTTTGCTATTTTTCTCCGAAACGGTGGGAGAAATAAAAAATAAGGTCAAACGAGTATTTTCCACTACGAATCTTTTACTTCCATCAGAATTTTGATATTTTTTTTCGTTTCGGAGATAACTACTGAAATGTTGGCCATATACGGCAAAAAATCGCAAATTTTGAGCTTCTACAGATGGCAACTTTTTAATCTGGGCTCCTATGCCAAAAGACTACTCTAGCTAATTCAAATAGAAGTAAATTTGCTAAAACCGTTTTTTGTATCTTTTGAATTCCGACAAAAATGAAGGAATTAGAGGGGGCGGGATTTAGGACTTTTTTTTTTCGGTAAAATTTCTCCATTTTATCACCGTAATTAATCGATAATAAACTGAAATCGATCTCATATACGATGTTCACTTAATATCATGTGCTACTTTGACGCTCCGTTAATCTCGGCCCTTCGAAACAAAGGTTTCTGAGAAAAATTATTTTTTCAAAATTTACATACACTCTATAGGAAAACGTGTAATTTCCCACATTTCCTCGAATATCTCGATAACTATCGTTATTTTCTAAAAATTTGTAGACAGCTTATGTAAAGAGAATTGATTGACCTTTCCGACACTTTTTTTTATTTTTTCTCTAACATAAAAAGTATTAATGATGAAAGTGCAAGTCTAAGGAAACTTTTGGTGCTGAAAAAATGAGAAAATAATATTCTACCGCGTCGGAAGCGTTGTCATGTCAGGTCTACCACCTACGCAAAGTGTGGAAAAAACAAACATTTTTTATTTATATTTACAAAGCTGAAATTTTTTTGTGGAATTTATTTAATAAGACATCCAAAAAATACAGTCTACCTATCGTCTCATGTTGCTAAAGTCTCGGTAGACGTAATGGAACGCAAGCGCGTGACTGCGGCCGTTGCGCTCCGGGCTTTTGCAGTTCGCGGAGAAGTTTTGCATTTTCCGCCGCTGAATATTAATCTACAAAGCTGAATTTTTCTCTACAAGCATTTTATGCACTATTTCGATTAAAAATCACATTCTACCTCCGCTGAAAGGTGGCTAAATCTTTGGTAGACGTTGCCAAAATGGCAATGCATAGTCAAATCATATTAGTAAATTGTACGAGAGGTTGACATTAAATATATGTATATTCGGCCATAAATCTTTTGTTTTTTATGTTAAAGAAAAAATAAAAAAAAGTGTCGGAAAGGTCAATCAATTCTCTTTACATAAGCTGTCTACAAATTTTTCGAAAAAAAAAAAACGATAATTATCCAGATATTCGAGGAAATGTAGGAAATTACACGTTTTCCTATAGAGTGTATGTAAATCTTAAAAAAATAATTTTTCTCAGAAACCTTTGTTTCGAAGGGCCGAGATTAACGGAGCGTCAGAGTAGTACATGATATTAAGTGAACATCGTATATGAGATCGATTTCAGTTTATTACCGATTAATTAGGGTGACAAAATGGAGAAATTTTACCGAAAAAAAAAAGTCCCAAATCCCGCCCCCTCTAATTCCTTCATTTTTGTCGGAATTCAAAAAATAGAAAAAACGGTTTTAGCAAATTTAATTCTATTTAAATTAGCTAGAGTAGTCTTTTGGCGTAGGAGCCCAGAATTGTAGAAGCTCAAAATTTGCGATTTTTTGCCGTACATGGCCGACATTTCAGTAGTTATCTCCGAAACGAAAAAATATATCAAAATTCTGATGAAGGTAAAAGATTCGTAGTGGAAAAAACTCGTTTGACCTTATTTTTTATTTCGAGCTAACTTCCACCGTTTCGGAGAAAAATAGCAAAAAACAGCTTGCATTTGGGAGCCGAAAAAATTGCTAACACATGCAATCTTGGCACGTTCATATTTTTCGAAAAACTCCATTGGGACGGCCGTATGATGTCGCGACGTAAAGAGGAAGTGTTCCAGATAAACCTGATCGTAAATTGCACGGCGAAATTCTAAAATTCGGCTCGGCACGAACGAATCAAAAGTGACATTTCGTGACATTTCAGAAAATCGATACCTCTTTTTGCAAAATGTTACTTAACTTACAGATTGGTAGAATTGCACCTTCATCATTGATACTGTCTAAGCTATTATGTATATTAACGCGAAGTATTCAAATAAGAAATTGAAGTTCGTGAGTTTTTCAGATATCGAGATATTTTTTTTTGTTTGGCTAGTTATCTGAAAGACTACTAAATGAGGTTGAATGTATATGATATTTCTAAAATAGGAAACTTCTTAATTGCGTTCTGACGAAAAAGTTCGTTTAAACTTTTTGTAGGTTTTGAAATAATAAATCAAACATTATAAAATGTTTTCTTTAACCATCTAAAAATTTTTTTTAAAAACATGTTTGTTCCAAACAGTCATTTTTAAACAAACAAAATATTACAATTTCTATTGCAAGTATATTCAATTATCGTCTCAATTTATGAAATAAGATTCGGTATCAGCCACTCCTAAAATAACTAAGTACTAGCTACCAATTCTAAGCGAAAACTACGCCTTCGCCAAATATTGCAAAATTTTCAACTAAAAAAATCTTGTTTTCAGTTTACTTCCACACCAGTGGAAGTATAGTAACACAAAAAAATGACATTTTTTATTGTTCAAGTAGGTTTAGAATGTTATGAAACGTCGAGATTTTAAGTTTGAAAAAAAAAATTCTGTCAAAAGTTGACAACTCTTACTTCACTTGTAAGCATGTTAACAAAACGTCATGTTTGAAAGTTTTGATAACGAAAAAAGAAATATTTCCCGAAATGTCAACAGCCTTCGATTTAATTTTTGTCATTATCATTTAACATTTTTGTTTCAGTTTATATATTTTGAAATGTGAGACATTTTTGTCTGATCCTCTTGGCGCAGAGGTTTCTTTCATCAACATTTTTAAATATTTTTACAGGGGCAAAATACATAACAAAATAAAATACAAAACACATACTTGTTAGATACTTGTTTTTTGTTTTTTACTGAATTATTGATACTCTGGCGTCTATCATAAAAATAAAAAAGAGAAAATAGGTACACAGAGAATTTTAAGAAAATGCTACATGCATGGTATATCATGAAATCTAAAGGTAGGAGACCTAACGCCAACTTTCTTAATAGCATAGCGGTTTGTTACTTCGTGCCAATAAATTCGAATTATCTAGCGTACAATTTTATAAAGCGCCATTTATTTTAAACTCACAATAGATGGCTTGCTTTAAACTGAATTCTCGAGGAAAATATTTTTTATATTTCATCGTACAGACTGCAATAATCAAATTGTAATAACCCTCAGTTATACGAGTATGGTTTGCCTTATATGTACGTACTTTGTTTATTATCAAATGTGCATTCAAATGAGTAATAAAGGAGGAGTTATAGTATATGTGACATGAAAAAGAAAATACATAATAAAAATACGCAAAAAAAGCGGGTTGCGTTGCATTTTAGCATGTTTAGAGTGCAGAATAAAAATGTTATTTCATTAGTTTACTTAATTGTATTAATTTGATTTATTTATAACAGTCTGTATTTTTAATAAAAAACCGCTGCCCAAGGAATCACTACTTCCACATCCGGATTTTCTATCCAAGTCACACAACGAAAAAATTTTGTATCTGGAAATAATTGTTTATAGAACTTTAATAATATAATATTTGAAATTCTCTACCCCAAAAACCCATAAAACGATACCCCACACCGGTAGTGGGGTGAGGGTGGTGACAGAGGGTGGGAGTGGGTGGTGGATAAAGTAAAAAAATATTTTGAGGTTTCTGGTTCTTGTACACACACTAAATCACATTTTTTTTTCATCCCATTTAATAATGGGATGAATGGTGAATGGTGAAAATTTTTTTTGAGACCTTAGCTTCTCTTGTCTATACTAAATATCAATTTTATGAACTCTTACCTGCTTGATTTACCTGTTTACTCCAAATTTACCCCAATTTACCCCCAACCCTTCGACGGAACAAGATGAAAATATAATCTAGTTCTAGATCTCGTTAAAGTACATATGTGTACCAAATTTCAAGTCAATGTCTCAAACGGTTCCAGAGTAAACGTGCGCACAAAAAAAGTTACAGACCGACAGACAGACAGAAATTTTTTTTCGCTCAAACTTGAAATCTCGATGTTTTATGACATTCTCAGCCTATTTGAACAATAAAAATTTTTTAAAATTTTTTTGTCGTTACTATACTTCCATTGGATGTGGAAGTAAAATTGACTCGACGCCCAAATAATGTATTAAAAGTCACCTATAACACGTCTGTATAGAGTAAAAAAAAACGAGGTACTTACCCGTGAATAATTACAAGGAATTTTTTATCCGTATAATGTAGGGGGGTGCCACAGGCATTAATTAATGTTTTCCAAAAAAATATCGTTGCTGCTACGGCCGCCATTTTTGAATAATGAAAACTGGTTTTTATGTCATTCCTAGGGATGGGACGGATGTGCTTTTGGCCGGATAACCGGATACAGTATATCCGGCCAGTTCAAAATCCGGCCCGGCCGGATATCTTGCCTTTTCAAGCAGTCGCTTTATCTACGAGCAGGCCGCGATATTTACAATTAAATTCAAGTCGCACCCGTATTTTGTCCTGTCCTGCCAATCTTGCACATTGCTGCAAGTAATTGTAATTACAGGAAATGCGCATGGTACACCAGAACAGAATAATTAATAATAAATATTTATATGTGTGCACTTGGTTCTATCCACAGTTATAGTGTTTTTGTATTTATAAGGAACCAGTAACCAGTAGCCGGCATCACGAAAGTTGTGTTTTAGTTTTCATTATTTTATTACTATTTAGTATTTATAAACATACTTACCTAGTAGTCTATTAGGATCAAAGAATTTGATTTTAAATTTTAATATTATTTATTATACAGTGTGTTTCCCCAATAACTTTTTTATATTTTTTTCCGATTTCAATCAAATTTTAAGTACTTATAAAGTATGTAACAAATTAGGATCTACTTATAACCAGAAAAACATTCGCCTCATACAAATGCAAAGCCACCTGTGGTACCAATTATATGCGGAGAAAATCGAAAAATTGTATTAGGCATATTTTTATCGAAAAATTTTGTTAATGAAACTTGTTCAGAATTGTACAAAAAATCTTAAGTTCAAAATTTAATGAAAATAAAAATATATATAAATTTTGATTAAAATAATGTCCGAAAATATCATTTTAATAGTTTTTTGTGTTTAGAAAACTGGACTATGATAATTTTGTTTGAAATTGAACCCAAGTTGCCAGGTAGTTGTCAAACAATTTAGTTTTTTTTAAATTATTACTTTTAAAATTTTTAAATTTTAATTTTTCAATTTTTTAATTTTGATTAAATTTTGGGCATAAGGTTTTTGGACAATTCTGAACAAGTTTTATTAACAAAATTTTCCGATAAAAAAAATGTCTAATTGATTTTTTTATTTTCTCCATATATTTTTTCTCCACCTGGTACCGCACGTGGCTTTGCATTTATAGGAGGCGAATGTTTTTCTAGTCATAAGTAGATCCTAATTTGTTCTATACTTAAGTAAAATTTGATTCAAATCGGAAAAAAAATTAAAAAGATATTGGGGTGTTACTATTTCAAGTGAAATATGTATGTTGTGTTTTGATTTTTTGATCTTTTGTTTTCAATGTTATTTAATATATTATATATCCATATTATCGATATGTAGGCCTATTGAACAATTTAGGACTTATTTTTTTATATTTGTTATTTATTTTGATTGTAGTTTCTAGTTCATTGTTAATTTTATAAATATTTTGATATATAGCTGACAATTAATAAATAACATTTAAGTTTCATGCATTTTGGGCAGTTTTTATTTGGCCGGATGTTGACCGGATATTTTTTCATATCCGGCCGGAGCCGAATATCCGGTTTGGAAGCCGGATTGGCCGGTTGCAGTAGCCGGACCGGATATCCGTCCCATCCCTAGTCATTCCCTGTTAGTTCTATCCAAAACTAAGATATCACCAATTTGTAGGAAATAAACTACTTCTATTTAAATTATTTTTCTCTATTGTTAATATTTTACGATCTACAGCCGTCAGAATGGTGAAAATTTGTGCTTCACAGTAGATTTTTGCCATGATCTCTGTCTTCGTTGCTCTTACGTAGTAAATAGTTGCTTACTTATAAACATTGTAGATTATAAAATTTTACAAAGCTTTTCTTTAAACAATTTTCTTCCACATTCACCTGTTAAAAAATTACAGTAGCTCGAACTTTCAAAAATTATGAAATTTTCCAGCTGCCGTAATTTTACTTCCACATCCAGTGGAAGTATAGTAACGACAAAAAAATTTTTAAAAATTTTTATTGTTCAAATAGGCTTAGAATGTCATGAAACGTCGAGATTTCAAGTTTGAGCGAAAAAAAAATTTCTGTCTGTCGGTCTGTAACTTTTTTTGTGCGCACGTTTACTCTGGAACCGTTTGAGATATTGACTTGAAATTTGGTACACATATGTACTTTAACGAGATCTAGAACTAGATTATATTTTCATCTTATTCCGGCGAAGGGTTGGGGGGTAAATTGGGGTAATCTTGGAGTAAATAGGTAAATCAAGCAGGTAAGAGTTCATAAAATTGATATTTAGTATAGACAAGAGAAGCTAAGGTCTAAAAAAAAATTTTGGCATTAGCCACCCCCCATTTTTACTTTATCCACCCCTCACTCTTACCCCCCGTCACCACCCCCACCCCACTACCGATGTGGGGTATCGTTTTATGGGTTTTTGGGTAGAGGATTTCAAATATTATATTATTAAAGTTCCAACAATTATTTCCAGATACAGCATTTTTTGGTTGTGTGACTTGGATAGAAAATCCGGATGTGGAAGTAGTGATTCCTTGGGCAGCGGTTTTTAAATAAGTAGTTGGTAGTGAAAGAAAATGGTTTAAAGTAAGTTTTTAGGAACCCCTCCGAGGAGTCGTGAGACTTTGTCGTGGTGGAGGGGTTAAGTAACTGCAATGATTCTGAGAGCGATGCCGGCGGGAGTCTTGTACTTCTGGCAGGGTCACCCATGAGGCTAAGGTCAAAGAGGAGCGGCGAAAGACTAAGGACGACTCAACCCAAGCCAAGGTGGAAGACAACGTGCCGAGGGCTGAATGGCCGCAGGGTCAAATGCGGTCGCGAACGTTTCCCTGGGGGCACCAGGCAGCACCCCCTTGTATTCTATGCCTTACTCGGTCATGCGGGGCTTTGACCGAGCGGACTCACATTTCCCTAGCTGCTCGTGGGAACCACATGGAGAGCAAGAAAAAAGAGATCAAGGTCCTGCAGGTGAATCTCCATCACGCTAAGGCTGCTTCGGCCATTTTGTGTAGGAGATTCGAAGAAGAAGAAGGCATAGATATTGCCCTTCTGCAGGAACCCTGGCTTGTAGCCTTTACAAAGTAAGTTGCTGTACAATACACTCTTAAGTAAACCAAGGGCGTGTATAGTATACAGTAATAGGGTAAGTTGTACATTAATTTCGGTGCTTTGCACCGATGATTTTGTTACAGCTACCCTAACAGCGTCAACGGAAGAAGGGACGAAGAGCTGGGTTATATGCTCCGCCTACTTTCCAGGCGAGGAAAGATCCTGTCCTCCCCAATTACTAAGCGACATAGTTGCTTATTGTGGAAGAAGGAACCTTCTAATGATAACAGGATGTGATGCCAACGCACATCACGTGGTGTGGGGAAGCACCAACATCAACGTAAGGGGTGAATCTTTATTACAATTCATTCTAAGTGAAGGGTTACTAATAGCCAACATAGGCAAGAACCCCACTTTTGTTACTTCAGTGCGTAAAGAAGTCTTGGACATAACCTCATGCACGAATAACATAAGCGATAGTGTTATGGTATTAGAGGAGTGACTTTAGATTGGTTCAAAAGCTACTTGAGTAATAGAAGGCATTATGTATATGTAAATAACTGAAAGTCTGATCGTCTAGAATCCACGATTGGTGTACCTCAAGGTTCCATTCTTGGACCACTCTTATATGTAATATACGTAAATGATTTTTTATTTGATAACTCCACAATGTATGCTGACGACACTTCCCTCTTAATTTGTCACCCTAGAATAGAGGACGTAACTAAAAATGCTAATCTACAATTTCAGCAGATTCATGAATGGTACAAAAGTAACAAGCTAAGATTAAATGTAAAAAAATCCAGTTTTATCAGATTTGATATATCTAACAAAAAAGTTGACAGTAGCTTATTAATAAAAACTGATGGTGGTTCATTAGAGCAAAAGAACAGTTTAAAATTCTTGGGGTTACATATATCTAATAACTGTTCTTGGCATCTCCATATAGACTCAGTTTGTAACAAAATTGCGCCAGTTTGTTACTGTTTAAATCAATTGAGGAAAACTGTCGAGCAGTCTGTTCTTTTAATGTACTATTATGCCCACTTTCACTCTGTGATTTCATATGGTCTTATTGCTTGGGGTGGATCCACTGAAAGTGAGAGAGTGTTCAAAATGCAGAAAAGAGCAATCAGACACATAATAGGAGTAAATCAGAGAACCAGCTGTAAACCAATCTTTAAGGAATTAGGCATCCTAACTTTACCCAGCATCTATATACTTCAATTATTAATACATGCTAAATCTGAATTTAATCGTCTTAATCTTTTAAGCCAAAATCACAATTATAATACTAGAAATAACTTAGTATTAGAAGTTCCACAGCATAATTTATCAATTTTTGAAAAAAGCCCTGAATACTTGGCTATTAAAGTTTATAATAAGCTGCCGAATGTGTACAAAAATGTAAATGAAAAATCTTTTAAACATAATATGAAAAAAATACTAGTTGAAAAGTGTTATTATACAATTGGAGAATTTTTTTGTGATAATCTGTGATATTGTATCTCTATTTATCAATTATGTTCGTGTAGATATTGTTATAAATATTGTGTATTTACTATAATTTTATATCTATTTATTGTGTGTTTGTTATAGATTGTCCAATGACGTACCATATATACATTTTTTTTTGTATCTGAAATGGTCAATAAAGATTATTATTATTATTATTATTATTATAAATTGGCATGTGTCAGAAGAGCCATCAGGCTCCGATCACAGGCACATAAGATTTGATATCACGACTCCATCTCTGACGGAGACAAAGTTCAGAAATCCCCGAGAAACCAACTGGGAAGGCTATTCAGAGTCCCTCAGAAGGCACCTGGAGGGAGGAACAGTATCCGGAGAGCCTTGAGGTGGCAGTGGAACAGGTAAGCGAGGCGATAATAGCCGCTTACCAGGAAAACTGCCCAAAGAAAACAAGGAAAAGCAGGGGTAAAACAATCTGGTGGAACAAACATCTAGAAGGCCTCAGAACAGAAGTGAGAAAACTGTTCAATAAGGCCAGATCCAACCAAGATTGGGATACCTACAAAATAAAACTCACGCAATACAACAACGAAATCCGCAAGGCCAAAAGAGACTCATGGAGGAGGTTTTGCGAAGAGGTCAATGATGGCCCTGCAGCCTCCAGAATCCATAGGGTCTTGGCCAAGGATGGTTGTACTGCAAATGAAGTAGGCTTCCTCAAGAAAGAGGATGAAACCTATACAGAAACACTAACGGAAAGCATCAAATTGCTCATGGAGGCACACTTTCCGGGCTCACTGATATTGGAGGGTTCGGAGGCCGTGCAATTCCCAGAAAGGCCGGAGCGGCCCAGATCTGCGGATTGGAGGTTGGCCAATAAGGTAGTAAAACCCGACAAAATCAGATGGGCAATTAGCAAGTTCCAACCATTCAAGTCTCCTAGAATGGATGGAATTTACCCAATTCTGCTCCAAAAAGAGCAGAATATACTAATACCACACTTGTGTAAAATATTCAGAGCCTGTCTGGCCTGGAAGTACATACCACACATATGGCGGAAGGTGAAGGTCACCTACCTACCAAAGATAGGTAGGATATCAGACCAAACGCCCAAGTCATATAGACCCATAAGCCTGTCCTCTTTCCTACTTAAAACGTTGGAAAGACTACTGGACAGGTACATTAGAGACGAAATACTAAGGGAAAACCCCCTTAGTGAGCGTCAATATGCATACCAGCCGGGAAAGTCAACAGACCTCGCGCTGGATGATTTAAATAGGCTACTAACAAAGTCATTAGATGACAAAGAAATGGCAGTGGTAACATTTCTAGATATAGAAGGAGCGTTCAATAACGCGACAACGCAATCTTTAACGAATGCATTGTTAAATAGAGGAGTTCCAACAGTACTCTGCCAGTGGATTAAAGCCAGCCTAGAAAAGAGGATAATAGTATCTAGGCGAGGCTACCATTGAGGCAAAAGTGAGTACAGGCTGCCCTCAAGGGGGGTATTATCTCCACTGCTGTGGGCACCCTTGTTGACGAACTCCTCCGAAAAATTTCCGCAGAAGGCTTTTACTGCCTAGGATATGCTGACGATCTAGCGATAGTAGTCAAGGGGCGATTTGCGAACACGATATCAGAGCGTTCACAAAGAGCCCTAAATATTGTCGACAGGTGGTGTAGTGAGGAAGGACTTTCCATAAATCCTCACAAAACTACAGTCGTCACCTTTACACGGAAAAGAGCCTTGGGAGGCCTAAAACCCCTGAGGCTCAATGGAGTGGAAATTCCATTTGCCAGCGAGGTTAAATACCTAGGAGTCATTTTTGACCAAAAGCTGACATGGAATTCTCACATCCAAAAAGTCACACAGAAAGCAACAATTGCCCTGGGAAGGTGCAGGCAGATGTGTGGAAAAAACTGGGGGTTAAACCCCAAGATGACCCTATGGTTATACACTAGGATTGTAAGACCCATGATAACCTATGGATCGGTGGTATGGTGGACCAAGACACTGCAGCTTGGAGCAGTAAGGCTATTAAGTGGCGTACAAAGGACATGAGGGACACAGAGGAAATGAGAAGGCTGACGAACTGGCCCTAGAAGGCGCATCTAAGGCCCTAGTAGGACCCGAACCCTTTTGCGGTGTGGCTAAGCCACGCATACGAACATCCATTAACATCCATTAACGAATGGGTACAAAATAAATCTCTAGAGTGGTGGAAGAATTTCCCACAACAGAGACAGGCCAAAAAGTTCATTAAAGAACGATCGGCTAAATTCACGGAAGACCTGCTACGCCAAACTAGAAAGGCCATTAGGATAATAGTAGGTCTTCTAACTGGACATTGTAGGCTTAATAGACATATGAGTCTAATGGGCCTGGCAGAGGATGCAACATGCAGATTCTGTCAAGAGGAAGAGGAAACCTCAGTACATGTGCTGTGTCATTGCGAAGGCCTAGCCAGACTGAGGTTCCAACTACTTGGCGAAGAGAAACCAAGGGCAGATAGCTATACCAAGGAGCCCTTATCAAGGCTGTGGAGTCTGATACAAAAGACAAAGCTGGATAAGGAGCTCTAAGTAAAATTAGACAAGGAGAGCCACAATAGACCCACAGGGGTCGCGGTGGCCAAGGCGAATCAGCCAGCTCCTGTTTCAATCTAATCTAATCTAATCTAAGTTTTTAGGAAAGTTTATAATCTACAATATTAATAATGGCTAATAACCACATATTTTTGGTTTTTGTTTCAGGAATGGCCTGCAGGGACAACCGCTTTTCAGATTTTTTTAAATTTTTAATAAAAACTATTTTTTTTTGTTATTTTATAAAATACAAAGGCGACACGATACTTGACTTGAAAATATAATTTTTTATTATCCTTATATTATTTTGAATACAGCTGAAAATTAATTTATTGATTATGATTTTTTTTTTTTTGGAGTATTTTTAAGTCGATTTTACTGCTTGCGCCTTAAGTTGAGCACCTACCTATCGACGCAAGCGCAATAGTTTAAAAACAACGGACAGCTGGGACACTGCGTCCTTGTCTGATGGACGGTGTGGTGCGCTAACTCTCTCTCGCTCTTATGTATCTTCAACAGTTAGCAACCCCTATTTGCGGGCACTTTTACATAAGCAACCATATACCATCGTGTAGAGATAAAAATTACACAGGCAAACAAAATAAAAAAAGTGGTCTTTTTCTGGTACTCCATTGGGTAACCCATACGTATTTCGACATGCTGCACACGAATCAGGTGTCTGTTTAGTTCTATTGGCCACCATTTTTTTGTAAATCGCGAAAATAACCCAAAAAAAGAACTCATAATCTAGGTTATTTTCGGGATTTACTAAAAATTGGTGGGTAACGGAGCCAAACTGATACCTGATTTGTATTCAGCAAATACATGGGGGTTGCCCAATGGAGTCCCAGAAACAGACCTTTTTTTTGTGTGTGTGTGTGTGTGTGTGTGTGTGTGTGTGTGTGTAATATATTAATTTCACCGGATCCTCCACCATTTTCTAGAAAATCGCGTTTGCAAGTACATACACAGACACAAAAAAAGTGAAAAGTGATCTGTTTCTGGGACGTCTTATGTATTTCGACATGCTGAATAAGAATCAGGTATCCATTTAGCTCCGTTACCCACCAATTTTTAGTGAATAGCGAAAATAACCTAAATTATGAGTTTTTCTTAGGTTATTTTCGCGATTTACAAAAAAATGGTGGCCAATGGAGCTAAACGGACACCTGATGTTAGCACGTCGAAATACATATTGGTTACCAAATGGAGTGCCAGAAAAAGACCACTTTTTTTATTTTGTGTGCCTGCGTCAACTTTCATTTGATATAAAATTTATTAAGATACGTTATAAACGTATAAATTTTACGAAGTTATACCTGTTTACACCTGGTTGGCAAGAGGTTGCGGCCAAGTGAGAAGCGGCAACCCAACCTTTTTAAGTTCTCCACATACCTCTCTTTGAAATGAATTATATCTTCAAAATGAATGAACGAAATTGTATTAAAAAAATTAAATAATTAAATTTTAATCAAAGGTACTTGCGGCCATGTTTTGATATAGACTAGACCCATAAGTAGGAAATCCATCTCTATAAAGTGCAAGAAGCATTTCATGTATCAATTGGGGAAACAACGTTTTGAGGGTATTTCGACCCCGCTGAATACGAATCTGCCTGTTGCCAAAGCGAAATTTGGACCGGAAGTCCGGTATCCGAGATGGCGACCAAAACTCTATTGCACTATATATCCCTTGTCCGTTGGTTTAAAATAATGATCTAAACGTCTGCTTAGGGGTTTTCTCGTATGCCAAACACATTGCAATGCTCAAAATTTACTTACAAGTTTGGAGTGCATGGGTTCCAAGATGGCGCCCAAGATGGCTGCCGAAACTTTGTTGTGTTTACGTGCGCTCCATGCGTCTTGTTGTATTTGGAGTGTAAAATATGTCAGATATATAGTTTTTAGTGGTTGAATGTGTACTACTGTGTGCGTGTGTTACGTGTTTTTAAGTAATATTTTACTCCTTCCGAAATACAATATTTTTTTTTTAATCGCCTTATTTATTTTAATGTCCTGGCGAAGTTTAGCCCATGGCTATTCTATCACTCAACCAGGACGGACACACACACAGACAACATCACAAAACCCATTACCTGCGACATTGCCATCTGCCGCAGCTGAGACTCGAACTCAGGAGAGGAGAGCGACTAGACCGTGTTGTCTCTCGCACAACCGCAGTCTAGCCCACTGCTACCGTCTCGGCAACACGTGAAAAATGCCACTACACATAAATACCCTAGCCAGGATTCGAACCCGGGACCCCGTGGACGCAAGACTATTATTACCTTAAGCACCGAGGCGCACAAAATTGTGTTACTGAAAGTAGTGGAAGGGGGAATAGTGGACGAACGTTATAAGAATTTCAAATTTGGCGCTAACTGTTCGTTCGCATCAATTGTATGCCGTGCTTGATAGCATGTGAGGTGAAATACCACAGTCTGTGTTTAGTGAAGACCGAGAGAAGCCAGAAAAAGGTACAGATGCAGATGAAGGAGTGTGGCAAAAGTAATTTACCTATGATCCAAATTTGCAAGGAGCTCGAAAGCCAGCCTCACTGCGTAACGTTTTGTCACTCTCAGATGTTTGGGAAAAATACGTTCACCTGGAGAGAACAATTGACGTTGAGATACCGAAGTCATTTGAATCGCGCTTGTCAACTTTTAAAGAGAAATTGCAGAACAGCATTAAAAACTCGTTTCTTTTCTTCCAGTCCTTAAACAAGGACATCACAGGAAGGCAAACTCTCCTTATACCCCGGAAGTCTTTGGCCAAGGTGACTGGGGATGTTGCTTTAGCAGACATCGATCAAGCTGTTCCGATCCCGAGGCAAGTGGTCGATGATGATTTTCGAACTATTGCCCATGCTGCGCTGTTGCTTAGAGGGGACCTGCAAGATTCGCTGGGTCACTCAGGGCTTCACGTTTTCGAAGAAGAGGCTGCTGCATTAATACCGAAATATCATTCCCATTCTTGAGCCCGTCCCCAAAGCCTGTACGGATATCCTAGCCTGTAATTGTTCATCCCAGTGCCTGAGTACAATGTGCACGTGCAAGAAGAATAAACTGACTTGCACCAAGTTGTGCCAACGGTATCGACAATGTTTGAACTCTTTAAATGGTTGATTTCTTATCTTCCTTGCAACCTTGCCATAAGCTAAAAACACTTGAATGATTGTTTTATCTTCTTTGCAATCTTGCAATAAACAATGTTTGCACTTTGAAATGGTCGTTTTCTTATCGTCCTTGCTTCCATACTTACTTCCGAGCAACAAAATTTCGGCGGCTATCTTGGGCGCCATCTTGGAACCCATGCATTCCAAACTTAAGGTAAATAAATTTTGAGCATTGCAATCTGTTTGGCATCCGAGAAAACCCCTAAGCAGACGTTTAGATCATTATTTCAAGCCAACGGACAAGGGAGATATAGGGCAACTGAGTTTTGGTCGCCACCTTGGATAACGGACTTCGGGTCCAAATTTCGTGTTGGCAACATTCAGATTCGTATTCAGCTTTGTCGAAATACCCTAAAAACGTTGTTTTCCCAATTGTTGCATGAAATGCTTCTTGCATTGTTCTTTTTTGAAAACGTGCCTAGTCTAATAGGCAACCCGGCAGAACCGTATTTCTCTATTAATAATTCACAGGTTAAAAAAAAAAATGTCGGACCAATGGGATTCCGTTACCGTACCCCGAAGGTTTTTGACGTCCTGAACATGATACCGTGGTCTGATTTGCGCCATCACGTCAGGATTTCGAGAAAACATAACTTAAATTGCTAAACATACCTTTTTCGCCTTCGTTCATGCACAAATTAATTCACTCAATATTTTGGCCTGAATTTTGTTACTCTGGGGTTTTTGGGGTCGCTGATCATGAATCTGAAGTCAGAATTTGATAATTTCTAAATCCAAGATGGTGGATGCTAAAAATCCAGAAATTCATCAAAATTTAAAGATTGTGGCCCAAAACTTATTACCTGGGAGTTTTTGGGGTCGCTGATTACGATGCTAATATCCAAATTTATCCATTATCAAATCCAAGATGACGGATTCAATATGGAGGATGCGAAAATCCAGAAGTTTATCAAATATTGAGGATTATAGCCCAAAAATTGTTACTCGAGGGTTTTTGGGGTCGGTGATCACGAATCTCAAGTTAGAATTTGAGAATTTTCAAATTCAAGATCTTGCCTCTCACTCTCGGGGTGCTTTATTTTGGTGAGTCACCTTGTCACCATCGCACAGTGGTCCCAAGTTGGTTTTTAGGTTCACAAATGGCTAGAAAGCGCAAATCTTGTCGGAAACTAACGATTTTTTTTTTAAATTAAAGTTACCGAAATTCCAACAAATCATCGGAGCCCGAATTTTGAAAAAAAAATTTCTTTTTTATCAGTATATTAGGTTAAGTCCAAAAGAAAAAAAATGGCTAGTGAGCACAAATCTTGTCGTAAATGAACAAATTTGAACATTTTCAAATTCAATTCTGACTTTAGATTCGTGATCAGCGATCCCAAAAACCGCCGAGTAATAAGTTTTGGGCCACAATCTTGCAGTTTTGATGAAGTTCTGGATTTTAGCATCCGTCATCTTAGATTTAGAAATTAGCAAATTCTGACTTCAGATTCGTGATCAGCGACCACAAAAACCCCCGAGTAACAAAATTCAGGACAAAATAATGAGTGAACTAATTTGTGCATGAAAGAAGGCGAAAAAGATATTTTTAGCACATTTAGGTTAAGTTTTCTCGAAATTCCGACGTGATGGCGCAAAACGGACCACGGCATCGTGTTCAGCACGTCAAAAACCTTCGGGCTTTGGTAATGGAATCCCATTGGTCGGACATTCTTTTTTTTTTTGTAAACCTGTGTTACCTGTAAAAATTGTATTTTGATTAAAAAACAGATGGACGTGGTAATCATGCGGTCGGATCTCGTTCTATAAGTATAATGCAAACCACTGCCCCCATCTGTCGATATCAAAGAAAATAGGTATAAATCATCAGTAGGTATACTTAGAGAAAGAATGGTTATTTTCTTATTTTTTACACTGACTGTTAGATATAGTAAGTGTGTGAAAGTTGACAAGTCCGTTCATAAGGGAACTTCTTGTTGATATTCTAGCTTGGTCAGGTTTAAATCAATGGTATATGAAAGGAACGAATGGTTTCTTTAAAAGTTATTTGCTGAATACCTAAAATAACATTTTTTAACAATAATTTAAGCAGAAATACAAGATATTTAATTTTAAAAAACTAAATGAGCTATATTTAAAAAAAACTAGACGGGGTTCTAAAAGAGTGATTCTTTTTTATTTTTTATAGATCTGTCAAGTAAATAAATGCTTTTCTGACAGTTTTCTTTATATGAAAATATTTTCTTATTATTTTTTAATAGTAATTTTTGTTTCGAATTGAATATATATCTCTCCTGCTGAGTTCAAAAGAGAATGAAAAAAGTTGTATAATTTTTAGAGGGATTTAATCAGTCGAAAGTAGAAGGAAATATTTTATTTATTAAGACGTGAGTGAAATTTTATACCTATTTTCTTTTCTTTTTTAGTAGTTCTTGGCCTTGAAATATAACAAATGTTTTATTATAATGGAGTATACTCTTATTATAATGGACTATGCTCTAGGCATTCTTTCTAGTCAGGGAGGCATCTTATAATATATGGGCATGATCACTCTTAGATCATCAGTATATAGAAAGAATGATTATTTTCTTATTTTTCATACTGAATATTAGATTAGATAATTATAGTAACTGAATGAAAGAAGTTGACAAGTCGGTTCGTAAGGGAACTTCTTGTTAATATTCTAGCTTGGTCAGATTTAGATCAATGGTATATCAAAGGAACGAATGGTCTCTTTGAAAGTTATCTGTTGAATACCAAAAATAATATTGTTTAATACAGGGTGGTCCCGTGAATAATAGAACCCCATTTAACTTCGTTATTTTTGGAAGCTGAACGTTGAAAAATATAAGTTATAGACAATTACATGTATTTTTCAAAAATCATGTCAGAAAAAAAATAAATTTAAAGTCGTATTTGAGAGATATGAACTTTACTTGGGATTTACAAAAAATCCAGTATGTACATGTACATGTAATAATTGCAATTGTCTGTAACTTTTGTTTTTCAACTTTTTTACGTAACTTCACAAATAACGAAGTTAAATGAGGTTCTAATGCTCGTGTGACCAATACGTAACTCCAAAGTGATAAGTAAATGGACAGTGACGTAGCTATAGGGGACACTCTGTGACCCCCGCCCCACCGTCATTATGTAAGATAAAAATCTATATCTAATTTTTTACTTGCAACATTGCCCCTGTAATCAACGGTCTCCACAGTTGGTTACGCTACTGTATAGAATATAAATATTAGTAAATGACTATTTCAAAATGTTTTGATTTTGGCCTATACATTTTTCAGACAAAAAACAAATTTTTATACAAACAAATAGAAATTATTCCAGGTATTTTACATCAGAAAAATCGCACATGATAAATGTGATAGCAACATAACTACTTAGACATGTAGTTGTTTGTCACAATTTAATTTATCCCCGTGCCTTCCCCAAAGGCGCCACCTCTGCTTATTGTTTCCTTTCTATTTCAATAATGAAAAACAAGGTACCTACTATGTTTTTTGGACAGATATGGTAGATATCTTTTTTTTAAATAGAAATTAGATAAGAATTTAGCGACTAATATTTTTAGAACAATACTTGTATACAATTTTGAGAAACTCGATAGGTTCGGACACACATACCATCTACTTAAGTATTAAAAAAACAGTAAACTTAGTAAAAGTGCTAATAAACTAAATAAAATTTCGGTAAGGAGTACAGGTAGATATTCGATAATTATTAATCAACTACTACCGTGGTTTAACTAAAATGTTTATGACTACGGTCACTATGCATTCCTAAGAAATACTCTTACTATTAGAACAAGAACATATCAAATTAATAAACCTTTCTTACCTCTTTAAACAGGTTAACCTCATATTCAGTTCTTGTTTCTCACTTTTTAACTATCACAATTATCTAAAAAATACGGCTGACACGATGAACACAACGTTTGACACATTCTTTTTAATAAATTTTTCATACATTTTCACATTTGCACTGCAGATAACTTTTATGCAGTTAATTGCAGAGAACGGTTTCCGGATAAGCTCCACTGCATTTTACTAGTTTACATTCTCCGTTCTCTCGTCCACTACCTGATAAACTTCTACCATATGGATAAAGTCGTTGGATAATATCGAACGAGATATTCATCATAGGCGTGCTATGAGAAATTTATGCAGCAGAGTTCCTAATAATAACACATTTTTTTTATTAATCCCAATAATGTATGCACGAGCTTGAGTATTTTCTACTGAATGGCATACTCGCTAGCAATATTTATATTAAACTACGACCATTTTTTATAAACCATTTTATTTATTTAATCATATATATAATTACACAGAACATTTGAAATAATAATCCCAGTGTATATGATGTAGTACCTAATTAAGTTAAATGATCTTAAATCAACTGATAATTTTTAGTTGGTTTAATTTGTAAGCTACTGTAAGTCATATGTTTAGGCTTATAATATTATTTTCTTCCCAAGCAGCATTCAAAGTGATGGGAACTGGCATCTGAGGCATCGGAACTTTAATATAGTAGGAATAACATAACTGTTACTAATTTTGCGACTTCAGGGTAATATTCACTTTGTGGTATGCATTTGTAGTGACAATTAAGTAGATTCTACTGAATTTAGGCACTGTATAGTTATAACACTTTCAAGTAACTGCTGGAGAATCTGCAACGTCGCGGATACTACTCTGCATTACTTTGAAGCATCCTCAACTGCAAAGTGAAAATTGGTAGTAATGCCGACTGCACAGCTTTACCAAAGGACCACTTGAAAGTAGTCTAACTTATTAGTGACATCTCGAGTAAAAATGAGGTTATTTCTACGAACATAGGGGCTTTGAAGTTATCTTTACTACTCCCCACTAATTGAAAATGACTTAAAAGTTACATATACCTTGAAAATCTACTACAGAGTAATATTAACTTTTAAGACAATTTATATAATTATTGGCATTGAATAAAATGGCGGCATCTGAAATGCTCAGTGAAAGCAAAATAAAGTTTATCAGCACTCATCCACGCTTTATAGAAAACTGAAGAAACAGTTAAACAGTAGTAGAGAAATAGTGATTCTTCAGAATATGATGCAAACATGAAAGATTATTTCGCCACAGCAAAACCATCATCTTTGGCAACAAGTGCAAAAGTGCTCCCATCAACACAAGAAGAGTAATCGAAAACTATAACAGTTGTAGTGATTAATGATACTGTGTACTGCTCGAAAATTACAACTTGTCTTTAACACACAGATGACCCATAGTTCAGTTAGTGATCCACTGAGCATATTAAATGAATTTGCCGATTAAAAACTCCAAATTTAATAAATATTGTGTCGATGGGGAACGGACAATGTCGGTATATATAACGGCATAAGACATTATTTATGTACAATAAATTGAATTGAATGAAATTAAATGTAAACTGATCACTAAATAAATATGAAAACTGTTATGTATTTTTTCCATTATTACTCACCTTACGTTAATAAATATATTTATCCAACACTTTCATATAAAGTGATCTTTATTCATAAGACTTTGAAGGTATAAAGTGACCCATAAGTCACTAGTGAGATAAAGTAGTAAGCTAAAGTGAGGTAACGTGATTTAGTCACTAAAGAGTAATTTTAATATAAAATAAAGTCCAAGGAATTATTTATTGTCCCCATTATATGGAAAATTAACAAAACAAAGAATCCATGCACTAACACTTATTTATATTTATGTTAACATTTATTGTCATCATATTCGATTTTTCACAAAGAAAACTGCTCTTCTGTACACAATTTTTCTCTATACTAGTAACGACGTCTGTATTGCCTGACTCGTGCTGCTCTCCCTGAATTTTTTTAGCAATAACAATCTTGTTGAGACTGAATCTTCCAAATAACCCTCCGCCACGGTGGATGATTTCCACACACCGTGACGTTTAAGGGTGGTAATGTCACCCCCAGCATTGGCCAAGAGTTGATGAGGAACGGCGCATGCTATGGCCAGTATACAAATCTGCATCAGGCAATTGCAAATAATCAGCTACAATTCTTGGAATTTTTGAGAGCTTATTTAATCCAACGCATTGGACAGTGCACTTTCCCTTTTGAAAATGTTGAATTATATGAAACAATTCAATATAATGTTTAATAACTCATATTAATTAATTATCATTTTTTGGTCAGAGACAGTACCAATCAATAATTAAATAAATCTGTCAATGTAATAATTCATATATTTAAAAAACAATAATAAAAGTTCATCTTTGTTCCTGATATTGAATAAGTGCCTATTTATTGTCTTTCCACACGGATATCTCAATAGGTTATGGGCCCAGATATACGCGGAATTGAGTAAAAAGACAATAAAAAAATTATTTTTGAAACAATATTCTGATATGACGGAAGAGGTGGAAAAGTATCGCATTCCCTTGTTTGATGGTACAAATTTCAGCAACTGGAAATTTAGAATGCAAACTTTGCTGGAAGAAATGGACTTATATGAATTTGTAAAAAAACCATACACCAATATGGTGGAAATTTTAGAGGTAGACACGGCAACGCACAGAAAAAGAAAGACGTCTGGCTCAATTGGAAAAGCGCGATCGGAAGTGTAAGTCGCAAATCATACAGAGGATTACAGATAGTCACCTAGAATATGCAAAAGATAAGCAAACTGCATTTGAATTGTGGACTTCTCTGTGTGCAGTGTTCGAGCGTAAAGGTATTGCCAGCCAACTTCTCATTCGCAAGTCACTCCTCACAATGAAATTCAATGCAATGAATGACACGCTTGCAAACCATTTTTTAAAATTTGATAAATCTATTCGTGATCTTCGTTCAACAGGAGCCACATTGGAAGAGACCGATATTGTATGTCATCTATTGTTAACAATGTCAGTTGAATATGACACTATTGTAACGGCTCTTGAAACTTTAACAAAAGACGATTTATCAATAAGTTTTGTTAAAAACCGACTCTTGGATGAGGAAACAAAACGGAATAATTTTGGGACGAAGCAAAACAAGATTGAAATACCCTCCACGACGGCTTTCTCATCAACAGCAAGAAGAGGAACACCGAAAGGCGGATGGAAAAATTCTGGTTCAAATAAAACTAACAAACGTCACCCATTTCCTTTTCATTGCCACCAATGTGGTTTGTTTGGACACAAGAGGATTGATTGTCGCAGAAAACCCCAAGGAAATCGGAATGACGGAAACAGCAAAGCTCACGTAGCATCTGATGAACAAACAAATGAAGAGAATTTTTGTTTTTCAGCAACAACCAAGTGTGAGTCAGAGAATCAACTCAAGTATTTTTTGGATTCCGGAGCGACGGAACATCTTGTCAGCAGTAGCGTTCCTCTGTTCAAAGTTAAAAATTTGAAAGAGCCCATTAAAATTAACGTCGCCAAATCTGGAATATTTTTAGAAGCGAGTAGAATTGGGGAACTTGAAGTCATCAGCAGCGTAAATGGAAAAGAAATTCCGATAAAAATTAAAAATGTTCTTTCTGTAACTGGACTGAAGTATAACCTTCTCTCAGTACGCAAGTTGGAAATGAATGGATTCGAAGTTATATTCAAGAACGGAAAAGGGGTTATTCAAAAGGGTAATCGTATAATTGCTATAGCATCCAGAAGTGAATCACAACTATATGCTTTATGTTTCAAGCAAAAACCTATTTTAGCCAACACTTGTACTCCTGCTGAGGACCTGAAATTATGGCACAAAAGATTGGGACATTTAAGTTACGAAAGCGTTAAGAAACTTCAGGGACACGTCGATGGAATGAACGTGGATTCAATCAAATTATACACTGAAATATGTGACACGTGCATTGAAGGAAAACAAACGCGAATGCCGCACAATCAGACCCGTGTTCGTGCTACAAGATCCCTACAGCTCATTCACAGTGATCTTTTTGGCCCCATAGGTACGACGTCTTATGATGGAAAGAAGTATGTTTTGACCTTAATAGACGATTATACTCACTTCACAGCGGCGTATACAATGAAATCAAAATCAGAAGTATTTAGATATCTTAAAATTTATGAAGCCATGGTAACCGCTCATTTCAATTTAAAAATTAGCCGGTTTCGCTGTGACAACGGACGGGAGTATATTTCAAAAGAAATTAAAAGGGAATTAAGAGGAAAAAGGGATCCAGTTTGAATTTACTATCAGATATACGCCTCAACAAAACGGAGTTGCGGAAAGGATGAACCGGACTATCATTGAGAAGGCAAGGTGCATGATCCTCAACTCGAAGCTTGGAAAAGTATTTTGGTCAGAAGCAGTTTTGACAGCGGTATATCTTATAAATCGAAGCCCTACATCAGCATTGGATGGAAAAGTACCGGCATCACTATGGTTTAATAAGACACCGAACGTCAACAAATTGAAGATTTTTGGATGCGTCGCATTTTTGCGTGTTCCAAAGGAAATTTTATCTGGAAAATTTGACTCGAGGTCAAAGAAATGTTTCATGGTTGGCTACTGTACAAATGGTTACAGATTATGGTGTCCAGAGGATAGAAAAATCATTTTCGGGAAGGACATTATTTTTGATGAGGCAAGATTTTCATTCGAGGGACTTACGAGTGAGCAGTGGATTAATAATGAGGAAATTCAAGATGGCGAGAACATCGATCAAATCGAAGCAGAAAACTCTCCGGAAAATAGAGAATCTAATGAAATTGTAATCGAAGAAGAAGAAAACGTGGAAAAAATATCTAACGCGGAAGATTTAACATTAAAAGAGCCTGATTACAATGCAACACTTCGGAAAAGTAAGAGAGTAAAGATGAAACCACAATACCTCAACGATTACGCAGCTTTAGCCCTAAATGCTGAATCGTTTGTAGATAATGTTCCGGACAGCTACGAAGAAATTCAAACACGTGAGGATAAACTAGAATGTGCACGTGCGGTTGAGGAGGAGATAGACTCTTTGATAAAAAATAAAACGTGGGAATTAACAAATTTACCTTCAGGAAGACGTCCTATCGACAGCAAATGGATTTTCAAAATCAAACGTGACAAAGACGGAAATATCGAGAGATACAAAGCACGATTGGTCATCAAAGGTTGCGCTCAACGAAAAGGCTATGATTATGAGGAAACCTACGCACCAGTTGCTAGACTCGCAACGCTGAGGACGCTACTATCGGTGATCAATGAAGAAGACCTTCATGCCTGCCAAATGGACGTAAAGAACGCATTTTTGCATGGGGACTTAAAGGAAGAAATATATATGAAAGTTCCACTTGGATTCGACTGTGATAATGACGAAGTCTGCAAATTGAAGAAAGCTCTATATGGCTTGAAACAGGCCCCTCGGGCTTGGAACGAAACATTTGATGGATTCGTAAAAAGCATCGGTTTTCAACAATCAGAGGCCGACAAATGCTTATATGTTGCAAAATTTGAAAATGTTACGATGTATCTTCTTTTGTACGTCGACGATATGATAATAGCTGGAAATTGCAAGAAGCAGATCACAGGCGTGAAATCAGCATTGAAAAACAGATTTCATATGACGGATTTGGGTGAACTTCACTCATATCTCGGAATCAGCATATCAAGATCTGACGGAGGAATTATACTAAGTCAACAAACATACCTTCGGAAACTATTAAACAGATTCAATATGGAGGAATGCAAACCAGTGCAGACGCCAATGGAACTGAAGCCTCTGGTACACGACGAAGCAGAAATCTGTGATGAGTCGAGGCCGTACCGAGAGCTAATTGGCTGTTTAATGTATTCGATGATGACTACTAGACCAGATTTGAGTGCCGCCATAAACTATTTTAGCAGATACCAGAATCATCAAACAGAGACTCTGTGGAAAGGATTAAAAAGAGTATTGAGGTACATAAAAGGTACACTTGATTTGGGCCTACGTTTTCAAAAAGGAAAACAAGAAGTGCTTCTGTGCTATGCAGACGCCAACTACGGGAGCGAAACCGACAGAAAATCAACCTCGGAATTCCTGATGAAGGTATACGGAAACACAGTACTCTGGGCTTCAAGAAGACAGACATCAGTCGCCCTCTCATCAACGGAAGCTGAGTATGTTGCCCTCGCAATGGCTGCATCAGAATTGCTGTGGTTAAAACATTTGCTAACTGACTTCGGAATTACCAGTTCGAGGCCACTAAAGATTTTCGAGGATAATCAGTCCTGTATACATTTGCTGCACAAGTGGGAACATCGACGCCTCAAACACGTTGATGTTAAATATAATTTCGTTCGGGATCTATCAACGAAGGGTTTAATAGATGTTGAGTACCTCAGCACGAAAGACCAAATCGCCGATATCCTAACGAAAGCCTTACCCAGTGACCAGTATCTGAAACTGCGATTACGCTTGGGACTTGTCAGAGAAATCATTTGAAGACATCAACGCACGAGTTTATTCGTTTACCTATTTTTTAATAAAACATTTTTTTTGAATTCTGTTATTGAATTGAGGAGGAGTGTTGAATTATATGAAACAATTCAATATAATGTTTAACAACTCATATTAATTAATTATCATTTTTTGGTCAGAGACAGTACCAATCAATAATTAAATAAATCTGTCAATGTAATAATTCATATATTTAAAAAACAATAATAAAAGTTCATCTTTGTTCCTGATATTGATTAAGTGCCTATTTATTGTCTTTCCACACGGATATCTCAATAGAAAATTTACGAAAAATCTTTTGTGAGACACATTTTGCGGTCTTAAAGACATTTCCTAATCGAATCAAGTGGGTTCACCGAAAATCCTTCATTTAAAACTGTGAAACTTCTTGATTTATTCGTCTTGGTATCTGGTATGGATATATATAGATATTATTCTTTATCTCATATCTTTGACGCTTAAGGTCAGTTCACCGGAACGGCAGGCACCGCAAACTCCCAATATCAATGCAACCTAAAAAACCTACCTCTGACACAAGATGCTTACCGTCAGGGGCAACGAGGTCTAAAGTATAGAGGGGCAATCCCAATTCAGTATACATACGGTTTGTTTGGCCATAGAATAAACGCTCGAGGGACGCAGTGGGGGGTCATTTGTTGGCCCTAGTTGCCATGATTTGCAGTGGAGTACTGCTTTGAGGGATATAATTAATGAATGAATATTGTTTTTTATCACTGTTCTATTATCAGTTGAGCTCAAATCTATTAATCAAATTGCTGTAGAAGTAGTAATAAATTATATCATACTTAAAAACGGAGTAAATGCTGCTCTATACATTTTTAAAATATTCGCAAATTCCATAACGTTAAGTTGAAGTGACGCCCATGCGGACTAGTTGCTTGAATATGTTCTGGCCATGTGCCACGCCTACTTTTCCAGTCTCTCCTTATTATGTCGCTGGTCAGGGGCATCCATCAAATATTGTTCGATATGTGCTCTTTCCAAATAATATCAGATAATAAAAAGTACTTAAAAAGTATAATAATTGTTATTTTTAATAATCCACATATTCCCATCGCACACAATGACAGTGACATGGTAACACCACAGAAGACCTATACCAGAAGCGTCACTGTCGGAGGCACGTTCGATGTTTGGGTGCGTTTGCACGCATCCAGTAATTTAGTCGAGTAGAGAGACGGTCCAGTAATTTAGTAATTGCTTTCCACTAAATTACTTGACTAAAACACGCTGTCCGCATTGATCGAGTGCTAAATTACTAAGCGACTCGACTAAATTACTGAGTGCGTCCAAACGCACCCTTTCATTGGTAAATTGGAGTGACCTTCGGCCATCTTGTCGGTGGTATTGTCAACCTACCCACACAGCACAGGATGGCCACGGGATAACCTAAAATGATCCCGTATATCCGATAAATGGATTGTTCATTTGGGATGTCGATAGGAAGTCCACTGGCTATCCTTTGGTCCTAATAACAGCCAAAATGGGGATATCCATTGGATAACCTACATGACTATCTATAGGATAGCCTTTAGGGTTATTGATGTCCTATTTAGAACCTATATAGGGATAACCAAAGGCTATCCCTAGGGCCATCCATTGGTCAACTTGTTGGGCTAATGTAGGTCCCAAATTCATGATAATTGATAAATTCACCTAAATTTTTTTATTTAGTTTATATTTGCATTATACTTTCATTGTGACAAATGGATTTTATTGACGGAAGACATTACTTTTAAAATATGGTCCTAATAACAGCCAAAATGGGATATTATCTAGCTCGTTCTTAGCGCTAGTTTCAATAATTCATGTTAGATAGCTCTCCTTGCAAGGTGCAAATTACTTCTGTTGCGATACTCACCTAGTAAGCCAGAAACCCCAGGTTGTGCAATCTATCCACTACGCAGGAAATGCACATATCTTGCAAATGCCTCTTTTACGAGAGTAAATTTTTTTGCAAGATGAGATTTATTTATTACGCACTTTTAAATTGTCTACAGTAATCACGATTTTATACAAGATCAATTTTGATCCTGTGTAGATACTATGAGTAACTGCTAACTATGCAACTATGTGTGGATGTCTGTTGTTGTCCAGATTTTAACCTAAATTGGTCCCTTTTTCATCCTATGGACAACCACGGGCTATCCTATTGTGGACGTCTGTAGGTTATCCCGATATTAACCCGAATTGGTCCCTTTTTGTTCCTATGGACGACCATGGGCTATCCCATTGAAGACATCCATGGGCAAACCCGATTTGCACCAAAAGGATATCCACAGGAGGTCCGAAATCGGGATTAACCCAGTTTAGGACATCCCCATGACGTCCCGATTATCCTCCAAGTATGGCCAGTGGTTGTCCTAAGGCTATCGAGTGCTGTCTGGGTATAAATCCGCACCTTTCTAAATTCACCGCTGGACGCATTGGTAGATAAAATTCGAAGCTGATTTTGGCTTTGGTTTTCAAAATAGCCAATCATATAATGTTATTGCTTACCGGTACGCTCCACCGGTGAATTTAGAAACCTGCGGATTTATAGGTTGACAAAAATACCACCGACATATGACATATGCGCATAAAATTCAATATTGGCGGGAAGGCCAGAGAGTCGTTTCTGGTATAGGTCTTCTGTGGTAACACTTTAACAGTTATTACCGCGTTGCCAATTAAAAAAAAAAATTACCTATATCGATTCTGCCAATTCTACCAACATGAAAATAAGTTGGTAGAACAGTTACTAAGATCTTATAGCGTCATTGGTCCCATTTGCTACATCTAGGTAAATATAACTACACAGTGAAATTGTTGCAGTTGCCGTCACCACTTTTAAAGTAACAACAACTATAACGTTGGTGGCATCTGCTACTTTATAGTAAATGTAACTTGTAGGGAAATAATTTTGGTTTTTTCAACCACTAAGTTACTGCAATTAAAATCGTCATTTTTCTGTTGTTGAATGAAGACGCCATATTGACAGGGATAAAAATATAATTCAATAAAAAATTTCTTTTTATTATAGTCATTTACAAATATGTTTTCTAAATAGATTATTACTTTATAATATATAAAATTAAAAAAAAAACGTTTTCCATAAAAAATTTTGCAGTTTTGCTTGTACACATAATTTTTGCAAAAAATTTTTTTTCCGAAAAAACCATTTTCTCGAGGGGGCGTCTTTTTTATCGAAGCATCATGATAACATTTTACAGAAAACAAGTGGTGGTTTTAATATCCACACCCAGGGTAAATGCAAAACATCATGATTTATAATATATGCTTATGCATGTTGTATATAATCACCTTAACTTGGACCTTGGACATATCATGTGCTTAAACTCAGTAAGTCATTAATTTGCTATTCGAATAACAGAGTGCCAAATATATAGTTTGCGCTCTCATTTCGGTCAGCTGAGCTGTTCCAAAAGTTAGTCATTTCTACTACTTGGTTACGTCCCGTTTACGTAATAACCTAGTCTTCAACACGGTAATGGTAGAAGTACCGGAATAGTAATTTGCTACGTAATTATTATTCCCCATTTTGGTGAATACTTGGTAGAAGGATGGTTCCCATTACGTAACAGTCCTTAGTTGTGGAAACCTTTAAAGTTCCCCTAATGGCAACTATTACGTAGAAACTACTAAAATTGCTGCTTGGGTTATATTGAAGATTTTTTATCAAATTCTTACAGTGGTTCTTTTGGTAGGTATGTACTATTAGCTTACTATCAAGACCTGAGGAGAAAGAGTAATAAACGAAATATAGGCATGGAAGAGTAGGTAGTTTCTTATTAACCCTCAGTCCTGGTTCAGACAATCGCAACTGCTGTAGTTACTCTGTCAGGGACACAATTTTCACCTCTTAGAATAATAGAAATATTTGCTATAAAAAGAGAAACAGATAATAAATAAATAAAAATACTTTACCTATACCAAAAATTAAAACAGATGACAAATAGATAGATAGATCTTTATTAACCATTCAGAATACATTGAATTTACATTAGGGCAAGTCAAACAAACATAAATCGTAATAATTAATAAATAAAAGCATAAAAAAATATAATATTTTTGTAGCCAAATAGAGGATAACAAAAAACATGATAACGAAATATGAATGTATACACAGACTCATATTTTAAAAACATATATATATATATATATATATATATATATATATGTTGTTTCTTAGGTTTTCGCGGGTGCTAAATGAAAGGTTGTTGTGCTTCCGGGTGTTTTCCCGCGTAGTTGACATATATATATATACATATATATATATATATATATATATATATATATATATATATATATATATATATATATATATATATATATATATATATATATATATATATTTAAAAACCATATTATTCATTGTGTAAAAAATCACTTATACTGTAAAACGTAGATTGGACTAGAAATTTTCTTAGTTCTGTTTTCAAAATTCTTACTGTGTTGATTTCTTTTAAGTAACTAGGCAATTTATTGTACATAACTATGAAGTTGTAGTGTGGTGAATCCTTAAAAATGTATTTTTATGGCTAGGAATTTTTAATACATTTCCATGTCGTGTTGAATACTCTCATGATTTTCGTTTAACTGTAAAAAACTGGATATATTACTTTTTACATAAGTAACGCATTTGAAAATAAAAATACTAGGCACAGTTAACAAATTTCTGCGTTTGAAAATATCCCTGCATGTTGCCCGGGGTTCAAGATTAAATATTAAGCGAATTATTCTCTTTTGACAGATAAACACTCTACCTATATCAGTTGCAATTCCCCAACATACTATATTATTTGCAATATGGCAAATGCAAATAATTATTAAGAATAAAATGACAATGAAAATAACAACAAAATAAAAGTTATATTTAATAAAAAGAAATTAAATTTATTTGCTGATCTCATTCATGTTTAAAATAGAATATGTATTCTGAACACAAGAAAGACATACGAAATATGTCGCACATTGGTGCTTTTCGTAGTTAGTAGTCCCAAAAACGTCTAGAGCCTATAAAAGTTGACCAACACAAATATAAACTTTTTAAATGTTCCTTAGAAAATTTCTAAACGACCCCTCACGAGCTTTTTTGAAAACAAGTTACTCTGTATTAATAAAAGTTGGTTTATATTTTGCTTATTGATGTAAGAAATAAGCAATATCATTATTATAAGTAATAAGAAATCAAAATAAAGCTATAAAGCTATAAAAAAATTTAAAAAAGCTTAGTGTAAATTTTACATGCCAATGAATTTTTTAAAGCTTTATTTTGATTTCTTATTGCATATAATATTGATTTCACTGAGGTTTAAGAAACAGTTTCTTACATCAATAATCAAAATATAAATCAACTTCTATTAATGCAGAGTAATTTTTTTTTCAAAAAAGCTCGTGAGGGTTTAGAGATTTTCTAAGGAACATTTAAAAAACCGCTGCCCAAGGAATCACTACTTCCACATCCAGATTTTCTATCCAAGTCACTCACAACGAAAATACTTTTTATGTGAAAATAAATGTTTATGGAACTTTAATAATAAAATATTTGAAATCCTCTACCCCAAGAACCCATAAAACGATACTCCACATCGGTAGTGGGGTGGGGGTGGTCATAGGGGGTGGATAAAATAAAAAATATTTTGAGGTTTCTGGTTCTTGTACACACACTAAATCACAATTTTTTTTCATCCCCTTTAATAATGAGGTCGGGGTGGTAATAGGGATGACTAATGCCCAAAATTTTTTTTGAGACCTCAGCTTCTCTTGTATATACTAAACACCAATTTTATGAACTCTTACGTGCTTGATTTACCTATTTACCCCAAATTTACCCCAATTTACCCCCAACCCTTCGATGGAACAAAATGAAAATATAATCTAGTTCTAGATCTCGTTAAAGTACATATTTGTACAAAATTTCAAGTCAACATCTCAAACGGTTCCAGAGTAAACGTGCGCACAAAAAAAGTTACAGACCGACAGACAAATTTTTTTTTCGCTCAAACTTAAAATCTCGACGTTTCAAGACATTCTAAGCCTATCTGAATAATAACAGTTTTTAAAAAAATTTTTGTCGTTACTATACTTCCACTGGATGTGGAAGTAAAAATATATTTGTATTGGTCAACTTTGATAGGTTCTAGGCGTTTTTGGGACTACTAACTACGAAAAGCCCCAATGTGCGTCATCTGTTTGCTTCCCTAATGGCAATGGTCCTTGTAAAGAAACATGAAGAAAACTAGGACGTTAGCAAGTCTTATCTTTGTGTGTCTCGTGATATTTCTATCACGCCAAATTTTGCTCAATTGGCAAATTGCCGATCTGCCATCTATATTCTTCAAATCAAACCATAATCAGAGATTATTGTCTGCAGCCTATCCAACATATGTATGAGCTCATCCTCCCTTGCTGCAACTAAAGTGGTATCATCTACAAATAATCTAAAATCAAAAGTTTTTGATCCGCCTATGGTTACGCTACTCTGCTAGTCGACCAGCACACGTCGCATCACATAAGCCATAAATTAATGTTAAAGAGAATTGGTAACAACAGACAGCCTTGTCTGACGCCTTTGTTCATTTTAAATTTATCGGAGTAAGAGTTGTCTATTTTCACCAAAGCAGAGTTTTCTTCATATAGTTGGCGAATAATAAATATATCAGTATTTGCTCTCTGGCGCCTCGCCTTTTAACAAAGCTTTTTTGCTCACATGGTTTTGCTAAGACAGATGATAATGTCGAAGTCGAGATTGAAGAATATACACTATATACAGCATTATTTTATTGGCGTGTGATATATTAGTGCCAGCAGATTGAGGTTCTCCAATCATCGGGATAGATCTCATATTTTTTGGCAGAGTCTATGAAGGATTCTCATTATCTTCACCAATTATCTTAAACGTCTCAACCGTGATATCATTGATCCCAACTGGCTTGCCTGTTTTTAATTTTTGTATAGCTGTCTCTACTTTTGGTATAAGTATGAAAGCTTCGTGTTAGTAGGCTTACTGTCAGTCATTTTCTATCTCAGTATCGAAAAGCTTCTAGCAGTAATGGCGTCAAACATCAATTTTCCGGCGATGTCCTTAATTGACCTTGTTTTATGTGTAATCACTCTTACTGTTCGGAAAAGATCTTCGCTATTGTTGTGGTCAGCATGTCACTCTAGTTCCTTACAGACGTCTTGCAGACAGGAATTCTTATCTCAACTAAGAGTCTGACATCTTCTCGTCAGTCTGATATACTGTTCCGATTATATGGCAGTGTTGACCTCTTGAGCCTTCAGATTTTTCTTCGCTTGTACCTCATTTAAAGTTTTGGTAGTTATATCCAAGGTCATTTCATATTCCTACGTGTCTCACTTCCTGTTTCCGTTACTGCTCCCTTTTAGAGAATTCCGCGTGGAATTTGGATCTTCGTCGTTTAATGGGTTTACTTCACTTATCTATTCTCCTAATTTATTTCGGAAAGCTGGACCATCAGTTATGATGTGCAATCATTTTTGCATTTGCCTTCGACACGTTTTTACCCTTAGTGAGAAGGTGCACATGAACAACTGATGATCTGAATCACAACCTTTCCCCTTTCGTTTCGTTCTCCGATGCCAAATTTGCCTACAACAGCTCATTAGTGATCATCTTTCAGTGTGGAATCGACTGTCTTTGAAGTCAGCCTTAACAACGGTAGTTACCCTGTTTGGAAGAGTGTCGAGTAAAATTATTAGATCTCGGTAGAGCGCCGTCTCTAAGTCCTTCTCTTCAGCAGTGGTTGTAGGTGTATATACTTGCACCAAATTTACTACTTGACTTTGATCCTTATATTATCCTAATCATCCCGTTATTGACAGTTCTATATCCGAGGACTGGTCCAGTTATTTCATTCGAGATCCAGAATCCTACGCCATTACGGCTGACATCATTATTTCCGGAGAAGTCTATCATGCTTCCCGTCGCTCAGTGGGACGAAACCCTAGTGTGCCACCCAAATCATTCTACAGGTCGTCAAGTTAAAGTTATCAGATTTTTTTTTCTTTTTAATATTCGTTTTGAAATCCTCTATCAATCTGTCGAGCCGGATTTTTGATTTTTAATCATAATTTTTTATAATTTTGAGCTAAAATTGAATTTTTACTAGGAAATATCGTGTTTTTAAATTAAAATCAGTGTACAGGTCACAAATATATAAAGATTCGCACAATTTTACTTTACAAATACATAATCGATGTACCAAAGTAGACTTTTCATTTCCTTTTTTTATTCTTGACAGCTGTCAAAATCGCTGTCAAATTTAAAAATGTACAAGTATATTCGTAATTTTGAATATAATGTGTTTCCATAGAAGAAGAGATATAAATAAAGTGTTTTAAAACTTTCTAGCTCCTTAATTGATATTAAAATAAAGTTTTCACTTTTGATAGCTATCAAAATTTCTGTCAACTTAATGAAAATGGTATTTAAAATTGCAATTTTCAGTTCTCAATATGTATTTTAGCAAAACAGTGTATATGACCTTTCTTTCTTATAATTTGATTCTCTATCGGATTATGTGTGTTTTTATTTATTCTTTGCGACAACCGCTAAGAAGGAGCGGGAACCACCCCCAACTAAAAAGTATGAAAAATGACAATATAGATTCTTACGTACATATTTTATGAAGCACGTTGAAGAAGAAAATATGGAAATTCATTCCATCGTTTTCGGATTCGGATTTAAAAGCTTCACTTATTGTACTAACTTTCTCATATTTGTGACCGCCCTGTATAATTGTTTTATATATTTCTTTGAGTTGTGTTAACTACATGCGGAATATTGTCACGTCACATTTTTTATAATTCCTTGTATGTTCCTCATATTTTCTTCTCTGACAGTTGTGTTAACTACATGCCAAAGATTATTGTTCTCCGTCACACTTTTTTCACAACTTTTTTTGACAGTTGTATTAACTGTATGTGAAATATTATCGTCCTCCGACACATTAAAAAAAAATAAATTATGGGGTAACCACACTGTATATTTTTTTTCATATTTTTCTTTAACAGTTGTGTTCATTAGATCGTTGAATTAGATGCAAACAATTATCGTCCATTACGTTTTTACATTACACCCTGTGTATTCTTTTTCATATTTTTCTTCTTTGGCAGTTGCGATAATTGCATGTGAAATATTATCGTCCACCGTCACCTAAAAAAATAAGTTTTTAGTGTGACCATTCGGTATAAATAATTTTTTTGTTTTTCCTTTGACAGTTGTGTTAATTGCATGCAAAAAATTATCTGCTTCCGTCACGTTTTTTATTTTTTATTTTTTATTTTTTTTTTTTTTTAGGCATGACTCTATTTCGGTTATTTCACGTTATTGCAGCCATACTCTGTGCCCTGGTAATTAGGTATTATTAAATTTAAATTTATTTTCAACAATGGAAAATAGTAATTAGGATTAAGGCGTTTATTTAACTTTTATTTAACATCAGCCTACTTCCACTATAACCGCAGTCGACGACAACACGGGATAAGCTAAACTGAAAATTTGCCGAACTTCGACTTTGTTGTGAGACAAGTATTTTTCATGTATTTGATACTTACGTAACCAACGTTGTTAGATCTCTTATAAATGATGGTGGAGCTGCCTGAATGAAAAGAACCCGCCACACACCTAGTCGAGATGTATAATTACTGTAAATTTGTATTTGATATATATTACTATAAATGCATAGGACTCTAGTGCGCAAATAATAGATCTCATAAACTGACAATCGTTTATTACCAGATTAGCTTTAAGAATTTCAATTGGCAAAAATTTCACGTTTCATAAATGGAAGAACCTCCTTGATCTACGCCTATGCCAGAGTGAGTTCATTTGACAGATACCACCAATATATTTACACAGTAAGAGTATGTTTACATTCAGTTATATATGTCCATATAATAGGTAAATACTTTTATTTTGTGTCCACATTTCATACTTTTTGTCGGTTATGTTTTTGTACATGAATATGAACTTGAACGTTTTAACACAAATCGTAAATAGATCTATATCTAACTTTATTTTACATATTTTACATACGATACCTAGTTAAGACGATGTCAATCTTACCTACCTGATGTTTTTCCTTTCAGAATCACTAAAGTTATCAAAAACTGCAGTTACTTACCTACTTACCTGTTAAATGTTGATCATAAAGTATTCACAATCTTTGAGAATATAGGGGGAAAATCTTGGAAGTTCACATCATGTTAAAAGACATTCGTTTTGCCGTATTGTCTGGGGTTTGTGCGTCAACAGCAAGCACTTTTGGAAAGCTATCTGGGTTGCCTACTCTAGAGGTATGTATATTATAAGAATATTGTATTTGTGGTCATAGTCAAGATGTGTTGATAAATCTGAATATAATTCATATCGTAATTCATAAATAAATCATAACATAGTGTACGTTACAATTTAATTGTACCTAAACTATTTATATTAGTTTGTAATTATAGGTTGTTTATCTTAGTGAGGAATTAATTACTTCCTCATTTCTTCCAATTACTCACAACTTTCAACTTTAATTCTTTCCTGTCCTTTTTATATGTCATTTTGTTATTCACTGTTTTTTTCTTTTAAATTTTTTTCACTGCAACAATTCTGAATGATTAATAAAATTTTTTTTTGGTAAACAACATTTTTAAAAGAAAATTATGTGGCATAATTTAACCACACGGTTTTTCACATTACTTACAAGAAAAGATTTTTTGACTAACGATTTTTTCCTTCCTTCGATTATACTTGATACGTGTGCTTGGGGAGGAGATTCTTGTTTATTATTTGTTTTGAAATAAAGTTTATTTGATTTTATTTGATTTGATGCGAAAATTCGTGGTAACTTTTCAATTTATATTCCAGCTTATAATTAATGTTGAAAGGTCTATTTTTTGTATTGTTCGTGTGTTGAAGTACTTTTAACAGATAATAAAAGTATTTTTGGCTGGATACATTCTTTCGATAAAAATAAGCATTACAAAAAAATCGTGTTATAAAAATGCACGAAATGTTTAAAAAAAAAAAAAAAATTAAAAACGATTTTTATCACCATTGTAAAGCACGTTTAAATAGCTGCAATTTAAGAAAAAATTCTTAGTTTGACCAAAGGGCAGTTTCTTATAGTTTTTATAGAAAATAATCACTATTTTTTTTTTAATTCTCCATAATAGTTTACATAAACAAGCAGACCTATCCCAGCAAACACAAAAATTGCGGCCCGTATAAATGGGCCTTTCTAGTGATCAATGGCTTTTTTGTGGCACTGGCGAGCATTTGTGGCCCACAATAAATGATGTGCAGGCGTACCATAACTTCATGTTGCCATATAGTAACCATAAATGGTCAATAATATTGCGCAACCATAAAAAATGCTGCTTCAGTTTGTACGTCGAAGGTACTTTTATGGTAATATGCAGGCTAATATTAAAGTACAGCATGTAATTTTTACTCAAAAGGCCGGCGAAGGTAATTTGGCAATTAAATGATTACGCGCATGCGCATTGTGTAATATAAAACATCTCTCAATGGAGTCACTGAGCAGCATCCGCCATTTGCTTTTTCGTTCTAGGCTTGTGTAAGCTAACTTTGTAGTTTGGACAGTTTGTTAAGTCTTTTAAGGACCTATTTTGTGTTTTTTCAAGATGACCGCCGAAAAAAAAAAAAATCCGCTTGGCACTATATCACATTTTGTTCGCCAAGAAAAACTTTATTTCTGTGCTAAATTTCATGTTAATATCAAAAAGTGAACGATTGTTATGCTTAGCAACTCCACTATAGGTCCTATATTAAAAATAAAGCAACATTTTTTTTTATGAAAACGGTTTTGTGAGATTTATTAATGAAATCATGATGGCAATATATCAGAATTATGAGTATTGAAAGTACATATTGTGTTATTAAGAACTGATATTTATTTTCCTTCGGCTTCTTGTTTTTCTCCTCTTATTTCCTTTTTTCCTATTTCTCTTATTTGTCTTCGTTTCTCTTTTCTTCACTTTCCTCCATTCATCATGAGCATTTAAACAAGATTGTCCGTGACAAAAGCAAACAATCATATTCAAAAGCTAATCCAGAGCAGGAGGTGTTGATGTATTTGTGGCTCTAAAAAATTGTTTTTTAATACCCTTCCCCAATCTTAGCTCATTTTTTGAAACTATTTATTTAATGTCGGCCTAGTTCCGCTACCAGGGCCTATCACCGCGCCAGTAGATCTGGAAATTTTGCCGAACCTCTTCTCTTTCGAAGAGTAGGGATCTTTTACTTGCCTAACATTTAATAGACGAGGGATTGCCTGCTTTACATCCCCTCCGAAGGATGCCCAGGCAACACGGTCACGTCATTTTGACGTCATTTTTTGGTAACTCTTCGTCGGCGACGTCATGTTACCAAAAAGTGACGTCTTAATGACGTCTGTATTTGTACGTCATAATGCCGTACATTAAATTCGTCATTATTACGTTTTTATTTAGCGATTTTAGACACCAGTGACGTCTTAAAGACGTCTGCATTTGTACGTCGTAATGCTGTACCTTAAATTCGTCATTATTACGGTTTTATTTAGTGATTTTAAACACCAGTGACGTCTTAAAGACGTCGGCATTTGTACGTCATAATGCCGTACATTAAATTCGTCATTATTATGTTTTTATTTAGTGATTTTAAACACTAGTGACGTCTTAAAGACGTCTGCATTTGTACTTCATAATGCCGTACATTAAATTCGTCATTATTACGTTTTTATTTAGTGATTTTAAACACCAGTGACGTCTTAAAGACGTCTGCATTTGTACGGCATTATGACGTAGATTAAATTCGTCATTATTACGTTTTTAATTAGTGATATTAAACACCAGACAAAAAAACATTAGTTTTACAAAATTGCCACCCTAATAATTATTTACAGAATCTTTAAAAATACAATAATAATAAGTGGATTTTTAGCATTAATTACATGGTAATAATAAACGTCTTATTAAGTTGGAATAATTACAATTATATTCTTTTGGCTATATATTAATATCATCAACAGTATAGGATTTTTTTCGATCTAGGGTTCATTGGCCAATAGCCATTAGCCAGTGTCATATATTGGTTTTGTCAAAAAGTGATCTAAATTTATCCCAGGCAGCAGATTGACGTCATTTTGACGTCATTTTTTGATCACATTGGGCGACGACGTCACGCGACGAAAAAATGACGTCTCAGTAACGTCATATTGTGACTAAATTATGACGTCATGTTGAGACGTCGATGCGACGTTTGGCGACGTAATTTTTTCATTGCAGAAATTATTTCTAGTTGGCGTCACATGCAAACTATGCATTACCACGTTGTTTGTTGCATACATTATTTCTAGATGGCGCCACATACAAACCACTGAAAATAATCAGTACTTCTTTATACTTTATACTCTAATGAATTTATAGAAAATAAATGAAAATATGTAAATTGCAATGTTCAAATACATAATCAATCAATAACAATTTATTAACAGTTTTTATTTATGTGCCTTACCGGATCCTAGCCCGGAGCCAAACCTAACTTAACTCACTGAACCATTGAACATGTTTATTTAAATATGTTTAAAAGCTGTATACCTAGTTAGAAAGAGTAAAACAAAATTATTATTACTATGTGGCAAAAATTGAACTAGTCACTAAATACTTCTATTTATTTTTATTTTATAATTAGTCGGGGAGCCCTCCCTAGCTGTACGTGCACCCCCCGCCCGATCCTTGGGGACGATATTTTTCATAAAGATTGAAGTTAAGGAACAATTTAAGATATATTCTAAAAAAAAAAAAACTGGCTGTACTTTCAAAATGGCGGCCATATATTAAAAAAAATTGTTGCCAATGTTGTTTTTGTCATTTAACACAAAAACTAAAAAAGATGGACAAAAACTTTCTTCACAAAAAACAACGTGCCTAAAATTTTCTACAATTTTGTACCTATACAACAATATTTTGATAGGAGTTCCCATTTTCCAGATAAATGAGTCCAAAATTAAGAAAACATGGAAATTCATATATCGGTAAATCACTTAGAGGAAATAACTGTGACAATTATTGTAAGGCGTATAATATAACTTTATATTATTAACATAAAAATTAAATAAAATAAACTGAAAAAAATTAATAATAATAATAATATTATAATTTGCAGACATTTATCTCGAAAACGGTAACAGTGGTATCTGGAAAACGGTAACTCCTATCCAAATATTGTATAGAAACAAAATTGTAGAAAATTTTATGCACTTTATTTTTTGTACATAAAGTTTTTCTCCATCTTTTTTAGTTTTTGTGTTAAATGACAAAAACCATATTTGCAAATTTTGTTTTTTTTAACGGACGCCATTTTGAAAGTGCAGCCAATTTTTTTTTTTAGGACATGTCTTAAATTGTTCCTTAGGCTTTAATCTTTATGAAAAACTTTGTCCTAAAGGATCGGGGGGGAGGGGGTGCACGGACACTTAAAATTTCAGGTTGCAAAATATATTCGGCAACTATGTCAAAACATACTGATGTTTCTATATGTACGTTTTTATTGTAATAATATATTGCTATTATGATTGGTCAAAGATCTCTTTATACATATATACATATATATAGTGAATATATGAATACATATAGTGAATATATGAATATATATAGTGAACCAAATGACCAATTTTGACGACAAAATGACGTCATTTTAATGACGTCAAAATAATGATCTAAAAGAAACGTGTATTTGACGTCTTCATGATGACGTCAGAAGTACGTTTTAAATATCACGTCTCTGGTACGTCATTTATTGGGACAATGACGTCGGCGACGAAAAATCACCTTTGAAAGACGTCATAATGACGTCACCCTGCTACCTGGGTTGTACATGGCAGCTTATCCTGTAATGCATATCATACATCGGAAAATGGAAAAATCCTATAGCCCTTAAGATTTACATGCCATATTGCACCAAATTGGCTTATTTATTATATTTCTCATATGTACATTTATTAATTAATCAAAAATAGCTTACATATGTAAGCCCATCGACGTCATTTAAGGGACGTTTGTTGACGTCACTTAAATGACGTCAATGGGTTGTGACATTTTGCCGTCATATTTCACGTCATTTACACGTCATATTTAACGTCGTATTGGTGATAAAGGTGCCAAAAAAATAACGTCAAAATGACGTGACCGTGTTGCCTGGGTGGTATATCCACTACGTAATCCCCGTCTTGAAATTACATAGCTTCCGTGTATACTGATACACAAGCCTCTAGAAGGACCGTGGGACGAGATCGCTGTGTTTCTCAACATGGATTTCACCCATCCAAGTACTAACCGCGCTGAACGTTGCTTCACTGGAGTGTCGAAATACATGCAAAAAAAACAAAAGATTTTATTCTTAATTTTAGTACAACTATGTGCCTTACCGTATCCTAGCCCAGAGCCAACCAAACAACCACTGCACGTAGTGCGGTGGTGGATGTAAAGTTAGAAGCGGCAGATCCGGTTCGGCTTAACAATTAATGGTGGGGGGGAGCGGGATTAGCTCTCCTGTTTGTTATAAACAAACTTAAAAACTAATACATGCACAGTCAAGACGCCTGTACGCTCGACCCGTTCATCTTATTGTCACTTTTGCACTCGATAATATAATCGGAAACAGTGCTCTTCAGCTGCTTTCAATCAACAATGAAAAAACATTTATTTGATCATTTATCAATTTTAACAATTTTCCTTCGAATTAAATTGCCGGATTCTTTATATTTCTATTAAGAAACCTAATACGAAAATACATTTTGCATCTGCAAAATAGCGTTTTTGTAGTATCATTTAATTCAATAGACGTTCTCTCATGTAACTATTGCAAATCTTTAATGACTCTGATTTGCTAAAAATCATTTCTTTTTTTACGCTTTGCAGAAAATCTGAATTTGGTTTCGTTAAACCATCTGACACATAGTTTATACATCATTCTCTGTACCGTTTCGTCCACGAGGACGATTTTCTTGAAAACTAGAAGACAAAGTTTTAAATAAAAACGTTGCCTCATTCCTCCATTTAATTTATTCTCAATATACGAGTGTCTATTTCAAAAGATAAAAAGTTTCCCATATTGACGTATTTTGTTAACAAATATGTAGCAATAATACGGTAAAAATTTGAGACCAATCCATTGGCCCGTTTTTTAGTTAGAGCCAAGAAATAATTATATTTCCATGGATTCAAAGTCAACCAAGTTTTACCCCGTGGTGAGAAATAAGGTAAATTCTAAAATTAGAGTTAAGAAATTTGAGATCTGGCGAACTCAGACAGTCAAAAATTATTCTAATGCACTAAACTACTAAAAAACTAAATAAATATAAAAATAAAACTAGTCTAATTAATATACTCCTTGGTAACAGGTTAAAAATAATAAAGCATAACTAGTCTGTTAGCTTAGTGTTTTTTAAAATTGGTAATAATTTTTTCGCCCGTCTAATTTTTGTTTATTTTCATTCTAGGGATATTTTTTTCTTAGAATAATATTTTTCATCTGTATGGTCATATGCAATGGTGCAGTATGGACGCTATTTGTAAAAGCTCTCCAACAAACAAATTCTTCTCTCAGTGCCACTGTAACTAGTTCAGCTTCCAATTACATTTTTTCGGTAAGCTTCTGCAGTATTTTTAAATATGAAGATTTTCAACCCAAAAATTATAATTTTTTGATGTACCTACGCTGTGCCACATTTAATTGGAACCAAGTTTAATCATTGGCTACTTTTTTATTAAATACAGGGTGACAACGAAAAATGGAAATCATTTGCCATTTGCTTGTCTTTTGAGCATTACCGGATTATCCAATAGATACACTGAGAGAATGATTTAATTGGCGTTAATAAATTTTGTTTCTCCCAATTAAATGATTTATTTGTATTTGGCCAATTAAACATTTAATTGTGGATAATAAGGCATTTATTTAAACGGGAAAATTAAATATTTAGTATTGTCAATTAAATGAAAATACTTATGAATAACAAATATTGCATTCTGAAAAATAAATATTTATTTCTCATAAATAAATCTTTTTATATATTTATTTATGAGAAATAAATATTTATTATTCAGAATGCATATATTTGTTACTCATAAGTATTTTAATTTATTTGACAATACTAAATATTCAGTTTTCACATTTTAATAGATGCCTTATTAACCACAATTAAATGTTTAATTGGCCAAATACAAATAAATCATTTAATTGGGAGAAAAATAACTTTTTAGCGTTAATTAAATTATTCTCTCAGTGAACAAGTCAAAACCTGCAAAATTCAAAAGCAAACAAAACAATAGATTTTTTCGTCAGAAGATTTGTTAATGGATTTTCAGACAACATAAATTCACATCGCAATAAAAATACAACAGGAATGAATATATTATACGACACAAAATATTTAGAATTTTTCATTTTCTCAAATACCTATTTATATAGTATATTAGGTTATTTTACATGGTACATGGATCTCGAGCTTCATCCTGATTGCTTATATATATTAACAAAATGGCAACGTTTTTATTTGAAAAGTACATTGTTTCTGGTATAACTTTTTGTTTTTTATGCTACAGAAATAGAAAAAAAATCATTTGAAAGCCAAATCTTTCATTTTGGTTCTTAGCGCTTTTAACGTAAATACCATAAAGTTTCTGAGATATTTATCATTTAAACTGAATACTTCGTTTTATAGACATTCGGACGCCACCTTTATACTTCCATCAGATCTCCGAAACCATTAACTCTATAGAAATTAGAAAAAACAGAATTCATCCTTAATTAAGTATAGCTTTCTATTTGTCTGTAACATGTTTTCGTTCAATGAAATACTTTTCGAGTTATTTAACAAATATTGTTTTGAAATATCTTAATTTTTTTAAGCCAAAAACCCAGTTTTCAAGTCCTTATAACTTAAAGGCTATAAATTTTTATGAAAAGTTGCATAAAGCCCTTTCTTCTTAACATATTATTTACTTTCGGCTCCAATGTTGTTATAATTTTTTTCTTAGTTGCCACCCCCTCAATAAGGGTGACATCCACCTCTATAAATTAGCAAGTCGCAGCATAATATACAAACTTTTCTTTGATGCATTTACTATTAAGTTGCCAAAAATGAACTAAATCCGTTTCATATGACATTATTCCGAAGTTACTGTACTATATACCTAAAAGTTAAATGATTATTTTAACATGATGTTTAAAACTTACCTGATGCCTGAAAGGTTTGCTGAAGGAATACCAAGCCCCAGTCATGTAATTATCAATATCCTGATTATCCATTATATTATAACTCTGATGATAATACACCCTACACACCTCACAGCTCGCACATCTCGTAATAACGCGTATAAAATAAACACACAACTAATGATTTAGCACTTCCACATGTAATAAATTATATCAATATCCTGATTATAACTCTGGTAATACATACATATCACCGTGTGGTCTCGTAATACTCACAATAAAACGCACAACTAACAATTTATCACTGTGGTCTGCCCGTAATTGCATCAGCCATCTTTAATTCTATAAGATGATGATGACGACTTCTGCGCCGGCGCCGTGGTCTATTAAATATTTAATTGTCAGAAACAAATATCTAATTCCCAGAAAAAAATATTTATTTCACATATATTATGATTAACTGCGCTAAAATATTTCTTTATAGGAAATAAATGTAATATTGGTATATATTTCTGAGAAACAAATATATTATTCTCAATTAAATCTATTATTTTTATATAGTAATTTAGTTAGGAGAAACAAATATGACTCAAATAAATCATTTTGTTTTGTCCATTAAATCAATATTTGGGATATTCTTATTATAACAAAATAATTATTTGGCAGCAATAAATTTTGTAGTCAATATTAAATATTTATTAAATTGAAAAAACCATGGCTTTTTACTCATATCTGGGCTCAGATTTCTCTCAGTGTAAACTAGGCAGTCGCCTAAGGGCGCCAATGCACGAGGGTGCGCTTCAGCAGTTCAAAATAAACTAATTTTATCTCCTAGTAGGGAATCTAGAACTCACTAGAATCCATTTTAAAGGAAGCGGGTTGACGAAAACAGATTCTTACGTGAAATATCGCTGCCCAACACTGAGAGAAATCTGAGCCCAGATATGAGTAAAAAGCCATGGTTTTTTCAATTTAATAAATATTTAATATTGACTACAAAATTTATTGCTGCCAAATAATTATTTTGTTATAATAAGAATATCCCAAATATTGATTTAATTGACAAAACAAAATGATTTATTTGAGTCATATTTGTTTCTCCTAACTAAATTACTATATAAAAATAATAGATTTAATTGAGAATAATATATTTGTTTCTCAGAAATATATACCAATATTACATTTATTTCCTATAAAGAAATATTTTAGCGCAGTTAATCATAATATATGTGAAATAAATATTTTTTTCTGGGAATTAGATATTTGTTTCTGACAATTAAATATTTAATAGACCACGGCGCCGGCGCAGAAGTCGTCATCATCATCTTATAGAATTAAAGATGGCTGATGCAATTACGGGCAGACCACAGTGATAAATTGTTAGTTGTGCGTTTTATTGTGAGTATTACGAGACCACACGGTGATATGTATGTATTACCAGAGTTATAATCAGGATATTGATATAATTTATTACATGCGGCATTGCTAAATCATTAGTTGTGTGTTTATTTTATACGCGTTATTACGAGATGTGCGAGCTGTGAGGTGTGTAGGGTGTATTATCATCAGAGTTATAATATAATGGATAATCAGGATATTGATAATTACATGACTGGGGCTTGGTATTCCTTCAGCAAACCTTTAAAGCATCAGGTAAGTTTTAAACATCATGTTAAAATAATCATTTAACTTTTAGGTATATAGTACAGTAACTTCGGAATAATGTCATATGAAACGGATTTAGTTCATTTTTGGCAACTTAATAGTAAATGCATCAAAGAAAAGTTTGTATATTATGCTGCGACTTGCTAATTTATAGAGGTGGATGTCACCCTTATTGAGGGGGGTGGCAACTAAGAAAAAAATTATAACAACATTGGAGCCGAAAGTAAATAATATGTTAAGAAGAAAGGGCTTTATGCAACTTTTCATAAAAATTTATAGCCTTTAAGTTATAAGGACTTGAAAACTGGGTTTTTGGCTTAAAAAAATTAAGATATTTCAAAACAATATTTGTTAAATAACTCGAAAAGTATTTCATTGAACGAAAACATGTTACAGACAAATAGAAAGCTATACTTAATTAAGGATGAATTCTGTTTTTTCTAATTTCTATAGAGTTAATGGTTTCGGAGATCTGATGGAAGTATAAAGGTGGCGTCCGAATGTCTATAAAACAAAGTATTCAGTTTAAATGTTAAATATCTCAGAAACTTTATGGTATTTACGTTAAAAGCGCTAAGAACCAAAATGAAAGATTTGGCTTTCAAATGATTTTTTTTCTATTTCTGTAGCATAAAAAACAAAAAGTTATACCAGAAACAATGTACTTTTCAAATAAAAACGTTGCCATTTTGTTAATATATATAAGCAATCAGGATGAAGCTCGAGATCCATGTACCATGTAAAATAACCTAATATACTATATAAATAGGTATTTGAGAAAATGAAAAATTCTAAATATTTTGTGTCGTATAATATATTCATTCCTGTTGTATTTTTATTGCGATGTGAATTTATGTTGTCTGAAAATCCATTAACAAATCTTCTGACGAAAAAATCTATTGTTTTGTTTGCTTTTGAATTTTGCAGGTTTTGACTTGTTCACTGAGAGAATAATTTAATTAACGCTAAAAAGTTATTTTTCTCCCAATTAAATGATTTATTTGTATTTGGCCAATTAAACATTTAATTGTGGTTAATAAGGCATCTATTAAAATGTGAAAACTGAATATTTAGTATTGTCAAATAAATTAAAATACTTATGAGTAACAAATATATGCATTCTGAATAATAAATATTTATTTCTCATAAATAAATATATAAAAAGATTTATTTATGAGAAATAAATATTTATTTTTCAGAATGCAATATTTGTTATTCATAAGTATTTTCATTTAATTGACAATACTAAATATTTAATTTTCCCGTTTAAATAAATGCCTTATTATCCACAATTAAATATTTAATTGGCCAAATACAAATAAATTATTTAATTGGGAGAAACAAAATTTATTAACGCCAATTAAATCATTCTCTCAGTGAAGGAATCACTACTTCCACATCCAGTCTCTCACAACGAAAAAATTTTGTATGTGGAAATAATTGTTTATGGAACTTTCATAATGTAATATTTGAAATCCTCTACCCCAAAAACCCATAAAATGATACCCCACATCGGTAGTGGGTCGGGGGTGGTGATAGGGGGTAGTGGAGGTGAATATTTTGAGGTTTTTAGTTCTTATACCCAGTACACATACTAAATCATAATCTTTTCTCATCCCCCTTAAAAATGGGGGGGGGGGTGGGGGTGGTAATGGGGGTGGCTAATGCCAAAAAATTTTTTGAGACCTTAGCTTCTCTAGTGTATATACTAAATACTAATTTTATGGACTCTTACCTGCTTCATTTACCTATTTACCCCCATTTACCCCAATTTACCCCCCAACTCTTCGACGGAACAAGATGAAAATATAACCTAGTTCCAGATCTCGTTAAAATACATACGTGTACTTAATTTCAAGTCAATACCTTAAACGGTTCCAGAGTAAACGTGGACACAAAAAAAAGTTACAGACAGACCGACCGGCAGACAGAATTTTTTTTCACTCAAACTTAAAATCTTGACGTTTAATGACAATTTGAACAATAAAAATGTTTAATTTTGTTTTGTCGTTACTATACTTCCACTGGACGTGGAAGTAATTTACTGCAACATTCGAACTTCGAGTTCGCCAATTCATTCGGAATTGGGAAAATTAAGAAAAAAGAACATTTTTGGCAAATTTGGGTAAAACATGAGAATAAATATTTTTACTTCCACATTCAGTGGAAGTATAGTAACGACAAAAAAATTTTAAAAAATTTTTTGTTCAAATAGGCTTAAAATGTCATGAAACGTCGAGATTTTAAATTTTAGCGAAAAAAAATTTCTGTCTAACTTTTTTTTGTGCGCACGTTTACTCTGGAACCGTTTAAGATATTGACTTGATATTTGGTACACGCATGTACTTTAACGAGATCTGGAACTAGATTATATTTTTATGTTGTTCCGACGGAGAGTTAGGGGGTAAATTGGGGTAAATTTGGGGTAAATGGATAAATCAAGCAGGTAAGAGTCGATAAAATTGGTATTTAGTATATACAAGAGAAGCTAGGGTCTCAAAAAAAAATTTGGCATTAGCCACCCCAATTACCACCCCCACCCCCTTATTAAAGGGGATGAAAAAAAATTTGTAATTTAGTGTATGTACAAGAACCAGAAACCTCAAAATATTTTTTTACTTCATCCACCCCCACTACCACCCCCCTATCACCACCCCCACCCCACTACCGATGTGGGGTATCGTTTTATGGGTTTTTGGGGTAGAGGATTTCAAATATTATATTATTAAAGTTCCATAAACAATTATTTCCACATATAAAGTTTTTTCGTTGTGAGTGACTTGGATAGAGAATCTGGATGTGGAAGTAGTGATTCCTTGGGCAGCGGTTTTTATTTCTCACTCAGTATCTCGCACGCTATTAAAAACATTGTCCTCAAATTTTATTGGTATTTTTCTTGTTTACTATGTGAAGCAAAGTTATTTTACCAGGTCATTTTTTTTATAAAAAACGTATAAACCAATACCTAAATGTCGTACTATAATACGGGAAATTATTGTAAAATATGGTAAGTGAGAAACTTTTTTTTTATCATTATTTTTTTATTTAACGGCGGCATATTTCCGCTATCGAGCCCTATCACCGACGCCAGGAGACCGGCTACACCCAATCTGGAGATTTTGCCGAACCTCTTCTGTATCGAAGAGTAAGGATTTTTTACTTGCCTAACATTAAATAGACAAGAGAACTGACTGCTTTACATCTCATCCAAAGGATGGTATATCCATTACCTAATCCTCGTCTCAAATTACATAGCTTCTACGTATAAACTGATATACAAGCCGCAAGAAGGTGGGACGAGATCGCCTTGTTTCCCCAGACGGGCTACTCCATCCAAGTACTAACCGCGGTGAACGTTGCTTCAATATAAACATCGAAATATGTGTAAAGTTGACTACACAATTCTTATGCTTGTAAAAATTTCGGCGTCTTTGGCGGTGCGGTAGATATCAAAGACGCCGGCATATTTTACACGCATAAGAATTGCGCAGTCAACTATACATTTAAGACGCTTCTAGAATTGTTAAAATGCTCCACAACTGCAACATAGAGTTTCACTTGATATTGTAGAAGAACTTACTACCATGCGTCTGAGTGACGCGACACCAATTTATACAGGGTGTCCCGAAACTCCCGCCTTCCCCTTTAGGTACTAATTCTCTATGCAAAAATAGTAAGAAAAGTTCCTATAAACATGTGTCCGGAAATGCTTCCTAAGGGAGCTACGGCCCTCTAAGAATGGCGCATAAATAGGTGTTTTTACTAATTATCTCGGAAATGATTTGGGACAACTTTATGAAACTTGGTTAACTTTTTTCGATTACTAAAGGCTATTGTTTTACAGTATTAGCCAGAACTAATTTTATCCAGAGGCGGTGTTCTTTGTTTCTACATATTAATTTTTCCATTTGACACTTTTAGTATTTTAATCCCTGATTATGATTCCCTGGTTAATTCTGCATAAAAAAGGGCCTCTTTACAATTAGCCATATGGCAAGCCGTTTTCGAGTAAAAGCGGTCTAAACGAAATATTGCGTATTCGTTTGCTAAATGCGCATTATTTATTTTTCAAAGTAGGCGTAAAACAATAACCTTTATTAATCGAAAAAACTTAACCAAGTTTCATAAAGTTGTCCCAAATCATTTCCAAGATAATTAGTAAAAACACCTATTTTTGCGCCATCCTTAGAGGGCCGTAGCTCCCTTAGGAAGCATTTCCGGACACATGTTTATAGGAACTTTTCTTACTATTTTTGCATGGAGAATGAGCACCTAAAGGGGAAGGCGGGAGTTTCGGGATACCCTGTATATTAAGGGCGCCACTCGTGTTCTCCCCTGTTCTTCCACTCCCAGGCGGGTTCGAGATAAGATACAACTCGGTAGAACAAGTAATAGGCCAAGGCTGCACTACGGTAGATTACACAGCCCCACAAAAAAAAAGTGGTCTGTCCGGCAGACTATACCAGTGTATCCATATGTATTTGGACCCGCTGAAACCGAATCCGAAGTCAGAAGTGTCAGATTGGCTCGTTTTTTACCCCCAACCCCAAAAAACACCACCAAAACAAAAAACAAGTGGTTTGTCCGGCGGACCATACCAGTGTATCCTTACCAAATACATAAGGATACATTGGTATGGTCCGCCAGACAGACCATTTTGTGGGGGGGGGGGGGGTGTTTTTTCGGGTTGGGGGTGAAAAACGAGCCAATCTGACAATTCTTACTTCAGATTCGGTTTCAGCAGGTCCAAATACATAAGAATACACTAGTCTGGTTCGCCAGACAGACCAATTTTTGGGGGGGTGTGTTTTTCAGAGTTAAGGGTAAAAAACGAGCCAATCTGACAATTCTGCCTTCGGATTCGGTTTTAGCGGATCCAAGTGCATACGGATACACTGGTATAGTTCGCCGGAGAGACCACTTTGTTTTTGTTTTAGGGGTGTTTTTTGGGGTTGGGAGTGAAAAACGAGCCAATCTGACAATTCTGACTTCGGATTCGGTTTCTGCGGGTCAAAATACATACGGATACACTGATCTAGTCCGCCGGACAGACCACTTTTTTTATGGGGCTGTGTTATTAGCGACGCTGTCTCTTTAATAAACAATTTAGGTCTTTCTCTCTGACGGCATTTTACTTATTTACCTAGTAACAATGGATTTTATGCTTAAAAATTTCAGATTTGTTTTCATAAAAAAAATCCCCCTGAAGCTTCCGTAAAGCAACCGGAATATTGAGCTTCAAACTTGTAGAGTAATGAGACGTCCAATTAACTCAATTTTCGGTCTTCCGAATGAAAATCCTCAAGGTATAAGACTTACAAGTCATATTATCAATAAAATGCAAAAAGTTCAAAGAATGCCATTTATTTACTAAGTAGTTAAAATAAGTACAATGAAATTGTGCAATATCCCATCCAATAAATTATATGATTTGAAATGAATCTCCTGCCCAATTAAGGCAAAGTAAATTTTACCATACAAATGTGAGCATGCGCTAACAACCGATTTGGTAGAAAAGATTCATGCAACTTCCCCAGAATAGAATACAAACATTTAGGTTTTTATTGTGGCTGACTGAAAATAATATAAAAATATTTTACTTAAGTAATTTTGGTTCGCTTGTGATTAGTTTTAATGTTCTCGTTTGTGATTATATCGTTCACAAGAACGGAGTTCAAAAGTACGTTCAACTAATACATGAGTTAGATAATTTTCTGTCAATCTCGCGACGTACTGATCCCCATGCAGGTTCAATATAGAGAAACTGACACGACTTCGCCTCCTAGCGACTTTTTGGCAAAATGGTTTTTTGTCATATTTATGCACAAGGCGGTTTTCTCTATAACTTTGTTATTTGGAAAGCCCTGCATTTGGTTTTCCTACTATCGCTTTCTACTGATTATCCAACGCACTCGTCCAAATGACGAGCCGCTGGATGAATCCAAATTTGTTTTATGTGAGAAACCGGCCTTGTGCATTTTTACTATTTTTTGTTAATAATTGCCTATAGACGCTACGCGCCTTTGTCGCATTTGTCGGTGTTACCCTTTTTAGTCCTACGTCGCATCGTTAAAATTTTATATTCATTCCCTAATGACTGTATCTTCATTTCCATTGTCTTTTATGAAGAGATTAAAAAGTTGAAAATATTTTCAGTCCGTCGTAAAAGTATATTGTTTCTTTTTTCTTGGCCAAAAATTATACTTTTATTTTTGGTACATTTTTCCATGACCACAATATACTTTAGTTCCCATGGCCTGGATCAAAACATATTTTCCTAAGTGAAAATTCGGTGTTTCTTCGAATTTTCATTTGGTTGTGCCTTACGTTTTAACGAACGTCCGTAACTCCTTTTGTACTAATTTTCGACTCTGATGCCTTCCAAACATATATTATTCCCAAAAATGCCTTTAAATGAATTTTTTACCTAAGTCGAAATTTCATTTTGTCCTCGACTTAGGTCGATTCTGGGAGGTTCTATAACAATATCAGTGACTTTAACTGTACCCGCTCCAGACATACAGATTACATTGGGGACGAATAACTGATGCAACGCAAAGAATTAATTTATTGAAAAAAGCACCCAAATTGTTTTGTGTAATTCCATTATTAATAATTCTGAAACACACATTATAGATAATAAATTTAAACATTTTATTTAGATGAGATAAGTGTGTATATTACTGTATATATAATAAACACAGTAAGTTTTAAATGCTACTGAATTATAACACGAAGTTCGCTAAAAATATTAACATTTTGCGGTTTTGCTAAATTATTTTAAGAAAAGATTATCGAAACTGTCGGAGTTATAACAATTTTCATTATGCGTAATATTTATATGGGCATATAAATTAGATGCTACAAATAATCATATTAATATATTGTTTGAACACTCTCCTGTGGAAGACTTTCATTGACAATAAATAAAATTGGCAAAATTGGTCATACAATGGTTATTATATTTCAGTTTATGAGGTATCTAAAAAGACATCAGCATGCCCTTGAATTTTATCTAATAATAAATTATCTTGTATCTCTTTAGCTCTTTTTATTAAAATTTGCACTTGTCTATTAAAAGTGTTAACTGAAATCAGTGGCGTAGCCAGAATTTGGGGTCCCAATAAGATTTAATAAAAATAATCCAATTATAGTGTTTGTGTTTATGTTTATGTTTATAGATTAGAGGTACTTACACCCTACACTGTAAATTTCAGCCTCCTCTTACTTTTTGTAGCGAACATGTTGAGAACGACATCTAAATCAATTTTTAAATTAGAATTAGTAAGTACCTATGCTGAAAATTTTGGAGGGAGGAATGAATTTCCTATTTCTTTTTGAATCCCTGTGGTGGTTGTCACACAATAGCACATCTTTATATCGATGGTGTAAATAAACATTTTCGCTTTTGTTCAATTCAGTCTTACTTGGAGACGGCTCTCTTTTTTTATATCAAACATTAGTTTGTAGGACCCTGGCATTAAAAAATAAGTATTTATTTTGTAATTCTGTACCCAATGTTACTGAATAAAAATTCGTTTTTGTATTAGACGCGTCTTTTAAAGAATCAAAAGCTTCCTACATTTGATAATGTCTCGGCATTGTCTTTTTCACACATGTATTCTATTTCTGATTCTACAAATATTTTCTGGAATTAAATAATAGGTATCCAGTAACCGTAACTAATTAAAAAACCTACTTTCATCTTCCATGATGCAACGGTTCAAAATATTTACTATAAAACACCGTATAAGGGTTCACTTTACAAAATAAGTTAATAAAAGCCGGAGAAAAAAATTTGTTGGCCGCAACAACTATAACGTTATTGCCAGTGTTACAGCGTACACTTTGTTACCATCTCTAGTGTGGAAAAAATAACAATCATAAAAAATTCAAACAAAAAGATTTCTTTGAACTTTACACTCCATCTTACTTCCATGCACCACCCTTCTAACTTTGAGGATAGGATTTTGCGGAGTGAGAGGGAAATATGCGTGTATTTCTGGTTTATTATAAATATTTAAAAAAATTATGAATGGCATAATCTTTAAAACAGTTTCAGGTACTTCTCATTGCTCTAAGGAATACAACCATATACTGCAATCGTCACAGATTTTATACACAGATATATAAATGTATTTTTTTCAATTTTAGGTCTGTTTTAAACCAACAATGGACCTTGTAAAGACGTCTGTAAGACATCGGGATTTTTAACATAAGATCTGAATAAGACGTCTTTAAGACATCTTTGTGCTATCTTGGGTCGTTTGACTATAGATAAGGAAAATGTTGAAAGAATGCAGTGTTAAAATTTAAGTTCGATATCTGTAATAGCAAGCGGGATATTGAGTGAGAAATAATAATTTTTTTGTTTTTTGTAATTTTAAAATGCATACTTACTTTTTCACCAATTTCGCAATTTCGAATGAATTGATGAAGTTGAAATTCGAATCCGGCAAGAAATTGTACGGTTTTCGTTTTTGTATACCTTTAGTCGACCTCTCCTTGTCGAGACCACACGGCCGATGGGCGACGTTTACCGTTTACCATAGATCTGTTAGAAAATAAAATGTACAAGGAAATCATTTATTTGTTATTTCATTATTTTATTTTGATAGAATTATCGAATTTATTACCTATGTACTGTAGCAACATTTTACAGAATTATTTACAGAATTATATTATAGCGTTCGCAAGCAAGAAATCTCGAAAAAGGATATAAGGATTGCTTTCCGGTGTGTTATTATTACATTCAATATTTATGTTTACTTGAGAGGAAAATATTTATGGCATTTTATAGTTTTGTCATGTGCCCACGAAACCTACTTTTCGAAGACAACATAACTTTAAGTCAAAATAACTTTTAATTTGAGGCTGTTTGACCTTTAATTGAAAAGTTTTCGCCTGCGGCGCATTTTGCAACCTATAATAAGAGGACTCAAATATTTCGTTAGCCTAGGAGCGCACTAACCTTAATCCGGTTCCCCTTAAAATTACATAACATTACACACATTTTGGCTGTTTTAATTCGAATCACTATTTGTAGTAAAATTGTTATTTCAAATAGAGCGCTATTTTTTACCGCAATATCAGATTCTGCTTAAGATTTTTAGCAGGGCCGGATTATCCATAAGGCTAACTAGGCTGTTGCCTAGGGGCGCCGCAAGACTATTTCGCACCCCCCCACCCCACCCCCCGCTAATCAAACATTAGCCTAAGGGCGCGCCAATCCTTAATCCGGCCCTGATTTATGTACAGTAGAGGTTTTAGTTTAGAAATATTGTTATATGAATTAAATTTCGTTTCTGTATTATGCGGAGGCTTGCTAATTTATATGGGATGGATGCCACTCCTTTGCAGCGGGTGCACCAAAAAAAAAAAAAGAACCATTGGAAATGGAAGAGGATTAAATTTTGAGAAAAAAAGTTCCATGCCATTTTTCATACAAATTGAGAGTCTTTAAGTTAAAGCGACTTGCAAATTGCGATTTTATTTTAGTTTGAGAAAACATATATCTCAAAACGGTTTTCGTCGAATAACTGAGAATAATTATTTAAAGAAATTATGTAGGATTTATAGTTTTGAAATTATGCAAGTCTAAAGATAGTGTTCATAAGACGAAGTATTTAGTATAAATGTTAAATATATGAGAAATTATGTCACTTACATCAAAAATGCTAATGAACAAAATAAAAGACTATTAATTAAGCTTTCAAATGTTTTATTTTCTTTAACATAAAACAAAAAGACGTTATGATCGAAACAATGTACGTCTTTACATTTTTTAATAACAACGTCGCTATTTCGTTATTGTAGTTAGCCAGTTATTAAAAATAAATTTCAAATACTGTTTTTCATTATTATATAACATAATTTATATGCCCAATTTTTTTTTTCACATTTACAGCACTTGCTTTAAAAAAATTACAATATAAATTATAAAGATATTTTGGAAGAACATAAAATTATTGTTTTTTCCTTGCAAATATTCGAATAAATATCAGTTTCACGAAATAATCGTAGCAGCGAAAAATAAATCTTACAAACTGAGGATTAATTATTTTTTTTTATTCATGCAGGATTAATTGTTTCAGAGATATCGAAGTTTAAAGAAGGCCTCCGAACATTTATAAGACGAAATATGTAGTTTAATGTTGAATATCTCAGAAACTGTAATACTTAAGTCAAAATGCTAAGGACCAAAATTAATGATAAATAATCAAGTTTTCAAATGAAGAATAAAAATAAAGAAGCTATCAGCAAAACAATATACCTCGTCACATTTGTTTAATAAAAACGTCATCTTGTTACTGTAATTAACCAGTAATTTGAAAATCTCAAATACAGTTTCTCGTTAATATATAGCATTACCTAGATGCTTGCATTTTTGTCCGTTTGATTCAGATTCTTTCCTTCAGATTCATAATAATAAGCGATTCTAAAACATAAATATACCAAGTTTCGGAAATAAATTTATTTATTTTATTTATTTATTTATTTATATACAATTTATAAAAAGGTACAAATGTTATAATTTCGATAATATAATTTACAATAAACGAATGATTTGGTGTGCACCTAGATGTTGAAACATCTGTATGTGCCCTTATAAATTTCCTAATGGGTATATTATTTATTTATATTAATTTTGTATGGAAAATAATACATTATTCACATAGAAAATTGAAATCTTCGAAATTGAGAATATAATACTTATACCTGTATATTCATGTCATTCCTATATTATGTCATAATCCTGAGAAACTTTTTGTAGTTTTTTATAATGTATGCTTTACTTTTTTTGTTGAAATTTTTCTTATTTCTTATTTGTTTTATATCCGTTGGTAATAAGTTGTAATACTTTGGGGCCAAATAATCTATAAATTTTAGGTTTATAGCCCTTCGATTATTTGGTATAATTATTTGCCTATTTTCATTAGCTCTAGTCATATACTGATGGCTGGAGTTTTTCTGTTTTATGAATGTATGAGCAAACTGACTGTATATATAGCGTGTTTATATTACAAATGTCCTCATTAAAGAGCATGCTCGTGGGGTATAATTTATTTCTATTGTAAATTATTTTTACAATTGTATTTTGTATAACAGTCGGTGGTTGTAGTTTCTTTTTATATGTCCCGCCCCATGCAATTAATCCATATCTTATAAGAGATTCTACTAAGGATTTGTACACTAGTATGAGTAATTTAATATTTAAGAATTCTTTTAATATGTAGAATTTATGAATCAGTTTTCGTATTTTTTTTGTTAAATAGTCAATATGTTCTGACCATTTTAGGTGTTTATCTATAATGATTCCTAAGTATTTTATATTCTCTACTTCTTTGATTTCGTCACTGTTATTATCATTTATTGCTATACCATTATAGTCTGGTCTATTTACTTTTGTTAAAGAGAATGCAATATATTTGGTTTTTTTAACATTAAGGAATAGTTTGAAAGAGTCTAGCCAATTTTTTACTATTTTGCAGCCTTCTATGACTTTTTCTTTGGTTTCTTCCCAAGTATTACCCGTGAAAATGAGTGCAGTGTCATCTGCGTATGATATAATTTTGCCTTTAACTTTTATACTCAACAATGAGTTTATATATGTAATAAATAGTATTGGTCCTAAATATAGTACCTTGAGGTACACCGACTTTTATTTTTTGAGGATTGCTAAGAGTATTGTTTAATTTTAGAACTTGGTCACGATCACTTAAATAGTTTTTGAATAATTCTTCGAATATTTTTTAAAAAATTTCGATATAGCTAGTGGTTTTTTCATCTCTTGGAGGTAAGATCAAGTATCGGGACCATATGGATACGATGCCTTTTACTACACTCCCAAAATATTATGATTACATATGATATTATTTTTTAGTTTTACATTTTCTTTTACCTCTCGGTAAAAATGGTCGAAATTTTATTTAAAGTTTACTTTAAAATCGGCATTATTCGCCGAGCTAGGGTGGCCGCAATGTCATGTATTTTTATTATTTTTTTAATTTTCACCAAGTGGTTTCATATGATTTAGAAAGTTTCTATTGTCAATATTGTTTGCAGAATATGGTACTTTCATTTGTATGGTGGAAGTAAGGAGTCGGGATTTTCCCGGAAAAAAAGTTATGAAATCTATTCCTCCCCCGTTTTCGAGGGTGCTGAACACGAATAACAGGATGAAAAGAGTTTTTAGTCATGCACACTCCCTGAAACGCCCAAAACCATCCCTTTTTGCTTATTTCTCATTTGACGGCTTGGCATCGACTATTTTTGCAGGGGTATAATAGATGGTGAAAAGGGATGTCAGGTAGTAGACCGCAGCCTCCCTTGGGGGTGGAATCTACCCTGTAAGGGGGTGTAAAATTGTTTCTTTTTTTTCTTGTTAAAGACGAAGATGCTGATCAAGAAAAAAATTGTTTTATGCTGGTTCGACCTTGCCTTCAACTCTTGGAAACCACCCCTTTCATAATAATGTAATGTGTTACAACCCCTAGAATGATGTATTTGCACCTACTCGAAAAATAACCTACCAGAAGATTCCAAAGTGACATCTGGAATTATCGAGAGAATGGTGGCGTCATCACAGAACAATCGAGATCTGTCATTTTTAGGTATAAAAGACCGACCGCATTCTCGGCGAGTAGTTCAGAAAGTTCAGAAAGTATAGAAAGTGAGGTTAAGACTTCAAAGATAAACAAAGTGATAAACATTGTGATTTTTAGTCAGTAAAGTGTATTTAAATTAAAAAATAGTATTGTGAAGTATCCAGTAAATATTTAATAAAGTGTGTTAGTGGACATCTCTTGTTATAATTTTTGGAACCCACGGAATTTGCAAGGGGTAGTTTCCTAAGGGTGGAAACACGTTACAAATTGGTGTCAGAAAGCGGAATTTTATGACAAGAGGAGCTCTGAAGTTGTGCTGGAGTGTTCGAGAAGTATTCTCGAGGTTTAGTGCTAACACAGGACTAATTTACTGGACATTGTTCGAGGGTTATTTTCGGACAGAAAAATAGTGTTAAGTGCATTTTTGAGACGTTGTAGAACATTTTATTAGGACACTAGTGTAATAATTAAATCTTTTAAACTGAGTAGTGATAGAGACACTGAAAAAGACTCATTTTTTGTGTTAGTGCGTGGAAATTACTAGAACTTTTCTATTTGGACATTAGTGGAGATTATTAAATTCTCTGAACTGGATAGTGACAAAAGACTCTGGATAAGACTTTTCCGTGCTGTTTCGAGATTTGTCTGGAAAGTTCCATTGCCGATATTGACGTGACAGTTAAATTTATTTTATTTTAATTTCATCGTATGCCCGTAACAACAAGAAGTATGGCATCCGATAAACAAATACAGGACTTATTCGAACAATTCAAAAAAATGATGGCGCAGCAACGGCAGGAAGACAAAGAAGAACAGGAGAGAAAACGTCAAGAGGAGGAAAAACGACGTCAGGAAGAAAAAGAACAGGAAGAAAGAAGACGTCAAGAGGAGGAAAAACGACGTCAGGAAGAAAAAGAAGAACAAGAAAGACAGCGTCAAGAAGAAAAAGAGGAACAAGAAAGACGCCAAGAAGAATTAAGGAAAATTCTGAATGAACAAATGAAAATACAGCAGGACGCTATCATTTCTGCCAACGAAGGATTAAAGAGTGAAGTCAAAGAAGAGATAAACAAGGTAGAAGAAAAAGTAGGTGAAGTCGAGACAGAAGTCAGTCAAGTTAAAGAGAAAGTAAACAAGTTCGAAGAAGAAGTTAAAGGAGAAATAGACCGGCTTAAACGACAGTTGAGAGATAGAGGAAGCCAGCAGGTGGTATCGTCAGGTCAGTGACTAAAACCTCCTTCTTTTGATGGCCAAAGTTCCTGGACGACGTACAAGAGGCAGTTTGAGGCAGCAGCGTGTGCGAACAACTGGGATAATGAGGAAAAGGCCATGGCATTAGTTCTGGCGTTAAGGGGCCAGGCCTCAGAGTTGCTTCAAACTATCCCAGTGAATAAACAAAGGGACTTCAAAGTCTTGGAAGCTGCCTTAGACTTGAGGTATGGCGATCAACACCTTGCCCAATTATACCAGGCTCAGCTGAAATCCCGGATGCAAAAAGCTGGGGAAAGTTTACAAGAATTTGAAGCTGCGATAGAGAGACTGGCACACCTGGCGTATCCGAGTGCACCTAAAGAATTCCAGGAACAATTAGCCGTGGGGGCCTTTTTAGATGGTATAAGGGACGAAGAGGTCTGGCGAGTTCTGAGGCTGACGAGACACCAAAGTAGTAGCGAAGCTTTGGTGCGTGCACTCGAAGTAGAAGCCGCTTACAGGGATACTCCAAGGTCGAGAGTTCGAGCTGTGACTCTCGAAGAATCGCAACCAGAAATGAACCAGAACCCCTTGCTGACTAAGATGCAGAAAATATTCACCAAATTATGCGATAAATTGGATGGCCTCGGAAAGCAGGAGAAACAACAAAATAAAGGAAAGCCGAGCGGAGGTATTAAATGTTTCAACTGCGGCAAGGTGAGACATATGAAACGAGACTGTCGACAGCAGAACTCGGAGAGTCGAGTAAATGCTGTGAATGTTGAAGAGAAGCAGGAAAACTAAAGATAGCCAGCACCAAGGGGGCTGTGCTGGCTAGGGAATGCGGTGCCCCCAGAGAAATAAAGATTTCCCAGCTCCAAAGAATTCCAAGCAGTCTGTTGTTGCAAGGATATGTGAATGGAAGAAAATGCGTGTTTACTATTGACACCGGTGCTACGTCATCAATAGTGCGGCCAGGGTTTATATCAGGCTTGCAGATTGACAAGAAGCAAAATGGAGTAATCATTCGGACAGCCACGGGGGACAGGGCTGCGGTCCATGGAGAAATCAACTTGGAACTGCAGGTTGGACGGTTGAGGTTCAATTACAAGGTCATTGTGGCTGACATTATGGATGATTTCATTTTGGGTCTGGACATCATGGGAGAGCAGGGATTTATTGTTGACGTAGGGGAGCGAGTCTTAAAAATTGGAAATGAGGAATTTATTCTGGCAACCGCAGACGACCAATTCCATAAAGCAAGGTTGTTAACAACACAAACAATCAAGATTCCTGCTCATTCAGAACAAATGATTGATGTTGCCTTAGAAGGAAATCCTGGAGGGTACTGTGTTGGCCTAGTTGAAGATGACGAATCGATTAAGTCCCTACCCAATATTATTGTGGCGAGAACTTTAACCCGGAGTAAAGACAAAATCCCAATTAGAGTCGTTAATTTAAATTCCCACTCGGTGACAATTAAGGAAGGCAAACCGATTGGCTCCTATGAACCGGTCACATGGGTAGCGAGGTGCGAGGAAGAAACAGAGGGAAGTTCATCTATGAAAATAGACCAGGAAGTTTTGACCTTGTTGAGTACCCAGTTGGAGCATTTATCTGAGGATGAACGAAGGGAGGCAATCAAGTTCCTGGAAAAGGAAAGTTCAGTATTTGCCAAGAATACAGAGGCCCTTACAAAAACAGACATAGTCCAGCATCGGATAAATACTGGCGACTCACCCGCTATTCGACAACCACCTAGGAGGCTTCCATTAGCAAAACAAGAAGATGCCTCGGCAATGATAGACAAGATGCTACAAGATGGAGTCATTGAGGAGTCAACAAGTCCATGGTCATCGCCAGTAGTTTTGGTTGCCAAGAAGGACGGAACATTAAGATTTTGTGTCGATTATCGAAAATTAAATGATGTCACGAAGAAAGACAGTTACCCATTACCACGAATTGACGACACGTTAAGCACGTTGGCGGGCTCACGATGGTTTTCTACGTTAGACCTTAGGAGTGGATACTGGCAAGTGGGGCTTCATCCTGATGATAAAGAAAAGACAGCGTTTTCAGCAGGCAGTGGTCTTTATCAATTTACCGTGATGCCTTTTGGACTTTGCAATGCGCCAGCTACCTTTGAAAGACTGATGGAGTTCGTGCTGCGAGGGCTAACCTGGAGGACGTGCCTGGTTTACCTTGACGACGTGCTTGTTATGGGACAGGACTTTACAGAACATTTGAAAAATCTTCAAGAAGTATTTGGGCGAGTCAGGAATGCCCATCTGAAGTTGAACCCGAAGAAGTGCCTGCTATTCCAGAAAGAAGTCAAATTTCTTGGTCACGTGGTGTCTTCGGATGGAATACAAACAGACCCCGACAAAATTTCTGCTGTACGAGATTGGCCAAGACCATCTAACGTTCATGAAGTACGGAGCTTCCTTGGCCTCTGCACTTATTATAGGCGCTTTGTGGAAGGGTTTGCAGAAATTGCGAAGCCATTACACCGGCTGACAGAAGAGAAAGTGCAGTACCAATGGACACCGGAATGTGAAACGGCATGGAGAAAATTGAAGGCAGCTCTATGCACTGGTCCTGTGCTAGCGTACCCACAACGGGAAGGACTTTTTATTTTAGACACGGATGCCAGCAATTCTTCGGTCGGTTGTGTACTGTCCCAAATCCAGAATGGGCAGGAAAGAGTGATCGAATATTTCAGCAAGGTGCTGTCCAAACCGGAAAGAAATTATTGTGTAACCCGGAAAGAGTTACTGGCCATCGTTAAATCAGTGGACCATTTTCATAAATATCTTTATGGAAGACATTTTAAGATTCGCACCGACCATGCTGCATTAAAATGGCTGTTGCAGTTGAAAACCCCTGAAGGTCAACTGGCTCGTTGGATAGAACGGCTGCAACAGTATGATTTCAAAATCGAACATCGACCTGGAAGATCTCATAAGAACGCAGACGCTTTATCTAGAAGACCATGCAAGGAGGATTGCAAGCACTGCCACCACGTTGAGAAATTTCAGGGTACGGTGGCCGTCAACACTATTAAAATAGAGGTTCCGGATGATTGGACAACTGAAGCCCTTAGACAAGAACAACTGAATGACACAGAGATTGGGGTTATATTGAGAGCAAAGGAGAAAGGAATTCGACCAGCGTGGAAGGATGTTTCGGACAAGGCAGTTGGATTGAGGGCTTTGTGGGCCCAATGGGATTCACTCAAAGTTATGAACGGGCTGCTAAAGAGAGCTTGGGAAAGCCCGGATGGCAAGGAAGTTGTTATGCGTCTAGTGATTCCCAGGTGTCGAGTACCGAAAGTACTTCAGGAAGTGCATAATGGAGCATCCGGTGGACACTTCGGCGTTAATAAGACCCTGAATAAAGTACGAGAACGATTTTATTGGGTAAATAGTCGTCAGGATGTGGAAGCTTGGTGTCGCAATTGCAAAATTTGTGCAGCAAGTAAGGGACCGCAGACTAGAAGTAGGGGTGCAATGAAACAATATAACGTCGGAGCTCCTTTCGAGAGGATTGCGATCGATATAGCCGGCCCATTCCCAGTAACCAAGGACGGTAACAAGTATATACTGGTTGCCATGGACTATTTTAGTAAGTGGCCAGAGGCCTATGCAATTCCAAACCAAGAAGCAGTCACTGTTGCCAAAGTCTTGGTAGATAATTTGATATGTCGGTTTGGTGTACCCCTGGAGCTGCACTCAGATCAAGGGAAGAACTTTGAGTGTAGGGGTGTTTCAGCAAATCTGCAAGTTATTGGGGATACACAAAACACGGACAACAGCCCTTCACCCGCAATCAGATGGAATGGTGGAACGACATAACAAGACCATGAAAGAACATCTCTCTAAAGTGGTTCATAAGAATCAACGTGATTGGGATCTCCACATACCGTTCTTCCTCATGGCATACAGAGCTGCTATCCACGAGTCTACGAAACAAACACCAGCCCGTGTAGTATTTGGACATGAGATCAGACTGCCGTGTGATTTGATTTTCGGAACACCAGGCGGAGAACAGCTTCCTGTGAACAGCTATGTGGATGAAATGAGTGAACGGCTAAGAAATGTTCATGAGCTGGTTAGAGACCAAATCACCATAGCCAGTGACCGAATGAAGGCTCGATACGACCGTAAGGGTAGTTCAGAAGGGTTCAAGGCAGGAGATCTGGTTTGGCTGTATAACCCACAGCGAAAGAAAGGGAAGTCACCGAAACTTCAACCTCCTTGGGAAGGACCTTATACTGTTATTACCCGAATTAATGATGTCGTCTATCGGATTCAACGAAACAAAAAGTCCAAGATGAAGATCGTACACTTGGATAGACTGGCGAAGTACGTGAAAGAGGCTGAACTGCCTGACCGGGACGTTCAGGCTTAAGGAGGGGGCAGTGTAATGTGTTACAACCCCTAGAATGATGTATTTGCACCTACTCGAAAAAGAACCTACCAGAAGATTCCAAAGTGACATCTGGAATTATCGAGAGAATGGTGGCGTCATCACAGAACAATCGAGATCTGTCATTTTTAGGTATAAAAGACCGACCGCATTCTCGGCGAGTAGTTCAGAAAGTTCAGAAAGTATAGAAAGTGAGGTTAAGACTTCAAAGATAAACAAAGTGATAAACATTGTGATTTTTAGTCAGTAAAGTGTATTTAAATTAAAAAATAGTATTGTGAAGTATCCAGTAAATATTTAATAAAGTGTGTTAGTGGACATCTCTTGTTATAATTTTTGGAACCCACGGAATTTGCAAGGGGTAGTTTCCTAAGGGTGGAAACACGTTACAATAATAATAATAATAAGAAAGGAGGAGGGGCTTTCTTACATCTCACTAGCCTTTGGTGAGTAGCGACACCACTTACTCCAGCCGCGGGTGCAAAACCTGGACCGACAGCGCTAGCGCACCCGGGAGGGGAAAGAGACTTCCCCTCTGGTGTCGGCCGTGGGCTTGTTAGGCTAACCACCTGACAGGCCGAAATCTTCTGGTTCCAGGCAACAGAAGACAGGGCCCCCATAATCGACCCCATTCGGATGGGGGTCACAGGCAAGGTGGTGGGGCCCAACCGGACGGATTGCCTGGCAATGACGACGCTTCGAGTGGACCGATGAGCCGAGGAATAATCTTCTGCTATGCTACGAAAGCAGTGAGCCCGCGCGAAGGGGATACATGGCGCGAATGCACGCTCTGTGGTGTGCAAGACACCCAGAGCACAGCGCCTTCACGCCGCAAAATCTGCGTGACTATGTATCCCACCTTCGCAGCAGGGGCTACGTGAGAGCTGTTCCTCAGCCGGTAAATGAGGCGGTCGAAGAGCCGCTGAATGAACCGGTTGTGGAGGCAGTTCTAGACGTTCCACCAAGACCAGAGGGCCTCAACACCAGAAGGGAGTCAAACCCCCCAGATCAGAAGACCTAGCCAGAGTGGATGCTGAACTTCGTGAAGCGATACCAGAAGGGGCTGACATCTGGCACATAAATTGTGCCGTATACGCTGCTGCCCAGCGCTTAACTCCGGGTGAGAGGCGGAATACTGCCTCCCCACAGGAGAGAGCGGAGCGGCGTATACAAAAGATGGAAACCAAGATCCGGTCGGCGAGGCAACACGCATCCCGTATCCAATGTGTGATGGACTATATGGCGGCCAATAGGACATTCACGCCTAAAGTTAGGCGCATAGCCGCCAATTTAAGACGCGTCCATCACACACTGAATGGGGTAGTGCTGCGAACCACCAAACAGCACTGCCTTGATCGGATACGGATGCTAGTGACTTGTAAAAAGTCACTAGTGAGGCGGGCGAGGTGGCTGGCGGAAAACAGTTTATTCCGCAAAAAGCCCTCGCGCCTTTTCGGACTGCCTCAGCGTGTGGTAGAGAATCCGCCGACTGTAGATCAGGTGGAAAACTTCTGGAAAACGCTCTACGGACAGAAGCTCCCACTCAACAGAGACACTCCAGCCCTGGCACACTTTGAAGCCTTTTGCCAAAGGTTTCAACAACCAAACGAGGTGTGCCAACCGATAACCCCAGAAGAGGTTCGAAGAGCTCTTTAGGGCTCTAAGAACTTTGCTGCTCCAGGTCCCGATGGGATAAATAACTTTTGGTGGAAAAAGTTTTCCAGTACCCACCACCATTTGGCCAGAATTTTTAATTCATGGCTAAATGGGGAGCAGCAAATTCCTTCTTGGGTTGTCGAGGGGCGAACAGTGCTGATCCCGAAGAACGGAGATTTGTCTAACCCAAAAAATTACCGGCCGATAACTTGCTTAAACGCATGCTACAAGTTGTTTACACGCATCTTGTACATGCGGGTGCTCCAAGCAGTTGAACGGGTTTACGAACGGGTATATGAGCAACGAGGGTCAAAGAGAGATGTCGCTCGCTGCAAGGAGAACCTGCTGATCCGCAGATGTATCACGCAGGACTCCGTGCAGTATAAGCGTAACCTCTTTATGGCCTGGATCGACTACCGCAAGGCATTTGATATGACATCCCATGAGCTTATTGTCCACTTGCTCAGATGTCTTGCGGTGCCCGGTCCCGTAATGAGATGTATCGAAGAACTCATGCCGCTCTGGAGGACTCGCTTTACCATAACATCGGGTAATAGCAGAGTCCAGGCAGAGCCGGTATTGTTCAGAAGGGGAGTATTTCAGGGAGATTCCCTAAGCCCCCTTCTGTTTTGCATCTCACTACTACCATTATCCGTTTCGCTTCGAAATACCCGTGGATACAACTGCGGTACCCCCGGCGACAGGAGGCATAAGGTCACCCATCTGTTTTACATGCATGAACTTAAACTTTATGCCTCCGGAGAGAGGGATTTACGCCAGTCCCTCAGGGTGGTACAGGAGTACACGCAGGCTGTCGGCATGGAATTTGGGTTGGACAAGTGTGCACTAGTCCACCTCAAGAGAGGACGATGCGGTGACTACGGAGCGGATGCGCAGCTTGTGGACGAAGCATCTTACATCATCTAGATGCCGAAGAGTCGTACACTTACTTGGGTGTCGAGCAACGCTCCACCCAAGAAGTGAGTGTAGTAAAAAACGCTCTCCGTGGCAAGTATCAGCACCGACTCCGACAGATCTGGTCTTTAGAACTGTCGGGGAAGAACAAGGTGTATGCTATCAATATGCTTGCCGTTCCGATCCTTCTCTACTCCTTTGGAGTAATTAAATGGAATCAAGAGGAGCTGCGACAACTCGATCTAGGAACTCGAAAAAAGATGCATCTCTATATGAGTTTGCACCCTAAATCGTCCGTTCCACGGTTATATCTCCCACGACATCGGGGAGGCCGTGGACTCTTGAGTTTGGAGAGTCTCCATAACAGGATGGTTCTGGATGGAGCCTGTAAGGTCATAAGGAGTTCGGATCCCCTCCTCTGCATGGTCCGGGACCATCAAAATGCAGGAGTAGGAGCGTTTTTGTTTAAGGCAGCACAGAGAGCAGCCGATGAACTTGATCTCTCCTTCGACGTCGAGCGAGTAAATCGCGACTCTGTCACCGAGTTGGAACCCGCTCGGCGAAAAGCCCAAATTAAAGCTGCAGAACACAACATCTTTCTGCAGCTTCATACGGATAAGCCACTGCATGGAGTCTTCTATAAAAATATAGAAGACCTTGGCTTATCCGAAAGGCTGACCTTTGCCTTCTTAAGATCAGCCGGGCTGAAGTCTGAGACCGAGGGATTCATAATGGTTTGCCAGGATGGTGTATTTAACACTCTCGTTTATCGAAGTCGTGTCATGGGTATAGAGTAGAGGTCCCTGATGTCAGCTGCAGGGCCTGCCGCAGGGCGCCAGAGACTTTAATGCACTTGTTCTCGGCTTGTCCGACATATGCAGTCTCGGCCTATATCCAGAGGCACGACGGAGCATTACGAGTGCTTTATTATCATTTAAGGCACTCGTATGGGATAGACGAGACACCAGTGCTGCCTTATGCTCCGGGGGATATTGAGTCCGTTATGGGAAATGAGAAGTGTCTAATTTATTGGAACTACTTTTTTCCCACAGTCAGGCAAATACAAGCCAACAAACCTGACGTAGTCCTCCTCGACCACCAACTCAAGACAATGTTTGTTGTGGAGTTCTCGGCTCCCGCGGAGAACAACATTGTCTTGAAGGAGGAGGAAAAACGGACAAAATATCAAGATTTGCTCTTCGAACTCCGCAGACTCTACCCAGACCACACTGTTAAGATAGTGGTACTGATTATAGGAGCCTTCGGTGGAACGAGACACACACTGCTTTCAGAACTTAAGATCATACCGGCATGCCGAAATTCGGCAAAGGTCTTAGCCGGCAGAATGCAGAAGGCCGTCATCCTCGGTTCATTACGTCTGCTCAGGGCACACGATTCGCGGACCCAGTAGCCACTCACCCCACGGGCGTGGGGAGTGGCTGCCGGTACTACCAGCTCCCCTCTGTGAGTGTCGGAGCCACAGAGTTTAAAGGTGACTGGCTTTTAGAAAAAATAATAATAATAATAATAATAATAATAATTAGTAGCGACTTGGCTGATATTAGGGACTCGTACAATCATTTTATTTGTTTTCGCCGCCTTTACTGTTTTCTGGGTAAATCTTGTGTCCTCGAGGTATCCGTAGTCCATCAATTTCCCTGGAGGTACATCGTGGGCGTTAGCGCACTGATAACCCCGGAGTCTATCAATTCCTCTGGGAGCGATCAGTGCGTATGCCGAATATATTAGGGATTCATACTATCATTTTATTTGTTTTCGCCGCCTTTATTGTTTTCTGGGTAAATCTTTTGTCCTCAAGGTGAATGAATATATCAAATAACGTGGCTTAGAGCCAATTTTCAGAAGATTAATTGGTTCCTGACTTGTTTTTTAAAGACTATAATTGTAATTGTAAGGGCGGATGTGCGAGAGATGCGGATGTATAAAATTAGGTTTACGATGTAGCGTCTTTTGTAAAACTTGTCAAGGTAAATTTTGTGAGAATTGTGCGCCAGATGATGAACCAAGCACAGAAACAAACGAATCCAATGATAATAGTTATGATAATGCTGTAAACTTCCTAAATTTTATACCTGAAGTGTATATTTTTGATCATGAATCGGAAACGGATGATGCGTGCGATGAAGAAGGAGGCAATAGCATTGGATGTGATGTAATTCTATTTGTAAGCTCCCTAGGTTATATTAATGTTTTGTAAAAAATATTGTATTACCCACATAGCACAAGGACATCCTATAAGTACCGATGATATACACACGTGAATAGTGGACATCGTATGGACGTACATAAATAGCATTGTGTATGTCGTTGTGTATGTACATACCTAGTATATCCGTTTGTCCCACTCTGACAGGTCCCACACATATCCGAGGGACATACATATGTATATGTATGAACTACCTATGTATATACACGTGTAGAATGCATGAACTACACGTGTACATTATATGTACATTCATAATTGGTTCATTTGATGTCTATAATACGTACTGATGCACGTTTATGTATTTACTATGGATGTGTTATGTACATTATTTTATACATATACATATGTGGTCCCTATGAATTGCATTTATCACTTTATAGCGACATTGAGCGTCGCGACGCCTTTTATATTTTTATCCACGCATACCTATTCCTTATAGCATATTATGAATGACCGCCTTAAGAATAACAACTTTTCTTTATATCATAATATGGTTAATCTGTTTTCTAATTGTGTAACTAGGTTAATGTAATTTAGTTATATTCTGTGGCCTAAAATAAAATAAACTGAAATTGTTGAAAAATTTTATTAAACATTCTACTTACTAAGTTCCTTGGCGACATAGATTAAAAGAATTGTTAAAACAAAAAAAATCAATTTGAAATTCATTTATTTTTTATTTCTGCAACTTTTTGTCAAAGAACTTAGTAATTTGAATTACTTTCTTTAATAATACCTATATTCAGCATTTTCAACTTATAACTCGAGAATAAATGCACAATAAAATTAATACTAACTTGTTATTCTTAAAGAGTAGTCTTTCTTAAATATGCTTTAAAAAAATGGGTATCTGTGAAAGAAATAGTTATTTACGTAAAAATCCCGAGAGTTGTATTTTACTGAACAAGTAAACAAATTCTAGGACGAGCCGCCAAGCGAGTCCTGGGGCTCAATTCTAGGAAGCTGGTGGCAATAGGGTATATGATTTCATTGTAACTAACAATAATATGGAATGATATAACAGATCGATTAGAGCAGCTACCGAGCTTAACTGCTGCCGATTTTGTAAATAAATGAATTTCAAATTTGCAAAGATATAAAAAAATGGTCGGCTGTCTCTGATTTTTAATAAAACTAATTGTTAATTTGCAAAAACAGTGCTATTAAGTCTTTTCATTGTACTTCGCATTGGTTTTAATTTGTTAGTTTTTATATCCATGAGTAGAGAAAAACATTGGCTGATTTTCAGAAATATTTCCAATTTACTCCAAAAAATGTCAAAGTAAGAAAAATGAAATATCGTATTGAATTTGTCAAACAAGTTGTTATTCATTTTTTATTATTTAAAAAAAATCTATTTTTGATTTTACAGTTTCTTGAATGTAAGTTTTATTACCAATTGCGTTGCTGATTTTTCAAAATATTTAAATTGTTTTCCAAAAAACGTATAAGGAAAAGAAGTGTGTTGATCTACTTCAATTTAAAGAAAATCGGAATTTTATTACCAATATTTCGACAAAAAAATATTTTCGTTTATATACAGGGTATTTTAAAGAGGTACATGCATATATTCGGATCTCACACCTTCCTAACGTTCGCAAAAATATTTGTTTATTAAAATGCCCACAATTATCACATATTTTTACAATTAATTATTTTTTATTTATTTGCTTTTATCATGATTAGAGAATATTATTTAGGTATTATGCAAATCACAACTTACACACTTTTTATTTATTATGAAAATACCTACTTTCTGTATATACAGAAAGTAGGTATTTTCATAATAAATAAAAAGTGTAAGTTGTGATTTGCATAATACCTAAATAATATTCTCTAATTATCACATATGTCAATGAATCGCGCAATCATATGTTTTACGAGACCTTGTCCTTGCAAGTTCGTCTCAGCTGTGCAATATTTCATTTAAGCGAGGCGTCGAGCTAGGAGGGGGGATAAGGTGGATCCAAGTTTATATTTTTTTTTTCGTTGAAATTTGTAAATTTAAAAAGAGGCATTGGTTTTCACTTTACATAAGGATTCGCTGATTAAAATATATTCATGTATATTTAAAACACCCTGTATATTTTCAACATCACTCCAATTATTAAGGCACTTAGGTCATTTTAAATTAAAAAAAAATTACCATTCAATCGAGTTCAAGTAATAATTCGGAATAAAAAAATATAATGAAATAACCCATGAGAATATAATAATATAATGAAACTATAAATTCATTTTTGTTATTTAAATAAACAAATATGATTATATACATTAACTACTATTTTTAATTTACTCACAAAGCAATGGAAAGTATTATGAAAAACAATTATTTCTCATTCATTGTTTTTTTATTATATTTTTTTTATAAATATATTTAAAATGATATTTCTTATGCATTATTTAATATGCACATTAATACTATATACATACAAGCAAAGGAAAAAGAGAATAATTGCAAAAAACAGAATATTTCTTGAGGCTACCTGGATAGCGATAAATAATTACTAAGAAACGACAGCCAATGAAAATCAGAATAGCAGATTTCAGCAACTATTTTTTTAATGTTTTTTTGCAAATAAATAAAGCTTCCTGCAAAGTGGCTGACACGGTAAAATAATATAGAAGCCTTTTTTTTGCTCAATTTTTGAAAACTCACCCCGCTTAAACGCAGCAGTATACAAAAAGAAAGTTTTATTGCTTCTTATCACTTTGCAAAACTTTTGATATAAGGTAACACCGACGATAAGCTCACTTAATTTTTAATATACATTATCATAAATTAATTAAACAAATCAAACTGCAAAAAACGCAGACACACAGATTTCAGCCGACTGCATTTATATTATCCATGTCGTATTAACAAGCAACATTGAAAACAAGTGACTGACAATAAAATTATATAGGAGCATTTTTTTTTATTACATTTTTAATGAACTGTTTAAAAACTCAGCGATACTGTAATGACTGAATGGCTTTTCCGGTTTTTTTTATTATGACGTATTTACACTTTTCAACTTCAGTCGTTCAGTCACAGAATAAGATCACAGATAAGATCATATAAAAATTTCTGCCACCAACTCCGTAGCTATTAATAGACTTAGTAAGAGAAAAGAAAGACAAGGAAATAGGAAACGTAATGAAATAAGAAAAAGATAAAATACCAATTTCCCATTGGAATAATTTCGAGAACTGAGCCCCCTAGAAGCTTACGAGTCCAGTGAAAACACTTTCCAGACGTGATACGTACACTATTTTCTCTGCAATCGCCTCTCACAGTAGGCTAGAACCACCTTTAAATGAAATATTCATGCCCTCTCTCAATTCCTACGGGAAATGGTAGCTTTATCTGTCCCGAAACAATTCCCGTAAAATTTGAAATCATTCCCTTGGCCGTTTTCTAGAAAACTTACTTTTAATTTTTTTTTTGAAAACTGATTTTTTGCATTGATAAAAACAAGAATCTACTACATTTTTGAAGTCTCTGAATACCCGGACATATTTCAAACAGTTAAGTATCAGTTATCTTCTTCAATCCGTGATTCTTACGTTTATACAATAGACAAAGACAATATCTATTTTCATCGTGCGTTTTTTGCATGATTGCTTTGATTTTAATCATGGTCACAAAAAATTTTCACTCTTGGAGTCTTGGATTGTTTGCCTAGTGAATTCTAAAAAGTAACTGACCGAGCGACGCCAATATTCTTTGGCGATGATGACGGTCTCAGATATCTAAGGTCGAGCAGGACTACTGCTCTTTACCCTAGTACATCGCTGTAGACCTGGACCGGCCTCGTGTGGGGTGGGCGAGCTTACTTTACTTTAACCCCACTCACAAATGTGAGCGGTGTGGATGATTTCGACCCACCTCCCCGGATCCTGGCTTGTTGGACCTTGCTGGCTAAGGCCTTCATCTTATGGCGCTCTTCTGTCTTGATGATCTTTCTTCGCCAGCTTGTCACCCCCCGGGTCATCTGTCTGTTCGGAAACTTTGAGGTATTTTTGGCTGGGATTGACTCCCGGTACGCAGAATGTCAATTGACATCCTGCCATCCAGATCATCGGTTAGGTAGGGATGAGCTATATAGCTCGAGGAAGTGCAGACCTAAGTGCTTTGGTAGTACTTTCGGTCTGTACGGAGCTAGGTGACTGCGGGTACTGGACGGCGTCTCGTCCGGTACCTGCAGGGTAGTGGGTGGGTGGTTGTCATGTCTCTTCTGTGGGTTGTCTTCATCGGCGGTGGTATGGTTCTCATATTCATCCGTTATCTCACTGAGCGAATGGAAAGTTTACTCAGACGGCCAGTAGAGGTGCTCGGATTTCCCTAGCAAATCCAGTTACGCAAATAGTAATGTTATTCATTGGTTACGGATATATTGGTAGACAAAAATTGCTGTCATTAAAAATAACATAGGAATAGATCTAATAATTTTGTATAAATTGACTGCTTGGAAAGTTTATATAACCCGATTATTATCAAAACATCTGGAGTTGTCGAGCATGAAGGTTTCTTGTATGTTATTTCCCCAAACTTGCCTTAAGTTTAAATTTGTATTGGAATGTTTAATTTACTTTCTTGGTTGACATATCAACAAAATCAGTTTTCAAAAAAAAAAAAATTAAAAGTCAATTTTTTTGAAAACGGCCAAGGGAATGATTTCAGATTTTACGGGAATTGTTTCAGGACAGATAAAGGTACCAGAGAGTGCATGCATATTTCATTTAAAGGTGGTTCTAGCCTACTGTGCTCTGTAATGTGATTAATGTAAATACACTGAAATATAATAGTATATTACATACCGAGGTGGAAAGCGCTTCATTGTTGTCGAGAGATAAGATAGTTGACCGAGGCGCGCAGCGGCGAGGTCAACTAATTCTCGAGACAGCAATGAAACTTTTCACCAATGTTTGTATACTATTTTATTCACAATCATCTCCCTTAATGAACAAAAAGCCAAAAAAATCGTTTACTAAATTTTTAAATAGCATAAACACAGGTTGGCAAAAGCTTTTGCCGACCCGAAAACAACGGGTAAGAAAGTGGCTACTTTCCAACCCGAAATGTTAAAATGTCACTTTCCAACCTGCAAATATCACATTTCAGTTCAATCGTCGAATCAAGCAGAAATGTCAAACTTTCCAATTTTTGACATGTAAAACAATTTGATTATTTTTGTATGATTGTGAATAAATTTGATTTATTGGAATAATAAACACAAAACACTCAGAAACATAAAATAAAGTAAACTTGATAGAACAACCGCAATAAAAACGTGTAAAACCTCCAACGCTGAAACGATATAACCTTAAAAGTTAAAACTGTCAAAACGATTATAAACGTTTGCTACTGGAAAATCGGGCGTGCGCATCTCAGACAGAACACGTTTATCTGTCTCTCTTTATCTAAATAAATTAAATGACGGCATCTTTTTTTAGCTGTGTCAGTGTGCCACAGATCAGTTATAATTCAGTTCAACAGATTTGGTAGAGTAATCAATTGCAGACATGTGTTGCAGACCCAAATCCATAATTTAAATAATTTATCAAATATTTAAATAATTTATAATTTCAATAATTAAAAGACTATATAGTTTAAAAATATAACATATATTAAAATAATATACTATGAGTTAATTAATGACAAATATTATTATATATACTTACCTACCTAAAAACCTCATGTTTCTTTGCTAAATTTAAAACCGCTGCCCAAGGAATCACTACTTCCATATCCAAGTCTCTTACAACAGAAATACTATATTTGCACTCTATTATGTGGAAATAATTGTTTAGGAACTTTAATAGTATAATATTTGAAATCATGTACCCCAAAAACCCATAAAATTATATGCCACATCGGTAACAGGGTGTAGTGGTGGGGGTGAATGAAGTGAAAAAATTCTTAATGACTTTGGCTCTTGCACACACACTAAATCACACTATTTTTTCACCATAATGGAGTGGGGGTGGTAATAGGTGTAGCTAAGGCCAATTTTTTTTTGAGACCTTAGCTCCTCTTATATTTACTAAATACCAATTTCATGGACTCTCACTTGCTTGATTTACCTATTTACCCCAATTTACCCTTCAACTCTGCAATGGAATAAGATCAAAATATAATCTAGTTCCAGGCCTGGTTGAAATACATACGTGTGCCATATTTTTTAAATAGTACCAAAGTAATCGTGAGCACCAAAAAGATAGACTGACAGACCGACGCGACAGACAAATTTATTTTGCTCAAACTTAAAATATTGACGTTTCATGACATTCTAAGCCTATTTAAACAATGAAAATTTCCAATTTTTTTTTGCGTTAATATACTTCAACTCGATGTGGAAGTAATACGCAGAAAATTGCATGACAAAGATATAAAAAATCGTTGTGTGCCGTAAACTACACGATAGAAGTAAAGCCTCTACTTCAAACATTTTCTTCGAGGAAACCTACTATGCGTCCGTACTACCCAAGGTAACCCACTTTACATTTAATTTAGTCGGGGAAAGCCACTGCGCATTCATACTTCTTAAAGTAACCAACCTCGTATCCAGATTACTCGAGGAAACCCACTGCGCATCTATGCCACTTGAGGTAACCCACTGCGCATCTATAGTACTCGAGAAAAGCCACTGCGCATCCATACTACCCGTGGTAACCTACTGCGCATCCATTATACTCGAGGAAAGCCACAGCCCATCCATACTACTTAAAGTAACCCACTGCGCATCCATACTACTTGAGGTAACCTACTGCGATCTGTAATACTCGAGAAAAGTCACTGCGCATTCAAAATACTCGAAGAAAGCCACTGTGCATCCATAATACTCGGGGAAACCTACTGCGCATTCATAGTAGTCGAGCAGAGCCACTGCGCATCGATACAATTCAAAGTAACTTTAACAACATAATATTTGAAATCGTGTACCCCAAAACCTATAAAACGGTATGCCACAACGGTAGTGGGGGTGGGGGTGGTGGTAGAGGGTTGTAGTGGGGTTGAATCAAGTAAAAAAAAATTGAGGCCTTAGTTTCTTGTACACACGCTAAATTACAATTTTATTTTTTCACCCCCTCTAATAATGAGGTGGGGGTAGTAATGGGGGAGGCTAATGCCAAAAAAAATTTTGAGACCTTAACTTCTTTTATATATACTAAATATCAATTTTATGGACTCTTACCTGCTTGATTTACCTATTTACCCCCATTTACCCCAATTTACCCCCCAACCCTTCAACGGAATAAGATGAAAATATAATTTAGTTCCAGATCTCATTAAAATACATAGGTACGTGTAACAAAGACACATCGACAGACAGAATTTTTTTTTTGCTCAAACTTAAAATCTCGACGTTTCATGATCTTATAAGCCTATTTGAGCAATAAAAATTTTTTTAAATTTTTTTGTCGTTACTATACTTCCACTGGATGTGGAAGTAAAAAGAACTAATAATAAGATTATATTCATCTTTTTGCCATATAAACAATTATAAAGTCACAGAGATGCCATTGGATGGAAATAGTTATACAAAGGGAGTTTTCTGAATTGGGAGCTTTCTACAATTGACTTTATTTCTTTGTTCCTCCATTTTTTTTCTATGCTTGACGATATTTGCTACATCATTAATATAAAATATATGGTGTGTACTAGTATGTACAATTATGTATGTGGTAGGTACATCCATGCAAGGATATTCCTGTGACGTGCGTCAAAGAATATCGTAAGAATGTACATCGTTGGAATGTCTATTACATGTATGTCGCTGGTACATGCACACCATGGACATCCATACGTGAACATACCTAGTCCATATCGCGTCCTGTATATATAACCAGCAAACATAAATATATAGCATATACGTAAATGCTACGTAAACTAAGTTTCGCAGAAGTAACATGTTATGTAAAATGTGACGCATAATCATATGTGCATACTCTGCGAAATGTCAGCAACATGTGCATATGATTTTTACATAGTGAAGAGATAACACTGTGACCTCACGGTATGGAACAAATGACGTAGCGTGTATGTATATTCAACCACTTGCTATGTAAAGCATACGTAACTAATTTGATCTCTTTATGATGTAGCATATATGTATATTCAACCACTTGATAGTGACCTTACGCTACGTAACTTATATACTTTTACTTCCACGTCCAGTGGAAGTATAGTAACGACAAAAAAATGTAAAAAATTTTTATTGTCCAAATAGGCTTAAAATGTCATAAAACGTCGAGATTTTAAGTTTGAGCGAAAAAAAAATTTCTGTCTGTCGGTCTGTCTGTAACTTTTTTTGTGCGCACGTTTACTCTGAAACCGTTTAAGATATTGACTTGAAATTTGGTACACATATGTACTTTAACGAGATATAGAACTAGATTATATTTTCATCTTGTTCCGTCGAAGGGTTGGGGGGTAAATTGGGGTAAATTTGGGGTAAATGGGTAAATTAAGCAGGTAGGAGTCCATGAAATTGGTATTTAGTATATACAAGAGAAGCTGAGGTCTCAAAAAAATTTTTGGCATTAGCCACCCCTATTACCACCCCCACCTCCTTATTAAAGGGGATGAAAAAAAAAAATGTGATTTAGTGCATGTACAGGAATCAGAAACCTCAAAATATTTTTTTACTTCATCCACCTCCCACTACCACCCCCCTATCACCACCCCCACCCCACTACCGATGTGGGGTATCGTTTTATGGGTTTTTGGGGTAGAGGATTTCAAATATTATATTATTAAAGTTCCATAAACAATTATTTTCACATACAAAGTTTTTTCGTTGTGAGTGACTCGGATAGAGAATCTGGATGTGGAAGTAGTGATTCCTTAGGCAGCGGTTTTTATCTCTTTATGATGTAGCATGTATATATTTTATCTACCTACCGTATGTTCAAAATAGCATATCCCAGCACTTTTTAAATATTGATACTACACAATTGGATTTTTAAAGTTAGATATATGAATAAAGTTCCTTATAAGTTATACAGAAAAATATATTTCTTTAGAAAATTACCGAAGTTGACACCAAGTTTTATTTTTAAGTCGGATATCTTATTTAGAGAGCCGAGTAGTTTTATATTTTGAATGAAAATTTTTTTGTAAAAAATGGTTATATTTAAAATATAAAACTATTTAACTTTCTAAAAATGTTCAGAGGTATTCTACTTAAAAATAAAAGTTGATGTCTCCTCCAGTTATTTCCTAAAGAATATCAATTTTTCTGGACAATTCATGAGGAATTTATATTCATATATTTAACTCCGAGAATCCAGTTCCCTAGTATCAATATTTAAAAAGTACTATAGGGTGCTATTTTGAACATTATGGTAGGTATATAAAACAAATACATGCTACATCAAAAAGATAAAAAGTATATAATGCAAGATATGGTTGTCTGATTTGTCAACATATATTAGCTTAGGAAAGATTCTCGAATTGAATGACAGTTTAAACTAAGTTAATTAGTATCAACGAAGTTTCAATTCCATCTTAATCTCTGCATATCCCAATAGGTAAACCAGGCATTAGGCGTTGTCCTCGACGTTGTCATCTATATGTTCTTTAGAAAGCAGCTATACGATATTTTTTCTTCTCCAATGATGTATACCCACCTACCTACCTTGCCTTGCATTCCTAGTAAAGCTCAAATTTCATTTAATTTATTTTATTAACTGTTGATTTAGAAGAGATTAATACTAGTGTCTTTTGTGTAACTAATCTATATTCAAGTTAACTAAGTATCTACAATAAGTGTTAAGCATTTCTCGGGTCGTTTCTGATTGTACTCGTTCTTTGGTCAGCCTTCGTCACTCTGACATTTGCTACTTGAACATCAGTTACACAACCTGTGGAAATAATTGAAATATTAGTCTATTTCATATACGGGGTGCACCATTTAAAACTCCCCAGACTTGTAATTTTCTTATTTTTTAAGGCACATCAAATTGTAGATATTTTTAAAGCATTTAAAAAAAAATTTTTTTGAAAAAATTGTTAAGAAAGAAATCTTAATTTCCTTGAATATTTTTTTACGTCACCCTGTACATGAACTGCGTTAATGTTTTCTTATAAAGGTTTTAATTAGCTTCAATTTATATTATTACGTCATATTCGAAATTCTTTTTGGTTTTAGAGTAAGGAATTAAAAACACTCCAAACTGATTTTTTTTTTAAATTACTTTGAAAGGAATGTAAATAATAATTTTATGCTTTATCTGTAAAAGACGTATCACAAACAATATTCAGCGTAATAAAACAGTAACAAAAAACTAAAAAAAAAAAAAATTTAAAAACATTAAAATGTACCTACTAAGTAGGAAATTGCAAATTTTTTATTTTTTAAGTTTTTTTATTTTAATAACATAAATTGAAGCTAATTAAAAAACCTTTATAAGAAAACAATAACACAGCCCATGTACAGGGTGAGGTAAAAAAATATTCAAAGAAATTAAGTTTCCTTTCTTAACCATTCAAAAAAAAAATAATCACTCTGTATGGATATTTAAAGGCTTTAAAAACGTCTACAAGTTGATGTGCCCAACATGGTCATCGCTTCGAAAATAAAAATGTTACAAGTCTGGGGAGTTTTAAGTGGCGCACCCTGTATGGTGTAGTAAATCTGATTATATAGCTTGTATCCCTTTACTAAATTGTGAAGAAAACTAGATGCAAACTATTTTGATCTATTTGTTAAGTTATTAAACAATTTATGATAGCTTAAATAAATAATAATGTATATATTTTAACAAAACTTTACGAAGACACGCTTCCGATGGAATAGAAAATTTGAGGTCGATCCGATAAGTTTCAGAAGTATACTGCTTTAAACATGAACCGATGTGCTCAAAGTGCTGTCATTCAATCAGAAAGTCTGCCTCAAAGTTGAGTTTACATTGTTAAAACCCAGCTATTTAAAATTAGATTTGTCTAATCTGCCAGAGATGGTGATTTGGGGACTATTGGAGTATTTCAACATGAGTATGCAGCATATAACTGCTGAAAAAAAGGGGAATGTAAATGCAACTAGGAGTGAATGACTTCACGCAGCGTCTATATTCTTGATTAATTTTAAGGCCTTTAGAGATCTTAGAATATGCATAAGTTGTAGACGAGTGCATCAATCTTGTGAGAATCCCATGATAAAAGTAGTTTCTTTAACAGTCATATAAACAAATTGTTAATTAACGCCACTGAAAAGTAAACAATCAACGATTCAATTTTCGAACTTGTTACTGTTTCTTAAACTTTTTTTGTATAAATATTAAATTATATTATACTATTACATTCACCGAGAGCCATTTGATATAAGAAAATGTGCGGGGTCCTTTACCAAGATGATTTAATTCTACCAGAAGCATATTTTTAATAATTTATTACTTAATTTATTGCAACAAAATTAACCATAAAGGTTCAGACAATACTAGTTTTCTTCGTAGTTTTATAATGATCAAATTAATTTTTTTAATGGCGATACAAGCAATATCATTAATCACAAGACAACAAAAAAAAAGGGCTGCGCTTTTGATCAGAACCATCTAATCCTGTTTTTTAACATGTTGAAACCGATTCTGATACTAAAAAAAAATTTATCAGTTTTTGGTTACCACCCCTTTTATCCCCTAAAAAGGGGCAATAGTTTTGTCCTAAGGTTCTGATCTAATTTTTCTGAAGTATTTTGACGTGCTGAAGCCAATTTTGGACAAAAGAAAAATTGCAGGAAAATATTAGCCTACTTTACACATACAAAACCTTGAAATATATGTATAATACAATAACGAACACAAAGTAGGTGCTATAAGATGTCGGTAAACAATAACCATACCTATGCATAGTACTTCGCAAAAGCTTTTGGTCACTATTAAGATCTGGGTTTCCTTGAATTACAACTTCTTACGCTGGATTCAGTTGAACTTAATAATGTGGGAACAGCACCAACATACAGCTTTTGTGTAACAAAATCCATGTAATGATATAATTGTCTGTCGAGAATAACGATTGCCCGTGAAATAATTCTAACCTATAAAAAGATTACATTTCATTTAAATAAATATCTTTATAAAAACGGTACAACACAAACTTACTTTTGGGTCATTCACTGGAAAACGTACATGGGTATGTACACCAAATTCGCAAACAAGAGGGCATGTATATGTTTGCACCTAACCTCTACACTAATAAAACGTCCAAATAAAATAATATTTAAAAAGTCACAACGCTTCATGGTTCACAGTTCTGCATCAAAGTTATTAAAAGACATCCACAATTATTCACAAAAATGATTAAAAAACACAAACGTTAGATTTTACATCATTTTAAACTGGCGTGCTGCGTGAGTGTGACTGACGCGTTCCATGAGTTCGATGTCGTAAAATGAAGTAGGTAAACATTTTTAAGTAAAATTATGTAGCAAATATATAAACTTGTGTATAAGTAATTAAGTTAATATGTTGACTTAAATATGATATTATTTTACGTATATGCTATGTAAAATTATGTAAAATATTTTATATAAAAAATCGGCAGCTACTGGAAGCGGCTGGAACCTCCCCACCCGGTGAATCTTTGAAGCCGAAAAGAGCACTAAACAATATGAACGATCTCATTTAATTATATTTATTAAGTTGAAATATTTTTTTCGTATTAAATCAAAAAAAAAGTCTTGCGTTCGGTGGGATTTGGACCTAAGAACTTGAGTGTTAAATTTATAGTCTGCACAACATTAATATTTTATTCAGTGTTTTTAATACAAATATATGCTTCATCGGATCCTAGCCCGGGGCCAACCAGACAACCACGGTGAACACCGCCGTGGCGAGTGTGAGGCTGGTCGGGGTAAGTCCGGTTTGGCTTGGAGAAAAATAGAAAAGTAGCTCCTGTCTTCTGTAGGCAGGCTTAAAGACTAGGTTAAAATTATAATGTGTCCACATGGACCTAAAATTAATATAAAAATAAACACAATTCTATAAAAACGTTCGTAGGCAAGAGCACTTAATAATTTTGATTATTGGTACGGGAAACAACTAAACGAAAAACCTGTTCGTTGGTAATGGGATGGATGGCAGGGATGGCCATCTTTGGAAAAAACCATATAACTCTTGGGGGACAGCTTCCCTGCCAGATGTAGCCAGGGTAGTGTTCATGGTGGATCGTTTAAGTTTGAGTTGGTATATTTTGTTTTATCTTTTGGCCTCGACCAATTTTTCACTAAATCGGTCGGGGAAGTGATAGCTGTCAAATTTTTGGTTCCAATGTTTCTCTGGGGAATTTGGTTTTTGAAAAATGTTTAGGTTGGTACCAATGTCTTAAATTGTTTTTAGGTTATGTAGTACTATTTTTAGGTAATGTTGCCGGAAAAATTTCCGGCGGGATGCCGGAAGTAGCGGAAATAGTTTTTAAAATATAATGTCAGTCACTTTTAAAGTTTTATTGGAAAAAACTCACCGTAAGCGTTCCGGTGGGGTTGTTTACACTTGTAGGGCTTGTAAGCGGTTCAGGATGGCCTCTCACACCATCCGTGGGCTTTATAAACGTCGAAAAAACTTGTAATCTCTCGATGCACCTGACACGTCAAAAATACTCAGCATACAGTCTGCACGCTTTAACACACTAGCAGAGAACTTATACCACAAATGGACCCGTAGTATTTTTTGCGAATTTTCCTTTGAGTCCATTTAATAAAATTTGACATTTTTCTGAAAATTTGACATTTTTCTGAAAAGCGATATTTTTCCGAAAATTTGACATTTTTTGAAGTGACATTACTCCGAAAATTTGACAATTTTCAAACATTTGACATTTTTCTGAAAGGTGACATTTTTCTGAAAGGTGACATTTCTTCGAAAATTTGACGTTTTTTCGAAAATTTGACATTTTCCTGAATTTTTAACATTTTTCTGAAAAGTGACATTTCTCTGAAAATTTGACATTTTTTTGAAAATTTGACATTTTTCTGAAGGGACATTACTCCGAAAATTTGACAATTTTCAAACATTTGGCATTTTTCTGAAAGGTAACATTTCTTCGAAAATTTGACGTTTTTTCGAAAATTTGACATTTTTCTGAAAAGTGACATTTTTCTGAAAATTTAACATATTTCTGAAAAGTGACATTTCCCTGAAAATTTAACATTTTTTCGGAAATTTGACATTTTTCTGAAAAGTGACATTTCTCCGAAAATTTGACGTTTTCCTGAAAATTTGACGTTTTCCTGAAATTTACTTACAGCCTGACAATTTTCAAACATTTGACGTTTTTTCGAAAATTTCACATTTTCCTGAATTTTTGACATTTTTCTGAAAAGTGACATTTCTCTGAAAATTTGACATTTTTTTGAAAATTTGACATTTTTCTGAAGTGACATTAATTACTCCGAAAATTTGACAATTTTCAAACAATTTTGCATTTTTCTGAAAGGTGACATTTCTTCGAAAATTTGACGTTTTTTCGAAAATTTGACATTTTTCTGAAAAGTGACATTTTTCTGAAAAGTGACATTTTCCTGAAAATTTAACATTTTTTCGAAAATTTGACATTTTTCTGAAAAGTGACATTTCTCCGAAAATTTGACGTTTTCCTGAAAATTTGACATTTTTTAAAAATCTGACATTTTTCTGAAAAGTGACATTTCTAGGAAAATTTGATATATCTTGGAAATTAAAAAAAAAGAAATTCGTGACTCGTCTTGTAGAAATATTTTTTTGATATCATCATCAGTTCGCCTGTTATAAGAATTTTATGCTTTTACGACGTCATCAGAAGGTAGGTGTATTTTTAATTCACTCGTATTCCATCCATCTACAATATTTCCATCTACATTTCAAACTTTAATTGGAGGTTTCCAATAGTTAAATCGATATCTGCACCAGTTTCTAAGAATTTTTCTTATTTGTGACGTCATGTGACGTAGGTGTATTATTAATTCACTCGTAATCCGTCCGTCTACAATATTTATACCTACGTTTCAAATTTCAGTTCGATATCTTCAACCGTTCCCGAGTTATCAGCCGAAATCACTCAACACCTCTGTCATTATTAGAATATCACCCTGTACATTGCACTGCTTTGAGGACAAAACAAGTGAAATTTTTGTTTTTTAATTTTTTTCGCGGAAACCAAATCGAAAAAGTGCAAGTGTGATATATCGTTGAAATCGGAATTTTTACTGCTTTTCAATGGTTCAATTACAAATTGTAAGTAATCATAAAATAAACAACTTGTTGTGCCAAAACGGCACTAAACGTAATCCGATCTCAACCAAAACTTTTTCAGATCTTCTGGAGCACTAAAGAAACCCTCATGCAAAGTTTCATCCAAATCCGTTTAATAGCTTCGCCGCTATCGTGCTAACATACATACACACACACACACACACACACACACACACACACACACACACACACACACACACACACACACACACACACACACACACACATACACACACACAGACATTTTTCAAAAACAACTTTTTTGGGTTCCTGGGACCTCAAAACGTAAAGATTTGATGTTATCTCAATTTTCGATTTTGGACTAATTGTAGTAACCTCCCACAATTTTATTGTGGGGAGGTTAAAAATGTTCATTAATCTTACCTCTCAGAGAGGTAAAGTTACATTAATGTTTACTGGGTAACTTATTAAAAACAGAAATTTCTACCAATAGTATTCTCTTCCTTATATCCCGTTTTAAGGAACATGCATATCAGATACTTGCGAGGATAGGTTCATTTTTGATGAGGATGTAAAATGGGCAAATGGTGACTTTGAAACCACTCCCACTCGATATACAAATTAGAAAATAAAAAAGGGGTGGAAAATTGAATATGACCAACCCCCTGAAGTTGTCATAATTCACTCTTACCATTATCCTTGATCAGCATCCTCGAAAACGGGGAGTAAACGTCTTTAACAGGAAAAAAAAAGAAACAATTCCCCTCCTTACAGGGTAGATTTCACCCCCCAAGGGCGGTTGCGGTCTACTACCTGATATCACCTTTTACCATCTGTTATATTCCCATGAAAAAACAAAGAATCCCTGCAAAAATAGTTGATGCCAAGCTGTCATATGAGAAATAAACAGGGCCGTTTCAGGGGTGCGCGTGGCTAAACACTTTTTTCACCCTGTTATTCGTGGTCAGAACCCTCGAAAACGGGGGGAGGAATAGGTTTCATAACTTTGGCACGATTTTACATACTTTCCGACTCCTTACTTCCACTATGTATGCATTATTTCTTAATAAAAGGGACTCCTCATTTTTATCAAACTGCAACCCCACCTTTTTCATTAATGACCTTTAACGCATCGATTAATTTCATGACTCAATATAGTACAGTGGCGCTTATTATTAATTTTTACCCTACCCACATGGACCCCCTTCCTTCATTTTCTAGAAAAAGCTTGTCGTTCTCCTCTTGGAGAAAAATACTTCATTTGTAATCTCTACCACCACAGCCTCCCTCCCTGCATTTTCTAGGAGCAACTGGCCATGCCACCTTGTATTGACACTAAAGTTTGTTAAATTCAATAAAAATTGTTAAAGCTGTTTTAGTTTTCTCCCGGTATTTATAAGATACCAAGGGATTATAATGTGTTATATATTTGATTAAAATCATGAGAGCCGATTTAGAGAAAAAATTATTTTACACGTTTTACTGATTTTTTACTGACATTTGAGCTAGGACCACGAGATGACCTGAACACGCATGCAAAATTTAATCAGAATCGGTCTAGGAGTTGGGGCTCTAGATGTAGCAACAGGCAATTTTTTAAACCTCTTTTTTAGCTCAGTGTAAATTCATCAATAATTCTCTATATGAGAGGGTAAAAATGTATGAAATGAAATCACGGTCATCGACTAATGCCTGTTTTCAGGTTAATTTAAAATAAAATATCGGCATGTGACAAATCAACGGAAACAGAATTTTCAGATTTTGATGAAAAATAGTACATTGTGTGTCTAGTAGTAAAAGCAATACATTCCCGGACGACGATGTAAATTGTTGGACGAGGCGTTAGCCGAAGCCAACAAACATTGAAGTTCGGGAATGTGCTTTTACTGTATACATACTATTTTTTTCTGAAATCGCAATCAATATTATTATAGATATATAAAAATAAAAATATATACATATTAAAATGTATATAAAAAACAGTCCGGGAAAGTTGACTTTCTAGGCCTAGGCCATGACAGCAACATTCCCGAACTATTTTCTGATAGTTGCTTGGCAATAGATTAAAATACCAGAATAGCGAATTTTGGGATCAGAAAAGTAATATAGTGCTTCATTTGAAAAATAACATATTTACTATAATTCCGTTTAAACCGGAAGTGATTTGGATGGATGAAAGTCGAAATGTAAATGCTATGTAAGAGCATATTTTAAGTAATTTTCACTGGGCGGCACTAGAACTCGAAAATTATGTGTAGTCAGGAATCGGAAAAGTAATTACCTCTAAAATGAAAATTGAAGAGCGGGGGGAGAAAATCTGAAAAAGCTAGGGAATCGAATCTCAAAAAAATATATGGGCGGGGGAGGTGACGGTAAAATACAAAATAATCTTTTTTTTACCTCGAAAACGAAAATTTTCGGTTTTCAGCTTTTGTGCCGCCGGCACAACCGAGCGTCACTGCGCGGCACAAACTCGTCACTGGGCGGCACTAGTGCCGCCCACTTTATACCTTATTTTATGCACTGCCCTCAGCCGATAATTTGAAAGTTTTCCTACTGGTGGAACTATTTGAAATTAATTTGGCGGACTGCCAGTGTCCGAAAATTAACTTCTGACGTCGAATAAAGTTGAATATTAAACTTACTCCGATATATCGTATACTTAGATCTAAACGCTTTTATTGACAAATTGAATTGTGTGTTCCCAGTCGCCAAACTGACTGAAAAAAAACTTGATAAAAAAAAAGAGGAGAAAAGAATGTGATGATATTTTCAAATAGAAAATTGCAAGATGGTTATCAAAACCTTTTTCAATAATAAATTTAAAAAATATTTTAATTATTGAATAATGTCTGCCAATACTTTGAAGGAACTTTTGAATACTCTATTGAACAGTTTCGAAAACAATACTTGTCTTAAAGTTACTCACCATAACTCAAAAGATAGGCAAATAACACATTTGACACTCTGCATATTATTTATATAATTAATAATTGTAAGGCACGGTACTTTTATTTCCAGTTAAATCTATTCAATCAATCCAATAGAAACAATTATCGATACAATTCTATTCAAGAAAGTTATCTGAAGTATACATTTAACTGGAAATGAAAACATCGGGCCTAAGAAAACCAACTTATAGGTCTAATTATTGTTTTAGGCACTGATTGGATTTGCATTATTTGAAGAAGCAACATCCCTCTTCTGGTGGTCCGGTATGTTTTTCATAATAACGGGATTGCTGTTAGTATTATCTAATGAGCCAAATGTTGGAAAAATTGTAGAAAAACATAATTAGAATAATTTTGTATTATAAAGTTAAGTTTAAATAAATTTTTAATTCAATACAGATACATTTAAAAAAACCGCTGCCCAAGGAATCACTACTTCCACATCCAGATTTTCTATCCAAGTCTCTCACAACGAAAATAAAATTGTATATGTAAATAGCACAGCCACAAAAAAAATTGGTCTGGGTACTACACTAGTTTATTCCCATGTATTTTCACGCGCTGAATCCGAATCCGAGGTCAGAATTAGTCGATTGGCTCATATATTCAAGGCAACCTCAAAAAATAGATAGGAACGGTTCCAGAGTAATCGTGAGCACCAAAAAGTTACAAGACCAACAGAAAGATCGACGCGACAGACAGAATTTTTTTTGCTCAAACCTAAAATCTTGACGTTTCATGACATTCTAAGCCTATTTGAACAATGAAAATTAAGAAAAAAAAATTGCGTTAGTATACTTGCATTGGTTGCAGAAGTAATACGCAGAAAATGGCATGACAAGGATATAAAAAATCATTGTGTGTCGTGGACTACACGACAGAAGTAAAGCTTCTACTTCAAGTATATTCTTGAGGAAACCTACTGCGCATCCATACTACTTAAGGTAACCCACTGCGCATCCATACTACACGAGCCAACTTACTGCGCATCGATGGTACTCATGGAAAGCCACTACTCATCCATAATACTCGGGGAAACTTACTGCGCATTCATACTACTCGAGGTAATTTACTGCGCATCAATGGTACTCTAGGAAAGCCACTGCGCATCCATAATACTCAAAGAAACCTACTGCGCATCCATAGTACTCGAGGAAAGCCACTGCGCATTCATAATACTCGAGGAACGGGGAACCTACTGCACATCCATAGTACTCGGAGAAACCTACTGCACATCCACACTACTCGAGGTAACCCACTTATTATAAAATCAAGAAAATAATAGATCTATTATAAACACCGTACAGGCACAGATGTATAGGTAGCACGGAAATCTGATTTATCCTTAAAACATTGGTGTCAATTTAGCAATATGCTAAAATAATCTTGAAATGCAGGCACGCTGATGTTCGTTTGTTCATAGGACTCGAATTACAATGCAACCTGTAGGGTGTTTATAAATATTAAAATTTCGCACCTAGATTTCTATCAGTCTCTCACAACGAAAAAAATTTTGATACTATATTTGCACTTCACTATGTGGAAATTATTGTTTATGGAACTTTAATAACATAATATTTGAAATCGTCTACCCCAAAAACCTATAAGACGATATGCCACATCGGTAGTGGGGGTTGGGGGGTGGTGGTAGAGAGGTGGATGAAGTAAAAAAATTATTAAGGTCTTAGGTTTTTATATACACGCTAAATTACAATTTTATTTTTTTCACTAAATACCAATTTTACGAACTCTTATTGCTTGATTTACCTATTTACCCCAATTTATCCCCCAACCCTTCAAAGAAATAAGATCAAAATATAATCTAGTTCCAGATCTCGTTAAAATAAATACGTGTACCAAATTTCAAGTCAATATCTTAAACGGTTCCAGAGTAAACGTGCGCACAAAAAAGTTACAGACAGACAGACTGACACAGAATTTTTTTTTTTGGTCAAACTTAAAATCTCGACATTCTAAGCCTATTTGAACAATAAAAGTTTTCAAAAATTGTTTTGCGTTACTATACGTCACTGGATGTGGAAGTAATAAGTTGTCTCTGATCTTACTCAGTTTAATTTGCAGATAAAATAGAATAGAATATACAATCTTCGGTTAGATGTTAGATTCACCAAACTTTTCTGAAAGGTATCCATATTTACCTTACCCTACCTTACTAAATATAGCAGATTTTTCCTTTAACAATTATGTTAAATACATACCAAAGAAGTCGGTAGCTCAGTGGTTAACATATCTAGCTTTCAGTCTGATCGTACCTAGCGAAGTGGCTTAAACCCCACTAGTGGAGGACCGTTACGGAAAAAAGTGCATTATTTGGGATTCGGTCGGCAAAGCACGGATAGGGCTGACATTTTTTTTATAGGTTTCTAATTTCTAATATTAAATACTAAAAAAACCCTATATTTAAAAAATTGCTGCTAATGCGCAATTAGGACAGTAGGTGCAGAGTTAGTACACGATACACATCTCCCTGCTGCAAGCAGAGCTGCAGTCCAGTTTTTCTGCATTCGCAACTTTAACCGCAGCTTGTTTTGTCATTTGCAAAATATTATTTTTATTTTTTCAAGTGTTGGTTCTTGATATCTACTATCTATAGCGCCTATAAAACATTGGTACTTATAGTTCAGTTTTGTGCTTTGCGAAGAGCGGATGTGTATGATAGCCGTAATTTGAGCGCATTTAAGTGGTTACATAAAGTCAAGTGGACAAGTAGCGTGAAAAAGAATGTATCAGTAAAGTGAAGTTTTAAGTGTTAAAACGTAAACAAATATAAAATATACGAAGGAACTGAATATTTCATGATAACCGTGTCATTAGTTGTGCCCAAATAAACTGTTTATAGTTGATTTAAATTTGCAAAGAAAATAAACAGAATATAAGGACCATTCTTGAGCATTCCTGTGCTGATAAAATAACAGGAAAGATCCCACCCTGCCTCTTGCTAATAATACAACGAAAAGTGTATAATAGTTCTGACACTTAAATAAAATTATGGGTGAAAACGAACCTCTATCAAATCAACAAATACTAGATACTTTATTGAAGGCAATCAATAGTATCAAAGACGAAGGCAAGGCGAATAAGGAAGAGGTGAAAAGGGAAATAAAAGAGGAGAGTCACGCATTGTTAAAAAAACTAGAAGATAACACAAATTATATAAACATATTATCACAAAAATATAACGCCCTTGAAAACAGATGTATAAATTTGGAAAGAATACTTAGAAAAAATAATATTATAATTTTTGGATTAGCTGTTCCAAAAGGAGCAGATTTGCTACATTTCACTTTAAATAAGCTACAACATCTACTAGGTGTGCAATTGCAAGAGGGAGATATTAATAACATATACCAACTAAAAAGTGATACAACTCCTCCTATAAAAATTGAATTCGTAACATTCCTAAAAAAGGACTTAATCTTTAAAAACTGTAGCAAGTTAAAAGGCACGAAAATATTTATCGCCCACGATTTATGCCCTGAGGATAGAAAGGACCAGAAAGTACTATCTGACCATCTCAAAATTGCAAGATCTAAAAACTACTCAGCCAAGATAAAAGGCAAAAAACTAGAAATAAACGGCGAGGTTTACACGACAGAACAACTCCAGCAACCAGGACAATAATAAGAAGGCAGAAAAAGGAGAAACGTCACTTGAACATAAAGCAAAAGTAGAAGGGAAGAATAGAAATCAAAGGACTAGTTCGGCAGGCAGTGCAAAAAGTGACAAAGGTGAAAGACAATTAAGGCCAACAAGGAAGTAAGAATAACTGAATACCTGTGAATAATAAGGTATAAAAAAGGATTCAATATAAGTTTTTAGTTTATCAATTTTTTTTACTTTTAATTCTTAATTTTTACTTTTTCTTTTCCCATATTTTTTTTTCTCTTTTATTATTATTATTATCAACTGATTTGTTCCTCTTGTTTATTATTAAGTTGTATTAGATTTACGATTAGAAAATAATGGACAATTATATACGAGATTTTCATATTGAAGAAATAACAACGACTGAAGCAAGTACCATACCAGAATTAAAAGCATGCCTTACAGAAACAACAAATTGTCTCACAATATTTCATACAAATATAAGAAGTATATCAAAAAATTTCAACGAGCTTGAAGTAATACTCAATGAATTTAATGAATTATATGATATAATTGTTTTAACAGAAACATGGTCTGTAGGTAATGACGATTTATTTAATATACAAAATTATAAAAAAATTTATAATAAAGGAAACGTAAACAAAAACGATGGTGTTATAGTATATGTAAAAAACAAACATAAATTTGAGGCAAAAATAGTTAATATTTCAAATATAAATTGTATAAGAATAACAATAGCAACTGATAATAACAAGAAAACGTCAATCACAGCTATATATAAACGACACACAATTAATACACTCTCATTCATTCAAGAACTAGAAACTTTTGTTACTAACAAAGACAAGAATAATACGGAAATTATAGTAGGAGATATGAATATAAATATATTAGAGAATACGGAGGCTAGCCATGAATATTTAAATGTTCTTTACGAAAATGGTTATAAATCACTAATCAACAAGCATACTAGGATAGAAAATAACTCCCAATCCTGTATTGATCATATATTTTTTAAAAGTAATTACATCACGGTAGATGAGTTACTGCCAATAATTTTACACTCTAAAATAACAGATCATTTTCCAACAATATTAAAAATTAACGATAATAAGTTCAAATCAAGACAAACACAGTTGACAAAAACATTCCTAGATTATAAAAAAATATGTAGAATAATAAACCAGAACACATTTGAAAATATTTACATGCAAAATACAGTGGAGGGAGCCACCCAAATATTCATAAATACAATCAAAGAGGCTATAGAAATGTCAACACGAACAATTACAATAAAACAAACGGTAAAAAAAAACCTTGGATCACAGAGGGTTTAATAAAGTCGATACATGTCAGAGATAAATTGTATAATGTGTACAGAAAAAACCCAAATGTAGATTCGCTTAAAGAATACAAAGATTATAGAAACAAACTAAATAAATTAATTACAAAATCGAAACAAAATTATTACAAAGATGTCATTATCCAAAATAAAAACAATAGCAAGAAAATTTGGCACCTAATGAGAGAATATACAAACAGTCCACAAACAAACAATAACGACATAATTGAAATAAAAAATAAATATAACATAAATGTTACGGATGGAAAAGAAATTGCGCAAATATTTAATAATCACTATGCTACTGTTGGTGAAAAAATGGCACAGAAAATAAAAAAAGATTGGCAATCCAATCAAAATGAACAAACACAACTCAGTAACCCTTACACAATATTTTTAAACCCGGTTAATGAAAATGAACTGATTGAGATAATAATGTCACTTAAGAATGACTCAGCGCCCGGTGCTGATGGTATAACAACTAAAATTCTGAAAGAGTTATCTCAAATCATAAGTAAACCCCTAACATACCTGATAAACCTTATTTTTGAGACAGGGGATTGTCCATCCCAATTTAAAGAAGCTCTGATAACACCAATTTATAAATCAGGTGACAGTCAAATAGTTGATAATTACAGGCCCATTAGTTTGTTATCCAATGTTGCTAAAATATTTGAAAAATCATTAAAAACTAGGCTAGTTAGTTTCATGGAACGTTACAACTTAGTGTCTAAGAAGCAATATGGTTTCGGTAAGAACATGTCAACCAATGATGCAATAGCCAATTTAACGAAAAAAATTTATAATTGTTTAGACTCAGCCAAACCATGTGCAGGAGTTTTCATTGACTTGGCAAAAGCTTTCGACACAGTAAGCCATGAATTACTTCTACGCAAAATACAAAATATGGGAATACGAGGACAGACTTTCAAGTTACTTAGCAACTACTTGGAAAACAGATATCAATCGGTAAAAATAGGCACCAACATCAGTGATAAACAAAAAATAACATTTGGTATCCCACAAGGAACTGTTTTGGGACCTATTTTATTCATAATATACCTAAATGATCTTCTTAACCTAGACTGTTACGGAGACATAGTGTCATATGCTGATGACACTGTACTATTTGTAGAAGGAGAGACTTGGGCTGAAATAAATAAAAAAATAAAGGAAGATTTAAACAAAATAACAAAATGGTTTTATAACAACCTGCTAACGATTAACTTAAATAAAACAATGTATATATCATTTTCGAGTTACAAAAGGGGTTTACCATCCTATACAACTATCGACGTTGAACTCAAACATAGGAATACTATATGGAATTTGGAAAACTCAGAATATGTTAAATATCTTGGAATAATTGTAGATAATCATTTAAGATGGAACCACCACATTGAAAACTTAGTCAGGAAGCTGAGATCGCTATCCTACATGTTTCAAAAATTAAAGTACATTTTGAGTATCCACGAACTTAAATCCGTTTACCATGCGTTAGTACAATCACTGCTTACTTACGGTATTATTGGCTGGGGTGGAGCATACTCAAATGTAATAAAACCTCTGGAAGTCATACAAAAACGAATACTCAAAATCATTTTTAATTTTCCGGCAAGGTTTTCAACTGAGGAGCTTTTTAAACATACCAAAATATGTGACGTAAGAAACCTTTTTTATTTAACTGCATTAACAAATATGTCAAAACACAAATTAATAACGGATTATATCTCACATATACATAATACAAGACACAAAACACAAAAAAATCTATTATTAGACAAAAAAAGTAAGACCATTGGACAGAGTGTGTACCACTACATTGGCATAAAAGTGTACAATCTTCTACCACCCGAATTAAAGCAAATAATATATAAAAAGTCCTCAAAAATAAAATTTCGCCAGTGGTTAATTGAAAATAAACCTACGCTTTTATGAAAGCTCATCATTATATCCGCTTTTCTTCTTTTTACCTTTTTCTTCTATGGTGTAAATATACATTTGACAGAATCGTTGTTATTTCTTTATATATTTTTGCATTCCTTATGTTTATGTTTATATATTTTGTCTTTTCCCTTTTCATAAGATATGTGTACGTATAATGTATATACATGTTTACGTATTGTATAATATTTAAGTATCACTTTAGTCACCTATTATTATTTGATTTTTTTTTTATTGTTATTTTAGTATTTTATTACATTTAATATAGCAATAGCGTTGAAAGAATATATTACTCCCCAGGAATTCGAGACCTACAGTCAAGTTTTTTCGAAAACTTAAGGAAGTCTCGGACACCTACTTTTAGTAACTATTATAGTCTGCCACTATTTTCAATATTTATTTACACTGTTACCTAATTAATATATGCGTATGTACTATATAAATTAATGTAAATAAATATTATTATTATTATTATTATTATTATTATATTTATTAAAATCAAATGCAGACTTTGGAGCGCCATATAAACAGGGGTATCGCCCCAATATCGTGGTCGAGTTGGGAAATTAAAAAAAAATAAAAATAAAAACTTGGTCCAAAATCCAAAAAACAACACAAAAAGAACGAACAAGTAGTGTCTGTACGTAATCAAGAATTTAACGACTTGAACGGTAAGTCAATAAAATAAATCTTAACTGTAAATACGTGGCCCAAAATTCAAAAAGAACAAAAGCAACATACAAAAACAACGAACGGGTTCGATGTGTGTAGTTAACGAAGTGCCCACAGAAACTAAAATATTGCACAAGGGAGAGTATAGTTTTCTTCAGATCTACTAAGCACTCAGAAAACGCCGACGTCTTTCACCTTTACCGCACCGCTAAAGACCTTACCTTATCTACTTTTAAAAAACTATAAAAAAGTGTGATTATCAACTTGTGTCCTCGCCGACGCGCGGTCTCTAACAAAGGAGCGCGAACACTTTGAAAGAGGCGTATTAGCGTATTTGATGGTTAGAGGCGCCGACATACACGAAGATAAAAGCCTATCCCAACATTCCAGCAGTTCTCAAACAATATTATTGAAAATTTTCGTGTATTTATTTTACTTCCACATCCAGTGGAAGTACAGTAACGACGAAAACATTTTTAAAAATTTTTATTGTTCAAATAGGCTTAAAATGTCATGAAACGTCGAGATTTTAAGTTTGAGCGAAAAAAATTTATGTCTGTCTGTCTGTAACTTTTTTTCTGCACGTTTACTCTGGAACTGTTTAAGATATTGACTTGAAATTTGGTACACATATGTACTTTAACGAGATCTATAACTAGATTATATTTTCATGTTGTTCCGACGAAGGGTTGGGGGGTAAATTGGGGTAAATTTGGAGTAAATGGGTAAATCAAGCAGGTAAGAGTTCATAAAATTGGTATTTAGTATATACAAGAGAAGCTAAGATCTCAAAAAAAAATTTTGGCATGAGCCACCCCCATTACCACCTCCACCTGCTTATTAAAGGGGATGAAAAAAAAATTGTGATTTAGTGTATGTATAGGAGCCAGAAACCTCAAAATATTTTTTTACTTCATGCACCCCCACTACCACCCCCCTATCACCACCCCCACCCCACTGCCGCTGTGAGGTATCGGTTTATGTGTTTTTGGGGTAGAGGATTTCAAATATTATATTATTAAAGTTCCATAAATAATTATTTCCACATACAAAGTTTTTTCGTTGTGAGTGACTTGGATAGAGAATCTGGAAGTGGAAGTAGTGATTCCTTGTGCAGCGGTTTTTTCTAAAAGTTTTTAAACCTCATGTTATATAAGGTTTTTTTTATTCATTTAGTCGTTCCCCACCACCAGTTTTTTTTTAATGCCATGACACTGATTACACCCTGTATAAAAAACATAACGTCTGTTCTGTACGAACCCGGTTTAACAAACCTTATCTTCTTCACGGAAGGCAACATAAGTGCAAAAATTGAAAAATGTCTAACCTTATTAAGTTGATTGCCAACGTTAGCTCAACGTCTACAAATTGAAGAATCAGGCCCCAGGGGGGTGGTAGGGGGGGTGGATGAAGTAAAAAAATATTTTGAGGTTTCTGGTTCTTGTACACACACTAAATCACATTTAATAATGGGGTAAGGGTGTAATGGGGGTGGCTGATGCAAAAAAATTTTTTGAGACCTTAGCTTCTCTTGTACTAAATACCAATTTTATGGACTCTTACCTGCTTGATTTACCTATTTACCCCAAATTTACCCCAACTCACCCCCCAACCCTTCGACGGAACAAGATGAAAATATAATCTAGTTCCATATCTCGTTAAAGTACACATGTGTACCAAATTTCAAGTCAATACCTTAAACGGTTCCAGAGTAAACGTGCGCACAAAAAAAGTTAGACAGACTGACAGACAGACAGAATTTTTTTTTCGCCTAAAGTTAAAATCTCGACGTTTCATGACATTCTAAGACTATTTCAACAATAAAAAATTTTTAAAATTTTTTTGTCGTTACCATACTTCCACTGGATGTGGAAGTAATAAATGATTTGATTTGAATTTTCCGAGGTTGCAACAATATCGTTCCGTCGATTTAGCTCTAGTTGCGTTTAAGTCATTTTGTGCCAATGTTGACGTTGCAATTAGTGCACAAACATTCGGATGTCGGAAAGATGTTACTTTGGTTGTGTTTTCTGAAATAGAGTTTAAATGTTAAAATACAATAATTGTGACACTTGAAACTAATGTTCCTTTAATAATTTATTGTATATTTGCATACATCTAAATGAATACATGAATTAATTTTACATATTATCCACGATTTTCAATTTTTTTAGAGTCAATCTCACGTAAGTTGTATACTTAATTGGAAGACGTACTTCTGATCTAGTGTAGTTAGGTTTGGTAAAAGAAATATGTTGGGTTTAGTTATTCAATTGTTCAGTGCATACAAATACACAATGACAAGTAGAAATTGTTTAGCTAAAATAAAGTATGTATGTAATAATAAAGTATACTAATCATAAATCTATGTAACGATTAACGACATAATAATCGAAAAGACTTACCATTTTGGGGATATATTCAGACATACTTCTTCATGTAGGAGATTAATTTGATTGAATATATCGTCAATTATTAACTGTGCTTTATCTTTCGATGCTAAAATCGACTTGTCGATAGACAAACCTAATTGAAACCTGTCATCATATGTTAAAATAGAAAATCCCACACCTAAAAATTGATAATAAAGTAATGATTTCAGGTAGATAATTTATATACTTTTTAGCCGACTTCAAAAAAATTTAAAAACCGCTGCCCAAGGAATCACTACTTCCACATCCAGATTCTCTATCCAAGTCACTCACAACGAAAAAACTTTGTATGTGAAAATAATTGTTTATGGAACTTTAATAATATTATATTTGAAATCCTCTATCCCAAAAACCCATAAAACGATACCTTACATCGGTAGTGGGGTGGGGGTGGTGATGGGGGGGTGGTAGTGGGGGGTGGATGAAGTAAAAAAATATTTTGAGATTTCTGGTTCCTGTACATGCACTAAATCACATTTTTTTTCATCCCCTTTAATAAGGAAGTGGGGGTGGTAATGGGGGTGGCTAATGCCAAAAATTTTTTTGAGACCTCAGATTCTCTTGTATATACTAAATACCAATTTTATTGACTCTTACCTGCCTGATTTACCCATTTACCCCAAATTTACCCCAATTTACCCCCCAACCCTTCGACGGAACAAGATGAAAATATAATCTAGTTCTAGATCTCGTTAAAGTACATATGTGTACCAAATTTCAAGTCAATATCTCAAACGGTTCCACAGTAAACGTGCGCACAAAAAAAAGTTACACAGACAGACCGACAGACAGAAATTTTTTTTTTCGCTCAAACTTAAAATCTCGACGTTTCATGACATTTTAAGCCTATTTGGGCAATAAAAATTTTTAAAAATTTTTTTGTCGTTACTATACTTCCACTGGACGTGGAAGTAAAAGGAGGAGGTTCTCAATTCGATTCCTATGTTTTTTATATTTGTTCAATCTTTATTATTACTCTTGATTAGCTTAAGCGATTTTTATGAAATCTTTCTCAAACTGCAAGGTATGGTTCGGCGGTGAACCATTAATAATTTCATCAAGCTACACGTGGTGCAAAGTGAACAAAAATTGAAAATAACATTTTTTTAGTTGAAAATTTGGTAAAATTTGGCGAAAGCGAAGCGCAAATTTCATCGGAATTGGATTAAAAGTGGTAGCCAGTAGTTATTTTAGAAGGAGCTGATACCGAATCATCTCAAAAATTATGAATTCAAAACGGTGAATTCAATAGGGCTGCTAATAAACATTATTTAACATATTGCAATATTTTTGCCGATTTACATGAAATTTAATTTATAGAGATTTCAGGATTCTCTGATAATGAGCCTGACGTTAAAGCCTAAATATTAAAAACGATCGATATGTTTCTTTAGTGTGCAGAAGCTAAATAAAGCTAAAAATTATTAAATACAATTTCATCGTAACGCGTCGCTTCGCCCAGTTAATTGGACTTTATTACCTACCTAATATCGATATTGAAGTCGGAATTGACTGGGCGATGGCAACGCCCAGTCAATTCCAACGGTGAAAGTTCATTTCATAATTTTTAGCAACCTTTTTTTTTAAAGGCGGTTCAATTCTTGTTTAGATTAACTTAAAACGAATTCCTTGATATATGCAGGAATTTTGTATGAATAAAGTTCCTTCCGACAATTGCGAAATGTGAGTTTTTCGTGTTTGAAATTTATTTGCAGACTGTTTAATTTTGTTGCAGGGGCAGCAAAAATAATTCGTTCAGTTTTAACTAGAAATTAAGCTCTCCCGAGATGAATACATTTAAGTTTAAAACAAATTCCTCACAAAAAATTCGCATTGGCAACTTTATAAATGAACCTATACGATTGCACTAGAACCGCCGCCTTAAGGGGGGTATCCACTTGAAATGATCTGTAACGTAACCGCGAACATGCAACCTCACCACTCGAGGAGACGGAAAACTGTTGCGTAACCGCATACAGTAACATCCTTTGAAGTGGCGCAGGAATACTGACAAGTGATGGGAAAGCTGCGAACCTCGGCGCGAACACCCATGTGCGCTCTGACGTTACGCAGCGAGGTTACAGTGTCCCGTCCACACGGTTACACGACGAGGTTCGCAACGAAGTTCTGTTACAAGTGCGTACGTACCTTTACACGCTTTTACAGCGAACCGTCTAATTTTTTGCAACGAGCCGCAACATGTTCGATGTTGCGTCACGGAGTATTGGCACAAATGGATAACCGCCTTCATAGGCACAAGTGACTGCATAGTTCCTATTTAATTATTTAACTAGAGCAGATTCTAAGATATAGTGGGCCCTTGCACCTTTCGCAGTTTCTCACCTAAAGTTCCTCTGTGTGGCGTATGAAAGACAATATCCTCTAGTGTATAGCTATCTAAAACTGAAAATTTAGGTAGTCCAGGTATATTACTCAGAGTCATAGTAGTTGTATTCGTATCAAGACTTTGTTGTAATAGTGGCTCTGGAATAATTCCACAGAATAATTTTAATAGCCAGTAATTAATCTAAAATAAATATGCCATAAATTAAAACAATATATCCCGCGTGGTTGGTAGGCACCTAGAAGGATCAAGGTTGCCTGAACGACGCGACGTTGCTGTGGAATCGCATCTGCCATCTTCGGGTTCCCGCTGATAGCCGTCTACTGCTGCTTCTCATTGTTCGAACTGCTGACCTGTTGATCTCCGTGTTGTGCTGCGTCAGTTCAGTTCAGTAGGCAGCTAACGCTAACGAGAACCTGAATATCGTAGATGTAATTTCGCCGAAATGTCATTCAGACAACCTTGGCCCCTCAAGTGTCTACTCAAGATTTGTAAACTATGAGGTTCCCTAATTTACAGCTTTTAGGCGAAGAAGTCAGTGCGAGGGTGAAAAGTCAGACTATCCTTGTTCTTCGAACGCGCAGTAGCAGCTCTGCATCTGGTGTGATTTCACACCAGCTGGTCATTGGCTAATGACATTTTTTGGTGGGAATCACGAGTTATTAAGCAACCTTATACTCTACAAATTTTGGTGTCTACCAACCACGCAGGGTCTCTATTCTTGACGGCAGTAGAATAGAACAATCGAGAGAAAGTCGGCGTGTCTCTATTAAAATTCATAAAACGGCATTCTTGAACTTATTTCTATCGTCACTTCTATCAAAAACTGATGAACATTACTCTCTGATGCTTCTATTGGTTATTTTCAGGAAACGGTCGGGGTCAACGAGGTCTAAAGTATAGAGGGGCAATCCCAATTCAGCATACGTACGGTTTGTTTGGACATACAATAAACGCCCGAGGGACGCAGTGGGGGTGCATTTGTTGGCCCTAGTTGCCAAGATTTGCAGTGGAGTACAGCTTTGATACAATTAATGAATGAATATTGTTTTTTATTGCTGTTCTATTATTAGTTGAGCTGAAATCTATTAGTCAAATTACTGTAGAAGTAGTAATAAATTATATTATATTTAAAAACGGAGTAAATGCTGCTCTATACATTTTTAAAATATTCGCAAATTCCATAACGTTAAGTTCAAGTGACACCCATGCGGACTAGTTGCTTGAATATGTTCTGGCCATGTGCCACGCCTACTTTTCCAGTCTCTCCTTATTATGTCGCTCGCTGGTCGGGGTATGCCGCCATTTTCTGTTTTTCTAACCTAGAAAAGTGAATGTTGTCAAAAACTTAATCTTTTATTTCACTTTTGATTAATATTCTTGTGGTTTTGGACTTAATATAAAGATGAATCTGCCTGAAGTAACGAAATAATCGACAACGTGGACGATTCTCAAGAACTCCTAGAGGTTGAGAGAGAGATTCTTCCTCGGAGATCAGTTTTTATTATCAAATGAAAAATGTATGACATTGTTCTGTCTGACTAAGCCCGTTTGCCAGGATTAATAGAGATGTAAAGCAGTCGGTCTCTTGTTTATTAAATGTTAGGCAAGTAAAAGATCCCAACTCTTCTTACGAGAAGAGGCTCGGCAAAATTTCCAGGTTGGCGGTAGCCCGTCTCCTGGCATCGGTGATAGGCCCTGGTAGCGAAAATGGGCCGACGTTAAATAAATAGAAATCTTCCCTGTCTGTACCAACTATGTACAATTAGTATATTATATTACTAGGAGTAGAACGCACTCTCTTTTTGAGCCCAGGATTTGCGGCTGAGGCGAAGCCGAAGCCGCAAACTGGGCGAAACACAAAAAAGGCGTTCTACTCCGTGTAATATATACTATTTTTTCTTCAAGCGTATTAAAATGCAAAAATTCATTTATTTATCATAAATGTACAAATATTCAAACTACAGTCTTACATGTTGACACAATATAACAAGTGGCTAGTGGATAGCGCGCCACCGGTGGCTTTCGGTATTAACATTATGTTACTAGTAAAACAATACCCACTGCGGTGGCGCTTTCGGAACTAACATTATGTTACTAGTAAAACAATGTCCACTACGGTGGCGTTCGGTACTAACATTTTGTTACTAGTAAAACAATGTCCTACTTCTACTTCTGTTTTTGGTGACATAATTTAAACATTTTAATACGCTTGAAGAAAAAATATATTTTAAGTAATAATAGGTAGCATTATTTTTTTTTTGTTTATTTAAAAATACCAGATCAACAAATTAATGTTAAACATGGTAGTGTGTAGTAAGACAGTACATAACAATTGAAAATAAAATAAAGAACAGAAACAAAATATTCGGTTTAACATAGCAATAGAAGAATATTGATATTAATATCAATCGGAATCGCTACTGGAAGTAAGATATCTTATGGTAGTTTTTTCATTTAGGTTTAAATTTCTGGAACTTGTACATGATTTCATAGTCTTCAGTTTGTGCCAATGGACATTTATAGCAGATTTCAACACTTTATTTTGAAATGTTTGCGCCTTTTTAAAAGCTTTTATTTAACTTGCAATGTTTGTTTGTATGTTTGTTTGTTGGTTTAGGTCAAATCTTGCAAGCTGAATTTCGACTAGTTCTAATTAAGCTAGAGCTTTGAAATTTGGCACACGTGTATAAGTCCGGTGACAATGCAACATAGTATAGCCATTATCGGTCTAAATCCAATATGGCGGACGTCCCAAGATGGCGGATCGGCTTTTTAGTCACAACCCCCCTGACGAGTAAAATACGACTGGTTTGACGAGTAAAATACGATATGTGACGTCATTTTAAATCCAATATGGCGGACGTCCCAAGATAGCGGATCTGCTTTTTAGTCACAACCCCGTTGATATGGGTGTCAAATGAAAGGGTTTGATGAGTAAAATACGATAAAGTGTGTGACGTCATTCTAAATTCAATATGGCGGACGTGGGAGAGGTGGGGAAGGGGTAGAAAGAGGTGGGAAGAGGTGGGGAAGGGGTGGGAAGAGGTGGGGAAGGGGTGGGAAGAGGTGGGAAGGGTGGTAAAGGGGTGGGAAGAGGTGGGGAAAGGTGGGGAAGATGTGGGAAGAAGTGGGGAAGAGGTGGGAAGAAGTGGGAAAGGGGTGGGAAGAGGTGGGGAAGGGTCGGGAAGAGGTGGGGAGGGGGTGGGAAGAGGTGGGAAGGGTGGGAAAGGGGTGGAAAGAAGTGGGGAAGAGGTGGGGAAGGGGCGGGAAGAGGTGGGGAAGGGGTGGGAAATGGGTGGGAAGAGGTGAGGAAGGGGTGGGAAGAGATGAGGAAGGGATGGGACGAGGTAGGAAAAGGGTCGGAAGAGGTGGGAAGGGGCGGGAAGAGGTGGGAAAAGGTGGGAATAGGGTGGAAAGAGGTGGAGAAAGATGGGGAAGGGCAGGGGAAGTGGTGGAAAGAGGAAAGAAGTGGGAAGTAGTGTTAGAGGGGTGAGAAGACGGGAGAGGGGAGGGGTGGATGGCGGTGGCAAATGAAAGGGTTTTGTCTGTCTGTTTGTAAAATAAGTGGACTAAAAAGTAAAAAATAAAATTATATAAAAAAAGTATTTTTAAGAAAAAGCTTTTATCTAAAAAACTACTAAAAAGTAAAAATAATTTTTTTTAAATTCATACATATGGAAACCAAAAGCTTTGGGGTTGGTCAATTGAGCAAAGTAACTATGCAATATCACTATATGACCGCCCCCAAAGCTTTTGGTTTCCATGTGTATGAATTTGAAAAAAATTATTTTTACTTTTTAGTAGTTTTTTCAGATAAAAGCTTTTTCTTAAAAATACTTTTTTTATATAATTTTATTAATATTAGTTTTGCTAGCAGTGCCCCTTATTACACAGCCGTAAGTTACCAACGGTCTTAAGATCGATTTATATATTAATGTCGTGCACTTAACTCTGAGCTTCGATTTTCTATTAATAATGGGATATAGCATTGATAACCTTGCATAACCATCATTAAGTTTTTTATTGATGTGGTAACTCCATGTTAGTCGTATATCTAAGTATACTCCTAGATATTTAATCGCGCTCTCTGCAGGATTCCATATTATTTCCTCGTCGTTGATGATAATATTTTTGGGGTTTTGTGGTCTTCTTAGGGTAAGCATTATTTTTCAAATATTAATACCTACTTTGGGTTCAACTTTGTTCCTAAGAATACATATTGGTACCGCGGCACATATTATGACAACATTCTCATCTTTTTTCAAAATATAATAATTATATTGCCGCTTATTTTTTATTACACCGAATCTTTCAAAACACTGCTTCGTTTTCAGGTTCTAGCAGCTCTGCGTGTCTTTGAATATGATTTGTTAATATTGTTTTTGTTATTGTTATGAACTATGGTTATGCAGATAACCGATGTCGATTGTCAGAAATTGCTCATCTATGATTGGTGAATAAGTTTGGCAACGCTGCGGTTTATTCTCTAATGTTTTGTTCCCTCCTTTCTGTTCAAGAATACAGTTTAATGCTTGTCATAGAATGGCAGTAGAACAAATCCGGAAACGCTCTCCGGGGAACGTTCTATTCTATCACGGTCAAGAATAGAGGCCCAGGACTACATTTCTATGAATTTTTTTTAGGTATAGAGGTATTTAACAACTCTAAGTTTGCGTTATAATTAAAACATATATTAAAACAAACGTTCTTTGTTTTTATGTTCTGGATAAACTTTTGTTTGAAAATCAGTAAAATAATTCCTTTGTCATTTACGGGGTGCTACAACCAAATTTAAATCAAAGTTTATGCAACTCGGATTTTTTTTTTCACATTCTTAGATGTAATATAGAACCAATTTCCACGATATTTAAAATTATTCATCGCAGAAATTCTTTTTTATAAGTATTTTACTTTTTTTGTTTAATGACATAGCCACACACAAAAAAAAGTGGCCTGGCCTGCTTACCAGGCCAGTGTATCCTTATGTACTTGGACCCGTTGAAACCGAATCCGAAGTCAGAATTGTCAGATTGGCTCATTTTTTATCCCCAACCTCAAAAATACACCCCCCCCCCCCCAAAAAAAAAATGGTCTGTCCGGCAGACCATACCAATGTGTTCTTTTGTATTTGGACCCTCTGAAACAGAATCCGAAGTCAGAATTGTCAGATTCATCCGGTTTTCACCCCCAAAGACATGTTACTGAATTTGCCAATGAGCTCTACAATCCTGGTACAACTAATCCAATTGCAATAACATTCATGCAAGAAAATTGCAATCGAATCCTTAAACTCCCACAAACGTGTTTTATGAAAGAAACCACTTTTTAACTTTAACCACCTTTACCTCAAAAGCTAGTAATAGGATTGAGTTGGAACCTTTACAGTTTTAATCAAGAGATCACAATTTATAACATACTAAGGGCCAGTATTATAATGTTAGAGTAAACTGTGCAGTTTAAACTTAGAACTTCGAACACCTTCTATTACATTAATATAATTTCTTCGTCGTCATTAGACAGTAAATAATAATAAATAAATAATAACTAATCAAATATTTCGATTATATCCATCATATTACATATAAAAACAAAATTAACGACATTCTAAAACAGACGTTTTCTCAAGGCCGTAGTTTAATCCGCACTCCGCGGTTTAATCCGATATTGTAAAACTGGCCCTAAGGGCTTTATTACACTAGGCCGCCAGGCGGCGCAACCGGCTGCGACACCGGTGATGCTGCTCGTCATTGGGCATTGATTGTTATGGAGCCTATTAGATTAGGGCAGCCGGTGCCGTCGCCACAAACTGGCGGCTGACCGGCTGCCGTGCCCCGCCACCACGTCGGCAGCCACGGGTGGCGGAGAGTCGTGGCGGGGCACTGTATCATACCGAGCCTATTACACTGGGCGGCTAGGAGGCGCAGCCAGTCCCGCCACCACTCGGTTTGGCCACAGTATAGAGAAGACCAGTAATTTCACTCGCAGCGGTCCCTTTGATATTTGTTGTACTCGATTTTATTTTTTTTTATCCACTGCGCATCTACTGTTTGTATCCCACGCGCATTTCGTCGTACACTGGCGACAGTGGCGACTGTTCAGAAACGTAAACGTAAACAAAAATAAACATCCACCCCACCCTACATCCGTCCACTGTCGTCGTGCCGTCCACTGCGCATCGAATAATTTAAGCCCAGGAGCATCGCATACGCACTGAAAATCTTATACAAATGTTCCGGCTGAGTAGGACTACTGGTCTTCTCTCTACTGTGGTTTGGCCATCATATGGTCAGTCTGTGAGTGATGAGAGAACATGTCGGACAAGTATACATATATGCTCCTCCTAGATCTGGATCTGGATTGTTTGGCGGGGGGTGAGCTTACGCTCACGTGCACTCAGGCCTCATAAGCGGGCCCATTGTGCTGCCCCCGTAAGTGGTGGCATGTCCACCGAGCCTCTCATTTCTCAAGCCAACCAACACTTGTGATGTATTTGAGGAGAAGACCAGGTGAGACGCCACCTATGCTGGCCATACTGGGCCAGAAGTCCCCCAGTATGGATCCTCTTTTCGTTGAGAGAGCGGGGCAGTGACAGAGCACATGCTCGGCAGTCTCGTCATCCAGATTACACCCTCTACACTTGGGGTTGTCTATGACTCCCAGTGTATGGAGGTGTTTGTTTAGTCTGCAGTGTCCTGTTAGTAATCCTACATAAATGCGCAGATTACTCCTGGACATCTGGAGACAGTGTTTGCCTAGCTTACGACTGGGTGTGGCTAAAGCCATTCTGCTATGTCTTCAGCTGCTCAGACCACCCCAACAGTCCGGGTGGTCTGAGCAGCTGAAGACATACCGCGTTTGAGGGTATAGTTCTTTAGCAGGGAACTGTGGACTGAATCTGAGAGCGCTATTGCAGGTTCTGGACCATACAGGGCGCTCTCAGATCCCTTGCGGGCTAAAGCGTCCGCTTCTTCATTACCCTGAATTCCGTCATGTCCTTTCACCCAACGGAGCTGGACACTATTGTTTTGTGCGAGCACGTCTAGGGCCTTTCTAATTTCCAGAACCAGCCCCGAGCCTATCCTACAATTGTTTAGGGCAAGCAGGGCTGCTCTGCTATGATCCTCCTTGTACTTTTAATGAAAAGGAGGCGAAGGGAGAGAAAGATGCATGTATACCCTATGCTATCGTTAAGGGAATCTAAAGGGTTGTACTATACTCTTTTTAATGAACTGTGTTCAGACGACAAGTTTTTTAATTACTTAAGAATGTCTAAATCGTCTTTCTTTGAATTACTGTCGTTAATAAAGGTTGATATTACTTTTGGCACTCTTTCTTGCTTTTCCCTTTTTTTGTCTTGTCTACATTTTCACTTCCACTCCTTTCTTCAGTGACAATTTGCAGTTCACTAGACATACTGAAGTACACAATTCGCATAAATAAAACAGTGTGCAGGGTGCGAGGAAAACAGAAAAAACAGACTGCTCGCTGGGAGCTAACCGGAATTAGCGTAGGACCGAACAACGAGTTGTTGACTGTGCCACCAGTTGCCCAGCACGAGTCGCCAACTGAGCCACCGGTGTCGCAGCCGGTTGCGCCGCTTGGCGGCCTAGTATAATAAAGCCCTAAGAATTCAGAAAATTTTAGCAGGAGCCATTTTATATAAGAAAATGTGCGGGGTCCTTTCTATTTAAAGAAGAATATAGTTATTTATGTATCAAGGATCGTAAGTGTACTTTTTTGGTCGAGAATACAATTTGCAATCCGAGGCCCATAGGGCCTTGTTATATAAAAGAGAAAATTTTCCCAAATTAACTTTATTTCCCTAGGGACGTTATGAAAAATAACGATCGGTTGCCAATGACAACAAGTATTTGTTACATAAATACGATCGACGAAACAATGGTATTAGAGTATACTTACGAGGGAGATATGACGAAAACATTTATTTTCTGCACGTTCGTATTAAATTACACTTCAATTATAGTACATTGAGTATCAAGAACGGTAAGGGACGTTTATCGGTCGACTGCAATGTTTGGAGGCTGAGCGCTAGCGAAGCCTCCAATTTTGCCGGAGATCGGTACAACCCTTAACGTTCGTGACGCTCATACTGTTTTTTGCACGATCGTATTGAATTACACTTCAATTAAAATGGTTTAATTTCTAAGAAATAAACAAAAAGTCAAAAGTAACGTTTATATTTCGAGGCAAGTCCAATTTGTCAAATGTGATATTTTTATTTTGTTATAAAATTAGACGGCTGTGCTATATGTTTCCTAGACCATATTTGTGTTATTTGCAAACAAGCAATATATTAATTTTACTTACCGTTCAGATATCGGTAAGTAAATCACTTACCGACGTGTTAGGCCTAGCAACCAGTAAACATAACCAAAAAAAAGTGGTCTGGCCTGCGGACCAGACCAGTGTATCGTTATGTATTTGGACTCGCTAAAACCGAAGTAAAAATTGTCAGGTTGGCTCATTTTTCACCCCCAACCCCAAAAAAACATGCTCTCAAAAAAAAATGGTCTAGCCGGCGAACCATACTAGTATATCCTTAAGTATTTGGTAAGAGCACACTTGTCTGAAAAACTGAAAAACGAGCCAATCTGACAAGTCTGATTTCGAATTCGGCTTCAGCGGGTCTAAATACATACACACTGATGTGGTCGGCAGGCCAGACCACTTTTTTGTTTTGGGTTTTTTTGGGGGGATTTGGGGTGAAAAACGAGCGAATTTGACAATTCTGACTTCGGATTCTCTTTCAGAGGGTCCAAATACATAAGGATACATTGGTCTGGTCCACAGGCCAGACCACTTTTTTGTGCGGTTGTGTCATTGAACAAAAAAGTAAAATACTTATAAAAAAAAAAATCTGCGATGAATTATTTTAAATATCGTGGAAATTGGTTCTATATACATCCAATAATGTGTAAAAAAAAATTTCTAGTGGCATCAACTTTGATTTAAATTTGGTTGTGCACACCGTGCATTGTATATCAAGAAATAACCACCAAACAATAAGTTACATGAATTTTAGTAAATATTTCTATGAATAATTTTTAAATCTATGGCTATGTACCTACACCAGCAGTAGGGTATTTTACAACAATTATTGTTAAAAAATATTATTTTGAGTATTCAGCAGATAACTGTCAAAGAAACCATTCGTTCCTTTCATATACCGATTGATCTAAATCTGACCAGGCTAGAATATCAACAAGAAGTTCCCTTACTTCTTGTTGATATTCTAGCTCAAGATAAGTATGCATTGCGTCGTGTGAAACGTAAAGATTTGTTGGTATTTTTGTGTAAGATGAAACAAGGCTTAGGCCTTGTTTCACCTTACTATAAATTCATCACTTAGGTGAATTTTTTCAGGCAATTTTTCGATATTCAAGCCGACAAGCTGTTAGCATGAGTATTGGCTACTGTCTTGGAAACAGATCTTGTAAAAAAGCAAAAAAGCTCGATCGTGCAAAAAACTAATTTAATTTCCGCTAAATAAACGAAATGTCAAAATAAAAATATCATATTTGATAAGTTGGAATTGCCGCGAAATGTAAACGTCGCTTTTGACTTTTCGTTTATTTAGTAGAAATTAAGTTAAATTATTTTTTCTACTCCCTTATGTAAATTTGCTGTTTTCTGTAGTCTGTAGAATGGATAAGTAGGTAATTCCACCTAACTGAACGGATATATTTCATATCAGTTCTAGGATGGATATGAAATGAAACCGACCAATCACAGTTCGTGTATTAAGTACATAGACAACTATTCGTTTTAAAGTCAAATTAGTGCGTAAGCTGTCAAAGTAACTGTCAGTGTGTATTGTCAGTGTGTATTTGTGTAATATATTAATGTTTAATAAATTTTGTAGTTTTTTTAAGCTGGTCGTAGAAAAAGTATACTGTGCAACTCGAGTGGATTATCCATATTGCACTCAAAAGATTTGAAGCACTCCGCCTACGGCGTCGTGCCCAAACTTCTTTATCGTGCGATATGGATATCATATCCACTCTTGTTGCAGAATAGTAGTTTGTGCAACAAGAGTGGATATGATATCTATATCGCACGATTCAAATCTTTTGAGTGCGATATGCATGGGTAATCCATTCGAGTTGTACAGTATACTTTTTCTACGACTAGCTTAATAAAACTACAAAATTTATTAAACATTAATATATTACACAAATACACACTGACAGTACACACTGACAGTTACTTTGACAGCTTACGCACTAATTTGATTTTAAAACAAATAGTTGTCTATGTACTTAATACAGGAATGGTCGGTTTCATTTCATATCCATCCTAGAACTGATATGAAATATATCCATTCAGTTAACTGGAATTGCCTACTTATCCATTCAACAGACTGTATAGAAAACAGCAAATTTACATAAGGAAGTAGAAAATAGTAGTTTGTGCAACAAGAGTGGATATGATATCCATATCGCACGATAAAGAAGTTTGAGCACGACGCCGTAGGCGGAGTGCTTCAAATCTTTTGAGTGCAATATGGAAAATCCACTCGAGTTGCACAGTATACTTTTTCTACGACCAGCTTAAAAAAACTACAAAATTTATTGAACATTAATATATTACACAAATACACAATGACAGTTCACACTGACAGTTACTTTGACAGCTTACGCACTAATTTGATTTTAAAACGAATAGTGGTGTGTGTGAGTCGGACGAACATGTAAATATTTTGAGCCGGAACAAGATTACCTCCATGCTGAACACGATGGCGGTGTCAGAATTTCTCTTTGGGATTGCGCAACCCCTCAAAACGGCCAAAAACCACCCCCGAGAGGGGTAAAACGCGCTTCACTCGATTTCCCTGCAGAAAATAACCTTCCCCCCGTTTTCGAGGATGCTGAGCACGATGGTGGTGCTGGATATCGCCTTCGACCCCAACCAACCCCTCCACCGGCCAATACTCGCCCCTGAAAGGGGTGAATTTTTTTTTTTCGTAATATCAGGCAAATTGCATTTCTATCCGTTTTCGAGGATGCTGAGCACGATGGTGGTGCTGGATATCGCCTTCGACCCCGACCAACCCCTCCACCGGCCAATACGCGCCCCCGAAAGGGGTGAATTTTTTTTTGTAATATCAGCGGGAAACACATTTATTTCCGTTTTCGAGCATGTTAAGAATACTCGCCCCCGTTTCGGTATTTCGGGGGCGGGTATTGGCCGGTGGAGGGGTTGGTCGGGGTCGAACGCGATATCCAGCACCACCATCGTGCTCAGCATCCTCGAAAACGGATAGAAATGCAATTTGCCTGATATTACGAAAAAAAAAAATTCACCCCTTTTGGGGGCGAGTATTGACCGGTGGAGGGGTTGGTTGGGGTCGAAGGCGATATCCAGCACCACCATCGTGCTCAGCATCCTCGAAAACGGGGGGAAGGTTATTTTCTGCAGGGAAATCGAGTGAAGCGCGTTTTACCTCTCTCGGGGGTGGTTTTTGGCCGTTTTGGGAGAAATTCTTACACCGCCATCGTGTTCAGCATCCTCGAAAACGGGGGGGGGGAGGTAATCTTGTTCCGGCTCAAAATATTTACAATTTTCGGGTTTTTTTCCGACTCACACACGCTACTAGAATAGTCGTCTGTGTACTTAATACATGAACTGTGATTGGTCGGTTTCATTTCATATCCATCCTAGAACTGATAAAAAACATATCCGTTCAGTTAACTGGAATTGCCTACTTATCCATTCTATAAACTGTACAGAAAACAGCAAATTTACATAAGAGAGTAGAAAAACTACTATTAATTGAAGGTAATTTAATATGATCGTGCAAAAAACAGTGTAAGCTTCGCTAACGTTAACCGTTCCGGTCTCCGTCAAAATTGAAGCTTCGTTATTGTTCAGCCTTCAAACATTGGCTTCGACCGGTAAACGTCCGCTTTCTTCCTGCCTTCTTCATGCTTGATATACTATTTCAGTGCTGTTCACTGTGTTTTTGATAATAATAATAATTATGTGAAGCTATCTGTCACTTTCAGATGTGCACCATCTACGGGACGAACAAAATACCTTCTTTTGTTCTCACTCAATCAAGTCACTAAGCTAATAATTATTATATCTTACTACATAGTCAGATGAATTTCGTAATTCGCTCGTTCGCTTTATCACTTCTTGTAATCTGTCTTCCAGTGAATTTGATTTTATTAATATCGGCAGATCCAATAAGGCGAATGAAAATTCGTTTTGTAGTGTTGGTTTTTGATCTATGTTAGCTGTTGATTGTACTAATACTGTAGTTACGGAATCCGGAATGAGTTGTAAGTCCTAAAAGTTAAAGTTTTTTAATATTACACAAGGTTTAAGTGAATTCTGCTACTAAAGGCGGGGTAGATATTCCGGTAGAGAAATATATCTACGTTTATAAGAATAAATACAGAATATCCTAGGAGTGTAGAGTAGAACTAAGGCTTCTAGTTTGGGTCAAAATAACGGGTATCTGTAATGTTCTTAGGTCCCCCCCCTTCGGAGTCATTTGCAATCTTGAAGAGAGCTTTTTGCTCATAACTTTTAACCTTACAGTAACAATTGCAATTTGGACAGTATACACAGTAAATAAGAATGTATAATTAAGAAATAAGGTGCCTTTCGTATCTTGTCTAGGAAGCAAGAGTATTAAAGCAAAAAAGGACAGAAGAAATTGACACAGACCACAAACGATTATATGGGAAGTTGGAAATACGAAAAGGGAAAACGTAAGTGAAATAATAAAATACCGTACAATATCTGATCTCCCTACTAGAGCACAAAGACTTCTAGAAGAAATATCGCGAGGAAGTAGAAAAATAACTAACAGTAGACGAACTGGACATATAAGTTCAAAATTAAAAATTGCAGCAAGAAAAATATTAAAAACATGTGACCTATGAGCCCAACAAGAAAGGAAAAAGACAAAGAACATCAACAGGTTAAAAAGTTGAGGGCTACATATAATTAACATCGGATATGGAAAACGAATGTAAAAACCGCTGCCCAAGGAATCACTACTTCCACATCCAGATTTTCTATCCAAGTCACTCACAACGAAAAAATTTTGTATGTGGAAATAATTGCTTATGGAACTTTAATAATATAATATTTGAAATCCTCTAACCCAAAAACCTATAAAACGATACCCCACATCTGTAGTGGGGTGGGGGTGGTGCTAGGGGGTGGTAGTGGGGGTGGATGAAGTAAAAAAATATTTTGAGGTTTCTGGTTCTTGTACACACACTAAATCGCAATTTTTTTTCATCCACTTTAATAATGGGGTGGGGGTGGTAATGGGGGTGGCTAATGCCAGAAATTTTTTGACACCTTAGCTTCTCTTGTATATACTAGATACTAATTTTCTGGATTCTTACGTGCTTGATTTAGCTATTTACACCAAATTTACCCCAATTTACCCCCTAACCCTTCGACGGAAGAAGATCAAAATATAATTTAGTTCCAGATCTCGTTAAAGTACATATGCATACCAAATTTCAAGTCAATATCTTAAACGGTTCCAGAGTAAACGTGCGCACAAAAAACGTTACAGACCGACAGACAGACAAAATTTTTTTCGCTCAAACTTAAAATCTCGACGTTTCATGACATTCTAAGCCTATTTGAATAAAAAAATTTTTTTAAAATTTTTTTAAAATTTTTTTGTCGTTACTATACTTCCACTGGATATGGAAGTAAAATGAAAAGAATCATTGAAATAAAAAAAGAGGCAGAGTGAAAACGCGAGAAAAAAATACAGGGTATTCCGAAAACATAGAAATCCTTCCAACAGGATGACTAAACGAAATCTTCAGATATCTGAAAAAAATTATAGAAGGAACAGCAATACGCACACAAGAAGATACATATCACTACAATATTGGACCAAAAAACGGGATGAATAAAGGAAAGCAAAGAAAGCACGAACAAACAATATTAAAAAAGGGAACGGACCACTGGCCCTGGAACAAGCCACCGTCAAAGGGCCATCTGCTGAACATAATGGCTATACTTAAAGTTAGAAAAAAAACCACTGCCCAAGGAATCACTGCTTCCACATCCAGATTTTCTACCCAAGTCACTCACAACGAAAACATTTTGTATGTGGAAATAATTGTTTATGGAACTTTAATAATATAATATTTGAAATCCTCTCCCCAAAAACCCATAAAACGATACCCCACATCGGTAGTGGGATGGGGGTAGTGATAGGGGGGTGGTAGTGGGGGTGGATGAATTAAAAAAATATTTTGAGGTTTCTGGTTCTTGTACACACACTAAATCACATTTTCGTTTCATCCCCTTTGAAAATGGGGGTGGTAATGGAGGTGGCTAATGCCAAAATTTTTTGTATATACTAAATACCAATTTTATGGACTCTTACCTGCTTGATTTACCTATTTACCCCAAATTTACCCCAATTTACCCCCAACCCTTCGACGGAACAAGATGAAAATATGATCTAGTTCCAGATTTCGTTAAAGTACATATGTGTACCAAATTTCAAGTCAATATCTCAAACGGTTCCAGAGTAAACGTGCGCACACGAAAAGTTACAGACAGAAATTTTTTTTCGCTCAAATTTAAAATCTCGACGTTTCATGACATTAAGCCTATTTGAACAATAAAAATTTAAAAAAATTTTTTTGTCGTTACTATACTTCCACTGGATGTGGAAGTAATACTGCAATTCTACTTTTTATCGAGAAAAATTAACTACCATGGGGCCTGATCAAGATAATATACCTAGCCCTCATACTGTCAATGATGACATATGGAATTAAAAATGAAGCAACAAAAGCCAACAGAAGAAGTCAGAGAAGAGCGGACTGAAAGGTATATCATCCAGCAACAATAAGACTAAAGCAACTACGTAAAACATCAAAATATTGATAATTGGAAAAGCATACAAGAAAGACAAAAACATACGTAATGGCTATAGTGGAGTGTAATTAAAATTTGTAGGGAATTGTTTTACAATAGCATTTTTTTGCTGGAAAGTTTTGGAATAAATATTTCTCCCGCAAGTCAGTTGTTTAATCAGAAGAATGTTGAAAATTGTGTTTTTCGAAGTTTTTCTTAAATATCTCTGGTTGTACAGCTCGCATCGCAATGAATAAAAAAGTGATTGTTCACAATAAAATTTCGCAGAAAACACTTTATTGGTTTTATTTCTTCAATTTAACAAATTAATCGAAAAGGTTCAGACAAATCTAGTTTTCCGCGGAATTTTATTATGAACACCCTCTTTTCTTATTTATTGCGATACGAGCTATAGAACTATTTAAGAAAAACTTCGAAAAAACACAATTTTCAACATTCTTTTGTTTAACCAATGACTTGCGAGAAAAGATTTATTCCAAAACTTTTTGCTGCACTCCTTACAATGTTTCCGACAAGTTCCAGCCAAAAAAAATTGACATTGTAAAACAATTTCGTATTATGTGATTTAGATTCTTAGCTTTACTCCACGACTACGATATATGCTCTGCCAGAATTAGAACAGGGGGAAACAAAAAGCTCAGAAGAAGAACTCTAGAAGCAAAAAGCTAAAAGAAGAGTATAAACATTCTACATCCTGACAGAATGCGACAACGCATCTCACAAACAACACTTTTCATACCATATTCCTGTACCATGCGCCTCGTGGCTCTCGCTGCTGACAACAAGCATGATCCAAATTTAATCCAGCGTAGACGTAGCCGGCCCGGTAGTAAGTTTTCCGGAAGTGACAACAATGCCTACTGTAAACTGGTAAATCATATCAAAATCAAATTACTATAAAAATTACAATATCAATATTCATTACCAACTGTTACAAAGACATTGTAGGCATTTCCTAATTTTGAATACTATATGAAAAAGAAAGTATACTTACACGTTTAAAATGCTCGTGAACACTTCCAGAAACAGCAGTCAACACTATATCTAAGAATCTAGAGCCAGGTGCTGCTCTTTTAATAGTTTTTACAACAGATACCAGTTTCTGTTTTTTTTCAATGGCCCATACTAAGAGCTTCTCTCCGGATAAATGAGGTACATGAAGAGCGTTTCTCTCTTGTTTTCTCATGTGAAATTGTTCTAAGATTTTCATAGGAGCAATTAAAATAACAAATATAAAATATGGTATGCTTTTGATTGTACGAAGCAATTTTAGTATTGTGTCGTGTACTTCACCTTCTGTATTCTTTAAAGTTGAATCACATTTGTCTTGTATTTTATATATTACATTCTTATAAAGTTCTTGATCTATATCGTCTGTCAAAGTTCTTAATAATAGATTAGTTAATGATAATCCGTCTCCAACTGCATGACTGAATCTGGCTAATATTGGAAAAACTTGCTCCCCATTCGAATGCCATTCGATGGGTTTTGGACTAACTAAAACTTCCCAAAGTGATGAATGTTCCTTAGGTAATGGTTGGTTACTATATTCACTAACTATTTTCTGTAGAATAGTTCTGTCAAAGTTATCTGTACTAATTTTTAAAGTAGACACACAGTCATCTACGGTCATTTGACGTTTCAAAAAGAAATTGAATCCCATTGATCTTAAACGTATGCTTGTTAACTTTGGAAAATCGTCGGGATGTTTAAATATTTTATTAAATAGTACATCCTTCATTTGCTGTGTAAGGTCCTGTGAACTATTCGGTGTGGTCTTAATAAGAAGAACTGCATTCACAACACTCTTTGAAGTGTCTTCTATAACAGTCATGGCATCGGCGCCTTCCAAAATCCCTCCATAAGATTTACCATACTTCAGTTTTAACATGATGTTAACAATTTGTTTAATTACCATAAAAAACAATAGCATCGGTGCTAACAAAGGCCAAATTACACATGATAGTAAACAATAAATTAGGTTTATTAAAAGTTTATTTTCTAAGAATTTTGAAGATCGTTTCTTTGAGTCTCTGTTGCTCTAGAAATAAAAATGTAGCCATTAATTAATTTTTTGTTTCTTGTGTATACTCTATTTGAAAATGAGTAAGAAGGATGTGCGAAGAAAAGAGTAGAATAGAGTAGTGGTATTTGAGAAGTTTCCTACTAAAAATTCTAGGGGCAAAATGGGGATTGTCAAACTTTAAACGTTATACAACTAATTTGTTTTATGGCAATTTTATAAATGTAATAAAATAGCAATAAAACAAAGTTGCTGTAGAAATGATAATTATAAAACAAATTTGTTTATTAGGCGATAGTGGGTAAAGCTAAGGATTTCATGTGGTTTGGCACCTTTTACTGATTTTATTCTTCACTTTAATTACGTCAGCTAGTTGCCTTGGTAATTTAAAGTAGTGGGGGTGGAGTGGGATGTTCTTGATACTTGTCTGTGGTGCGTAGGTTATTTGTTTCTTTGTTTGGTTAGATCGTCCTGTGCTCTTTCGACTTCTTCAGGGGTGTTGCAGGGTGGGATTCTTGGTAGGTTTCGGAAAATGGTGGTGCAAAAGGCCAACCAATCATAGTCGGATTCTTTCGGTTTTCTAATTTGTGGAGTATATAATATTGTGTATGTTGTGTTGTGTATGGTTGTTTTTACAGGATAATGATTGCTGTTCATTAATTTCAAGGTTTCGGTTTCAAATGTTGACTGGCCAGGGTGGAGATGGCTAGGTTGGTCTGTTGCTTTGAAATTAGCGCCGAACAGTAGCTAAGCGGTGTGTAATATGGCAAGTCTGTCAAAGATAGGCTCTAGTATAGTTTGTAATTTTACGTTACGACGAGGAAGGTGGATTAAAATAGCGCAAGCTTCCAGGAAGTTGAGTGGTGGAAGGACTAACTGGGAATGTTTTAGAGATTTTTTATTATGATAGCGGTACCACCTAGGCGTCCTTGTCAACCCGAGCGATACGTATCGCAGTCAGGTAGGGTAGGTGAGGTTTAAGAAATGTCTCGAAGAGAGAGCAAAGTCGCCATTATTATTATTTAATATTAATTCAAACTCAACTTTTTGCCTGGTCAGTCTGTTGTCAAGCATTAAGATGTAGACATATCATGTTTTTATTTTATCTATCATCCATTATACAATATACATGGTGTCAACGTGATCACTTTCCGGTCGCATTTTCTTAATTTCTTAATAGATCGAGATGAAACTAGGTACGCGTTACATGTTACCAAAATGACATTTTTTTATCTATCTGTCAACTTTCTACTACTTCCGGTTTCACAGGTAGTGACCACTACTATTGATTTTTAAATGGAACAACCTATATATTTTTACATTTTTGGAATCTACAGATTATTAGACTGTGCTAGTTTCATGACTCCTTCTGCCGTTTTGAAATTTTTGCAGCCAGTTTTAATTTTCAATCTAGTTTGCCATGACCCATCAGAAACTGTTGTAATATTCACAAATAATTGAAGAGAAATACGTGTTGAATTTTGTTGTTAATTTGTGTCACAGAGAGGTCGAAAATTGATAAAACCACTCATTCGAAATTACTCAAAATTTTCAAATGAAAGTATATCACTTTCATTAAATGTAATTTTTCAATACCAATCTAATGATGTCTCACAACACATCCTGGTAGGGCAATTTCTGGCTGGTCACGGGACATTCAATGAAAATTAAAATTTGCTGAAAAATTTCAAAATCGCGGAAAGTCATGAAACTAGCACAGTCATAGGCAAAATGACCCCCATATTCCAAAAATGTAATAATATACAGAGTATTTCATTTAAAAATCAAAAGTAGAGGTGAAACAAGAAGTCGTAGAAACTATATAGATGATTAAAAAATATCTGGTTTCATCTCGATCCCTTAAAAATAAAGAAATGGTGACCGGAATTTGATATCGTTCACACCCGGTATAAATAAACTAAGAGCATACTCCAAGATTAAAAATAGCCTTTCTAAGCGATCTTCAGTATTTTTTTGGTTGCGAGCAAACTTTTAAATATCCCAGAAGCTATAAAATTTTTTAAACAAATTAATTCTTTCTCGGATATGGTTGTCATCATTAGGTGACTGTTGTTGTGGCTGAGAGTTTTGTCTTTCTAAAAAGACGATTTGTTGTTATAAAACTTCCCAAAACCCACCTAAGTTTCAACTGCCACAAAAATCATAGGTTCACGTATGGGGGTTGGGGGGATTTCTTAATTTACTCCCAAAAATCATGAATCCAGACTCCCATTCATTTTGGGTAATACAAGGAGGCACTACGCTCGTTCAGTTTTGAAGAAAAAGTCAGGGAAAAAAATGATAAGTTTATGAATGGCAATCAGGAACTTGGTAAATATGAACTTACTGAGTGTGAAAATATATTCGCCTTCTCTGAAAAGTGGTACGACAGCCTTGCCATTCACTATAATTGATGGCATACCGAAGTTTCCTACCACATGTACTGATTACCCATGTAATTCGATGAATATCATAAATTTACGACTGGCAATCAGATACTTGGTAAGTATGAACCTCCTGAGTGTGAAAATATATTCGCCATCTTTGAAAAGTGGTGCGAAGTTTTAGCCTTTCACGATAATAGATGGCGTATCGGCTCTTCCTACCGCATGTACTAGTTACCCTTGTAATTCGATGAGTATCATAAATTTACTACTGAAAACCAGATACTTGGTAAGTATGAACCTCCCGATTTCAAAAATACGTGCGCCGCCATCTTTGACAAGTGGTGCAATGGTCTTGCCTTTCACGATAATTGACGGCGTATCGGAGCTTCCTACCGCATGTAATAGTTACTCATGTAATTTGATTAATAATTTACGACTGGCAATCAGATATTTGTAAGTATGAACCTCCTTCCTACCGCATGTACTGATTACCTCTTTAATTCGATGAATATAATAAATACAACGCTTTTCAAAGATGGCGAACGTATTTTCGTTCTCAGGAGGTTCATACTTACCAAGTTTCTGATTTCCAGTCGTAAATTTATAGCACTCATCGAATTACACGGGTAACTAGTACATGTAGTAGGAAACTCTGATACGCCGTCAGTTATCCTGAAAGACAAGATCTTCGCACCACTTTTCAAAGATGGCAAATGTATTTTTGAACTCAGGACGATCATACTTACCAAGTATCTGATTGCGAGTCGTAAATTTATAATATTCATCGAATTATACGGGTAACCAGTACATGCGGTACTAGTGTCCCAAAATTTCCCATTCATGTTTGGTGGTACACCATTTGAACCATGCAAACTGATTCGTTCAGGGGCGGCCGCCCGGGGCGCCAAATTGAGGGTAAAGGAGGGGCGGGGCGTCAGAGGGCAAAAAATTTTTTCGGATATTTCTAATAGTACCCCATTCATGAGGTGGTAAAATTTTTCACCCATGAGGTGATAATAAAAAGTAGTGATCGCGGAGTTCGAAGGGATATATGAGGTACGTCCGTGATGACCTCAGGAAAGGGCGCACAAAAAGTGCTTTCGCCCGGGTGGAAAATTTACCTTGAGCCGCCCCTGTATTCGTTTAATGCATGGTGGTACAAACTACGTACCGCATATTGTATATATGCATAGTGGACTGTAAACACTGTAATGTATACTATGTAGATGGTACCACGCCAAAGTATATACTTAAAACAAAAAATAAATCTGCACCAATGTAATTAAAGTATATTTTTCTTCAAGCGTATTAAAATGTTTAAATTATGTCACCAAAAACAGAACTAGAAGTAGGACATTGTTTTACTAGTAACAAAATGTTAGTACTGAAACGGACCACCCCGTAGTATATTCATTTTTTTCGATTTCCAGTATTTTGTCTATATATTTTTATTTTATTTTAAATTCAAGAAAAACGCAATATGAATTTTTAACAAACTGTACCTAGTTTTCGCTTCAGATAAACTTTCTCACATCTTCAGAACGCGTTGTTTACATTTAGTCAACGAAAGAATTTCAAATCGATGTTCGTTTGCGTTATAAAATTTAGATAACGAAACTTAATGCAGGGAAAGGCTGAGGAATTGTATACAAACGGGGATGCACTTCAACCTTTAAAAATAAGCCTACGTGACTCCGCGGGGAGAAAATAACTTTAAATGCGTATACTTTGAAACTACGTCACGGGGTAGGGAACATAAATACCGAGCTCACACAAACCTCGTGGCACTTTCTCTTGGAGACCCGCTTGCAGGTAAACTGCGGGAGAAGTGCGCCGCTCCCAGCCCAACTACAGAAAGAGGCACTTTCTCTTGGAGACCCGCTTGCAGGTAAACTGCAGGAGAAGTGCGCCACTCCCAACACAAGTACTTTTCGGAGACCCGCTTGCAGGTAAACTCCTGGAAAAGTACACCACTCCCAGCACAAATACCTAGAGCACAAATTCAAGGAGTACCTCAGTCGTGTCCTTTGGAGACTCGCTTTGCAAGTAAACTGCAAAGGCACGAACTTCGAGGCAACTGCCTAGCGCAAATAATTAAGGAAAACAAATAAAAGTAGGAAGAAACAATTCGCCCCAGTTGTTGTCAACTTCAAAGAAGACGGACCACGGTTATTACTGCGCTAGTGACGCGACGGCTGGAGAGCTCAATGAAGTGTCGTTTTGCGGACCTGGACACAGAAATGACGAACAACGACGCCGGGGGAACCGACCTGGGGAACTTAAGCCTCGTCGTAGGAACAGGTAATATTGACATCGGAATGAGCGTTTATTTCATTGGGTTAAATTTTACGTTTTAGCATCACGTCGCGAATTTATTCATAGTTCATTGTATTTTATATCCTGGTATGGGCACTCGGGGATTTTATATGGGGTTTGCAAAATTATGGTTTTGTGGTACCTAGAGCTGTTAGGTTAATTTTATTTAATTTTCAAAGGTAGTTATTTGTTATTTGTTGTTTATGAAATTTATCCATTTTAATTCACTATTGCCTTATGCAGCTGAGATAATGTGCGACAAGGTGAGCCAATGACTTTGTAGGTAAAATTGATTTTTATGTCAATAATTAAAATCGCCAATAATACATATACGGAGGACCGACCCAGTCTGATTGTTGCGTTAGAACTGACACGATTCAATATAACAATAAATAGGTAAATAAAGCAGGCGCCGGAGTCTGCAAGTTCCAAATACACCGCCGTTTGGGCAATATTTAAATTCGAAAATCCGTCGGCACTGTAACTTTTGAAGTCTGCACGACAGGTGGTTAAAACTACCGTACTCGAGTAGGACATCTGGGGTGCAGTGACCCTGTTTTATCACTTCAGTGGAACTTTTGCCATCAGCTGTTAAATAAGCAGTAGAGACACTGAGTAAAACAACTTTTCCAGATTTGTTAAAATTGTTTGCTCATTCATTAATTAATGACGATTGTCATTTAATTCAACACAATATCAGCTGGCAATTGCCAGGGGTTCAACTTCGTAATTACGATTTGTTCCCATCCACGCATCTACACATCGCATCGAACATGTTTGAACGACCAAAATTAATATATCTGGAAATTTCCGCAACTTAATTCTTCTTTTTGTTCGAGATATTTCTCACAGTGATATAAGAATTTCCACTACCACTGCCTCCGACAGGCAAATAAGACGGAACCCTGTCATTTTAACCTTAATTTTCAGTTACCTATTTGTCGCTATATTTCAGTGTCACAGACACAGCAATTGCACAGTGTCGAGACTACTGTTATGTGTTTTTGACGATTGTCATTTATTTAACACAATTTCATTGGCTGACGATTGTCCACAATAATCCAAGTATGTACATCTCGATTGAGATCCAAATGCTATGCACATTTATACTGAATTTGAGATTACCCGACAATTGTCACATCCAACATAAACTTTCTATACGAACAATTGTTCGAATAAATGTATTAACATGGTCTATGATCTTTTTATTTATCTTTACAAATTCCTGGAAATAGTTTAAATGAAATAACAACACAAGTCAACCTAGCTCCTTGATTTTATGTTCGAAATAAACCAATTTAGCACTGACAGATATAAAAGGGGAGTGGTAAATGAATATCTGGGTCAATTTTCCGTTAAAATCAATATACAGGGTATAACTAGCCAACCACCCGAATAAGCAAGTATCGTAGTAAATTAAAGCAGGCAGGTATTATCAAACTTTATATTAAAGAACCTGGGGAACTGAATAGTATGGGTATAAAAATTTAATCTTTGTTAAATACAATAATACTACGCACAACGTAATTTGGGTCCTAACTTATTAATCTAGACGATCACGTAAATGGCCAAAGTTGTATATTTTTCTTTCTCGACAAAAGAGAGAGGTAAATATACGACCGGGGTACAGGGTGTTTCAGTACCGAACACCACCGTAGTGGACATTGTTTTACTAGTAACATAATGTTAGTTCCGAAAGCGCCACCGCAGTGGGTATTGTTTTACTAGTAACATAATGTTAATACCGAAAGCCACCGGTGGCGCGCTATCCACTAGCCACTTGTCATATTGTGTCAACATGTAAGACTGTAGTTTGAATATTTGTACATTTATGATAAATAAATGAATTTTTGCATTTTAATACGCTTGAAGAAAAAATAGTATATATTACACGGAGTAGAACGCCTTTTTTGGTGTTTCGCCCAGTTTGCGGCTTCGGCTTCGCCTCAGCCGCAAATCCTGGGCTCAACACAAAAAAAGAGTGCGTTCTACTCCTAGTAATATAATATACTATTTATTGCTTAACAATCCCCAATAACAAAAGAAAAAAAAACAAATGAGTTAGAACAAAATATCGCGTGTAGCAAAGGCTATTTTTGTGCATGATTTTCTAAGCCTGAAAGGGTTAAGTAAAATATTTTTTCTACGACTATTGAATAATTCGTTTATTATAGATACGTTTTTAAACATGTAATAGGTCTCATTACTAACAGCCGCGAGTAATAATTCATTACTCAATAGGCTAGGACCAATCACAAGAGTTCATATTCATTATTCAATAGACTTGAACCAATCACAAGAGATCATATTCATTATTCAACAGTTTTCGTGAAGCAATCGCAAGAGACGATTTAAAGTTCAAAAACATCGCGTGTGCCACTAATCAATTCAATCTGTCATAATAAGCAGGTCATCGATTTCGCCAAAAGTAAAAAAATGTCACTTTTCGTACGCTCCTGTAGGCTCGAATTATCGATTTTGCCGGTGCGATTCACGATGTGTATAACATGGAATTCTTCCTCTTTCCATAATGACATAGTATGGCCCGTTTACTCATATATTAAAAAAGATCTGAACGTTCAAAAATTTCGTGTTTCGCCTTCTTTGCAGATTGCGAAAACGGATGCTCCAACACGGTTTTTGTTGAATAAATCGAAAAGTATCACTCCTAGCAAAAAAATTAAAATCTCCAAGTTAAAGGTCATAAACCGAGGAACAATTTACTGTTTTTTAAATCTCCGTAACTTTTTATTTTTTCGGAGTTATGGAGGTTTAAAAATGGCGTCAAACTTTTTTAAGTCAAAATACCCCTTTAAAAGTTAAATATCTCAGAAACTAAGGCACTTCCGCCAAAAATGTTAAGAAACCAAATTAAAGATTATCGATTAAGCTAAAAGTATCTTTTTTAATTTTTTTTCCTGTTTAAAAAATAAAGAAGTTATGACCGATACAATGTGCGTCTTCGTATTTTTCCCTAAAAATCTCACCATTTGTCGGCACATTTACCTTAAAGTGCAACTTCCTGTTGAGTAGTCGTAGAAAAAGTATAGTATTCTACTTGCGTGTAATAGCTATTACTCACTCGGATGAATTAAGACACTCGCCTTCGGCTTGTGCCGTAAACGTCATCCTCTTGAGTAATAGCTATCATTACACGCTCGTTGAATAATATACTATTTATATTATTGTCCGTCAGTCCCAAAACCAAAATGCCTTCATAAACTTCTGAGGAAGTTCTGTGGATTTTTTTACCCAATCGATTTCTATTGCACGCTCTCCATTATATGGTAGTTGCGATGTAAACGTCCTCTATAAGAGGTACTCATCCTTGCCCTGTTTGGGGAGGCGATTCAATTAAAATTTTCATATTTTCTTTAGATGGGATTGCATAACAATATCTGTATTCTTTGGATCAACTAATAAATAGTATTATTTGCTTTCGTTTGTTAGTCGGAGTTGAATATCGGGAGTCTCCTGACTCCGCAAGTTTGTAATTCAATACATCGATCAGATCGCGAAAGCTCGAGAGGGATTTTCTATAAAAGTGATTAAGATATCTCTCTAAGCACAAGAGCCTCTAGAGTGTTAGATATATTATAAGCTAAAGTGCATCGTCTGAGAAGCCAGATTGGGAGAGAAGGCAGTTAGCAATCTACGATAAGTACAGCTTTTACCTTCATCTATCAAACATTTCTTAAATAAAAGCACTCAACTGGGAGTTAAAACAACCACACATAATCAAGGGGGAACGCGACTGGCACCCATAATAAATAAATTGGTGTCACGTCCATCAGACGCTGTGTGTAATGTTCTTGTCACGCTCTCAAATTTAACCATGCTTTGATGTTTGTGTTTATATTGTCTGCCCTCTCTTGCAAGAGGGCGGGGGGTGATAGTATCACTGTCTGTCTGTTTGCTGGGTTGTCTAGTCATGCACTGGTCTGTTTTTTTGTGCTGCCCGTTTAATATGAAAAAGATGGACAGTGCCTCTACTGGCCTTGGATCACGATCGCTAATGATTTATATTATACCTACCCCAATATATGCCATGGCTGACTACACGTAATAAGTATGTTTTTCGGTTTTCGTCTCCACTTGAATAGACCCAAAAATAAGTAAGACTTAGTTTTCACGTTCTGAAACTAAATATTTGTGTAAAAGAAATGATCTTAAACATTTATACAGAATCGGAAAGTGTTGGTTTTGGGATGGCAATAAGAGTAAGCGAGAGCGGCAAGCGAGAGTGAAGCAAGCAATCATGTATAAATTCTCTTGATGGAGCGTATCACTCTTTACCTCTGCTAGAGTACTGGTAGACGTCTTTATTGTGGGCAGTCGGTTAAATCGTTGAAACTACTGCAATGCCAAAACAAACACTTCCTGAATCTGTATATACCTGAAAAGCATGAACGTTGTACATCAGTGTGTATTCGCATTTCTATAATGTAATAATAGAGGAGATGGCGACAATTTTCCGTGAGGATGTTAAGGGAGACATGTTAGAGTGTTCCCAGTAATGATTGTATTTGGTAGCGGTATGAGAGGGATGCAGAGCATCCCCAAAATGTAAGAAAGTCGTGATCTAATAATTATTTATTCGGTCGTATCCAATATTATTGTTTAAGTTAATCAATATTTCTGTATTGTGTTAAATAAAAGTGTTCAATTATTTTTTTAAAAAGACTTTGTTTATCTTGACAAACTTAAGTACCATATACTGGCAATGTATGAGCTTCGCAGTAGCTGTTGTACTTCAGTATGGCATGGTGGCAAGCTTGACGCGTTGTAATTACGAATGTGTTTCAAAAACGATTCGTTGATGTCTTCCATTTTATAAGCTTCGTTGAAGAGTTACAAACGAGCTTCCTTGACAGTATTCACGTTTCTAACTCCATACAGCAACAACGAATTGGGTATGCATATTCAACAATAAATACTTCGATTACCTCGTAGCATGAGATGGCGTAAATTATAACTTTTCCTATTGTTTTGCATTACCTTTTATATCCACAATTGAATAAAAATAAAGTTTAATAAATGAGATCAATTCAATTCAAGCTCTACAATCCTAACTAGTACAGAGCTACATTTTCAGTAAAAAATATAAATGTTTTATATATTTTGTAACGGAACCCATTTTGGTAAGCCTAGTAGCATCCATGTAATGAGCTAAGTTTGAATTATTTAGCATATTTCTTGTAAACCATCAGCTATGATTAATATTTCACGAGGGACAAACCGCCGCCCAAAATTTGTATACCCATATTTCCCCTTTTGCAAAGATTTCCCTGATTTCCTGTGATTCTCCTAAAGTAATTGTATTATTATAAAGTCTTATACTCCAGGCATTAGATAATTTTACCTATAAAAATTCATGGTAGTTCTGGAAATAGGCTTACTTTATGTTTTTTGGCTCGCTGAATTAAAAAAAAAAAAATTAGAAAAAAAGAAAACAAAGAAATGTTTTTTTTTTCCTTTTTTTTCATTTTAGATAAAAAAAAATACCCAGATATTCAGAAAGCAAACAAAATTTACAACAGAAAAGGTCCCTTAACATTTTGACGACGAATGGGAGGGGAGCGAGTGGGTCTACTTACCGAATTTTGAAGGGAATTTTTGGTGGGAAGTTAAAAATTCGGATTTGGCGCTCCAAAAAATGTAAAGTAAGCCTATCTCCAGGACTACCATGGATTTTTCCAGGTAAAGGGCCTCTATGATCTTTAACGTCTTGAGTACTCTAGGCATTAGAGAATTTTAGGTTCCTAGGCTTACTTTTTGTTTTTTGCCTCGCTGAATCCGAATTTTCAACTTCCCACCAAAAATTCCCTCAAATTTAGAAGAAAAAAATGGTTTTTTATTTTTTTTCTGAAATCGATCGGCAATGTCTACATTTTCGGCGCGATTTCAGATCGAAAAATGCACAATTCCAGTATTTTAGTTCGTTGCTAAGAAACTATCAGAAAACAGACTGGAAACGATCCGTTGCCAAGCAATGATCAACAAAACCGTACGGGAATGTTACTTTCCCGGCCTAGGCCGGGAAAGTAACGTTCCCGTACGGTTTCTTATGCATATTTTAGATCGTAAATAAATACACGCAGACAAACCAACTCACATTGAAATTGCATTTATTAGTAATAGTCTAGGCCGGGAAAGTAACGTTCCCGTACGGTTTCTTATGCATATTTTAGATCGTAAATAAATACACGCAGACAAACCAACTCACATTGAAATTGCATTTATTAGTAATAGTCTAGGTGCCCGCGTACATAAATGCAATTTATACATATCCTCGTATAACTTCTTGTACGGCATAATTGCGTCTAGTCTATCACTTTTTTACGGAAGCGCAGAAGGGCCACAACAATTTTATTTTTTTTTATGGTACGAATTACGACTTGTATCTCGCAATTACGACTTACAACTCGTAATTACGAGTTGTAAGTCGTAATTACGAGTTATAAGTCGTAATTATGACTTACAACTCGTAATTACGACTTACAACTCGTAATTTTAAAATTACGACTTACAACTCGTAATTACGACTTGTATCTCGTAATTACGATTTACAACTAGTAATTACGACTTACAACTCGTAATTACGACTTGTATCTCGTTATTACGACTTACAACTCGTAATTACGACTTATAACTCGTAATTGTGATAATTCATACCGTGCTACTGCAGAAGAAACACACTGCACCATTCTGTGCCTATTGCTCAAGAGTTTTATAGAGAACAGAACATGACAACTAACTTAGAGGAGGTAAATACCTACCACCAAATATTATATATTCTGTACTAATATACCAAAATTTTAATCTTGTTTCAAATTCATGCAATAATATTAATTTGTCTAAAGAGTTAAGTTAAAATTATGTATAATTTTATATTTAGACTAAGAATATTTTGATTTGATAATCCTCATCTTAAATTAAAGAAGTTGATCAAGATTTTGGTCCAGTTCTTGCAAAAATGTATTGTTTCAAACGAAGAAAAATCCCTCCCTTTGAGCACACAATACATTCAAATTCCTGAATAAAGTAGTATATTCAAAATAAACCTACTTTTTTTTTTGTTTACATAGGAAACATAAGAGCAAACTACAACAAATGACGAAACATCTGATATTGTGGAACAAGCCATTGAAAGATCTATTTCACAACAAATCTACTTTTCGTCAGATGATGAAATTTTGGAACCACAAATGAATAGCTTAACGGTTTCTTCCGAAAATTATTAAATTATCCAGTAGCAGTGTTGGAGATGACATAAATGACATTTCCCATTATGTTATTGACTCATTTGACATACCAGACACCATTCGAATCTTACCTGATACATCTCAAGTTCCTTTTATTGAAGTTGTTAAAGTTAAAGTACATAGAGGCAACATTCTAGAAGAACTAATAGATGCTTTCATACCCTTAAATTCAAATTCTCTTATAGAAATTGAAATGTATCTTCCCAATGGTAAGAAAGAAAATGCTGCAGATTTTGAAGAAGTTTTTCAAGACTGTATTTCCGAATTTTGGGATGAATTTTATAAAAAATATACAGTAGGTACACATGTTAAAGTGCCATTTATTAGACAACTTTCATGATTACAAATGGACATCGGTTGCCAAAATAATGGTCAAGGGATTATTAGAAGAAAAATATTTTCCGGTGCAATTAGCAAAGCCGTTTATAGAACATTGCAAATTTGGTGATATTAAATCGAATATCCAAATTGAATTTTTAAATTATTTGTCGGATATGGATTCAAACTTAATTAAGAATGCTCTGGATGATTTCAGTAGTGTTGAAATAGATGATTTAATGGAGTGCTTAGAAAGTTTAGATTGTAAATGGATACCATCTGCAGAAAATTTTTCACAACTTGTTTTTGACCTGGCTCACAAGGAACTTATACAGAAAACAATATTTATAATAAACTGTTGGACACCAATTTTAAGTGAACTGATATCGTTGGATTCCTTAAATGCGATATACAAAAATCAAGAAAACTTACCAAAAAATGTTGTAGCACTTTTAAAACTCACTAACGAGCCAAATGTAATACAGCAACGAATTTTTGATTATTTAAAAAAATTCATAGGGGAAGCTAACAAGGAGATAATAGGAAAATTTGTACGATTTACAACAGGTTCTAATATAAATATTGGAAGAGAAATTGAGGTGACATTTTATCAAAAAGAGGCTCATACGTGTGGATGTATTTTAGTCCTCCCTGTGAATTACGACTGTTTTCCGGATTTTCGAAATGAATTTGAAAATTTATTGAGTGCGAATATTCGGGTAATGGATATAATTTAATTAAATCCATTACTCAAATATACCGGATGATACAATATGTGCATGTAATGCATTGTAACTTTTTTAGTTTTAAAAATAAATTTCAAATTAGGATACATTTATTAAGGTATAAATGAGTTATTTTTGACATACAATTTTTTTAGATGGAAAGGTAACTTTTTTCATGATTCCGGCGGTGAATTCAGAGATAGGTGAGGATTATGTCCAATTTTCTCTCAACGGAAAGAAGGCCATGCTAAAAAATGTACCATGAAAATTTTGAACCACTTAAAGTTTAAAATTGGCACGTTAAAGAAATATTTTTTCCATTCCTTCTTTCCATTGAGAGAAAATTGGCTGTAATTCTCTTTTGTCTCAGCCAATTTTAAATTCTAAAAAATCGACTTTTAATTTTTAAATGTTCTACAGGTCAAAAAAAGTCTATATATAGCTAAGTTTTTGGACAAATCCGTTTTCCGCGCGATGTTTCTTTCACGACTTTTCCGGAAAATCATCAATTTTTCCTACTTCCGGTTTAGTTTCTCGGGAATATCTTGGCTTCTACTCGATGAATTTTGATAAAAAAATATATAACTACTTACAAGGCACAACTCCATCGATCTGTGAAGTACGGAATACTATTACTTAATTCCTAACCTCAAAAGAATTATAAACTGCGCTTAAAACAGATTCTCCGTTTTTTTCTTAATAACTTTGCAACAGATAGAAACATCTTGTTAGAAAATATGAAAAAAAAGTACCTACTTTTCATGATCCCAAATGAACCTACCAAATTTTATTACGACATTAAAAAATAACGCGAAAAATGAGATTTTTCGAAACAAATTAATTGGGAAAACCATCGAAGAACAATTTTATTAATCTTAGAACGTAGGGTTTTTGCTACATTTTAAATGGTGTATATAAAGTACCTATATATGTTGAAACAAAAAAGTTATTTCAGTTTTTCTGAAAACGTTCTTCTTTCTTTTTTTTTAGATTTATTACTAAAAATATATTTCTATTAACTTTTATTATTATAAAAACAAATTAGATAATTTTAAATTTAAATAAAAGATGAGTGTTTGAGCCAGATTTTAACATACTTTTAATAGGGACAAATATTTTCAGATTTCATCCGCACAACGTAATATTTTTTTAGCAAAAATATTTTTATATAATATTTTTGTCAAGAACATTTTCAGAAAAACTGAAATAACATTTTTGTTTCAACATATATATGTACTTTATATATACCATTTGATAGGGAACAAATACTCTACGATTTAAAAGTATTGTAATTACTCTATGATGCTTTGCCCAAAGATGGCGAGTCAATCAATATTTTTCGAAAACTCTTAATTTTTGGCATTGTTTTTTAATATTTTATAACAAAATTTGGTATGTTGATTTGGAATCATAAGAAGTACGTTTCCTTCAATTTTCATCAAAATATTCCTATTTGTTGCAACGTTATTGAGAAAAAACTGAAAATCTGTTGTAAGCGCAGTTTATAATTTTTTATCAGTTTAGGAATTAAGTAATAATATTGTGTACACCACAGATCGATGACGGGGGTTCCTTACGAATAACTTTTTTTTTTTGTCAAAATTTATTAAATACAGGGTTCCCACCAACCTGGAAAAACTTGGAAAAGTCAGGGAATCCAAGAAGTGACACTAGAAGTCAGGGAATTTCAGTAAAATCCTCTAGAATCCTGAAAAAAACCTGGATTTTCAATCTTCACTTATAAAATTTTTTGATCCTTTCCTTTACAAAAATTATAAAACTTGAATTTTATATTTGTATTTTGATATTAATTTTCTTAGGTCAACTCTGTTTAAGTTAATGCCCTTGATCGTTCATTTCCAGCTGTTAGAGTGGGAGAATGCGAGATACGGTGTAAGCAATAGAGACAGACAGTACAGCGCTGCCTAACTACTAGTTTTCTTGTGGTGCTTTAGCGTCAGTTAAGTAAATGTCAAATTATAAAGAAACGACAAAACAAGAAACAAGTGTGTTTACATTTACATTCAATTATAACATTTTTGTATTATTTAAAACGTAAGAATAATGTTTCAAAGCCAAATAAAACTATTATAAGTACGTTCTGAATAAAAAAAAATTTTTTCCATTTGAACCGTTTTGCAGTTAAAAAAAATTTTCGTTCACAAAAACTGATTTTTAATAGTCTATACTTTAAACACCTTTTAACCCACTTCGATATGCCGATTGCCTCCATAAACGCACACCTGTAATAAACTTCAAATTTTACTACGTTAATAAATTCGAATTGAGAACCAATCTCCCAAATTTAAAAAATATCGCATTAATAGTTATTGAGATATAGGTGTAGCCCCATGAAAATTGCGACACGCTGTATATATAATTAGTCTGGATAGAAAATAAAGAATTACTAGTATGTACTGTTTAAAATTAATTGTTGTAATAAAAATCACGTAATGAAAAACTATAGTGTCATTTATTCCAGATAAAATATTTCTCCATGTTCATCTCATAGAGATACATTATTAATACTGAGTTGACGTCAATTAAAATGTGATAAATGCTCTTATTTTGATCCTAGCAAATGTAATATCTGAACCTGGAAAATCATGGAAAAGTCAGGGAATTTTAAATTCTGATGTTGGTGGGAACTCTGAAGTAAAAGTCAAGATATTCACGAGGGACCAAACCGAAGGCAGGAAAAATTGATAATTTTCCGGAAAAGTCGTGAAAAATTATCGCACGGAAAACGGATTTGTCCAAAAACTCAGATATAGACTTCTCTTGATCTCTTAAACATTTGAAAATAAAAAAAATCGGTTTAGGGACAGATTCTTTTATTCAATGAAGGATTTCAGTTATATCCACTATTAATAAACCCTATATTTGAAAATTTTATTTTGAAAAATAAAACAGTTACAGGGCATTACATGCCCCTGTGTCACTCGGTGTAGGTGTGTACATTTTAAACGGCGTCCATCCAGTTTTATTTTTTATCATTGACAAGTAGGTATAAGATAAATTTATTAGAAGTTGCAATGTTATAAGTAAGTATATGATTATTACAGTATACTTAGGTATATAGATTTTGTTACGTTTTAACTGTTCTATCTATTACAATGTTTATTCTGAAATATATTCATTAGGAATGCACCTTTATTAAATGACGCTAAAATATTTTAATTTTTTATCATTGTAACAGTACCTAGGTATTAGATAACTTTGTTAGGTAGTTGCAATGTTATTTTCTAAAGTCTAATAGAAAATGTTATACTGTCTCGGTATTATTAATATTTTAAGTTTATTCTTTTAGAGTTTATTTTTTACCTGTTGTGCACTTATTGATTAATAAAGAAAAAAAACACTTAGCACATTTCTACATTTTCTATTTATTTAAATTAGTAGTAAGTCAGCTACATTTTTTACTTTATTATTTACTTAACTGCAACAAAAAATGTTGATGTTTTAACATACAGTAATGAATAAGTAATGATACAATAGGGTAATATAAGTTTAAAGCTTAATGTGGTCTACATACAATAGAATTTATCTAGCCAATCTGCTGGAATTTCAGCAGATTGGTTCTGTCATTTCCAAGTTGAAAAATTCTGCTTAGACTACGGGGAAACTGGAACTCATATGGAATTAGTTCAAAACTTAAATACCGTAACTATAAGCATACAAAAAATAATTTACTTTAAAAAAGAAGTTAAGAATTCCAATAAGTTTTTAATCCTGGAGGAGGCTGGAAGCTTCCTTTGAAGATAGTCTTTACAAACACCAAAAGACTTGAATACTACTCATCTTCTAGAGATGATTAAAACTGTAGTATTCAAATGTTTTGGTGTTTGTGGAAACTACTTCTGAGCAAAATGAAAAATTAATGAAATTTTCAATTTAAATTATTAAAAGTCAAAATTTGTGTAATTTTATATTCTTCACAAGATGCATTACGCTGGTTCCGATGTTAAACGTGAAATTTTTATTCTCTAAACCACGTTTCCAATTGTTTAATCAATTAAAAAAATACTCCACACTTGAACTACAAATACCGAAATTCAGATTATTACTATTTACCAAAAATTAGATGCAAACATAGTTCACGAGATTTTTCTCTAGTGGCTGCGACTATTGTCATTTTATTTTGTAATCTCTCATATACCTCAGACTGTAACGTATAATCACACCGGTAATCGATTGTTTATAATTTTATTATTGTGGACATGAACTCTAGCTATAAATACATGGTGGGTTTTATGTGTTTATATTTACGTACTACAAAACGGAAATTAAATAGATTTACAATTAATTTTTGACGCGGATTCTATTGAAACAAGGACACTAACTTACTTCTAAGGTTTACATATAAGTCCATAGTTACATAAGGGTCAAATGATCGTGTAATATTGTTTTCCTCCATCACTATACAACATAGATCATAAAAGTTCTTGTTACAGGGCGTCTGAATGGTTGTACATTCAGATAAAAGGGGGTCAATTGCAAATGGCGAAATATTAACTAGGTAATCCCTGGCTCCATATAGAGATGGCATTTCATACAGTATAGCAGGTCTTCCTGCTGGCGCAATAGCATTTCTTGTTTTTCTGATCTTTTGAACATTCCATTCCAACGCCACTTGATCGAGTTCTATCTGTAAGAAGTAAAAAATATTACACAATTTCTGAAGAAGTGAATAGTTTTAAAAACACTAGCGAAAGTTGAGCTTTCATATCAATTAACTCTTTAGTTATACTTACTTGTATCATAGGTGTAAAACAGAATTGAATTAGTGATTTATCCAGAAATAAACCATTAAATGTGTTATCCTGCTTCACCATTTGGAACATGTTCATCCAATACTGTGCGTTATGTTTACGTAACATCGATCACCACGCTTCTATGCGCTGATTATGCATACTCTTTCTATAGAGAAAGCATGGTCGATTTGTTGAAGATTACATTCTGTAGTTTCCCCATTGTTCCATTTTCAGTTCCCATATCTCATCTTAGTGTTTCAGGACAACCTCCAATTATTTCTATTGCATCCAAAAAATATTCCCCAATGACCTAGAAAAAAATTCAACCTTATGTACTTCAAAGAAATGTTCATAATCTAGAATACTAGCGGATAAAAGGCAGGTATATAGGTAAATTACTGTAGCAAAATATGAAAGAATTAGAAATATTGTATTGTTCCTGAGTGTCAAAGCACCATGGTAAAAACACCTACTAAAACATTTATTACCGTTCCTAGAAATTTAAAAATGCGAAAGAAATGGAAATAAACCATAAAAAGAGAGAAAAGGCTTATTACTAAAACAACTTATTATGTTTGTGAGGACCATTTCAATGTAAATATCTGAATGTTGAATTATTGATTACACAGTCACACACACACAAAAAAAAAGTTCTGTGCAGCGGACCAAATTATATGGATATTGGTGTATTTTTCGACGCTGAATCCGAATCCGTGGTCAAAAAAAATCTATTGTGTCAATTTTGTTTTTTAGTCAAAAACATCCTTTAAAATTGTGTAAAATCATAGATATAATGTAATAACTTAATGAAGTGTGAAAAATTGTAGATGTTTTGTAGTCGACAGTGGAGAATATAAATTCGAGCCACAGTAAGCTATTTCTATAAATTAAACCGAAATCCGCCCTTGTGGGGAGTGAAAACTACCGCTAAAACTCAAAACACACAAGTGAGTGTAAATAACATGTACAAAGGACAAAATCACCACGGATTCGGATTCAGAGTCGAAAAATACACCATATCCATATAATTTGGTTCGCTGCACAGAACTTTTTTTTGTGTGGCTGTGTTATTAAATGCTGTATTTTTGAAACTTAAACGTAAAATATAATTTAAAATTATAGAAATTTTTCTAGCAATTCTAGCAAGTCTTTTCCATTCGGTTTAAAAATATTAGAGAAAAAAGCTATTTCATATATCAACATTGAGCTATTATACAGGGTATAGCGCAAATATATTTTAAATAATTATTAAATTTTGATTGTGATAAATAGGGGATAAATTGCAAATTTCTTATGGTTGTTTTATAATATACTGTTATTAAACTTATTTCTTAAGTAATTATTACCGATTTTATTCATTTTTTAAATAAAATTCTTTAAGGCTGGCAATGAAAAAATCCAAATTTTAGATCGAAAAAGACATGGAAAACTACATGTAATATAAATATTGGAATGTTCAAATAAAAATGGGAAATTAACCCCTCTCATCTCTAATGCACTGACGCACTAATGAGCACATCTCAATCTTCCACAGATTCGAAGAGTCTGCTTTACTAAAGTTCGCTTCATACATTTTTCTTAATCACCAGAAAAAATAATAAAATACATTACCTAATTTAACGCACAGAACATTGAGAAAGACGTCACGATGTTAATAGCACCGCGTTTCAAATTCCCTCTTTAAAATTCGTGTATTTCGAAAACCACACATCGGATTAATCTAAAATTTTCAATATCGCCTATTTTTAAGTAATACTTTATCCACAAGAAGTAATACCTACTAAAAATGAAATTCATTAAATGAGCCCATGATATATTAACGTACCAGTTGATCCAGCCTTAAGCCAAATTATGTCTCGAGAATCCATCTATACAACCATTTATACAAATACCATACTGCTTCAACTTATCGTATGAATCGACATTAACCAGCCAGTTTTACATTTATAAAATAGTCCAAATGGTACAACTCTGTATCTGGAATATTTGGTTAAACCATATATTCCGCTGCGCGCTCATGTTTTTAACTGTATAACACTATTACTAAGCAATATGATTTCGTTATATGACAATTCCAGAGCTCTTGGTATATTAGTACAGAATATATAATATTTGGTCGTACTTACCTCCACCAAGTTAGTTGTCATGTTCTGTTCTCTATGAAACTCTTGAGCAATATGCACCAAAATCTTGATCAATTTCTTTAATTTAAGATGAGGATTATCAAATCAAAATATTCTTAGTCTAAATATACAATTATACATAATTTTAACTTAAAAACGCATTACTCTTTAGACAAATTAATATTATTGCATGCATTTGAAACAAGATTAAGATTTTGGTATATTAGTACAGAATATATAATATTTGGTAGTAGGTACTTACCTCCTCTAAGTTAGCTGTCATGTTCTGTTCTCTATGAAACTCTTGAACAATAGGCACAGAATGGTGCAGTGTGTTTCTTCTGCAGTAGCATGGTATGAATTATCACAATTACGAGTTATAAGTCGTAATTACGAGTTGTATGTCGTAATTACGAGTTGTAAGTCGTAATTACGAGTTGTAAGTCGTAATTATGAGTTGTAACTCGTAATTATAAATAATTATGAGTTGTAAGTCGTAATTACGAGATACAATTCGTAATTACGAGTTGTAAGTCGTAATTTTAAAATTACGAGTTGTAAGTCGTAATTACGAGTTGTAAGTCATAATTACGACTTATAACTCGTAATTACGACTTACAACTCGTAATTACGAGTTGTAAGTCGTAATTACGAGATACAAGTCGTAATTCGTACCATAAAAAAAATAATAAAATTGTTGTGGCCCTTCTGCGCCTCCGTACTTTTTTCCTCTGCGAGAATTTTCGTAAACGCGGCGTTTCTCCTCGGCATGAAAAAGACGATTTTCACACGTCGTACTGGAATATCGGCAAATATATTTTGTCCGACAATTCGAAAATTGGATTCTACATATTTTTATTAAGCAATCTTGAAAAAATCAGCTGGTTATCAATAAATGTTTTAAAGTTATGTTATGTTATGTTTAGGGTGGTAGACACTCTTAACGTTCCAAAATTTTTGTCTGACAGTTTGTAGAAATATATAGAATATACATGTAGAATCCAATTCTCAAATTGTTCGACAAAATATATTTGCCGATTTTCCAGTCCGACGCGTGGAAATCGCCTTTTTCATGCCGAGGAGGAACGCCGCGTTTACGAAAATTTTCGCAGAGGAAAAAAGTGATAGACTAGGCGCAATCATGCCGTACAAGAAATTATACGAGGATATGTATAAATTGCATTTATGTACGCGGGCAACTAGATTATAAGCAATTAGATTTGTAATAAAGAAATGTTATGCATTAATACAAATTCCTTAATTTATAATAATCTTGATTGTGATTTCAGAAAAAATAATATGTGTATTTCTGTGTGAAAGCACATTCCCGGACTTCGATGATTGTTGCAACAATTTGCATCGTCGTCCGGGAATGTATTGCTAAATACACAATATACTGTTTTATCTTTTTTTTTTCGATTTAGATAAAAGATACCTAGATATTCAGAAAGCAAATAAAATTTACAACAAAAAAGGTACTTTGACATTTTGACGTACGACGAACGGGAGGGAGCGAGTGGGTCCCGAAACATGCGCCGAGGCTAATGATGGAGGGGTGCTAGCGCTTTCCTGTTTGTTCAACGTTAAAATGTCAAAAGACCTTTTTTGTTGCAAATTTTGTCTACTTTCCGAATTTTTAGGTATCCTTTTCCTAAAACGAAGAAAAAACCGCTGCCCAAGGAATTACTACTTCCACATCCAGATTCTCTATCCAAGTCACTCACAACAAAAAAACTTTGTATGTGAAAATAATTGTTTATGGAACTTTAATAATATAATATTTGAAATCCTCTACCCCAAAAACCCATAAAACGATACCCCACATCGGTAGTGGGGTGGGGATGGTGACAGGGGGTGGTAGAGGGGGTGGATGAAGTAAAAAAATATTTTGAGGTTCCTGGTTCTTGTACATATACTAAATCAAAATTTTTTTCATCCCCTTTAATAAGGAGGTGGGGGTGGTAATGGGGGTGGCTAATGCCAAAAATTCTTTTGAGACCTTAGCTTCTCTTGTATATACTAAATACCAATTTTATGGACTCTTACCTGCTTTATTTACCCATTTACCCCAAATTTACCCTATATTTACCCCCCAACCCTTCGTCGGAACAACATGAAAATATAATCTAGTTCCAGATCTCGTTAAAGTACATATGTGTACCAAATTTCAAGTCAATATCTTAAACGGTTCCAGAGTAAACGTGCGCACAAAAAAAAGTTACAGACAGACAGGCAGACCGACAGACAGAAATTTTTTTTTTCGCCCAAACTTAAAATCTCGACGTTTCATGACATTTTAAGACTATTTGAACAATAAAAGTTTTTAAATTTTTTTTGTTATTACTATACTTCCACTGGATGTGGAAGTAAAAGAAAGATTAAAAAGAAACGATTTTTTTTGCAATTTTTCTATAAATTTGAGGTGGTTCCGGAGGGAATTTTTGGTGGGAAGTTAAAAATTCGGAATCAGCGCTCTAAAAAACGTAAAGTAAGCCTATCTTCAGGACTATCATAAATTTTTCCAGGTAAGGGACCTCTCTAATGCCTGGAGTATTATACGGAAAATATTTATAAAAAAATTTCTTTGTACAAAGTCTTATGAACCTGAGAAGTGCGTACGTGCGAAATTTTCACAAAGCTATGACATCATCAATATTTTTTTAACAAACGCCCCCATTTTTATTTTCGGAATTTGAAATAATGGCACTGTATAATGTATTCAAACAAGTAGGTATACATAGCAACAATCGGAAATTCCGAAAGCTGAACCTGGACGCCAGACCTGACCACGAAAAATGCTGTCAAGGGCATTTTTGAATTTTTTACGGTATCTTAAAACATGGACAGTAAATAATTTCATTCACCGCCAGGAGGTCTAATTCCTACTTCACCCCCTCCTCCTACACCAACCGACAAACAGACAGCAAAAACTTCGACGAAACCACTGGACATTACCGTTTCTCCACTGTAATTACTCCAGCTCCACTATACAGGCGTTCCCTCACTTCAAAAAGAAACTGGCGCCCGAGCAACCTACCTGTGAGTACCGCTGTTGCTAGAGTGTCAAAAGTGACACTTCTCGGCCTCACCGGAAAGTACGTCACAATTTTTAATAAATTTTATACAACGGGATTGATTGCATGTCCCTTGAAAAATGTTATAATCACGATAACTATTCAAAGTTCAAGAAGCAAGAATATAGAGCAACTTATGGTGATTTAAGCTCGTTATGAAAAACATGTACACACCACATAATTTTAACTGAAGCACTTTGGAAACTTCTGTATTTGATAAAACCGCTGCCCAAGGAATCACTACTTCCACATCCAAATTCTCTATCCAAGTCACTCACATCGAAAAAACTTTGTATGTGGAAATAATTGTTTATGGAACTTTCATAATATAATATTCCTCCTCTACCTCAAAAACCCATAACACGATACCCCACATCGGTGAGGTGGGGGTGGTGATAGGGGGGTGGTAGTGGGGATGAAATATTTTGAGGCTTCTGGTTCTTGTACATACACTAAATCACAATTTTTTTTTCATCCCCTTTAATAATGGGGTGGGGGTAGTAATGGGGGTGGCTAATGCCAAAATTTTATTTGAGACCTTAGCTTCTCTTGTATATACTAAATACCAATTTTATGGACTCTTACCTGCTTGATTTACCCATTTACACCATATTTATCCCAATTTACCCCCCAACCCTTCGACGGAACAAGATGAAAATATAATCTAGTTCGAGATCTCGTTAAAGTACATATATGTACCAAATTTCAAGTCAATATCTTAAACCGTTCCAGAGTAAACGTGCGCACAAAAAAGTTACAGACAGACAAACATTTTTTTTTCGGTCAAACTTAAAATCTCGACGTTTCATGACATTCTAAGCCTATTTGAACAATAAAAATTTAAAACATTTTTTTTGTCGTTACTATATACCTACTTCCACTGGATGTGGAAGTAAAAAGACACGTACCTATAATGATTTATCACTCGTGTTTAATATTGGAATAACCGCTAAAATATTAACTTCATCGGAGAAGGTGCGCCCCTATATCATTAAATACAACAACAATATTGAAGAAAATAATTGAGCAGGTTTGATGCAATAATCATAATAATAATACTGCGACAAACGACGCGCGGACAAGGCCCGAATCACAAATGATTGAATCGTTGAATACCTCTATTTTAATTTGCAAGTAGAAATATATACTTAAAATGGTTGCCGTAATAACATATTAAACTTTCAAACTTGAATAAATAATAAAAATTTCGCCATGTACACGACACGTTTGGGGTGATCTGCAATCCTTGTAATACCGACTATTCGATCTGCAAATATTATAGTGGTATTTATAGGCCACCAGACGAACAATACAAAAAGTTGCAGCTTTGAACAAATAATTATTATTAGATCACATTTTTTTTATTTGTTAGGAGTGTTCTGCAAACGATTTTTTTTGCAATTTTTCTATAAATTTGAGGTGGTTCCGGAGGGAATTTTTGGTGGGAAGTTAAAAATTCGGAATCAGCGCTCTAAAAAACGTAAAGTAAGCCTATCTTCAGGACTATCATAAATTTTTCCAGGTAAGGGACCTCTCTAATGCCTGGAGTATTATACGGAAAATATTTATAAAAAAATTTCTTTGTACAAAGTCTTATGAACCTGAGAAGTGCGTACGTGCGAAATTTTCACAAAGCTATGACATCATCAATATTTTTTTAACAAACGCCCCCATTTTTATTTTCGGAATTTGAAATAATGGCACTGTATAATGTATTCAAACAAGTAGGTATACATAGCAACAATCGGAAATTCCGAAAGCTGAACCTGGACGCCAGACCTGACCACGAAAAATGCTGTCAAGGGCATTTTTGAATTTTTTACGGTATCTTAAAACATGGACAGTAAATAATTTCATTCACCGCCAGGAGGTCTAATTCCTACTTCACCCCCTCCTCCTACACCAACCGACAAACAGACAGCAAAAACTTCGACGAAACCACTGGACATTACCGTTTCTCCACTGTAATTACTCCAGCTCCACTATACAGGCGTTCCCTCACTTCAAAAAGAAACTGGCGCCCGAGCAACCTACCTGTGAGTACCGCTGTTGCTAGAGTGTCAAAAGTGACACTTCTCGGCCTCACCGGAAAGTACGTCACAATTTTTAATAAATTTTATACAACGGGATTGATTGCATGTCCCTTGAAAAATGTTATAATCACGATAACTATTCAAAGTTCAAGAAGCAAGAATATAGAGCAACTTATGGTGATTTAAGCTCGTTATGAAAAACATGTACACACCACATAATTTTAACTGAAGCACTTTGGAAACTTCTGTATTTGATAAAACCGCTGCCCAAGGAATCACTACTTCCACATCCAAATTCTCTATCCAAGTCACTCACATCGAAAAAACTTTGTATGTGGAAATAATTGTTTATGGAACTTTCATAATATAATATTCCTCCTCTACCTCAAAAACCCATAACACGATACCCCACATCGGTGAGGTGGGGGTGGTGATAGGGGGGTGGTAGTGGGGATGAAATATTTTGAGGCTTCTGGTTCTTGTACATACACTAAATCACAATTTTTTTTTCATCCCCTTTAATAATGGGGTGGGGGTAGTAATGGGGGTGGCTAATGCCAAAATTTTATTTGAGACCTTAGCTTCTCTTGTATATACTAAATACCAATTTTATGGACTCTTACCTGCTTGATTTACCCATTTACACCATATTTATCCCAATTTACCCCCCAACCCTTCGACGGAACAAGATGAAAATATAATCTAGTTCGAGATCTCGTTAAAGTACATATATGTACCAAATTTCAAGTCAATATCTTAAACCGTTCCAGAGTAAACGTGCGCACAAAAAAGTTACAGACAGACAAACATTTTTTTTTCGGTCAAACTTAAAATCTCGACGTTTCATGACATTCTAAGCCTATTTGAACAATAAAAATTTAAAACATTTTTTTTGTCGTTACTATATACCTACTTCCACTGGATGTGGAAGTAAAAAGACACGTACCTATAATGATTTATCACTCGTGTTTAATATTGGAATAACCGCTAAAATATTAACTTCATCGGAGAAGGTGCGCCCCTATATCATTAAATACAACAACAATATTGAAGAAAATAATTGAGCAGGTTTGATGCAATAATCATAATAATAATACTGCGACAAACGACGCGCGGACAAGGCCCGAATCACAAATGATTGAATCGTTGAATACCTCTATTTTAATTTGCAAGTAGAAATATATACTTAAAATGGTTGCCGTAATAACATATTAAACTTTCAAACTTGAATAAATAATAAAAATTTCGCCATGTACACGACACGTTTGGGGTGATCTGCAATCCTTGTAATACCGACTATTCGATCTGCAAATATTATAGTGGTATTTATAGGCCACCAGACGAACAATACAAAAAGTTGCAGCTTTGAACAAATAATTATTATTAGATCACATTTTTTTTATTTGTTAGGAGTGTTCTGCATCCCACTCATACCGCTACCGAGCACAATCCTTCACTCTAACATGCCTTCCTCAAAAATAGTCCTTTAATAAATAAATAATCATGAAAAATTGTCACCAGCTCTTAGACTATAATCAGGGAATATATAAAAACGCACATAAATTATCTGTGCCAAACCCAAATCAAAATCGAAAAACCCTATCATTGATTTAGTAATAAACGACATGCATCAATTCTTCTGTCGAAATGAAATGAAGAGAAACTAATAATAGTACTTACTGAGTCTTATTAAAGATTACAACACTCTTCACGTATATTTTTTTTCAAAAAATGTTTCATAAGCTCTTTATTTACTGATCGATTTTTTTCAAAAACGCTGGGTTTCTTCCTCTAGCTAATACTAATTTGTTTTCCAAATTTCAATAAAACCGGACTTTTCTCTTAAACTTTTAGCCTAAAAGAGACGTGACGGACGGGGGGGCAGACGAACAGATTGACAGAAAGACGGACTCATGGCGGAAAATTTGTAAGTAGTTGCGAATTCTATAACTAACATAGTGATACCATAGTTTTTTTCCCTACGAGCGATATTTACAATTTTTGGAATGTGTCGATGAAATGCAATATACTCTTTACTCTCGTATTTCCGAAGAGTATAATAACAGATACCTACGAAAAAATGCATATAACATTTTTTGTAGAGAATTTTATAAGCTTAATTTTTTATAAAAACATAATTTCGATATCGCTAATGGTTGGAGAGATATAAGTAGAAAATTTAATCAGAGCGCAATCTTTTCAAGATGGCGGATCGAAAGAAACAGATTAAGTACAGGACTTTTAGAATGTTTAATAGTAAACACTAATGAACACTTTTGCCAATAGTTTTTGATAAAAAAAAAAAATTCTTAGCAGTATATGGGTGGTGGGAAAATTTAGGAATGATGGTACATAATTGGGGAAAAATCGATTGGACCGCAACAGATAACCGGGAGTGGGGTGGGGGTGTGAAAAGGTGTGTGTTTGAGGGTAAAACGTGGTTTTTTGCGATTTCTGACAAAAGTAGACCTCCTATCGAAAAAAGTTTAATGTAAAAGTTGTAGATAATTGAGAGATCTACAACTTTTATTTTAACCATTTTTTAACCTCAAAAATTTTGAGAAAAACGCGAAACGGAACGAAAAACCAATTTTTTGTTTTTAATTTTTATCTTCCACAAAAATAATTTAATTTTGCTGAAATTCGGTGAAAATGTACATTATTATGCATCAAAAAGTTGTAATTTTTTTGAGGCATAATATTCATTTTTTTATTTTTTTGCGAATTTAATTTGAAAAAAAGGCCTAATTTTCAATCAACAAAGTTGATTAACAAGGTTTGGATTTTTGAAAATTTCAGGACGGTATTTTTTTCACTAAAACCTCTACTTTAAGACGGTGAAAAAAAATCACACTGTTACCGTGGAAAAACATTGTCAAAAATGGAAAAAACCAAAAAAACACTTTTTTCAAGATCGATTTTACCGTAAATGTCACTAATTCTTCATTGTTAATTTAAATGAAGTGTTGTAAGTTGTGCAAAACGGTAATTTCATTGTTATACGTAATAAGGGAACTTTAATTAACCGTTTAAGGTTCGGACTGCTGAAAACCGAAATGTTTAAACAATAATTTTACCTAAGAAATTGCTAAAAATGACCATTTTTAGGCAAGAAAAAAACTGTTTTATGCTTTATGGGCACTTTCACATTAAAAATAAGTTTATTACGTATTTTACATTAAATAAACAAGGTAGAAATACATAATCAAAATTTATAATAAGTTCATTTTTCTGGGAAGCTGCTCTACATCATCAGACTCAACACATTGTTCGGTTTCTTCATGAATTTCGATACGGTCTTCGACTTCGTCAAGATCCTCAAGTTCATCTAGATCTTTATTTTCAATATTATTTTGAACATTTGTTTCGTCACACATCTCCTCCGAATCGCTGATTTCTTCTAATGGTTGTATTTCAGAGTTAGAACAATTTTCATCACCGTGACAATTCGAGAATAGAATAGAGCATTTTACTCCATGCTTTCGACAGCCGTATCTTTTACTACCACAACCAGTTTCACAGCTGCAGCAGATAGATTTCAGCAAACTTTCAGGAATTAATTCTTTTTCTGTCAATTTAGGCATTATTCCGGTTAGATGGTGTTTCCATCCCCAATCCGTAGCTGTAAGTTTGTTACCAAACCAAGTTTGAATTTGAAAATAAGCCTTGTAGCAGTGTTGTTCAGCTGCTCCCTCAGTTGGTGGTAGTTTTTCTAAAATTAAATGAAGTCCTTACCGTAGCGGTTTGATATATTTCAAACCTCAATTCGTTCAGTGACATATCCTTTTTCTTACATTTATAAATAGACGCTATTAGCTTCAATCCATTTTCGGCTATTGTTTGTTTGTCTACTTTTCTTCGATAAAAAATTTTTATGAGCTTTGATAAATTTTGGTTAGCTAGTAATGATTTTACAATTGTCACATCAGCTTCGAGATACCCATCAAATACAACGTAACTTTTTGCTGCGTAGTGGCTCTGTACGTAATCCAAATACTTATCAACGATTTCATCAGTCGTATAATTTTTTTACCAAACTACTTTGTGTAGCCACCATCAGCAAAGTGTACAGTATTACTGGTGATCGGCGATACATCAATGCTCGTCAATTCATCGTAAACATACGATTTCACATTTTTTCTGAGGCCATTTTCTGTAAATATTGACAATGGAAATGGAGCAATCTCATACTCCAAATACTTTTTCATATCATATAAAGCAAATTATATGTGAGGAGAAACACAATTTTGATTATGTATTTCTACTTTGTTGATTTAATGTAAAATACGTAATAAACTTATTTTTAATGTGAAAGTGCCCATAAAGCATAAAAAAGTTTTTTTCTTGTCTATAAATGGACATTTTTAGCAATTTCTTAGGTAAAATTATTGTTTAAACATTTCGGTTTTCAGCAGTCCGAACCTTAAACGGTTAATTAAAGTTCCCTTATTACGTATTACATTGAAATTACCATTTCTCACCACTTAAAACTCTTCATTTAAATGAACAATGAAGAATTAGTGACATTTACGGAAAAATCGATCTTGAAAAAAGTGTTTTTTTGATTTTTTCCATTTTTGACAATCTTTTTCCACAACAGTATGATTTTTTTACACCATCTTAAAGTAGAGGTTTTAATGAAGAAATACTGTCCTGAAATGTTCAAAAATCAAAACTTTGTTAATCAACTTTTTTGATTGAAAATTAGTCCTTTTTTCAAATTAAATTCGCAAAAAAATCAAAAAATGGATATTACGCCTCAAAAAAATTACAGCTCTTTTGATGCATAACAATGTACATTTTCACCGAATTTCATAAAATTAAATTATTTTTGTGGAAGATAGAAATAAAAAAACAAAAAATTGATTTTCGTTCCGTTTCGGGTTTTTCTCAATATTTTTGAGGTTATGTAAAAAAATGGTTCAAATAAAAGTTGCAGATCTCTCGATTATCTACAACTTTTACATTAAACTTTTTTCTATAGGAGGTCTACTTTTGCCAAAAATCGCAAAAAACACGTTTTACCCTTAAACACACACCTTTTCACACCCCCACCCCACTTCCGGTTATCTGTTGCGGTCCAATCGATTTTTCCCCAATTATATACCATTAATCCTAAATTTTCCCACCACCCATATACTGCTAAGAATTTTTCAGACTTTTGGCCTTTGGAAACTGGTTTGGCACTGGTCTACAAGTTTCACAACTCTATCAATTTTATCCGACAAACGTCAAAGGGTTTAGCAGGATAAGCATGACGAGTCGGCCCCCAAACCTATATCGAAACTTATGTTTTAATATCAACTTGATGTATGAACGCGATTTATATGTGTTTTGCCTCCGTACTTCGCTTTGACCTTGAGATATGGAAAAAAAATGAGCGCATGCATGGCTATCGTTCAAAGAGACATATCTCGAAAACTAATTCAGCTAGAGAGGTAAAACCAACGGGAGGTTTCAGGTAACCTTAAAGAGTATATTTTATGTTTTTTTTGAATTTTTAGAATAATTACGCACTTCATTAAAAAATAAATAAAAAATATAATAATTAATATTTCCGTGTTCCCTGTGACTTACAATCATTGATATGTACTATTACTCATAAAAGTTGCGTTAGAAAAAAGTTGGTGCAACACTTCGAAAAAAAAATAGAATTCGACGCACATTACATCATATAAGAATACAAACTTGACATGGGACACACATATAAATATTTTATGAATTGGAACTATTGTTAGAAGAGAAATTGAATGAAAATATATATATAATTGTCCGTAAATATCTATTTCATACGACACACAGTGGCACGAATCGTAATTTTTTCGTTCAAAATTATTTAGAGCACTTTGCAACCGATTGGGATAATTTTTTTTTAAATACTCGTTATTGAATTTCAAAAAAACGTAAGAGAGCCGATTTTTTAATTATGCTAACCAAAATTATTGAGCTTCGCCAAAAATTAGTTTTCGAGATATGTCTCTTTGAACGATAGTCATGCATGCGCTCATTTTTTTCCATATCTCAAGGTCAAAGCGGAGTACGGCGGCAAAACACATATAAATCGCGTTCATACATCAAGTCGATATTAAAACATAAGTTTCGATATAAGTTGCCATTTGGGGGCCGACTCGTCATGCTTATCCGGCTAAACCCTTTGTTCTAATTTAACAGGAGTAATACATCGTACACTGAGTTGGAAGTTGGAACAGGTAAATCTTAAACTCGGTATCTGTTCCGGATTGTGCCGTCTTCGTACCCGTTCCGAAATACATGTTACAGGTACTTTATACTTATACCTTCATTAGTTCATATAAAAACTTAGGCTAGAGTCGACCCTTGCACCCATCGTATTATTGAAAAATTTAGTTGTACAGCGATATAAATTCAAGAATTTTAATTAGCTAGGGTTTTATTAATTTTTCTTATTTATGTCTCAGCCTTAATATTAATATCTATAATATTTAAATTGTAAATAAATATTATGTTATGTAGTATTCACGTATATTTGTTTATGACCAGTCCATCTTAAAAATCGGTTGGAGAGCCGCTGACTATCACGAACATGAATGTACAGTACTATATTACTATTAACGTGTAAAATTTGAGCAAAGCTGAGAGGGCCGTTTTTGAGAAAATTGAGATTTTTCGATTTTTTCGCATCAGTAAACTACTCATAATTTTAAGGATATGTGAAAAATAGAAAAAGTGGTTGTAGATTTTTGTAAGAGAACTCGAATTTTCAGATAATATTTTCTTCACTACTAGTGTTGCTCAAATGTAAAAAATGATATGTACGCGAATTACGGTCGAAAGTTACAATGCTTAAAAAAAATCGTGTCATATCTAAAACTACAGATATCCGCAAAATGTTTTCACAGTTTCCGAAGGTTAAATAGTTGAGCTAAATACTGATTCTAAGATTTTATTACAATTTCGGGTCACGTACTTTAAGTTCTGATAAATTAATTTTTTTAGCAAATCATTCATATATTTTTATAAGCACAGAAAATTATTCAAAACGAAATAATGATCTTGAAGAAATAATGTATTGTAAAATAAAGTACTTTTATATACCTATAGGTTCCTCTTCAATTTTATTTGTATTACGAAAAGATGACAATATGTTAAAAACTCCACAACACAAACTAACACTTGACCATGCGGACACGGCGAAAATTGTAGTATGGGTTTCCACAACATCTAATTTTCGACTAGTGTTGTACTATGGTATAAGTGGGGGGTGAGCTAGGCTGCAAGTACTTATCCAATCGTGAAACGGCGAATAAAGACTGATTATTATTATTGTTTTGTAAGTCGACTTCTTATCATGTTTCTACCACTGTGTGATGGTGAAATTTTATTTTATAATTTTTAGTGATTTTTTTAAGCTGGCTCAATTTTTGAAAAATATTATTTTGGGTATTCAGCAGATAACTTTCAAAGAAACTATTCATTCTTTTCGTATACTGTTGATCCAAGCCTGATTACTCTGCTATATCAACAAGAAGTCTCCCTTACGAGAATCTCATCAACTTCTTTCATATACTTAATATCTAACATTCAGTATGAAAAACAAGAAGAATGCGATTATTCCATTTTCTCTAAATACCAATGTTCGAAGCCTGATCATACTAGTATAAGGAGCCTACCTTACAAGACACCTTATTAAGTATCTCCTAGCCTAGTCCTACCTAGAGAAGGCTCCATCATGAATAAACATTTGTTAAAAGCACAAAGAAAATGAGTATAAAATTTCACTCACGGCATGCATGTCTTAATGCGGTCAGCCGACCTTGAACAATATTTATTTTGTACATCCTTGAGGGATATCATAAAAAATAAACCGGAATGAGTAGGGATAGGGATCGAACCGCCGACCTCCCGATTGATTTGTAAGTCAACCATTCTCTTCATTTCCATTTATGTTTTACATTTTATAGAATTATGTGTATTAAATATCTCAAAAGTATGTATATTTCACATTTGAACATTTTTTAGGCGTAACAAACGCGCGTTGGCGTGTGCGCCCGAAAAACGGCTAATGGTGTCCAGGTGACATTTGCACATAATTCTTAATTGTTATAGTTTGAGTTGCATTTTCTCCTATCGGTTTAAATGCATTTTATTTGATTGTGCCTTAGCTTAAAATAATAGGATAATATAAATTTAAAGGAGGTAAATGGATATATTGTTTGCGTACAGGAAAAGTTGGATAAAAACCTGCTTAAGGTACTACTGCGGCCACGGCCACGACCACGACTCGTGGTCGATGCGGCCAGGAGGTCGCAACGGCTACAGTTTTGTCATGCGACCAAGGTCCGGCCAATCAATCGTCGCGGCCAAAATTTGTATGTAATTATATAGAACAGCGCGCATGCTAAACGACCAGTCTACACAACAATAGCTATCTCTTGTGTAGTAACTACAGCCACGACCAGTCGTTGGTCGTGGCCGTGGCTGCACTAGTGCGTTGCTGCCCTAAGATAATTGATTGTCGTCCTGCGATAAAAACTTGGTTTTATTTGGTATAAATTCTTTACCAAAGAAGTAGGAATAAAAGAATAGGATTTAGTGTGTAATTTATTCTACTGTTTCAGGTATAGGATTCCTCACGGGGGGGTACGATTTCATGTTTAGGATGGTATAGGGGATGGAGTTTATGTGTAATAACCCCAATTATTGACTCCTGAGGTTGTAAATTTCTAATTTCTGATTAATTAATTTGTGTGTATGTGGTTGGTTGTCATAGTTCCTTAGGTAGGCAATATTCCGCGTTAAATCTGTGACGTCGGCTTTGTGCATAAAAAATCTCTGGGCAGTTTCCCTGATATGGTCCTTGACTATCAGCATGGAAGTTATCCTACGGAGCTCCTCAATAGTCGTGTATCTTGGGGAGTTGGTTAGCAGGCGGAGAATTTTATTCTGAGTTACTTTTATCCTGCCCAGCTGCGTATCCGAGGTCCCATTCCAGGCTACGCAGCCGTATATCAGGATAGGTCGAAAAATTACTTTGTATAGTGTTAGTTTGTTCTCAGTTGTTAATTTACTCCGTCTGTTAACCAACGGGTAAAGTCTACTGAGGGCACCATAGGACAAATTTACAACCCGCGTAATGTGTGGGCCAAAATAGAGTCCCTTATCTAGAGAGACCTCCAGATACTTTATCTTGTTACGCTCAGCAACTTCCAGACCCCCCCCCCCCCCCCGATTTTTAGTTTGGTGATCATTTTAATATTAGTGAACTTTCTGTTAAACGTAATGGATTCCGTTTTTTGTGGGTTTATTTTGATTTTCCACATAAAAAGTGGTCAGTTTTTCTAAGTGGTATCCGATTTTCTGTGTGGTTGTTTGTGCGTGGAAGCTGCTGGCGTAAATAGTGACGTCATCAGCGAATAGTAGAAGGGTTGGGGTAGGATGGGATGTCTGAGGTGAACAGGTTATACAGGGTGTTTCGAAAAGATTGGGACAACGTTTAGCCGTAGATACTTGACATCAAAACAAGTCGATTTAACTCAAGAAGTAGTGGTCTAACTCTTTTCGTTTTCAAGATAGAGGGTGGCAAAGTAAAAAAATTGTATTCGTAATTTGTCTCTATCTTGGAGACTATTATACGTATCTACTTCAAAGTTGGTAACGACAATGTTTTTCAGGTCGCTAATTACAATGGTGATATTGCCGATGCCATATTTTATAGATGGCGCTAGTTACAGGACTTTTACGTGACACTTTAAGCCATAACTTTTTTGAGGTTAGGTTTTGGACATCGTCTTCTACTATAATCGAAACGCAATTTAGTTTCCTAAAGAAAAGGTGTACTTGTTTAAACGCGATAAAATGCACCCTTTCAGAGAAAAAAATGGATTTACGACTTTGTCACACACCAGTTCGAAGAAATTCAACACCCCGGATGTTTTGAAAAGATTGAGACATCTCTTGACATCAAAACAAGTTGATCTAACCCAAAAAGTAGCGGTCTAACTCTTTTCGTTTTCAAGATACAGAGTGGTATAGTAAAAATATTGTTGTCATATTTTGTTTCTATCTTGGAGAATATTATACGTATCTACAACAAGCACTATTGACGACTTCAAGATATCATACTTGACGTACACCTACTAGATAAGAAAACCGCTTTTAGGTATAATTGAATTTCCTCGAACTGGTGTGTGATAAATTTGTAAATCGCGTATTTCTCTGAAAGTGTGCATTTTATCGCGTTTAAACAAGTACACCTTTTCTTTAGGAAACTAAATTGCGTTTCGATTATAGTAGAAGACGATGTCCAAAACCTAACCTCAAAAAAGTTATGGCTTAAATTGTCACGTAAAAGTCCTGTAATTAGCGCCATCTATAAAATATGGCATCGGTAATAGCACCATTGTAATTAGCGACCTGAAAAACATGACGTTACCAACTTTGAAATAGATACGTATAATAGTCTCTAAGATAGAGACAAATTACGAATACAATTTTTTTACTTTGCCACCCTGTATCTTGAAAACGAAAAGAGTTAGACCACTACTTTTTGAGTTAAATCGACTTGTTTTGATGTCAAGAATCTACGGCTAAGTCATTGGGCTAAGCGTTGTCCCAATCCTTTCGAAACACCTTGTATAGGATGGGTGAGAGAGAGGACCCTTGAGGAACTCCTGCGGAGAGCCTCGTTTTAATAGATAACGAATTGTTCATGTACGTAATTTGCACGATCACTTTTTGTGGCAGGTGTTTCAATACTGTGTTGGGGATAGTGTCAGAGGCGGCTTAAGGGCCGGGCAACCTGGGCGGCCGCCCGAGGCGCCGGCTGTGGGGGGCGCCAATCTGAGGACAATTTAACACAAGTGCGTCAGCGAAAAATTAAGCTTCAATTTGACTATGAGTCACGTGACGAACCTGCAGTGGATCTTAAAAAGGCATTCAGAACAACTTTTTTTCCACGTATTAGCCCGAGCCATCACGTCATTGGATGAACGAGTTGTCCAACCACACGCATAATGATATATGTTTGGCTTTATATACAATATTGAAAGTTGGGAAAAGGATGAACTCTTACAAAAGTGTTCAGGCTCTCTGTCAGAACTAAATGACGGAGACATTGCGGCATTGATGGTGCGTAACTACGTCAACAAGCTTTAGTGCTACTTTCTTTATTGCCCGACAAAGATGTAAATGACCCATTTGATAAATTAAAGTACATCACTCAACAGCCTCACTGAAAACTTTTCAAACGTAACTGTGGCGCTCCAATTCCCTGTGACTGCTGCTTCAGCCCTCAATACAAAGAAACTTCTCAAAACTAAAACTTAGTATATAGTTCAATCAGTGGGAAATTTTGTCCCACATTAACGATATTTATAATTTCACAGCCCCACAAAAGAAAAGTGGTCTGTCCGACGGACCAGACCAGTATATACGTATATATTTGGACCCGCTGAAACCGAATCCGAAGTCAGAATTGTCAGATTGGCTCGTATTTCACCCCCGACCCCAAAAAACACCCAAAAAAAATGGTCTGTCCGGCGGACCAGACCAGCGTATCCTTATGTATTTGGACCTGCTGAAACTGAATCCGAATTCGAAGTTAGAATTGACAGATTGGCTCGTTTTTCACCCCCAACCCCGAAAAACACACCCCCCCCCCCCAAACATTATCTGTCCGGCGGACTATACCAGTGTCTCCTAATGTATTTAAATCCACTGAAACCGAATATTGTAAGATTGGCTCGTTTTCCATCCCCAATCCCAAAAAACACCCCCAAAGCAAAAAGAAACTGGTCTGTCCGGCGGACTATACCAGTCTATCCTTATTTATTTTGACCTGCTGAATCCGTATTCGAAGTTAGAATTGACAGATTGGCCCGTTTTTCATCCCTGACCTCGAAAGACACACCCCCCCAAAAAAAAAAGATCCGTTCGGAAGACCATACCAGTGTATCCTTATGCATTTAAATCCGCTGAAACCGAATCCGAAGTCAGAATTGTAAGACTGGCTCTTTTTTCACCCCAAACCCCAAGAAACACCCCCAAAACAGACAAAAAAGTGATCTGTCCGGCGGACCATACCAGTGTATCCTTACCAAATACATAAAGATACACTGGTATGGTCCGCCGGGTAGACCATTTTGTGGGGGGGGGTGTTTTTTGGGGGGTTGGGTGTAAAAACCAGCCAATTTGTAAATTCTAACTTAGGATTCGGTTTCAGCGGGTCCAAATATATAAGGATATACTGGTATGGTCTGCCGGACAGATCACTTTTTTGTTTTGGGGATGTTTTTTGAGGTTAGGTGTGAATACGAGCAAATCTGACAATTCCGACTTCTAATTCGGATTCAGCAGGTCAAATTACATGAGGATCCACTGGTATAGTCCGCTGGACAGACCACTTTGTTTTTGTTTTGGGGGTGTTTTTTGGGGTTGGGTGTGAAAACGAGCCAATCTGACAATTCTGAATTCGAATTCGGTTTCAGCGGATCCAAATACATACGGATACAATGGTCTAGTCCGCCGGGCAGACCACTTTTTTTTTTGGGGGCTGTGTTTTTATAAGAAATGTAACCTCAAATTGTTTGCGGATGATACAATGTTATATACGAAAAGTGAAGTAGAATATATTGAAATTAAATTAAATGAACCTTTAAAAAACGAAGATAGACGTTACTTGTGATGATGCTAATGCTGTTAGCAGAACAAAGAGGTTGAAGTCTTCGCCAATGATGAAAACAGCATCAAATGTTGAGCACAAAGAAATCGCTGTATTAACGATCAACATCCTCTTCAACCTCTTTAACTGTAATAGCAGTCTGTTCGAATTTAGTTTTCAGCAACGAACTAAGACGGACTTTATTGTTTCTATTGGTTAAAAATATTTTGTTGGAAACTTGAACCGGCATTGTTTTATCGAAAAAGAAAAAAAGAACATTCGCGGTTGTCTTCTTCTTCGGTCGGCGAAGTCTTTCTACGGCCTTTGTATTTTTTTCTATCATCTAACTGATATCCATGAAAAACAACGATTGCATGTGAACCGTAGTGATCTCGTACATATTATAGATGGTGAGAGGTTTTGTAATTCAGAACAGACATCGTCTGATCTGAGTAACCCTAGACAAGCGTGACCTTTCAGTTGTTACTACGTACAAGACCGCCGCTACCTTAAATGAGAGTCGTTCTTATGTTAAGCATCAGTATTTGTGGAAAGAAGTTGTGAACTTAATTAACTGCCTAACGTCGCGTATTTTTCAGAATCAAAGTGACTAACGCTACGTCAACTGAATGTCTAACTAACGTATGTCAAATAATTTGGTTATCAAAATAACAATTGTTTATTAATTGTCGAAGTGACAGACATCAGATTGCTAATTGTTGTAGCGACAGCTGTCGGTCCTAGACAATATACGAAAGACGTCATATTCTGAATCAAAATACTTGCTTTGCATATTGTCCAAATTTTATTATAATCGGTAGAGAAGTTTGAAAGCTCTCGACATAAAACCTTGAAGTTTTAACCTTCAAGGGTGAATAGCTCCGAAGGAGGCAGCCTGGGAAAAGATATGTACCTACATTATTATTATATACTGGTCCAAATGACAGCGGTTTTTGGAATGGTGCGATCATAATAATGTTTCCAGCAAGTACAGCAAGAATGTGACATACTGTTAGAAGTCTAGGGGCTCCAAACTGAGGGAAACAATTGTTTAATTTTTATTTGTACCCTTTTTATTAGTTTTCTTTGGAAGAAAATATCAAATAATATCAGTATCTATGTCAGTTAAAATGGTAATAATGCAGAACAGTCCAATAGCATTAAAACCGTCTAAATAATTCAAAAATGCGACACAAACATTTTTGTTTAGCTATGAGATAATTCACTACCTCAAGCTTTCCACCCTATTATTGACTGAGACGGAGTCTATCATTCAAAATATTGCATAAACAAAGGCCGGCAACATATACTTTCATTCAGAAAAATTTCAAAATACTCAGAAAATTGTTATACCAACATCATCTGTTTGTATTTCATATGTTACGTAATTTACTGTTTATAAATAAATAAAATAAATAAATGGCAATTTGTTTCGTATGAAATATTAAAACAATAAAGAGGAACCTTCCTCTAAGTAAACTTGTGTCGATGATCCTCTCATTATATGTAGACAAAATATTTTATATTAGAAATTAATTACACAGGTTTACAAAAAAATGGTCTTGTGCTAAGGTTCTCATCTAACTTTTCGGAAATATTTTGAGGCGCTGAAGCCAATTTTGAACAAAAAAAAAAAATCTGTCGGGTCAGTTTTCTTATACCACCTAATTAGTTGTGCGAAACTGGTTTCAGCACGTCAAAATTCAGAAAAGTTAGGTCAGAACCTTTGGGATAAGGCCTTTTCTTGCTATTTTTTTAGGGGATAACAGGGGTTGTAAAGGGAACTGACATGATAGAAAAAAAAAACCGCTGCCCAAGGAATCACTACTTCCACATCCGGATTTTCTATCCAAGTCACACAACGAAAAAATTTTGTATCTGGAAATAATTGTTTATGGAACTTTAATAATATAATATTTGAAATCCTCTACCCCGAAAACCCATAAAACGATACCCCACATCGGTAGTGGGGTGGGGGTGGTGACAGGGGGTGGGAGTGGGGGGTGGATAAAGTAAAAAAATATTTTGAGGTTTCTGGTTCTTGTACACACACTAAATCACTTTTTTTTTCATCCCCTTTAATGATGGAGTGGCGGTGGTAATGGGGGTGGCTAAGGCCAAAATTTTTTTTGAGACCTTAGCTTCTCTTGTCTATACTAAATATCAATTTTATGAACTCTTACCTGCTTGATTTACCTATTTACTCCAAATTTACCCCAATTCACCCCCCAACCCTTCGACGGAACAAGATGAAAATATAATCTAGTTCTAGATCTCGTTAAAGTACATATGTGTACCAAATTTCAAGTGAATATCTCAAACGGTTCCAGAGTAAACGTGCGCACAAAAAAAGTTACAGACAGACAGAATTTTTTTTTTTCGCTCAAACTTGAAATTTCGACGTTTCATGACATTCTGAGCCTATTTGAACAATAAAAATTTTTTTGTCGTTACTATACTTCCACTGGATGTGGAAGTAATTGTATCCAAAATTGCCTTCAGCGTCTCAAAACACGTCTCTCAGGGAGGGGCGCCAAAAAGTGCTCCCGACCGGGTGGAAAATTTACCTTGAGCCGCCCCTCTTGCCATTATAAAAGTAATGGCGACTGTAATATACAATCAAGACATAAACAAACTTTACAAGCTTATTAAATTACTTCCACATTCAGTGGAAGTATAGTAACGACAAAAAAATTTTAAAAAAATTGTATTGTTCAAATGCGCTTAGAATGTCATGAAACGTCGAGATTTTAAGTTTGAACGAAAAAAAATTTCTGTCCGTCGGTCTATCTGTAACTTTTTTGTGCGCACGTTTACTCTGGAACCGTTTAAGATATTGACTTGAAATTTGGTACTCATATGTACTTTAAAGACATCTGGAACTAGATTATATTTTCATCTTGTTCCGTAGAAGGGTTGGGGTTTAAATTGAGGTAAATTTGGGATAAATAGGTAAATCAAGCAGGTAAGAGTCCATAAAATTGGTATTTAGTACATACAAGAGAAGCTAAGGTCTCAAAAAAATTTTTGGCATTAGCCACCCTCATTACCACCCCCACCCCATTTTTAAAGGGGATGAAAAAAAAATGTGATTTAGTGTGTGTACAAGAACCAGAAGCCTCAAAATATTTTTTTACTTCATCCACCCCCACTACCACCCCCTATCACCACCCCCCATTCCACTACCGACGTGAGGTATCGTTTTATGGGTTTTTGGGGTAGAGGATTTTAAATATGATATTATTAAAGTTCTATAAACAATTATTTCCATATACAAAGTTTTTCGTTGTGAGTGACTTGGATGTGGAAGTAGTGATTCCTTGGGCAGCGGTTTTTTATTTTTGATCTCTGCTAATTGTTCATTGAAATTAATATTTATTGAGATATTTGCAATAATCTTTATAGTTTAAAATGCAATTTTTTCTAAAAAAAGTTTTTTAAACGGGCAAAAAAAATTGAGCATATTTTAACGAAAAACAAAAAAATGTCAGTGTATTACGATATATTCTATCTCTCTCTCCACTCCAGCCCCATCTACTGTTGTTTTCTAAGTTTAAGGGGTAAAATAAAATAATTGTGACACTTGAAAACCTCGTTCCTTTATTATTTGCATATTTACATATAGCCCAGTCAGTATAAATGAAATCACTAAGGTGGTCTACAGTTATGCGACGTCAGAAATCTTTAGAGGGTTTTCTCAAATATCACAACTTCTGTTTAGGCTTCATAAACAAATACGGCGTATTAAATGGATTAAAATTTCCCATGTTTTATGTGCTATAGATTTTTTTCGTAGGACTGATAGATCTTTGTTTATTGCGAAATAAATTTTGAAATGGGGGCGCGGCCTGCGGTTTCTCGCATTTTTCTCGATATGGGTAACTCCAACGAGAAAATTGTCTCACATGAAATGTGTAGAGCAGGAAAAACCTACAGATTAATTTTTTTTATTTTTATTTTCGAACACTAGTTTCACTACATCGCGCCGCAAAAGTCGGCATATCAGCACGTGACTGTAGAGTAAAGCAGAGATGCTTTACATTAATGGCATACTCACTGTACAGTATAATTGTTATGGAATGCGGCATGTCTTTTTCATATTTTATTTAGACGATAGTTACTTTTCGGAGTGAACATTACACCCTTTAATATGTTATATTTGTCCTCAACAGAAGCCAAGACATTTGATAAAACGGTATTTAACCATTTTTTTTAAGATGACGGAAAACCCCCGATAATGTAACGTGCCGTGAAAATTCACCAATGGCTCCCCCACCAAGACCCAAAAGATCTCTGACGTCGCATAACTGTCGACCTCAAAATACATAATAGAATAATACATTTCGATTCATAAACAAAAAGAAAATTTATATATTGTTTAAAAAAGTCATTTTCATAATATGTAACATCAAATTGAACACTGAACCCAAAAATAGTGCAATAAATCGTTAATTTTGTAAATAAACAAAATGGGTAGTTTATAGTCCAAATCAGGTCTGAGTTACTCTTTGAGGAGGTCGGGTTTGTAGATACCTCGCAATGCAAAATTGAAAAAAGTGTATTGGTATGGCAATCCTTTTAACAAGTTCGGTAAGCGACAGAACAAAAAGCATTAAAAATATGGGGCTATTCAACAAATATGTTCGCTATTGGATGGTGATAGAGTTACTGAAAATGTGCCAAAATGTACGAGGGGGAAGGGGCATCATAAAAGTGAACGTTCTGACACAAAGAACTTTGATTGGAAAATAGTTACATATAACATTTTAAGTTCGTTCTCTCGTGCTAAACTAACCAAGAGAATATAGTTTTTTAGAGTGTAATAGTATGGAGGAGAAATTTGCAAACGAACGTTCGATTAAGAGAAGTTTCACAAATGTTACAAGGTGTTACAAAGGGGAGAGGAGTCAAATATAACCCATTTTGCGAACATGCCTTGAATGGCCGCTATCCAATTAAGTACAATTTTAAAACGATGGTAGCATTAAAATAAGTTAAAATAATAATATTTTGTTGAATAGAATGAATTTCATCGACGTTTAGTTTCTACAAATGACCGATTTCAATTTACTATTTCGTTGCCTATCTTAATAGGCCTCAGGATCCTGTAGTAATCACATCCTGGATTCCAGTTCTCTTATATGGCCTCTTCTTAATTCAAGAATGGTCAAAATTTCAGTAATATGTAGGGCATACAACTGTCACCATTTTCAATTATAACAATTTTTTTAGTCAACCCATTAATAATTGAAAGACTTCCGACACCATATAGTTGGGTTTAATTAAAAATATGTTCCGTTTACTTGTTCACTACATACAATGTAGAATTTGTTTCTTATACCCCATTACCTAAAATAAAATATATTATATAGCCCAATCGAAATAGCAAAAAGTAACAACAAAAATTAAATATTTCATAGTGAAATGTGCCGAGACAGTGTTATGCATAAAGTGGAATTTCTTGTATAAAAATACTGGAATAACTTGTAACATAATTGCTAAATTCAAAATTTATTTTGACCAATTTTTGTGTTAATAAAATGGAGAAAATATTTTCAAAACCTATTTTTACCTAGTTTCTTCGTGAATAACACTGTTTCGATTGTTTTTTTTTGTTATACGACCACACTTTCCGAGATACAGACTAGTACTTTAGTGCTTAATAATTTTTCTACAACATCTACAACATAGAAGTATGTCCATTAAGCGATCGTAAATTCAATCATAAACAGCTGCATTTTGCACAGAATATCATATTGCACAGCAGACCTGACACGGTATGATTCATTTGTTACCTAGCAACCGTTTAATTATAAACCATTATATGTTAGGAGGGTGGTCCGCTGTGGCTAGTGCGACGACTAGAGCGACGGTGGCTTTGAGAATATGACACTAGCAACGGGATATTTGAATATGTCATTATACTGGAGCGGATCTGGCGAAAAAAAGGGGAGATTTGAAACCAACTTTTTTTAAATTCTTTTTTTGACAATTTGGTTACACGCGTTCTCTTTTATCATGTTATCAACTTAGTTCAGCTTAATCACACGGGCTGGCGGAGGAATTCGCATTTAAAATTCGTAAAAACACGTTTTTCCACGATAACTTTGTTATTATTGACGTGACGAAAAAATAGTAAAATTAAAAGTTTAAGATCTCGCGGAAGCGCATAATCTGACGATAACTTTTCGTGAAATTTTTTTTTGAAAATACTCGTTTTTTTCCCCTAACACTAATACGCAAAAAAGTAATTCCTTAATTTTTTTATGAAAAATAGAAATTAGGGGGATGAGATTTTTTGAGGTAGGTGAAATATATAAGAATTGACGGAGCCGGAGGATTGGGGTGATGGGCCAATTAGGGGAGGGGAGGGAGGTAGGGAAAGGAAAATTATTCAACCCCCTCGAACTTTTTTCGCTGTCGTGCGATTTTCAAAAATCAAAATAGAATTTGTTCGTTATTACGTCTAATATTTGACTGAATATTTTTTTTATTTTTTACTTCCACATCCAGTGGAAGTATAGTAACGACAAAAAAATTTTTTTAAATTTTTATTGTTCAAATAGGCTTAAAATGTCAGAAAACGTCGAGATTTTAAGTTTGAGCGAAAAAGAAATTTCTGTCTGTCGGTCTGTCTGTCGGTCTGTCTGTCGGTCTGTCTGTCGGTCTGTCTGTCGGTCTGTCTGTCGGTCTGTCTGTCGGTCTGTCTGTCGGTCTGTCTGTCGGTCTGTCTGTCGGTCTGTCTGTCGGTCTGTCTGTCGGCCTGTCTGTCGGTCTGTCTGTAACTTTTTTTTGTGCGCACGTTTACTCTGGAACCGTTTAAGATATTGACTTGAAATTTGGTACACGTATGTACTTTAACGAGATCTGGAACTAGATTATATTTTCATGTTGTTCCGACGAAGGAATTCGCATTTAAAATTCGTATTGGGGGGTAAATTGGGGTAAATTTGGGGTAAATGGGTAAATCAATCCATAAAATTGGTATTTAGTATATACAAGAGAAGCTAAGGTCTCAAAAAAATTTTTGGCATTAGCCACCCCCATTACCACCCCCCCCCCTTATTAAAGGGGATGAAAAAAAATGTGATTTAGTGTATGTACAAGAACCAGAAACCTCAAAATATTTTTTTACTTCATCCACCCCCACTACCCACTACCACCCCCCTATCACCACCCCCACCCCACTACCGATGAGGGGTATCGTTTTATGGGTTCTTGGGGTAGAGGATTTCAAATACTATATTATTAAAGTTCCATAAACAATTTTTTCCACATACACAGTTTTTTCGTTGTGAGTGACTTGGATAGATAATCTGGATGTGGAAGTAGTGATTCCTTGGGCAGCGGTTTTTGAAATAAACAAACTTGTGGGAGGGGAAAAACCTTTTGCATTTTTGAGTACGAAGGAAAGGGCTCAGAAGAGAAATTTTTTACAGGAAGTGAGATTTTTTTTATCTTTAATTTAAAAAGAAATTATGGCAATCCAAGCAATAGGAAGGGAGGGAGGAGGCATAATGCGTTTGTGGGAATAAAGAGTTAAGGAAAAGGGATACAGTATATATGGCAAGTCAACAATACAAATAATTCGTATATAACATTACTTATGGACAATCAACAAACATAGTCACATCATAAAAAAATATAAAAACAAAATACATGTACTACATATACAGAATTAAAATAAGAAGTAGTTAAGTAAACTAGAGTAGAATTCACCGTTGTAAAAACTCTTTTACACTATAATACTCTCCTTCAATTAATAACTGTTTTATTGCCATTTTATACTTGTCATAATTTTCAATATTTTTTATTTCCACAGGTAAATTATTGTAAAAAGAAATACAGTTGTACTTTGGTGATCGCTTAAAACAAGTCGTTAAATGTCTTGGAATACATAAAAAGTTGCCGTGTCTAGTATTATATTCATGATTATTATTTAACGTCTCAAATAAGTTCATATTTTTCTTCACATACATTAGACATTTTAATATGTATATACAAGGTTCAATTAATACTTTCTTTTTTTTGAAAGTATTTTTACAGCTTTCTCTATAACTCAGCTTAAAAATTAATCTAATAATTCTTTTCTGACATAGAAAAACTCTATCAAGTTGTGTAGAACTTCCCCAGCAAAGCATGTTGTGCGCTATATGTGAATATGCAAGAGCGTAATACATATTTAATAGGCATTCTTCGTTCAGTGTATTTTTCATTTGCATAATAGCAAAATACGCTTTATTTAACTGTTTACAAACATGTTCTACATGGGTATCAAATGTTAATTTAGAATCGATATACGTACCAAGAAGTTTGGTACACTGAGTTAATGTTATGTCACTACAATGTGTTGTATTGTCAGGTAATGGTTTTTGAACATAAAAATTTATGAAAATTGTCTTTGACTCATTTAAAATTAATTTATCTCTTTGAGACCAGATATAAACTTCTTCTAGGGTTTTTCTTACTTGTTTTTGGAGCTCCTCAAGTATGTCAGAAGCTATAGTGGCTGTAAAGTCATCTGCAAACATAGTAAGGAGACCATTCGTTATTTGCTCAGGTAAATTATTAATATATATCATGAACAATAAAGGTCCCAAGAGGAGTCCTTGAGGAACTCCAAGTACTAGTTCTTGTACTTCTGACAGATCCTCCCCTAGTTTTACCCTCAAAGTTCTGCCTTCCATGTAGGACATTATCCAATTTAAATGCTACCCCTAATCCCCATGCTGTAAAGTTTATGCTTTAGCAGGTCTTTATTTATGGTATCAAAGGCTTCCGATAAATCAAATTGTAAAGAAACAATATATCTACCTTTATCTAGATTTAAGTACACATAGTCTAGCAAATGACAAGTTGCTGTTTCCGTGGATCTATTTTCACGGAAACCATGTTGAGCTACAGTTAATATATTATTTTTTTCCGCAAACAAGTTTATTCTATTATATATAGTTCTTTCGAATATTTTTGCAGTGGCGCTTAAAATAGAGATTTGTCTATAATTTTCAAGTTCATCAGTTGGACCCTTTTTATGGAGAGGTGTTATCAGTGCCTGTTTGAGTATGTCCGGAAAGTATCCCTCATTAATTGACAGATTGAATAAAAATGTAAGATGCTCAATAACTTTATCTTTAACCTGTTTCAGTAAGTTCGCAGTTAGGCCGTCAAAACCAACAGACTTTTTATTTTTTAAGTTCATAATTATTTCATCTGCCGTAATTGGTGCAAATCATTTTGTGATGATATTGTACAGGGGAGAGAAAGGTTTGAGCCAAAATGTTAGTATAACATTTGGGATGCATTTGTTGAGAAAAAAATCAGGAAACATATCAAGTACTTCTCTTTTATCCAGGGATCGAAAATATCATGATATTTATATAAATATCAGACAAACTGATATATATCACAAAAAACGTGATATATATCACTTTTTGATATTTATGATATTTATTTTTATTTTTTTAATTCATGTAACTTATTCATGCAAATAAAACCACGATTGAATTTAAAAGAGTGCATATCATATTTTAAATCGTTTTTATTCAATATTTTTTAAGCTTATTATGTCTTGGCTCTGAAAATGTAACAAACAAAACATAAATTCCAACAATTTAAAATAAAGTCAATTTCTCTTCAGCTGCCTCGGGTGCCCAAGGCACCCGCCCGAAAGTTCTTCTCACGGCCCAAAATGATGTATCACTTTACCCGGGTTACCTCCTCTATCCTCCCAGCTGCATTTGGGTATCATTGGGTTCGTACAAGTGGGAAGAGAATCATGAGTTTTGTTACATCAAAATTAAAATGACGATCTTGCCCCGTCCAACTGTAAAGCTAAGCAGCTGAAAAGAATTTGGCTTAAAAAAACATAACAAAATTGCTCTCATAGATGTTCAATATTAGTATTATAAGGACAATAAAGAAGTACCTATAAGTATTAAAATGAAACTAATTTAAAAAATATACATATATATTTTTCACCAATGGCGTAGGTGTTTAATCACGCACAATAGGCGTAGGCGTTTTTTTTATATTTGCGATATATATCATGATATTTATGGTGATATTTATGGTGTGATATTTTCCATAAATATCGTGATATATATCATGATATATATCAAGTGATATATATCCTCGATCCCTGCTTTTATCTGATACGGTTTTGTCTTGATATTTAAGACTGATGCCTTTATTTGTTTGGGGTTTCCGACCTAATTTAGAATTTACAATACTCCATGACGTTTTTGATTTATTGGTAGAGTTGTTTATTTTTCTGGTATAATAATATTGTTTAGCATTTCTTATATTTTCTTTGTACTTAATTTTTTCTTCATTATATATTTTTTTAGTTTCTACGGTAGGGTTCTGCGTCCATAGCCAATGCAGATTTTTTATGTGGTTACTTTGTTTTACTATGGCTTGAGTGAGCCATTCTTTATTGTTTGATTTTTTATTTGTATAAACTGTTATTTTTTTAAGGGGCAACCATATCATAGTCTCCACAAAAAAACTGAAAGCCGCATTCGTGTCTAGTAAATACATGTCTTGCCAGCTTGTCCTACCCAATTCAAATTTAAAATGTGTTATATTATCTTCATTAATGATTCGTGTATTGAACATTACAGTTTCATTAGTGTTACGTACTGGCTCATTGATATTTATGCTCAGCATATGTGCGAGATGATCAGCAATATTTGGATTAAGTAATTCACATTTTAAATTATTCTTAGGAAGATTTGAAACCATGTAGTCAATAGCGCTGAAACTTGTGTGTCCGTAAACATTTGTAAATATGCGAGTATAATCACTAGTAGTAATGTTCAATTCAAATGACTCAAAGACATCTAATAGTACATTCGTATCCTGACATCTTTGCTTCATGTCAATATTAAAATCGCCACACAGTATTACATTATCTGACAAATTATAAGCAATGTTTAGAGCATTTGTTAAGTTACTGAAAAATGTATATACATTTCCACTTGGTGGCCTATAAGCTGAAATAATAATGATCTTTTTTTTGTCTATATGAACACAAACAGCACATATTTCAATATGGCATTCAACAGATTGTTGTTTTATTAACGTGACTTCATTTACTTTTAATTTTTTTTCAGCTATTATCAGAGAGCCACCATGAATATGATTTGTTCTCGAAAAATATGAACTTATTATATGATTTGAAAATGGTATGTTCGTTAAATTATCAGACATTACAAAGTGTTCAGACAAGCACATGACAGTTATATTTAAATCTGCTAATAATGCATCGATTTCATCTAATTTACTAACCAGTCCTTGTACATTAACATGAAATATTTGAAACGTAAAATCAACATTATCAATATTACTACAAGTTGCAATACTATTTTTTAAATTATTCTGAAATTTGTTCACGAAAAAATTTATATTTTTTTATAAGAGCTAGGGATTGCAATTTACCGGAAATTTTAATAACCGGTAAATCGGTAAATAAAAATGTAAATAACCGGTTAACCGGTATTTACCGGTAATTTTTAGAATGAATAATTAAGGTGGCAAAAATGGCAATTGTCTTTTTCCATGTACAAAATTATCTAAATTTAACAAGAAACATTTTTATATATGTATAACTAATATAATTAGGCTTTGTGAAACATATTTTTTCCAAATTGAAATTCGCTTACAGTCGATTGAAAAAATTATACAGTTTTGCGAAAGACATATCTAGAGAGTGTAAATCAAAATTTTGTGATTCACTCATATTATCTTTAGTTGATTATGGTGATGTTGTATATGGAAAATTATTATCGGCAACAGCAAAAAAGAAAATTTAAAAACTTCAAAATTCATGTATGCGTTATATTTACAGTATCCCATATAGACAACATATATCACCACATATCACCACATAGCATATTAAACATAGAAAACCGCAGACGTTTACACATGCTCACATTTATTTGCCGAATAATTCATAATGACGAACCTCAGTACTTAAGAAATAAGTTAATTTCACGAGATCACTTGCATAATACAAGATACATACAAAATTTTTTGGTGCCTCAGCATGAAACTGCGATTTTTCAAAGATCATTTACGTGTTTTGCATCTCATTGGAATGAATATAAACAGTATAAATCAAACAAAATTTTTATTAAAGTTGTCAATAATTACATTTTGGCTGATCAGAAGCAGGAGACTTGATGCTGCGTTGTGGATGCGCGTATATTTCTTTTTCTTTTTCCGATATAATTTTATTTACTTTTAACCTTTTTGTTTCGCTTCGTGGGGTCTGCCCGGTCCCCTTGTCTGCTCGCATGTCCGAGTGCTGCTGTTGTTATTATTTTTATTATTATTATAAAATATAACATTTGTTAGATTATTACAATTCATTACTGAATATTAACAAATAAAATAATAATAATTTTTTTCTTGAAGTTTTAGATTTATATGTATTAATATTTCTTTATAATCTTAGATTTAGGTTACTTGTATTTGGGCAAATGGAAGAAGAGCCCTACAATTCAATTTGTACCATTTTTACTTTGAGTAAAATAAATGTATTATTATTATTATTATTACTATTATTAATATTATAATAAACAAACAAAAGGTTTTTTTATCAAAAAGAAAAAATATAAATGAAATAAATTTAAATAAATAATTATTATGTAAATGACAAAAATTACAAACATAAACTCAAATAGGGCATTTACTGAATACCTAATCTAAAAATACAATATTTTTTAAAAATAGCCCATTAAAAGGGTTAGTATTTCAAAGCTGTATCTGTTAGTCGTCTGATATTTGTACATAGAATAGCACCAACTGAAAATGCTCTTCCTCTATCGATATTGGTAGGTCGATAAGTTAATAAGAATTGGTAATAACATTCTTCTAAATGTTTTCCGCGGATATTTGAGGCAGTGAAATATTCAATTTTTTGTCGCAAGATATTGTCAATGTCTCTCTTACTTGTATTTCTTAGAGCTTGGTGTTTGGGTTTTACTTTTTATAATATTATTTATTTATTTTTAAAAGTGCTCAGTGTTGGGACAGTCACTATATTTAGTGAATACTAGTCACTGACATAAATAGAAACGTTGAATACGTGACACACCGTAAGTTCAGAATTTACCGAAATAACCGGTAAAAAATTAAAATAACCGGTAATTATCATCATGTGTTTTTTGTCCTGTTTACCGGTTAACCGGTAATGCAATCCCTAATAAGAGCATCCTTCGGCCAGTTATCAGTATTATATGCTTCATCCAATAAGTCATAGTCGAACCCTATTTTGAAGGCTTCTGTTTTACTGTTTTTCGATTTGGGAAGCATTTCGATTATACAATTATTCTGGGGAAAAATTAAATCAATATGTTGCTTCATCCCTTGTAAGCCAGTACCAGGTGTTACGCGACCAACATATATCCACGTTTTTCTACATACTGCTGTAAGGTTAGACTTACTTTTGGTTCCAGTCCCAAAAACTGCATTTTGTTTTTTTGGCGGATTAACTTGTTTATGATAAGTTAAAGAGTTTTTATTTGATGTGCCCTTTTCATTTTCACTGTGATTGTCTTTTACTTTAGTCGCTCTTTTTGTTAGATCCTTATCTTTAACTTTTTGGATATGTAGATTGCTTTGTTTTTGTCGAATCATAGTGTTCTTATCATTCTCAACTTTTTTGTTAGATGTGATTTTATTAAATGGTTCATTGGAATTTACAGTAGCCCAGCTATTTACTGTTAATATTTTATCTGTCTACCCTCCATCAAATATTAAACTTATTATAAATAATTATTTAACACCGTCACGAGTTTTCGCGACGCATTTCTCTAGTTTTATGTGTGTATTGGATATATATAACGATTATTCTCAAATTTTTATCGTGTTATCACTATATATTTGTTAACATAATGTGTTAATATGTAGGTCAAATTTTAAAAAATGTAGAAAGCCTTATTACTTCCACATTCAGTGGAAGTATAGTAACGACAAAAAAATTTTTAAAAATTTTTATTGTTCAAATAGGCTTAGAATGTCATGAAACGTCGAGATTTCAAGTTTGAGCGAAAAAAAAATTCTGTCTGTCTGTCGGTCTGTAACTTTTTTTGTGCGCACGTTTACTCTGGAACCGTTTGAGATATTGACTTGAAATTTGGTACACATATGTACTTTAACGAGATCTAGAACTAGATTATTTTTTCATCTTGTTCCGTCGAAGGGTTGGGGGGTAAATTGGGGTAAATTTGGAGTAAATAGGTAAATCAAGCAGGTAAGAGTTCATAAAAATGATATTTAGTATAGACAAGAGAAGCTAAGGTCTCAAAAAAAATTTTGGCATTAGTCACCATTTTAAAGGGGATGAAAAAAAATGTGATTTAGTGTGTGTACAAGAACCAGAAATCTCAAAATATGTTTTCACTTTATCCACCCCCCACTCCCACCCCCTGTCACCACCCCCACCCCACTACCGATGTGGGGTATCGTTTTATGTGTTTTTGGGGTAGAGGATTTCAAATATTATATTATTAAAGTTCCATAAACAATTATTTCCAGATACAAAATTTTTTCGTTGTGTGACTTGGATAGAAAATCCGGATGTGGAAGTAGTGATTCCTTGGGCAGCGGTTTTTTTTCTAAGGTATGTCGAAAATTAGCATTCTCAAATGTAACATGCGGGAAACTTTTTTATCTTTCGAAATAGATACCAAGTGTATCGTGAAGTAAAGAAGATAAAAGATGGACGTAACTTTTTTATTTGAAACTTTTTTTTCTAGAATTAGCAGTTTTCGAGAAAATTGCAAATGAGTGATTGTTAGCCAGGTACTACAAACATGTGGAAATCTAATAGCAATTAATTGCAGCACCTGGCCAATAATCACTCATTTGCAATTTTCTGCTAATGATAGAAAAAAAGAGTTTCAATTAAAAAAGTCAGGTCCATCTTTTATCTTCGTTTCCTCTCGATACACTTGGTATCTATTTCGAAAGATAAAAAAGTTTCCCGCATGTTACATTTGAGAACGCTAATTTTCGACATAGCCTTAGAAAAGAAATAATGCTTTCTACACTTATTAAAATTTGACCTACATATTAACAAAATATGTTAACAAAATAAATATATAGTGATAACATGATAAAAATTTGAGAGTAATCCATCGTGCCGTTTTTGAGTTAGAGCGACTTAATTGGAAAAATAATTGTTATATATATCCAATACACACATAAAACTAGAGAAATGCGCCGCGAAAACTCGTGACGGTGTTAAATAATTATTTATAATAAGTTTAATATTTGATGGAGGGCAGACTGATAAAATATTAAGATGGAAAAAAGATTTATATATCCGAATATTAAGCTCCGAAGTCCCTAACCCTTTTCCTTAACCCTTTATTCCCACAAACGCATTATGCCCCCTCCCTCCCTTCCTATTGCTTGGATTGCGATAATTTCTTTTTAAATTAAAGATAAAAAAATCTCACTTACCTGTAAAAAAATTTCTCTTCTGAGCCCTTTCCTTCGTACTCAAAAATGCATTTAAAAAAAATTGCAAAAGGTTTTTTCGCCTCCCACAAGTTTGTTTATTTGAAAAAAATAAAAGAAATTATTCAATCAAATATTAGACGTAATAACGAACAAATTCCATTTTGGTTTCTGAAAATTGCACGACAGGGAAAAAAGTTCGAGAGGGTTGAATAATTTTCTTTCCCTACCTCCCTCCCTTCCTCTAATTGGCCCACCACCCCAATCCTCCGTCTCCGTCAATTCTTATCTATTTCAAAAAAAAATCTCATCCCCCTAACTTCTTCTTTTCGTAAAAAAAATTAAGGAATTACTTTTTTGTGTATTAGTGTTAGGGCAAAAAACGAGTATTTTCAAAACAAATTTTCACGAAAAGTTACCGTCCGATTTGAAAAATATTACCTACCAGATTATGCGCTTCCGCGATATCTTCAATTTTTAATTTTACTTTTTTTTTTCGTCAGGTCAATACTAACAAAGTTATCGTGGAAAAACGTGTTTTTGCGAATTTTAAATGCGAATTCCTCCGCCACCCCGTGTGATTAAGCTGAACTAAGTTGATAACATGATAAAAGAGAGCGCGTGTAACCGAATTGTCAAATTTTTTTTTTTTAAAGTTGGTTTCATTTCAAAACCAGATCCGCTCCGCTATTAGTATTTCAACGACGACAAATTGCCAATATTAAAAGAATAATAATAAAATATAAATATATATAACAAATATAAGTATCCAGCGTTCCACAAGTTCTCCAAAAATGCTTTCCAATTATTGCGCATTTAACTTCAATTAATAATTCCTTATTTTCATGTATTCAAAGCCAAAAGAAAATATTTGCATATTTCTTTATATAAAAGTTAAAATATTAAACGTGAGTAGAAAAAGTATAGTATGCAACTCGCACAAAATGGCAATTCTGCACTCGTATGAATTGCAGCCCTCGCCTTCGGCTCGTGCTCGTACTTTCATACTCATGCAAAAAAATGAGCCTCATTTTGTGCTTATTGCATAATATATGATTAATATATATTTATCCACGACTATCGTATGATCATTGCATTATGCGTTCAACAGATGATGAATAATGGTAGTCGTATTGTGAACATGAACTCATAATAACACACCTTTGACCAATCAGGAACTAGCAATTTTTATAATCAACGTGAGAGTCCATATTTTCCAAGGAAGAGTCCATGTTTTACTGTGAACTAACTTTATTTTTTCACTATTAAGCGATGAAAACAGTTAAGATAGTCGTGGATAAAGTATAGTATTCTGCTCGCGTGCAATGGCTATTACTCACAAGCCGAGGGCTCTGAATAATATACTAATTAATAATCTTCAAAAAATTCATAACTACTTGTATTTTCCAACACAACGCAATAAATTAAATATTAAAGAATATTATAGTTTGAAAGTTCCTTACTTTTAGGAACCAGCACATTTTTCTTTTATTCTCAGCACATTCCACCTCAAAGTATTGCAATATAATTATTTTTTCCCTATTTATACGTTATTTTAGCTTACTTGACTAAACTATGTATAACCTTAATCGATATAATTGAATCTATGTGAATATTTGACAACATAATAATAGAAAAAGCTTACCGTTTTGTGGGTACATTCCAACATCTTCATGTAGGAGATTAATTTGCTTGAATATATCATCGAGTATTAACTGGGCTTTGTCTTTAGATGATAAAATTGACTTGTCTATGGTCAGACCTAATTGAAACCTATTATCATATGTTAAAATAGAAAATCCCACACCTAAAAATAAATCATAGAGGAGTAATTATTTCAAGTATATAATTTAAGACTATTTTTACATAGCTCTTTATGAATTTCCCTGATATACGTGGGTTTTTTTATTGCGGTGTAATGTTAGCGTAGTAGTTTGTATATTTATGCCCCTGTAACTCTATAGCGGTTACACCAATTCTCATGATTTAGGAGTCAATTAATTCGTCTAGATCCTGTGAGTGACATTGAGTAAATGGCTACTTGAAAAGACAAAATGATGAGCACTAGAAGTCTACATTGTCCTAATCTACAACCCAACCACGCCAAAACCTTTCAACCAAAAAATTTAGAGCTTCGATTTTTAGATTTGGGTTTTATGGCGTCTGGTGTCCGCCATTTTGTATATCTGAGTAGCTATATCCAGTATTACCTACGGGACTTAGTCGAATCAATTGACACCAGAATCATTAAAATCAGTGTAGCCGCTATGGAGTTATAGAGGGCACAAGCAAACAACGAACACTACATAACACCACCCCCTCCTTGAGTAGTCGGTTGAATCTATAGTATGGGATATCATTTTAAAGAAAATTAAATGACGATTACGAAAATATACATGCTTAATTGGTTTAACTAGAGCTAAAGATAAAAAATAATATTTAAAAACAAAAAACACGACGCAACCATTAAAAGGTACAAAACAAGATTTCTCCCTCTTTTTTCGGATTGCAAGATTTTGTCGCACTAAAAGGGCTTATGTGCTTTAGAAAGGTCACATATGCCAGAGAGCTCAAAGGGTAGAGACCACAGTAGCAAGCAATCCAACAAGCGTTGCAAGCGGCGATCCACGCCGTGGGGACATGATAGTGACCTGCAACAACCACCTAAGACAAGGCGTGTGTTGAACGAAAGACAGTTATTTTACGGCAACTCTGCAGAAAGACTTACGCAGCACAGCACGTATTCGTAAGAGAAGTCGTGGTTTCGCCACTCCTGAAGCAGTAGGGGAAGGGATCTAGCGTTAAGACTGCTTCAGATTAGATTTGTTTTATGCTTAATTAATTAGACATTTTGCAAATCGTTATACTATATACAAATTGAACTTTTGGTCAGTATATAATCGTATTATTGGGAATTCTTGCCTTATTTCTTGACTAATTTAACTTTACATTTAACACATCGGTCGATTCTGTATATTAGACCGACAACTGATTTTTAATAAGCTTCTCTGAATTCCTCACGTCTATTTCAGAACTTCGATTACAACATAGATATTAACGACGCAATTCTAGTAAACGACTCTATAATCTGAGAAGTATACGTACCTGCTAAGACTAATGAATACTAGCGAGTGCAAGATATGCGGGCCAGAGAAGAAAACACATTTGCATCTGTGGTGCTACCTCCCTGATCTCACAAATGGAAGGACATGATTCATGGGGGACCATTTTGTTGAACCAGAAGACCTCACTAAACTTCCGGTTGATCTACTGAACCTTATAATTGTGACAGGACTTTTATCCAATGGAGCAAGGTAAGACATGGCGTGGGACAGCACATTATGACGATGGTATGTAGGGACACTGTAACCGCGACCCCGCGCAATAAACTAAGCTAAGACACGACTGCAAAAAAGGGAATTCGAACTAAAAGAAACTAAACAAAATTACCCCCAATCAGGGCCGGATTATGGATTGGCGCGCCCATCGGCTAATGATATATTTGCGCCCTCTTATTCATAGGTAGAGTTATGAAGTTTCAAAATTGATCAGCGGTGGGGAGGGGGATAGAAAAACATTTTTTGACGAGCGGGGGCGCGAAATAGGCTCGCACCACCCCTCGTGCACCCTTTCACACATTGGCGCCCTTAGGCTACCCCCTATTTAGCCTAATGGATAATCCGGCCCTGACCCTAATATAAAAATTTAATGTTCAATGACTACAGTCCCATCAACTCATACAAAATCGTCTATTTACCCACACGATAGTTGGTATGTTAGTAATAATTACTAACTAAATACGAACTATTTAGTGGAACTCCGACTGTAATCATTGACCAGTAAATAATGATACAAAAAGTCTGCAGTCTGTTAAATTATTCCATCAGAAGATTTTAAGATATAGTAGATTTTGCGCCTTTGGCAGTTTATCTCACCTGCAGTTCCTCTGTGTGGTGTATAAAAGATGATGTCCTCTATTGTACAGCCACCTAATATTGACAACTTGGGTATCCCAGGCAAATTGCTGAGAGTCATAGTAATTTTGTTAGTATTGATAGCTTGTTTTAAAACTGGCTCTGGAATAATTCCACAGAACATTTTCAACAGCCAGTAATTAATCTAAAATAAATTCATTATATAAAACACAAAATAAAAACAGAACATATTTACAGAAATTTGTATCATTATCAAACAATTATTCAAAATAGAATTGTTTGATAACTGTCGATACTGCAGTCAAAACTCTGAAAATACAGGATATTTCAGATATGCAGTCATTAACTAGTGAAATATTTTTGTCGAAATCCTCTATACGTTTCCTTAAATATATAAGGAATAAAAAACAAAACTGCAACCAACAGCTATTCTCCGGACTAAACACAAAACGCTAAAGTTTCGATTTTAATAGACACCAGCCGAAAGACTTATTCCTACTTAAAGGAGCTCTCGTGCCAGCCACCCCATACCACTTGCAGACTGCAGTTTCGAGCTATTGGCTCTCGTCAGTGCAAGGTAGGTCTGAGATGGCTGGAATGAGGCATTTGTTCACTCTTGGTACATGACGAGATTTATAAAACCACGACATGCAACAAAAATGGCGGCTAATGTCCATTACAATCGAAGCAGCAGTAGCTCTTTTTTATTCCTTATATATTTAAGGAAACGTATAGAGGAGTTCGACAAAAATATTTCACTAGTAAATATTCTGCCCTCTAAAAGCATACCTACTAACAATGCCCATGTCAGGGCTACTGTTGTTTCGATTGTAATGGACATTAGCCGCTAGATGGAGCCTGCCATTTTTGTTGCATGTCGTGGTTTTATAAATCTCGTCATGTACCAAGAGAGAACAAATGCCTCGTTCCAGCCATCTCAGACCTACCTTGCACTGACGAGAGCCAATAGCTCGAAACTGCAGTCTGCAAGTGGTATGGGGTGGCTGGCACGAGAGCTCCTTTAAGTAGCAATACGTCTTTCGGCTGGTGTCTATTAAAATCGGAACTTTAGCGTTTTGTGGCAATGCACAGTTATTGCACTTAACGCGGCCAGGCTTGTAATTCGTAATTCAGCGCTCGGCGGGGCATTAGTCCGGAGAATACCTGTGGGTTGCAGTCTGGTTTTGTATTCCTTATATATTTAAGGAAACGTATAGAGGAGTTCGACAATTTCACTAGTAAATATTCTGCCGTCTAAAAGCATACCTACATGCAGTCATTAATTTTTTGAGGTGATTCTTTGTCAAAAAATATTAAAAATATTTCCTATAAACATGAGTCTATAGGAAATCCCTAAGGGAATAGGGTCTTCTGAAGTGGGCATCTAAAATTGGATTTTACTTAATTCTCAGAAACATGAGTTACATTGACCAGTTTTTGCACGTGATTTGGTATCAGTAAAGGTCATTATTTTGTAAGAGAACCTTCTCTCTCCCCCTCCAAACATCTTTATGACATCTTTATCTTTATGTGTATTTTTTGTAATAGTCTTATCAGAATATGATTCCTTGGTCAAAAATACACAAAAAAAAACAGTTATTTTGTTGTTACATTATAGGACCAACCGTTTTCGAGAAATATGAAGCTAAAAACACATGCATTCTCCAGGCTTCAAAAACATGAAATAAAGGTGTCTCGCGCGTGTCATTTGGAAAAATTTCTTTCAGCACTGATCAACCTATGAAGTTTGTGTTTTTATTTTGCGATTATTCGTCATTTTTTTAAATTATTGATATCGGATGTCATTTTTTTTCTTGGATACTTCAGAAGGTAGTAGCTCCCTTAATAGGACAGGACTCACGTTTATAGGACATTTCAAACAAATTTTACATAGAATCACCCCAAAAATTAATGTTGTCATTAATGTCTTCATACCTGAAACATTCTGTATATTGAAGAAAAAGAAAAAAAACTGTATAGATATTTACATAAAGCTTTGCCTCCCTGTATGCACCTTTTATTTATGAATTATTTTTTCTGTTTATTATTGTCCTTGATACATTTTTCTCGTTAATTATTTTTTTAAAGGTGTCCACCCTGTATATTTTCTACTTAAACTATATCAGGTTTCTTTCTCGGTAATGGTGTCAACTACATTCCAAATATTATTTCCATCATAACTATTTTTTGAGTGACCACTTTGTATCCTTTTCATTTTAGTGTGACAGGTTTCTTCCTTGTCAGTTTCGTTAACTGTACGAGAGATATTATTGTCGTCCGTCACGTTTCTTTGTTAATTATTGTTTTTAAAGGTGTCCACCCTATATATTTTTCAGTAGAAGTGTGGCAGATTTCTTTCTTGGTAATTGTGTTAACTACTTGACAAATACTATTATCCTCCATCACATTTTTTTCTTTAATTATCTGTATATTTTTAAGTGGGAGTATATACTATTTCTTCCTTGGCAACAGCGTCAACTACCTAACAAATATCATTCTTCTCCGCCAACTTGTTGATATAACGTCAACAAACATATACCAGACCGGCAGACAGACAGTCAGACAGAGTGACTGATGACATTAAAAGACTTTAATTTCGTAATTTACATAATCTGAAACGTGAAAATCCGAAGGAATCCCGGAGGATAATTTTTTCGCGGTTACAATACTTTCCTTATGTAAGCAAATGAAGTAAAAGCATAAGTGTGGTTTACCCGTGTCTGTTATAATGAACTCAGATATATAGAAGGTTTCTTCGAAGATATTTTTACAATATAAACCGGTAAAGGTATTTACTCAAAACCTCCCTCTCTGTTTATCATCCTTTGGTTATTAATTATTTTTACAGTTACCACCCTGTATAACTTTCACTGAAAGTATAGTAGGTTTACTCCTTGGAACCTGTGTCAACTACATGCCAAATACTTTTCTTCATTGAATTGTTTTCTAGATATAATATCATTAGAAAAACTACAGACCGAGTTTGATCACCCTGTATATTTTTCACTAAAATTATAGTAGATTTCTTCTTCGGCAATAGTGTCAACAACATTGCAGATATTTGTTTCCTTCGTTGTTGTTAATTAATTTTTAGTTGGCCATTCTGTAGATTTTTCACTAAAGGTATAACGGGCAATAGTGTCATTTACATTCCAAATATTATTTTTCTTCGTTGTTCATTATTTATTATGTTGATCATCCTGTACATTTTTCACTAAAAGTATAGTAGGTTTCATCTTCGGCAATGGCGTCGACTACATTCCAAATATTACTTTCCATGATATTTTCTTAATTCTTTTTTTAAGATAACCACTCTGTATATTTTTCACCAAAATTACGGCGGGCTTTTTTCTTTACAGTTGTGTTAACTGCATGCCATTTCCGACACATTTATTTCGTTAATATTTTTTTAAGCGTGTCTACCCTGATTTCTTCACTAAAAGTATAGCAGATCTCTTTCTTGACAATTGTGTTAAATACATATTAAAAATTGTCGTCTGCCACATTTTCTTCATTGAATTTTTGTAGATTGTTCACCCTGTACATTTTCATTAAAAATATATCCCAGTTCATTGTTGGCATTAAAATATTATTTTCCTCAGTCAAATAGTTTTGGAGCACCAACAGACAGACTGATTGACGAAATAATATACTAGTGCTCGGTGCCCAGATATACGCATAAAAATAAGTTCTGTGGGGGTTTCGTTGTTACAAGCTGAATTTGACATAAAATTAATGATGATATAACTGTTGTTTCAAAATCTCAAAGCCGTCAAAAAATGTCCTACTCAAAAGGTCATTATAATCAAAAAACGAGTTATTTCTTAGTGAATTAGGTGTTTTGATATTTCTACTTTTGAGTAATAGCAAATCCTTTTAACCACGAATAGAACTAGTCAAAATAAGTAGATTTTCGAACAGACCCACCTCGAGAAATTATGCCTGCCCCCCCTGTGTCTGCCTATATATATATTTTTTTTTTCTCAAAAACGGTAGGAGCTAGAGGAATAATCTTGGCGCCATTCGATAGAGTATGAAATTTTGCATAAGACCCTCTATTTGCTTTTTGCTATTTTCTTTTTTTTTTAAGGCCCCACAGCAATAAAAAGGGTGAGGAGCCTTCCAACAACGACACATGTTTGGCTATACCTCTAAAACGGCCCAATAAATCAAAATTCCACAAGATATAAAAAAAACCGCTGCCCAAGGAATCACTACTTCCACATCCAGATTCTCTATCCAAGTCACTCACAACGAAAAAACTTTGTATGTGAAAATAATTGTTTATGGAACTTTAATAATATAATATTTGAAATCTTCTACCCCAAAAACCCATAAAACGATACCCCACATCGGTAGTGGTGGTGATAGGGGGGTGGTAGTGGGGGGTGGAGGAAGTAAAAAATATTTTGAGGTTTCTGGTTCCTGTACATACACTAAATCACAATTTCTTTTCATCCCCTTTAATAAGGGGGTGGGGGTGGTAATGGGGATGGCTAATGCCATTTTTTTTTTTGAGACCTTAGGTTCTCTTGTATATACTAAATACCAATTTCGTGGACTCTTACCTGCTTGATTTACCCATTTACCCCAAATTTACCCCAATTTACACTCCAACCCTTCGACGGAACAAGATGAAAATATAATCTAGTTCTAGATCTCGTTAAAGTACATATGTGTATCAAATTTCAAGTCAATATCTTAAACGGTTCCAGAGTAAACGTGCGCACAAAATAAAGTTACAGACAGACAGACCGACAGACAGAAATTTTTTTTATCGCTCAAACTTAAAATCTCGACGTTTCATGACATTTTAAGCCTATTTGGACAATAAAATTTTTAAAAAATTTTTTTGTCGTTACTATACTTCCACTGGACGTGGAAGTAATAAAGACCATTATTACTTCCACATCCAGTGGAAGTATAGTAACGACAAAAAAATTTTTAAAAATTTTTATTGTTCAAATAGGCTTAAAATGTCATGAAACGTCGAGATTTTAAGTTTGAGCGAAAAAAAATTTCTGTCTGTCTGTAACTTTTTTTTGTGCGCACGTTTACTCTGGAACCGTTTAAGATATTGACTTGAAATTTGGTACACATATGTACTTTAACGAGATCTAGAACCAGATTATATTTTCATCTTGTTCCGTCGAAGGGTTGGGGGGTAAATTAGGGTAAATTTCGGGTAAATGGGCAAATCAAGCAAGTAAGAGTCCATAAAATGGGTATTTAGTATACAAAAGAGAAGCTAAGGTCTAAAAAAAATTTTTGGCATTAGCCACCCCCATTACCACCCCCACCCCCTTATTAAATGGGATGAATAAAAAATTGTGATTTAGTGTGTGTACAAGAACCAAAAGCTTCAAAGTATTTTTTTACTTCATCCACCCCCACCCCCACTACCGATGTAACATATTGTTTTATATGTTTTTGGGGTAGACGATTTCAAATATTATGTTGTTAAAGTTACCTTGAGTAGTATGGATGTGCAGTGGCTTTCCTCGACTACTATGGATGCGCAGTAGGTTTCCCCGAGTATTATGGATGCGCAGTGGCTTTCCTCGAATATTTGGATACTCAGTGACCTTTTGCGAGTATTATAGTAGGTTACCTCAAGTAGTATGGATGCGCAGTGGGTTACTTTAAGTAGTATGGATGCGCAGTGGCTTTTCTCGAGTGCCATAGATGCGCAGCAGGTTACCTCAAGTGATATGGATGCGCAGTGGGTTTCCCCGAGTAAAATGGATGCGAGTGGGTTACTTCAAGAAGTATGAATGCGCAGTGGCTTTATTCGAGTAAATTGGATGCACAGTGGGTTACCTTGAGTAGTATGGATGCGTAGTAGGTTTCCTCGAAGAAAATGCTTGTAGCAGAGGCTTTACTTCTATCGGCACACAACCATTTTTTATATCTTGTCTTGCCATTTTTTGCGTATTAGTTCGACATTCAGTTAAAGTATATTAACGCGTTTAAATAGGCTTATAATATCAAGAAACGTCAATATTTTAAGTCTGAGCAAAATGAATCTGTCTGTTGCGTCGGTGTGTATGTTAGTCTTGTATCATTTTGGTGCTCACGATTACTCTGGAACCGTTTAAGATATTCACTTAAAATACGGCACACGTATGTTTTTTAACGAGATCTGGAACTAGATTATATTTTCATCTTTTTCCGTTGCAGAGTTGAAAGGTAAATTGAGGTAAATGGGGGTAAATAGGTAAATCAAGGAAGAGTCCATGAAATTGGTATTTAGTAAATATAAGAGGAGCTAAGGCCTCAAAAAAAATGGCATTAGCCATCTCTATTACCGCCCCCACCCTATTATTAAAGGTGGTGAAAAAATAGTGTGATTTAGTGTGTGTACAAGAGTCAAAGTCATCAAGAATTTTTTTCACTTCATTCACCCCCACCTCCATTACAGATGTGGCATATAATTTTATGGGGTTTTGGGGTACATGATTTCAAATATTATACCATTAAAGTTCCATAAACAATTATTTCCACATAGTGGAGTGCAAATATAGTATTTTGTTGTAAGAGACTTGGATGTGGAAGTAGTGATTCCTTGGGCAGCGGTTTTTTTTCTATCGATTGGTATATTATTTGTATCTGTTATTTGTTTATATAAAGCCGTCAGTGGCGTACAAAGAGAAAGATGCACATGTGCATAATGAATTTATTTAAAATAATTTATTATTATTGTTGTTAAAAACAATAATAATGTAATAATTTTGAACAGGTACTCAATATTTTCGCAGTTTGTAACAACAATAATAAATTATTTTAAATAAATTCATTATGCACATGTGCATCTTTCTCTTTGTACGCCACATGTGAAAGTCTATGTTAACTCGATATCCTCTTCTTCTTGAGGTTTAATACCGGGTCGCTTTCTTGGAGGGATTAGTCTGGGAAATTTGGTAAATACTCTGCTTCGCTCCGAAGGAGGTGAAGGAGGGTTATCCGTTGAGGGTTGGATTCGCAATGCACCACGTCTTCTTTTTCTGCATTTACAGTTTGTGTAAAGTAGAACTAATAGAATGATGATAGTGATTATGAAATATGTGAATATGTTTGGTCACAAAAAGTTCGTTTATAAAGTGATCCAGGTCTTTGGAATATTGCTCTAGTTTGTTTTGTTTGTTTTGTTTGACTAATGATAAAGGAAGTTTGACAATTTTCTGGGAGTTTCGGCAACGGTTTTAGTATTCTGGCTTCGCATATGGCATTTTGGTCGATAGGGTATGCAAACAGGTTCGAATTTAGTTTGGTTCCAAAATAAAGTGGTTTGCATTCTTTCAAATTTTGTATAGGTATGTACATTAAAGAATCATCGTCTCTCGCGATAAATTTTTGTGAAATAGATAGAATATGATGTAGACCAGTTCTGTTATCAAGTATAGGTATAGGGTATAGGCGAAAGGTGTTATAATTTTGAGGTTCAATAAGAGGTATTGTTAAAACAAATATTAAGTTAGAATCTAGTTGAAAGGCTTTTAGTTCAATAATGTCCAGATATTGAGCAACTGCTGATGATTTAATTGGAAGAGGCAAATCGTTCCCTCGCAAACTCTGTAAACTCTTGCAACGCCGTTACTAAGTGATCAGGTGTTATGATTGATGAATGAATAATTCGTAATCTGGCAAATGTTATTGAATTTAAAATATCGTTTAAATTGTCTTCGATATACAAATAGCTGGCCATTAGTTGTTCGGAAATGTATAGAAATTTTAGTTTTATTTCAGCCGCTTGGACAGTTTGAGTCATGGTTTGAATTGTGTTCTCGATTTCTTTGATATCTTTGTTAAATGTTTCCTCATCAATTTGTAATTTTTGTATAGTTGAGTTGAAATTTTTGATAACAGAAGTTGTAACTGAGATTTGATTTTTGATTAAGTTTTCTAATTGATGTTCGTCATTATTTAATTTATTTATACAATTAGTGTAGTACTCGCCATCTTCGGCATCTAAGTTTCCAGTTATTGATTTGAATACTATTCCGATACCGTTAAGTATTCCTCGTTTATATCTCTTCGTGTCTGAAAAGACTTCGTCAAATTTCGTTTTTATTGAACTAGATATTTGCGTCTCCGTTTTAACTTCGCTTCTAAACTGAATTGAGTTCTGGTCGGCACCATCGAGGGTGTTGAAGATTCTGTCTAGAATATTTTGGTTCTTATCAAAAGCTAATTTTGGAGATGATATGTTTTTATGTATCAATAAAGTCGATTTCTCGTTTGTCACAACGATATCTGTGTCTCTGTGGTAGTATACACCAATAGTGTTGTTTATCGGGGTTATTTTGTATTGACATAGTGCTGATCCGAACAGCAGGAGAAACCGGAAAATAAATTTAATTTTCAGTATATGGTTTCATTCTGTCAAAATTGACTTTAGTTTCTTGTTTTGTTTCGAGATTTAATAAGGTAGCAGAATTTTGGAAAATTTCTTTTATTTTAAATTTGTTTTGCAATTTGTTTTTGATTTGCGTTTCTTTTACATAAACTAAGTCACCTATTTTGTACTCGGGTCGTTTTTGGGGAACATTTCTGTCGAAACGAACTTTTGCTTTCTCTTTTTAAGATTGTGTTCGACTGCGGGCGATTTCGTAATAGTGGGATATTCTATTGTTTAAATCTCTGACATATTTAGTTATTAGTTCTTTCTGGTTATATAAGGTTTCAGGTGGTCTGTTAGACGTATGCCCAAATATGAGTTCATATGAAGTAAAACCATGTGTCTTATTGACCGAATTGTTGTAGCATATTACCGCATATGATAAAATCGTGAAAGGATGTTCGTTTCGATTTTCAGTTTTGTGGATTCTTATCATTTCGGCTAAAGTAGCGTGAAATCTTTCTAGAGATCCGTTGGATTGGGGATGTCCTACGCTTGAGTATGTTAATTTTATGTCGTAGAGAGTACAAAGATCTTTAAGCAAACGGTTGTCATATTCGCCACCGTAATCGCAGTGAATTCTTAGCGGGGTACCGTAATGTTGAAAGTATAACAACAAGGTATTTAAGACAGATTTAGCGGATTTGTCCGGGATTGAATAGGCTTGCGTGAATTTAGTTAACTCGTCACGGATAGTTAAAGCATAATTTCGAGTGGGAAATTCAAATAGATCAATATTAATTCTCTCGAATGGTGTTCTCGGGGTTTCTGTGATTACTAAAGGGTTGTTAAGATTTTTTCGGCATACTTTAGTCTTTTGGCAAGTTTCGCAATTTTTTATAAAGTTTTCAACGTCTTTAGTTAAACCTTGCCAAGTGTACTTTTCTCTAATTCTTCGAATCGTTTCGTTTATCCCGCGGTGTAAATTGTTTTTACCAAAATGATTTTACTCAAATATAATCGGAATTTGATCTTCGTCGGCAGTTCTGACGATATCTTGACAAATTACTACTTTTAAATCTTTTTCCGCGAAAATGAATGATAGAATTTCGAGTACAGGGAGATCTAGGTTATTTTCGACAAAGTATGTCTTAGAAAGGTCTAAAACATCTTGGTTTTTAAATAATACCAAAAATAAATGTTCAATTACGGATTCGATATCAAAAGGTAGGGGGATGATAAAATATCTCCTATGTCTGACTGTTTTGCTCTATACAATATTGATTTTATCGTTATGAAATTCAGGGTTTTCTTCGAATATGTCCTCGATAATTTTGTGATGTAGATCTTGTAAGTTATTTTGTTGGAAGAAAGTTATAATGTCTTTGTGTTCTCGATATAAAAGTTGTTTGTTTGAAGCTTTGATTTTCGAATAGTCTATCAAGGATGTTGTTTTATATAGATTGGTGAAAGTTTCGAATTCTTGAGAAATTTGTTCGTCAGTGATTTGAACGTTATTGTCAGGGTTTTCGTCATCGTCTGACTCTTCGTCATTCGCGGCTAGAACCTTTGAATAGAGTTTGGAACATTCGGAAAAATGATTAATTTTGATTCTGGAAAGTGCGTCCGCGTTCTTTACTGGCCATACTATGGATAAAAGTTCGCGTTCAATCGTTGAATACTTAGTTTCTGCACTGCACAAGGTTCTAGAAGCATAGGCAATGGGTAAATCTTTGCCAATAGGCTCCTGGTTCAGCACTGAGCCGACGGCAAACGCGCTCGTCAAAGTTGGGGTAGATTAATATCGGTGATGTAGTTAGTGTTTGTTTCAGGTCGGCAAAATAATTTTGGCAATCATTATTAAAGTCGAATGGGACATCTTTTTGTAGAAGTTTTGTCAAGGGTTTAGAAATTTTGGAAAAGTTTGGAATAAATCTTCTATAATAGCCTGCTAGTCCTAAAAATGATTTGATTTCTTTCTGATTTTTGGGTTGTGGAAAGTTTAGAATTGCATCGACTTTAGAGGGATTTGGTTTCACACCGTCGTAGAAATTCGCACTTGTCTGGTTAAATTTTGAGATTGGCTTTTTGAAGGCGTTTAAAAACTTCTATTAGACGAGATATGTGGTCGTGAATAGTAGGGGAGTAAATGATGATATCGTCTATATAAATGAGACATCGTTCGTTTTGGATACCCAACAAAATGTTATCCATCACTCTTTGAAACGTTGATGGAGCATTCTTAATTCCAAAAGGCATTCTTACGAATTCAAAATGACCGTTTTCAACTGTGAAAGCAGTCTTTTGGATCTTTTGGATATCTTCGGGGTTAATTTCAATTTGGTGGAAACCAGAAGCTAAATCTAGGGTCGTGATATTGACATTTCCCGAGTTGATCTAAGAGATCGGAAATATTAGGTAAAGGATATTTGTCATCGTTGAGTTTTCGATAATCAACTACAATGCGCCATTTCTGTTTTCCAGAAGCATATAGTTTTTTGGGAACTACCCAAACAGGGAAGGACCAGGGTGAAATCGAAGGTTGGATAATACCTTGACTTAACATTTTTGAAACTTGGAACTTAACTTCCTCTTTATGAATTTGGGGATAACGATAAGATTTTGTGAATATCGGTTTAGAATTATTAGTGTCGATTGGGTGTTTGATTTCGTTGGTAAAAGTCAAATTGTCTCCTTCTAGGTAGAATATGTTTTGGAAGTCTAAACAAAGCTGTGTTACTATTTCGGCCTCTTCTTCGTTTAGATGATCCAAACGTAATTGGTTCCTAATTTCGGAGGATATGTTCGTCTGTAAGTGTGGGTCGGAGTTTTGGGTGTTTAAATTGAAAATTGATTTTAATTTTTGTACTGATTCTAGTTTAAGGTTAGAGACATTTATAGTTTTTGGTATCGATGTTAAAAATTCTCCGTTGCTGTCGATTTTTAAGAGAGCATTTGGTAGGCGTACCTTTTTGATTTCTTGGGCTAACAGTATAGCCTCGGTATTTTGTAAGTTGCATTTCAGTTTACAAATTTTTTCCATACGAGGTTCGATAGAAATTACATTTTTTATGTTGCCTACATTTTGATTTTTAATGGTAGAATTTGTAGTTGGTTGTACAGTAGTTTCTTCCGTAACTTTAAATAATGGAACAGTTTTAAAATTTGTGACTAGTTGTTTATTTTTGAAATCTACTTGGCATTCGTAATAGTCTAAGAGGTGGCCGTAAAAAATGCGACCATCAGTTAACAGAATAATATGTTTTTTAAATGTTAGTGCTCACAGCGACCATAAAAAAAATCACGCATTGCCTGGGCAGAAGTTGTGCAGAAATTTCGTATGAATTTTCTACGGTACATTTTTCGTATACTAACCATACCAATCGCGGAACAGCTTCAAATTACTTTTAAAATTTAGTGTTTACAGAGTAAAAAAAAAATCAATTGCATTGCCTCGTTAATTTTTGTGCCAATGTCTTGGCAATTAACTTTTTTGATTTTTTTTTTTTTTGACCCTTACTGTACCTATCGATTAACAGCTTCAAACTACCACCAAATTATAGTTTAAACATTTATCTATTAGAAAAAATAACATTGCCACGTCTATGCCTGTGCCAAATACCCGGCAATGTCTCTCAAAGTCCTATGCTATTGTTTATCTCTATAGGAGTTCTTCACAGGTATGCCGCATGCAGGTAAGTTTTGGAAACAACCGTTAAGGTATTGTAAATAGTTTTGTCCTATACCTTACTATGGTTGATCTATGCTACTGAAAAAAAATAGATATGACACAATGCTTATCATATCCATTATCACCAGCTCCACCTGCTTCGGTTCAGTGTACTGGTGAAATGCATAAAACAGATAAGTCAGCTTTGACAAAAATATTACGCTCTTCTACTGAACATTTACCACCAACCCGAGTTGATGTTGATGTAATTGATGGATTTTATTATTTGTATCATTTAGGCCCTACAGTTCCCCAAACGTTCGATAAAATACCTGAATTAATATTATCAAAAATGTGCAATACAACAGCGTTCGAAATCCACATAATTTTTGATCAGTACTTTATTCCTTCAATTAAAGACACAGAAAGGTATAATCGTAATGGAATTGATATACCTTACACAATATTAGGGCCATCACAAAAAAGACCTAACAATTTTTATAAAGCTTTAAAAAATATTAAATTCAAAGAAGCTTTAGTAGATTTTCTAATATTGGTGTAATAATAGTGTGGCATCATTTTTGCGCAATAAAAAGGTTTATATTACAAATCAAAATCAATGTTTCTCCTATCAAACTGTAAGCGATTCTATAATAAAAAACTGTTGAAGAAGATTTTGCATGAAATCATGAAGTGGCCGACACTCGAATCATATATCATTTGAGCAAGTTAGAAAGTAATAAAAAAGTAATGGTTAAAGCGTCTGACCCTGACATACTTGTAATAATACTTGGAAATATACACAAGTTAACAACATTAAAAATATGTTTAAGTACAATCGGATCGAAGCTTAATGTTATTAATTTCATCAATTGCACTCAATTAGCTACAACACTTGGTGATCTTATGTGTCGTGCTTTGCCTGGCTTCCATGCATATACGGGATGCGATTATACAGCTAGCTTTTATAAAAAAGGAAAAATTAAGCCTTTTAAAGAATTAAAAAGAAATGTACAAGTCCAACAGGTATTCGCTAATTTAAATAATATTGATGAAATTAATAATTTTAGGAGTATGGAAATATTACAAGAATATACTTGTAGGCTTTACGGAATTAATTGTAAGAATGTTAATGATGCTAGATTATTCATCTTCCAAAACAAATTCTCCTCAACATCTGTCGCGGAATATTTTATGAAGAATGTAAAAAGATTTGATTCTACTCAGATTCCACCATGTTGGAAATCATTGAAACAAAAGATTTTACGAACAATTTATGTTACGTCAATGTGGAAAAATGCTACAGAAGCAGACTGCGTCAATTTCTCACCAGAAGAATGTGGATGGACACTTTACTGATAGTAAAATTGAACCGCTTTGGTTTGAAGGTGATCCAACAACCTCTTTTAGTTGAAGACATTGTCGTGGTAGAGCTTGATGAAGAAGAATGTAACGAAATTGATGATAATTATAACAATAATGATGATGATGATCATTACGATAATGATGACGATGATCATGACGATAACAATGATGATGTTTAATGACAATACATAAATATGTATGTTTTAATGTATGTTTCTAGATATGTAAGTTTCTATCAATTTCATTGTACTATATATGAAAATTATTTCTTTGTACTAAGTATTTAAACTTTATGAAATATTTAAATAAATAAAAACTGTTGTTTTGAAATCATTATAATTGTTTATTGAATGATTAATTATTTTTACCTGAATACTTCTGTAATGGGCTGTATTAGTAATAACATAGGACTTTGAGAGACATTGCCGGGTGTTTGGCACAGGCATAGACGTGGCAATGTTATTTTTTCTAATAGATAAATGTTTAAACTATAATTTGGTGGTAGTTTGAAGCTTTTAATCGATAGGTACAGTAAGGGTAAAAAAAAAATTCAAAAAAGTTAATTGCCAAGACATTGGCACAAAAATTAACGAGGCAATGCAATTGATTTTTTTTTACTCCGTAAACACTAAATTTTAAAAGTAATTTGAAGCTGTTCCGCGATTGGTATGGTTAGTATACGCAAAATGTACCGTAGAAAATTCATACGAAATTTCTGCACAACTTCTGCCCAGGCAATGCGTGATTTTCTTTATGGTCGCTGTGAGTACTAACATTTAAAAAACATTTTATTCTGTTAACTGATGGTCGCATTTTTTTACGGCCACCTCTTAGACTATAATGATCTGAAAAGTCTGTGCCTAGTAGTCCATCAAAATCTATATCTAGATTATAGATATAAACCTTGTGTGACTCATCTGAAAATGGGATGAGAACGGATTCGTTAATATAAATCTTTTGATCAGTAATACCCCGTATAATTACATTTTCAGGGGGTCTACGTCTATAATTTTCAGCTGTTTTAGGTTTAAAAATTGATATACCTGCACCTGTGTTAATCAAAATTTTGAACTTGTCGGTTGCGTCTTTCATATAGTAAAGGTTTTTTGAATTTACTGTCAATAAATTATGCGAAAGTGTATTTACATGAACCTCTGTTCTGGGAAGTTCAGCATTGGGTCGAAACTGTCGTTGAAATTCATAGTTTGTACTTGATTTGTTATTTAGTCGATTTGGTCTGTTTGCTGTGTTGGAGTAGCCGTGGGGTACTCCGGATCTAAACGAAAATCCTGAGGATTAGCGGTATAATCCTCGTATTGCTCGCTTTGAGAATTAGCAGTATAATTCTCTTGGAAATTTTGATTAGTTTCAAAATTATAATTTTCGTACGATTCATTTTGACTTTGGTAATTTTGATAATCGTCGAAAGAGTAGTCGTTGTATTGGTTAAAATCACATTGGTTTTCATAAGGTTCATAATTTAGATGATGAGCCTTTTGTTGATTGAAACGATTAAAATTCGGGTTAGGCTGAATAGCGGATGGTCGTTGTTGCGTAAAGTTAGAGTTCGGCCTTATGGCTGAGGGCCTATTTTGAGGTTGATTAGGTTGGTTTTGAGGGAATGTCCTCTGACCAAATTGATTACTTGGTTGTGTGAAATTTTGATGTGAAAAATTTTGTGAGTTTGAGTTTCCTTGGAAACTTGGTCCCTGAAAGTTTTGAAACTGTTGCCTTGTGCGGCATTCGCTTATTACATGTCCATTTCTTTTACAGAATGAGCAGAATTTCTGCTGAAAATTTGAGGTCGGTCGTTTGGGTTGCAAAGTAGGGTTTTTGACCGGAATATTTTTCGGGAATTTTTGTTGCTCAAAATATGAAAGTTGTAGTTCTCTCCGAATTCTAATAATTGCGTTCATTATAGTCGGAGGGTTACTGGCACGTATTATTCTACCTAGATTTGGTTCTAGGCCCGTTAACAAATTATTTAATGTCATCGTTTCTATGAGATCCGTTTGTGCGGTTCTTTACGTCGAGGTTAAGTTTTGTTTTTGCACTGCGGCGTGCATCTTTGCATTGTGCGTTTGTAAACGCGATACGAATGTCAAGGCGGATTCACCTGGCAATTGGTGAATGCGCTGCAGGTCCTGAATTAGGGCTGATAAATCTCAGGAATCCCCAAAGTTGGTTTCCAATAGTGCTTTAATTTCTGGCCATGTGGCAGGGTTGCGTGAATTTATAAGTTCGGCAGCTTTGCCTTTTAATTTATTTTTGATATGCACTGTTAACAAGATTTTTTTTGGTCATAAATTGCCATACGTTGGGCACATTGACATGAGTTTAGGAAGGTTTGGAGGTTGGTGGCGTTACCATCGAACTCCGGAATTAGCGAGAAAATTTCTGAGAGTTTGTAAGGCTCGACCTCGTGCTCGACTTGCTCTGGTTGCTCGGTTGTTCCCGGTACTACTGGTTGAGCTGTCTCTGGTTGAGCTCTATCTGGCATTTTGCTTTTTATTTGGAAATTATTTAACTAAAAATTGGTTGCGTATCAGCAGTATGATACGGAAATTAAATTAAATTAGTTTGTTACGTTGCGTGCGTAAATGAATTGTATATTAGCTGTATAATACACAATGTTTCGTAAATACGAAAATAAATAAACTTAAAATTAAATGAACTTGTTTCGTTGTGTTTGTAAAGGAATGGATTTCACTTTGACAATAGAACTGGCTTTTGTGCGCCGAGTGTATTAGCAGTATAATACACTTTTAATAAAAATAAGTTGCGAAAATATAATAAAATAATACGAGATGATTCTTAAAATGACTTAATTATTTTCTTCATCTGTTTGTAGTCGTGTAGGTTCTTTTTCTGATTTGAAGGAAGTTCTCCTTGTTCTAGGGGATGTTTTCCAGGGTTAGGCACCTTTTTCGAATGTTCTCCTTGTTCCTCCAGACACTTTTCCATTAGTTAGGCTCCCGAACTGTGCGTTTTTCAGATCCACCAAGACTGCGCCATTTGTTAGATCACTTGTGTTTATAAGTTTTTAAAAAATATTTATTTAGTTAAGAGGAATCAAGCTTGATTCCTTAATAAAAATTACATTTGTAGTTTAAATGGGTTTAATGAAATGGTGAGTATAATACTGAATATAAAAGCGTCTGTTACCTATATTTATAATATCTTACATTGATGTCAGCAAAACGTGAAAAAAGGAAATGCAAGATAGCAAATCAGCATATTATTGTGAGAAGTTGAAATGAAACCTAATATCTAAATATGCAATTCTCAAAGGAAGCTGTTATCTGATACTATAATATGATACTATCTGTAATGCCGCTTTATATCTTGATGATATGGCGTATAATTTTATATAAGATATATATAGGCAGATACAGGCAGTCCCTTTGAGGGGGGGCAGGGTTAGCAGGCATGATTTCTCGAGGTGGATCTGTTCGAAAATCTACTTATTTTGACTAGTTCTATTCTTGGTTAAAAGGATTTGCTATTACTCAAAAGTAGAAATATCAAAATACCTAATTCACCGGCTTTGAGATTTTAAAACATCAGTATATCATTAATTTTATATCAAATTCAGCTTGTAACAACGGAACCCCCACGGAAGTCACAATAAGGCATTAATGCATTTTACTATACCTTAATTTTCGAAATCTGAAACGTGAAATAGTAATTTACGTTACAAGACCGGAAAGTGGTCTTCCAGGACTCACCTGCGGTTCGCCCTGGAATCTGCTTGGGTCGACCTGCAAAAAACTGTTTTTTGGTCGTGTAACGTACAATATTTTTTTTCGGCTGACACTTCAAAATCTGAATCCATATTTTCCATAACTTGTGAATTGACTTTTGACAACTCGTAAAAGTCAAGTGTATTTATCTATTTGACATTTATGTCAACAATTAACACAAATTCGTTTCCATAGAAACAAGAATAGCAAGGATCGGAAAAGACTTTGTCGATCTCTAATGTCACTTTCCGGTCTAGCCCGGGAAAACGTTATTTTCTGGCGGATAATGTCTCCAGAAAGGGTGTACTTTCTGGTCGGACGAAAAAAAATTATTTTTTTTGACCCCTTTTAATAACGGGGTGTTGGTGGTAATGCGGGTGACTAATGCCAAATTTTTTTTTGAAATCTTAGTATCTCTTATATATATTAAACACCGATTTTGTGCACTTTTACTTGCTTGATTTACCTATATCCTCATTTACTCCAATTTACTCCCCAACCCTTCAACGGAATAAGATCGAAATATAATCTAGTTCCAGATCTCATTAAAATACATACATATACCAAATTTCAAGTCAATATCGTAAACGGTTCCAGAGTAATCGTGCGCATAAAACAAGTTACAGATAGACCGACAAATCGACAGACAAAACCGAAAGGCAGACCAACAGACAGAACATTTTGTATTTTTACAATTAATTATCTTTTATTTATTTGCTTTTATCATGATTAGAGAATATTATTTAGGTATTATGCAAATCACAACTTACACACTTTTTATTCATTATGAAAATACCTACTTTCTGTATATTGTTGCCCTAATACACAGAAAGTAGGTATTTTCATAATGAATAAAAAGTGTGTAAGTTGTGATTTGCATAATACCTAAATAATATTCTCTAATCATGATAAAAGCAAATAAATAAAAGATAATTAATTGTAAAAATAAATCAAGAATAGGCTTGTAAATAATGAATGAATGTTTCTATACTCTACTGATGAGAACTAACGAGTTCGAAAAAACTTGTACAACTTTTCTAGAGTTGAAATAGAATGTAAGGTTCAATAATTGTTGTGAATGACTGAATTTTAATAAATAATTTAAGTAGTTTAAATATATTTTTTTCTTTAAAATGCCAGGAATCCTATCATGTAATTCAATACTTCGTCAGTATTAGCTAGAAGAGTAGTTGTTTTGATTGGTTTTCCAATAATGAGTGTTTTAAAGTGTTTTCCTAAGTAGTATATTAGCGTGACCCGATTAAGGCACCAATATACAGAAAGTAGATAATTTCATATTAAATAAAAAAGTGTGAATGACTAAATTTGAATAAATGATTTAAGTATTTTCAATATATATTTTTTTTTTCTCTTTAAAATGCTAAGAATTCTATCATGTAATTCAATACTTCGTCAGTATTAGCTAGAAGAGTAGTTGTTTTGATTGATTCTCCAATAATGAGTGTTTTAAAGTATTTACCTAACTAGTATATTAGCGTGCCCAGATTAGGGCAACAATATACAGAAAGTAGGTATTTTCATAATGAATAAAAAGTGTGTAAGTTGTGATTTGCATAATACCTAAATAATATTCTCTAATTAGAACATTTTGTATTTGCTCAAATTTAAAATATTGACGTTTCATCATATTTTAAGCCTATTTGAACAATAAAAACCGCTGCCCAAGGAATCACTACTTCCACATCCAGGTTTCCTATCCAAGTCTCTTACAACGAAAATGCTACATTTGCACTCCATTATGTGTAAATAATTTTTTATGGAATTTTAATAATATATTTGAAATCGACTGCCCCCAAAACAAACAAAACGATATGCCACATCGGTAGTGAGAGTGGTGGAGGTAGTGGGGGTGAATGAAGTGAACAAAATTCTTAAGACCTTTGGTTCTTGCATACACACTACATCACAATTTAATTACTTTCCTTTAATAATTGGGGTGGGGGTGGCTTACACCAGAAATTTTTTTGAGACTTTAACTTCTTTTATATATAATAAATACCAATTTGATGGGCTCTTACTTGCTTGAATTACCAATTTACTCCCATTGACCCCAATTTACCCCTCAACCCTTCAGTAGAATAAAATCGAAATATAATCTAATTCCAGATCTCGCTAAAATACATACGTATACCAAATTTCAAGTCAATATCTTAAACGGTTTCAGGGTAATCCTGCGCATCTATACTACTCGAGATAACCTACTGCGCATCAATAGTACTCAAGAAAAGCCACTTCACATCGGTAATACTCGAGGGAACCTACTCGAGGTAACCCAACGCGCATCCATTTTACTCGAAGAACCCCATTGCATATCTATTTTACTTAATGCATATTACCCACTGCATACTACTTGAGGTAACCTACTGCGCATCAGTAGTCGAAGAAAGCCACTGCTCATCCACAATAATCGAGGAAACCTACTGCGCATCCATACTATTCGAGATAAACCTGCATACATAGTACTACCTACTGCGCATCAATACTATTCGAAGAAAGCCACTGCGCATCCATACTACTCGAGGAAACCTACTACGCATCCATAATACTCGAGGAAACCTACTGCGCATCCATTTTACACGAGAAAACCCACCGCGCATGGTATTCTAATTCGAAATCGTAGAAACTAGACACACACGCAATGACGCGTCGTAAGGCCTTTGGTTCTTGTACACACACTTTTATTTTTCACACCCTCTTTTAAAGTGGGGTGGGGGTAGTACTGAGGGTGCCTAATTCCAAACAATTCGTTCTGTCTGGCTCTCTGCCTAAATTTTTTTTGTGCGCACGATTACTCTGGAACCGTTTAAGATATTGACTTGAAATTTGGTACACGTATGTATTTTAACGAGATCTGGAACTACAGTGTAAAAAATGTATGTAAAGTTACATAGATTGATGTAAAAATACTTTGAAAGTTAGTTCGATTTTCTATGAAATTATACATAATTAATTTATTTTTACCAGGAATTTCAGGGCAAAGTTAAACATATATATGATTTATTACATAACGTAAATTAAAACTACACACATTCATATATCTTTACTTCAATTATTGTAATTTTCCATATAATTATGTATGAATTACATAATAAAATGTTGAATAAATACATAGTTAATCCGCTGAATTACATTAGTAATTACACAATTATATGGAATTTTTACAGGAAAACACAAAGCATTTCATACATTTGTGTACCATTACCAGAATAATCGTTGGAAACAAATGGACCATGATTATCCATGTAATCGCGATTACATGGATAATTGTTACCAGCGATTATTCTGGTAATGGTACACAAATGTATGAAGTAAAGATATATGAATGTGTGTAGTTTTAATTTACGTTATGTAACAAACCATAAATATGTTTAACTTTGCCCTGAAAGTCCTGGTAAAAATAAATTAATTATGTATAATTTCATAGAAAATCGAACTAACTTTCAAAGTATTTTTATATCAATCAATGTAACTTTACATACATTTTTTACAGTGTATATTCTATTTTGATCTTATTTCATTGGGGGGTAAATTGGGGTAAATGGGAAGAAATAGGTAAATCAAATAAGTGAGAGTCCATAAAATTGATATTTAGTTATATATAAGAGAAGCTAAGGTCTCAAAAAATGATTTGACTTTAGCCACCTCCATTACCACCCCCACTCCGTTATAAGGGGGCTGAAAAAATAAAATTGCGATTTAGTGTGTGTACAAGAACCTTAACATTTCTTTTTACTTCATCCACCCCCACTACCACCCGCCTTTCACCACTCCACCCCCACTACCGATGTTGCATATCGTTTTATGGGTTTTTGGGGCAGACGATTTTAAATTATATTAATAATAATTATATTAGTTAATTTATTAAATTTCCATAAACAATTATTTCCACATACAACATTTTTTCGTTCTGAGAGACTTCGATAGAAAATCTGGATGTGGAACTAGTGATTCCTTGGGCAGCGGTTTTTTTTTTGCTTTTCTTCGAAGTTTGTCGTAATATCATTGAAACATCCCGTATATTGAGAGCATACGAAGCTCGCGCCATCGGGGTCCGACTCCCTAGTTTGATGGCTTATTACTCGAAAACCATTACGACTATCGGAAATATGAATAGAATCTAATTTATAGTAAATTTTATATAGAATATTAACAATGAGTATAAAATTTTCTGGGGACCAACTATTTCGCGAGAAAATTCAAAAACTGCGGAGGGGCGAAGCGCACATTGCGTCTTGGGAACACTTTGTTTCTGAAAACTAGCCACCTTACGCATATAATTTCTAAACGGCAAAACATTATAATTTATTTCTCCTACTTTTCCTAATATCAGTGTACTATATCATGTCATGTCTTACCAGATAGTCAGGTGATTTCCGTAATTCATTCGTTCGCTTTATCACCTCTTGTAATCTATGTTTCATTAAATTTGATTCTATTAATATTGGCAAATCCAACAAAGCAACTGAAAACTGATTTTGTAATATTGGTTTTTGATCCATGTTTAGAGTTGATAGGAATGCTGGTATAAGTGTCGTTACAGAATCCGGAATTAATTGCAAGTCCTAAAAGATAAAGTTTGTTAATACAGGGTGTTAGAAATATGATTGTCATATGATATATGATATATGATGTATTGGATTAAGAGGAACAAACAATCTTATTTATTATTTCCTGCAATCTCGCACCCGGTATTGAGTAAATAAATAAGATGTCGAGGACATCTGACAACACCTTGCTACACCTGTGTCAGTAATCTAGGACTGTATTGTCTCAGCTTGAATCGGTGATGGTATTTTCAGTACATTTCATACTACTTCTGTGGAAGCGGTCGTGAGCTAAGTGGCAGATATGCTAATTGTAGCCCACAAAGTTGAGGCTCCGGACACCCGAACTAATTACAATTCGTACTACTCAAACGGAGGGGTATCAATAGCCATATAAAAATTGCCTGTTTTTTGAGAAACTGAAAGTTGTACTTTTCGTAGTTTCTTTTTTTACTTTAAAAATAAAGGACTTACATGGTATACTGATATAAAAATAAAAAATATCTAGAGATAAAAAAATCACAAACTGGGGTCGTTTCATGGTTTTTACCAAAAATTGTCCATTTTTCAACATTTTTTTCCAAATTTAACATAGAGCGGAACATAATACCATTTAATAGGTTTATAATCAGACAAACTTCAACATATCAGAGAAATACGATGGTACTATAAGCTTTGCCCATATTTGAAAATATGCTAAAGGTTGGGTACAAGATTTAATGCGTGAAGTCCTTCAAAGTTTCATTGGTATAGTTTGTTACGTCTCTATACCATTTGTTTACTTGTTTGACTACCCCACCGGCAAATTTATACTTTCATGAGTTAATTTCATGATTTATTTATCTGCCAGCGCCGGCGATCAGATAAAAAATGGTTGGTGTTCTTTATGCTTTTTTAATTACTCTATCTGTGATAACTAAACAAATACACATCGTTCATAAAATATAGACAGTGATGGAATGCCACTTGGAGAATATGGAAATCTTAACATTGGAGCAGCACGTACTTTAGGATGCGTATGACAGTACGCAGGCCGGCTGTTGCCCGGACATGTCGCTACACACTCTTCATAGTTTCACTAATATGGTTTGTCGCCTTTGATATAATATATCAAAATCAACTGTGAACCAGATCAGTGTATCCTTATGTATTTGGACTCGCTGAAACCGAATCCGATGTCAGAATTGTCAGATTGGTTCGTTTTTGACCCCCAAACCCCAAAAAACACTCACCCCAAAAATAGTCTATCCGGAGGATCATACCAGTGGCAGTGTATCCTTATGTATTTGGTAAAGATACACTGGTTTGGTCCACTTTTTTTTTGTTTTGGGGATGTTTTTTTAGGATTAGGGATGAAAGTAAGCAAATGTGACAATTCTGACTTCGGAATCGGTTTCTGAGTGTCCAAATACATACAGATACACTGGTATGGTCCGCAGGCCAGGCCACTTTTTGGGTGGGGGTGTTTTCTTGAAGTTGAGCCAATCGGACAATTCTGACTTCGGATTTGGTTTCAGCGGGTCCAAATACATAAGAATTCAGTGATCTGGTCCGCAGGCCTGACCACTTTTTTTGGGGGGGGGGGTTGGGGTTGGAGGTGAAAAATGAACCAATCTAACAATTCTGACTTCGGATTCGGTTTCAGCGGGCCCAAATACATAAGGATACACTGGTCTGGTCCACAGGCCAGACCACTTGTTTTTCTTGTGTGGCCGTGTAATTAAAACTGCTTTGGGACATCCTCAATTACACACAAAAAAAACAAAATAAACAAAAAAATTGGACAGTTTTTCTATGTGAATCCATGTTTTCACTGACGGGTTGTCTTGGCCTTGATCCCAGCGATAACGGAAAGTGATCCAGTGAAGTGGATCGGTTAAAGAGCGCGACCTGTACCTGTACGGCATTTCCGTACGCATGTACAGACAAAGTGACGGAATCGTATGACAATTTTCAATTAGCAATTTCAAAACTCTTTAAAAGTTCAAATGAATCTAGATGAATTAAGTTATAATTAAAATCGATTCCTTAGAGAGTTAACTTATTAAAAAATCGGCAGCTACTGGAAGCGGCTAGAATCTCCCTACCCGGTGAATCTTTGAAGCCGAAAAGAGCACTAAAAAATATGAACGATCTCATTTAATATGTTTATTAAGTTGAAATATTTTTTTCATATTAAAACAGAAAAAAAAGTCTTTCGTTCGGTGGGATTTGGACCTAAGAACTTGAGTGTTAAATTTATAGTCTGCACAAGATTAATATTTTATTCAATGTTCTAACAAATATATGCCTCATCGGATACTAGCCCGGAGCCTGCCAGACAACCGCGGTGAACACCGCCGAAGTGGGTGTGAGGCTGGACGGGGTAGGTCCGGTTTGGCTTGGAGAAAAATAGAAATGTGGGATAGTAGCTCCTGTCTTCTATAGGCAAGCTTAAAAACTAGGTTAAAATTATAATGTGTCCACATGGAGCTAAAATTAATATAAAAATAAACACAACACCATGAAAACTAAGTTCGTAGACAAGAGCACTTAATAATTTTGATTATTGATACGGGAAACACAACTAAACGAAAAAATCCATTCGTTGGTAATGGCCATCTTTGGGAAAAACCATATAACTCTTGGTGGACAGCTTCCCTGTCAGATGTGGCCGGGGTAGTGTTCATGGTGGATCGTTTAAGTTGAGTTGATATATTTTGTTTTACCACGTTAACTGCGATATAGAAATTTCTTGCCTCTCCAACACTGCGATACATGTTCTCAAGGATATGTAAATAAAACTGTACTAATATGCGATACATATCTCCGAGGATATGTAAACTATTTCGAGATTGCTGCCCTCTAGACTAGAGTAGGCTGAATTATAAAAACTTTTAACGCTGAAATCTGTTAGTTCGATAGTCAATTAATATGGTACTGCGGCCGTACATATCTCTGCGGACTAGAACCGCATATGAATGAGGAAATGAACAACTACAGTTTTAAGGTTTATTTATGGGGAAAAATTCGTAACAAAACAAATATTTTCAAACAATGTGTGATATACATTATAATATATTTCAAATATGATCTGTATTAAAGCAAGAAAGGCATAATAGTCCGGTTTTTTCGGACAATCGTCAGAAAAGCTGATTACACGCCGAACTTTCTTGTCCGTTTCCCGACTGGATAACGTTGCCCTCAGCTTATTATAGCACCCTCTACAGGGTTTCCTTTTCTTTTTGCCAGGTCCCTCTGGTTTGATAAAAGTATGTGTTCTTTTTCGTGGATTAGGTGAAATATTTTCTATATTCTCAGTAAGTTGCACCAAATTATTTGATAATTGCTTCCGAAATTCAGTTATACCTAAGTTTGTATCATATATCAGATATGTAGGGGATCTTTCGACCAATAGAGAAATCCCAAAACAAATTTTTGATGAGCGGTGAGAGAAATCCAAAAAAAAATTATTTCGTTTCCTGAATGAATTATTTAAATTAGGAGCCTAAAGTTAATTTAACGCTGTAGTGAGCCAGTAAAACTTCATGCAAAAAATGTACTTACACAATGAAAGTAGCACTGACGTACTGATTGTGGTCAAAATGTACTGATTTCAGTACGAATGTACTGACACTGGCAACGCTGTATTGATGACTGTTTTTCCGGTAGTTGATAGATACATAAGCGCAGACTCACGTATTGACTTGCTAAAACCTGTTCATATCCTCGAGGATATGTACCGCAAGTGAATTATGTTTTTCTATTCATATGCATTACATAACACTCGCGATATGTATTGTATTGTTTCTGATATGAATTCAGTAACTTCCGACGATTCTAAAGCTATATTTGAAGTGGCAAAATTCGAAGTATAAGTAGTTAAATCTGGTTTCGCATACTGGAAGGTTATGTCAGATTTGTGGCGCGCATATCAAAATAATTCAATACATATCGTGGGGGATATGTGTTAACGTGTTAACTTGTGGCCTCGACCGATTTTTCACTAAATCGGTCGGGGAAGTGAGCTGTCAAATTTTTGGTTCCAATGTTTTTCTGGTACCAATGTCTTAAATTGTTTTTAAGTTATGTAGCACTATTTTTAGGTTATGTTGCCGGAGGTAGCGGAAATAGTTTTTAAAATATATTGTCATTGTCACTTTTAAAGTTTTATTGAAAAAAACTCACCGAAAGCGTTCCGGTGAGATTGCTTATACTTGTAGGGCTTGTGAGCGGTTCACGAAGGCCTCTCACACCTTCCGTGGGCTTTATGAACGTCGAAAAAAACTTGTAATCTCTCGATGCACTTGACACTCAAAATTACTCAGCATACAGTCTGCACGCTTTAACACACTAGTCTATTGAACGTTAGGTTAGACCACAGAGTACAGTAACTATCCAGAGGCGAAGGCAAGCCTTCCCGCCAAAACCAAATTTGTATACTCATCGCCATTTTTTAATTGTTTAACAATCAACCTCACTTTTATGTTGACACTGTTGACGTTTATCGTGTTAAGTTTGGATTTGTGAATTTTATTTCCACTCATTTTGGGAGATTGAAAACATTAACGAGAATTAAAATTCTCATAAATGAAACCTAGTGTACAATTCAATTGAAAATAGGCGCCGATTATAAGCAATTCAAATGGTAATATTTTTCAATCCAACTCGAAATACACTGTTCTTTCAGTGTATCCTTAAATGGGATCTGCACGTGACGTCATAGCTAACCTCAAAAATATATATTTCTTAAAATTCAAAAGTATTACGTAGCTATTATTAAAATTTCTGCCTGGTTCCCATACTTTCGACCAAAATTTAGTTCAATGTAACGTTTATAAAGTTTTTACTAGTTTGTCACAATAAAATGAAACGCATTTTGCAGGTTAGAAATCTAACCTATTAAAAGAAATAAATTAACAACATATTTCTTTCAGTGTAGACGCAACTGATACGCAAGGTCACAGAAAGCGAGCCATCAAAACTCAAAGGAACCGCCAAAGCCTTCGCCTCTGTGTAGTTGCTGTACTCTGTGGTTAGACTATAAAATATATCTTACACAAGAAGCGTGTTATTTGGTTTTTTAATTCTTTTCACGGAAACCAAATCGAAAGAGTGCTAGTGTGATACATCGTTGAAATCAGAATTTTTACTGCTTTTCAATGGTTCAATTACAAATTGTAAGTAATCATAAAATAAACAACTTGTGCCAAAACGGCACCAAACGTAATCCGATCTCAACCAAAACCTTTTCAGATCTTCTGGAGCACTAAAGAAACCCTCATGCGAAGTTTCATCCAAATCCGGTTAGTAGCTTCGCCGCTATCCTGCTAATATACATACACACACACACACACACACACACACACACACACACACACACACACACACACACACACACACACACACACACACACACACACACACATGCATTTTTCAAAAACAACTTTTTTGGGTTCCTGGGACCTCAAAACTTAAAGATTTGATGTTATCTCAATTTTCGATTTTGGACTAATTTTAGTAACCTCCCACAATTTTAATGTGGGGAAGTTAAAATGACTTTTATCAGCAAAATCGAGGACTGACTCGCTGAATCAGAATAGAACATATGACTCCTTGTTTGAGAGGCAAGCATATTTGACTCTCATACCCTGGGATCTCGGGTTTGATTCTCGGCCGTGCAACTGGGATTTTTTCGGCAGAAGGAATTAATCCCAGTACACTCGGATATTGGGTGTGTGTCCTTTATCTCCAAATGTATAGCCCCTCCCGCACAAGGCTCTTTCAGAGTCTTCAGGTGTGAAGGGGTCGTATTACCTCTGGTGAGTAATTAAGAACACACCCAGCGAGGGATGCAAGAGTGGGATAGATAAAGATGCAAGACAGATAAATTCACACGGCTAGTTAAAGAGCATGATAAAACTATAACTTACAATTCCATGTAAAAGAAAGGGCGTTAAATCCAGGAAGAATATCTGAGAACCGAAACCACAGACGAGGACGCCAAGAAGAAAATTTTATAATCAGCATCGAGAACAACAAAATAAATGCGGAAAGCCGATGGATGGACAATTCTTCCGGAACCTCGACCGATCAGTAGTGGACAAAAGGGCGTCTACGAAGCAGGGACCGAAACCGAAATTTATTTCGGTTAGATTTCGGTTACGGTTACCTAATAGTCCAGATTCTGGAGACGTTTATATTTCATGACTTCCTAAGTACCTGTCAGACATACAGCTGAAAAGTGTCGTATTCGATGTAAAATTGTCTGCTGGATTCGAATCCGGAAGGTGCATAAAAATCGGAGAATGCCTTCAACCCTTAATCAGCGAATTTACCTTTATTTCGGAAATTGTGAAAAATTGAATTTTTAAAAACTTGCGTTTTCTCCTACCAAACATAAGCTAAAAATATATCCTTTTGCACTTAATGTAATAGTGTAGTCAAAACGCATCTAATATTTACAAAAATTTTAGAAAAAAATATCACGTAAACCTCTACGCAGTCGGCGCACAGTGGGCCATTTGCAACTTCTAGGTGGACAAAATTCTACAAATTTCTAAATGAGCTTAAAATAATTGTTAGAAGACCGAAAAAATAGTGAAAAAATTCTAGGCATTAAGGGGGTGGTTTTTGAGGGTTGAAAAATAAATTTGCTTCTAGAGTGCCGAAACTCTGTGATAAAATGATATCTGTGAATATATAAAAAAATAGTTAAAAAATTATAAATAGTAGAGGGGTTGTTTTTGAGGGGGTTGAAAGATAAATATTATTTTAAAATGAAACTTTGTGGCCATGATAATATTATATCCGCGAGTTCGCTAAAAATAGTAAAAAAAATCTAAACAATAAGGGGTTGGATTTGAGAGGATTGAAAAATAAAACTTTAACAACTATGTAAGAAAGTTTCAAAAAATTTTGTTGTAAATGTTTTAATTTTTTAACATCACTTCACATCACATCACACATCATTTTTTGACTCTGGCTGTTCCAGGGTTATTGTCTTCATCTTTTAATGTTTCATAAAGTTCTCTTTTTGACACAGTAAGAAGTATCCCTGTAAAAACACAAATATCTCTTTTAAGCACAACTGGACGCATATAAATGTTACATACATAAAAGCTACAAGAATTATATAATAAAATAAAATGAAAAACATAACATAAAAAAATGTACAAAAGTATTGGCATTTTAATGAAATTCCACCCATTTCTTAACGCAAGTTTGATCTGATGTTATTGCTACTATTTATAATTTTTAACTAATTTTTTTATATTCACAGATATCATACTCACAGAGTTTCGGCATTCTAGAAGCAAATTTATTTTTCAACCCCTCAAAAACCACGCCCTGAATGTCTAGAATTTTTTCACTATTTTTCCGGTTTTCTAACGACCATTTTAAGCTCATTTAGAAATTTGTAGAATTTTGTCCATCGAGAAGTTGCAAATGGCCCACTGTGCGGGGGTAGGAGGGGTTGACTCATTGGCTTTTTGACTGGTTTCAAGAAGATCCAGTTTTTTAATATAATGTCACCACAGATCCAGTCATGGTGCTTGCTTAAAAACATATTTTTGTTGCGGCTACATCGCTTCCATCTATCATTCACCATAATCCAGAAAGAGCGCAGTTTTATTTTGAGTTTCTCAATTTCTTGTGAGCAATGGGATAATTGCAGAATTGTCTTTACAGCTTTTAGCAGCTCATCCTCAGTTTTTATCACTGGAGGATCGTCTCCTTTGATTTTATCAAATAGGAGTCTTCTTGAAAGAACTAGTTGTTGACCTGCAAAAAAAAATCTCTAAGTTAAACTCGCACGAATTTGCACTTCAAATCAATGCCTATAAGTCTTAAAGAACTACACTTTACAACAAAGTAATGAAACTGGAATAGACACGCATAGCAAAAAAGTGCAGGCTAATAAATACGCGACTTTAATAGAAATAAAGTATTTTTTTGTCGTATTTTATTTAGCTTCTCTGGCAATTATATAAATACAATAATTTCCAAATAAATTATAATATTAAGTACATACCTTTGTCAACCATATCGGATAAAATTCACAATAATAAACTTTGAAATTACGCTGTTCACAATTATTACAAACGCAAGCCCACGGACGACTGATTAACCTGCGAAATAGTACGTAAATACCGGTCGGTTTGTCAGTCCCTACCACCCAAGTGGGTAGTAATAATTTTTTTGTCGCGGCGGTTTATTGCTTCCTGGAATGTTGGCGGTGGTTATATAAAGGAATAATAATAATTTTTACAAGACGAATTTTTGGAATATTGACGCGCTAGAATCCAATTCTGGCCCACTGTGCGGCGGATTGAAAAATGTAACATGCGGGATTTTTTTTTATTTTGAGAAATTGACAAAAACTAGATCGTACGAAATTACAAGAAAAAACCAAAATTATTTTTAGTCATTGATTCAAACTAATATCTTGAGTGAAATGGAAGATATGATTTTTTTTTAATTTGACCGTCCTATTACCGACAGATACGGACACTCATTTGTGTTATATTTAGTTATTTGGTACTGTTTCAATATTCCTGTGTTAGGTTTTACTGCCTTTTTTGTTTAAAATATGTACCTAGTTATTAATATAGTTGTTTAAAATGCTTTACATCATAACTTTACAAACACTTAAATTATTATGTATGCAGGTATCTATTCTTTTTTTTTTAATTGTAGCTTACAATGCACTTAATGTATTAGTGTAGTCAAAACACATTTAATATTTATAAAAATTTTAGAAAAAAATATCACGTGAACCTCTACGCAGTCGGCGTAGAAATGAAATGAAATTGTCTCTAAATATTATAGATATTATGAATGTATTTATATCTACTTAGTAAAATACATTACAATTAATAATTAGAAATTACTATCAGCGTATATCTTGAAAATGCGATGCAAGAATGATTCATAACCGTGAGGAAGCCGATATAGTTATATTCTCCATACTAAAATTTTGTGTTTTGGAAGAGAAGCAATAGTAGCAAGTAACAGATATTTTTTTATTGTCATTATTTTTGTTCAGCAAAATGAAAGTAAAGTTGTGGTTTCAAAAGTTCGATTCGTATTTGTTCTGCAATAAAATAATCGAAGACGCAGAAACAGGTACTCATATCTCTTCTCCTTACAGCGACTCTTTTTATGTCTACCTCTATAAGCTACACATTTAGGAAGAAAAAAAAGACAGAATTTAAAACGGCAATTGAAAATTGAGAAACACTCAATCCTCTCTGGCAAAATATATGAATGACGTGGACAATTGCAACGTCATGGAATTTATAAACACAGGCTCCATATTCTTTAAATGCCTGTATGGTCACTCACATTTTCACGTAAGCCTTAAAGAACTAAGGGCACATTTATTTTTAAACTCAAGAGCGATATAGAGTTTAACCATCTGCTGAAGACGCATTTTATGAAAATGCCAAGATATGTGTCTATACGCTTCTTATTTTGAAAAACAGGCAACATGTCTCCAAAACTTCCAGATGTTCTTCAGTATGATTAGACATTGACAAAAGTGCACTGATACCTACCGTGTGTAAGAAACAGTCGAAGCCAGTTACTTCTAAGTAGTTGTTTGCAAGTGTAAGAATAATATTTGCAAAAAGAGGTGTTTCTGCAAAAGAACTGAAGAACTAGTCTTGCATTATTATTATGTTTAGATAAATGTACTGATGAAAACTTATAATAATTTCTAATTATCAATTGTAATATATTTCGCTTAGCTGATATAAATCCAAACCACTGCCTAAGGAATCATTACTTCCACATTTTCTATCCAAGTCTGTACCTTTCAAGTCAATATCGTAAACCGTTCCAGAGTAATCGTGCGCCCAAAGAAATTTCAGATAAGACGGACTGACAGAATGTTTTAAATTTTGTTCGAACTTAAAATTTCGACGTTTTATCCTAAATCTATTTGAACAAAATAAATCTCTTTTTTTTTTATTGTTACTCTACATCCATGAAGTAATGAAGTAATTAAACCTAAGGAATTTTAAACAACTATATTAATAACTATATCTTTTAAACAAAATTAAGCCGGTAAAATCTGACACAGAAATATTGCACCTATTAATACAGTACCAAATAACTAAATATAATGCAAAAGAATGCCCCCATAAGTCGGTTTCGACTCGTAGTGCTTTCGATCGCAGAACGGTCAAATTTAAAAATAATCATATCTTCCGTTTCACGCAAAATATCAGTATGAATCAATCACTAAAAATAATTTTCATCTTTTGTTATAATTTCGTTCGATCTAGTTTTTGTCAATTTCCCAAAATAAAAAAAACCTCGTAGGATACATTTTTCAATGCGCCGGCTGCGTAGAGGTTTTTACGACATGTTTTTTCCTAAAATTTCTATAACTATTGGATGCGTTTTGACTACTGTTATGTCCTGAAGCCGTCCCTGGTATGAATTATTATTAGAGTGTAATATGTAGCCAACATAATAGTTGGGGATTGTCAAACATAGTAACTTTTTTCCAGTAACTTGAGTTGTGTTCTAGAATGTTCTTTGTTTTGTAAATCTTTTAGTAGTCTTTTTAATAAAACCTTCCCTAAGAATCTACGCATTATTTTGATATACAACAACTACACTGTTGCGTCAAATGCGCTGTGAGCTACAATTTGAAAAAAAGAATAGATTTTTAGCTTATTTTTTTTGTGGGAGAAAACGCAAGTTATATTTTAAAAATTCAATTTTTCACAATTTCCGAAATAAGGGTAAATTCGCGGATTAAGGGTTGAAGGCAATCTCCGATTTTTATGCACCCTCCGGATTCGGATTTAACAGTCAATTTTACATCGAGTACGATACTTTTCAGCTGTATGTCTGACAGGTCTGACAGGCTAGCATTGCAAGAGAAATGGCCGCTCCAATCCGCCCCTGCATCAAATTTATGTGGGATGTACCGATGATGCCAGCTTGGCTGGCGAAACACTCGTCAGTATGGGCTCATTTAATGAATTTTATTTAGTAGTTGTTACTTCTTGTGGATAAAGTATTATTTAAAATTAGACAATGTTGAAAATTTCAGATGAATCCGATATGTGGTTCTCGAAATATACGACTTCTAAAGAGGGAATTGGAAGCGCGGTGCGACCAACATCGTGACGTCAGAGGATAGGAAACGAAACGGTCGAGCAACATCAAGATTGGTAGAGTATAAGGTAGCCTAATAGCTCACGATCCCCACCAAAAAATGTCATTAGCCAATGAACATCTGGTGTGAAATCACACCAGATGCAGGGCCTTATTCAAAATATTGTAAGAATTTGTGTAATGTTAATTAAGCTAAGAACTCATAACTGGAATGGACTCGCAATGACCCGCTTTTGAGGTCGGGGGTAATTATCCTCGCATTTTGAGTCACTGTTCTGCATGCTAGTAATGAGGATAAGTTGTAGAATGTAACACTACAGATCATAGATATTTCGGGCCAGTACGGACGGTTCTTCGCTACTGCGCGTTAGAAGAACAAAGATAGTTTGACTTTTCACCCCCTCACTGACTTCTTCGCCTAAAAGCTCTATATTAAGGAACCTCAAACTCTACAAATCTTGGCGCAACATATTAAAGCTCTTGCATTCCGCTTGAGATCGTCAAGTCTTTCTCTGTGCGACTAGCTTGTTCCTATCAAGTGACGTCGCAGTCGAGATTCGACTAGGCGGCTGCGGTCCATGATTATAATTTTTTTAGAAGATTTACAGGTCTCACAAAATTCTAGTTTTCTGCACAGGGTCTTAGAATCTTAAGATCTTTCTGATAATCAAATAAAAAAAAGTGCTAAATGAGCCAATTTTGTAGAATTTTATAAAGGGTCATGACAGTTTTTTTATAAATGTTTTTAAAAATGTTTTATAGCTCAATTTTTTCAAAAACATTAGGGTTCTTCCTATAACTGACAATAACTTACTGTCTAAAGGTTATCGTTCTTATAAGAAGTATGACGGACAGATGGGCTGACGGACATTTTAAAAGTTATTCAGAATTCGGTCAATGATACAACGAAAAAGGACCCTGCATAAAATCAATGGGAAAGGCCTCTCTTAATGTGTCTAACTTTGGAAATAGTTAGTTTGAATGATGCTGATCAAAAATATCAAGGGACACAACGCAACGCTTGAAAATGCATAGATTAATTGCCAGAAGCATTGGAAATTCGAGAAATTCACGCATTATCTTCTAAACGAGACTATCTATTGAGATTTTTGATCAGCATTACTTGAACCAGCTTTTCCCGAAGCTACAGACATTTTGATACAAAGGTCTTTTCCATTGGTTTTGTGCCGATTTCCATTTCTCTGCGAACGGTATCTCCGTTTTTAGAAAAGTGTCTTGGAAATATAAGATCCTAGTTTCTGCGAAGATTATAATAAATACATTGTGGACGTTTTTTATTTCTAAATAACTACTATGCGAAAAAGAAGTATACTTACACGCCTAAAATGCTTGTCAAGACTCCCAGAAACAGCAGTTAATATTATATCTGAAAAAGTAGAACCAGGTGTTGCTTTTTTAATGGCTTTTACAGTTGATACTAATTTCTTTTTATCCTCAACCGCCCATATTAAGAGTTTTTCTCCTGATAAATGAGATCCATGAAGAGCGTTACTATTTGCATTTCTTATGTAAGTTTGATGTATGATTGTCATAGGACCCATTAAAATAACAAATAGATAATACAGAGCGTTTTTGAGTGTAAGAAGCAGTTTTAGTAATATTGTAGTTGTGTATCTTTTAGCTTCTATATCTTCTAAATTGGAACGTTTATCTTGAATTTTATATATTAAGTTCTTATTAGATTCTTCATGCATATCATCGGCAAAAGTTCTTAATAACAGATTAATTAATGATAATCCATCTCCAGTTACGTGACTGAATCTAACTAATACGGGAAATGAGCTGATTTGTGCCCCATTCGAATGCCATTCGATGGGTTTCGGACTAACTAAAACTTCCCAAAGTGAAGAATTTTCCTTAGGCAATGGTTGATTACTATATTCACTAACTATTTTCTGCAGAATAGTTTCGTCAAATACATCTGTACTAGTGTTTAAAGTAGACACACAGTCATCCACGGTCATTTGATCTTTCAATAAGAAATTGAAGCCCATTGATCTTAAACGTATGCTAGTTAATTTTGGAAAATCACCAGGTTGCTTAAATACTTTATTAAATATCATTTCTTTTATTTGGTCTGTAAAATTCTGTAAACTATTCGGTTTCACTTTAATAAGAACAACTGCATTCACAATACTCTTTGAAACATCTTCTATAGCCCACACGGAATCGGCACTTTGCAAAATTCCTCCAAACGATTTTCCATACTTCAGTTTCAAAATAATATTAACAATTTGTTTCATTAACATGAAAAACGACATTATCGGTACCAACAAAGGCAAAATTACACATGATAACAAACAATAAATTAAGTTTACTAAGAGTTTCTTTTCCAATAATTTTGAAGATCGTTTCTCTAATTTCTTGTTGCTCTAGAAATGAAAATTAATTCATTAGTATTAGTTAATATATGGTATTTGTTTACCTTCATCGTGTAAATATGTAAGTTAGGCAAATACTGAAAATATGGCATGACTTTTTTTTAGTAAAATTTTAGTTATTAGTGTTTTTAAATCATTTTTGATAAGTACCTATAAACGTTTTCACTTTTTTGAAAGAATAATAATTTGAATTTGAATTTTTTGCGTGATTTTATTCAGAGTAAGTATTCTATTAGATATTTTCTTAATCATATTTTTGTAAAGTTATTGGGAATAAATAGAATTAATGTTTAATAGAATAAAATTATATAAAAAAAAAATATTTTTAAGAAAGAGCTTTTATTTGAAAAAACTACTAAAAAGTAAAAATCATTTTTTTTAAATTCATACACCTGGAAACCAAAACTTTGGGGACGGTCATATAGCGCTATTGCTTAGTTACTTTTCTCAATTGACCGCCCCCAAAGCTTTTGTTTCCAGGTGTATGAATAAAAAAAAATTACTTTTTAGTAGTTTCTTCAAATAAAAGCTTTTTCTTAAAAATATTTTTTTTATATAATTTTATTTTTTACTTTTTAGTCTACTTATTTTACAGACAGACAGATAAACAAAACCCTTTATTTGCCACCCTCTCCCCTCTTCTCACTACTTCCACTTCTTCCTACCCCTTCCTCTCCCCTTTCCCATCTCTTCACACCTCTTCCATTTGATACTCATATCAAGGGGGTTGTGACTAAAAAGCCGATCCGCCATCTTGGGACGTCCCCCATATTAGATTTAGACCGATAATGGCTGTACTATGTTGCATTGTCACCGGACTTATACACGTGTGCCAAATTTCAAAGCTCTAGCTTAATTAAAACTAGTCGAAATTCAGCTTGCAAGATTTGACCTAAACAAACATACATACAAACATTGCGAGTTAAATAAAAGCTTTTAAAAAATAATAGATCCCGATACTATTTTTAGTAGGTACTTAATAAGATTATACACGTAGGGTGACTAAAAAAATCGAGTTTAAAATTCTTTTTGTCTCATCTCCAAATCTGTTCAAAATCCCCACAAATTATATGCTCTAAATGTGTGCATCAGCTAATATTAACACGTGTTTCGAGATCATTATTTCTCATGGATAAAAGATATTTTTACTTCCACGTCCAGTGGAAGTATAGTAACGACAAAAAAAATTTTAAAAATTTTAATTGTCCAAATAGGCTTAAAATGTCATGAAACGTCGAGATTTTAAGTTTGAGCGAAAAAAAAAATTTCTGTCTGTCTGTCGGTCTGTCTGTAACTTTTTTTTGTGCGCACGTTTACACTGGAACCGTTTAAGATATTGACTTGAAATTTGGTACACATATGTACTTTAACGAGATATAGAACTAGATTATATTTTCATCTTGTTCCGTCGAAAGGTTGGGGGGTAAATTGGGGTAAATAGATCAATCAAGCAGGTAAGAGTCCACAAAATTGGTATTTAGTATATACAAGAGAAGCTAAGGTCTCAAAAAAAATTTTGGCATTAGCCACCCCCATTACCACCCCCACCCCCTTATTAAAGGGGATGAAAAAAAATTGTGATTTAGTGTATGTACAGGAACCAGAAACCTCATCAAAATATTTTTTTACTTCATCCACCCCCCACTATCACCACCCCCACCCCACTACCGATGTGGGGTATCGTTTTATGAGTTTTTGGGGTAGAGGATTTCAAATATTATATTATTAAAGTTCCATAAACAATTATTTTCACATACAAAGTTTTTTCGTTGTGAGTGACTTGGATAGAGAATCTGGATGTGGAAGTAGTGATTCCTTGGGCAGCGGTTTTTCGTTTCGCAATAGAATCGTGAAAATATAGCTAAATAAAAATTGCACACAAACTCCACTTCAGAATTGTCCGAAAAATAAATTAATAATTCGTTCTCCAATTAAACCACCATAAGACTCTTTTATACGACTCCAAAAATAACCAGGTGCAAAAATAGAGTATTTTTGACGTTTATTATTCGGTGTTTTTACAAATTTTAAAATCTCATTGACTGTAAAGGTAATACTTAATTATAACTAAAGACATTTGAATTTCCACAACCAGTTGAGTAATATCCAAAAAAAAGTAATTTAAAATTTGAATTAAAATTTTACCGCCCAAAACACTAAGCTATATTGTTGGCGTCATCGGTCATATTGATGGTAAACACCTAACCTCAAAAATATATATATATTAACAATTTCCGAGTAATATGTCACTATTATGAAAATTTGCGATTTGTTTGCACAAATAAATATTAATTAGTCAGATTATTTTAGCTTGTGTTAATTTTTTCAAATTATTTAATCATTTATAATTTATTTAAACAATTATATTTTGGAGCTCTATTAAAATTTTAAATACAATTGCTATACTTGTAATTTTAATCACTTCCCGATGATCCGCCTTGATTAGTGAAACGTTCGTTAGTATATTTATTATGCAGTATTTTTTGTTTACAAAATTTTATCAGGCAAGTATTTTTTTCCTTTATATTTACTGATTGATTTTTTCAAAAACAATAAGCTTCTTCCTCTAGCTAACACTAACTTACCGGCGCGGTAGCTCAATCGGTTAAGGCGTATTGAGTGGCGAATATGCTGATCGACTGTCTACCGCGCTCTGGGTTCGACCCCCCGCCCCGGTATTGACAACACCGTTGGGTGTGGATGTAAGTCTGCGTTTTTCCAAATGTGTAACTCCCTTCCGCACAGCCTTGGTTTGGATTTGGGGGTTGTCTACTATCTGTGGTGGTGTGTTTATGTTTACTTTCTAAATTTCAATAAAACCGAACTTCTCTCTCTTAAATTATCGTGCTTACGAGATACGTAACGGACCGGACGGAGAAAAAGTGTACAAACAGGCAGACGGACAGATGGGCAGACAGACATGAAGACCACGAACATTTTGAAAGTTGTTCAAAATAATATTACTAACAAAATGGGATATTTCTTTCCCTACAAGTAATATTTACGATTTAGAGAAATGTAATATACTCCTCGTTTTCGTATTTGCGAAAAGGAAAATATTAGATACGGAAAATATGTATATAACATTTTTGAAGAGAATTTTATAGCCTTTATTTTTTTATGAAACATCATTCCGATGGCGCTAATTGTTAGTGAGATTTAAACAAAAACTGAATTGTTTTTTTATGTTTAATAGTATTTCTGAATTTCTTCTGAGTTTCAAAACTTTATCAATTGTTTCCCTATAATTTTCCCTATTTAACTGAATCATCCATTAAGCAAATATTTAAAAAGATACAGGCATTATTCCGTAGCTACATATGCCTGATCCTGTATAATTTCTACTATTTGTGTAGTGAACAAACGTATGGAAGGTTATTATAAAATAAATCAATAATCTCTTAGAAAAAATATTCAGTACATACAAAATCATAATCACGAGCTATTATTGCGAGCTACATTTATAACTCGTTAACAAAATTAGTAATTTGACATTTAATTAAACATTCATGACACATCCACCTGAAATTATAATTATTTCAGTAAAATCTGTTATAATTTGTATAGCTATAGGTACTTTTAATTGGGGCTGATAAAAAAATGAAGTATTTTCTTGGACAGATACATAATTATTAGACATAGCTACTCAAAACTAGAATATTGAAGAGCACCTACCTTTTTCTTGAGTGTTATTAATAATATCAAGCATATCACAATAAGTATGTGAAATTTAACATGTCCATGATGAGAATTAATTAACTTCACCAAATCACAATGTTGCGTTAGATTACTAAATTTAAATTTTTTTGAATGTGGATAAAAATCATCTATTTTTTCCATTCTGTAGATTTCATCTGATCCGGAGTAACACTTTAGACCGTTTACTTTACTATTTACATCTAGTGTTACGAGGTAAATTATGATCTTGTTAAAGTTTAACACGATTAAGTTAATTCGATTATTTACTTTTACTGTCTTAGGTAAGAAATTAGAATACATAATAGGTATGGCATATATAATAATAATAATGATAATAACAATAAAAATAATACTGGGTACAGGGGTAGGGGGCACTTAAGTAAGTTCAATGAACCTGCGGGCAATGCCGGCTGGAGCTTCTAGCTCCTGGTAGGGCCACCCATGCTGGTAAGGCCGCGGCGGAGAAACGAAAAACAGCACCTCGGTAAGTGTTACGCGCGCAGTCTATAGCCTCTGCACTACATGCATGGTGAAGAGCCACATCCGACTAGAGGTTACCCTGTTCTAACAGAACATGATGGATCTAGAGGAGTAAACCTCGATAAAATAATCCGAAATCTAAGGTGTTTGCCGTGCTGAGGATGGATGGTTCTGCGGTAGTGAACCGTAAACGGTTGCCTCCGGATATCAGGCGTCCTCCGGTTGGAAGATAGCCCCGGCACTGTAAGGACGCACTGCAGTGCCGGACTCTATTTCGTCCCTGCTCGTGGGATTTACATGACTACTGTAACTAATCCAAAATCACAAAAGGTGTCTCCTCTATAAACATGGATGTGGATGGGGATCCACAACAAAAAACCCAAAAAATAACACCCCCCTCGTTCTTGGTCGTTAAGAGGACTGAAGGAGATTTCACTAGAGTGAATCCCTTCATAATTGAGAAGAGTATTTATAGCTTTATTGGTAGTCCAAAAAATATACGGAAAATCAAAGATGGATTGTTGATAGAAGCAACTTCAGCTGCTCAATCTAGAAAACTTCAGGAATTAAAAAAACTAGCGGAATTTTCTGTAGAAGTTACTCCACACCATAATCTAAACACATCAAGAGGAGTTGTACACTGTCCAGATCTATTAAACTGCTCAGTTGAAGACATCTAAAAGATCAAGGTGTCATAGAAGTCAGACGTATCAAAGTGAAGAAAGAAGGAAACCTGGTTGATTCACCTAATCACATACTCACTTTTAACAATTCCGTTCTTCCAAAACGAATCAAAGCAGCAATCTATTCACTGCCAGTAAGAATGTAGATCCCATCTCCCATGCACTGTTTCAGATGTCAGAGGATGCACCGGAGAACAAGTTTCCGTTTGTGGAAAAGCACTTCATGAGGGAGGGCCATGTGAGGAGCCATTATTTTGTGTAAATTGTAAAGGTCCACATTCTGCACCATCTCGAAATTGTCCCATTTACAAACAAGAGGCTGCTATTCAAGAATTGAAAACGAAAGAAAGTATATCGTATATGGAAGCTAAAAAGAAAGTGATTGTAACAACTTCAAACCCTAACGTTTCATACGTAGCAGCTGCAGCCTCCTCAGTTACAACAGACTTTTCCTCTCTTATCGAACAGTTGGTCCCTAAAATTTTTGAAGCATTATCTCCAGTTGCTAGAAAAAGCGAAACGTAGCCAACATCAAAGTCCCAAGTAAGTGTACCAAAAACCCTCAATACGAGCCAAAAAGTGACGTTATCTGACTACTCCACAGACAAACGTAAAATGGGAGAATCTCCCCCCTGTGGCCGGGAGATGAATCCTCCCTAAACTCACTGGTTGCAGAAATAAGAAAGAAACCTAAAAAGAAACAGGGCTGACCGAAAGGCAAACGACGAAAGCAAACTTCCGATCTCACCGGACCTTCTATAACGTAATATTGCCTATGATATGCATCTGTGATATTTAATTATACCATTATATACCATTATTTTTATAGTTTTTTATTCATTTTTATATGTTTTTATTTAATTATATATTGTTGTTTTATCTATTTACAAATCGTTATATTTATTTATTCATTAACCGAGCTTTATCAAAACAATGTAATTGTAATGGCCTTAAAACGCACCACTGTGAATTAAAACAACTAATACTGTACAAGGCACCGATACTCTAGTACAAGCGGCAGAAAAAGGAATACCACGGACCAGTGGTATGACAAGAAAGATAGCAGTGCCTTGGTGGACTGATGAAGTGGAAAGAGCTGTCCAAGAGAAAAAGAGAGCTCTCAATCATTTCAAAAGATATCCGACAACGCAAAATATGATTCTTTTCAAGCAACTTCGAGCAAAAGCACAACGTATTACTTTATCAAATAAAAAATCATCGTGGCAAAAGTATGTTGAATCCATAACTGTCCATACAGACGTAAAAGAGGTTTGGGAAAAAGTCAGGTATATTGCAGGAAGAAAAACCCCACTATCAATACCTGTCCTTCTTCAAGATAACCAGTTGGTTTCGGAAACACATAATATTGTTGAAATTCTAGGCACCCAATTCGAACAGATTAGCAGTTCAACAAATTGTCACCCTAACTTTTTAGCAAGGAGACAGAACATGGAAATGGAACTAAACTTTTCTACACCGGAAATTCTGGATTATAATGAACTATTTGGAATTTTTGAACTGGAAAAAGCACTTGCAGATGTTAGTGACTCTGCATCTCGGCCAGATCAAATACTTTATTCGCCAGCTACCTGAATCCTTTAAACTCAAAATTCTGGAACTCTTTAACTTAATCTGGATAAAAAGCACCTATCCAGACCAGTGGCTCAAAGCCATCATAATACCCATACTTAAACCAGGTAAAAACAACCAACTGGCATCCAGTTACCGACCGCTGTCTGAGCAAGTTATTAGAAAAAATGATAAACAATCGACTAACATAGATATTGGTGTCAAGGCATGTGGCGTCCCACTCGGCCTCTTAATTGAGTTCATCGGGGTGGGTCGAAACGCGCCAGGTTCGGTTGATGCGATTTCAGCGCTTCCCGCGTGGCACGGTCTGTGCATGGTGTGTGCTTGTGCATGTTGAGTGCAAGCTGTTTGTGCTTAGTGTGTGCAGGTGCATGCTGAGTGCGGACTGTGGGTTCAGCCCTAGCCTCTCACCGTTCAGGATGCGGACGATCCGTGATGATGAATCACAACCTACACGAGGTATCACTGTTTAAACAAAAGGCGGCGGATCTAGACCGGGAGGTCAATAAACATTCTCCAAGCCAAGGTGTAAGCTATCGTACCGAGGGCTGTATGGTACCAGGGTCATGGTATCTCAAACGATGCCTATGGGAAACCGGGCGATCTCCCATAGTATCTAGCCTTGCCCCCGTAACAGGCTCTGCGGGGGTCGACAACACTTCCTGTTCACTCGTGGGAAAAATAATGAACTCCTCTCCACTCACCTCATCCGGGGAGAGTTCCTGCACAGGGACCTCCCCAATCCTTATCAAGAGAGGCTCCAAAGTTGGAGCCTCCTACCCCATTTTCACCGGGGAAGGCTCCTCTCAAGGAGCCTTCCACAACCTCCCCTGTACCAACCCCACCCACGAAGGGAGCTCCACCAAAAAATGCCATTAGCCAATGAGCAGCTGGTGTGAAATCACACCAGATGCACGGCTTTATTCAAAATATTGTAAAAATTTGTGTAATGTTAATTAAGCAAAGAACTCGTAACTGGAACTGGCTCACAGTTACCCGCTTTTGAGGTCGGGGGTAATTATTCCGCATTTTGAGTCACTGTTCTGCATGGTGGTAATCAGGATAAGTTGCAGAATGTAACACTATAGATCATAGTACACTTCAGACCATAGTTCAGGCCAATACGGACAGTTCTTCTAGAGTGAGATAACTGCGCCGCTACTGCACGTTCGAAGAACAAGGTCTGACGTTTCATCTCCGCACTCAACGTCTCGCCCAAAAGCTGCATATTAAGGAACCTCATACTCTACAAATCTTGATAGATCATGCTCTAACAAGCATTGTGGATGCGTGAAAGCGATGTTCTCCAATGTGCGCCACGTGTCAAAGGCTGTCATGTAAGAACAGTATAACAGTCATTTGCACCGTTTTCATTTTAAGCAATAAATGACTAATCGAAGTTTAATTTTACTTCCACATCCAGTAGAAGTTTAGTAACGACAAAAATTTTTTTAAAAATTTTTATTGCTCAAATAAGCTTAGAATGTCATGAAACGTCGAGATTTCAAGTTTGAGCGAAAAAAAAAATTTCTGTCTGTCGGTCTGTAACTTTTTTGTGCGCACGTTTACTCTGGAACCGTTTGAGATATTGCCTTGAAATTTGGTACACATATGTACTTTAACGAGATCTAGAACTAGATTTTCATCTTGTTCCTTCGAAGGGTTGGTTGTAAATTTGGAGTAAATAGGTAAATCAAGCAGGTAAGAGTTCATAAAATTGATATTTAGTATAGAAGCTAAGGTCTCGAAAAAAATTTTGGCATTAGCCACCCCCATTACCACCCCCACTCCATTATTAAAGGGGATGAAAAAAAATGTGATTTAGTGTGTGTACAAGAACCAGAAACCTCAAAATATTTTTTACTTTATCTACCCCCCACTCCCACCCCCTGTCACCACCCTCACCCCACTACCGATGTGGGGTATCGTTTTATGGGTTTTTGGGGTAGAGGATTTCAAATATTATATTATTAAAGTTCCATAATCAATTATTTCCTGATACAAAATTTTTTCGTTGTGTGACTTGGATAGAAAATCCGGATGTGGAAGTAGTGATTCCTTGGGCAGCGTTTTTAAACCAGGTTTAATTTACGTCTTATTGCACCGTGCTTTATTGTTTGTAGCTTACTTAAGTTGATATAGTTAACTTGTGATTTTAGGGAATTTGGTATTCTGTTAACTTCTCTTTCAAAATTATAATCTTATATCTGTCGACTATTGTCAATTACTTTTTCTTTTCAGAAAAAACGTGGTTCTGCGTGTGTACATTTTTACTACTATTTATCTGTTTACTAGATCTTTATAAATATGGAAAACCATAATAAAAACAAAAGAGTAAGATCCGTTAATTTTTCATTAGATGAAAAACTTTTGCTAATAAATACGGCCACAAAATGCAAGCATATATTAGAAAATAAACAAACAAATAACGTAACGTCTCAAGAAAAGGCAAATATCTGGGTAAAAATAAAAATAAAACGTCAAAATAATGAAAATATACTAAAAATTGAGGTTATGCACAACATCGACGATTGCGCAGGAATTACGATTAAATTTTTATTGTTCAAATAGGCTTAGAATGTCATAAAACGTCGAGATTTTAAGTTAAAAAATGTCTGTCTGTCTGTCTGTCGGCCTGTAACTTTTTTTGTGCGCACGATTATTCTGGAACCGTTTAAGATATTGACTTGAAATTTGGTACATGTATGTACTTTAACGGGACCTGGAACTAGATTATATTTTAATCTTATTACGTTGAAGGGTTGGGGCATAGAATGGGGTAAATGGGGGGTAAATAGGTAAATCAAGCAGGTAAGAGTTCATAAAATTGGTATTTAGTGTATACAAGAGAAGCATTAGCCACCCCCATTACCAACCCTACCCCATTATTAAAGGGGATGAAAAAAATTGTGATTTAGTATGTGTACAAGAACCAAAAGCCTCAAAATATTTTTTTACTTCATCCACTACCACTACCACCTCACTAACGTGCGGGATATCGTTTTATAAATTTTTGGGGTAGACGATTTCAAATATTATATTTTAAGATTCTATAAACAATTATTTCCACATACAAAATTTTTTCGTTATAAGAGACTTGGATAGAAAATCTAGATGTGGAAGTAGTGGTGTCCCAAACATTAAGTCACACGACAGTCTGATTTTATGTCCAAATACCACACAAGCTGGCGTCTGTTTCGTAGTCCCATGAATGGCAGCCCCGTATGCCACGAGGAAAAACTGCAAGTTACGATTCCAATCTCGGTAATTTTTATGAACCACCTTAGAAAGATGTTCCTTCATGGTTTTGTTATGCCGTTCCACCATTCTGTCTAATTATGGATGAAGAGCTGTCGTCCGTATCTTGTGGATTCCCAATAATTTGCAGATTTCCTGGAACATTCCTGATTCAAAGTTTATCTGAATGTAACTCCAGGGGTACACTAAATCGACATACCAGGTTACCCATCAAAACCTTGGCTACAGTTACAGCTCCCTGATTTGGAATGGCATAGGCTTCCGGCCACTTACTGAAATAATTCATGGCAACCAGGATGTATTTATTGCCATCGGTGGTCACTGGGAATGGGCCAGCAATATCGATAGCAATTCTCTCAAAAGGAGCTCCGACGTTATATTGCTGCAACTGACCTTTACTCCTAGTCTGTGGTTCCTTACTGGCCGCACAAATCTTGCATTTGCGACACCAAGTCTCTACATCCTGTCGACCATTGGTCCCGTAAAATCGTTCCCGTACCTTATTCAGGATCTGATTAACGCCGAAGTGTCCGCCAGACGTTCCATCATGCATCTCCTGAAGTACTTTTGGTACTCGACATCTGGGAATCACTAAATGCATAACAACTTCCTTGCCATACGGGTTTTCCCATGCTCTCTTCAAGAGCTCGTCTATGACTCTAAGCGAATGCCATTTCGCCCATAAAGCCTTCAGCCTCACCTTTGTCTGAAACATCCTTCCACTTCGGACGGGTTTTCCCTTCTTTTGCTCTCAATATAGGCCCAATTTCTGCATCATTCAATTGCTTTTGCCTTAGAGCTTCCTTTGTCTAATCGTCTGGAAGGTCTACCTTGACTACTACCATACCTGCAGTTTCTCTACAAGGTGCAATCTTCCTTGCACGGTCTTCTGGATAGGGCATCTGTATTTTTATGAGATCTCCCAGGTCGATGTTCTATTAGAAATCATACTGTTGCAACCTCTCTATCCAGCGAGACAGTTGACCTTCTGGGGTTTTCATTTGTAATAACCATTTTTTTGGAATTGTTCGTCTGCAGTTGACAGAACAAATTTTTCATTTTCAATTTTTAAAACTCGTTCTCCTACGTTAACAATAAATCGATACTCTCCCATAACGTCCAGTCCCGAAATGAAGTCATCCGTAATGTCAGCCACAATGACTTTGTAGTTAAACTTTAAACGTCCAATCTCCAAATCCAGCTCGGCTTCTCTATGAACCGTCGCCTTGTCTCCCGTAGCTGTCCGAATGATCATTTCATTTTGCCTCTTTTCGATTTCTACCCCAGATATAAATCCTGGGCGTACTATTGATGACTTAGCACCTGTATCGATGATAAACACACATCTCCTTTTGTTTACATAACCTAGCAACAATAGACTACTTGAAATACTTCGAAACTGGGAAATCTTTATTTCTCTGGGGGCACCATGTTTCCCAGTCAGCACAGCCCGCGTGGTGCTGACCACTTTTAGTTTTCCTGCGGCTCTTCAACAACTATGGCATTTACCTTCTCAGGGCTTCACTGTAGACAATTTCGTTTAATATGCCCTAATTTGCCGCAGTGATAGCATCGGATATCCCCACTTGGCTTTTCACTACGTTGTGGTTTGTCCTGCTCCTCTGAAGAATTCTTCATTTTGTGCATGTCTGTCAGTATAGTCAGTATGGTCTCCAGATTCTTTTTGTCCGAATTTGACTCTTCCACTGTCACAGTACGCACTTTTGACCGTGTGAGGTTCTTATAGGCAGCTTCTACTTCAAGGGCACGCACCAAAGCTTCGCTACTACTTTGGTGTCGCGTTAACTTAAGAACTCGCCTGACCTCTTCGTCCCGTATGCCATCTAAAAAGGCTCCACGGCCAGTTGTTCCTGAAATTCTCTAGGTGCATTCGGATATGCCAGGTGCGCCAAACTCTATATCGCAGCTTCGAATTCTTGCAAGCTTTCCCCAGCCTTTTATATCCGTGTCTTCAGCTGAGCCTGGTATACTTGAGCAAGGTGTTGGTCGCCATATCTCAAATCCAATGCAGTTTCCAAAATTTTAAAGTTCCTTTGTTTCTCTACTGGGATAGTCTGAAGTAACTCCGATGCTTGGACCCTTAGCGCTAGTACTAATGCCATAATAGTCTTTTCCTCATTATCCCAGTTATTTGCAGATGCAGCTGCTTTAAATTGCCTCTTGTAGGTTGTCCATGAGCTTTGGCTGTCAAAGCAGGGAGATTTTAAACGAGGACCTGACGATGCTATTAGCTGTCCTCCTTTCTCTCTCAATTGTAGTTTAAGTCTCTCTACTTCTCCTTCGAACTCACTTATCTTTTCTGCAACCTTATCTATTTTCTCTTCTACCTTATCTATTTTTACTTCGACCTTACTGATTTAACCTTTACAACTCCTATATCCTCTTTGATTTTATTAGTGATTGAATTCATAGCATCTTGTTGGATTTTCTTCAGTTCTTCCTGGCGTCTTTCTCGTCCCTCCTTTTCTTCTTGGCGTTGTCTTTCTTGTTCTTCTTTCTCCTCCTGACGTCGTCTTTTTTGCTTTTCTTTTTCTTCTCAATGTCTTCTTTCTTGTTCTTTTATTTCCTCTTAACGTCGCTTTTCTTATTCTTCTTTTTCTTATTGGCGTATTATTTCCAGATCTTCCATTATTTTCTTTAATTCATTTCTTTCGTCTTGACGCCGCTTTTCTTCCCCTTGACGTCTTTTTTCTTGATCCTCTTTTTCTTCTTGACGCCGCTTTTCTTGGTCTTCTTTTTCCTCTTGGCGTCTTTTCTTCTGCTCTTCTTTGTCTTCCTGGCGTTGCTACGCCATCATCCTCGTAAACTTCTCAATGTCGAAGTGTTCTCTCATGTAATAACTGCAAATCTTTAATTACTTCATTAATTTGCTAAAAAATTTAGCACTCATAAACACAAAAAAAACGAAAATTGAATTCAAACCAGCATACGTACTGTTGTGTCCAGCGACTGACGTCATCTGCGGGTCCGGATGCTGCGATAAGGGGAATGCTGCGCGAGAGCGTAACTCCTCTTGTCATGGATTGTTATTAAATATAATATATTGTTTTAAGTTGATCATTGCATTGCATGTGCAAAAATTCGATTTCCAGATTATGTTGAAAATGGTTTTGAAGCCGAAAAATAATAATATATCCGAATTGGTATGCCATCTGTGTGTCTGTCTGTGGGTAAATACGTTTTTCTCAAATACGAGTCAACTTGGAAACTTAACATTCTAGGCATAAGATCTGGGTGGTCCAAGATATAACGCTACTGAATATTAGTGATATCGGTGCACTAGGGGCGATTCCAGGACCTAAAAACTAGTTTTCGTTGAATTAATAGTAGATTGTAATACAAGTGTGGCAAGGGCTTCATTGCAAAACGATGTATGAAAGTAGGAACACGAGCGCAACGAGTTTTGCAATAAAGCTTGCCACATGTATGTTACATACTATTTTCTCTACGGTTGTAAAGTTATTCCCCTTTTTTAAAGTCTTTCCAAAATTTTAAATTTCTTGCCTGTCAGATTAGAAAATTTGACTTTGTAATTGCAATTCATGTGTAATTAATGTACATTTATAGAATTTAATTGTTATTACCAGTAAATAATATAAAATTCTTTAAGGTAAACACACAATTTTATTTCGGTGTGTGAAGATATAATCAAGGCGTGTGGCAAAATCTTTGACGCACGGCGTGCGGCAAAGTGATATTTTCTGCAGTCATTTTGAAGGTAGAAAATTTGACTTTCAGCACAATCGTAGAAAATAGTAGATTGTAATACAAGTGTGGCAAGGGCTTCATTGCAAAACGATGTATGAAAGTAGGAACACGAGCGCAGCGAGTGTTCCTATTATACGAGTTTTGCAATAAAGCTTGCCACATGTGTGTTACATACTATTTTTTCTACGGTTGTGAAGTTATTCCCCTTTTTTAAAGTCTTTCCAAAATTTTAAATTTCTTGCCTGTCAGATTTTATTTAAAGTGACATTTTCCGCAGTCATTCTGAAGTTAGAAAATTTGACTTTGTAATTGCAATTCATGTGTAATTAATATACATTTATAGAATTTAATTGTTATTACCAGTAAGTAATATAAAATTCTTTAAGGTAAACACACAATTTTATTCCGGTGTGTGAAGATATAATCAAGGCGTGTGGCAAAATCTTTGCAGTCATTTTCAAGGTAAAAAATTTGACTTTCAGCACAATCGTAGAAAAAAAATATTTTTTTTATAAAAACTGTTTATGATGGAAAATTATATCAAGAATATCCGTTTCGAATTTGCCGTCAATTCACAAGGGAAGGTACAAGGGAGTATCTAAAAATAAGTTTACACCGAATTAGAAAAATTTAAACAAAAAAAAAAAGAACCGCCTTCAAAAAATTCGCTAAAAATTATGAAAATAAAATTTTACCAGTTAATTGAATCTTATTACCTAATATCGATATTAAAGTCGGTTAATAGTAGATTGTAATACAAGTGTGGCAAGGGCTTCATTGCAAAACGAAGAATGAAAGTAGGAACACGGGCGCAGCGAGTGTTCCTATCATACGAGTTTTGCAATGAAGCTTGCCACATGTTACATACTATTTTTTCTACGGTTGTGAAGTTATTTCCCTTTTATAAAGTCTTTCCAAAATTTTAAATTTGCTGCCTGTCAGATTTTATTTAAAGTGACATTTTCCGCAATCATTCTGAAGTTAGAAAATTTGGCTTAATTGCAATTCAAGTGTAATTAATGTACATTTATAGAATATAATTGTTACTACCAGTAAGTAATATAAAATTCTTTAAGGTAAACACACTATTTTATTCCGGTGTGTGAAGAAGTAATCAAGGCAAATTCTTTGCTGCACGGCGTGCGGCAAAGTGATATTTTCTGCAGTCATTTTGAAGTTAGAAAATTTGACTTTCAGCACAATCGTAGAAAAAAATATGTTTGCATTCGTTATATGTTCATTTTTACGCCTCAATATCGATATTAGGTAACAATATTCAATTAATAGGGCGACGATGAAGTTTTATTTTACAATTTTCAGCGACATTTTTTTAAGGCAGTTCATTTTTCTCACCCTTTTTAGCGGTCTAATTATCAGAGAATCCTTAAATCACTAAGCATCAAATTTCATCAAAAATATTGCAATTAACGCAGTCATATTGGATCTTCCAGTCTTAACTTTTAACATAAGATCAGCTTCTAAAAGACTTAACTACCAATTTTAATGCAATTCCGATGGAATTTTTTATCACAAAATTAAATCATGATTAGCGACTTTGTTAGATTCTCGAATATTCTCTACTAAAAGAATCTTGTTTCAAATTTTTGCTCATCTAATACTAGACATAGCTTGACGAAATTAATATGGGACCACCACCGAGCCTTATCTTCAGTTTGAGAAGATTTTATAGAAATCGCTTCAGCGAATCTATAAGTAATGATTGAACAAATTTAAAAAAAAAACAACATTGGTTCGAATCGAGAACCTCCTCCAGTTTTTTTTTCTATGAAATCGGTTAAAAATTGATGCACATCAAATCTTTCGGAAATATACTTGAAAATGTTCGCAAGATTTTCTGCAACAAATTTTCTATTAGTCTAGGAGGATAGCCACATATATTGGGTTTGTGATATAATATGTTGGCATTGCTGTTATGTTTTAGCAAATATTTTTCCGATTATTTTATCTTATGTGAGTCAGACCTCCCCCTGCCCGTTTCGGCAGTATTCAATTGTGGAACAGAGTACAACACTTTGGGGCTTGACATTCGATAATGCCAACATTTTTTGTCCGTGCAATTGGCGGCAGTGGCAACATCAATTGTGGCCAAAATTGGAACGTAGCATAACACTTTCTAACCTGGCGGAAAATTTTCGTTGTCAATGCTCATTGCTAGAAAACCATATGCCAACATTTTCTGCTTCCCATTTTCCGGATTTTTGGAAAAAAATTTGACTTTTGTTCAAGAACGTATCAAAACTGGTGCTTTTCAAAAAAATGTTGGCATTTTCTCAAACTTGTAGTTTTTGTACCGTGAGTGCCAACATTTTTTTCTCAATGTAACCCCCCCCCCCTCCCAAACGTTCAAATACTTTGTTATGTTAAAAAGGATAATTTCTCGGTCATTACTCGCTAAATGTGTCATTTTTGGAATAATAATCGGTACCAGTTTTGGCCAATTTTTGGCCAAAAGTTCAATTTTTGGCCAAAACTCTGGAAAATGAACTGTAATGGTATAATTTATCCTTATTATTATTAATACGCACGTGTGTATATTATAAGTTCATTAGTCTTATGTTTAATTGTTTAACTAGGTTAAGTGTTTGTATGTTTATTATAAATTCCGTTTAGACTGCACTATTGCAGGCTGAGCGCATTTACCTTTTTTGTAAGTGAGAACCTAAATAGATTTCGTTGATGAAACATGTGTTTTATTCTAAGTTTAAATTAACACCAAATAATGGTTTATCACATGGCGATCCTGCCAGTCCTGTCCCAAAAATAAAAGAGGGCAGTTCTGATTAGAATGAACTACATGGAAATTACATGGAAATTTAGATGGAAAATAATTAAAATATGGTAAACTGGAAATGGTTAAATAAAAATGTGATTATTGCCGAAAATGGAGTTCAAACAAATATCTTGGCACTATCTACAAAATATATTATGGGAATTTTGGTTATACTCATGGATGGAATAATTATATTAGAATGTAGAAAAAAAAGTTAGAAAGGAAAATTCGAAGACAGATAACTTCAAGTCAAGTAAACATGGAGCTGGTCCAGTACTTTTTTTCTTTTAGGGTTTTAGGTACTAAAAATTAATGGTGTTTTTTGCGATATGTAAAATATCAAAAGCAAGATGTTAAGTTGATAGTGGTATGAATATTTTCAAAGAACTGAAACATTTGTTAGAAGAATTAGAAGATTAAATTTAAATAAGGACAGTTTTGTAAGGAGAAAAGACAGTGAAGTGACAAATCGTAAGTGTAAGAAACTATATAAGTTTAGTAATAGATATGAACAATTTAAAGAATTTAATAGTAGGTCGACTTTTGATAGCAAAGTTAGAGAGGAAATTAAATCTTACGCGAGTAGTATCAGTAAATATTTAAAGGATAGTCAATCAATTTTAGATGCAAGGTTACAGCTATCGGGTACTGAACAGCATGAAGGGGATAAAAAAAAAATTGCAAAATCCAATAGAATACGATTCTTCTTCTTTAGACTGCTCAGATACCGACGCAAAAATGTCTGAAAAATTCGAATTAAAAAACTATAACAATAATAGGAGTAATTTTAGTCGTAATAGGGATAACAATTTTGATTCTGATGTTAATGTTACTAATACGAATATGCATTCACGGGGATGTTTTCAGTAAGCCACCCCATGGTATCCATTTTTTCGAGGCCTCACGGGAAATTAATCAATCTGAATTTTTAAATTAAACGAGTTAAATTTTGTTAAATTTTTTTTATAGAAATAACAAACTAAAATTTGTATTAGATCTCATATCACAGTAATAGTCAAAATTATTTCTAGTAAATATCTCGATAAACACGAAATAATTGACTCATCAAACAAAATTAAATTAAAGGGAATTTCTGGGTCAACGGTAACAAAACGTTCAGTTTCTGTCATTAAAAATAAATGATACACAGCTTTGTCATCAGTTATTAATAATGGACAACCTTAACAATGATATGAACGGTATAGTAAGTTCAGATTTCAATTGTAAACATTCCAGTATAATATATTATGAGGTTTCTATTTTCATCGTGGTGTAATAATAAAAAACATTTTAATTCCTATGCAATCTGCAAATGCAGTTTTTACTTCAATTCCTACAAGACGTTAAATAATAAAATATTTTATGTCGATGTAATTAGAGATTGTGTTATCTTATCTAGTGAATTAAGTGAAGGAATATTTATAGCTGGAACTTTAGTTAGATCTAAGCAAAATGTGATATCTGTTAAAATACTTAATGTTAGAGATAAAGTGGTTCTTAAAAATTGTAGTGTAAAACTAGAAAGTTAGAGAATTATAAATTATGCGAGTTTAAAAATAATGAAACTTTTTCAGTTGCTAGAACATGTAAATTATTGATTAACATTAAAATAGACCATTTGAATGGCCAGAAAAAAAGGTTCGTTTGAGAAAATTTGTGTTAAGTATTCCGATATGTTTCAATTAGACGGCGACTCTTTGGCAACCATTAATATTTATAAAGAAAGAATGCACAAAAACTAGAAATTCACATTCAAATTGACAAAATGTTAAAAGGGGGCACTATAGAGGAAATAAGGTCAAAATGGTAAGCACCTTTGCTAATTGTTCAAAAAAAAAAAAAAATTGTGAAAATGTACATAAAAATGGAGGGTTGTTGAGGTTACAGGCAATTACATAGTCATATACAGGATGACAAATTTCCATTCTCCTGCATCACAGAAATCTTAGACTCATTATCAGGACTATGTACTTCTCTCATCTTGATTTATCTCGAGGTTATTATCATATTGAACTCAATCTCTCTAGCAGGCCATATACAGCATCTACAACAGATCGTGGCCAGTACCAAATGGCAAGGTTTCCAATAGGCTTGTAAATAAGTCCTAGTGCTTTTTCTAGAGCAATGACGATTACAGTATCTGGTTTGAACTACGAGAGTTATTTTGTTTATTTAGACAATTTAATTGTTTTTGGAAATAACTTATTAACCCATAATAGAAAATTAGTCAAAATTTTTCAAGAAAATTTTTTTTGAAGAAAGAAATCCTTTATTTAGGCCATACAATTTCACCTGATGCTTTAAAAAGTGAAGTAATTTAAAAATTTCCAATTCCTAAAGATTCTAATGACATGAAAAGATTCGTTGCTTTTGCTAACTATTGTAAGAAATATATTTAAAATTTTGCTCATATTGATTCACCTCTTAATAATTTAACAAAAAAGAATGTTCCATTTCTTTCGAACGAAGAATGTCAACAATTTTTCAAGAGATTAAAGCAATTTTGTAATTTTTGTAGTAAGGTACTTTAGGCCCTATTTATTTGCTAGAAAATTTGTTTTATTAACTGAACATAAACCATTTATTTGTTCGGAATGACGAATCCTAGTAGGTTAACAAAACTTGGGTTAGCTCTGGTAGAATACGACTTTGTAGTAAAGTATACAAAAGAAAAGGACAACGTTATAAAAAACGATAACTTCTGACGAATTAAAATAAATGAATAGCATGTGTAATACGGTATATGTTACAAGGGAAAAAACCAAAAAGTCTGGGAATAATATTCAAAATGGGTTTAATAATTCTACTTCTGATGAAAGGATTGATCACCCTGGTGTCATAGAACTATAAAAGCTGCCTACAGATTTTTCCCAGTTATGTCCAATTTCTTGTTCGGATTTTGAGAAGAAAGTAAATAGTAATCAATATGATTGTCATTTAGGGAACTTATTATCTATTAATTATTCGCGAATAATTTCTTTAAAACAGGATCCTCGATCGGCATCAGACTTAGGTACTATGTTGAGAGACCTGAAATATGTATGATATATATAATATTCCGGAATAAATAATTAAAAAATAAAAAGTGCGCACAAATACTTGAAAATATTTTACAGTTCCCAAACAAAACAAAAATTGTGGTATAAAAATATCCATATTGAAAGATATTTAAAATATAGTAGATTATGAAACGAGACAAATTGTATTGAACGATTACCAATACTACTGACAAGTGGGCATACAAGAGTAAATCGTATGTACAGTAGTATAAAGAAACTTTATATTTGGACAGGTTCACGTAAAGATGTTGAAAAATTTATAAAATAAAAACAAAAACAAAAAATGTGGTGATTGCTAACAAATAAACACTCTAAACCAAATACATGACGGTCACTAGTACTGCTTTTCAGGATTTCAAATGTTTAATTATATTTGACAATGACGGTCACTAATACTGCTGCTTCAGGATCTCAAAAACTTTAATTATATTTAGTGGGTCCTTAGGAGACAGATTTGGAAAGCAATCAGTACAATTTTTATTTTACAACCCGAGTTGACTAAATTTGTAGAGGCTTACCAGTTACAAAATAAGGAAGCTTATACAGTAGAAAATGTTTTTGTAGACAATTTTCTTTTACGCTACGGCATACCCGATTCAATTGTATCAGATCAAGGCACTGAAATTTTGGCAACTATTTTGAAAGAAATATGTAAATTTCTAAATATTACAAAATTGCACTCTACAACTTACCATCTTGAAACTCTAGGTTCTCTCGAAAATTCTCATAAGAGTTTAGGTTTATTTGCGAATGCAAATGGCAAATCATGTCAATGCTTGGTACCGTACTGTTTTTTTTTTTGTTTTGCTTAAAATACTACAGTCCACATCAATGAACTAATTTTCGGTCATCTAGCTAGTTTGCCTTTTAATCTAGGTAATAGTACAGATCCTTTATATAACTTTGATATAATTATCCTTTAGAATTAAAGTATCGTTAACAATAAGCATGTAATGATGCCAAAAGTAATTTAATTTCCTCAAAACTTCACGAAAATCATGTTAACTACGATCAAAAGCAGAAAACTGTACAATATAAGATAGCATGTAAGCTTATGTTAAGAGATAAAGATAAGTTGTACCATGAATAGAAAGAAAATAAATAGAGTAAAAAGAAATAAAATCATGTTTTGAGCGCTGCATGATTTTTTTTTTAACTTTCCCGAGGGAGATGTAATGGTATAATTTATCCTTATTATTATTAATACGCACGTGTGTATATTATAAGTTCATTAGTCTTATGTTTAATTGTTTAACTAGGTTAAGTGTTTGTATGTTTATTATAAATTCCGTTTAGACTGCACTATTGCAGGCTGAGCGCATTTACCTTTTTTGTAAGTGAGAACCTAAATAGATTTCGTTGATGAAACATGTGTTTTATTCTAAGTTTAAATTAACACCAAATAATGGTTTATCACAGAACAGGCAGAAAATGTTGGTATATGGTTTTCCAGCAATGAGCATTGACAACGAAAATTTTCTGCCTGGTCAGAAAGTGTTATACTACGTTCCAATTTTGGCCATAATTGATGTCGCCAGTGCTGTCAATTGCACGGAGAAAAAGTGTTGGCATATATCGAATGTTGATCGCCAAGATACCCTCTTCAACTAGTACAAGTGTTATACTCTGTTCCACAATTGAATATTTTCTGGGGCGGCTAGCGGCTAGCGCCAAAACGGACAGGGAGGGAGGCCTGACTTACATAATTAGAAAAATATTTGCTAAAACATAACAGCAATATGCCAACATGTTATACCCCAGGCCCCATATATGTAGTTAGCTCCTAGACTATATTGCAGAAATCGTTCATGACGAACACTTTATTTTTATTATAGAAATACATTCAACATTAGCAAAATAAACACTTTTGCCAATTTGGAAATATCGTCATTAATCCATCATTAGAAATTATCTAAACAACTCATTAAACAACTACACAAAAGTTTTAAATTTTCCTTGACGTGTTTTGATGTCTCGATTGTTTATTTAACAGCTACTACATTAATGATTTATTTCTACCTACCCTAGTATCTGCCATCAATAACGACATTCTGTCACTCAATTAGTATGTTTGTTTGTTTCCACTTTCGGCTTGGTTTTTACGGTCTGAAACTAAATGTATGTTTGAAAACATTTTATACAAATGTATTATGGCGAATAATAATAATTAATTATGTAATTGTTTAATGAATATTTTAAACAGATCTAAAACCTCCGGTGGTTATTAAACATGCACCGAAGGGAAAAAATGAAAAATATGAAAGCTATGAATGAGCTTTACGTATCGTCGAAATTATTATTAGAAAAAAAAGAGAAATCAGTCAATAACAACCACCTTACTTTGCTGTTGCTATTAAATTGGAATAAAATGGATTTTTTAATTAACTCCTGCGATATTGGTTACATTCGTCTCAGAGACCAAAATGGGGATACGTATAGAATCATTATTTAATACACTTTCTAACTTTGGTATCATTATGGTTCCATCTCAAAATCTTACGCTTTGATCAAAAAATCATTTTGGTAAACTTTACCATTTCATAAGTCGCAAAATATTCAATACTTTGACGTGATCTCTACTGTTCTAGCGCTGTTGTAGTCGGTTAAAATTATTCATGAGGAATCATGACCCTCTAAATTGAAAATTAAAATGGACCACAAAAATACTTTTCACGACTGAATTAAAAGTCACTTTTTTGATATAACTGGATTCATATAATTGTATTAATTCCAAAAATGTAATGACACAGCCACACACAAAAAAAAAGTGGTCTAGCCTGCGGACCAGACAAGTGTATTCTTATAAATTTGGACGCGCTGAAACCGAATCCGAAGAAGAGAATCGTCAGATTGGCTCGTTTTTCACCCCCAATCCCAAAAAAACACCTCAAAAAAAAGTGGTCTGATCTGCGGACCATATCAGTGTATCCTTATGTATTTGGACTCTCTGAAACCAAATCCGAAGTCAGAATTGTCAGTCGCTCGTTTTTCACCCGTAACCCCAAAAAATACCCCCAAAACAAAAAAAAAGTGGTTTGGCGGACCAGATCAGTGTATCCTTATGTATTTGGACCAGCTGAAACCGAATCCAAAGTAAGAATTGTCAGATTAGCTCGTTTTTCACCCCCAACCCACAAAAACACCCCCCCCCTCCCCTCAAAAAAATGGTCTGTCCGGCGGACCATACCAGTGTATCCTTTACACTGGTATGGTCCGCCGGACAGACCATCCGTTGAGATGTAGATTGTTTACCTATGTGTTCTTCGTTATTTTCTTCCTGTTCAAAACAATTTATAGAATGGATCAGACGACAGAGAACATTTTATAGTGAAACCTACAAAAACTTGCTAAATGAATAATTTTTTTGATGAGTTTGTGAAAGTGTATAGAATAATATTCTGAAAAGTTCATATTCAGCTCGGATGCAGAATATACAAAAAAAGTGAAAAAAAATTTTTTTTCATCCATTTTTTCAAAATTTTGAAATTAAGTCAGCGTAGGAAAAAATAAAAAACACAGATGAATAGACCAAGTGTTTCTGAACAAAAAATGTCCTAATAAAATTTATCGCTGACGCCAAGGTATTCCTGGAACAAAAATATTGAATTCTCAGAAGTTCTAACGAGTAAAATAAAGCTTTTTTTCTCTTTCTGATTAGGTACACATTTTTAACATTTTTCCTAGTGAATAGGAGGATAAATAGTGAGTATGAGGGAAAACATATAATTATGAACGCATACACAGACACCACACATAGCCGCTGAATCGCTCGCATGAATTTTTACGTGCTTTTACTGTAGTGTATTTATTACAGGGTATTACAGATATTTTCTTAGTTATAAGGATAAGATCGTGAAAATCGCAATTTCTTATCATGATGTGATTGACCATATTTTCGAAAAAATGCATACAAGTAAACGAATTTGTGTTTGAACATTCGACAAGTATAATTTTTTTCCGAAATAGTGATATTTTATTTTTTCCAATGGGTCAAGTTCTCGACAAGTTACAGTCTCCAATATATATATATATATGAAAAATACTAGGTTCACGGGTTGAACCGCTTCTGAGATTATTGGTGTCTCGACGTTTCGGCTCCCACTTTGGAGCCATTTTCAACAGAAAAGGAAGAAGAATATAAAGGTATATAGGAAGTCTAGGAAGGGTAAGGAATGGTTCGAGTCCGGGGCCTCAATCTGCCTACTCCCCAGGTCGTCCCCCTTGGTTCGTCTCAATCTCTTTGAAAATGGCTCCAAAGTGGGAGTCGAAACGTCGAGACACTAATAATCTCAGACGCGGTTCAACCCGTGAACCTAGTATTTTTCATACAGACAACTGCGGAAACCTATCCGAGCATATATATATATATGTTGTTTCTTAGGTTTTCGTGGGTGTTAAATGAAGTGTTGGTATGCTTCCGGGTGTTTTCCCACGTAGTCGGTAGGCTCCTGCTAGAGCCATTGTTGTCTAAACGACGTTTCGGCAGAATCCCATCTGCCATCTTCAGGTTCTTGCTGAAAGCTGTCTACTGCTGCTCCTCGTTGCTCGAACTGGTCTGACGTTCTGCGCGCTGTGCGGTTCCTTATATATGCTTGGACTTAGAGCGCGCATGTGCGACTGGCTACGTGTTATTCGTCCTCGACTGTATGTGGGAGGCGTAGCGGGCGCCTGAGCTAACCCCGCCAGTGGCTTCGCTGAAACGTCACGTTTCACGTGACGTTCCACAAGAGGACCGAGGAGCCGGAACCAAGCGTTGACCAATCAAACAGAAACACCTTTGATGACGATTAAACATGAGGACGCACGACCACCAATGAGAAACAGTCACTAGATCTGCACCTACATTTAAGCAGTATCATTCATCCTACATTATGGACTATTATCGATCAACTTGCGGAGTTTCGAGCCGAAAACGACATTAACCTATGCACAGAGAAACAGAAGAGGAAATTTGACCGCCTTCTACTTCAACAGAAACCGCAGTCAACAAAGCTGAACCATTGGAACCTACAAGTGTAGTCCATAATCTGTCAAACTACCCTCTTGATGAGGCCTCTTTAAATGTCCTAGCCAAAGGATTTAATTTCGCAATCGCACCAGCTCGTATTCCAGTAGATGATATAGTTTGTGGAGTAGAATCAGCAATTTCCTATATGGATAATAACATAGCTGAAACTATACGCCAAGACGCATCGCGTATACTAAGAACAGCAAAGGCGCCAAAGCGAAATCTACCGCAGGAAGAATTAAGGGCACTAAAGGCGTTACGACAAAACCAGGATATTATAATCTTGCCAGCAGACAAAGGCAACGCTACGGTAGTGATGACTAGCGAGGACTATCACAGCAAAATCGAAAGACTATTAGAAGACACTGCTTACCAAGCAATTGCAACAGATCCCACCACGTACCTGGAGAAGACCACTAAAACCAAAATTAAAGACAGCCCAGCCCTATAGACGATCAAGTAAAAAAGCAGATTATACCGAGAGAGAAATCTTCGAGATGTCCCAAACTATATGGTTTACCAAAAATCCATAAGGAAGGAGCCCCACTAAGACTCATTGTTAGCTCAGTAGGATCACCTTTGCAGGAATTAGCGAGATATCTGGCCAAGCAGCTGCAGCCACTAGCTGAAAGAGCCACGTTCTATGTGAAAAACTCACAACATTTCATCGAGTTATTAAGCAACGAGACTGTCCAACCAGAACATATTCTTGTGAGCTCGATGTAGTGTCGCTGTTCACAAACGTACCAGTAAAGGAATCACTCGAAGTGATCAAAGAAAAGCATCATCCAGAGGAGCACATTCTTAGCCTAGCTAAACACTGCTTAAACAACATATATTTTACATACAATGGCCAGCGGTACAAGCAAACGGAAGGAGCCCCGATCGGTTCACCTTTGTCTCCAGTCATCGCTAATATTTTCATGGAGGACTTAGAAATCCGTGCAATAGAAGCTGCACCACTGAAACCA